>CAVLGL010000035.1:23620877-24920877 GCA_963668995.1 Parnassius mnemosyne | reverse complement strand
ATTTTGGTGCTCCTACGTTTTGGTGTATGATGACGTATAATATAAGGTAAATGTCGATGAGGGTTTAGGATGCAATTCAATATATAAATCTGGCGAGTGCTAAGCAATTTATAAGACTTAATATGTAGTTCAAAAGTTGAAAATCGAAATGGTTTAAAGAACATTACCTTAATTAGAGATCTTTGAGCTCTTTCTAGTGCTATTATACGTGTTTTTGCTGCACCACCCCAAAGAGGTATACAATAACTCAGTACCGATTGCACAAGAGCTTTGTAGATGCTAATGAGGGTTGTTTCATTTGCAACACACCTGAGTTTTTTGAACACCCATGTTAGTTTTCTTATCCTGTCAGCGATGCTTTCAATGTGCTGACTCCATGTAAGATGCTGATCAATAGTTACACCGAGATATTTAATGGTACTAGTCCTGGTGATTTTATCACATGAGCAATTACTATGGCTATTTAAATAAGGATTATGGCAGGTATGAACTGTTAGATTAAAATTAGAATCAGGTTGTGTATTTTTCCGTATAGAAAAAGGAATGAATTTAGTTTTATTAATATTTAGGGTCAGAAGGTTTGATCTTAGCCAGTTAGATATGTGGTGGATTCCGGAGTCAGCGATAACTCTTAGATTTTCCCATGATTTTGCATTAAAAATAGTAGACATAAGTAGGAATATATAAATCGCTAATCTTAGTATATCTTTCTGGAATTTCCCACAATTGCCTCTGGGGTGATTAATTGACTTACGCTACCTTATCTCACGGCACTGTAATGTTTAGTGACGTTCTTAGTAAATCTATTTGGCTAAGTTGATTTTCGAATATTACCTGAAAATCTTTTGAAATCTAATCCGTAGTAGAAAATTGTGTGTCTGTGTCACAAGATTCGAACCGTTTAAATTCGATAACGCGTGATGATTAAATTACAGATATTCATGATAGCAGTTACCATACCTAATTATGAAAATTATAACGCTATATTTTGCATGTTTTGGTAAATAATATGACACATTTTGGGATTCCGTTATGGGAAGATATCATTTTTATTAATAATTTTATGGAAGTATGAACAAATAACCAGCCAAGTGCGAGTCGGACTCGCGCATGAAGTACACATTTTGGGAAAATTTCAATTGTCTACCTATCACGGATCATGAGATACAACCCACTGACAGACAGACGGACGGACAGCGAAGGCTTAGTAATAAAGTCCCGTTCGTTACCCTTTGGGTACGGAACACTAAAAAGGATTTTATTTATCATTTATACTGATCATGTCGTACCTTTAGATGGAAGATAATATATTTTTTTAAATATTTTGTTTTATAGAATAAGTAACAAACGACCACACAATCCACCACTCAGTAGATGCTGTGGCTCATAGACATCTACATCTGTCTTTAATCACGAATCAAAATGCAGATGCGTTGTCACCCCTGAGGACGATGATGGAATGCCTCATTTTCAGTACTATTAAGTTATAATATACTGTTTATGTTTGTAAATAGGTGTTAAGGCTTCCTTTCTGTCTATTATAGGTATCTTTCGGGTGCCGATGTGCATATAAATAAAATTATAATAAATAAGATAAAGTACATTAGAATATTAATGTAATAGAGTACATAAAATAAATAAAACTCGTGCTGTGTGGTGGCAGCGTTAAGGAAACCATTACCCCGTTTTGTCTAGTATTATGAGAGGTGAGTTAAGATTGCCAGAAATATCTTATGGCTCCCGTTAGATAGCTGTATAAATATCCAGCATAAACGTCAACTATCTAGATCAATGACGGGTAGTAACATCAAAGGGGTTCCGCTGGCTTCAATCCGTCTGCCAAGCTGAAGATATAGACAAAATGCTCCATGTCAGGAAATAATGTAAGGAAAGAGGTCCTCTGCCCCTTGTCCAGAATTGAATCTTTACGGGCTGCTACACAAGAACAAGAATAATAAATAACCCTTAACCAGATGGTAGCCATCTGCGGAGGAGACTTCTGTTTCGCGTTTTACGTGTTTCTCATAATACGGAATGGTAATGTCAATTAAAAATACTGACCACTGTGCCCGTTATATCACTACAATAGGAAACTTATTTGCAAGAATAGTCCTATTCGTGATAACGGCTAAAACCTATTAGAGTCTGCTGAGGCTACTTTCGAACACGGCCTCTGCCGAGTACTTCTAATATTTTTTTATATAAAACTGAAGAGGCAAACGACCTTAATGTCCACCTGATGGTAAGTGGCTACTGCAGTCCATGGACGCCTGCCAAATTTAAACAGACAAGCCTACAAATGCGTTATCACCTCAGAGAACTAAAATGGAATGCCTCACAGAACGGAACGGAAACGGAACACAGCAGAGCAAGCACTGGCGATAGGTAAGAGGGGGATATCTACCCCGACAGACTCCTGGCAGAATAATAGTCCTACCATCTAGAAAAAAATAACTAGGCAGTTTTTGCCTGATTAACGAGACCATAATTCAGAGCGAGCTTCTATTGTAGTTTTGGATAAAAGTTTCTATCTGTGTGGACACTCAGAGTTAAAAAACACCGAACGACAAAAGATGACGTGCTCGTTAGATGTTCACGAAACCATCCTTTAGGATTCAACTCCAGTAGAAGTCGGTATTATTATTCTGATTGCATTTACCAAACACTAAAATGTCACGTAAATATAGTAAGTGACATCGTGAGCAAACCTGCATTTTCGAGAAACTTAAAAAAATCAAGGATATGTTCTTGTATTATATATGAGAAAGAAAAATCTACCAAAAAAAAAACAAAATTCACACTCAATTGAAGCAACGAAGAAGCAACCGATTTAGTATAAACAGAGTAACCATAGCGCTGATATTGTGTAGCAAGCAAACGCTGGACATATCTTACATTATTATTTTTAACACAGTGACTACAAAGTTCACATTTAATCGAAAGGGTTTACACACACTACGCTTATTTAAATTTATAATTATAATATTTTTATTGTACACTCTTTATTACAATTATTGATACAATATATTTTTATTTGTATATTAAGACCGGCCACATGTATTGGGGCAGCGCAATCGACTATTTCTTGTTTTGAAACCCCTTAGAAAAAAAGGCCTTTTTTCTTTATTACGCACTTAACTATATTGCATCTTAAGGATAAAGGCTGTACTTGTTCAAGGTCGTGACTCTCTTACAACAAAATATGTTAGTAAGAGAGTCACGACCTTTTTTTTGTTAAATTTTTCTGAAACGAAGCAATCGAACGAAAACGCTTTCATTTGTGATACTCCAAACGGTTATTGAAATTACTTATCGACTATGAAACATTGGTATCAAGACGGATGATATAATGAAACATAAAGCGACTTTTACTTGTTTTGTCGCACACACAGTAATAATAAATAATAAATCATATCAATAAATCAATATCGATATCGACAAATAATATAGCTATTAAAAACGTGTGCAGTTCACACGCAGTAGAATTGAAAGCTTTAAATGAAATGAAATACAAAATAAAAATATTTGATGACAATTATTTTTTGTTGAATAATATCCACTACCCTATATCTTCTCGTGGGTGTCGTCGGGTAAGAGGCGACAGAGAGAAACTGAGGCAGAGAGAGATAAACAGCAGCATCTTCCTGATAACAGCATAATAATAATAAAAAACTGATCCTGATGAGGAGGTGGAGAAAATATACGAGGATATCTCTAGAGCCATGCATTCGTCCAAAATCCACTATACGGTGTTAATGGGAGACTTCAACACAAAACTACGCACAAGAGAGAACGGTGACCTGAAGTTAGGGAAATTCGGGATAGAGCAACGGAACTCAAGGGGAGAGCACCTGGCCGATTTCATGGAGAAAGAGGAACTCTTTATGTTGAAATCTTTTTTCAGATGCTGCCTTAAAGAAAGTGGACTTATTCGAATACCAACGGTTTGACAAAAAATGAGATTGACTTCATTGTGACAACTAGACGGCAACTGTTCAATGATGTCTTAGTGATCGCGGGGTTGAAAACTGGCAGCGATCACCGAATGGTGAGAGGCATACTGAACCTGTACGTTAAGTTAGAGAGGTCACGTCTAATGAAGTCAACGCTCTCATCCATAGCTCCGAAAACTCTAGTTCGAGACTGCAATACAGTGAACAATATGCATGACAAGCTCGTGGAAACTGTCCGTGCGGTCGGAACTAAGTTCTGCAAGACCTGTCGCAGAAGAACCCAAAAACTCTCCAATCACACTCATAATCTCATGGCTATTAGACTGGAAATGAAGCTGCAGTCTTCAGCAGATATGACAGCATACAGGTAACTGAACAGATAGATCTTGTAATGCATGCAATTACAACAAAATCCCAGAACATATTCAAAGTTTGTCAATAAACAAGTTTAAAAGTTTTATTAAAGAAAAACTGTACAAAAAGGCTTATTATAATATCAAGGAATACATGAATGAAAATAACCCCTGGGAATAAGGTGATCGCCACCATGCTGGTTCGATGAAAAACCATTTAAAATTGTATGAACGAAGTTATTGTTAAGTGAAATATGTTTGAAAACAAAAAGTCCCGCTGGGTTTCTTGCTGGTTCTTCCCAGGACTGGAGTGCTTTCCGAACCAGTGGTAAATAAAAATGACTTTCAATAAGTATTATGTAATAATCAATATTGAATAAAAAATTATTCTATTCTAATACTTGCGGCGGGACTTGAGCAACTTCAATACAGCTGAAGAGGCGATCAGGTGAAACTAAGACCCCAAAGTCTTTTCCAGAGATCTGTCTGCCAGAAAGGGCCAACTGTCGAAGCTGAAGACTGAATGTGGTAGCATCGTTTCCGAGACACCGGAAATTTGGAGTAAGATTTAGAGGTTCAACGGGTAGCTTTACACGTCATCGTTTGAGCTACATGCAAGTGTGAGTAAGGATCTTAGAGCACGTCTTATCCGACACTATTTCGATGATACCCGAGACGTCAGTCTGAGCGAGATTAGAATGGCTTTTCATCTCCTTAAATCAGCAAGGCCCCGGTTGAGAATGGAATTACAGCGGAACTTCTGAAAGCGGTCGGAAAACCAGTACCTGAAGTCCTTTAGAAGCTCTTTAATCCCGTCCTCCATGGTGGCGAGAGAGGCGACAACGGTCTCTTGAAGAATTAGAGACAGATTTCCCTTCTGAGCCTTTCTCCACTTCACTGCCGACCGTATGAGGAAGCTCAAGGTTGCTCAGCGAGCTATGGAGGGGCTATCCTCGGGGTTTCTTTGCGTGATAGACTTAAAAACGAGGATATCCACATTAGAACGAGAGTCACTGACATAACCCAATGGATTAGTAAGCTGAAGTGGCAATGGGCCAGCTATGTAGCTCAAATAATCGACAACCGATGGGGACGAAAGGTTCTCGAGTGGCAGCCTCGTACCGGCAGGCTAAGTGTAGGACGTTCCCCTACTAGATGGAGTGACGACCTGGTAAGACATGCAGGAAGTCGATGCATGCAGGTGGCTTAGGACCATGCTTTGTGGCATTCCTTGGGGGAAGGTCTATGTTCAGCATTGGACTTGTGAAAGGCTGTAGTGATGATGATGATGAGCAAAATGGCGTAGTACGGCTGTAGTGATGATGAACACAGGGCAGCCTCTCAGCAACACGATCTTACTTGCTTATACTAGAAGAATACCCCAACGGGTAAAGTAATGACAATGAGACTCGTAGAATTACCGACTGATATCTCTTAGTCGCCTGTGCGATAATTTATACTGCTAAAACAAGTGGGAGATTGCCATTATAAGTTCATATTTCTTCATATTTCCTTTCATTTTTTTTACTTTCATTCTCTACAATACCGTATTCTATCTCATTCTCTCACAGGCTAAATATATGTTTGTCTCTTTCTAGTATCGCTTTTTCGTTTCATCGAGTTTCAAATCACGACGATTCTAAAAAAGTTTTACTTAAAAAACGGCGGGAAATAAATAGAAAAACTATTTTTAAGAGCACTGTTATAACTTTTTATATGAAATTAATTTATATTTGGAATTAATTAGAAAACAGTATTTATTTTATTTTATTTATTTATTTTATTTTATTTGGAAGTCCAACGGCTATCATAATTAGGATAGATAATACTAATAACTACAGTAAGCCAATTAAAGATCCTCACTAATAGATACAAAGGTGAATTTACAACAGTAATAAACACAATTTAACACTCAAGGGTATCCAATACTAACATACTTATGCCCATTGAGGGCTTAACTGATATAACATGTATTATACATATAAAAGAAAAATATAAACACAAATATAAAAGAAGTAATTCGTTAGTTTTGTAACAAACGCATCAATACCTCACTTAGAGCTACCAAAAATGCATTGTTAAGTATTACGCTGGGCTGACGCAGCGCTAGTGTTAAACAAATCGAAGTCAAACTCATTGGCTAGCTTGTTAAAATTACTGCTCGCTCGCCAAATAAATGTATTTTGCCTATAATTTTTAGATGCAAACGGGAGACTTAAACATTTGTTGTGACTAAGAGGTTTGGCAGGACAGCTAAGATGTGATTGAGATAATGTCATAGGATATATTTATTGGCTTCATAATAAGACATATATAGTAAGTTTTGAAGCCGTAATATATATAATAAAGAATAATTTAATAAATTGTGGAATATATTACTACCATTTAAGCTAGTGGGATGCGGGAAGTAAAGTCTGTGTAAGAACCTCCGAAGGAGGCGGAGCTATAGCCGAAATAAAAATAGTTTTTTTTTGGTTTTTGGCCATTTTGACCCCCTAGGAGTGTAATGAGAACTTTTTGCCCCTATTCAACCATGAACCCCATGACATCCTCTGCATGATAGGCTATTCAAACTGACTAGGCCTAAAGTTCGAGTCACCCTTCAACTCATTTCTAGTCTTTACTTCCAATAATGTAATCGAAGTTTTATTTAAAAAAATAGAACCCATAATATTTCATAATACAACATGATACAATTGTTGTCTAACTTTATAATGTAGTCAATCAAGTAAAGTTAACTCTGGTATTATTAACGAATTCAAGTCACGTATCTTACGTAATAAAAAGAGATTTTAGACTTTTATTTCATTGTTATAGCTAAAGTAACTCATGACAGGGCTTTTGATTCAAATTTTATTGACGTGGGTAACCTGAGCTTCCATTGTTTAAGCTTCCTTTAAAAATTTTAAATAATCGCGCAATCATTGTTTAGCAGTCTGGTTCAAAGTAAAATTGTAGATAATTTTCTTCATGGCTATAAATTTACAAATATACTAGCTGGCCCGGCAGACATTGTTATACATATATCAGTATCTATTTTATGTTGTCAACCAATATTCAATGGGGCCAATGATTTAAATCAAATATCACAAATAAAATTCCGAATATTAATAAAATAACATTAAATTCAACATTATCTTATCAAAACTATATTACCTTTAGTTATGAATAAATGTAAAGAGTAAAATGCAAGTAAGACTCCAAGATAATTTACCCATCCTAAGGACACATCGGAAGATATGCTCGATATCAAAAAGGTGTTGGTAGACGTATGATATTAATGCAATTCTGACAAACTCACTTTTTCCTGTATCATATTATATAGACATATTCCATCATCATTTACGTCATTATAGTCTCTGCAAATTCAAAAAAAGCGTAGCTCAGGGGCTTAGCCCTAGCTGTAAAATTTCACAGTACGCGAGAAACCCGGGTTCAATCCCCGCCGGCACCAACGAAATTGTTAATTGTAATTTTAATTGCTCGGCGGTGAGGGAAAACATCGTAACGAATCATGCATGTCTGAGAAATATAAAAATAAAAAATATTTCGAAGACATGTGAAGTCCGTCAACACGCATTGGGGGTGCGCGGTGGACACTTCCTTGCCATAAAACTCTCTCAGAAGAGAGAGGCATGTACCCAGCAGTGAGACGTATATAGGCTGTAATTTTTTCGCCTTACCTATCGCCTTAACTACCTACCCAAAATAGCCGATCAATATCTGCCGGGCCAGCTAGTATATTTGTAAATTAATAGCCATGAAGAAAATTACCTATAATTTTACTTTGAACCAGACTGCTAAACAATGATTGCGCGATTATGAAATTTAAAATTTTTAAAGGAAGCTTAAAAAATGGATCGAGCTCAGATTACCCACGTCAATAAAATTTGAATCAAAAGCCCTGTCATGAGTTACTTTAGCTATAACGAGAGGGTCTCGGCGCTATTTCGAGAGGGCCGAGACACACTCCAACCTGCTAGTGATAAACGTCTAGAGAGATCGTCGGAACTTGACAGTCTCTGTGTAGGTCGGAGTTTCGCTGGTACCACCGAGCTCCAGTTGCTATGCGAATGAATTTGTTTCGGACGACTTAGAGGTCGTACAAATGAATATGGTTCACGTGCGCGTAAACTACGCTTGCGTAAGACATAATAGATCTTGAGCACGCTTAATAAAGGTGGAGCTTGTGTTTTAAGGACAGTTTGCTATTGCTATTAACTAGCGGGTGGAGGCGACTAGTGACGAATTTTGCATGGTTTCGGATAACGCTGATATGCTCCGCGAATGTCATACCTTGTTCGAATGTAATCCCTAGATATTTGGCCGTTGGTTGCCAGGGGATCTGGCGGCCGTACAGGGTGATTTCTTGGGGTTCCTGATTTGACGATTGAAAATGAAGATCATTTGAAAGCGTATTGCTACACTTTTCTCAGGATTCACTTCGATTCTCTATAAGCCGAAGCAATCACCTAGGTGGTTGACAGCTGTTTGGAGCATCTCGGTGAGAAATCTTTTATAGGGGTTGAGCGACGAAGAGTGCCGTGTCATCTGCGAAAAGACCAGTATTCACCACTGGGTCCTTCGGGGTGTCACTCGTGAAGAGTGTCCAGAGTAGTAGTGGGGAGAGGACGAAGCCTTGTGCGACTACAGCCTTGATGGGGCGCTTTGTGGAGCGAGTACCCTCTATTCGATAGCAAAAGTGGCGATTGGCAAGAAATGCGCTGATGATGTGGATGAGCCTATCAGGCACGTTGAGTTTATACTGCTTGTAAAGCAAGTCGTCGTGCCAAACATTGTCAAACGCTTTTGCGACATCGAGGAAGAAGGCACCGGTTTTGGTAGTTCTGCGACTTCTTTGTGGGAGGTTGAATCCTTTTAGAATGTATTCTGTGAGGCGATGTAGATGTAGCCGGTACACGAGTGTTTGGATCTGAAACCGAATTGCTCGTCTGGAAGAAGTTTGTTGGTGAAGACGTATCTACGAAGGCAATTCAATATGAGTCGCTCGTAGACTTTCCCAAGTATGCTGAGGAGACTAATTGGTCGTCCCCGGTTTCGGGATTCCTATATTACGTCTGCCTCTTTCCATGCATTTGGGAAGGAGCAGCTGGAAAGAAGAGCGTTGAATGTGCCTACTAGGAGGCATATTAGCGGCGAGGAGAGGGATTTCAATACCCTGTTGCTAATGCCATCGGGGCGGATGCTGATTTCTTTTTAAGGCTTTTAATTACTTCTGTGACTTCGTCAACATTCACAGGTTCTAGTGCAAACTTACGCTCGACCTCCGCTTCGACCCCTGCAAGGTGAGCGGGATCTGTATGTTCGCTAGAGGGAGTATATTGGCTCTCTAAACTGTGGGTCAAGCATTCGGCCTTTTCAGAGTCGTCAAAGGCGAGATCGGGGTTCCCTAACTTGATGGGAGGCGGCATCGGTAAGGATTTTTCTGCTTTCAAAGCTCGCGTCAATTGCCAGAAGGGAGTTAGTGATGGCTCGATGTCCGACAGCAGATTATCCCACTTATTCTGTCTGAACTCTTTAATGCGCTGTTTCACCTCGTTTTGGGGGTTGCGTAGACGGAATCTGTTATCTATAGTACGATAGTGATCATATTGTATTTTACCTCTTATTCTCTAAACGCGGCCCGCGTTTTATGCTCTAATTCGTTGTCGAATATCACTCGGAAGCTTCATGTGTTGATTGCTCGACACACGAACCTTCCGAGAGCATTCTTCAACTGTAGAAGTGAGGTGGGCCAATAGGGCGCTAATCGCCGCATTGGCCTCCTTAGGCGAGTCTATCTTATTCGGGATTTTGTTTAAGTGCCGTAGACTCGAGTTTGATCTGGAGCTTACGGCACTCAACAATGGTTTTGGTCTGAAGGACCTCACCTGCGAGCTGGCTCAGCTTCAATAAGACTGGTCTATGGGTGAGTCGAGTTCTGATATTGTTTCAATTGGTGATATCGACAAACGGACACCTTTGAGTATTGCTACGTCAAGGATGTCCGGTTGGTGACTGATAGCGAATGGATAGCGGGTTGGAATCTCAGGTGCGAATTACATCGAAGTTTAGTCGTTTCGTGAGATTCAACAATGCATTACCGTTGAGGTTGCTTGTAAGCGAGTACCTGGAGGAATTCTTATTGTTGAGGTATCCAGCTATTATGACACTGGAGCCTAGGTTAAATAATTCTGCAATGTCTGATTCAACTATGCGTTTGAGTGGCGGTAGATACGCCGATACGATGGTAAGTGGCGGAAGGCCAGAGAGAGCCTCCTTACACATAGAAACTTTTATGTTGGTTAACGGTGGGGCGTCGATTGGTACACAGTGCAAGAACCTTTTACAGTAGATCAAAGTGCCGCCTCTAGGGCTGGTCAACCTATCATATCTAACTAAGGTGTAGTTTGCGATCTTAGGATCGCGATGGCTAGGTTTCAAAATTTTGCACTAATATTACGTTTATATCGTGGTTGTGCAGGAAAAGCGTGATCTCGTCTTTTTGGTCTGTGAGGCCATTCGCGTTAAAGAATGCGACAATCAGAGAGCGTGGTTTAGTTCCACCGAGATTTTGCGCTGCCATTCTGATATTTAGATAGGGTGATTAGCCGCACTAGAAAGACCAGATTGCGTCGATAAGTCCTATGTGCTCAATCGCATTAAGCTTGTGGTGGTGAGGTAGCTCCGCGGAGTTTGCAGGCCAAGGAGGATAACTCAGCAACGTGATGTTGCTGATGAAGCCGCAGACTAGCGAAAAGTCAGTGGCGAAGGAGGATGAGCCTTGTGGGACGAGCTTTGATGTTGTGGCCTGGGGAGGCGACACAGGCTGTGAGGCAACAAGTGCCGGCTAAGCGTTGAATTTTGGCGCAGGAGGCGCGGAAGGGCTAGCATCTTGCTCAGCCGCCCCGGTCACTGGGACGGGCTTGGTGGCTATTTGAGGCGAGCAGGTGGGCACCGTAGACGGTGTGGATTTGGGGGCAGGCAGCCGAGAGCGAGACACACTGGCTTGACCCGTGCGTCCGGAACGGCATCTACCTCCACGCTACTTCCTTCGCAGCGTTTTGGAACACCTGCAATAATTTTCTGGGCGTCCCTCTTCGCGGCAATTGACGCAGCTCGAGGTTTAAAGCGTATCGGGCGTGTGGGGGCAAGTCAGTGGTGCCGTGATCCCCTAGGCACTTGACGCACATAGGCCTGTGGTAACAATTTCTGGCCAAGTGGCCGTACTATTTCCTATTGGCCCCCTACCTAACGGGGACACGTCCGGAGTCTACAGAGCCCAAGTGCAGAATGACTGGACTGAATTACTGAACCACTACGGCAAATATTCGGCCTATTTGAGAAAGTTTCGGGGAGGCCTATCATCATCAGTGGACTTTTGATGGGCTGTAATAATGACGATGATGAGTTCTGTTTATCTTCGCTGCCCTTGATATTAAGGATAGAATGAAAACAAAAATGACACATCTTCAATGGAAAAATGAATGAAATAAAAATCGGAAAAGTCGCAGCGAGTTTTACGACAAACAAATACGATTGGCCCTACAGGCCATCTCTGCAACCTGCTGTTAATTTCGAGTGCAAAGAGCACCAAAGTTCACCTATTCGTCATAAAATTTTCAAGGGAAATTCAAGAGAAATCGTTGTCGATTTCTTTTGAACGAATGAACTGATTTTGATGCGGTTTTGCAATTGGTGTTGTTTTTTGAGGTTAAGTGCTATTTAATTTCAAAAACCTATATTAACACTACACTTTATTAAAACTACACTAACAACATTAAACTACATTAACATTAACTTAACATCAAATCCAATAAATATTATTATATTAGTTACGCCTATTCTACTGATTTATTATATTATGTATAGTTATATATAGATCATTCATTACAATTTTATCGGTGGCGAGGATCGGACTCGGGTTGCCAGTATTGTGATATTTACGACGAGCACCAGAATTATCACGGCGCTAAATATGAAAGTAAAAGTTTTCCTTTGAAGCTATTGAATATGATATACTGTCAGTCTTCTAAGTGACATCATAATTTTAGATAAACGTATGAAAACATCTTAATTTAATTAATTTTGTAACGATCTTCCTCCGTCTGTAGTTAAATATTAAAATATATAAGATTTACGCGACTAGGTTGATGAATTGACCTGTCTCAAGCAACTTTCTAAAGGTGAATTATTTGCTGATTATATTTTATTACACGGTGGGTTTTTAAAAGTATTATAATGCTATGTTTGTTTCGTTTTTTTTAAATTGTCTATGTGTGGGTCAGATTGTGTGTGATTGACAGTGGTTGGTAGACAATTAACACTTCTGCGTGAGCGTCACCACCTGTCAGGGTATCAAAAAAGGCATACGTGATAAAATTGACCGATTAAATTACTATTTTCACGGTTTTTAGCTAGCGAGTAAGCCAGGAGTGCATGGGTCATCTGATGTCCCATGTTTACCCGAATTTGTTTGCAGACTGCGAGGTCACGCTGCCACCAAAGTGATGAGGTCCACACATTTACTCAAGCAACCAATACAATACCAGCGTAAAATAAGAGCATAATGCTGTTGTGTTTTTTATGATAAGTAAGTAAAGAGAATCAGAAGTCATTGTTGTCATGGCAGCGTAAGAGTATCTCTCACTTCTTTTCATCCGGTGAGTGTTTTTAATGGAGTCTGTTGGAAAATCTAGAAAAAATACCGATCAAAAAGCATCACACGAGGACGTGTGAAATGTCAAGAAGGCCGTAACGGGAATGGATAGAACTATCAAAATTTAATAATGAATTAAATAGTTTAGATAAAATCAATTCTAATGTTTTATGTTCATTTCATTCATATTATTTAGCCAGAAAATTTCTTAAGAATTTATGATTAATTTCAGCTCGTTTCAGAACCTTTTTCAGTGCTTAGAAGACTGCAATGAAGTGGACGATATGAATGACAAGCTCGTGGAAACTGTCCATGCTGTCGGAGCTAAGTTCTGCAAGACCCGCCGCAGAAGAACACAAAAACTCTCCGATCTCACTCTTAATCTCATGGCTGTTAGACGGGAGATGAAGCTACATTCTTCAACAGATTTGACAGCATACAGGCAACTGAACAGACAGATCTCCAAATGCATGCAGCGGGACTTGCGCAACTTCAATACAGCTTGTATTGAAGAAGCAATCGTGCGGAACCAAAGCTCCAAAGTCTTTGCCGTGGCAGAGATCTGTCTGCCAGAAAGAGCCAACTGTCAAAGCTGAAGACCGAGTGTGGCAGCATCGTTTCCGGGACACCTGAGATTTTGAGTGAGATTGAGAGGTTCTATGGGCAGCTGTACACGTCATCGTTGAAGCCATACGCAAGTGTGAGTAACGATCCAAAAGCGAGTCTTATCCGCCACTATTCCGAAGATATCCCGAACGTCAGTCTGAGCGAGATTAGAATGGCTCTCCAGCACCTTAAAAACGGCAAGTCCCCGGGCGAGGATGGAATTACAGCGGAGCTTTTGGAAGCGGGTGGAAAACCGGTACTTGAACTCCTTCAGAAGCTCTTTAATTCCGTCCTCCATGGTGGCATTACACCGGTGGCGTGGAGCAGAAGTACGGTGAACTTGTTCTTCAAGAAAGGCGATAACGCTCTCTTGAAGAACTACAGACCGATTTCCCTTCTGAGCCGCGTCTACGTGCTGTTTTCGAGAGTCATTACGTATCGTCTCGCGCGCAGACTTGACGACTTCCAGCCTCCCGAACAAGCCGCTTACCGAAAAGGCTTTAGTACCATGGACCATGTCGTGAACCGACAATAATAAATCTAACCTAAGAACAACAAAACAACAAAAATACAACAAAAACAAAAATATATTCAAAATTCAAAGATATTTACAATTTTATAAAAAAATAAAATGAGGATGATGATGAATGAAGTGAGAGTACAATTAGATTACAAAAAAAAATATAAAGGTAGGAGAATAGGGGAATAAAGAGATGTAGTGGTGCCTAAAAGTCGAAGCGACACACGTTGCGATTGTAGAGGTAGGTTTCTTAGCAGCGACGACACGCAGCGCCTGAAGCCAGCACACGCAGCGTCCGGAGCCGGCGCACGTAGCGCCTGGAGTAGGTGCGCTCAACGTTTAGAGCCAGCAGTTGCAGCGCCCAAAGGTAGCGCCGGCGGTAGGTGCTCTCGGCGCCTGGAGTAAGCAGTTGCAGCGCCCAAAAGGTAGCGCCGGCGGTAGGTGCTCTCGGCGCCTGGAGTAAGCAGTCGTAGCGCCCGGAGTAGTGTGGCCCCCGCGCTTTGTAGTAGACTCGAAGCGACTTCCGAGGTAGATGGAGGCTTGTAGGATTCCGGAGTGGTGCGGCTCCGCGTTTGAAGAAGGCTTCGCCGAAGACTTCACGTGTAGGTGGAGGCTTGCAGGATCCCGGGGCAGTGCGGCCCCGGGATAAGGCCTTTAGGAGATACTTCCAATTCGCGAACTGAAGCGAGACTGCCTTTCTTCACCGATTGTTCATTGTCAAGAGAAAAGAGTATTTATGTGGAATTATCGAAATAGGAACAACAGATCGGTAGCAAATTTGACTATAATTACTATGGAAACGAAATAAATAACAATGACAAAACATGTCAAATTTTGGTTTTAGGTTTATAATAATAAAACGGCAAGATTTAAGTGGAAAATGAGATATTATTGATATAGGAAAAAAGGTAGCGCAGCTGCCCACACAAAGCCCAAGATTGTAGAGTTACGGAAAACTAGCTAAAAGATCGAAAAAAGGTAGACTCCATTGACACCAATTTAAAAGTGCTGATGATGTGAAAATACGAAGTAGAAATGATTTGTTATTGTGTTCTTATGGTTTAAAATCGTTACAGGATCCTATGGAAATAAAGGTGATGTAAAATATCCAGTTTTGAGGTGAATGCAGAAAATCGAAACAGAATGGAAAAATGAATTTAAAATAATGTAAAATGATATGTAAGTAGCATAACACTACATTTTCCCCCCGACCCTGGAAAATTTTTGTCTCAGCAAAAATTTTGATATATACATTCTAAAATAAACCATAAAAACACAGCTTTGCAGAAACAGACATCACCAGGCAAAATCAGATATACTATCTCTTACATTCATCATCTGCCATTCAGGTAAGGGTGGAGTTCACATTCAATGACTACCACTCTAAAAGTGTGTTTTCGAAACGACATTAAGGCTTATTTAAGGAGTAGTCATCCGCTCCTGCGTGGAAAAAAAAATAAATTAGTCGAAGAAACACCACTCTTAAAAGTGTGTTTTCGAAAGGACATTCAGGCTTATTTAAGGAGTTGTCATCCGCTCCTGCGTGAAGATAAAAAAAATTATTAAGGGAGTAATCAGCCGCTCCCAAGTGAAGATAAAGATAAAGAAATACCTCAAGTAAGCTTTAGTCGCTATGACTTAAGTAAAGATTAAGAACGGCCAGAGCGGTAGGGCTCAAAGCCAGAGAACAGCAATATCACCAACGAGATGTGTCTGAAATAAAAATAAAAAGTGACGATTAACCAACGAAAGTTCGAGGTCCTAAAGCAAGATGTGTTGAAGAACACTGGATCATCAAACAAACAAACAAATTAAAAGAAATAAAAATAATAAGGTGAGAATGATGGTGATATTTATACATATATACAAATTAATAGTTAATAAATGTTTAGATATTTATACATATATACAAATTAACAGTTAGTAAATGCTTAGAAAAGTTATGAATCGTCTCGCTTCAGCTTTGAAAAACAATTTTATATAAAGTGTAAAGTTCAAAGTTAAGTTTAAGAAATAAAGATTTAATTGAAAAGTTATACCTCTTTAAGTTACCTAGAATAAAAATATTAAAGTGATGGATGTAAGTAATGTATGAAATGTAGGTCTAAATATAATCTAGATAAGTTGAAAAACTAGATGAAGTTTTGTTCTAGAATAAAAATATTAAAGTGATGAATGTAAGTGAAGTGTTGAATGTAGGTCTAAATATAATCTAGATAAGTTGAAATACTAGATGAAGTGTTGTTTTAGAATTTGGAAGGTTATCTACAATAAAAATATTAAAGTGATGAATAAATGTGTTGTGTGAAATGTAGGTCTAAATATAATCCAGATAAGTTGAAACACTAGATGAAGTGTTGTTTTAGAATTTGGAAGGTTACCTACAATAAAAATATTAAGGTGACGAATGTAAGTGATGTGTGAAATGTAGGTCTAAATATAATCTAGATAAGTTGAAACACTAGATGAAGTGTTGTTTTAGAATTTGGAAATTATAAAAAGGATGAATAAATGAATGATGAATAATGAGTTAAGAACGAAAGGGAGAGCAATTAAATCAAAAGGGAATGGACAAGGCGCAGTAAAGGTGAAGAATTAAGAGAGAAAGAGGACTTTTACGTTGGGCGCCAAATGTCGTGAAGCGACAATAATAAATCTAACCTAAGAACAACAAAACAACAAAAATACAACAAAAATAAAAATATATTCAAAATCCAAAGATATTTACAATTTTATAAAAAAATAAAATGAGGATGGATGAATGAAGTGAGAGTACAATTAGATTACAAAAAAAAAATATAAAGGTAGGAGAATAGGGGAATAAAGAGATGTAGTGGGGCCTAAAAGTCGAAGCGACACACGTTGCGATTGTAGAGGTAGGTTTCTTAGCAGCGACGACACGCAGCGCCTGAAGCCAGCACACGCAGCGTCCGGAGCCGGCGCACGTAGCGCCTGGAGTAGGTGCGCTCAACGCTTAGAGCCAGCAGTTGCAGCGCCCAAAAGGTAGCGCCGGCGGTAGGTGCTCTCGGCGCCTGGAGTAAGCAGTCGTAGCGCCCGGAGTAGTGTGGCCCCCGCGCTTTGTAGTAGACTCGAAGCGACTTCCGAGGTAGATGGAGGCTTGTAGGATTCCGGAGTGGTGCGGCTCCGCGTTTGAAGAAGGCTTCGCCGAAGACTTCACGTGTAGGTGGAGGCTTGCAGGATCCCGGGGCAGTGCGGCCCCGGGATAAGGCCTTTAGGAGATACTTCCAATTCGCGAACTGAAGCGAGACTGCCTTTCTTCACCGATTGTTCGGCTTTTATACCTTTCTAGAGAGAACGGAAAAATTATTTAAATTAAACGCAAATTTTTTGTAAATGGTCAAGAGAAAAGAGTATTTATGTGGAATTATCGAAATAGGAACAACAGATCGGTAGCAAATTTGAATATAATTACTATGGAAACGAAATAAATAACAATGACAAAACATGTCAAATTTTGGTTTTAGGTTTATAATAAGAAAACGGCAAGATTTAAGTGGAAAATGAGATATTATTGATATAGGAAAAAAGGTAGCGCAGCTGCCCACACAAAGCCCAAGATTGTAGAGTTACGGAAAACTAGCTAAAAGATCGAAAAAAGGTAGACTCCATTGACACCAATTTAAAAGTGCTGATGATGTGAAAATACGAAGTAGAAATGATTTGTTATTGTGTTCTTATGGTTTAAAATCGTTACAGGATCCTATGGAAATAAAGGTGATGTAAAATATCCAGTTTTGAGGTGAATGCAGAAAATCGAAACAGAATGGAAAAATGAATTTAAAATAATGTAAAATGATATGTAAGTAGCATAACACTACAACCACATACACACCCTTCGGTAAATTGTACAGAAGACAGAGGAGTATAATCTGCCACTTTGGCTTGCGTATGTGGACTATGAGAAAGCCTTTGATTCCGTCGAAATCTGGGCGGTGCTGCAGTCCCTTCAGCGGTGCCAAGTTGACTGTCGGTATATCGAAGTGCTGAAGTGTTTGTACAGTAGAGCTACGATGGCTATCCAAGTACAGAATTAGAGTACGAAACCTATCCAATTGCAGAGAGGTGTAAGACAGGGTGACGTTATATCCCCGAAACTCTTCACCGCTGCATTGGAAGACGTTTTTAAGCTATTGTACTGGAGAGGATACGGTATTAACATCAATGGCGAGTACACCACTCCCCTTCGATTTGCCGACGATATAGTCCTTATGGCAGAATCGCTGGAGGACCTAAGCACCATGCTCAATGATCTCAATAGTGTCTCCCAACGAATAGGTCTTAGGATGAACATGGACAAAACAAAGATCATGTTTAATGTCCATGTCACACCTATGTCGGTAGTTGTTGGGAGCACTAAGCTCGAAGTTGTTGACGAGTATGTTTACCTGGGACAAATAGTCCGACTAGGTAAGCCCAACTTCGACCTATAGGTTGAAGTTGGATCTCTCGGTCAATCGACGGATTCAACTCGACTGGGCAGCGTTCGGGAAACTACGACACTCTCGTTAGATATACCTCAAAACCTGAAAACGAAATGTACAATTTCGTTTTCAGGTTTTGAGGTATATCTAACAGCTCAAGGTCGCTCAGCGGGCTATGGAGTGGGCTATGCTCGGGGTGTCTCTGCGTGATAAACATAAAAATGAGGATATCCCCAGTAGAACCAGAGTAACCGACATAGCCCAACGGATTAGTAAGCTGAAGTGGCAATGGGCCGGCCATATAGCTCGAAGAACCGACAATCGATGGGGAAGATAGGTTCTCGAGTGGGAGCCTCCTACAGGTAGGCGAAGTGTAAGGCGACCCCCTACTAGATGGAGAGCCGACCTGGTGAGACATGCAGGAAGTCGGTGGATGCAGGTGGCTCAGGACCGTGCTTTGTGGCACTCCTTGATGGAGGCCTATGTTCAGTAGTGGGCTTGTGAAGGACTGTAATGATTATGATTATTTATTGTTGTTGTTTTTTTTTTAATTAACCAATCAGTAGACAGAGGCTCATGGCCTGATTAGTACGGTGACCACCACAACCAATCAGAGTGGAGGTTCGCTGCTGAAGCATCTCTAGCGGAGTCGTGGTGCGACTGGATGAAAAAAAGACAAAAGAGGAGCGGATAGATTCGGCGTGAGGTACAGTTTTTGTTTTCTTTTTTGGTGTGTAATGGTATATGTCTGTGTCGCATTACCAACTCGCTGCTCTTTAATTAATTTTAATATTCTTTAATAAAATTTAGTGTTATTTTCTATCAAGTTTAAATTAAATTTAAATTAGCAAAAGTATAAACATGTTTATTATGTGTGATGTGTGGTTGTGCTTATAATTTACCCAAAACGTCGCCCACAGCACCTGTTGATAATAATGGCGTCAATGAAAGCGACTTTTCTATATATTATATACTAGCTGTTCCCCACGACTTTGCTCGCGTGTTAGGGTTTTTTATGTTTTTGCGCGAAACGCTAATTCTTTTTCTAAAGTAAAAGTAGCTTTAGTTACTTCTTATGAAACCAGCTATCTGTCAGTGAAAGCCCCGTCAAAATCGGTCCAGCCGTTTCGGAGATTACCCGGAACAAACAGACAGACAGACACAGACAGACAAAAATTTTAAAAATTTTACTTTAGTTCTAAGTACCGTTTTTACTTTCATATGCATTTAGTAAAAAACTGTAATTTTGACATTACAAACAGACACTTCAATTTTATTTATTTGTATAGATATGGGCAACAACTACGCGTACGCGCACTCCTCTGTTTACGATTCCATTCATAATGTTTTTGCCAACCAATCGACTCTTACGAATGTGTGCATGTGCAATAAAATCAGCTGAAATAATGCATTTTAAATTTAAAAGATAAAAAGGACAGAATGTTTGAGATTTTTTAAATTAATTTTTCTTTACTATTTGCCTATATTATTTATACTGAACCTTCTCTGCAAATTTGGCCGGTTATAGCAAAATAGTTTTTGATTCGTTTTTTGTCTGAAAAACGTTACCTCCTCACAAGAATTTTCTCCAGTATCGCGGGGGCAGTTTATATACATAGATTTCACAAGGACAAACGTCCAGACCCAGAACAATTATTTGTGGGCCATACAAATACTTGGAGTTGTTCCGTACGGGATTCAAACCCGCGGCCCTTAGCGCTGCAATTCATTGCAAAGCAACTGCGCCACGGAGCCGTCAAAATAACCTTGTATAGCCTAAAGAACCGACAACCGATTAAGAGGAAAGGTTACACACTTGAGTGTGTGATGGACCGGGTAAAAGATGCAGGAAGTCAATGAATGCAACTGGTTCGTGGATGTGTTTTGTGGCATTCCTTGGGGATATTCAGCAGTTGACTTATAATTATGTGAATGATGTTGTAATAATGGTGATAATGATATTGAGGGCAGCACTTAAGCGCTTAAACGCGCCTATTCCGCGCACACAGCATACATCCGCGTATCTAGGCGGTTCTCACCGCGATCGACACGAGCTAAGCAGTCACAGATGGGGGTCCGCACTCCCCCACTCGGACAGGGTTTTTGAGATAACCCTGAGTCAAATGAAGCTTTTAAAGCCAGAAAGGCTAACAGAATTAACATCTCGGAATATAGAGAGATAGATAAACACGCCTTTATTTTTAAGGTTGGAAAAGTTAAATATGTAATTAATACAGAGTATAATTACAGACTATAAACATCGATCACTAATAAAAGACTAGATACATAATCAGTGACAAAAATGTCCTTATCGAATGAGCGCCCACTCGAAGATTTGGGTGCGCTTTTAATTTATACGTAGCTTTGTGAGTACAACTTTAGGCAATGCGTTTGAAATGCAAAGATGAATGCAAAGGTTGAATTGACATTAATGTATATTTATTATAACTAGAATTACGATTACCGACAGTTTTTAGAGAACTTTTGCTTGGGATTGTGTATCTAGTTTTATATTAGTGACCGATGGCTATAAAGCGTTCTATCTTAGTCCGCATAGGTAACAACGCAACTGTAGTCCTTTTCGTTTGAGGTTGGCTGCAGGTGTCAATGGACTGTAGCAGTCACTTCCAATCAGGTGAACTGTAAGTTCATTTGTCACTTCAGTTTTATAAAAAAAATATGTTCGCTGCCTCAGTGCAGAGATTAACATATCAGCGAGCAACGACGTAGAGTCGGAAGGATTCTGTATGTCACTATAGTATATTGTATTATCTATGTCTCTGTACGGAACTCGGGAAACATCCTTCGGCGTATCTTAAGTACTGACGATCATTGTTGATAAATAATTTTTTAGTATTGCAATAGTATCTACAATATATCTCTATATAAAATTATTTGCTGTCCGTTAGTCTTGCGAAAACTCGAAAATGGCTCAACTGATATTGATGATTTTTTTTGTGTGTATTTGAGTGGGTCTCTGAATGATTTAAAAACTCGATTGAACTCGGTAGGTGGCGCTGTTGTCGAGATCCAGAAATCACCCGTGCAAAGCCGGTGCGGATTGCTAGTATTTTAATAAAACAAACTGAAATACGTTAGCCGTGTTAAAGTCATGTCTCTATTAATATCTGTATGGGTTATCGAGCATATTATTCACAAAAATTTTATGAATCAAAATTGGTACTTAAGGTGGCACAAGTCGCGGGCTCGAACTCGCTGGTGGGCGCGGCCAAAAAGCACGCTGTCTCACCTGGCATCGTGCCCGACAGAGATAGTATCAGTGATGAGCATATCGACACTAGTATTCACGCACGTCTTGTTCGTACGGCATTCAGAACCGTTTGAACAAAAACGAAGTTACACGAACACGATGCAACATTTATACTAATATAATAAAGCAGAAAATATAGATCTTTACTCCGTCTAAAAAAAAGTCCGCGATACCATATGTCTATTTTTTATATACTCGTATAAGCCACAATTAGGCATTTTTATTTTGACAAAAAAAAAATGAAAATTTAATTATTAGGCATGGCATATTTATCCTTACGAACGAAAGTTACTTCATTATCAAGACAATTTTTTGAAGATAAACTTCGTTGTTTATGCCATGTTTATATAGTACATAGTTGAGATAATGTAAAATTAAAATAATTCAATACTTGGCCTTGACGCGCAAACAACGCATAACCCCTAGCCCGGTGCGAACTGAGAAGCCAGTATTGAAAGCTTCTATGAGCGAGGTTAGGTTAGCCGTTAGTTCAATCATTATCTATATCTACACAAATAAATAAAATTGAAGTGTCTGTTATAATGTCAAAATAACAGCTTTTTACTAATTGCATATGAAATTATATACGCTACTTATAACACAATTTTTAACATTTTTCTGTCTGTCTGTCTGTTTGTTCCGGTTAATTTCCAAAACGGCTGGACCGATTTTGACGGGACTTTCACTAGTAGATAGCTCATGTTATAAGTAGTAACTTAGAATGCTTAAATTTTAGAAAAATTATTAGGCGTCCGTGCAACAAAATTAACACCCTAAACTAAATGCGGACGAAGTCGCGGGGAACAGCTGGTAGCTAAAATAAATTCAAAATTAATTGAGTGCTTTTATCTATCTCCCAGGTGAGCGTAACAATGATTAGTTAATTCTGAACTCTTTCATTTCACGTTGCTATGGTATTTTGAAAGTTTAATTGATTAATAAGTTTTTATTTTATTTATTTCTTTAAAAAAAAGACGTTACCCCCACACTAGGATTTTCTCGTGTATCGTGGAGGCAGTTTACAAACACAAATTGCACAAGGACAAACATCCAGACCCGGAACAATTATTTGTAGGCCATACAAATACAAATACTTGATCCGTGCGGGATTCGAACCCGCGGCCCCCTGCTCAGCAACTCATTGCTAAGACACTGCGCCACGGAGCCGTATAAGAGTATAAGAGGTTGATAGCAAATGTATCAAGAATCATTTCTTGCCTACACACTTTTCATGTATCGTGTACGTTTTTCTTTAAAACTGAATAAAACCGCGCATAGTATGCCGACAGATAAAATAAAAGTACTTCATTAATTATGACAATTTTTCCATACATTATTATCAAATAAAATATTTGATTGCAATTATAAAACTAGGTGTCATGTCATGCCATGCATCTCGGACACATGATGACGCGGGTGAAACCGCGAAATGATTAGGCGCTGCTTTATCGCTTCATATTATACCTCTGTGGCTCTATATACCTAATATAGATTGCTTATTTTATTATGTTTAGTTTTTCCGAGTGGTTATGCAGCGATCACTCAAGAGTTCGGCTTCGAACGTGTGTAACTGCAAAAATTATCCCACGGGAACGAAATATTTTATATTACTGGGAGCCGCGGGTTCGAATCCCGCACGGAACAAGTATTTGTATGGCCTACAAATAATTCTTCCGGGTCTGGATGTTTGTCCTTGTGCAATTTATGTTTGTAAACTGCCTCCACGATACAGGAGAAACTCCTAGTGTGGGTGTAACGTTTTTTAAATAAGAAAAAAAAAATTTGTATGGCCTACAAATAGTTGTTCCGGGTCTGGATGTTTGTAAACTGCTTCCACTATACAGGAGAAAATGCTAGTGCGGGGGTAATGTATTTTTAAAAAATAAAATAAAATAAAATTCCAGACTATAACCTATCTCTGAGCAAAATATCATCCAGGTCCCTTCAGCGGTTCTGGCGTGATTGAATAACATACATCCTTTCATTCGTCCATCCAAATATCCAAACTTTCGCATTTATAATATTTAGATAATAATTGTAATTAGTTCTGCTTACCTATAAATTTTTTTCAAAAATACTTACCTGTCTTCTTACTTTTTTTTATATATACTCAATATCACTAAACGTAAACACAGGTTTTTATCAAGACAAGTGACCCATCAAGATTGTTTTCTTAGTACTGACGTACCTACCTAAAGTTTACAATTTTGTGGCCACGACGCGGTGACGTTTTGTGACATTTTGTTGTATTGTAGGTTGTAGGTATCTAGGTAATAACAGTAGGTACCTATGAAAATCCCACATAATATACCTTGTTTGTCCGCCGCAAGAGTCGTCTAATAAATAATTAAACTGTTTTGTAATTCTTTATTTATTTATAACACTTGCATTGAGAGCCGTGGTAGCTCAGATGGTTATCGTTCGCCGTAAGTATCACACTACGCGAGCAACCCGGGTTCGATCCCCGTCGGCACCAATGAAATTGTTGCAATTTTATATAGTAATCGTATATTATAGACTTAATTTTTTTTCTTTTATAATTATATTATATTACAGACGAAAATTGAAATAAAAAACAAAATTGTCTGTCGTCCAAAACGCATCATCTCTTTCAATTATATCAATTTCCATGCTGTCTTTTGTCTTTGGCGTCCAAATTACAAAATAGCAAAACTTTTCGTTTCGAATAAAACTCGAATAAGCCCGCGTCACCGCCCGTGCATGTGTGTGTAAGCGTCGTCCTCCCGCACCGCACCGGGGCAAACATTATTCAGTGAGATGCACGATAATTCATAGTAACATACGCGCGTAAAAAAATACGAAAAGGCCTTTGGAAGAAGGGGTTTTATGAAAAAACCACTGCATAAATTAATTACGAATAAAATTTCTTGAATTCTTCGATAATTGAGCTGTGTCGGTACCGACTTTGTTTTGGAAATTTCACACTTCTTTTATTACTAATTTACGCCCAAAGTTGTGTTAAAATTGGCAATAAAAACGAATCTTTGGTAGCTCGTAACTTTTTAATAACATTTTATTTTACTATTCTGTTTCCGTACAGACAAATTTGATAATGAGACAAAACGATATCATGTTTAACTTTGGATGTACACTGTCAAACAGCGTAGTAAAACCCCTCCGAAATTTGTATGGAAATCAATGGAAATATTGTCGACTAGTGTCACCTTAATATCAATAAAATAAAAATAAAAACGCTCTCGAATGTATGAAACACGTATTTACCCTGTTTCTACTTAGGCACCTTTTCCAAAATATATACTTGTATTTTACTTTAGTCTTCGGAAATATTCTAGAAAAAATCTCTAATACTTTGGAACGATATAATCGGTACGTGTTTTCGATTTAAATATATGTTAATATGATTAAATCGGCTTCGCTTATTTTCTGTCTCTACTGTATTTTAATTTGTCATAATAGTTTCTCGCTGAATTGAATAACTATTGAATTGAAATTTACTTGGAAACTACTGATGTAAAATTACGTCGACCATAATTCATTTTAATGGAGTTAATAAAAAGAAGAGTCGAAGAGGTTAATCGACGCGCATGTTCTTTTCTTATGTTCGATGCGTATATTCATCGATTTATCGGAAACGACTAAACCGATTTAAATGATTATTTTTTAATGAATAGGTTATATACATAAAGAAGAAAAAAATCCTCCCCTAATGGTGCAAAATAGAAGTTTTAAATATTAACTATTTTCATGACACTCTAGTTATTATTTTTAACTGCTTCGTTGGTTTAGTCGTCGTTGATCTTGCGCCTGATCTCTTCGTTTTCGTCCCATTAGAATATAATAATGTACTCTAGACCGAATTTCGGTCACGGCGGTCTCAACGGAGACTAGCCATCGCGGCGCAGGACAGAATTATAGTGCCCAAGTGTATGCGCAAGCACAGGTGCACTCTCTATTCCCTCACTCTCATACGTCCGATGGGACGGTAAACCGACACGACCGGAGAGAGATCAGGTGAAAGACCAACGGCTTTATTCCAACTTAGTCCTCACGGGTGACAACACATCTGCATTTTGATTCGCAAACGAGGATAAATGTAGATGTCTATGGGCCACAGCAACCACTTACCATTAGGTGGACTGTGTGCTCGTTTGTCACCCTATCCTATAAAAAAAACGCAAGTGAAACACCGCCAACTTCCTGACTCCGGGCAGCTACTGAGAATTTCTTGATGGAAAAACTCAATAACTGAGTTTTTTTGGCCCAACTCGGGATACGAACCCGGATCCTCACGATCAGCAGTCGCACTACTACTACCACTAGACCAACGAGGCAGTCAATTCATTAGAATATAAGAGTAAGGGAAATAGTGCACCAGTGTGTTTGCGCACAAAAGCTACGTAAAGCGACATATCTAGTTCATAATATTGAAATAAATGATGTTGACATTATTTCAAGCATATGAGCTAAGCCTATCCCAGCTGACTGTGCCACTGTGCCCTACTCCACTTCAAAATCAAAATTTCAAAACCAAGTTGTCCAGTTTTCAATCTACACATCCTTGTTTTTAACGTACCCACGAGATTTTACCGTAATTCATTTTCTTACTTATTTAAATGCTTTTTAAAACGCTAAATTCTTAAAATTTTACTTATGAATTCTTAAACTAAACTATTAGTAAGTTAAGTTTTAAGAATTTAGCTTTAGCAACCAAAAAGAAATTTTCGAAATATTGTAAATTTTATAAGTTAAAAACGTTGAATTCCAAAATACGTATTTCATAAATATAATTTAACAAAAGAGAATCCATTACTTTTCGTGCCGTGGGTGTAGTAGGCGACTGTTCGTATTTGACTGTACCTCTAAATCCCAAGCGATTTGTTTTATATAAAACTGATGTATTATTTATATTATCATTTTTTTTTTCTTTCTGAATAATTTTAAGACCATAAAGGATTACGCTGTAGTTATTTTATTGAATTTTGGGTAAAATCGAAGTAAAATAGAGAAAGTATAGAAAGCTGTAAATGCTACGTCCCACTGCTGGGTACAGGCATTCTTATTCTTAGTTCGCCGTTTGTGTTGCCTCGATGCTAGTTGGCGGATTTCGTTATTATATTATATTCTTGAAATATTTACGATCTTTCAGAACACTTGTTAAATAACTTAAAATTGAGATTGACAATTATTTCATTGATTGTGTCAGGAGCTTCTGAGCTCAAATTAAATGTAGAATAAATAATAATTTTTAGTCTACGATTGGATAGCAACGAAAATATTAGGTTATGATCGTATTTCACTCAGACCAATAAAAAAAAGGCATTTCATGAATTGAACATTTCTGCATTACTCATAAATTTACATATAGTGTGATGATGTTACTGACAATATATTTTTCATTTATTTATTCAAAATATTAAAAAAAACTGATAGACTAAAATTTAAAATTTTAAGCCCTCCAACAGAAACCACACACGGTTTTATTGCTGTGGTTTCCACTATTAATTACTATTGGTACTAATGGTATATTTATACATTTATTAACAAACCGTATGCTTTGTAATTCTATTTTTTATTTTGGTAAAATAATTAAAAACAAACAGATAACAGAAATTTAAAATTTTATAACGGTACGACTGTATCTATTTCTGCAACGTAGCAGCAATGTGCGAACTGCTATTTTCCGTTATTAAGAGTATAGACAGCTAGTATTAACACAGGTCCTTATGTATTCAACAATAATACTTAAAGGCAAACCTGTAGCCTTCTTTATTAGTTTCCATTTCATATCCAAATTAGTTTCCAGTGTACGTTGGCTGCAGTGACCACTTACCATCACGTGGACTGTTAGCTCGCTTAAAAACAACAAAGCCAAAACGTATGAACTGAAATATTCGAAACTACTATGCAAACGATGCAAGTGTACAATGCATTCGAAAATCCACATGTTTTCCAGCGAAACTCACAGTAAATCTAAACCAAATTGTTTTACGAGAAACCTTTGTTTCCAAGTGAACTTTACTCGTAAAGAGAGCAAACAACTATGTGCTAAATGACTTCGAACATTTTTAACATGTTCAAAACCACTACTGGACAACAAACATTTAAATTAAATTCTAATATATAACAATTACATTTTACTAACCACGTAGTGGTGGCGGTGCAACAATAACAACTACTCCATGTCGTCGTGTTAGTGTCAGAAGAGGCGACAAAAGAAATTTGAAACAGGAGATGGCCAGCAATATCGTACTGATATTACTCAAAGTAACAAAAAAACTACGGTTACCAATCCGCATGCCAAGCGTGGCAACTATGGCATAGTCTCAAATATGAAGCTCTCTGTGGGAGAGGTGTATGTTCAGCAGTAGTTTAAATTCTTATAATGCATGGTAAGCGCTACAAAATATCTTTATAAACTTTTGCTTGATAGGTTTTTTTTAGTTAACAAAAATTGATTGGCTTGCATGATTTTATAGGCTGCAAAGGAAAGGATGGAAGGATTTCATTTGCATAAACAATTTTCAAATAATTAATTATTTAAAATACTTTATTCTTCATTTCAGAAGAACACAAAAACTCTCCGATCACAATCTTAATCTCATGGCTGTTAGATGAGAAATGAAGCTGCGTCTTCAGTAGATTTGACAGCATACAGGCAACTGATTAGACAGATCTACAAATGCATGCGCGGAGACTTACGCAACTTTAGTACTGCTCGTATAGAAAAAGCGATCGAGTGGAACCAGGGCTCCAAAGTCTTTGCCAGAGATCTGTTTGCCAGAAAGAGCCAACTGTCGAAGCTGAAGACCGATTGCGGTAGCATCGTTTCCGGGACACCTGAAATTTTGCGTGAGGTCCTATGGGCAGCTGTACACGTCATTGTTGGAGCCACACGCAAGTGTGAGTAATGATAAAAAAGCAAGTCTTATCCGACACTATTCCGAAGATATCCCGGACGTCAGTATTAGTGAGATTAGAGTGACCGATATAGCCCAACGGATTAGTAAACTGACGTGACAATGAGCCGGCCATATAGCTCGTAGAACCGACAACCGATGGGGAAAAAAGGTTCTCAAGTGGCAGCCTCGTACCGGTGGATGAAGTGAGGGCGACCCTCCACTAGGTGGAGTAACGACCTGGTAAGACATGCAGGAAGTGGATGGATGCAGGTGGCTCAGGACCGTGCTTTGTGACATTCCTTGGGAGAGGCCTATGTTCGCAGTGGACTTGTGATGAGCTGTAATGATGATGATGATGATGATTCTTCATTGGTTTTTGTTTTTATATATATTTTATATAGTTAACATACGCGATAAAATCCGTAAAATTTGTTTTATTTAAATAGTATTCTAACGTGCAACATTTGTACCTAAAATTATAATGAAATATTTTATAGTGGTAAAGGTGCCTTACGATATCGTGTGGTGACGGCATAAGATAATCTATTGTTCCATTTCGTTTAGTGGATGTTGTTAAAGCCGACTACGAAAAATGCCAAACATTCGAATATATAATGGCTCTCGAGGGATTGCGCTAATTCTATGTCATTAACGCCAAACGTAAAATACGCCGACCCGTGACGGAGTCTCAAATAAAGAATAAACTAAGATTCTATAGCAATCCTTTCTACAATGAGAGTGGCGTGGGCTAGCAGAAGTGGTCTGAAGATGGAAAAAACTACATAGCACGATGATCGCTTTGTGCTGCCTAATAAAGGAAAATTCTTGAAATTTTATTTATGGATAATCACGCTCAAGCTCATCCCGGGATATAAATCCCGTATGAAAAATGAAAGCTATGGACTGACAAACGCGATGTTCCTAAAGTCTTACTCTCAACTGTGAGCAACTCGCAGCAGGCCGATGGATGATAAATACTAACTATTTAGTTAACGAATATAATAAAAACAATCGTAAAAAAAAACCTTGAACGCTTTGCTAGTTAATATGTTCTTTGTAGATTTCCATTCATGTAAATATTTAAAATTTTGAAATCGGACTGAGATAGATTTTTAAATTTTAAATGTACAAGTCGACGACTGTCGGCAATTCGTTACATTGATTTGCTTTGGCCGAACCAACAATTTCGCGTGTATTATAATTTTCACATTGTCATTTCGTCATATTCGTATCATTATACAACTGAAATGTTACGACTAATAAACGAGGAGAAATTAAAATCATTATAGCTTGTAGTTTCGTAACTTTTATCAGGAAATTATTAGTTTTTATGACACCAATGTTATTATTTTTTCTACTTTGATTTATATACACAAATATAAGTCAGCAACTCCGAATCATTCCATCTTACTAGAAAAAGTAGTTTATATTTACTAATCTCAGATTTAAACTAGAGTCTATGAATTAAAGTCTCATGGAAAATTTGCGAACTAAAATCTAAAGTATGAAACTTGATAAATGTCTAAGTTCGCGAAGATTTATTTCATGATTAAGACTTTCTTTTACGTTTTGTAAGAAAACCGATTATATTTAAGCTGTCTATTAAGCTAGGTACTTATTAACAGCTGTGAAAATATTATTAAGAGCCTTTGGTCTCTGAACTTCACAGACCGACGTGAGCCGTATTCTAATAAAACTGATATATCATTCAACGTGGCCGAGCATCAGTTGAAATTAAGTAAGTTAGTTCGTTAGAAAGTTGTTATAGGCATCTCACCCTCCCAGCGAATAAGCCCTGAGTATACAAGGTGGCTTTTCGTAACGGAGCGCTTGTTCGGTTTTAGGCGGACATTTCAATTGAGGCGCTATGTTATCCAGTCACAATGAGTGCGGCTTAGGCGTAACACGCCGTCCGAATGGCGTTCAAGTGCCCGCTGGGTTTGATCGCGCAAATATTCTATATTCGTATAGCAATAAATTTTAAAAATGAAAGTTATACCTACTAAATTTTAGTGCTTTGCGATGACTCTTTGAGTGTTATTGGTGTAGCAAATACATTGAATTTATTTGTTTTTGTAAAGTAAGTAATTTACAACTATTTTACGTAAATACTATTAAAGTAAGAGCAGTACTACATGGATGTCAATTTTAATCGAAGTTCTGACGATTGGATAACTTTCTAACAACAAATTAAAATAAAAAAGTGTGAAAATGATAATCTAAAGAAGGTTTTAACAATACAGGTTAATTAATATTTTATTATTAACCGTGGCGGTGTACGAATATCCACGGAAAATGAAACAGGAGATGGGTAGCAGAATTTTCCAATAACGACTCAAAATGATAAAAAACTGCATGCCAAGAGTAGCAACTGTGGCAAAATCTTCGCAATGGGCAGGTCACGCTCCATTTTGGGGCAAAACATAGGCCTATGTTCAGCTGTGCACTTATACAGGTTGCTTTGAATTAATGAATGAATATTTTAATATTAAAAAAAAAACAGTGAAGGAATTGCGCACATTTACGAATTTAAAATGTGTTATTTTTTAATATTGCAACAATATGATACTATATTTATATTTTCTTTTCTTTTTTCCATTTTATGATACTGATGTTTGAACGCAAAAATTATATAAATCTTTATGAGATTTTAATGACTGTTAGAGCTGTTTGACATAGATAATTAAAACAACAGCTCTTTTTTTATAATTTTATAAGCTTTATAAAATAGAATAGAATAGAAACATTTTTATTCAATGATTGCAAGAATATACTGAAAGTCGTTTAAGCTTTACCACTGGTCCGGAAAAACCCCTCCGTCCTGCAAAGAAACAGCCAGTAACCCAGCGGGACATTAAAAAATTATAATATAATATTTTATACAATTAAGTATGCAAGCATTTAGAAACAGCAGCGATCACCTCATTCCCAGGGGTTAAATTAGTAGAAATATATACTTTACATAATGAAATTAGTTGCTGGTTTTTATTTCCGTATTCCTCATCAATCATTATCATAATTATTATAACCTTGCTGACCACAGAACTCTTCTGAAGATTGCATTGTGCAATTGTTTGAATGTTGTGAATAAAATAATTTAAGATATTATATTATGATTTCGGTATTTGTTAAACAAATCACATTTTAAAATAGTTTTGTTTAAATGTTTCTTTTCGTTCTAAACAGATATTAGTAATTTAATCACATTTTGGCCTTATAACATATTTTTCGGTTTAAATGATGTCTTTTAAAACAAATAAGTTAAATTAAAATTTGTAGAGACCCCCGAAACAAGAGGAGCTGATAATCTTCAAACGGCTGAAAAAATTTTCTTAAATCATAACTAAGAATAATTTTGATCAAAATAACTTTCAAACAAAAAGAAAAACTAAATCTAAATCGATTCATTCGTTTGGGAGCTACGATGCCACAGATTGACACACACATACACAGACACACATATACACAGATACACAAGCTTGACATATAACACCCCTCTTTTTGGTCGAGGCTTCAAAATGTGTTAAAATATTCGATCATAAAGAGCTGTTGTTATGTCATGTCATGTTGATATTATTAGTGGTTTGATAAAAAAAAAATGATATTTTCTATGTTATTTATATTACTGTGATTTAACCAACAGAGTAATAATAATAATAATATTTTCCATTAGAAATTTTAAAATTAAATGAAATGAATATTCATAAAAAATAAGAGTTTGAAAACACTTAAATATCACGTATTGACCATGAGATGTGATGGTCCTAGAGAGATTGTTCGGTCATAGTTATGGAATTTGTTGTCGGTTTTAATACGTTAGCAAAATTTTGTTCAGACGTCTGGAGGTTTGTGGAAACTGAATAACAAAATTGAAATACGTACATAGTTACATACAGATCAAGTGTGTAATAAATAGGTATCAAAAACTACTAATTGGTATACGTTTATTCATTGTTCATCATAGCTTACCCGAACGTATGACTCAAATATTAGGGACACTAGATTGTTACGGGAGATACCTACCAAGATGTCCACGTCAGCAGAATGTTCTGAATGCAAATCATATGCAGATGCTGAGTGGACAAACAGAAACTGCCGAGTTTCTGCGTGGGCTCTCATGCAATTATTTTAAGCATAGATTTTTAAGTTACTTTTAAGCGAATTCTGTTAGCCGATTAAACATCTTTTGATTAATAAATTAGTATTTTTAAACGTCTTCCAGCCCCTGCATAACTTGCATATGGAGATAATTACACTTCACACTTCATAGGAAGACGGGTTAGAAACCGCAGTTTTTTCAATTATTTTGTGCTGTTATCAGAAAGATGCTGCTTTCCATCTCCTGTTCATTTCTCTCTGCCGCCTCTTGCGACTCCCACGGATTATATGGGGTAGTGTATTCTCTTACGCGACTAAACGACAACCCTTGCTACACGTTGTAAGTAAAACGTTTCCTTCCAACTGACAACGTAAGAAAACGTTGAATAATAAATGTTGATTTATAATTTTTATTATCTCAATATACAAATTATATAAGACAAAATAGATCATAATATAACTTGAAATGTATAAAGTCTTCTATATATTTGTATATTATTAAAAAATGAATTTTAAATGTTTACATACTTAATTAAATTTAACTAAAAGGTTACCCACAATATTAAAAAACTATAAAGAAAAACTAAAACTAAAAATTTAAATTATTATACAGTCCTACTTCCCGTAGTATCGTGCCAAGAACGCTGGCTGCGTTTCTTCGCTGAATGGCTACACTTAGCCTTTTAGCGAGAAAAGTATCACCTTTAGCGACGACCAATCGCGGAAACAGTTCCTTTAGAATCTTTACCGCACGTGGACTGACTGGATAGTCATTATAAAATATCGAATATGTATCATTTTAAATTATAATATATTTTGTGAAGATTATCTCAGAATTTTGTATATTAAAGTGTTCATAATATTTTAAACAAAAGTATTCAGTCATAGCTAATTATTATATTTTTTAGAATTTTATCGTTGGCATCGTTTAAATTTTCCTTAAGTGACACCCTCGTAAGCCTGCGTCTGGAGCTTGGCCATCACCCCCTTTGCTATGATATTACGAAAAAATAACTTATACAAAATTTAGAAGATTATAAGCATTTATTTGGCAATAAAAATTGGAGAACATTAAAAACTGCTGCAAAATCTGTATTCTCTGCATACCTAAGATTTTTCTTAAATATTTTTATTAAATTAATACATTTTAAAGAAATTCACTACATATACATATTAAATAAATTAAAACCAATTTATAACTTCTTAAAATAGCGTTGAAATCCTGTATTGTAATAATATAATTTAATGTTGTCGTTTTAATGAAGTGGCTACTTTGAACTAAAATTAAAAATATAATAAAACTTGCATGGTCCAAGATCCGGGATCTTAAATGCAAGCATTTTATACATACATACATATAATCACGCCTCTTTCCCGTAGGGGTAGGCAGAGACCAGTTCTTTCCACTTGCTACGATCCTTACATACTTGTTTTGCTTCGTCCACTTTCATTATTCCCTTCATACATGCTCTACGGTTTAGGGTACTCTTGACCTGGCCTTTTTTCAAGACGTCCCTGATTTGGTCTAGAAATGTCCGCCTAGGTCTACCCCTTCCAACACTTTCATTCACACTCGCCTTATACACTTTTTTCGTCAATCGTTCTTCATTCATTCTCTCGACATGGCCAAACCATCTCAGCATACCTTTCTCAATTTTTGTCACTACATCTTCTTTCAGACCACAACGTTTCCTTACCTCACTATTTCTTAGCCTGTCACTCAGTTTAACTCCCATCATACTTCTTAATGCTCTCATCTCAACTGCATTTATTCTGCTTTCATGTTTCTTCTGCCATACCCAACTTTCACTTCCGTACATGAGTGTCGGAACCAACACCCCCTCATGCACAGCCAAACGAGCCTTGTTAGACACCTTCCGACTGCTCATAAAGGAGTGCAAAGCTCCATTCACAATGTTTCCTGCATTCACTCTTCTTTCGATATCACTCTCACACTTTCCATCTCTTGTAAACTTTGAACCCAGATACACAAACTCTTTCACCTGTTCAATTTGTTCATCTTCAATCACGATATTGCAGTCTGTCACTGTCTCATCTTTTTCAAACACCATAACTTTCGTCTTCCTTACATTCATCTTCATTCCCTTTCTAATAAAAGCTCCACTCATAGCAGTTACCATCTCCTGCAACTCCTCGGCCGAAGACGCAAGTAATACTTGGTCATCAGCATAGAGAAAACATTTGACGAGTAACTCATTCATTCTCAACCCACTTTCATTCTCTTTTAAATCTGTCAAACAATTGTCCATGAACAGATTAAACAGCCACGGTGACGCTACACATCCCTGTCTAACACCTTTTTCGATATTAAACCATTCAGTGTATGCCCCGTTTATCCTTACACAAGCACTAGAATCCCTATAAAGAGATTGCATTGCTCGTATGAGGATACTGCTCACACCGTTCACGGACAGTGCTGACCACAATTCATTCCTCACCACTCTATCATAGGCCTTTTCTAGATCTACGAACGCGCAGTAGACTTTCTTGTTTTTAGCCAAATACTTTTCGGCTATGCACCGCAAGGAAAAGACCTGATCCGTACATCCCATTCCCTTTCTAAATCCCGCTTGTGCATCCCATACTTTCTTGTCTGTTTCATTCACAATCCTTTCAATCAACACTTTCGCATACAATTTACCGACGACGCTGAGAAGGCTTATACCGCGGTAATTTATGCAGTCCTGCCGTGACCCTTTTCCCTTATACAATGGCACGATTACGGCTTTGCACCAGTCTCCCGGTACTTGCCCATTTCGCCAGCACAGATTGAAAAGGCGGTACAGCTGACTAGCCACCAGGCCCTGTCCAGCCCTCAGCATCTCGACGGTAATCCTGTCATACCCTGCAGCCTTACCTAATCTCATACTTTTCAACGCTTTCACTATTTCAGCCATGCTTATCTCATTTTCATCAACATTTATATTAGTTTCCGTGGAAGGTGGCAGATGCTGTACCTGCACTTCCTCTCTTTCAAACAAACTTTCAAAATACTCTTTCCATCTCTTTAACACACATTCTTCTCCTTTTATAATGCTCCCATCTTGACTCCTGATTGTACTCAGCTCAGAGGTAGAAGTTTTTCCTCTGGCTGTTTTGATGGTTTTCCAGAAAAACTTAATGTTTGACTGGAAATCTTCAGTGAGCCTCCTATCGAAATCATCCTTTCGTTCTTCTTTCTTTCTAGACACAATTTCTTTCGCTGCTGTTTTCAATCTTTTATACTTCGTTCTTGCTTCCTTTATCTCGTCATCCGTTGCCTTTTGAACTTTTTGGTTAGCTTTTGTTGCTAACCAATCCAACCACGCTTTCTTCTTTTCTTGCACTACCTTTTGTACATCTTTATCCATCCACACGTTATCATTCTTTCTTCCTTTCCTTCTTTTAGCTACCCCGCATACCTCGATAGCAACATTTACGACCCCTTTCTTAAATGTCTCCCACAAATCTTCAATCACTCCTATCTCTTCTATCCCTTTAAAACTTTCTTTCAGTTTCTCTACATACTCGTCTTTCTTTTCTTCTTCTTGTAGATTTTCTACTTTTACTCTGTCCAAAACACTCGTAGGCTCGGCCACTCGGTGTCGCCACCGTTTAAAGAGTCCACGCATTCGGGCTATGACCAGGAAGTGGTCTGTGTCGAGGCCTACACCGCGGTATGCCCGAGTGTCTAGCACTTTCTTCCTCAGTCTTTCATCCACAATTACAAAATCAATCATACTTCTAGACTCACCCTCATCTCTTGTATACAAATGGATCTTTTTGTGGTCAAACATTGTGTTGGCCACGCACAGATTCCATTCCAAGCATACTTCAAGCAGGCTTCTCCCATTGTCATTCACTCTCTCGTCCCCAAACGTACCCAGAACTCCTTCATACCCATCACGCTTTACTCCAACCCATCCATTAAAGTCCCCTAACATCACGATCCGTTCATTTTCTCCGCATTTATTCAAGACCTCTCTCATGCTATCCCAAAATTCCTCTCTCTCTTGTTGTGTTTTTATGGACCCACCTCCACGCAGATCCGTTGGTGCATAGACCCCAAGGATAAACAAGCGAGTGAGTCCGACTTTCAACCTAATCCAGAGGAGTCTTGGACTTATACATTCATGCTCCATCACACATTCAACCATTCGAGATGAAAGAATCACACCAACTCCCTGACAGCCTCGGCTGGTTTGGGGGACTCCCGACCAGTATGCCGTGTAGGGGCCATGAACCGTGGTGTCACATCCTTTCCACATTTTATAAAATACTATAATATTTTTTTTATTTTATCATTAGGGTTTGAGTTAAACATGGTGACCCCAATAATTAGAGTATTTTTGAATACGAGTCCGACGGGGATCTAACGCAGCAGGGACAGCTCGCAATATCAATGTTGCGTTTGAAGAGGATACCACTAACGATCGCACTGTGTGTTTTTGATTTTATCGTTTTCGTAGGGAAAACTTCGACTTGTAGAATAAACCACGACTAAGACCAGAAATTAAGGTAGATAATGATGAATTTAAAAGTAAAGTTGGAAGCTAATCCTTATTATACAACCAAGGAATTAGCGTCATAGTATAACGCTAGTTTAACTACAATATTGACTGACCAATTTTCAATTGGCATTTGCACCAAATTGGTAAAATAAAAAATATAAAAATGGGTCCCTCGTGAATTAATTGATGATAGCTAATAGAGCAGCACATATTAAAGCTTGCCTTGTGTTAATGAGTACGTAGAGAAATGAAGGGATTTAGGACAGAATTGTGACGTGTAATGAAAAGTGGATTCTCTACGATAGTCGAAAGCGAAAAAATTAATTGCTAAACTCAGGATAATGCCCTAAAGCCAAGCTCACCCATGGAAAAGAAATGGCAACTGTTCGGTGGTCATTTAGTGGTGTCTTTTTGATATCCGTTGTATCAATAACAGTAGTCTAATGCGAAAAATATCGAACAATGATGGTGAAACTCTCAAAACAACCCCGACTCGCCAAAAGCATTTTGCCATTATAGCTTCATGATAACCCAAGACCTTATGCTGCTCGTTTTAATATTACAAGATCTGTAGTTAGAAATCAGACATCCTCCTTCGTACTTGCCAGATGTAACCACAATAGATTACCTTTCTTTTTTCGCGATTTGAATAATTTCCTGCAAGGAAAGAATGTTGTTAGTCACCGTGTAGTGGAGGTGTAAGAATATCCACTATCCCATATCATCCCGTGGGTGTCATAAGATTCGACAGAGGGAAACTGAAACTGAAGCTGGGGTTCAGATGCCCAGAATTCTATTGCAAAGACATAAATAATCTTTTCTCCAGATGGCAAAAATGTGTAGGTAACGATGCTATAAAATAGATGAATTAAAAAAATCATTGCTTTTCTTAGAAACCAAGGTGAATTTTTCAATATAATACGTGATAGGCTCCAAAGAATTATGTTTATATCAAATTTAATAAAATACATTTTGTTAGATACGTAGGTTATACTTAAAAAAGGGAAATGATACTCTGGTAATGAAAACAATATAAATACATAATATATTTTAAGCAATAATTATTATTCAAAATTCTAACCATCTGCAGTGTTGCTAATTACCTTCTCCTTGCTCTTTCAAGTTCTATTTTGAGGAATTCGCTGTCATTCAAAGAACGAAAACCGTGCAAAGTGGGACTAAGTGTACTGTTATTTACAATTGTCTAATGATAATATAATTGATATATTATAATTAGACAATTAATTTATTTTTCATTAACGTCAGTTCAAAGATTTAAGATGTGTTAGAAATACTCGAATATTATGCAAGGATTCACAAGATACATAAAGTAAGTTAGCGCGTTGGGAAAGGGGCTATAACATCAAATATTTTCTTTGAAAATTGCTTTGCAATTGCAAAATTTTCAATTTTGGACAAAAGCTGCTAATTTAGAAAAATTATATACTTAAGCCGCAGCTGCATTTTCTGCGATGTTGTGCTGTAAGCTAGTTGGCTTTTACAGCGTTATCGGTCAGGCCACGAGCTATATTAAGAGGAGCTGATGATAATGATGAAGATGGCTGATGATGATAATGATGTAACTTAAACCGCGTGTCTGCTTGTATTATCTCATCGGCTGACAGTGCTGCTATATAAGGATAACCATTGAAAATAAACATTATTGTAACAATCAAACATTTATAACGTCACTAGCTGACCCGGCAAACGTTGTTTTGCCATATACATTATTTCTAGGAAATATTTTTTAGTTTTAAAAATCGCGATTAAAATACAGGGGTTGATCGTAGAAGGGTGAAAATTTGAAATTTCATGTATTTTTCAATGTTGAATGACAATAAAATAAAAATAAAAGAAATTGTCAAAAAATAAAAAAAATATTTAGGGGTGGGTCACCCTTATCATTTAGGGGTTTGAAAAATAGCTGTTGGCCGATTATCAGACCTACCCGATATGCACACAAAACTTCATACAAATCGGTTTAGCCGTTTCGGAGGAGTTTGGTAACAAACACCGCGACACGAGAATTTTATACATCTTTCCTTATGTGTAACATTATCACTACTTTTAGAGTTGGGACGTGGGATTAAAAAATACAAACAGCACTTTCAATCTAATACTATTAGTATACTAATGTTTCGTTTAAAATAATAAGTACCATGAGTGAGGCTTAAAGAAAAACGGTAACTCTGAGTGAAAAAAGGAAATAGATAGATAGCTTAGAATCTTTGCTGAAGAAGGTGAGTATACGAGGACGTACTTTAAATTTTTTTCGAGTTTTCAAAGCGCTTCTTGTTAAATATATATGTTTATAGTATTCTGAAAAACAAAAACCAGTACAGTGCGAGATGGGCTTAGCTCTATTTGAATATTATTTATAAGGACAAATTAGCTTTTGTTTTCTAAAAAATATGTTTGTTTTAGTCACAACCTACAAACTACATTCGTTGTTTTTAAGATAGATTTTGAAAAGCGGTCTAAAGTGACAATTTTTACGGCCTTCAAGTTTTCTTTGAAGTTATACAATATCTATGTACTCCACTCAATGAGCTCTTGACAATGAAACTCAACACGCTAGAGTGTGACATTTTTTTGATCCTTTTTCGTTAATGATGTCCCTGAAATATTATTAAATTTAGTTTCTAAATCAATATTCAATTTTGGGTCAATATTTATCATCAAATATCCAAATATCAGGTCCTCCATCATCCCATTAGACTTCTGTGATATTAATATGGCACTGCTTTACCGTTTTTTCTTTTTCTATTAGAATATTGAAAATAATGATAAGGATCCAATATAAATATATAAAAGATAGATAAGATATTGTTCTGGAGACAACGTTTTGTTTTGTTATTTTAGTTTACAATATGTAAACTAAATTATGGGATTGTGACTTTTGTTACTTATTTCAAAAAAAAAAAATGTCTTAACTAGATAAATTTTTAATGAGTATCTTAAAATATTATAGTGACAAAAGTGCAGCTCATGGACATCTGTAACCATCCTCAAACAAAAATCTATATATACGGTGTCTCCCTTGAGGACTAGGATGAAATACCTCAGTCTGTAACTGACTGGCTTTCTAACTCTTTAGACCCGAACACAAAAGAAATCAGCACCCGGCGCCGACGGCATTAGCAACACGGTGCTAAAATTGCTCTCCGTGGCACTTGTATTTATTTTTATAGGACAGGGTTAACAAACGAGCACACAGTCCACCAGATGGTGAGTGGTTGCCGCGGCCCATAGACATCTACATCTATCCTCGATCACGAATCAAAATGCAATTGCTTTGTCACCTGTGAGAACTAAGATGGTAGCCTAATTTCCATTATAAAGGATTTCCGGTTCTCTATATTCACTATATGAAACACAGCAGCGTTAAGTTGCTATTTTACGTTGGTATTCTGTGAGAGAGTGGTCCTTCCCCGGTCGAGTCGATCCATTCGTCCTACAACTATAATATAGCTATAGTGTGGCTCTACCACGTAAAATGTATGGCTCCTAGTAGGCATTTTGAACGCTCTTCTCTCCAGCTGCTTCTTCTCGGATGCCTGGTAAGAGGCAGACGTTATAAGAAACAACGCAACCTTAGCCTCCAGCTACAGACCAAACAGTCTCCTCAGCACACAGAGGAAAATTTACGAGTGATTCATATTGATTCGAAAACAGGTCTTTAAGTTTTTTTCCGACGAGCATTTCGGCCTTAGAGCCGAATACTTTTTCGTAAAGCAGATTCATTACCCAACGGAGTATATTCTGGAAGGCTTCCCTCATACAAGCAATCACCGAACCCTCAATATCGGTGTCGTTAAGAAGGACCCACTATGACTATTATGTATTATATTGCTCTCTTCGCCGATGACACGGCACTCTTTATCGCCTACTACAATAAGAAATTTCTCACCGAGATACTACAAAGCGCGGGCGATCGCTTATGCAAATGGTTTCACTTATGCAAAACAGCAGTAAATTCTGCAAAAAGTGTAGCAATATACTTTTAAAGGAAGAAGAGTTCCTTAACTTAAATCCGTTCACTAGAAAAAGGAATATGGTACAAAATCATACAGTGTCAGCCTCTTCATGTACCCCGGTTCATGAACACTAGATTAAGTAGGAAATTAGTTACTACTGCTCATAGACTCAGATCTGGACACGTTCCATGTAAGAAATTTGTATTTCTGATGAGAAAAACAACTTCGCCCAATTATGAAGACTGTGGAGTTATAGAAGAGCTATACCATATATTGATGGAATGTGTTCGATTTGAGTCTATTAGAAGTAATTTCATAAGGGTCTTGAATTTGAACAGAACTGACATAGGCACATTCCATAATATTCTATCCCAACTAAATGGCGACGATGCGAAAGTTCTGTTCGAATCCATGGCCCATGTAGTATCATAAGTATTAAGTAACGTTATATGAGCAAGTCATGTATGTTAGGGTATGATGGGACTGACATACGCTAAGCGGTAAATGTCCCTTAAATTATAATAGAATTTAAAAAAAAACTTAAATCCGAAAAAATCAATACGTACGATCAGCTTATTTGGCCGGCAGATCTCCTGGTAATTAACGGCCAAAATAAATACCTAGGGAACACATTTACCACGATATGACGTTCGCGAACCAATGTCCGCAACCGAGCCAAATTCTGCTATGCTAGCCACCTCCATCCGCTAGTCAAAAGCAAGAGCAAACTGTACCTAAGAGACAAGCTCAATTTCTATAAAACTTGCGTAAGACCTATCATGTCATACGACCTCTAAGTCGTCCAAAATAGCTTCATTCAAAGCCCCTGGAGCCTGGTGGTAACAGCGGGACTTCGATCCATACAGGAATTCCCAACTTCCGACGATCTCTGAGTATTTCAAGGAAATGTCTCAGCGCTGTCAAGACACATCCCAATCCGCTAGTGGTAAAAGGAGCAACCAACTTTCCGACTTCAAACGTCATGGTCACTCTCCGGAGACCCAGTAACGTTTTAATTGAACCCCCGCTAGACTCCGAAGATAATGTCGCCGTCGCCGGCCAGTCACACACAGACTCTATACACTCACCTAGTGTCTCAATAACCAATAGGACAACGGATGGGACGCAGCGTATCCGTAGATGGACGCGCCGTACACCCCTCCATACCGCGTACACACCGAAACGAGTTAGCCGCCCGAGGACCCCAGCCCGACACCCTTGTTCGGACAGCGGTTAGATAACTAACCTGTATAACGAAAAATTCTCATAGGTGGACACCGTTACGCAAGTAACGTTGGATAAATCATCGCCGCTTTCCCTTTTTTATAGCTAGAGGCAGCGAGCTCTGAATCCGATGAAGCTGTAAAAGCCAAAAGGCTAACAGCACTATTATCACAGAATCCAAAAGAAGACCCAAATAAAACCAGGAGTGCAGTTTTTGAAAAAAAAAATATTAAAAAGGATTTCGAGAAGTAACTCCATCTGGTTATCTATATCTATACATATAATAAAACTGTAAATAGCAGATGTCTGTACATTTTATATTTTTGTAATAAAAGTGATTGAGGGATACTAAAAATAAGTAATTATATACATTTCTACCATTTTTAGAATTTTCTGTCTGTCTGTCTGTCTGTCTGTCTGTCTGTCTGTTTGTTTGTTAACGTATCACGTTTAAAGTACTAATTTATATCATAAGAATTGTTAAGGAAATTATAAAGTGTATCTTCGGGTTACATTTAGTCTTTATTTCATTAAAATCGGTTCATTCCATCAAAAGTTATGATAAATATTCTGAAGTATGGGTAGGGAATTTGCTCAACGGTGGCTTTGTTTGAGTCATCAAGTTGATGTTAGCAGCGCCATCTCTCTTCAATTAAATATATACATATAATAAAAATGATGATAACATGTTGTGTCTCTTTCTGTACATTGTATATTTATTTTGGTGACTAAAATCATTATGGGGAACTAAAAATAATTAAATAAGTACATTTTTATAATTTTTAGAATTGTCTGTCTGTCTGTTTTTATATGAATGCATCACGTCTAAAGTAAACATCTTTTTTTTTTCAAAGAAATCGTTAAGAAAATCATAAAGCGTATCTTCAAGTTACATTTAATCTTTGTTTTATTAAAATTGGTTAATTCTATCGAAAGTAATGATTATTATTTTAAAATGTAGGTTCGAATTTGTTCAATGGCGCCATAAAAATCTCAGAAATAGTAATAAAAAGATTTGTGTGTAAAAAAAACGTTCCATAATAATTAATATATTTATACTTAAAACATAAAAAGAGATTTAAAAAAGGATGTTTTCTCACACAAAGGACGTAATAGTTGGAGTTGTACAAATTACAAACTTTTCTGAATTGCTGTGTTGAGATTTTTCGCCGATGAATCGTATTGAGACTTACTGAAGAAATTTGTATCTATCGAAGCCATAAAACGGAACCCGAAGAAAAATAACAAAATTGCAACGAAATGTCGTGATATTGTATTTATAATATACGCAAAATCAGTACTGCCATTTTAGCGCTTTGGGAACTAGATTTAGCGCTTTTTTGGAATGTATAGCGCGCATTTCGAAATTTTAGCACCTAGCACTTAATCCAGCGCTTTTTGGTGTATTTAGCACACATTTCAAAATTGTAGCGACTAGCGGGTTATTAACTCTTTTATAGCAGGACTGTTAGTCCACATTACCGATAATAATAATAATGACCTTTATTATTTTTTTCCACAAATAGTACATTTTAGCATCTTTTTCAAACATATTTTTTCCACAAAACAAAGAGCATGGGAGACGAGTCCAAACTAGGATACCCTGTGCAATGGATCTCCCGGCTTCCCCTTTAGGATGATCAACTTGATTTTTTTTATCGACGACTATAAGCGGGGAAATCCCCTTCATTAAAGTTTTCGTTCATGGTTTTGGCAACGCATTTATTTTGCTTTATTCAGTTTTAGTCAGTTGTTTAGAGCACAGCTAAGTTAAAAGTTACTTAGAGTAGTACTAACTACTGTTGACAGCAATTGCCATAATTATAAGTCGATATCCTGCGAAGTATTGATACATCAAAAAATATTGCCAGAAAAAAACTTAATGTTGTTTTCTTTATTATGATTATATTTTCTTGAATTATAAATTATAATAAAAAACACAAACTTTGTTTGTAGTTAATTTAGCGCGAAATCTAGGGCTTTTTTAAAGCGCTGTTTTCATGAAATCTAGCGCTTTTTGTGTTGTCCTAGCGCTGAATGAGTTTTTTTGATCTGGCAGCACTGCCAAAAAACCCTCTATTAAGAAGTAACTTTCCTTTCAGTTTTAAGCGCGTTCAGTTCCCAGTTACAGTCAGCGTGTGTTATGCGATGACCGTAAATAAAGCGCAAGGTCAAAATTTACGCGTTGTAAGAGTGGACCTCAGTACTGACTGTTTTGCACATGGCCAACTCTATGTTGCTTTTTCCCGCGTTAGTAGCCCCCGTAACCTTTTTGTGTACACCCCGTCTAAGTCTACTTATAACGTCGTTTACACCGAAGCTCTACCATAAACTACTTAGAACTTTGATGATAATGATTTATTTGTTACCAGTTATTGATACAGTAATGATATAAATCGTTTAATATTCTCTTACCTAAACGACAAATTCTTTATATAAAATCTATATACGCGAGCTACGCCGCGGGCACAGCTAGTTAAGAGAATATAATTCAGAGATATGTTTACCACAAGACAGCTTAGTCTGATCTTCGAAGTATGGGAACGCGTAATAGAAATACATTAAAAGTTGTAACAAACTAAATAGTTCGACCCAGATCACACCCGCTGTCAAAGGTCTACATTGCCTAAGACTTAAGTTTGACATAAAACGGAATCAGTAGTAAAAATTGAACAACACTATTGCGGATTATATCGCCCTATTTTTAACTCCCGACGTTTCATCCGGTAATAAATATACATCACTTTCACACATGCATACTCACGGCAAATTTTTTACGTGGTTCATATTGGATTGTGATAGATATAATATATCCTATTAATATTGTTCAATATCCATTAAAATACTTTTCCATTCACATTAAGAACATAATATCTATCGATTTTAATTATGATTGCGTAAATTATTACACTCATTTCCAAAAAAAACCCGGGTGATTTTGATTTTTTTCTTGAACAAAATTAATACGAAAAAGGTCTTTATATTTTGAACATGTTTCTGGCCGGTTATAAAAGTGCCATGGTGTTTGAAAAAGTACGTTCCAAATTAGAATTTTCGCAAAAAGCAACTTTTTACATTTTGTGGCGCAAATGCCCGAAGATAATATCGAATCCAAATAACTTTTAGTCTATTTTTATTAAACTATCTCATTTTCTTGACATTTTAAAGTATTGTAATTGCTGTTAGGCGGTCTTGAAAATGGTAGATAAAGTTATAATAGCCAGCAAAATTATTGCGCTGCTTGAATAGTGTTGCAGTCAATGCTTCGCTTGTTTCTAAATGTGAACTGTTCGACAGTCAAAAGACCCTGTCAGCCTTTTCAACAGCCCGGTTCCGTCAAGAGAAGACCTGGTTATAGAAGAAATCTATGTACAGAACGACGCGACAATAGTTTTTTCGCGTTGAGAAATCGCAAATCTTAATACATGAACGTCAAGAAAAAATTTAAAATTTTGTACAGCCGACTTCAATATAAGCTATTAAGAATAACTCAAATAACTCAAAAACTATCTGTCTGACCTTGATCAAATTCATATGGGACCACACGAGAAGTATCAGCTTTCATATAAAAAAAGAATCATCGAAATCGATCCACCCAGTAAAAAGTTATGCGTAAAACACACATAAAAAAAAACATATGCGTCGAATTGAGTACCGTCTCCTTTTTGGAAGTCGGCAGAAAAAAAATGAAAAATGTAAAATGTTTATTTGACAAAAAACAACTACAACTCATTGAACAATCCATTGATACCCAAACTAGGTAATCCTGTATCGTGGGTACCCATTTAGCATTAACAATTTATGTTTAGATTTCGCTTGGCTTACTTAAACAGAAAATTTTAATTAAAAATTTAAAAATAACCTCGAAGAAGTTAGAAAAGTGCAAATTAGTCTATGGACGGTCAGGAGGACGCTTCTCGCTGCCAATATACGCAGTCAAAGCCCAGTCAGCGGCCTTAAATTACTCCGTGAGTTTCAAGTTGCCAGGCTTAGCTTCGTTCGAAATTATGTGCCATGGACTCAAGAAGCCAGGATATCTTTGTACGATGAAGATCGACGTCGGCAAGTGCTACAAAAGCGAGGAGAACACTTTGAACGTAGAGAACGCATGTTTTGAAGAAATCACACCTTAAGGGCAGGAATAAATTCGTTGCATCGTACGGAGTTAGTCTTCATCGACGGTTCACTGATTGGACACCGATACATAAAGGAACTAATTCCTCATGCACAAGCTGTATTGGCCGCTCTTGGCAAAAACTCAATTTTTATGGACGACAACCCTCGCGACCACCGTTCCGGTAGAGTTCAGAATTCGTCGTTTGTATAAGCCTATAGAACATGTCTGCGACATATTGAAGCGACCAGTGAGATCAGTACAGCCAGCCTCACAGACCATCAGAGAGGTAAAGAATGTTATTACCGCGGAGACAGAAAATATTTCGCAATAAACTATAAGAGATATAAGCGCTACCATGCTCAGATGTATGCAAGCTGTGATTTCAGCAAGAGGGCGTCACACTCCATACTAAATTTTTATTTGCTTTTACTTTATTAAAGAAACAACGAACAAAAAAACGTATTTCATTTTTACTAATTCAAAATAGACAGACAAGGAGGATTCGAATATTGCTTCATTTTACTAATATTTACATGAAAAATAATAATGTTGGAAATGCGAAAAAAAAAATTAGCAGAGAATAGTTTTTGCCAGTTTTATCATACCATTTTGTTTAAACAAATGAGTAATATAATTTTAAAGTTCAAAGAGTAAGATAGGAAATAAAAATTAATATTTTTATGATATGCAGTCTCCTAAAGTATTTCTTTGCCGTGTAGTGGCGGTTAAGAATATCCACTACTCCATATCTTCCCGTGGGTGTCATGAAAGGCGACAAAGGGAAGCAGGCAGGCGATGGGCAGCAGCATCTTCCTGATAACAGCAAAAGTACAATAAAAAAAACTGCGGTTGCCAACCCGCTCGCCAAGCGTGGCAACTATGGCAAATACGGGGGGTATGAATATATAAAATAATGAAGAGAGCAACAAAGAGGCGGCTCCCAGTCCCCGGCGGAACTGCTATTCCTGGGTACGGTGGCGACCATGGTAACTGTGGGGCAGGGGGTGCTAAGAATCTCCGGTGGAGGTTCGGTTGCCACCTAAAACGACTCGACCTGGCAACATATAACGAACGAACCCTGAGGACTGACGAGAAGATCGTGGAGATGGAAGAAGACATAGACAAGTTACGCTGGCATATTATAGGATTATCCGAGGTCCGAAGAGAGAGGGAGGACACGGTAATCCTCGAATCTATTATATCACCGGGAGGGCGACTATCTGTCCCAAGGAGGTGTCAGATTTATCGTCCACAAGTCTCTCGTTAACAACGTTGTAAAGATTGAGGGTGTGTCGACGAGGGTTGCGTACCTTATACTCAGAATCACCAAACGATATTGGCTGAAGGTTATACAGGTTTACTCACCAACCTCGGCACACCCCGATCAGGAGGTGGAGGAAATGTATGAGGATATCTCTAGAGCCATGCATTTCTCCAAAACCCACTATACGGTGTAAATGGAAGACTTCAATGCAAAACTAGGCACAAGAGAGAACGGTGAGCTGAAAGTAGAGAAATTTGGAATAGGGCATTGGAACTCAAGGAGTCAGCAGCTGGCCGACTTCAAGGAGAAAGAGGGACTCTTTATGATGAACTCTTTCTTCCAGAAGCGGCCTCACAGGAAGTGGACCTGGTCGAGCCCCGACGGTTCGACAAAAAATGAGATTGACTTCATTATGACGATCAGACGACAACTGTTCAGTGATGTCTCCGTGATCGCGAGGGTGAAAACTGGTAGCGATCACCGAATGGTTAGAGGCACACTAAACCTAGACGTTAAGTTGGAGAGGTCTCGTCTAATGAAGTCAACGCTCCGTCCCCCTCGTGCTCAGTTCCAAAGTCGCGAAACCTTTTAGCTTGAGTTACAAAACCGTTTTCAGTGCCTAGAAGACTGTAATGAAGTGGACGATATGAATGACAAGCTCGTGGAAACTGTCCATGCAGTCGGAGCTAAGTTCTGCAAGACCCCCGCAGAAGAACACAAAAACTCTCCGATCACACTCTTAATCTCATGGCTGTTAGACGGGAGATGAAGCTACATTCTTCAACAGATTTGACAGCATACAGGCAACTGAACAAACAGAACTCGAAATGCATGCAGCGGGACTTACGCAATATCAATACAGCTTGTATTGAAGAAGCGATCGAGCGGAACCAAGGGTCCAAAGTCTTTGCCAGATATCTGTCTGCCAGAAAGAGCTAACTGTCAAAGCTGAAGACCGAATGTGGCAGCATCGTTTCCGGGGCACCTGCGTTTTTGAGTGAGATTTAGAGGTACTATGGGCAGCTGTACACGTCATCGTTGGAGCCACACGCAAGTGTGAGTAACGATCCAAGAGCTAGTCTAATCCAACACTATTCCAAAGATATCGCAGACGTCAGTCTGAGCGAGATTAGAATGACTCTTCAGCACCTTAAAAACGTAAAGGCCCCAGGCGAGGATGGAATTACAGCGGATCTTCTGAAAGCGGGTGGAAAACCGGTACTTGAAGTCCTTCAGAAGCTCTTTAATTCCGTCCTCCATGGTGGCATTACACCAGAGGCGTGGAGCAGAAATGCGGTGGTCTTGTTCTTCAAGAAAGGTGACAACGCTCTCTTGAAGAACTACAGACCGATTTCCCTTCTGAGCCGCGTCTACGTGCTGTTTTCGAGAGTCATTACGAATCGTCTCGCGCGCAGACTTGACGACATCCAGCCTCCCGAACAAGCCGGTTTCCGAAAGGGCTTTAGCACCATAGATCACATACATACCCTTCGGAAAATTGTACAGAAGTCCGAAGAGTACAATTTGCCACTATGTCTGGCGTATGTGGACTATGAGAAAGCCTTTGATTCCGTCGAAATTTGGGCGGTACTGCAGTCCCTTAAGCGGTGCCAAGTTGACTGTCGGTATATCGAAGTGCTGAAGTGTTTGTACAGTAGAGCTACGATGGCTATCCGAGTACAGAATCAGAGTACGAAACCTATCCAACTGCAGAGAGGTGTAAGACAGGGTGACGTTATATCCCCGAAGAGGTTTGCAAGCTACTGTATTGGAAAGGATATGGTATTAACATCAATGTCGAGTACATCACTCACCTTCGATTTTCCGACGATATAGTCCTTATGGCAGAATCGCAGGAGGACCTAAGCATTATGTCCTCAGCAGTGTCTCCCAAAGGATAGGTTTTAAGATGAACATGGACAAAACAAAAGTCATGTTTAACGTCCATGTCACACATATGCCGGTAGTTGTTGGAAGCACTAAGCTCGAAGTTGTTGACGACTATGTTTACCTGGGACAAATAGTCCGACTAGGTAAGTCCAACTTCGACCGACAGGTCAATCGACGGATTCAACTCGGCTGGGCAGCGTTCGGGAAACTACTACACATCGTCTCGTTAGACATACCTCAAAACCTAAAAACGAAATTGTACAACCAGTGTGTTTTGCCAGTGATGACTTACGGATTTGAGACGTGGTCTTTCACTGCTGGCCGTATGAGGAAGCTCAAGGTTGCTCAGCGAGCTATGGAGAGGGCTATGCTCGGGGTGTCTCTGCGTGATAAACTTAGAAATGAGGATATCCGCACTAGAACTAGAGTAACCGACATAGCCAAACGGATTAGTAAGCTGAAGTGGCATTGGGTCGGCCATATAGCTCGAAGAACCGACAACCGATGGGTGAGAAAGATTCTCGAGTGGCAGCCTCGTACCGGTAGGCGAAGTGTAGAGCGACCCCCCACTAGATGGAGTGACGATCTGGTGAGACATGCAGGAAGTCGATGGATGCAGGTGGCTCAGGACCGTGCTTTGTGGCATTCCTTGGGGGAGGCCTATGTCAGCAGTGGACTTGTGAAGGGCTGTAATGATGATGATGATGAAAGTATTTCTAAAATAGCCAATATTGTCAATATTATAAGGTGTGCTGGTTAAAGTAAAAACCTTTTGCTTAACCTAAAACACAGGGTTTACCCTAACTTAGGAAGCAAGTTCATTTTTAAGAACATGTTTAGTATATAAGATGCATTGTTTGACTCTTACTCTGTATCACTTTTCTATCTGAATAAATTATTATTATTATTATTATTATTATTATACATCTATATTCTCCCTATTATAGAGGTAACTTAAACCCTAATCACACGGGCCGAAGCCAAGCGTGAGCAGGTGCTAGGTGATGGTGTAAGCGGAGGTGACGGATGAAGTGGTGAGGAATATGCGTGTGAGTCGGCAGGTGTTGAGAATGACAGCTTTCTGCAGGGTGTAAAGTGTGTGTTGGGGTACTTGCAAAATATCTAAACTGCGTTGTAGGCTTTTAGGTATGACTCCGGTAGATGAGATAACTATTGGAACTATATGGATGGCTTCTGCTTTCCATTGACGCTTCAGTTCTATTGCTAAATCTTGATATTTTGTAAGTTTTTCAGCAATGGTGGATTGAATGTTATGGGTGTTTGGTATAGCAATATCAATAAGGTAAGTAGTTTTGTTATTTTTGTCATACATTGTGATATCTGGCCTATTGAAGTGGATAGTTTTATCCGTGATAATGGTCCTGTCCCAGTTAATTCTATGATTATTATTTTCTAATATAATGTCCGGTTTATATTTATAATATGGTGTCATTTTTTGTATAAATTTGAATTTAAGCGCAAGATGTTGGTGTATTATGGAAGCTACCTGGTCATGCCGGTGTTTATAGTCGGTTTGTGCAAGGGCTCTACAGGCGGATGTAATGTGTTGTATGTTTTCGGGACTAGAGTGGCAATGTCTGCAAGTATCGGTGGGAAGGTTAGGTGCGCGTATTATGTGTCTCTGGAAGTTTCGAGTATCGATAACCTGGTCCTGGATCGCTAACATGAAGGCCTCCGTCTCTGGGAAGAGTTCACCGCGCCTCAGCCATGCGTCCGACGCTTTTTTGTCGACATGTGGCTGCTGCAGGTCGTGATAGTGCCTTCCGTGTAGGGACTTCTGTTGCCATGAGGCGATCTTCTCTTTTACGTCAGTGATCCGTTCGTTGCGTTGTGTATTTCGGTTTGCAAGGTTAAGTGGTGTGAAGCGTTTGTCGGCTAAGGTTACTATTTCGTGGAGAGGTGAGTGTTCTGAGCGTTGATAGAAATATTGTCGAAGGCATTTGATTTGTTTGTTATGCAAGTTGAATACATCTATTATACCTCGTCCTCCATCGGATCTTGAAAGAGTCATCCTTTGTACGCAGGATCTAGGGTGGTGCTTGCGGTGAGCCGTTAGAGTGGTATTTATAATACGTTGTAGATTGGTAAGGTCGCCTTGAGTCCAGCTTATTACTCCAAACGAATATGTCAGTATGGGGATTGCGTAACTGTTGATAGCTTTTGACATGTTGCGGGAGTTGAGCTGAGACCGGAATATACTATTGAGCCGATGTTTAAATTTCTTTTTGAGATCTTCTTTCGTTTCCTTTTGATGAATCTGTCGCGCTTGTTGGAAACCTAAGTATTTATATGCGGCTAACGGTTCTAGGGGTTCAATCGTGTCTCCTGATATTAGGCTATAGCTATTACGGTTAATTTTTCCGTTTTTAACCGAGAACGTTTTGCATTTGTCGATCCCAAACTCCATATGAATGTCGTTTGAGAAAGATTGGGTGATGTCTGCAAGGCGATGCAGTGATTGTGTAGTGTTACTGTATAGTTTTATGTCATCCATGTACATCAGGTGTGTAAGAGTGGTGTGTTTGTGTGGAGTGATGATAGAGTAACCATGATTGGTTCTGTTCAGCATTTGCGAGAGAGGGTTTAATGCGAGACAGAACCATAAAGGGCTGAGCGCATCACCTTGGAATATTCCTCGACGTATTGGAATTTCTAGTGTTTCTAAACAAGAAGTTCCAATGGTTTTTAAAGTAGTTTTCCAGTGCTGCATTGAGTTTTTAAGAAAATGTATAATTTGTGGGTGAATTTTATAGTGTTGTAGTACATATAGGAGCCAGCTGTGCGGTACGGAGTCAAATGCTTTTCGGTAGTCTATATACATTGTGCTGATGTTTTTCCTATTAGAAATAGCTTGTTTCATTGCTACGGAGTCTATTATGAGTTGCTCTTTGCACCCCTGACTACTTTTTCGACATCCTTTTTGTTCTTCAGCAAGAATGTTGTTTTTGGCTATATGTTGATGTAAGAGTTCAGCTATACATGCTGTAAGTAGTTTATAAATGGTTTGGAGACATGTGATAGGTCTGTATTTGGCAGGATTTTGATGATCTGCGTCTTTCGGAATCATGTACGTGAGGCCTTGTGTAATGTATCGGGGCATTATGTCTGGTTTTTGTATAAAATTATTGATATGGTTATGAAGTAGAGGGTGAATTGCTGTAAGTTTCTTATACCAGTTATGTATGCGGTCGCTTCCAGGTGCTTTCCAGCTGTGGGATTTTTTTAATATATGCACAAATACTTCCAAAGGTATTTGTTCAAATGCCATCGGTGTGATAGTATCGGTTACTTTGAAATCTGTGTTCAGCCATTCCGCCTCTGTGTTGTGTTGAACCGGCACAGACCATATACCAGACCAGAAGCTATGTAATTCATTGGCAGGTGGTAATGGTGCATCTTGCCTATTTCTATGTGTGTCATGTTGCGTGTCTGAAGTCAGGTTCCTGTAAAATAGTTTTTCATTGTTGATAAACTGGCTATTTTGTGACTTCCTAAGTGTACAGTTAAGGTATCTTTTTAATCTGCTAGATGTCGCATTCAGTTTTTGTTTAAGTGTGTCAAGAAATTGTTCATCGCTCAAATTGGGTTCTTCGTGCTGTGAATGTATTCGGTATTTATTTTTTATTGCTTCTACTAAAGTGATGAGTCTATTGCTTCTGTTGCCTTTGATATATTCTGTTAGTCTTCCAATGTCTCTTCTGAAATCCTGTATCTTTTTTGTCAACCTTGTCTGCCAGGCGGGTTCTTTATTTCGAATTTGGGTGGGCAGTGTGTTTGTGTCTCTGATTTTTGTTCCGTTACTTATAGCTGCTGTGTATGCCGCGCAGTAAATTATGGTCTGAGTGGTCTCAAAGTCCTGCTCTCACGATATGTAATTTGGTAATATTTCAGTGTTTATAAAATCTACAATTTGGGCTAGCCTTTTAGAAGTTTTTTGTTTTGGTATATAAGGTCGTTTAGTTGGGTTGGTGTTCCGAAATTTGTCTATTGCCATTCTAAACAGTTCCTGGATATTTTCCGCGTCGTTATTTTTTATTGCTTGGTTTTGTTGAGGTTCAAAGGCTTGAGTAGGTACCACTGATTCTTCAGTTTGAGATTGTAAGGTTAAACTAGATGAATGCACGGGAGTGTTACTTTCTATAATGTATGGATGAATGTCAGTTTCTTGTGAGTTTTCTGTTTCGGCCGTAAAGGTCGTGTGTTGTAATGTGATATGTGAATAATTACTTTCTAAATTGTCTCGTTGGGAATTCAGCTTGCTTGATATATTGTTACGTATCTCTTGAAGTCTTTGGTCATTAATCATTTTGTTGTTCAATATTACTCTGAGCTGATCTGATATTCTCTGTTCACTTACACCTGTTAACTCAGGATGTTCATCTAAGACTGCTTGATGGAGGGGTCGACGATAAGCTGATTTATTTTCTCCAAGTTCGGTGATTTTGTAGTAATTTCTTACAATATATTCGTTTTGCTCAGCTGTCCATCTTCTTCTTAGTGTTAAGCCTTGCTGGCTGCTAAAATGTGGTTGCGTGATCGAGTCGGTTTGTATGTGGTTCATATTACTGTGTGTTTGTTGTAAGTATACTGAAACTTCATTCCTTATTTGATCTAATAGTTTTTGTGGGAGTAATTTATTTCTAAGTATAGCTCTGCATTGATCTCCCAATCTTTGTTTTGATGCCTGCATCTGTGGGTACTTATTAGAGAATTCTTTATGTAGATGATTGAGGTATATTTTGCTAGTATTTAATTTAGTGGCTATGAGGTATGTGCGCCAGATGAATGTATTCATTTCTTCTGTCCATCTTTTGCGCGCACGATTTCTGCCTGGGGCGGGTGCAGGTTCAGTGGCGACAGCCTCCTGCACAACGTCCTCAGACATAAGTGATACAGAGTTTGATCTGGCTGAAGACTGGTATGAACATGGAGATGATATAGGTGACTCGAATGAATGAAAAGGTGAGGGTGTCAATGAGGTTATATCGCTTAGCATCTCGGAGTCTATATGTGTCGCTTGGGTCGTTTGACGGGTTGCTTTCGCCGCTCGGGGATTCTTCGCACCCCTAGGCCCAGTCTCAGGCTGGCCTCCGACATGACCAGTGCTGCTACTGGGTCCGCCGAGCACTTGGGGCCGTCTACTTCTTGTTAATACCATATTATTCTCCATTTGGGTTTTGGGTTTGGGACCGTTAGTTAAGGAGGTTTGGCCAAGATGTTGGTGGCTAATAATATATTCGTCCTGCATCAGTAAGTACCAGGTCGCCTCCAGGTCCTTCAAAAGAGTTATTGCCAAGGCAAAGTCAGAGCACATAGGCAGAATTGGCGAGAGACTAGTTCGCCTTCCTTCGGGAACCCGTGCATTCTGGTCTCTCGCCAAGGCTGTCCAAGGGAATTTCTGTAAGCCATCACTACCATCTCTGCACAGGGAGGATGACTCACTGGCCCATGACGCAAAAGACAAAGCCGACCTTTTAGGCTCCCTTTTTGCGTCCAACTCGACTCTTGATGACGGGGGGAAAACACCGCCGACCATCCCGCGGTGTGAGTGCTCCATGCCGGATGTGCTGTTCTCACAGCGCTCGGTTCGCAAAGCACTGCTCTCCCTGGACATCCAGAAGTCGAGTGGGCCTGACGGAATCCCCCCAATTGTGCTGAGGACGTGTGCTCCGGAGTTGGCACCGGTCCTAACGCGTCTTTTCCGGTACTCCTACTCCCAAGGCGTAGTCCCGAATTCATGGAAGACAGCTTTTGTCCACCCGATCCCTAAAAAAGGCGACCGCTCAGACCCGTCCAACTATAGGCCTATCGCGATCACCTCCTTGTTCTCCAAAATAATGGAATCCATTATTAACTGCCAGCTCATCCGGTACCTTGAGGATCACCAGCTGATTAGTGACCGCCAATACGGTTTTCGTCGGTGTCGATCAGCTGGTGATCTTCTTGTCTACCTGACCCATAGATGGGCGGAGGCAGTAGAGTCCAAGGGGGAGGCGTTGGCCGTTAGTCTGGACATTGCGAAGGCCTTTGATCGGGTTTGGCACAAAGCGCTTCTTTCAAAGCTGCCTTCCTATGGGCTTCCCGAGAAATTGTGCAATTGGATCACCAGCTTTCTTGCAGATCGGAGCATCAAGGTCGCTGTAGACGGTGCATGTTCTGACTACAAGCCTATTAACGCTGGTGTTCCACAAGGCTGTGTGCTATCACCAACGCTGTTTCTTCTGCATATCAATGATATGTTGCTAACTGGTAACATTCATTGCTATGCGGATGACAGCACTGGTGATGCTCTATACACCGGCCGGGCCAATATTTCTCGGGAAAACGTCGCCGAGTACCGGAACAAACTTGTGTCTGAAGTCGAGTCTTTGCTGGACAAAGTCTCGGATTGGGGGCGACTAAATCTAGTCCAGTTTAATCCTCAGAAGACACAAGTTTGCGCGTTTACCGCTAAAAAGAACCCCTTTGTCGTATCTCCTCAGTTTCAAGGCACTCCCCTTCTTGCCTCAGCCAGTATCGGTATCCTCGGAGTCGACATATCGAGTGACGTGCAGTTTCGTGGTCACTTGGAAGAGAAGGCCAAATTGGCCTCTAAAAAGCTTGGCGTGCTCAGCAGAGCGGGACAGTATTTCATGCCGGCACACCGCCTGCAACTTTACAAGGCGCAGGTTCGGCCTCACATGGAATACTGTTCCCATCTCTGGGCAGGGGCTCCCCAGTGCCAGCTCCTTCCACTTGACCGCATCCAGCGCAGAGCGGCTCGAATCGTCGACGACCGAGCCCTTTCCGATCGGCTCGATTCATTGGCACTGCGAAGAGATGTTGCATCTCTTTGCATTTTCTTTCGCATCTACCATGGGGAGTGCTCTGAGGAATTGTTCGGATTAATCCCAGCCGCCAAATTTCACGAACGCACATCGCGGCAGAACTCCCGATACCATCCACACCATCTGGATGATTGGCGGTCCACCACTGTGCGATTTAGAAGATGTTTTCTTCCTCGCACAACTTCCTTGTGGAATAGTTTACCACCAGGGATTTTTCCGGACCGATACGACTTAGGGACCTTCAAGAAAAGAGCCTACTCCTTTTTAAAAGGCCGGCAACGCATCTGCAATTCCCCTGGTGTTGCGGTTGTTCATGGGCGGCGGTAGTCACTTACCATCAGGTGAGCCGCATGCTCGTTTGCCCCCTCTCATATAAAAAAAAAAAAAAAAAAAAGTACAGGGATTGGTCAAGTCCGTAGTGACCGTTGATATGTTCATGCCTCCCCTTAAGCCCCCCCCCCCCCCCACCACGTCAAGGTAGTCCCCCGGGGGGGTTATTATTATTATTATGGGGTATCTATAAAGTTTTCTCATCTGGTTGGGCAGTATAAATATATAATTGTAAATGAAAATGGTAAACATACATAAATATGAATAAAATAAAATAAATATATAAAAAATACATAAATATATAAAAACCCAACCAGATGGAAGCCCTCGGCAGGGGAGACCAGACGGCCGAGGGTTAGGGAGAAAGGGAAAGAAACCGGCGGACGATGCGGGCGGTATCGAGGAGCACCGCCTTCTGCATTTGAGCCTGGAGCGGTCCGTCACGGAGTCCCAGTCGCCTCAGATGACCCGGGAGGCTGACTGGGATTAACCCGTTCGCAGAAACGACCACAGGAATAATTTCGGTCGGCAGACCACCCCACATGCCGGTAACCTCGTGAGCCAGGTCCAGATATTTTGTCACCTTATCTGTTTCGGCTTTCACGAGGTTCTCGTCATAAGGAATGGTAATGTCGACCAAAAAGATCCTTGACTGTGCCCGGTCCATCAGCACAATATCAGGCTTATTCGCAAGAATAGTCCTGTCCGTGATGATGGCCCGGTCCCAGTAGAGCCTGGCGCGGTCATTTTCGAGCACGGCTTCCGGCAAGTACTTATAATACGGCAGTTTCCGATCGACGAGGCCGTATTTCAGAGCGAGCTCCTGGTGTAGAATCCTGGCTACTAGATTGTGTCTGTGCAAATACTCAGAGTTAGAAAGCGCCGAACAACCGGAGATGACATGCCTAAGTGACTCACCGGGATGGCGACAAGCTCGACAGATGTCGACGGCGCCATCCTTTAGGATGTATCTCCGATAGTTGTTGGTCTTAATAACCTGATTCTGTATTGCACAGACAAAACCCTCGGTTTCCCCAAAGAGGTCACTGAAACGTAGCCAGTGAAGGGAGGCGACTGTGTCTACGAAAGGCTCATGTAGAGCCTTGTAGAACCTCCCGTGGAGCTCCTTCTCCTTCCATACGGTCTCCCGGTCGGAAATGCACTGTACTGCTGGGTCTTGCCATTGCTCGTTGGCTAAGGATAGAGGGGTCAGTCCTTTATCACAAGAAATAACGTCCCTATAGTATGGATCATCCGCTCTCGTCAGAAAGTAATTACGGAGGCTGCACACTTCGCGATTATGCATGGTAAGCGCGCTTAAAAAGCCACGCCCGCCATGCTTCCGCGGCAAGTACAGCCTCATTACTGACGATCTCGGATGATGCATCCTGTGGGACGTCATTATAGTGCGGACTTTTCTGTCCAGAGCGTTTAGTTCGGTCTGAGTCCACCTAAGTATGCCAAAGGTATACATGAGAACAGGCATGATCCAACCATTATATGCGTGCGTCTTATTCACACCGGACAAAAGGCTGTTAAGCACTTTGGTCAAGCGTGCATAAAACACATCGCAAACTGACTGTTTCATACCCGCCTCATCTACAGCGATGTTCTGTGACATACCCAGGTATCGGTATGTTTCAGCCTCGGAAAGGGTCCTTATGTTGATGGGCATAGATAAATCTATGCCCTCAGAGTTAGCAACCCTTCCCCTTTCAACATGGAGGACCGCACACTTATCCGTCCCCAGCTCCATTCTAATAGAATTGCTAAAATCACAAGTGATGTTTAGCAATTCCATAAGATGAGAGCGACTGGTGGCGAATAACTTGAGATCATCCATATAGAAAAGGTGGGTCACTTTTGTACCTCCTCTCCGAAGCTGAAATCCCCTCCCGGAGCCCTCCAGTAAGGTACTGAGAGGGTTCAGAGAGAGGCAGAACCAGATTGGACTCAGACAATCGCCCTGGAAGATACCCCTTCTTATCCTTATGTGGTTCTCCGCAGCCGTCATCCGCTCGCCTAGATGACAAAGGATCGTACTCCACTGCCCCATAGACTGCCCAAGGAAGTCTCTAACTGTACAGTCAATCTTGTACAGCTCGAGGACCCTCTCCAGCCATGTATGAGGCACCGAGTCGAATGCCTTTTTGTAGTCTATCCAGGCGGCGGAGAGGTTCCGACGGTTGCGTTTAACCACTTTGCCAATGACCGCGTCAATGAGGAGTGGTTCCTTGGTTCCACGACCACCGCCCCGACATCCATTTTGAGCGCGCGACATCACCTGATTTGAGTTCAGGTGACGAGTGATTCTCGCGCTCAAAATGGATGTTAGTGTCTTATATATCGTGGGTAGACACGTGATGGGGCGGTATTTGCTCGGGTCTATGGTATCCCGGTCTTTAGGAACCAAATGAGTGATCCCAGTAGTGAAGAGGCTCGGGAGCGACTTTTGGTCGAGAGCCTCTTGAAATTGTCGGGCGAGCACAGCGTGACACACCACGAACCCCTTCAGCCAGTAGTGATGCAGCCCGTCGAGTCCCGGACTTTTCCAGTTCGGGGCCCTTCGGACCGCCTCAGCTACATCGTCCGGCGTTATAATGACGGGGTCCATGGGCGTAAGATTCGCACACTGACTCACCACAACTTCCGTCCAAGGGCCCTCGCTGTGGTTTACGGGCTCTGACCACAGGCCGCGCCAGAATGCGACAGTGTCAGCCTGATTCGGTGCTTGGCCCGTTCCACGTACCATTGGTCGCTCCAATGATTAATATAGCCTCTTCTGATCACTCTGGAAGAGACGATTCTGGTTGAACCGTGTCGACCTCTCGGTGTATCGCCGAATCCGCTTCCCCCAAGCAGCGATTCTCTGCTTCAGGTCGTCTATGCGCTCCGTCAGTTTTTGCGTTATATCCGGCTGGGACAAACTGATATTTGTCCCAGCAAACGCCATTCTGACGGTGCGCACAATTCGCGGCCTATTATTGCCCGACCTGAAGCTTATCAGCCTGCCGATGAGGGCCCTTGCCTTTACGATACGGTCCTCAATCCTTCTTCTCCAGGCTGGGATGGCGCTACTTTGTCTAGTAGCGCGTCCAGCCGTGGGAAGTTTGGCGCCAACAATACGGCAAACTGCCAGTGCGGCGCCAAAAAGAATTGAGTCCGTCTCGCAAAGGTCCCGGCTGGCTTCCAAATAGGTGACCAGCATTGGGTTGAGAGCCCTCACGACAGCCCGATTCCGCTTGCTTAGGGGTATGCGCGGGAGTCGCGGTCGATTTTCGAGAGGCGTACTGCGCGTTTCCACAATCGCCTCTTCCAATTTACTCCTCATCTGCTCTAGTTCTTGGGTGACCATTCCATCATCGCCTGAATCAACCAGAGCAGGGAGATCCATGGCGCCCTCTATATGTGGCTGCTGGTCTGTGGCCTGAAGAGCCGCATCCCCAGCTATAGCTGGTTCATTCGATGAGGGAATAGCCTCACGTCGTAGTCGTTCGAGTTCGGCATCATCAAATATTTTCGAGCGTATGATGTACCGGACTCGGTCTGCCAGGTTTTGCTCCGTGACGGGAACTGACGGCTCAAGCTCAGCAAAAAAGCGATGCATCCGAGCCCGATACGCTATCCCTCCAGTTTCTTCCCCTTTCGCCCTATAGTACGCCCGCAATGCGTTTATGTTCATATTTTTTGTCCAACGCATGCGGCGTACTCCACCAGCGGCGGGTGCCGCTTGCCGAGTCCGAGAGGACCCCGCCGACACCAAGCCGTCTGGTGGGGATGATGGACGCGAGGGGCTGCTAGGTGGTCGTGCAGCACCTCGCGCTCGGCTGGCGGCTCGCATGCTGTCACGTCCAGCGCCAGCTCCAGACGCGCCCCGGCGACACCCACGCAGCGGCCCTATGCGCGTTCTATTATTTTCCATCATCCATTTAATTGGGCGTCAATTAACGGGAGACGCCCAGACCCGGCGCCGTTTAATAGTGTGGCCGTAAGCACAAACGGGCCTTTGCACCCTCAATACTGCCGAGGCACGGCGCTCACACCTCTTGGCAAGGCACTGACTGACTGCGCTGACATAGCAGTTTTGTCACTTAACTGTTACGTCAGCGTGCGATGGGGTCGTCACTTCCCTACGCCTTTTTATTATTATTATTAACTACTACCATTACACCACTACAAAACTTTGCTTCTGACGGTGGGCTTCCATAGATTGCCTTTTGGTATTTGCCATAGATGCCACCCTTGGCAGGTGGATTGGCGACCGCAGTTTTTTTTTAATTTTTTAATTGTTATTAGTATAACACTATTCCCTTTTCTTGTTTGTTTCCTTCTGTCACCTTTTACAACACCTACGGCACGATATGAGATAGTTACATATTATACACGATATTGGATATATGATATGGGATAGTATATTCTTACACGACCGCTACACAATTATATTAGCCTTGTATTGTTAAATTTTTACTAATTTTTCTTTTTTTAAATAAAGTGTAATTTTGTTGTCTCTATTTAAGAACAATGCCAATTATATGGATCAAATGTCGTTTACTAGCAGATATTCGATCTATTTCATTGTTTTATGATTGAAGTCTTAAAACATTCTTAATTTTGTACGTTTTTGAAAACATAAATTTTATTTATTTTTATTTTATTTTATTTTATTTAATAACAACCTTTTTTACATATATTCATTGATTCCCTGGTCCCTGAGCTAGTATAACTGTGTTTCAGGAACCAGTTCCTCCCCTTAAAGTTAGCCTTGTTAAAAGGTCAATTTCTATATAATAATAATAATTTAATTATTTAGAAAAGTAAAGAAATATAAATAAGAAATTTAAAAAAAATGTTATTTTAAGCGCTTGTTTTGTGTGTGTGTGTGTGTGTGTGTGTGTGTGTGTGTGTGTGTGTGTGTGTGTGTGTGTATGTGTGTGTGTAATTGTTCGTGTGTTGATGTGTGTGTAAGTGTGAGTGGGTGTGTGTGTGTGTGTGTGTTGGAATATATTATGTGTGTGAGTATTGCTTGTGGTAAACCTACGGCATAAGTGCTTCTGTGCTGTCATAATCAAGATTCTCTAACCACACTCTGATCCTTGCCTTTATTTGGTGGTTACTGTAATTATTTAAGTTTAATTTAAATTCCCTGTATAACTTATTGTACAAATGCGGGGCAATGTAACTATAGTGTCTTTTCGCAAAAATACTACTTTGTTCTTATAATTATAAGCCCAGATTGTATTGGTTGTAGGCCAGTTGGTGGTGAACTAGATGGTAAATTGCATTGTCTTATTGTAGCGAAAGCCTACTCTTGTTTTGTGCCTCAGATTGTAATAGGACGAAAAGACAAACGCCGGCAAATTATTCCATTCATTTTCTGTACGTAAGACAAAGCAAACCGTTGAGTTCAAATGCGTGAAATATCAACAACTAAGCCCACCAAGCGTTGTCATCTTTTGTCCGATAAAATTAAATGAACTGTTTAATGGTATTATTAATACATAGGCATAAAACGGCCGGTAATAATTCACTTCTCATTACTCGGAGTGCTTTGGGACAAAAGTGTCCGCTGCGCTGTCCGATGTCTGAGATTTTTCTAAATTAGCAGATATCCAGGTTCTTGTCACGATGTTCTCCTTTACCGCCGGGCATAAGCCACTCGACAAATCAGCATTTAAAATTGCAATGAACATTTTCATTGCTCCCGGGGAGAATCAAACACGGTTTGCTTTTGTACTGTGATATTTTAAGGTGAGCGCTTGTAAGCTACACGGTTCTCATAAAAAATGTTTAACTAAAGATTATAAAAAATTAAAGTATAGCCGTATTTGTGTTCAAAATAAAAAAACATCATAGGTATTAAGCATTAAACGATGTCACGACTATGACACTGAACTATATTTCACAGTGCATTTAATCTTTTTTGTTTAATAGTTAATATGACGACAGAATAGAATATCCGAACAAAAACAGTTTCACTGTAAAGCATTGCGCCAAGTACACTTTCAACTATAGTTACAAAAATAATAATTATATTTTTACGAAAAATTATAAAATAAAATGAAAACCAAGCACATAACTGTTTTAGATTCGAAAAAAAATTTTGCTGAATAAAGTAATAATAAAAAAATGGTGTACTTGGTGTGTGTATAATAACCCTTTTTATACAAACTTAGTTTAATAAAGGTTTTGAACTTTGAGCAGGTCAAATTTAGTATATTTAAAAAATTCCAGTTGTTGTAAAAGCGTATACATCGCCCCAAGAATGAGTTACTGACTCGATGGAGTCGAGCAACTAAGGCGTAACTAGACTAAGTATAATCTACTAGTTAGTCTGTGGTGTGAACTGTGTAGTTAAACTATGGAGTCTAGAGTAGAAGTAGAACCATCTTATAAGGTGCGAAAGTTGAAAAAGTGTCCAACTATATACTGAAAATATATAGTTGGAAAACTGGCTGGCGTCTGAAAAACTACGATATGAATATAGCTGATGTAGACGGAGTGAAGTCAGCTGAATTCAAATATTTAAAAAATTTCATGACTAGAGTAGTTAGTAAAATGCCAGTATACAAAACACCAGAAGGAAGTTAGCGTAGAACATTTTTTTTTAATAAAACTGTATGCCAATTAATTGCTCCTTAAATGCTCCAGCAGATTTCGAAATTCGAAAAACATAAAATATCTACTTTTTAATATTAAACTGTATGCAACTAATTGCTCCTTAAATGCTCCAGCAGAATCTGAAATTGCTCCACCTCTATTGCTATTAGTAAATTTATAATAAATTAAAAAAATTTAAGTATCGAAAATTTAATTTTGCTATAAAACATAAAATATCTACTTTTTAAAATAAAACTAAAAGCCAATTCATTGCTCCTTAAATGCTCCAGAAAAATCCAAAATTGCTCCACCTCTATTGCTATTAGTTAATTTATAATTAGTTTTGAAAAAGAGTAATCCCATTTGAGTAATAGCTCCATCGTCAATAGAATGTTACTACATTCTATTCATATACTTTGATGTTTTTAGAATAGAGAAGAATAGAATAGAATAATTTTTTATTCAATATACATTACACGAATAATTCTTATTGAAAGTAATTTTTACTTTACCACTATTTCGAAAAACCCTCTGTCCTGGAAAGAACCAGCATTAAACCCAGCGGGGCGTTTTTTTTAAATAAATTTCACAATACAAAATGATTACAAACTATTTACAAAATTTATTTTAGAAACTGCTTGGAAGCGACCACCTCATTCCCCGGGGTTATTATCAACCATGTATTCATTTATACTATAATAACCCTTTTTTTCAAATCGATGTTTCACTTTAGAAAATCGAGGTTCTAATATCGTTTTTTTTATGAGCGATGTTGCATCCCTACCGCCATACCAATATTCTCAACATAAGGTGTCTATCTGCTTAGACGCCTTGAGATAATATTGCCAACTATCTGCTGGCTCAAGTTGCGATAAATGAAAACATGGCTTAAAAGACAAGCATCCAAGCCAAAAAATCATGAAAATAAGAGAATGAAAATATGGCTGAAAAGACAAGCATTCAAGTCAACAATATTTAAAAAGATAAAAAATTCCACCGAAATTAATAAAATCTTTTGTGTAATCCAGGCGTAGGACAGTTGCCTTGAACCACAAAAATTTAATGGATGGTGGCGCTATCCATAACTTGTTTCCAAAAATAATTTGTTTATAGTTGGTCTTATGGCTTCACAGATGTCGCTACTTTGGAAAAATAAAATGAAATTTACTTACAAAATAAAAATAAGTGCACCAAAATATTATTGGTGATTTTATTGATAAAAAATTATAATTTTAACATAAAAACACGTAATAATTATCGAATCAATCGATAAATATGACAATTATGATACTGGCAACCAGCATTTTATAATAAAAAATAAAAATAAAAAATGTAATAATTGTCATATTAAATTGTCATTCCTGTAACATCGCAAATAACCATTTTATATATTATTATCTCACAAATACAAGTGTACTTATTGAAACTATTTACCTACTTTTAATATTAAAAGTATAAATTATTTTACAAAAAAAAAAAGTAAAAATTGTTTCAGTAAGTATGCGAATTAAAGAACATAATAGTTACATTAATATGATGTACATAGTATAGCTATATATAGCGAATTAGTTCGGATTCAATTTGTAGGAGACGCTAGTAGTTCGATTTTGTCTGCAATAAAATATCGTCAGAGGGCTCTCTTTTCCTGTATATACTTATTATACTCTTTGGTGTAATCGGAAAACTGAGCAAGCAAACATTTGAGATATTGAAAAGTATGAAATAATTGAATGATAGAAATATTTTTTAGTGTTATATGGAAACAATTGATAAACAAAATAATAAATGACTGTATAAAGTGTTGACGTTTCGTTAATAATTAAATATATGAAGTTAAAAATTTGGTTAGGTTATGTTGACATCTGATTAGAGAATATATACACTGTAGTCTCACGCCTACACGTTTACATAGTATTAAAAATAATAGCAAGATGAGATGCAATTTAATCTATCATGATTATATATATATATATATAATTCTGCGGTTTTCCTAACATCAAGGGTTTTGAAAAATTTTAAAATATCTTGTGGTAATAATTTTTTAAAACTAAATTCTTTTAAACAGGTATTAACATTCTGTTTAGAGCCATGGAAGGTTTTTTATCATTTTACTTCTAAATCTCTCGAAGCGTTATGCATTAATAGGAATAAACGAAATTTTCTCAATTTCCTGTTTTTTTTGCATATATGGTAATGATACCAGTTGTCCACAGTGATCTCAATACATTTAACTACGGGGCTTTTCTCTCACATAAGTTTGTTTATACTGTAGTATAACGGTATAATTAGTTTTTCCAACAACAACAACGTTGCAATAATGTCCATCAAACTTAGTAGAATTTATTTATTTATGAACCCTTATATCCAGCAGGATCTTATAACCAGCAAATAAGTTACCGACAACTCGGCCAACGAGGCGGTTCAATCCCGGGTCGGGTCAATAGCAGTTATTGAGGTTTTCTGTCAAGAAATTCTCACTAGCAGATCGGAATCAGGAAGTTAGCGGTGTATCCCCCCTATGCTTCGGAAAACCCGCAAAACCGTAGTGTCAAATGTCCGTCTCATCGGACTACGACATTGAAAGTTTTGCGTAACTTTTTTTTTTATAGGATAAGGGTGACAAACGAGCACACAGTCCACCTGATGGTAAGTGGTTGCTGCGGCCCATATACATCTACATCTATCCTCTATTACAAATTAAAATGCAGATGCGTTGTCACCCGTGAGGACTAAGATGGAATGCCTCATTTCCAGTAAAAATGGCCTCCGGCCACCTGCACTCACCAAGCGAAACGCAGAGGTAAACCTCTACTTCACGCTGGTATTCTGTGAGGTCGTGGTACTACCCCGGTTCGAGCCGGCCCATCCGTGCGACAGCAAAAGATGCCGCGTGGCTCTACCACTGTAAAAACTTATGAGTATTCTTTTGTTTTCAAAATATAACATTCGAAATTCAAAAATTTATGAGCAGCCAGGAGAGCAGAACTTTCAGTATGCCCTATGTATGAGAGTGGGGGAATAGAAAGTCCACTTGAGCTTATGCATATATTTGGGCACTTTATTTCTGTCCTGCGTCGACGGCTAGCCACCATTGAGATTAGTCCACACCATCTTTGACTGCATCATCACTATATAGATAAGGATTTTAATTAACTTTCAATAATATGTAAAATGTTGTCTGACATAGCCTAACGGATTAGTAAGCTGAAATGGCAATGGGCTGGCCATTTGCCACTTAGGCTTACTTATACGACAGAGGCTATGTCGGTTACTCTGGTTTTTCTGTTGATATCCTCATTTCTAAGATTATCACGCAGAGAAACCCCAATCACAGCCCTCTCTATAGCTAGCTAAGTGACTTTGAGCTTCCTCATATGGCCAGCAGTGAAGGACCACGTCTCAGATCCATAAGTCATCACTGTCAACACGCCCTGGTTGTACAATATCGTTTTCAAGATTTGAGATATACCTGACGAGAACATGTGTCGTAATCTTTCGAACGTTGGCCAGCGGAGTTGAATCCGACGATTGACCTTTCGGTCAAAGTGGACTTACCTAGTCAGACTATTTGTTCTAGGTAAACATATTCGTGAACAACTTCACATGACATGGACTTTACACAGGATCTTTGTTTTGTACATGTTCATCTTGAGACTTGAGACCGTACGGAGACACTATTGAGATCATTGAGCGTACTGCGTAGGTTCTCCAGCGATTCTGCCATTATATTAATACTGTACCATTTCTAGGCCAGTAGCTTGAAATCGTCTTTCAATGCAACGGTGAAGAGTTTCGTGGATATAACGTCACCCTGTCTTACACTTCTTTGCAGTTGAATGGGTTTCATACTCTGGTTCTATACTCGAATAACCATAGTAGCCCTACTGTACAAACACTTCAGCACTTCGATATACCGACAGTCAACAACTTGGCACCGCTGAAGGGACTATAGCTCCGCCCAAATTTCGACGGAATCAAAGGTTTTCTTATAGTCCACATACGCAAGACAAAGTGGTAGATTGTCCTCTTCGGACTTATGTACAATTTGGCGAAGGGTATGTATGTGTTCTATGGTACTAAAGCCTTTTCGGAAATTAACTTCGAAAATAACATCATTAAGATTTTAGGTAATCATCAACGACCATTTATTTTATAAATTTTTCGATGTCACAAAAGAAATCTTTTAGCTTTTCTTATAAAAAATAGGCTAGATTAGACATTACTCTTTATCTGTTCGTAAAGTTTTGTCAATACAAAGTTTAGCCCGCACAGATAGATAGTCGCTTAGACAAAAATTTTACTGACCTCAAGGCAGTTGTTTCTTTACTACAGACAGACAGTATAGATTTTTATTCTTATACACAGGAATATGCATACCAAGACAGATTAATTGCCTGAATTTCCCGAAAGTTATACCATCAATAACTGTCGTCGTAACTGTTATCAATTATGAAGATTATAGGATTACATCGAGTTTCAAAGTTTCTTTAGAAGTTGAATAGAACCGTATAAATACAATACAGTTTAGTTTAGTTCATGCTCGCAAAACAATGCTGAGGTTTTGATTGTTAGTTAATGTTGCTTTTAGACCCATTGTTATAAACTTCTGTTTATAGAACAATAACTTTCTATAAACTTTCTTATATATACAAAGAAGTTAGGAAAAGGTGTTTTTCATATTAACTGTATGTATACATACAGTTATACATACAGTTAATATGAAATAATAGATTAATTTTATTATACATTTATTATACTATTTATATTAAAAACAGTTAATATAAATAGTATAATAAACGCAACAAACGAGCACACAGTCCACTTGATGGTAAGTGGATACTGTGACCCATAGACATTTACATTTATATTTATCCTGAACTAAGAGCCTATGCGTTATCACCCCGTATCCAGTAAAAATTATCTCCAGTTCTCTACGCTGATCTTATGAAATAGCAGCATTAAGTTGCTATTTTGCGCTGGTATTTTGTGAGAACGTGGTCATTCCCCGGTCAATCCGACCTATTCGTGCTACAACCATAATAAAGCTGCCGTATGTCTCTACCACGTATATACCTTCCAGAAGACTTAATCTATATGGTACATTATTAAAACACTTATTCAAATTTTTGACATAACGCAAAACGCACAAAATGAATACAAATTTTTGTATTGTATTCATTTTTGCTTTGTATTCATTTTGTAAACTCTTAACATAATTTTATTCTAAAGTAAAATTAAATGTTACGTTATAATTTTTGTCAAATGTTGAATACACAAGAGAAATGTAATATTTTTCTCCGATTTTTAATTATATATTTTTAAGTGAGATGGGAATTCCCCAATTTTTAAAGGCTAGTTAAAACTAGTTAAATAGATAGTGAGAAGAGATTGGTAGAAAGAGTGAATTTTGGCAGTCATATTATGTTATAGGAAATATGTTATTTCTAAGTTTAGTTTTACACACACACACACACACACACACACACACACACACACACATGCACGCCCGCACGCACACACACACACATGCACGCCCGCACGCACACACGCACGCACGCACGCACGCACGCACGCACGCACGCACGCACGCACTCACGCACGCACGCACGCACGCACGCACGCACGCACGCACGCACGCACGCACGCACGCACGCACGCACGCACGCACGCACGCATTCACGCACGCACGCACGCACGCACGCACGCACGTACGCAAGCACGCACGCACGCACGCACGCACGCACGCACGCACGCACGCACGCACGCACGCACGCACGCACGCACGCACGCACGCACGCACGCACGCACGCAACACGCACGCACGCACGCACGCACGCACGCACGCACGCACACACAAACACACACACACACACACAAATTACAAAAAAAACTGCGGTTACAACTGCGGGTCCGCAATCCCCGGCGGCCCCGCTTTTCCCGGCTACAGTGACGACCATGGTAACGGCGGGGCAGGGGGTGCAAATCTCCGGTGGAGCTTCGGTTGCCACCTAAGAAGACTCGACCTGGAAACATACAACGCACGCACCCTGAGGACTGACAAGAAGATCCTGGAGCTAGAAGAAGAGATAGACAAGTTGCGCTGGGTTATTATAGGATTATCTGCGGTCTGATTAGAGGGGGAGGAGACGGTAATCCTAGAATCCAGCCATTTGTTCTATCACCGGGAGGGCGACCATCCGTCCCAAAGAGGTGTTGGATTTATTGTTCACAAGTCTCTCGTTAACAACGTAGTAAAGATTGTGAGTGTGTGGACGAGGGTTGCGTACCTTGTACTCAGAATCACCAAACGGTATTCGCTGAGGTCATACAGGTTTACGCACCAACCTCGGCACATCCCAATATGGAGGTGAAGGAAATGTATGAGGACATCTATAAAGCAATGCGTTCCTCCTAAACCCACTGAACGGTGTTAATGGGAGACTTCAACGCAAAACTAGGCACAATATATAAAAGCTTTTAGAAAAATTTACTTCGCAAATATCCGCGTTATAAAATAAAATGATGTGTCTTACCTAGTATGAAGAGCACCTCCCGCCCTCCGTCAATTGCGTGCACTATCCCCGTCACCACTAATCCCAGCACCGCTACTCCCAACACCACTACACTAGGCAAGACACACCACTGAAGATAATACGACACGTGTTTCGCCTCTACACGAGGCATCCTCAGGTGATATAGACTCTACGGTGGCTAACCGCTAAGAGCTCTTCATACTAGGTAAGATACATCATTTTATTTTATAACGCGGATATTTGAAAAGTAAATTTTTCTAAAAGCTTTTATATAATGGATTTCCGCAAAGTAACGCCTGATTCTATTAATTATAGGCACAATATACTGATACTGATATAATATAGAACGGTGAGCTAAGGGGAGCGAATAGGGCAAAGGAATCCAAGAGGACAGCAGCTGGTCGACTTCATGGAGAAAGAGGTGCTCTTTATGATGAACTCTTTCTTCCAGAAGCGGCCCCACAAGAAGTGGACCTGGTCGAGCCCCGACGGTTCGACGAAAATTAAATTGTCTTCATTATGACGATTAGACGGCAACTGTTGAGTGATGTCTCAGTGATCGTGAGGGTGAAAACTGATAGTGATCACCTAATGGCTAACCATTAGGTGTCTCTAAGACACACTGTTAAGCTGGAGAGGTGTCATCTAATGAAGTCAACGCTCCTTTCCTTTCTCTAATCCTTCCTTTTCGTGCTCTAATCCAAAGTCAAGAAACCGTTCAGATCGAGTTACAAAATCGTTTTCAGTGCCTAGAATATTGCAATGCAGTGGACAATATGAATGACAAGATCGGGGAAACTGTGATCCGCCGCAGAAGAATACAAAAACTCTCCAATCACACTTTTAATCTCATGGCTGTTAGACGTGAAGCTGAAGTCTTCAGCAGATTTGACAGCGTACAATCAACTGAACAGACCGATTTCCAAATGCATGCGGCGAGAATTACGCAACTTTAATACTGCTCGCTACATTTAATTAATTACGAGATCTGTCTGTCAGAAAGAGCCAACTGTTAAAGCTGAAGACCGAATCTGGCAGCATCATTTCCGGGACACCTGAGATTTTAAGTGAGATTGAGCGTTTCTATGGGCAGCTGTACACATCGTCGTTGGAGCCACACACAGGTGTGAATAACGATCCAAGTGCAAGTCTTATCCGACACTATTCCGATGATATTCCGGACGTCAGTCTGAGCGAGATTAGAATGGCTCTTCAGCACCTTATAAATGGCAAGCTGGGGACTTGCCATTTTTAAGGTGCTTGCGAGGATGGAATTACAGCGAAGCTTCTGAAAGCGGGTGGAAAATCGGTACTTGAAGTACTTCAGAAGCTCTTTAAATCCATCCTCCATGATGGCACTACTCCGGAGGTGTGGAGCAGAAGTATGGTGGTCTTGTTCTTTAAGAAAAGCGACAATGATCTCTTAAAGAACTATACAATACAATACAATAACTTTATTTCAGGCATCAAGGACTTAAAAATTAAGAACATTGGCCCATAGCAATATATACCTTAACCTGAAAATATATATAAAATATAGACATAACTTAACACTATTTAGGGAACTTTTTTCTTTGGCGCGTCCCTGTATCGGCGAAACACTACCCCAGAGGGCCAGAAATCGGGAGCGAGGAATGTCTCTTTATGTTTTACAGGAACCTGGAGTACGTAGGATTTGAAGTTTGTTGACCTATTAGACTATACACCGATTTCCCTTCTGAGCCGCGTCTACGCGCTGTTTTAGAGAGTCATTACGAATCGTCTCGCACGCAGACTTGACGACTTCCAGCCTCTCGAACAAGCCTATTACCGAAAAGGCTTTAGCACCATAGACCACATACATACCATTTGGCACATTGTACAGAAGACCGAAGAGTACAATTTGCCTCTATGTCTTGCATATGTGGACTATAAGAAAGCCTTTGATTTCGTCGAAATTTGGGCGGTGCTTCAGTGCCTTCAGCGGTTCCAAGTTGACTATCGAAGCGCTGAAGTATTTTTTTTAAATAAGTTTTCACTACAGACTCGAGGTCCGTACCTTTTTTGGCTTTATATTTCTTTTATTATTCGGTTGTCGTGGAGACCGCTCCGTCTTCAGCTATATCAATTCGCCGTTGTCAGGGCCTCTACGACAGCTGCGTCTCTGCTTCTTAGTGCCATTTTTAAGTTATATTCTTTAATTCTGTTTGTTGTCGCAGCCTTTGCGCTCTCAATCAGCCTTCCAGTCGAATCGTCGCAATTGTCCGTGTAATATACACGCCTGGACACTGCCACTACTGCGTGTTGGACGCTATCATAAATTTTGTGCTTCTCTGTTGTTGTCCTCATTATGACCACTGTCCCGTATATAAAATATAAAAAATTCGCAACCCAGGACCCGAACCATATCCCTGGCTAGTAAGGGACTCCTCTTCTGCTTGCATATATACAAGATATAATGTATTCGGCAGGGTACCTGGAATGACGACTCCCGTGTACCTTTTCCTTTCCAGTGAGTGTACCTAAGATCTGGATGAATATATGCCATTGTAGATTTCACTTAGGGCATATGCCACATCCATCGGATTCCGGTGCGTACACAGGAGTTCTTGGCTGATTGTGGTCACGAGGCTCGGGCGAGTATATTGCATCGCAAAGAGGTTTTCCCTGTCGATATACGGAAGTTGATTGATGTCACCGATGAGCAGTATTTTTCCCGCTCCGCTCAGTCGCATTGCCATTACTATGGCCCCGAAATAGTTCATGAGAGCTTCGTCGACTAAAAGTCGAGTGCATCTTCTGTTATGCCTTCTCATGCCATTTACTAAAATTGAGGCCATAGTGCGCACTTTTGTTTTTATGTTTTCAGTGACAATCAAATCATTCTCCGAATTGGCTTATAACCCAAGTTGTTTTTCCACATCCCGGGACCCCATTGACCCAATTTATTGTCGGCACCGTCCAGCTTTCCCAAGGATCTCCCATTTCACAGGTTCCTGAGATGGCTTCCGCCATGTTCAGAATCCTGTCTTCTAGCATCACCCTGGTGCAACGGGCGGTGACCACAATAGGGTCGTTGGGGGGGGGGGTTTGAATACTAAGCGCTGAAGTGTTTGTACAGTAGAGCTTCGATGGCTGTCCGAGTACAGAAGCAGAGTACGAAACCTATCCAACTGCAGATAGGTGTAAGACAAGGTGACGATATATCCCCGAAACTCTTCATCGCTGCATTGGAAGACGTTTTTAAGCTACTGGACTGGAAAGGATACGGTATTAACATCAATGGCGAGTACATCACTCACCTTCGATTTGCCGACGATATAGTCCTTATAGCAGAATCGCTGCAGGATTTAAGCAATGCTCAATGACCACAAAGTGCCTACCAACGGATAGGTCTTAAGATGAACATGGACAAAACAAAGGTCTTGTATAACGTCCATGTCACACCTATGCCGGTAGTTGTTGGGAGCACTACGTTCGAAGTTCTTGACGAGTATGTTTACCTGGGGCAAACAATCCGACTAGGTAATTTCGACCAAAAGGTCAATCAGCAGCGGCCAGCGTTCCGGAAATTACGACACACCTTCTCGTCAGGTATACCTCAAAACTTGAAAACGAGAATGTACAACCAGTGCGTGTTGCCAGTGATGACTTATGGAACTGAGACATGGTCCTTCACTGCTGGCCGTATGGGAAAGCTCAAGGTCGCTCAGCGAGCTGTGCAAAAGGGCTATACTTGTGGTTCCTTCTGCGTGATAAATTTAAAAATGAGAACCGCAGTAGAACCAGAGTGACCGACATAGTCTAACGGATTAGTAAGCTGAAGTGCCAATAGGCTGGCCATATAGCTCAAAGAACCGACAACCGATGGGGAAAAAAGGTTCTCGAGTGGCAGCCTCGTACCGGTAGGCGAAGTGTAGGGCGACCCCCCACTAGATGGAGTGACGACCTAGTAAGACATCCAGGAAGTCGACAGATGCAAGTGATTTAGGAACGTCCTTTGTGGAATTCCTTGGGGGAGGCCTATGTTCAGCAGTGGACTTATAAAGGGCTGTAATGATATGATGATGATACCATATCATAATTTCTTCTTACTTTTATATTATTTACTTAAAATATAGAATTAGAATATAAAACGATAAATAAAATTCAATTGTTTTTCCATATAAGAGAAATTCAATCCAAGCTTACGCTCATTCAGAAATCTCATTTAGTCAATTTTAACGAATTCAAATAATATTTCGTGGAAAGTTGTGATTGAAAAAATGCCAAGAGGATGATCTGAAGTTTTACCCGCAGTAACTGTAACTTTGAGTGAGGAAGGATAATCCACGAGGAAAATAGCACGCATAGTTGCTGTATCCCAATTCTATATCGTAGCCACGTTGCATAGATACCACGGTATGGATAATTTAGCTGACCGACCCCGCAGTGGTTGCCCAACTGTTCTGACTTCTGTTCAGAAGCTCTATATTAGATTCCTGGCAGTCCTTGGCCTACCAATCAACGCCACTATAATAAAAGCAGAAGTGAGGGCCGCCTCTGGACTAAGAAGTTAGCACTCAGACCATTCGGAATTGCTTACATCAGGCTGAACTACGAGCACGAGGGTATTGGCAAGCATTTCTGAATTCACAACAACGTCAGCAAGTCAGAGGATGAAAATATTTGGCAAAATTCTCTCTTCGTTGACGAATCGCAAATCATTACTCATTGAGATGACCGAGAAGACCTGAAGATTTTCCGGAAGCAAGTCCGGAAATCGGTGTCCTTTTGGGGTGGAATTGTGATTGGAGCTAGAATGCCTCTGATTCCGTATTGAGGCTTCGTTACGGCAGATAGGTCCAAAACAGTCGTCTAAATCCAAAAAAAAAACCGTCTCGCGAAACCTCAGCGGCGGGCATCGAAAGACACCAATTAACTCCCCAGCCGCCGTCGAGCTACTATCTCTTGCCCACGAGCTTCACATGCTGGGAAGCTACCTACCGCTGCCCCCTCCCCGCGATGCGCGTGACACCTGGTGCCATTGGGCGATTCACGAAGTCGAACGTGATTGGATGTCGTACAAATTACCTTTTTTGGGCCTAAACAAACCCCCGTTCCGGACATAAGGATTAATGGCCGCGAGCAAACCGGCAAGCGGGACAGGGTCGCGACGGCACGTTGCAAGACCGAATCTATAACCAAAACTAGGCCACCTTAGGCAACCCATCAGATCTTGCAACCCTAGCCACCGCCTCAAAAAGACAGCCCCAATGTGGGCAAGCCGGAGGGTCAACCTCCACTGGATGCCCCTCCTGGGCATTGCAGCACCTTAACAAGTTCTGTACTGGACAGAAGTCCGACGACCTCTTTCAAACACCTATCTGTGCCCCTATGATTCGTTCCGCAATCCGACCGGATCAGGTCTGCAAACAGCGACGCGACACGAAGCGGCCCAGCGTGGCCTCCTAAGCTTCAGTGCAGAGAGCACCCACAAATTCCACATGAACGTCGTCTGTGGAGAGCCAAACAAAACGCACAGATAGTCCCTAGTATGAATTTTCAAACAAGCAGGCATAACCAAGCCATCCACCATATAATCATTTACTCAATAAGGCGGCAACTGATTTTAATCTGATAATCTCCAAACTAGCTAGCCTTTTAGACAAGTAGTCCTATGCCCATATTTCAACCAATTTCAAAAGCACTACTGAAATATTTCAAATAAATTAAATTACCGATGCGCATAGATCAAACTGACAAATTAAACAAAACGATAAACGTAAGAGACAGCCCTATTTCTCTTTCAAAATAAATATCTTAGACAGTGCCAACAAAATGTGAAAACCAAAAGAGGAATGACTCTTATTTCGTTCGACACAAATAGGGTTATCCAATTTCAATTTTTTTTTCAACAAAACACAATGATCAAACATAATCACAAAAACATACGCACAAGCATTCAAAGGGCACATCATTCAATTTCAATTTTCCTTTCAACAAAACAAACACAATGATCAAATACAATTACAGAAGCATATGTACAAGTACTCAAAGAGCACACTAAATTCGCCTTCTTAATCACAACCGCCACAAATATGAAAGCATTTCGCGGAAAACCCAAAGCATTTTTATTTTTAATTTAAAGAATTTTTAACTAAGTGCTTGACCAAAACCAAATCTAATAATCCCTAACAGCGCGATTCAACGCTCCCGGGGAGCCCTAGTCTTCCCAACAGCCAAGCGGAGGCCAACCGTGTTGTGAACCAGGTACCGTTAAAAAATCGACGCTCGGGTTGTACACCTTCACTGAGGCCGTCAACAATAGAACAGTTTGACAAGTGAGCTGTTGACGGCTCACAAAATTAGTGAAGGCGGCCGTGGTGGGAGTTAGGGCGGCAGCTACCTAGCTGGGGCTGCCAGCATCAAAGGGGGAACGGCAGTACCCCAAGCCGCGGCCACTCAGCTGGCGAGGGTGAGAAGGGTCTAGCTGACCGCTGAGTGGCAGTGAAGTCCCTCTCAACATACTGAGGGAGGGGGAGACGACGCCCCGCCCCTGGGGGAACAACCCCTCGACAGATTTTTATTTAATACAATATAACTCCTCTCTGGATTCTACACTTGCGGAGATCCTCCTGGACATGCTGAGGATCAAGTTATCCGGCGTTTCTTGCGATAATCTGTCCCATTTTTGAATATCGGCATCCCTGATCTCTGGCACTGTCTAGGGAGGTAGCTGACAGTTCCAAAGAGCTCGCTTAAGAGCAAAGAAATCTAAGTAGTAGTAGTAGTAATAGACCGGACATCAGCAACAAAATTGTCACCTCTTACTTATGTCCTATAGGATATATTTCGGATTTGTGTCATTTAGTCTTAGTGACATCGTCAAAAGCTCAAGACGCCTTCGTTTCCTAAGTTTAAAAAATATTTTTAATAAAAATATGCCAGATTGTGCATTAAGGTATTATAAGTCCCGATATGGAGCAAAAACTGAATGTGATTTCGGTTTATTATCGCAAGAATAATGTATATTTTCCTAATAATTTTTAAATGTTATTATTTCTGGTAGATTGTTCTAGAATATTTATCATTATTGTAATAAGCGCCTTCTGTTATGCAGTAACGTCATGATTTATTTACCAAAGTGTTAGTGATTGACATCGTTTATCGATTATTGTTATCGATAAAAAATATTATACCGGATGCCGATTTAATTATCTACAATATTTAAGGAGGTGAAACAGTAAACAATACTGTACCGGTACCAATAAAGTAATCGGCTAGGCCTGTGTCGGGGCATACTGTAGTTGGTTTTAACATGACACATCTATGTCAGCCAGTACAACCAGTACAACCAGTCAACAAGATAGCCTTTTTTTAAAATTTAATATAATTCTACAACACCAGGAGAATTGCAGATGCGTTGCCGGCCTTTTAAAAACGATTAAACTCGTTTCTTGAAGGTCCCTAAGTCGTATCGGTCCATAAAATTGCCGTTGGTAAACGATTCCTAAGAAAACACCTAATAAATCGCACAGTAGTGGACCGTCAAGCATCCAAATGATGTGGATGGTAATGTAAGTTTTGTCACGATGTGTGTTGGTGAAGGTTGTGTTGTTTGAAAATATACATTATTCTTGCGATAATAAACCGAAATCACATTCAGTTTTTGCTCCACATCGGGATTTATAATACCTTAATGCACAATCGGGCATATTTTCTATAAAAAATATTTTTTAAACTTAGGAAACGAAGGCGTCTTGAGCTTTTGACGATGTCACTAAGATTAAATGACACAAATCCGAAATATATCCTATAGGACATAAGTAAGAGGTGACAATTTTGTTGCTGATGTCCGGTCTGTTACTTCTACTACTACTACTTAGATTTCTTTGTTCATAAGCGAGCTCTTTCGAACTGTCAGCCACCTCCCTAGACAGTGCCAGAGATGAGGGATGCCGATATTCAAAAATGGGACAGGTTATCGCAAGAAACGCCGGATAACTTGATCCTCAGCATGCCCAGGAGGAACTCCGCAAGTGTACAATCCAGAGAGGAGTTATATTGTATTAAATAAAAACCTTTTTTAATAAATTGTTGTATAAGTTTGGTTAAACAGTCTTTTTCTTTCCATCAAATTTCTGTTACATTAGGATTGAATTACTCAATTTTCGTTATAAAAAAACAAATAAAGTTTCATTTTTTTATTTAAAACCGTTCCTTTCTATTTAAAAAAAAAATATAGAATTTAAACACATTTTCTTGATAAAGTTAAATTTTAATAATATATTAGCTTTTGCTAGCGAAACAAACGTTTGTTGATGTGTCTATGTTTTAATTTTATTTTATATAGATATGATAGTTTGTTAATGGTTAATTATAATAAACTTAGTATCGGCAATAGTTGCTAGTAGCACACTAGCAACTATTGTTTCAGAGACTATATATTGTTCTGCTTATTTTTTAATACGCATTTTATATTTTATTTAAAATAAATCATCTTTGTTTTCAGAAAATGTACAAGAGCTTACAAGAAGAGGGCCGAGTATATATTCGCTATTTATGGTTAGAAAACATACCTTTGTAATACAAGAAGAGGGAATCACAGGTGCTAGCATCATGGTGGCCTACTGCGTTCCTGGTGGTCAAGAGTTCAGACGGATTTATGTTAAAGTTCATGGTTATATTGCACTTATTATTTGTCTACTTGGCTCCGCTGCGAACTCCGTCAACATTGCAGTACTTAGCCGCAAAGAGATGGTTTCATCAACCAACTCCATCCTTACTGCTCTAGCTGTGGCTGATCTCTTAGTAATGCTCGATTACATTCCTTTAGCGCTACATATCTATACGAATATCGGACCAGAATTGCATCGAAATTCATACGGCTGGGCAGTATTTGTCTATTTTCACTCGATTTTCAGTCAAACTTTTCATACAATTTCAATCTGGCTAACAATTACACTTGCCGTGTGGCGGTATATCGCTATCAAGTTTCCACAGAAGAATAAAATTCTCTGTAATAAACAAAATACGAGCATTGCTATAGCTGTGGCGTATGTCGTGTGTCCAATAATGTGTCTTCCTATTTATTTTGCTATGAATATACAAGAAATCTCTGATAGTGGCGATGATAGAAATAAAACAGTCAACGTCAATGAGATTACAAATATATCACAGAGTTATGATCCAAAATACGCAATATCCATGACCAGTAACGAAAATTTATTGACAGCAATATTTTGGATCTACAGTGTTTTCCTAAAACTTATCCCCTGTGTCGTGTTATCAATTTTAAGTGTGTGTCTTATTTTGAAAATGAAATCCAGTGATCGAAGAAGGCAAAAGCTTCTGAAAAAGTCAGCGATCTCAACAAATGAGGTAATTAGATATATTTGTCAATATTGTGTGAAAGATAGACAGAAAACGTGATTATGAGAATGTGTGTCGAATATGTTTTAGGTATGTTTCCAAATATTAAATAATGTTATTGAATTTGTTTTTTTCTCTTACACATTTGGGGCCATTATTTAATTACGTAAGGGTCCCAAGGGGTAGGGGGGTTAAAATTTCTTGTCCGGGACATGAAGATTGAATAAAACTACTTTTACGGATTTTATCGCGTTTAATTGACTTATTTTTATTAATTCCCTTGGTCACGGGGGACTGAGGTGATTGACCTCCCGTTGTTAGACGTCGTGTAGTTTTATTCAATGTGTAGTGTTCGCGTAAATATAAGAAATCATTTCGACATGAAGATTCTTATAAGTATATTCAGATATTCTCTGATCTTATAATAAATATTCAGATAAGGACATGAAGAATCTCACGAAATATTTTGTAAGTCGAAATTTAATATTAGAAATCTAGTTCCTTTTCGGATGCCGAATGGTTTTCTTCATTCTATAATGTACACTTTGATTTTCTTTCGATCTTATTTTAAAAATTGTTAGTGTCTATTAAAATTTTAAAATTTTAAATGTGGTAATTTTTATCCATTTTAAATGTTTTAGATAATATATAATATAAATAAAGGTACATTATTCCCGCGTATTAATAAGTAATCTTTATTTTATCCGCGTAATCTTTGATTTACGTCAAACTGAGAGTTTTAGTGTAACTGATCTTTTTCTAACAACATTTTATTATTATGAAAAACGAGATAGAATCTTACGTAAGAAGAGGGAGAAGGGGAGGGGTCCAAGAAATCTTATGTACCCTTACATGGGGAAGGGGGGGGGGGTCCGAAATCTCCAAAATCATTTTTACGTAATTAATGAATAGCCCCTTTCTGATGAACAATGATATAAAGTTTTTATATCATTGTTCATTCTAAATATATATTATATATACCAGCTGGCCAGGTAGACTCTCTCCTACCCTTTTCAACGACCCTTCCTATAAAAAAAATCCTTAAATTTGCAATAAAAAAATATTGGGGGTCAGTTATCGAAAAAAAACTATCCTATCTCTTAAGTTGGTTTCATTGAAATCAGTTCAGTGGTTTAGGAGTTCATCGCGGACAAACGACGTGACACGTAATTTTTATATATAAAGATAAATACCTATGCCACCATGATTATAATATTAATTACGACACTTGTTTGCGTCTTTGCCTCATTGTTAATGCTATTGGGATGCTGTAAAACATAATTAGAAAATCAATTAAAATAATCTTTATATTTGTGGTACTAAATGGACGAAGTGGGTGCTAAATTTGTATATTTTTGCATAATAATGATTTTAGGTCCCTCAAAATTAAACATATTTTGAATTACATAATATATATTTTAATAAAAAGTTATAACAGGGCGAGAAAATGCGACTGAATGAAGATTCTGGAGGAAAAAGAGGTGGTGGGGGCGGCGGTGGAAGAACAGATCGAACCACACGAATGTTGGTTGCACTGCTGGGCTTATTTCTAGCTACAGAGTTGCCACAAGCATTGTTTGGGCTTCTGACTGCTATAGCACCTCACCTATTTCAGGAATGCTACTATGCCTTTGGTAAGTCGATATAAAAAGAAAGTGAAAAAAATAAACAAATTAGATAAAAATTCCACTAAAAAGGTATTAACAAAATAAGGTTGTCGTTTTTTTTTTTTATCAAGAATGAAAAACAATCACGGAATAATATTAGACCATCTAAATTGACATAATTAAAATAAATATTTATTCTCTTATAGCCGTAGTCACTAGTCGCTACATTCTTTATATAACTTCCTCGTTATTTTTTTCTTTATTTATTTTTTACTATAAATTTGTAGTAAGTTCAATTTGATAATTTGATTTTATATTTTTGGGAGGGAGATTAGCCGCATTTATTGAATTTAAATTTTTTGGTTCGTGTATGTTTATAAATTTTCCATAAGTACTCGTTAAGACCTTTCATTGGATAGCAAACACAATATTTTTAAAGCATATTGTGTCTGCAATGAAATCCATCGTGGTGGCCATGATGGATTTTATGTGACTTCGTAATATAATTTGTTACCAGCGCAAGCGATACCTCATGTGTCAAAATCCTAACCCTCCTGTTGGCTTTGACATAGTCGGATAGTTAAAGGTCGACTTATTGCATTTAACTAAAATAAATTAAATTTTTAATTTAGATTCAAATAATATAGTACATAAACTACTCTAGAGAATAACTACTTGACTTTCTTTAAGTAAAAATGCGTGCCGATAACAAAATCGATCACCCTATTTTGTCTTGAGGGTAGTATCGAAGGCGACTACGGCTTCCGACAGATGGCGGTATAACCATATTGTTTGCGCCAGACGTAAATTACTCAACGTCTATTTTCGAGATGTCGGTGCTTCATTTGACACAGGGTCGAGAGCTATATAAAAAAGGAAAAGGCAATAAAGATGAAGATGAGGATGATGATGGTTTATGATTTGATATTGATACCAATGATCATGTCTCCTCTCTTGAAGTTTTTGAGCTATCTAGCCGCTGTGTGAGTGGGGATGTGCGTACCCCCGCCTCTGACTGCTTAGCTCGTGTCGGTTGCTTCTGGGCGGTTTTCACCGCGTTTCACCGGTACGACGCGTTATCCTACTTGTGCTTGCCCCATTTGATGTGGGTGTAGTGACAGTGTTGGATGTGCCTGCGACTTTTGAGTCTACTGGGTCGAGCGAGCGTGGTTGTTTCATAAATACGTTACGCGGTCTACGAAGAGTCCGCGCGACGCTTGGTATCGCGACGTAGTTGGCTACGTTTGCCACTAGCGGGTTTGAATGGGTTTCGGCGCTATCAAAGTAGCGCTGAGACATCTCCTTGAAGTATTCGGAGATAGTGGGAAGTTGGCAATCATTGTGCGTGAATTCCGCTAATACCACCGTGCTCCGGTGGCTTTCCGGATGAAAACGTTTTGGATTTTCTGTAGTTTGTATAGATAAGTACTATACGTGTAGGCGAAGGCTACACTTGCGTATGAAATAATAGGTCTAACGCAGGTTTTGTGCAGGAAGAGTAACTTGTCTTATTGACAACTTACTCTTCCTGTTCACAAGAGAGAGGAGACGGCCAATCACTGTCGTGGCTCTGTTGCGACCTACACTTATATGTTTCGCGAAATTCATGCGGACGTCGAACGTGACTCCTAGATATTTGGCCGAATCTTCCTAAGTGATGGCGCGGCCGTATAAGGAGATGATGATATCTAGCTTTGCCTTTGGTCCTTGAATCTTTTCTGATGTTGAGCTCCGTTGAAAGCATATTGCTACATTTTTTTCGGGATTCACTTCGATTCTCCATAGGCGGCGGAACCATTCGCTCCAAAAAGCTACCAAACCCTAAGGGTTTTTTTTTGGAGTTTCAAAGTGAGACTTATTACTCAAAGGTGAGAGACGTCTGGATATACGATCCCTAATCCACTTGCCAAGAGTGACGATTAAGGCAAATCCGCCCTCGGAGGGGCCCATATCCAGCAGTGAACGTTTACGCGCTGATGAAGAAGAAGAAATACTTGGGTCTAGAACTTATGAACAAAATGGACATAAAATAAATTTGTTTAACTAATTAATATTTATTGAAACTAACATTCAGCGTTTTTTTATAGGATAAGAGTGACAAATGAGCACACAGTCCACCTGATGGTAAGTGATTGCTGTGGCCCATATACATCTACATCTATCCTCGATTACGAATCAAAATGCAGATGCGTTGTCACCCGTGAGGAATAAGATGGAATGTCTCATTTCCAGTAAAAAGGGTCTCCGGTTCTCTACAATCACCATACGAAACACAGCAGCGTTAAGCTGCTATTTTACGCTGGTATTGTGTGAGAGCGTGGTTCTTCCCCGGCCGAGCCGACCCATTCATGCTACAACTATACTACTAATATAGCTGCAGCATGGCTCTACCACGTAAAAAAACTGTTGTCTGACAAAAATGTGTCAAAATGTTTCTCAAAATAAATATATGTAATGTTATGTTGCTTTTTTACAGGCGAGGTGATGGACTTAATGGCGCTAGTGGGATCCGCTGTCAACTTCGTATTGTACTGTAGTATGAGTAGACAGTTTCGCAATACTTTTAGAAGGCTAGGCCGGAAGTTACTGCCTTTGGGACGCCAAAGTTCAGAATTTGGCATAGTTAGAAAAACGTAGCGTTTACAGACAGACACGCCTACTCTTATAACATATCTATAATTTTATTTTCGTATTAAAGTTATTAGCTGCTAATATTATTTATATAATTATTATTATTGGGGTGTTTATATAGAATTCTTATTTGGTTAGGATGCCTGCTATATACTTATAAAAAAATATGATTAATGATATGATAATGAATATATTATAAACATAAAACGATAGAATAAACATAATGTTGTTTATTCTGTTATTATAATTATTATTTTTAAAATGGGGCAGTTGATGTTCTTTTTCTTAGAGTCTAGGGACGTGATATTCACTTGAACCAACATGTAGTTAAGTAAAGAAAAATATTATAACAGTTACTTTCGTAAAATATATTTTGTCTCTTGTAAATGTTATCCCGTGTTCACAGCGTGTTTAAGAGATGACAAGAGACATGCTAAAATTAATTTGAAATACTCTTCACTGGTTTGTTTGAAGCTGCTTGATCATTATCGTGAAGGCTGGATAGTTACTGATAAATTTCAAAATGGAACCTTTATTATACAGATACTTTTGTTATGAAAAAAAATCTTTTTTTGTGAGAATACGGCGGGAATTCATTTGCTGCAGTAGAGTTTAGATCGAAGTAATTTTCGAGCTATGATTGAATGTCCTCCAAGCCGAATTTCGGTCTGTGCGGCAAGTCTTAATGGAAACAAGCCATCTGTTCAGGACAGGATTATTATGTATAAGTGCGTGAGCAAGCACAAGTGCACTTTCTTTTCTCTACTCCCTCACTATGACAGCGAGGGATTAGAGAAGAAAAGTCAGAGATACGGCGTTGAAACACTGTCAACTTCCTGACTAGAGGTTGGTACTGAGATTTGCTAGAAATCGAATCAAAAAACCCAATGTGGCAATCAGATTATAGGATCTTAGTTCAATATTGGATCTTTTGTACAATACAATTTTGTAATGGTAAGTATTAATTTCGTAGGTATTAAATGTAGGGGTCATGTCAAAACTAACTAGATACTCGAAAATAATATTTGTATGCCTTATCACCGTATCGATCTTTTCAAAGTACTTGCCTTAAGCTCGCAATAACTTATCGTTCGACTAAATCTCTTTAAAAATACCTCTGACCACTTCTATTTGGTCGTAGTAGCTTATTCCCACGCCGTGGAAAGCACGTAAAGGCGTTGATCCTGCGCCCGATCTCTCTCTGGTTGTGTCGGATTGCCATCTCAGCAAACTACGAGAATGATGGAATAGATAGAGCACCTGCGATTACGAAAATACATATGAACTGTAATCCTGTTCTGTGCAGATAGTTTGTCTACATTGAGCGGCCTGTTTCGTCCCTTGAAAGAGTTACGGTCTGGAGGACATTATGTGACTATTACATGGAACAGGCCTTTGTTCAGCAATTGGCTTTTGACAGGCTGTAATGAATGATTCCTTGTAGTATTTTATTTTAGCAATAAGCAACGATGGGTATACTTTAATAATAGGGCAAAATCACATAATAAAAGGTCATTAACTAAAACATTTACGTATTTTATTAATTTGTTTTCAAAATGTATTTTTATGTTTCGATGTTAGAATCATAATAAGAATTAACAACGATTGCTGATCACAGGAGTATAGTAAGTGGTATTTACATTAGTTACTTTGTGTGAATTTCTAGCGAATGAATATATTTATAAACTTATAAGACGGATAAATAAATAGAATCGAATTTATGTTTTTTATTATATTAAACAATCCCAATTTTAGAACGGATTACGCAAGGAGTGATATGAACCACATGAACGTTATTTATTCTGTAGAAACACGTTATTTTTATCCATTAGCCTATAAAATTGCACTGCTGGATATTGGTATCTCTCATTATAAGGAGGACTTGCCTTATCTGCCACGCTTGGCAGCCGAAGTACCGAAGACAGTACCAGATATCTTGCATCTTGTTACTCCCCGTCACCGAGCAGAGAATAACCTTTCCGTAAAAAAGCTGCAGTTATCTATCTAGATCCATGAGGCTTACGACACCCACGGGAGGAAATAGCGTAATGAATTCTCTTACAATGCCGTCAAATGACATTTACAACAAAAACCTACGTACATCTAATTAAAAATACATAACAGTAACGAAATTCAGTTAAATCAAATACGACCTTATTCATCGACGTCCCTTTAAGTAATGCTCAATGTTCCTTCTTCTGTTTTCATTAATTGACTATAGAGAAAAACAGATAGGTACATAAAGATAAATAATCCTGAAGTTAAACAAGTGATAATCAACGATTGTAAGTAGGGCCAATTGTAATTAGTATACACATTACGCTATAGACACAACATTGCACTATATTGCTTTTTTTAAATTCGGCTAAGTATAACCAACTAATACATATCAAGAAAGAAAAATTATGTTATGTGTTCTTACTTCTTATGCACTTATTAGAAATAAAGCAATCACTAAACGGTTTTAAATGTACAGACGAAACAGTAAATAAAAATTGAAGTAATTACTTCTTTATTAAACTGAAGGGACTTACAATCTACCCGATGGTACGTGGCTACTGCAGTTCATAGACATCTGCAGCCAACCTCAAACAAAGATGGCTACAGATACGTTGCCACCTCTGATGTTTAAGATGGAATGCCACACAGCCTGCAATTTACAGGCTATCTATTATACCCTTCCGACCGAAAGACTTATATCACTAGGCCCATTTCACTTCAGCATACTAATCCGTGGGGCTATGTCGGTCACTCTGGTTCTACTGCGGATATCCTCATTTTTAAGTTTGTCACGCAAAGAAACCCCGAACATAGCCCTCTCCATAGCTCGCTGAGCGACCTTGAGCGTCCTCATACGGCCAGCAGCGAAGGACCACGTCTCAGATCCATAAGTTATGACTGGAAACACACTGGTTGTACAATCTCGTTTTCAGGTTTTGAGGTATACCTGACGAGAAGATATGTCTTAATTTACCGAACGTTGACTTGCGAAGTTGAATTCGTCGATTGACCTCTTGGTCGAAGTTGGACTTACCTAGTCGGACTATTTGTCCCAGGTAAACATACTCGTCAACAACTTCGAGCTTAGTGCTCCCAACAACTACCGGCATAGGTGTGACATGGATATTACACATGATCTTTGTTTTGTCCATGTTCATCTTAAGACCTATCCGTTGGGAGACACTATTGAGGTCATTGAGTAGTGCTTAGGTTCACCAGCGATTCAGCCATAAGGACTACATTGTTTGATTCTGTCGAAATTTGGGCGGTGCTACAGTCCTTTCAACGGTATGTACAATGTTTTTAGCTATTTTTATCAAGAGAAGACAGTTAATGTAATGTTTTGTTCTGCTTGATGGTGCATGGAGACAGGTTCTCTGTTACATTTAATATATCATCATCAAAATTACAAACTACTAAATGCCGATCGCTGAACATAGACACCACAAATAGACTCAAATTTGATAAAGCCATAGAGACACCGAGCTCACTTCTTATTAATATTTGTATTCGTTAAAAATATTAATATGAGTGACAGACAAAATTGTTTATAATATTGATTAACAACATTTAGATTTTTGCTTCCTTTCTGTATTTATTTATGTATTTTTGGCTACTTAGCCTTCTCTATTATATTTATTTATGTTGTATATATTAGTGTATTATTTTGTTATTATTGATATAATTTTTTTGACTACTTCGTTGGTCTAGTGGTTGTAAATGAGACTGCTGATCATGAGGTCCGGGGTTCGAACCCCAGGTCGGGCCAAAAAATCAGTTATTGAGTTTTTTCGTCAAGAAATTCTCAATTGCTACCCAGAGTACGAGTATATCGTCCCATCGGACTATGAGAGTCAGGGAATAGAGAATGCACCTGTGCTTGCGCATATACTTGGTTACTATAATCCTGTTCTGCGCCGATGCCTAGTCTCCATTGATTCCGGCCGCCGTGATGGAAATTTGGTCTGGAGGACATTATTATTATTATTATTATATTGATTTAGTTTATAGCTGTTGCTAATCACACGATAATCGTACGATTAAAAAATAATAATTATTACTTATTCGTTCGATTATATTTTTAAATTAAATTAAAATGTTCAATTCTTTCAATATTATATTTTATTTAATTATAATGTACGCATCTTTACTTAATAACCTTAAATTACTGTCACCGATATTGCAAGATTGGTGTAATGTTTTATTAGACTTAAAAATAGTTAAAAATATTATTATATTTTTCTTATTTAAAATATAGCGGAAGAGTAGAAATAAATAAAACATTCGAAAATCGCTTAAATAAGAAAGAAAAAAATCGTCCGATTATCGTATTTAAATACGCTTTCTGGTTTTAGCATGTAAATTTTATTATACTACACACCACCTCCCACTGTTCAATAGTCCATTTTTTCCTTAATATTGGTGATAAGGTGATAATTTCCCGCCTTATCTATTTCCAAACTTATTATTCCTGTAATCTGTTTTATTTTTCGTATATTGTGGCGTGTAGTATTTTATATATACATACTTTATGTAACGATGGTCAAAATTATCAAGATATTGAATTTACGTTCAATAGAAAAAAAAAATGAAAATAGAAAATGAACACGCACGTTACGCTCAAAAGTTAAACGCAAACAATAATTCATCAATGGGAACAGGAAAGCGTAACTGTAATATAAATTCTCTAAAGATAAATTGTCAGGTGGTGGCGTAATGATAAATTGAGAATCTATTAGCCTAAATTCTTCCGTGAGTGTCATTTAAGTTGGCTGTGGGAAATGGAAAGTAAATCTTGTCGTAAAACATTTAATATGGTGCTGCAGTGCATTGTAATGTCAACATACCTCTTTCTCCGCGAGTTCACCTCGGCAGCGAAAGACAGGTGGATACACCTTCCTCCTAAGCACAATAACTTAGGCCAGCTATTCGGGATCCTCTTAGTTCAAGTTTCCTCAACCGATCTTTCAGTCTATTGTATTTTCGCTTACACTGCGTGCAGCCGAAATGTGCATTTAGAGAAAAACGCTCATGTATTCAAATAATTGTAATTTACGATCAAAAAAAGACCCAACTTTTTGCTAGTTAGTCAGAAAAATATTTAAAAAACAACTACTTGTATAGTAAAAGACTGTAACAATATTATTTTATCCATTTGAATATGCTGAAATCAAAATGCGAAGCAGCGGTTCCAGTGCGATAGTATCGACTTTGCGTTAACAAATTTGCCTATCCAGTTAGGTGAGTATGATTTTAAAAACTACCGTAAATAATTATGTAGTGCATACTTAGATCTGTATTAATAAACGTTCCTCAAAGACGAGCTCAAATACGTAAACACTTGATACGCCCTCATAACGATATCAGCATCCGTAACATAAAAACAGTATTTCATTTACCAAGATCAGCACCTCATGATCTTGTATTTGGTATAGTGTTCTGTGCATTGACTTATATATTACTTTAAAGTTGGTAAAAATTACCTTGCGTACATACGCACGATATTTATTTATTTATTTTTCATTGCATTAAATATTTGTACAAAAGGCGAGCTTAATGCTATATGGCATTCTCTACCAGCTAACCTTGGGTAGAACAGAGAGTGAGTTTGGGCAGTTAAGTTGTCATGATAAAATTCAGTTCAAATATATACATGCAACACATACATAAAATATACACATATATATATAAAATATATATAATTCATATACATATATAAATAAATACACACATTTATACATATATACCTATCTCAATAAATGTATATATAATTATGTATTTTTACCAACTTTAATATAAGGGATTTCCGCAAAGTAACGCCTGATTCTATTAATTACTATATATCAGTAGCGTACCTACTTGTGGGCTTGATTACTTTATTACTATATATTACTATATTCTGTCAATGTTACGTAATCGTTCATGAGAACGATTACGTAAAATTGAAAGTTTCGAATATCATCATTACATTTCAATGTATAAAGTTGTTTTCTATTTATATTTCTAAATACAACCTAAATGGTTACTATTCAACTCAATATGTACAAATAACTTCGTACAATACAAATAACGCATTAAAGCGACAGCGTCAGTGTCAAAAAAGAGACACAAAACAACATCAACTGCTTGTTTAAAACGTAGTGATTTTAAACTCTTTATTTGTTTACTTATAACATCACTGATCTCGTGTTATAATTTAATTAAAACAAAAATGCTTTCTCGATATTATAAAAAATAAATGGCTTTGTTTTTAAAATAAGGAGACCGATGGCGCGTGTCAAAAGGATGATGATAACCCAAAACGATTCGATTCGATTAGAGAATTAAACATATACGACAAAACGTACAAGGAGTGTAAAAACATTATATTAAAATGGGTGCAGTCGAAAACATAATTATGACGAAACTGAATTTCTAATGGAACGCATTTCATAATTCACCGTTCTTTACGATATATAACATAATAATACTTTCTCTACACACACACACACACACTCACACAAACACAAACACACACATAAACACACACACACACACACACACACACACACAAACACACACACACACATGCATACATGCACACATATACTTTTGTACTTTTTTAATTTTTGGTTATAAAAATAGAATAAATTAATTTTTGTTATTTTTGGTTTGTTAAAATAGAGTAATTGGTTTGTCATTTTTGGTTTTTAGAATTAAAATGTATGTTTAGATAAGGAAGAGCGGGGTTTCCAAACACAAGCATTAGTTGCTTAAATGGAGACCCCAAACAACTATCTAATTAATTTAAGTTTTGTGAAGAACAATAAATTATTTTATTTTATTTTATTTATTTATTTTTATTTATCCTGTAAATAAATTTTTAGCAAACAATTTCGCGAACTCCGTAAAATATCGTAATAGTACCCTAAATCATCGTAATAATTAATTTTACTCAAAATATTTTAAAACTACATGATTCGTGCTATCAATCACGATCTCAAGTCATGGACCGCCTGCACTCAGATTTTAGCATCTCAAATACACGCACCTATTGTGTACTTGAGAGCCGAGATTCGTTTATTAAACTGTGCGTCACACAGCTGATAACCTAAGGTTTAGGTAGGTTTAGGCACGTATGATCTTATTAATAAACATACCTCATGATTCTACATGAGGTATGTTTATTAAATAATATCATAACCTCAAGACTGTTCTCAAGTGCCTACACTTGAGCTGAGGAACGTTTAATTAATACGGGCCTTAAGGCAATTAAATAACATGACATAAAAAAACATATTTCATTTGTTTTTATTATCAACCAGCAACCACATTTAATTTATAATAAGTCACTATGTGCATATATAATTTGTAGTATTAATTATGTTGTAAATTAATCTCAAGTTTTCTCGACCGTTTATTTTGAATAGCAGTGGAAAGACACAACTAACGGCGTTTCTAAATCGCGTCTATAAAACTTTACTAACATTGATTGCTCCATATTCAAAATAGCATCAAACTTTGTTCGTACAGAACGCGCTCGGGATAGACTTTTCTTATGTTTAAAGCATGTGCATAATATGTAGTACATAGCATGTGATCACAAATAAAAAGGAAAGAAACCGATTTTTTTGCGAACAATTTAATATAGTGTTTACTTAAAATATTTACCGTGTAGTGGCGGTGTAAGAATATCCACTAACCCATATCATGCCGTGGGTGTCGTAGGAGGCGACAGAGGAAAACAAATCAGGAGATGGGCAGCAGCGTCCAAAAATTATAACGACCAAAAATTAAAAAACTGCGGTTTATATGATTATTGAAAAAATAGCCCTAAATAATAGTCATTGGGGCTCATTTACGACAATTACGCTTACACTACAATGATGAATCACCCAATCACTGATTTATATATTTTTTTATTCATCGTGAATTACTTGTGGTGTGTTGTGGCAGGGAAAGAGATTCCGTTTTCCCCTTTTCATCGCGCGGGTGTTGTCAGAGCAACAGGGAAATGAAACAGTAAATGGGCAACAGTGACGCTCTGATAACAACTTAAAACAACCCGGGTTGTTAATCCGCCCACCAAGCGTAGCAACTATGGCAAATATTGCAAACATCATATGGCAAATATTGCCAATGCTCAGCAGAAGACTTTTGATAGGCTGTAATGAATGCATTTTTGAAAGAATCTTGTTCATGCATCACTGAATAAGCGTCGAGGTTGCAAAACCGTGCCCTTTGTTGTTTATTCCCATTTGACCCATTATTAGTTGGTGAAATTATCTGATAAGCAGTCTTTCCGCAACCAGTTGCAGCTCTCATCCATCTATAAGCGAGCTTCATTGCGTTCGAGATCGATGATATTTGGAATTAATTCAAATTTTTGTATTTGAAAGAGACAAATGTATAGTCCATATGAGACTTTCGTTTTGTAACTTTAAGCTTCTACGTGTACTCGTTCATAAACACACCTTCTAAACATTTATTCTAGTAGACACAATGTCACAATCAATACCTTCTTACTTATCTGCAATAGAGGAAAGTATCTAATTTTGCGAAACACGCTCCTCGCCTCGTAAAACTTTTTTAGTCAAGCGATCTTATAAAGAATTGTTTCTAGTGTATTCTGTTAATTCAATTTTCACGTGTAAAAACGTGCCTGGAATTCTTGTGTTAATTACGATCACGATACACGATAATTACTTTTACAATAGTTGTTAGGATATTTTTTATTGCTGAAAAAAGTGTAAGACAAGAAATGAAAAGTGATTCTAAATAGTTAAGTGAAAACAGGTAGTGTAAGAATTTTTTTATAGGATAAGGATAACAAACGAGCACACAATCCACCTGATGGTAAGTGGTTGCTATGGCCCATAGACATCTACATCTATCCTCGACTACGAATCAAAATGCAGATACGTTGTCACCCGTGAGGACTAAAATGGAATGCAGCGTTTCCAGTAAAAAGGGTCTCCAGTTCTTTACACTCACCATACGAAACATAACAGCGTTAAACTGCTATTTTACGCTGGTATTCTGTAAGAGCGTGGTCCTTCCCCGGTCTAGGCCACCCATTCGTGCTACAACTATACCAGTAATATAGCTGCAGCATGGCTCTACCACGTAAAAGCTTCATAAAAAAACACGATTAATCAGCAGAATTTGCATTTTTATTAAAAAAGTATAAGGCTAATATTCTTAACTTTTCACGGTTTGACACTGTCCGCCGATGCCTGTTTGTTTATTTTATTCTTAAAACGATATTTTAATATCATCTTCTATTGGAAGTTACGATCTTCCTGATATATACGGGTGAGAGACGCCGGGGTTAGTCAGGGGTTGAGCGCTCGCCATAAATTGTTGATTAATGGATTTTTAGCCGATTTAAAAAAAGGAGGAGGTACTCAATTCGACCGTATTTTTTATGTGTTACCTCAGAACTTTTTATCTAGTTGACCCGATTTTGATGATATTTTCATATAAATTTGATTATGATCTGACCAGTCTTTTTTGGGCTATCCTTAATAATGCTTATTTAATTGTTTTTTTTATATTAATTTATTTATGTTGAAGTCATTTGTAAAAAAAAAATTATCAGTTGTTACTGTCAAGGATAGTAGTGTACTGATGCTTGGCGATAGGAACAGGTAAGAGTTTGGTAGGAACCTTGGCGGACTCCTAGGCAGTATTAAGCACGGTAGGCACAGTACGGAGGCCTACTAGACTGAATGCCTCGTTACTAAATTTCAGGTTTACTGCAGTCACCACATAAAATACAGCAGTTTTATTCTTCTGTTTAAAGCTGTGTATTCTGTGAGTGTGGTCCCACCCCGGTCGAGCCGAACTCTTCGTGATGCAGCTATAATTTAGTTGTAGTGTGACTCTACCACGTGTAATATTTATATACTTGAAAAAGTAAAGCTGCACCTCAATGCTTGTTTCGAGATTTTGGAATAGATAATCTGCCCATATGCGGTGTTGAGCCTCGTTAATCTACCGACGTCAAAAAGGAAGAGGTACTCAATTCGATTGTATGTTTTTTTTGATGCGTTACCCGTGGATCGATTTTAATGATTCTTTTTTTATTCAAAAGCTGGTGCTTCTAATGTGATCCCATATAAATTTGATCAAGGTTTGACTAAGAGTTTTTGAGTTACTCTAAATAATTTATGTTGAAGTCAGTTGCACAAAATTTAAAATTTAAAATTTAAAATGATTAGTTAGCAGAATGCGTTGTGTGTTGCTGAGGTGGTCATTTGGACAAAAAAAATTGATAACATAGTTACAATTCCCTTACTTGCCATGCCATGATCAGTTAGTATTGGTATCTTTAATTCTTGAATTTCTGTAAAAACTTTAGCTACACGCACAATATTTAAATAAGCTAAGTTATTACTTACGCCGCGTTATTCGCGGCTGCGGTATGTTTATACTTTATACTACGGCCACATTATCGTGATATGGCAATAATTATGGCCAAAATTTAAATAACACCTAGGTGTAACTACGATTTATGGTCATAATTTTACAATGTCAATCAATGTGTCATATGATGATAGGCAATAGCTCCGGTGGCGCTCTTTTTTGCATATCAAAGGCGATTACCGCGGTAATTTTTGCGCCAATTGGCCACACTACAGTTTCTTCAGGGTGCGACATGAGCTCAACGGCAAAAAGGTTAACATATACTATACGTATACACTTTCTGTGCATTGTTAAGAGTTGGTACCTATTAATGAGTTATGTGTTTTGGTTTACAAGGTACCATGCCGTGCGGCTCAGATGCGTGGTCGGCTCCCTACGGAACGGTTGAATGCAGCGTTGCGTTTTTTGAAGTCATTTACGATAATTCCGTTGACATATATTTCATACGACTTTTAATAATTACTCACCTTACGTTTCTTTTACCTGATTACTACGTTTCAGTTTATTTTAATTAAGTTTTAATTTTATACGGTTTTTCTTTTACCTCTTTACTATAATGCCTAGAAAAAGAACTCAGCTTTCTAGGCAGACTGCTACTGCAAAGCGATTGCGACTTCTACGCAGCAATGAAACACCCGAAGAAAATCTGCACAGGTTGGCTACTCAACGAGCGATCAGTGAACAAAACCGTTTTAGGGAATCGAGTGTTGAACGTTCGCAGCGGTTAGTCTCACAAAATATCCGTACTTCGGCGAATCGACAACGGGAATCAAGTGCTGAACATTCTCAACGTTTAGCCGCACAAAATTCCCGAACTTCGGTAAATCGCGAGCGGGAATCAAGCGCTGAACATTCTCAACGTTTAGCTACACAGAATTCCCGCACTTTGGCAAACCGGCAACGGGAATCAAGCGCTGAACGTTCTCAACGTTTAGCTACACAGAATTCCCGCACTTCGGCAAACCGGGAACGGGAATCAAGTGCTGAACGTTCCCATCGATTAGCACAGCAAAATGAACGAACAGCAAGGAACAGAACTCGCAAGCAATATAATTTATTGAATTCAGCATTTGCTTATGATTATACCCTTGACTATGCTGAGCTAAATGGTACTAATATTTGCAGAATGAATAAAATATGTAATTCATGTCAAGCAAAAAAATGGCCGGCTGAAGCTCCTGGACTGTGTTGTAGTGGTAGCAAAGTAAATATTCCTAAAATTCCAGCACCAACATAAATTCATAAAGATCTAATATCAGGCTCACCTCCATCTTCTAAGCATTTCTCAAATCACTCTAGACAATATAATACTCTGTTTCAGATGACTTCATTTGGTGCCAAAGAAATTCGTGAAGGAAACTTTATGCCCACTTTTAAAGTCCAGGGGCAAGTTTACCATCTGATCGGTAATTTACTTCCACCTGAAGGCGCACAACCCGAATTTTTGCAAATATATTTTATTTCCCATACAGATCAGGTATCTTTACGCTCAAATTTAAACCCAACGTTAAAAACCGATCTTATCGACGCTCTCCAAACATATCTTCACGATCACAATACTTATATTCAAAGTTTTAAATATAATCTCGAAAACAGATCAACGAATGATTTTAAACTTATCATTCATGCTGATGTGAAACCTCCTAATGAACATCGAGGTCGATATAACGCGCCCATGGTAGATGAAGTAGCTGTTCTTTTAATAGATGAAGACAAAGGTCCCTGAGATATAGTGTTAAATACCAGAGACGGGCGCCTTCAGCGAGTTTCTGAAATACATAGATCTTATGACCCACTTCAATATCCTTTACTGTTTCCCTTTGGAAATGACGGATATATATACGGTATAAATATTCCACAGCAAAATACTGCTGCTAGATCTAAAACTATATCATGTATGCAGTTTTATGCATTTAGACTCATGGTGAGAATAAATGACTTTAACAGCATACATTATTTCAAAGGATTATTTAATCAATACTGTGTTGATATGGCGGCAAAAATGATTTCTGAGAGGCTTGACTTCATAAAAAGAAATAAAAAAAAACTAAGAGCAGAAGAGTACATTCATTTAAGAGATGCCGTGGTTAATGATGGCAATGTAGACGCTTCTAATGTTGGCCAGCACGTTATATTGCCATCGTCATTTACAGGATCTCCTAGATACATGAATGAAAAAGTCAAGATGCCATGATCTATGTCAGGAAATTTGGAAGACCAGATCTCTTTATAACATTCACATGTAACTCCGAATGGCCAGAAATAAAAATTGAGTTACTACCCGATCAAAATTCTTACAACATACATGATTTGATTTCTAGAGTATTTCATTTAAAACTAAAAAAAATGATAGAGCTATTAACGAATAAAAATATATTTGGACCATCGAAAGCCTTCGTTTATAGTGTAGAATGGCAAAAAAGAGGTTTACCTCACGCTCACATTTTGTTGTGGCTGGCTAAAAAAGTGCAACCGGATTCCATAGATGCAATAATATCGGCTGAAATACCTGACAAACAACAAGACCCAATGCTTTATAACATTGTCATAAAAAATATGATACATGGTCCTTGCGGATTTCACAATCCTGCGTCACCATGTATGAAAGAAAACATTTGCTCTAAAAAATACCCAAGGCAGTTCATTTCTGAAACACAAACCGGGGATGACGGTTACCCAACCTACAAGCGCCGTTCACCAGATAATGGTGGAAACACCGCAATAATTCGTGTCAAAGGTACAGAAATGAGAGTGGATAATAGGTGGGTTGGTCCCTATAACCCTGTGCTATCACGAAGTTTCAATGCACACATTAACGTAGAGTTTTGCCAATCGGTCAAAGCCATTAAGTACATCTGTAAGTATATTCATAAAGGTTCTGATCAAGCCACATTTTCGTTACAAAATAATAACGATGAAGTAGAAAAATATTTAAATGGTCGCTATATAAGTTCCTCGAAAGCACTCTGGAGAATTTTCCAATTTCCGATTCATGAACGTTTTCCGGCAATAGTTCATTTAGAAAATGGACAAAGAGTTTATTTTTATAATAATGAAAATCTTCAAGATCGCGTCAACAATCCTTCATCAACGACACTTACAGCGTTCTTTGATCTTTGCAAAAGAGACGATTTTGCCAAAACCCTCTTATATCACGAAGTACCCCAGTATTACGTATGGGAAAGAAATTCATTTTCTAGAAGAAGACGTGGACAAGATGTTGAAGGATATCCCGGTATAAAAAAAGACTCAACTTTAGGTCGTCCCTACAACATTCATCCGACAAAAACTGAATGTTACTATTTAAGAATGTTACTGCATCATGCTCGCGGCCTAATGTCATTTGAACATCTAAGGAGAGTAAATGGTGTTATTTTCAATACTTATCTAGGAGCTTGCAAGGAATTAGGTTTACTGGAGGGAGATGAACATTGGCAAAATACTATGTCAGATGCTGTCATGTCCGAGCTGGCTCCAAAGTTAAGAGAATTATTTACCATAATCCTCATATTTTGCCAACCATCTGACCCCTTGCAGCTATGGAACAAATTTTGGGAAGATTTGTGTCAAGATATATTATACAGAATGCGTAATGAGACCCAGGATATGACATTAGCATATAGTGATGACATATACAATGATGGACTTATCATAATTTAAGATAAAATTCATAAGATTTGCGATAAATCATTAACTGATTTTGGGCTTCCTGCAACAAAAAGGAATAACACACACCATAATTTGGATCCTTTAGAAATAGCGTTGCGGAAGCCATACGATGTAAATGAATTAAATGAGTATATTACTGTAAATGAACCCAAGTTAGTTAATGACCAGGTGATGGCATACAATAGTGTTATGCATAGTGTTCGTTTCAAAGAGGGAAAAATAGTTTTTTTGGATGCTCCAGGCGGAACCGGTAAAACTTTCATTACTAATTTGATATTAGCAAAAGTAAGGTCTCAGGGAAAACTAGCTTTGGCAGTAGCGTCATCAGGAATCGCTGCAACTTTATTAGCTGGTGGATGCAGAGCTCATTCCACTTTTAAACTGCCCCTAACCGTTTCGTTACAGAAAGATAGCGTGTGCTCTATTCGTAAAAATGGCCCTTTAGGAAAAGTTTTGCAAGACGTCACTTTAATAATCTGGGATGAATGTACCATGATTCATAGAGCTCACGTAGAGGCTCTAGATAGGACTCTTAGAGATATTAGAAGCTGTGATAAAATCATGGGTGGGATTACTGTCATGTTTGCTGGGGATTTTCGGCAAACTTTAGCAGTAGTAGTAAAAGGAACTAGAGCAGACATTGTAAAATCTTGCCTCAAAAGTTCTCCATTATGGAAATTTGTTAATACCTTAAAACTATCTACGAACATGACAGCACATTTGGGGGAGGTAGTACAAATTTTCCTTTGAAGTTACTTTTAATTGGAGACGGAAAAGTACCTCATTTTGAAAATAAAATACCTATTGATCAAGATTTAGGAGAAAAAGTGACTAGGATTGAGAGTTTAATATCAAAAGTTTACCCAGATATCGTCGAAACAGAAAATAAAGATTATCACTGGATGTGTCAACGAGCAATATTGGCGCCGAGAAACAGTAGTGTTGACGAAATTAACGATTTAATTTTAACTAAACTTCCAGGGGATATAGTCACCTACACTTCTATTAATAATGTAATGGATCAAGAAGATGCAGTCCATTATCCACAGGAATTTCTTAATTCTTTAAACCCGAGTGGCCTCTCCCCACATTCTCTCAAGTTAAAAATTGGTGCCCCAATTAATTTACTTAGAAATTCTTAAGCCACCAAATTTATGTAACGGGACTCTACCTCAGGTTAAATTTATTCGCAATAACGTGATCGTTGCAACAGTTTTGACTGGTCCAGCGGTTGGTCAAACAGTACTTATACCTCGGATCCCAATGATTCCAAATGATTTGCCTTTTCATTTTAAAAGAGTCCAATTCCCAATTAAATTATCTTTTGCCGTAACGATAAATAAATCACAGGGGCAAACATTTAAATATGTAGGATTAGATTTACGGCAAGACTGTTTTTCGCACGGCCAACTATATGTCGCGTTGTCAAGATCAGGTTGCGGAAACAATCAATATATTCTTCTGCCACAAGAAAATAAAACGAAAAATATAATTTACTCAGAAGTACTTTAAAATAATATTTTAACCCAGTTTAAAGTGGACGAATACTCCCGCCTGTAGTCGTAATTCTTATGTGTCTGGCTGAATGTCGAACAGACAGACAGCTATTGCCTGCGACTTATACAATTTAACTTAATCTATATTTTTCTTAATATTATAAAGCTGAAAAGTTTGGTTGTTTGTTATGAACGCGGTAATCTCGGGAAATACTGATCTGATATGAATACTGTTTAAATATTCAATAGTCCATTTATTGAGGGAGGCTATAATATAGGCAATATTTTATGTCGGTATTTCCACGGAAACGAGAAAAACGCGGGTGAAACCGCGGGGCACAGCTAGTGTAATAATATCAGTCGTGGTCGTGGTAGCTATTAGCGTAAAACATGATTATAGTGTGTGTGTGTGTGTGTGTGTGTGTGTATGTGTGTGTGTGTGTGTGTGTGTGTGTGTGTGTGTGTGTGTGTGTGTGTGTGTGTGTGTGTGTGTGTATACGCAAGCACAGGTGCATTCTCTAATCCCACACTCTCATTATCCGATACTATAGCAATCCGACACAAATGGACAGGGATCAGGCGTAGCACCAACGACTTCACATGCTTTTCGTGGAACAGGGATAAAACATCGCCAACTTCGTAACTCTGGGCTGCCACTGATTTTCTTAACAGAATAACTAAATAACTGTTTTTACGTCCGATCTGCGATTCGAACCCTTATGATCAGCAGGTGCGTTTACGACCACTAAATCAACGAGGAATCAGTCAAAATAGGTAACAACTTTTTGTACCATAGTTTAACAAATAAATTTATATTCTATTTATTCTATTCTACGCTATAATTCTTTTTATTCTATTCTACGCTATTCTATTCAATTCTATTATTATTCTATTCTATTCAATTCTAGTCTATTATATTCCATTCTATACCATATTTCAACGTCGTAGAGCTAAGTGGAGCAACAAAAATTTTGCGTTACTCATAAATAAAACAATTCATATGTAAACTAATATATTTCCGGTTTTTCAAAGTATGTTCCAATACATTTTCAACGCTTTATCATTTGCTGAAACAATTTTTAAAAACATAAGGACTATTGGTGAGGGCATGTTTTTCACGTTCTGATTTAAAGCTATCACGGCCACTTCTGGCGCAGTAAATTTTCGTCAATTAGTCACCTGACAATAACCACATTTTCTTAGTGATCGCAGTTGAGGCTCGAACTTCACGAATTTCATCATGATGAAAAACTCGGCTGAGATCAAATTCTGCATACCAATACCTTACGGTGCTCAAATACGGTGCTTCCCGCCGAAAAGTATTTTGAAGACGAGCAATGCAACGTTGTGGAGAGAGTGAACTTTTAAAATCATAAAAAATCATCGCCCTTAAATTTTTTCGCGTAAATTTCGTTTTTACTACGGACGAAAAACTTCAAACTATAATGATACAAACAATTGACACGCGACTTCTCAGCAAAAAATATTTTAATCAATATAATACGAGTTTCTTATATTTAAAAAAATATATCATTCAAAATACAAATCTTTATGAGCGGCCAGGAGCACAGAACTTTCAGTATGCCCTTTGTAGCACAGGTGTACTATAGTCGCTATGATTAATCTATAAATAGCGATAATATTGATTACGTGTATCTTGTACAGTATGGATTCATCGCAAGATAAAAATAAAAATATAGATATATACATATTCCGGAAATGTATGATATATCTGGAGAATTTTAATGACAACTTGAGTAAAAGCGTCTACCATACCTCAACTGACATTTTCAAAGAAGTAGCCGTTCGTGACTTTGATAGTATTGGTGATTGGTAGCATGGTAACGTTAAGATAATGTAAGATATTGAAAACATCTTTACTTTCAATGATTAAATTACAAGTAAAGGTTTATATTGGCGTAAGTATAAAATAACTATTCTTATAAACTTTTATTTATTTTGGATCGAGCTCAAACATCTTATTTAATTAGATGAAGAAAAAACATAATAATAATTTCAAAATCACAAGTCATTTTTAAATCTTCAATTTTTTTATAGGATAAGGGCGACAAACGAGCACACAGTCCACCTGATGGATACTTTATTACAAATCAAAATGTAGATGCGTTGTCACCTCTGAGGACTAAGATGAAATGCCTCATTTCCAGTAAAAAGGTTCTCCGGTTCTCTACACTCACCATACGAAACACATCAGCGTTAAGCTGCTATTTTACGCTGGTATTCTGTGAGAGTGTGGTCCTTCCCCGGTCGAGCCGACCCATTTGTGCTACAACTATACTACTAACATAGCTGCAGCATGGCTCTACCACGTCAAAAATCAATTTGACTGTAAACGTCACTCAAATCCAGCAATTGATTATTTTACAGAAACTAGCCTGAATATGCCAACTGTAATTCATTCTAGCTTACATGAGAGTTGCGAACTAGCTATGCTGTTTTATAAAACACATATTAAAAATCCTCAAGACAAGTAAATAGTTGTTTTTCTTCATCGTCAGCAAAGTCCACTGAAGGACATTGGTCTCTCCTGCTGCAGAGAGGATTTGCCAAAATCGCCACACTTAGCTGGCGAAATGATGATCACAAAATACCAGACTTTCGCACCTTTGACGATTCTCCCTCTCACTAGTCTAAATATTTTATTTTCTGGGTTTTTGTTTACGTTTTAGAGCCATGCTGCACCATATTATGGCTGCAGTACGAAATGGTCTGCTTGTCTGGAGAAAAACCATGGTCGCACAGAACCTAAGTTACCGAAAACCCTTTTTTCACTGGTAAGTAAACATTTTGTCTAAATTCTCAGAGGTGTCAACGCATTGGCATTTTGAGTCTTACTTTATGATATTTTAACGTCTACAGGCTACAGTATCCACTTATTGTCAGGTGGACAGTGTGCGCTTTGTAATCCTTACTTCTAAAAGTAAATAAGTCTAGCATAGGTACATGCAGGTATAGTTGTACCTCCATCTGTCGGAAGCCAGGAAGGTCTTTCTCGCATTTTCAAGTCAATTCTCTTACATCACTCACGACTTAAGTGGTAGAGCCCGGCTGCAGCTATACTATGACTGTAGCACAAATGTGTCGACTCGACCGGGAAAAGACGACGCTCTCACAGAATCTAGCGTAAAATAGCAGCTTAATTCTACTGTGTTTCGTATGGTGAAGAGAACCAGAGATCCTTTTTACTGGAAACGAGGCGTTTGATCTTAGTCCTCAGGTGATAACGCAACTACATTCTTACTCGAGGTTAAAGCATCCACTTACCATCAGGTGGACTATATGCTCGTTTGTCGCCCTCATTCTATTAAAAAATCACGAAGTGATATAATAGATTTTCTTCTCATCACGTGGCAAAAAGTAATCGATTTACGATATTTAACAATAAATATCGTAAATCGATTAAATTCTTAATTACATTAATAAACTACGTACTACAGTTTCATTTTTATTATAAGAGCATATTGATATACTTACATAAATTACCTTCCTTAGCAACAAATTTCCCAAAACGTTACGTTCACCTTCAGAATAATTAATAAATGGACCTACCATCCAGCAACGAACAGTAGACAAAAGGTCTTTATCATAAGTCCTTTACAGATAAATATTATACCAGTATCATTTCCCGTCACGTTTCAAATCAAAGGCTCAATTTGTTATAATTAATATTCCCTGAGGACCACAGCTATAGTCGTATTTTATATAAAATATTTGTAAGCAATCTGCTGCTTATTAAATATTAAATTTCTTGATATCGATCAGTTGTATGTAGCCTACAGATTCACAGATTGTTATTAAGCTTAATGAAAGCACGTAAATGTTTTACCGTTATAGTTACCGTTATAGCCTATTAAGCTCAACATGGCCTATGTTATCTCATAGATTGCCTCATAGGAAGGATATTTGACATAGTTGCAATGCTTGACAAGCACTTTTGCAACCGCAGCTTTTTATTTTTAGAAGACGCTGCTACCCATCTCCTGAACCTGATTTGTTTCCCTCTATCACTTCTTATGACACGCACGGGATGATATAGAGTAGTGGATATTCTTACACCACTACTACACGGTAAATTAAAATATTGAATTAATCTCAATCATATTTTTATACAATAATATCAATTATTCACCTATTTATTTTTTACAGCCTACAAAAGCACCCTGCTGAAGAATACGAGTATTTGGTATTACTTAAAAAAAATTATGTAATATTTTTTTTGATATATTCAAATTCAAATTCAAATTTTATTTATTTGTGAATACAAGTACAGGTAATGAGACAGAATAGATCTTTAAAAGAAAAATGATGATATATTTTTGTTATAATGAATGTATTAAAAATTGCTGAATACTCTGTACGAGTATGTAATTTATCGAATAAAATTGCTACTTTTTAAGTAATACAGAATATTAGCTTCGAATGAAATTGATTGTCCCGGAAATAATTATGTCGAAAAAAAATATTGTGACTTCTTTTTATTTATAGCATTCAAGTAATATAAAATGATATAAAAGTAATGAGTGTATTAAAAAAAGTTTTTTAGCTAATTTGTGTGGGATTAATTAACATTAAAAAATCATTTATTTATTAAAAACATTTTATTGGTTAAAACATCAATATTCGAATTTAGTTTTCATTCTCGGTGACCCATTCTTCATCACATGATTCATCTCTGGAATACCATTGTTCATACTGACCTTCATTATATATGAATATTTTTAGGGTGTCTGACAGATTATTACAACACCGAAATGATCTGGCTTTTTGCGATTATTATTAAAAAATATACTTGACACGCTATTAAATTTTCAGTGTGTAACTGCAAGGTTAACAGTGGTAGAGCCACGCAGCGGCTTTTGCTGTTGCACGTATGGGCCGGCCGAGCCGGGTTAGTACCACGACCTCACAGAATACCGGCGTGAAATGGAAGCTCTGCTTCCGCGTTTGGTCTGGTGAGTACAGTTGACCGGTGGCCCAATTCCCCCCCCCCCCATTAACATGGTAGCGGAATTACATGATAGACCACCCCAGGAGGGTACCAGTACCCCTGGAGAATCCCTCGCTGAGCATCCACGACCATGCTATTCCACTCCTGAGCGTGGGTGCTCAGGCTGCCCCGCGTATTCTGGGGGGGGGGGGGGGCAAAATTCCGCTCAATACAATAACTGCTGGGGGCAAACCGAGCAACATGACCAAGGCGACCACTGCCACGCTGTCCGTGAATTTCTGCAACATCAGGGGACTTCACTCGAACCTAAACGCCGTCCACTACCATCTCGAGACGGCGAAGCCGGCCTTGCTCTTTCTGACCGAGACGCAGGTGTCCTCTCTGGCTGATACTTCGTATCTCTCCTACCCGGGGTAAAAATTGGAGCACTCCTTTGTGCCTCGGGGTGGAGTTTGCATATACGTCAGAGAGGACATCGGTTCTCGACGCCTCGGCAGTCTTGAAGGTTCGGACCTGTCCATCCTTTGGCTACGCGTAGACAGCAACGACCATCCACTCGTCTACGGGTGCATCTATAGGTCCCATAGCGGTAATGCCGAAACAGACCAACTCATCGACCACGTTCAAATGGCTACAGATTCCTTGCTACAACACGTCCCATCCGCAGAGATCGTGATCCTTGGCAATTTTAACGCCCACCACGCCGAATGGCTCGGTTCACGTTTAACCGATCATGCGGGGAGATCTGTTCATGACTTTGCCTTGGCATATGGTCTGATACAACTGGTTACATCGCCTACGCGGATTCCAGATGTTGAGGATCATACACTTTCCCTGTTGGACCTTCTACTGACCTCTCATCCGGACGGATATCAGGTTTCCGTCGATGCCCCTCTCGGCTCTTCGGACCATTGTCTGATCCGGAGTGTGGTGCCACTCACGCTCCCCTCGCGGTTGCGTTCTGCAGGTTGCCGCCATGTTTGGCATTACAGGTCGGCGGATTGGGACGGAATGCGGTCTTTCTTTGCTTCCTACCCATGGGGGCGGGTTTGCTTCTCGCCGGATGGTCCCAGCGCTGTTGCTGACTCTGTCACTGATGTGGTGCTACAGGAAATGAAACTATTTATTCCATCATCTGTGGTACCCATCGGAGGCAGATCTCAGCCTTGGTTTGGTTGCTCCTGTAAGACTGCATTACGCAGTAAGCAGGAGTGTTATCAAGCCTGGGCTGTGGCTTCGGCGACTCGGGATGTAAACACCAGCATACTTAAAAAGAAGTATACTTCGGCTCCAAGTCATTCAAAAGAATTATTGCCGAGGCAAAGTCAGAGCACATAGGCAGAATTGGCGAGAAACTAGTTCGCCTTCCTTCGGGAACTCGTGCATTCTGGTCTCTCGCCAAGGCTGTCCAAGGGAATTTCTGTAAGCCATCACTACCATCTCTGCACAGGGAGGATGACTCACTGGCACACGACGCAAAAGACAAAGCCGACCTTTTAGGCTCCCTTTTTGCGTCCAACTCGACTGTTGATGGATGATGATGGCTGACAATCCCGCGGTGTGAGTGCTCCATGCCGGATGTGCGGTTCTCACAGCGCTCGGTTCGCAGTGCACTCCTCTCCCTGGACATCCAGAAGTCGAGTGGGCCTGACGGAATCCCCCCAATTGTGCTGAGGACGTGTGCTCCGGAGTTGGCACCGGTCCTAACGCGTTTTTTCCGGTACTCCTACTCCCAAGGCGTAGTCCCGAATTCATGGAAGACAGCTTTTGTCCACCCGATCCCTAAAAAAGGCGACCGCTCAGACCCATCCAACTATAGGCCTATCGCGATCACCTCCTTGTTCTCCAAAATAATGGAATCCATTATTAACTGCCAGCTCATCCGGTACCTTGAGGATCACCAGCTGATTAGTGACTGCCAATATGATTTTCGTCGGAGTCGATCAGCTGGTGATCTTCTGGTCTACTTAACTCATAGATGGGCGAAGGCAGTAGAATCCAAGGGGGAGGCATTGGCCGTTAGTTTGGACATTGCGAAGGCCTTCGATCGGATTTGGCACAAAGCGCTTCTTTCGAAGCTCCCTTCCTATGGGCTTCCCGATAAATTATGCAATTGGATCACTAGCTTTCTTGCAGATCGGAGCATCAAGGTCGTTGTAGACGGTGCATGCTCCGACTACAAGCCTATTAACGCTGGTGTTCCACAAGGCCGTGTGCTATCACCAACGCTGTTTCTTCTGCATATCAATGATATGTTGCAAACCGGTAGCATTCATTGTTATGCGGATGACAGCACTGGTGATGCTCTATACACCGGCCGTGCCAATATTTCTCGGGAAAACGTCGCCGAGTACCGGAACAAACTTGTGTCTGGAGTCGAGTCTTTGCTGGACAAAGTCTCAGATTGGGGGCGACTAAATCTAGTCCAGTTTAATCCTCAGAAGACACAAGTTTGCGTGTTCACCGCTAAAAAGAACCCCTTTGTCATATCTCCTCAGCTTCAAGGTACTCCCGTTGTTGCCTCAGCCAGTATCGCAATCCTCAGCGTCGTCATATCGAGTGACGTGCAGTTTCGTGGTCACTTGGAAGAGAAGGCCAAATTGGCCTCTAAAAAGCTTGGCGTGCTCAACAGAGCGGGACAGTATTTCATGCCGGCCTAACGCCTGCAACTTTATAAGGCGCAGGTTCGGCCTCACATGGAATACTGTTCCCATCTCTGGGCAGGGGCTCCCCAGTGCCAGCTCCTTCCACTTGACCGCATCCAGCGCAGAGCGGCTCGAATCGTCGACGACCGAGTCCTTTCCGATCGGCTCGACTCAATGGCGCTGCGAAGAGATGTTGCATCTCTTTGCATTTTCTTTCGCATTTACCACGGGGAGTGCTCTGAGGAATTGTTCGGATTAATCCCAGCCGCCAAATTTCACGAACGCACATCGCGGCAGAACTCCTGATACCATCCACACCATCTGGATGATTGGTGGTCCACCACTGTGCGATTTAGAAGATGTTTTCTTCCTCGCACGACTTCCTTGTGGAATCCATTACCATCAGCGATTCTTCCGGACCGATACGACTTAGGGACCTTCAAGAAAAGAGTCTACTCCTTTTTAAACGGCCGGCAACGCATCTGCAATTCCCCTGGTGTTGCGGTTGTTAATGGGCGGCGGTAGTCATTTACCATCAGGTAAGCCGCATGCTCGTTTGCCCCCTCTCCTATAAAAAGAAAAAGGTAAGATATTGACAGTTCCATGAAATAGGGAAGTAGTTTGTTAGTTTCATCATTCTAGTGTTCCAAGATTTTTTTTTGTTGACAGAAATCTTTGGTTCCGATATACAAGAAGATCTATTTCAAGACCTTGGTTCAGATTACCAGCCATTTAAACGTAATTCGACAACTTCTTCTACAGATTTGCTTGGTAACTTGTGGGGACGAATATAGAAATACCAATTAGCAAACAATATAAATTCCGATATTATTGACATACAAAATAAACCTAGAAAAAGAGTGAGACAACCTAGCAAATGGAAGAAGAATATGACAAAGGAAAAGGGTTCAAAAAGTGAGGAGTATATTAATGTTAAAGGTGTTATAGTGCTACCAAAACAAAGTGATACTGCCCGTTAATGTAATTGTAAACAAAAGTATCATGTAAAAATTATGCTTAATGAGCAAAGCAAGCTCTTCAGCAGCTTTTATGTCATAGTAAATTATGATTTGCATCATCTTATCTCTTTTCTTTAATGAAGGTGATGCCAAAAAGACATGTAATATGTCTGTTAATCGTACGGCTTCTGTTGAATCCAGGCTTTCAAAGAAATTTTAGGTGTCAGTGATTGCAGATTGTCTAGAGTTTTTTTTTTATATTCTACTTAGTCAACGCTTATCTATGATCCCAATTGATGGTAAGTGGTGATGTAGCCTAAGATAGTGAAGCGCATTGACTTAACAAAAGCCTATTCGCTCTTGCCTTAAAGACACCCACACTGTAATCGGATGGAAAGACAGATGCTGGCAACTAATTCCACTCCTTTGCCAAACGCATGATCAATGACGTGGCGAACCATTTGGTTCGAATGCGTGGTAAGTCATCAACAAAAGGGTGGAGACTGGCCGAACGTTTGGTTGTCCGATGGTGGAAGGGAGAGGGAGGAATTAAATTATGCAATTCCTGTGCACACTCTACGAAATGCATCCTGTAGAAAACCGAAAGACTGGCTACCTTGCGTCTGTGGTCGAAGCTGGTAATATTGGTTTTAACCAAATTCGGGTCACCAATAAACCTCTTAGCACGCCTTTCCATTGAGTCCAAAGCTGCTAGGTGGCTTTTTTGCAGCACCAGCCCATGTATGGCAGCAATACTCCATGCACGACTAGACTTGCGTTTTATAGTATATAGTAAGCAGCTGTCCCGGCGTGAAGTATCGCCGCACTTTTACAAGGACTCCCAGCTTCCTTGCAACTGCTTTGGCCTTGGACTCAATGAACCGCCCGAAATTCAGATTTGGAGATACTTCAAACCCTAACAACTGAAGGCGGTCGGTATATTCCAGTGATACAGTGAAGAGATACGCTTGTGTTTTGGTGGCGTTGAATTTCACAAGATTGGCATCGCCCCATTCGGAGACTGCCTGTTGTGTGAGATTCACACGCTCTACCGTAGCTTCTCTTTCGGATTGGACTTGATCCCGACTGGCCCGAGGACGTGGTGGGTATCTCTCCACAACTGTGCTATCGTCAGCACAGCTATAGGTACCGGGCATAAGCAGATCATTAATATGCAGCAGGAAGAGAGTTGCGGAGAGAACAGACCCCGAGGAACACCGGCGTTAGTCGCCATAGGATCGGATGAGCAGCCATCGACGACGATCCGGAAAGACCGCTGACTCAGAAAGTTCTTTACCCATTCAATCAGACCAGGGGATAAGCTGTTCGCTGGAAACTTACCCAAAAGGCTAGTGTGCCAAAGTCTGTCAAAGGCCTTCGAGACATCAAGGGAAACAGCAAGTGCTTCCCCACTGTTCTCGAGTGCCTCGCCCCACATGTGTGTGGCATAAACTAGAAGGTCCCCAGCTGACCGATTTCGGTGAAACCCATATTGCCGGTGACTAAGGAGATCATTCTCTTCTAGGTATGCCATTAAGCGGGCGTTCAATATACGTTCCATAATCTTGCAGTGTATGGAGGTAATTGAGATTGGCCGATAATTGGCAAGGTCGGCACGGCTGCCTTTTTTGGAACAGGCTGCACGTTGGCCAGTTTCCAGGATTTTGGCGCTATTCCAGTCCAAAATGAGAGACGGAACTAGCGTGTCAGCAGGAGACAACTCAGGTGCACAAGCCTTTAGAACTATAGCTGGTATACCACCTGGTTTTGAAAAATAAATTAATAACTCTTACACCTACTATTGATCAAAGAGGGAAACTTGTGCTTTCAAATAAAACTCCAGAGCACAAACTGCAATCAATCCAGGACTTTATCAACAGATTTGCTAAATATGAGTCTCATTATACCTTGCATAAAAGCACTAATGGAATGTTTTAAACGCCTGAGACTCAAATGAACCTACATCATTTAAAGACTGAATCTACAAGAAATAATTTAAATAAGGATCAGATACCAGGTTGAAGCTGATTCCGATTTAACGGTCATGGTGTTTAATCTCATAAAACTTTACCTACTCCTGTTGTTTCTACTGGCGTTACCTATTACAAAAGACAGCTTGGGACGTATTGCTTAGGGATCCATAATGTACAAAACTATGAAGTAACAATGTGTGTTTGGAATGAAACTATAGCCTCAAGGGGTCTGCAGGAAGTAGGTTCTTGCCTGCTGTGTTACATTAAAGAGAAAGTAAGCACTAATGACCTAATTATCTACACAGTCCGGTGTGGTGGCCAAAACATAAATATTAAAATGGCTAACCTTTGCTAGTATATCGTTGCCTATCCAGATTATACGGTTGAGAACATAGATCATAAGTTCTATGTCAGCGGACACTCATAACTTGTCGTGAAGCGACAATAATAAATCTAACCTAAGAACAACAAAACAACAAAAATACATCAAAAACAAAAATATATTCAAAATTCAAAGATATTTACAATTTTATAAAAAAATGAAATGAGGATGATGATGAATGAAGTGAGAGTACAATTAGATTACAAAAAAAAATAAAGGTAGGAGAATAGGGGAATATAGAATTGTAGTGGAGCCTAAAAGTCGAAGCGACACACGTTGCGATTGTAGAGGTAGGTTTCTTAGCAGCGACGGCACGCAGCGCCTGAAGCCAGCACACGCCGATTGCGCTTGTAGAGGTAGGTTTCTTAGCAGCGACGGCACGCAGCGCCTGGAGCCAGCACACGCAGCGTCCGGAGCCGGCGCACGTAGCGCCTGGAGTAGGTGCGCTCAACGCTTAGAGCCAGCAGTTGCAGCGCCCAAAGGTAGCGCCGGCGGTAAGTGCACTCGGCGCCTGGAGTAAGCAGTCGTAGCGCCCGGAGTAGTGTGGCCCCCGCGCTTGAAGTAGACTGCCGACGACTTCCGAGGTAGATGGAGGCTTGTACGATTCCGGAGTGGTGCGGCTCCGCGCTTGAAGAAGGCTTCGCCGAAGACTACACGTGTAGGTGGAGGCTTGCAGGATTCCGGGGCAGTGCGGCCCCGGGATAAGGCCTTTAGGAGATACTTCCAATTCGCGAACTGAAGCGAGACTGCCTTTCTTCACCGATTGTTCGGCTTTTATACCTTTCTAGAGAGAACGGAAAAATTATTTAAATTAAACGCAAATTTTTTGTAAATGGTCAAGAGAAAAGAGTATTTATGTGGAATTATCGAAATATGAACAACAGATCGGTAGCAAATTTGAATATAATTACTATGGAAACGAAATAAATAACAATGTCAAAACATATCAAATTTTGGTTTTAGGTTTATAATAAGAAAACGGTAAGATTTAAGTGGAAAATGAGATATTATTGATATAGGAAAAAAGGTAGCGCAGCTGCCCACACAAAACCCGAGATTGTAGAGTTACGGAAAACTAGCTAAAAGATCGAAAAAAGGTAGACTCCATTGACACCAATTTAAAAGTGCTGATAATGTGAAAATACGAAGTAGAAATGATTTGTTATTGTGTTCTTATGGTTTAAAATCGTTACAGGATCCTATGGAAATAAAGGTGATGTAAAATATCCAGTTTTGAGGTGAATGCAGAAAATCGAAACAGAATGGAAAAATGAATTTAAAATAATGTAAAATGATATGTAAGTAGCATAACACTACAAACTTGCCTGTGACCAAAGTTTTTTTGTTAAATATATTCATTCCAGATGACTGGATTGCAGTCATTAAGGTAGCTAGAGATAAGAATCCATTCAATATCATAAAGATGACAAAAGATGACTTTCTTACAACAACAAAATTGCTAGGTGCATGTTTTGTTTTCTTTAAAAAAAATGCATCCGTTCACCATTTTCTTTAAATATTCGAAAAGTTTTACTTGAAAATGTTGATACAAGGAAAATGAACGCTACAAATTTATCTGGTATTAAGCTAGAGTTTTATACCCTTATTGTAAACTTATAAATTCTGAAAAAAAGGACCTATTAAACCTTTTGCCATTTATTTCACCTGTGTATCACAGCTTTTATATCAGTATCAGGATGTGTCGGTAAGAAATGGTTTAGATGTAGGGGATGATATTAATAGTGATTAGGTGCAAATTTATGCAAGTAGGTTCACTGGTAATGTTAAGTACTACGTAATAATGTTAATTGTATTTTTTATGCTGAACAATAATATACAATTTGGCTTAACATCCTATTTTATTTATAAAACCCTAAAGCCCTAATGACTTTTCTACAAAAAAAATACACAACATCGGTGTAGATGAGTCGGGTATGAAACGGTCAGTTTGCGATGTGTTTTATGCACGCTTGACCAAAGTGCTTAATAGCCTTTTGTCCGGTGTGAATAAGACGCACGCATATAACTGTTGGATCATGCCTGTTCTCATGTATACCTTTGGCATACTCAGGTGGACTCAGACCGAACTGAACGCTCTGGACAGAAAAGTCCGCACTATAATGACGTCCCACAGGATGCATCATCCGTGATCGTCAGTAATGAGGCTGTACTTGCCGCGGAAGCATGGTGGGCGCGGCTTTTTAAGCGCGCTTATCATGCATAATCGCGAAGTGTGCAGCCTCCGTAATTACTTTCTGACGAAAGCGGATGATCCATACGATAGGGACGTTATTTCTTGTGATAAAGGGCTAACCCCTCTATCCTTAGCCAACGAGCAATGGCAAGACCCGGCAGTACAGAGCATTTCCGACCGGGAGACCGTATGGAAGGAGAAGGAGCTCCACGGGAGGTTCTACAAGGCCCTTCATGAGCCTTTCGTAGACACAGTCGCCTCCCTCCACTGGCTACGTTTCAGTGACCTCTTTGGGGAAACTGAGGGTTTTGTCTGTGCAATACAGGATCAGGTTATTAAGACCAACAATTATCGGAGATACATCCTAAAGGATGGCACCGTCGACATCTGTCGAGCTTGTCGCCATCCCGGTGAGTCACTTAGGCATGTCATCTCCGGTTGTTCGGCGCTTTCTAACTCTGAGTATTTGCACAGACACAACCTAGTAGCCAGGATTCTACACCAGGAGCTTGCTCTGAAATACGGTCTCGTGGATCGAAAACTGCCATATTATAAGTACTTGCCGGAAGCCGTGCTCGAAAATGACCGCGCCAGGCTCTACTGGGACCGGGCCATTATCACAGATAGGACTATTCTTGCTAATAAGCCTGTTATTGTGCTGATGGACCGGGCACAGTCAAGGATATTTTTGGTCGACATTACCATTCCTTATGACGAGAACCTCGTGAAAGCCGAAACAGATAAGCTGACAAAATATCTGGACCTGGCTCACGAGGTGACCGACCTGTGGGGTGGGCTGCCGGCCGAAATTATTCCTGTGGTCGTTTCTGCGAACGGGTTAATCCCAGTTAGCCTCTCGGGTCATCTGAGGCGACTGGGACTCCGTGACGGACCGCTCCAAGCTCAAATGCAGAAGGCGGTGCTCCTCGATACCGCCCGCATCGTCCGCCGGTTTCTTTCCCTTTCCCCCCTAACCCTCGGCCGTCTGGTCTCCCCTGCCGAGGGCTTCCATCTGGTTGGGTTTTTATATACCGGGTGCTTCAAAAAAATGTATACACACTTTGAACTTCCATAGAAAATTTATTTACCGTTCTACAAAGTAAAATTTCAGGAAAATAGAAAGCTGAAAGTCCAATGTAAATGAAACATAAATAACAAATGTTAATACTGTTCAAATTGGTGACCTGCAGCATCAATACAATTCTGAGTACGAGTCACCACAGATTCTGTACATCGTATCAAAACGTCCAATGAGATTTCTCTACACACTGCTTGAATCTCATTCCAAAGAATGTCTAGGTTACGTGGTTTACGTTTGTACACCTCATCTTTTACTGTGCCCCACAAGAAGAAATCCAGTGGTGTAAGGTCTGGAGAGCGTGCTGGAAACTCGATTGGCCCCTGCGTCCTATCCACTGGCCCGACAAATTTTGATCCAGGTAAGCTCGTACGTCCCTGTGATAATGCGGCGGAGCACCATCTTGTTGAAAATAAAAATCATCATTACCGTATAATGCACGAATGGCAGGAAATATGGAATCAGCAAGCATTGTTAGGTAATTAATACCAGTTACAGTGCCTTCAAATCGAAAAAATCGAATGAGTCCCCTTGAAGACAAACCGCACCACACATTTATACCAGGCAAATTTACAGCTTTTTCAATTGTAATGTGAGGATTTTCTTCACCCCAGTAAACACAATTGTGCCTATTGACAGTTCCATTAAGTTTGAATTGGGCTTCATCCGACCAAATGATGCTACCCATAAATCCCGGTTCACGTATCACCATCTCCTGAATCCATTCACAAAATTGCAACCTTCGATCTGGATCGTCGTCATTTAGCTATTGCACCAGCCTTGGAATGTAAACACGATACTTGCCTCTCTTCAGAATGCGTAGCACGCTGCTAGCACTTACATCACTTTCACGTGCCCCTTGCCTTGAAGATTTGTTAGGAGAGCGTTGAAACAGTTCCAAGACTGCCGTTGATGACTCATCACTTGTAGCTGTTCGAGGCCGACCTGAATGACCTTTATGCACATCACACACTGTTCCATGAACTTCGAATTTGTCTCGTATGCGTGTAATTGTTAATCTTGAAGGTGGTTCTGTGTCATACTCCCTTCTCCACTGTCTTTGAACTTCATTTACATTCTCAAACTTCCAGTACCACTTAATAACCTGCTTACGTTCTTCAAAACTCAAACGTACGTCCCCCATGTTGATATTACAAATTCCAACTGATAATATAACATAGAGGGACGATTATGCTGGCACCTGGCGAAGAAATATAACATTAGCCTTGTAGAGCGGAAAAACTACAATAGTTTAAAGTGTGTATACATTTTTTTGAAGCACTCGGTATTTATGTATTTTTTATGTATTTATTTTATTTATTATTTTTTTTTTATAGGAGAGGGGGCAAACGAGCATGCGGCTCACCTGATGGTAAGTGACTACCGCCGCCCATGAACAACTGCAACACCAGGGGAATCGCAGATGCGTTGCCGGCCTTTAAAAAAGGAGTACGCTCTTTTCTTGAAGGTCCCTAAGTCGTATCGGTCCGGAAAAATCGCTGATGGTAATCGATTCCACAAGGAGGTCGTGCGAGGAAGAAAACATCTTCTAAATCGCACAGTGGTGGACCGCCAATCATCCAGATGGTGTGGATGGTATCGGGAGTTCTGCCGCGATGTGCGTTCGTGAAATTTGGCGGCTGGGATTAATCCGAACAATTCCTCAGAGCACTCCCCATGGTAGATGCGAAAGAAAATGCAAAGGGATGCAACATCTCTTCGCAGTGCCAATGAATCGAGCCGATCTGAAAGGGCTCGGTCGTCGACAATTCGAGCCGCTCTGCGTTGGATGCGGTCAAGTGGAAGGAGCTGGCACTGGGGAGCCCCTGCCCAGAGATGGGAACAGTATTCCATGTGAGGCCGAACTTGCGCCTTATAAAGTAGCAGGCGGTGTGCCGGCATGAAATACTGTCCCGCTCTGCTGAGCACGCCAAGCTTTTTAGAGGCCAATTTGGCCTTCACTTCCAAGTGACCACGAAACTGCACGTCACTCGATATGTCGACTCCGAGGATACCGATACTGGCTGAGGCAAGAAGGGGAGTGCCTTGAAACTGAGGAGATACGACAAAGGGGTTCTTTTTAGCGGTAAACGCGCAAACTTGTGTCTTTTGAGGATTAAATTGGACTAGATTTAGTCGGCCCCAATCCGAGACTTTGTTCAGCAAAGACTCGACTCCAGACACAAGTTTGTTCCGGTACTCAGCGACGTTTTCCCGAGAAATATTGGCACGGCCGGTGTATAGAGCATCACCAGTGCTGTCATCCGCATAGCAATGAATGTTACCAGTTAGCAACATATCATTGATATGCAGAAGAAACAGCGTTGGTGATAGCACACAGCCTTGTGGAACACCAGCGTTAATAGGCTTGTAGTCAGAGCATGCACCGTCTACAACGACCTTGATGCTCCGATCTACAAGGAAGCTGGTGATCCAATTGCACAATTTCTCGGGAAGCCCATAGGAAGGGAGCTTCGAAAGAAGCGCTTTGTGCCAAACCCGATCGAAGGCCTTTGCAATGTCCAGACTAACGGCCAACGCCTCCCCCTTGGACTCTATTGCCTCCGCCCATTTATGGGTCAGGTAGACCAGAAGATCACCAGCTGATCGACCCCGACGAAAACCGTATTGGCGGTCACTAATCAGCTGGTGATCCTCAAGGTACCGGATGAGCTGGCAGTTAATAATGGATTCCATTATTTTGGAGAACAAGGAGGTGATCGCGATAGGCCTATAGTTGGATGGGTCTGAGCGGTCGCCTTTTTTAGGGATCGGGTGGACAAAAGCTGTCTTCCATGAATTCGGGACTACGCCTTGGGAGTAGGAGTACCGGAAAAAACGCGTTAGGATCGGTGCCAACTCCGGAGCACACGTCCTCAGCACAATTGGGGGGATTCCGTCAGGCCCACTCGACTTCTGGATGTCCAGGGAGAGCAGTGCTTTGCGAACCGAGCGCTGTGAGAACAGCACATCCGGCATGGAGCACTCACACCGCGGGATGGTCGGCGGTGTTTTCCCCCCGTCATCAAGAGTCGAGTTGGACGCAAAAAGGGAGCCTAAAAGGTCGGCTTTGTCTTTTGCGTCATGAGCCAGTGAGTCATCCTCCCTGTGCAGAGATGGTAGTGATGGCTTACAGAAATTCCCTTGGACAGCCTTGGCGAGAGACCAGAATGCACGGGTTCCCGAAGGAAGGCGAACTAGTTTCTCGCCAATTCTGCCTATGTGCTCTGACTTTGCCTTGGCAATAACTCTTTTGAAGGACCTGGAGGCGAAGTTATACTTCTTTTTAAGTGTGCTGGTATTTACATCCCGAGTCGCCGAAGCCGCAGCCCAGGCTTGATAACACTCCTGCTTACTGCGTAATGCAGTCTTACAGGAGCGACCAAACCAAGGCTGAGATCTGCCTTCGATGGGTACCACAGATGATGGAATAAATAGTTCCATTCCCTGTAGCACCACATCAGTGACAGAGTCAGCAACAGCGCTGGGATCATCCGGCGAGAAGCAAACCCGCCCCCATGGGTAGGATGCAAAGAAGGACCGCATTCCGTCCCAATCCGCCGACCTGTAATGCCAAACACGGCGGCAACCTGCAGAACGCAACCGCGAAGGGAGCGTGAGTGGCACCATACTCCGGATCAGACAATGGTCCGAAGAGCCGAGAGGGGCATCGACGGAAACCTGATATCCGTCCGGATGAGAGGTCAGCAGAAGGTCCAACAGGGAAGGTGTATGATCCTCCACATCTGGAATCCGCGTAGGCGAAGTAACCAGTTGTGTCAGACCATATGCCAAGGCAAAGTCATAAACAGATCTCCCCGCATGATCGGTTAGACGTGAACCGAGCCATTCGGCATGGTGGGCGTTAAAATCGCCAAAGATCACGATCTCTGCGGATGGGACCTGTTGTAGCAAGAGATCTGTAGCCATTTGGACGTGGTCGATGAGTCGGTCTGTTTCGGAATTACCGCTATGGGACCTATAGAGGCACCCGTAGACGCACGGATGGTCGTCGCTGTCTACGCGTAGCCTAAGGATGGACAGGTCCGAACCTTCAAGACTGCCGAGGCGTCGAGAACAGATGTCCTCTCGGACATACACGCAAACTCCAGCCCGAGGCACAAAGGAATGCTCCAATTTGTACCCCGGGTAGGAGAGATACGAAATATCAGCCGGAGAGGAAACATGCGTCTCGGTCAGAAAGAGCAAGGCCGGCTTCGCCGTCTCGAGATGGTAGTGGACGGCGTTTAGGTTAGAGTGAAGTCCCCTGATGTTGCAGAAATTCACGGATAGCGTGGCAGGGGTCGCCTTGGTGTTCTTGCTCAGTTTGCCCCTAGCAGTAATGCTTTTGAGCGGAATTTTGCCCCCCCCAGAATACGCGGGGCAGCCTGAGCACCCACGCTCAGGATCGGCATAACATGGTCGTGGATGCTCAGCGAGGGATTCTCCAGGGGTGCTGGTACCCTCCTGGGGTAGTTCTTCGTGTAATTCCGCTACCATGTTGATGGGGGGGGGGGGGGGGGAATTAGGCCTCCGGCCACCTGCACTCACCAGACGAAACGCAGAAGCAAAGCTTCTACTTCACGCCGGTATTCTGTGAGGTCGTAGTACCAACCCGGCTCGAGCCGGCCCATACATGCAACAGCAAAAACTGCTACGTGGCTCTACCACCGTTTTATTCATATTTATGTATGTTTACCATTTTCATTTACAATTATATATTTATACTGCCCAACCAGATAAGAAAACTTTATAGATACCCCAAATATAATAATAGCGGCGTAGGGAAGTGACGACCCCATCGCCCGCTGACGTAACAGTTAAGTGACAAAACTGCTATGTCAGCGCAGTCAGTCAGCGCCTTGCCAAGAGGTGTGAGCGCCGTGCCTCGGCAATATTGAGGGTGCAAAGGCCCGTTTGTGCTTACGGCCACACTATTAAACGGCGCCGGGTCTGGGCGTCTCCCGTTAATTGACGCCCAACTTAATGGATGATGGATAAAAATATAACGCGCATAGGGCCGCTGTCTGGGGGTCGCCGGGGCGCGTCTGGAGATAGAGCGCTGGACGCTGCAGCCTGTGGGCCGCCAGCCGCGTCCATCATCCCCACCAGACGGCTTGGTGTCGGCGGGGTTCTCTCGGACTCGGCAAGCGGCACCCGCCGCTGGTGGAGTACGCCGCATGCGTTGGACAGAAAATATGAACATAAACGCATTGCGGGCGTACTATAGGGCGAAAGGGGAAGCAGGTGGAGGGATAGCGTATCGGGCTCGGATGCATCGCTTTTTTGCTGAGCTTGCGTCGTCAGTTCCCGTCACAAAGCAAAACCTGGCAGACCGAGTTCGGTACATCATACGCTCGAAAATATATGATGATGCCGAACTCGAACGACTACGGTGTGAGGCTATTCCCTTATCGAATGAACCGGCTATAGCTGGGGATGTGGCTCCTCAGGCCACAGACGAGCAGCCACATATAGAGGGCGCCATTGATCTCCCCGCTCTGGTTGATTCAGGCGATGATGGAATGGTCACCCAAGAACTAGAGCAGATGAGGAGTAAATTGGAGAAGGCGATTGTGGAAACGCGCAGTACGCCTCTCGAAAATCGACCGCGGCTCCCGCGCATACCCCTAAGCAAGCGGAATCGGGCTGTCGTGAGGGCTCTCAACCCAATGCTGGTGAACTATTAGGAAGCCAGCCGGGACCTTTACGACAAGGACTCAATTTTTTTGGCGCCGCACTGGCAGTTTGCCGTATTATTGACGCCAAACTTTCCACGGCTGGACGCGCTACTAGACAAAGTAGCGCCATCCCAGCCTGGAGAAGCAGGATTGAGGACCGTATCGTAAAGGCAAGGGCCCTGATCGGCAGGCTGATAAGCTTCAGGTCGGGCAATAATAGGCCGAGAAATGTGCGCACCGTCAGGATGGCGTTTGTTGGGACAAATATCAGTTTGCCCAGCCGGATATAGCACAAAAACTAACGGAACGCATAGACGACCTGAAGCAGAGAATCGCTGCTTGGGGGAAGCGGATGCGGCGATATACCAAGAGGTCGACCCGGTTCAACCAGAATCGTCTCTTTCAGAGTGATCAGAAGAGGCTCTATGAATTATTGGAGCGGCCAATGGTACGTGGAACGGGCCCAGCACCGAACCAGGCTGACACTATCGCATTCTGGCGCGGTCTATGGTCAGAGCCCGTAAACCACAGCGAGGGCCCTTGGACGGAAGTTGTGGCGAGTCAGTGTGCGAATATTACGCCCATGGACCCCGTCATCATAACGCCGGATGACGTAGTTGAGGCGGTCCGTAAGGCCCCGAACTAGAAAAGTCCGGGGCTCGACGGGCTGCATCACTACTGGCTGAAGGGGTTCGTGGTGTGTCACACTGTGATCGCCCGATAGTTTCAAGAGGCTCTCGACCAGAAGTCGCTCCCGAACCTCTTCACTACTGGGATCACTCATTTGGTTCCTAAAGATCAGGATACCACAGACCCGAGCAAATACCGCCTCATCACGTGTCTATCCACGATATACAAGATACTAACATCCATTTTGAGTGCGAGAATCAGTCGTCACCTGAACTCAAATCAGGTGATGTCGCGTGCTCAGAATGGATGTAGGGGCGGTGGTCGGGGAACCAAGGAACAACTCCTCATTGACGCGGTCACTGGCAAGGTGGTTAAACGCAACCGTCGGAACCTCTCCGCCGCCTGGATAGACTACAAAAAGGCATTCGACTCCGTGAATTTTGGCAACATCAGGGGACTTCATTCCAACCTTAACGCTGTCCATTACCATCTAGAGACGGCGAAGCCGGCCTTGCTCTTTTTAACCGAGACTCAGGTGTCCTCTCTGGTTGATATTTCATATCTCTCCTACCCGGAGTACAAATTGGAACACTCCTTTGTGCCCCGGGCTGGAGTTTGCGTATACGTCAGAGAAGACATCTGTTTTTGATGCCTCGGCAGTCTTGAAGGTACGGACCTGTCCATCCTATGGCTGCGCGTAGACAGCGACGACCATCCCCGCGTCTACGGGTGCCTCTATAGGTCCCATAGCGGTAATGCCGACACAGATCGACTCATCGACCACGTCCAAATGGCTGCAGATTCCGTGCTACAACAGGTCCCATCCGCAGAGATCATGATACTCGATGATTTTAACGCCCACCACGCTGAATTTCTTGGTTCTCGTTTAACCGATCATGCCGGTAGATCTGTCTATAGCTTTGCTTTGGCATATGGTCTTACACAACTGGTTACTTCGCCTACGCGGATCCCAGATGTGGAAGACCATGTACCTTCCCTGTTGGACCTTCTGCTGACCTCTCATCCGGACGGATATCAGGTCTCCGTCGATGCCCCTCTGGGCTCTTCGTACTATTGTCTGATCCGGAGTACGGTGCCACTCACGCTCCAATCGCAGTTGCGATCTGCAGCTTGCCGCCGTGTTTGGCACTATAGGTCAGCTGATTGGGACGGGATGCGGTTTTTTTCGCATCCTACCCTTGGGGTTTGCTTCTCGCCGGAAGATCCCAGCGTTGTTGCCGATTCTGTTGCTGATGTGGTACTTCAGGGTATGGAACTTTTTATTCCATCCTCTGTGGTGCCAATCGGAGGCAGATCCCAGCCATGGTTTGGTCGCTCCTGTAAAATAGCATCACGATATAAGCAGGAGTGCTACCGGTCCTGGGCTGACGCATCAACGTCTCGGGATGTAAACACCAGCGCACTTAAAAAGAAGTATAATTCCGCCTCCAGGTCATTCAAAAGCGTCATTGCCAAGGCAAGGTCTGAGCACATCGGCAGAATTGGCGAGAAGCTAGTTAGCCTTCCTTCGGGAACCCGTGCATTCTGGTCTCTCGCCAAGGCTGTCCAAGAGAACTTCTGTCAGCCATCTCTTCCATCTCTGCACAGAGAGGACGACTCACTGGCCCATGCCACAAAGGAGAAAGCCGATCTGTTGAGCTCTCTTTTTGCGTCCAACTCGACTCTAGATGACGGGGGGAACACACCGCCGACCATCCCGCGATGTGAGTGCTCCATGACGGATGTGCGGTTTACACAGCGTTCAGTTCGCAAAGCACTCTTCTCCCTGCACGTCAGCAAGTAGTCACTTACCATCAGGTGAGCCGCATGCTCGTTTGCCCCCTCTTCTATAAAAAAAATCTTCCAGGGCGATTGTTTGAGTCCAATCTGATTTTGCCTCTCTCTGAACCCTCTCAGTACCTTACTGGAGGGCTCCGGGAGGGGATTTCAGCTTCGGAAGGGAGGTACAAAAGTGACCCACCTTTTCTATATGGATGATCTCAAGTTATTCACCTCCAGTCGCTCTCATCTTATGGAATTGCTAAACATCACTTGTGATTTTAGCAATTCTATTAGAATGGAGCTGGGGACGGATAAGTGTCCGGTCCTCCATGTTGAAAGGGGAAGGGTTGCTAACTCTGAGGGCATAGACTTATCTATGCCCATCAACATAAGGAAGGACCTTTTCCGAGGCTGAAACATATCGATACCTGGGTGTGTCACAGAACATCGGTGTAGATGAGGCGGGTATGAAACAGTCAGTTTGCGATGTGTTTTATGCACGCTTGACCAAAGTGCTTAACAGCCTTTGTCCGGTGTGAATAAGACGCACGCATATAACTGTTGGATCATGCCTGTTCTCATGTATACCTTTGGCATACTCAGGTGGACTCAGACCGAACTAAACGCTCTGGACAGAAAAGTCCGCACTATAGTGACGTCCCACAGGATGCATTAATCCGAGATCGTCAGTAATGAGGCTGTATTTGCCGCGGAAGCATGGATGGCGCGGCTTTTTAAGCGCGCTTACCATGCATCATCGCGAAGTGTGCAGCCTCCGTAATTACTTTCTGACGAGAGCGGATGATCCATACTATAGGGACGTTATTTCTTGTGATAAAGGGCTTACCCCTCTATCCTTAGCCAACGAGCAATGGCAGGACCTGGCAGTACAGAGCATTTCCGACCGGGAGACCGTATGGAAGGAGAAGGAGCTCCACGGGAGGTTCTACAAGGCTCTACATGAGCCTTTCGTAGACACAGTTGCCTCCCTCCACTGGCTACGTTTCAGTGACCTCTTTGGGGAAACCGAGGGTTTTGTCTGTGCGATACAGGATCAAGTTATTTAGACCAACAATTATCGGAGATACATCCTAAAGGATGGCACCGTCGACGTCTGTCGAGCTTGTCGCCATCCCGGTGAGTCACTTAGGCATGTCATCTCCGGTTGTTCGGCGCTTTCTAACTCTGAGTATTTGCATAGGCACAACTTAGTAGCCAGGATTCTACACCAGGAGCTCTCTCTGAAATACGGTCTCGTGGATCGGAAGAAGACTTCGCTGTGGGTAGTCGATGTTTCTTCCACATAGCCATTGAGATCAGCACCAATGTACTTTGATTCTGTCATAGAAATAGACTGCATAAAATTCTGTAAGTCATCCCACAAAGACTGTTTTACTTCTTGTGTTAGTCCGATTTGTGGTGCATATGCTAATATGATGTTCATGCATGTTTGATCGTCCATGGCGAATTTGACAGCTATGATGCGGTCGCTGACTCTATTAACTTCAATTATAAGTTTTAATCGACTACTATTCCTAACCCGTTTTGTTTAGCCTTTGTACATAAGCTTGTAATCGTTTCCGATATTTCGCGACTTAGACCCCTTCCATTCCATTTCCTGTATATAGCCGATGTTTACACGTCGTCTGAGCAAAATTTCGCTCAACTCTGAGCTGCGTCCTATCATGGAGCCCACATTCCAACTCGCAATGTGGATTTTTGGAGTGTGCGCTCCCATGACTTTTCCGTCGCTTCGGGGGCATGCCCTAACACTAACCCTAGCCACGCTCTATAAGTACCACTTTTAAAGTATCTTTTACACTTCAAATGAGGCACTCCCAGGCCCCACCCCATTGAGGACTGGCTGGAGGAATGAATGACCAAACAGTCGAATAATTCGCAGCCACGCTTTTCAAATCTCCTTGATCCAACTCCTGGATGGACTTCTTGAGTTCAACATCAGCTCCTCTTAAGTTACGTGTTAGAGCCATGCTGCAGCTATATTAATAGTATAGATGTAGCACGAATGGGTCAGCACGACCGGGGAAGTACCACGCTCTCACAGAATACCAGCGTAAAATAGCAGCTTAATGCTGCTGTGTTTAGTATGGTGAGTGTAGAGAACCAGAAACCCATTTTACTGGAAAAGAGGCATTCTATCTTAGTCCTCACGGCTGACAACGCATCTGCATTTTAATTCGCAAACGAAGATAGATGTAGCCGTCTATGGGACAGCAACCACTTACCATCAGGTGGACTGTGTGTTTATTATTTATTTAGCTCGAGTTACAAAAATGTTTTCAGAGCCTAGAAGACTGCAATGCAGTGGACGATATGAATGACAAGCTCGTGGAAATTGTCCATGCTGTCGGAGCTAAGTTCTGCAAGACCCGTCGCAGAAGAACACAAAAATTCTCCGCTCACACTCTAAATCTCATGGCTGTTAGACGGTAAATGAAGCTGCATTGTTCAGCAGATTTGTCAGCATACAGCTGAACAGACAGATCTCCGAATTCATGCGGCAGGACTTACTCAACTTCAATACAGCTCGTATTGAAGTAACGATCGACAGCCTGTAATTAGTTATACTGGCTCTCTATATCCTTCAGACTGGAACACAGTGATAAACTACATAATACATAATAATACACTACACCACTGCCCCGCCCTTAAATTGGTACCCACCAAAGCCAAGTATGTGTATGTATGCCGTGACTTGGGCGGGAGGTTTTGGGCATAGTTGCCATGCATGGCACACAGATTGGCAACCGCAGTTTCTTATTACTAAATTATCAGGAGGATGCTGCTGCCCCTTTTCCTGATTTAGTTTCTCTCTATTAACCTATACAGCCACGGGATCATATTATGTGGTAGTGGATTATTTCACACCGCCTCTACATTACATTGTACTATATATTTTATATCATTATGTAAAACATACATATAAAGAAAGAACTTACACAATGTTCTCTCATAGATTTCTCATATTTTTTGTATTATATTTTTCGATTATCTTTAAACTCCTTTGAAAATCTTGAGCTGAGGTCCAAGCCCTCAATCCCTTCCTTTTCCTTACCTTACCCAATCCGAAATGCGGCACCAACCTGTTAATCACAAAGCTAGGTAGAAATATTATAAAAGCAAGTACATTCTAGGGGGTCATTGTAGAAGCGTGCTCGTCGCGACCCCTGCCAGCCCTTTTCAGGGCTGCAATTCTACTCAGCTGCGCACCCATGACAACGAGGGTTAGGGCGTCCCCCCAAGGCGACGCACACCAGCTCGTCCCCGTTGGTGTGGAATGCAGCGCGCAAAGCGGCGATGGGGACCGCCACCCGTCACGCACAGCCCGACACGGCGGAAGGTGGAGGACAGAGTGCAGAGTTGGCACGTGGAATGTTAGAGGAGGCATGAGAGATAAGACGAATGAATTGATCGAAATAATGAAAGAAAGAGAATTAGATGTCGTGTGTATGTCGGAGACCAAACGGAAGGGCAGTGGTACTGAAGAGCTCCCTGGCGGGGCGTTAGCTCTAAGGTCCGGAGTCCCGGAGAGCGAGAACGCCTGCCAGGGAGTGGGGGTGCTGCTGTCTTCTCAGTTGGTCGATGTTATGACTGAATATAAGTTTGTGAACTCAAGACTTCTCTGGGTTCGCTTTAAATTGGGACTGACGAAGTTATTCCTTTTGGCTGTTTATGCGCCGGTAGCTTCGTCGTCCAGGGCTGAGCTGGAGGAGTTTTGGGAGAATGTAAGAGAAGTTCTAGATTTGGCTAGGGGAAACGAAAGAATTGTTGTATGTGGTGATTTGAATGGATGGGTTGGTACCGCTCGACCAGGGTACGAGTCGGTACTTGGAAAGTTTGGCGATAAAAGGGTTAACGATGCTGGCAAGCTTATACTGGCGGTATGCAAGGAAAAGGGTCTTCTTGTGACAAACACTATCTTTAATCACAAGAAAATCCATATGTATACTAGAGAAAGAAAGAATGAGAGAAGTATGATCGATTTGTTCCTGGTGGATGACCGACTGCGAAAACAGGTTATGGATACGCGAGTGTTCAGGGGTGCTGACCTGGGAACGGATCACTATCTAGTGATTACTAGATTTAGGGGTCTGTTCGCGGGTTGGCGCTACCGGACGGCAGTGACAGAACCACAGTCGGTCTGTCGCATCCGAAGCTGGAAGCTTCAGGAAGCGGATACTAGGGACAAATATCATGCGAGGGTAGCCGAAAAGCTTGACACCATCGATGGCAGAAACGAATGTGTAGAAAGAACATGGCTGAACCTTAGGGATGGAATGGTAAGTGCAGCGGAAGAAGTGTGTGGAACAATAAAAAGAGGCAGTAGTAAAAGAAGAGATGCATGGTGGAATGATGAAGTGAAAGAAGCTGTAAAGAAGAAGAAGAAAGCATGGTTAGACTACTTGGCCTCTAGTAATGATAAGGATATGAGAGAGAAGATGAAAGAAAGATATAAGCTGCAGAAAGTTCACACGAAAGCATTGATTGAGGAAGTGCGTGAAAGGTGTAGAATGGAAGCGGATGAAAGGTTGTCGCACAACTTTAAGGAGAACTCCAAACTCTTCTGGAAAGAGGTTGGAAGGACCCGAAGTGGTGCGACGGCCTTAAGAATGAACAAAGTGCTTTCGAGAACTAATGACGTCCTCTCAGAAAAATCGGACGTCATGCAGCGATGGAGCGAATTTTATAGAGAAATGTATGCGTGTGATGATCTTAGTGAGGGATCCGGGGATGACGCCGTGACTGGTACGCCAGACCCGGACCTCGATGACACTGAGGTCATCAGTATGAAAGAGATTGAACGTGCGATTCGAAGTTTGAAATGTGGTAAGGCTGCGGGACTAGACAGAGTTACTGCTGAAATGGTCAAGTATGGTGGGCCTCGCGTCTGGGACAGCTTTCATCTGCTGTGCAATTTGTGCTGGCGGACGGGGGATGTCCCGGATGATTGGCGATCCGCAGTCATTGTGCCTTTATATAAAGGTAAAGGTTCACATTTTGACTGCGGGTGCTATCGGGCGATCAGCTTGACCAGTTTAGCAAGTAAAGTTTACTCGAAGGTTTTGACACGTAGGATGCAAGAGAAATCGGAAAGATTTCTATGGGAGGCACAATGCGGATTTAGACCTGGAAGAGGATGCACGGATCAAATGATTTCTCTCCGCATGATCACAGAGAAGCTTCTGGCTGCTAACCAGAAGATTTTCTGTGCTTTTGTGGATCTTGAGAAAGCATTTGATAAGGTTGTAAGGAAGAAAATGTGGGAACTGTTGCCGGGGTATGGTGTGGATGGTCGATTGCTAAGGGCTGTGCAGTCTCTTTACTGTGACTGTAAAGCCTGTGTGCGGGTAGGGCATGACCTGTCACCCATGTTTAGCGTCCAAACGGGCGTAAAACAGGGTTGTGTCATGTCTTCCTGGCTGTTCATACTGTATCTCGACAGCTGTTTACAAAAGCTGAAAGATAGCTGTTTGGGTGTGGAATTGGGTGACATTAAAGTAAATTGTCTGCTGTATGCTGATGATGCAGTGCTTATTGCACCATCAGAGGCAGAACTGCAGGCATTAGTCACGTGTATGAAAGAGGAATGTGAAATTAAAGGTCTCCGTTTGAACGCTAATAAAACTAAGGTTCTGGTATTTGAAAGAGACGAAGAGAGAACGAAGTGTGAAATATGGGTAAATCAGGAATGTCTAGAACAAGTAAATGAAATTGTATACTTGGGGAGTGCTTTTAGCCGGGATGGAAGATGTGATTTAGATGTGGACAGGCGTGTCGCTGCCGGGAACAAAGTCAATGGTGCCCTGACTGCGTTAGTCAAAAGGCAAGGCGTAGTGAAGAGTGCACGCCTTGCAATACATAACGCAGTGTTGGTACCGACTTTGTTATATGGCAGCGAAACCTGGGTATGCCAGAAGAAGCATAAAAGCAAGTTGAATGCAGTGGAGATGCGATCTCTTCGTAAAATGTGCGGCGTTACCATGGCCGACCGAAAGCGAAACGAAGAGATTCGCAATATGGCAGGTTTGAAAGATGACCTTATCACAAAAATTGATAAGGGCGTGCTTCGGTGGTTTGGGCACGTTGAGCGAATGAGTGAAGACCGAATGGTGAAGAAAATATATAGCGCGAAAGTTAATATTAAAAGGTGTCGAGGTAGACCGAGACTAACTTTCGAAGACCATGTGAGCAAATTGCTCGAAGAGGGTAGGGTCAAGAGTACTCGGATACCTAGACGTGCATGTATGAAGAAGATAATGAATCTGAAAGAAGCGAAAGAGGTATGTAAGGATCGTGGCACTTGGCGATCTGTTCTCTCTGGCTACCCCGTCAGGGATTGTGCGTGAAGATAAATAAATAATAAATAATAAAAAAGTACATTCTAACTGGAGCAGCTAAAGGAAAGCTCCGTGGCGCAGTGACTTAGCAATCAAGTTGTTGCGCTGGGGGCCGCGGGTTCGAATCCCGCACGGAACAAGTATTTGTATGGCCTACAAATAATTGTCCCGGGTCTGGATGTTTGTCCTTGTGCAATTTATGTTTGTAAACTGCCTCCACGACACAGGAGAAAATCCTAGTGTGGGGGTAACGTTTTTAATAAAAAAAAAAATTATTTTGACTTCCGTCATTCTTATTATTTCATATATTTTATCATTTAAATTTGAAAAGCTACAATTCGTCTTCCAGTTAGAATTCACTTAAACATTAATAAGAAGATTTTACCAAGAAACTAGTGGTATAAAAATTCGTCGAGACTTCAAAAGTGACGGGTTTTCCGTTCTATTTTCAAAAGTATCAAACAACGCCTAAAACTTGCATGTTCTATCACAAAATAATTAATAGTACAATTTGATTTACAAAACAATCTAACTTTAAATCCTTCCATTTACTGCCGGCGTGGGCAACTTCAAGTTACGTCCTTGTCAGCCAATTTTGTTGTTATTCTACTCTTCAGTTGTTATTTTACTCTTCCAAAGTTAAAGCTTTTCTTTATTAATTAGTGAGTAATAAACTGACGAATTCACAGTACTTTTTAACTATTCTAACCTCAATTAATGGTAATTATTATATTAAAACAAAATCACTTTATGAAAATTTAACATTCAGGAGAGGACTGTGTGAAAGCAGTGTGTGGCTTAAAAAACATAAACACCATATTAAAATGCTTCTTAAACGTAGTAGTACCTTATAGAGGTTCCATAATAAATTGGAGAAAAAATGTATAAGATAAGGCTTTTTAATTTTAGGGACTGTTAATTACACATTTTACGTATTCGTTTTTTAAATATAACCTATGAAAAAAATTAAATAGGTTAAATATAAAGTTTAAATATTAGGCTTTTACATATGTAATAGCCGTTTTTTATAAAATAAGTTAACGTAATTTTTTCCATGTTTATTTATTTCTATTAATTAATCACGCATGCAATCGATGTATCTTCGTCAACGCATTGGGAACGCAGTTTATTGATGCCGTTGAAGAAATCAGCTGTACGGGAGGCAACAAACTCTTCAAAGACATTTTGTACTGCCTCTCGGGTGTTGAATTTTTTTCCCACCAAAAAGTTATCCCATTTCTGGGAAAAATTGAAGTCTGTAGGCGCAATATCTAGTGAGTACGGCGGATCACGGAGAGCTTCCAACCACAAGTTTTGTAACTTGGAGACCGTCGTGCAGTAGGAGATCGCGCGTTGTCGTGCAGGAGAAGTAGGGAAGAGCGTTTTACCAAATCTGGTTGGAGACGTGCCAGCTTCTCCATCATTTTGTTCTGTTCTTCCCAGTACTTATCTGCAGCAATGCTCATCCCGTTTGGTAAGAAGCTGTAATGAATCACACCGGTGCTAGACCACCAAACAGTGACCATCACTTTTCTAGGAATAAGTTTTCGTTTAGGGCATTGTTTAGGTGCTGAACCAGGATTCAACTAACTTGCTGAGCGCTTGTGATTGTCAAACAGAATCCATTTTTCGTCGCAGGTAACAGTGCGGTTCAAAATTCCTTCGTTTGTGTACCTGTTGAGCAGTACAAGGCACGTCTCGACGCGTACTTCGCGCTGGCGATCATTGAGTTCGTGGGGCACTTATTTGTCAAGCTTTTTTACCTTGTCAATTTGACAAAAGTAGACCAATATTGTTTTGATGCTGATTTCGAAAGCTACTGCTAACTCAGCCGTAGATTCATTATCACCAGCATCCACAATAGCCTTCAATTCGTCATTGTTAACCAAAGTTTTATGGCGACCACGGAGTTAAAATAAAATTAATTGAAATTAGAATTTTTAGCCAAACAAATTTTTTTTTGATTTTAAATGGCCACTACTGCAGAACGGCAAATTCATAGGTAAAAACCTATTAGTTATATCATAACCAATTAGATTACCTCTTGAAATTTCTTGAATTAATGTCGTAGTGTTACGATGTAGCAAAAATTATTGCAACTATAACACGGAAGAAGTAGCGGGTAATGATAATTGTATATATAATGTAATAATTTCAGTCGTGGTGGCCATTTTTAAAGAAGACTAGCTATTATCGTAAAATACGATTATATGCGCAAGCACAGGTGCATTCTCTATTCTCACACTCTCATTGTCCGATACTACAGCAATTCGACACAAAGGACCAACGGCTTTACATGCTTTTCGGGGCACGAGGATGAAACATCGCCATCTTCGTGACTCCGGGCTACCACTGATTTTCTAACAGAAAAACTAAATTACTGTTTTTGGATCCGATCTGGCATTCGAACCCTCATGATCATCAGACGTGTTTATGAGCACTAAACGAACGAGGAACCAGACAAAAATGTAATGGGATATTGGTATCAACTTTTTCTACCATAGTTTAAAAATACATTTCTTCTATTAAATTATTTTTATTCTATTCTACGCTATTCTATTCTATTATATTCTATTCCATTCCATTCTATTCTATTCTATTCCAATCTATTCCACGTTTCAACTTGGTGGAGCTATACGTGGGTTTCACTAAAATTCTGCGTTAATCATAAATAAAACAATTTATATGTAAACTAATATATTTACTGTTTTTCAAAGTCTCAAGCAATTTTTGAAAACATAAGGATCATTAGTCTGAGGGCATATTTTTCACGTGCTGATTGAAAGACAACACGGCCACTTCTGGCTCAGAAAATGTCAAACCTCTAATCTATTATCTTTGATTTTTGGTAAAATAAAGAAATCACATGCAAGGTCTGGACTGCGTGGGACACTACTGGATAGGTCACGAGCTTCACGCTAGCGGTGTGCGCTGAAGCCCACACTTCTGCCCTGTCTTAATTTTGTTGGTTTCCCTTCGACCATCCATACATAAAACTGTTGCTTTCTTCGCAGAATTTAACAACATATCTATCGACCAGGGAAGGACTACGCTCCAAAGATTACGAGTGTAAAATAACAGCTTAATGCTATCGTGTTTTGTATGGTAAGTGTAATGAACTGGAGACCATTTTTACTGTACACACATAGATAAATATATATGTAGCAAGTGTACATAAGGCATTCCATCCTAGTCCTCAGGGGTGACAACGCATCTGCATTTTGAATTTTCATGGAGGATAAATGTCTATGGGCCACAGTACTCAATTACCATCAGGTGCACAATGCTCGTATGTCACCCTTATTCTACAAAAAAAAATCGGTTGTCTGTAAAGTCGGTTTACTGACGATAGTTGAACGTGACAACGCCGATTGTGCCTCTTTGTCGCTCGTTCCGCGCACTCGCTTGCACTTCAAGCCTTAAATGGAACGCCTCAGAGCGAGGTAACGCCGCATGAGTCATGTTTTTTCGTGCGTGCAGCCAGCTTCATCGAATTAGAAGACGTTGTCACGTCAAAAGTTTCACCTTCTGTCACAATGTCATACACAGCTATTGCATGTCTGTGATCCTACTTTAATAATATTATATTAGACCAATCAAATCGAACACGTTTTTGTTCTGGTGTGAGTGAATACAGCAACAACAAAATTTTCTTACTTTTAAATTTTGCAGTATTTTTATCTGGCTCATACTAATACCAAAACGTCCTCGAATCTTCTCACAGGTGATGTGCCGGTTTTCTTCAATTAGTCGCCTGACAATAACCACATTTTTCACGAATTTCATCATGATGAGAAACTCAGCCACGATCAAATGCTGCATACCAACGCTTACCGCTGCTCAAATGAGGTGCTTCCCTCCCAAAAGCATTTCGAAGACGAGCAGTGCAAAGTTGTGGAGAGAGTCAACTTTTAAAATCATAAAAAATCATCGCCCTAAAATCTTTTCGGGTTCATTCCATTTTTTGCTACGGACGACAAACTTCAACTTGTGATTAAAAAAATTGACACGTGACTGCCCAGCAAAAAAATTTAATCAATATAATATGAGTTTCTTATGTTTTAAAAAATATAACATTCGAAATTCAAATATTTATGAGCGGCCAAGAGCATAGAACTTTTAGTATTCCCTTTGTAACACATGTGTATTGTAGCCACTGCAGTTATTAATCTATAAATAGCGATAATATTGATTACGTGTATCTTGTACCATATGGATTCATCGCATGATAAAAATAACGATGTAGATATATACAAATGTCTGGAAATATATGAGATAATAAAGGAATTTTTCGATTTTGAACTTTTTACCTATTTTAATACTAATGTGCTGCGTTTATGGCCTCCTGTGATTTGGCCAATCGCACAATACCTTCACTTTCATATTTCAAAAGTTGTCATAAACTCAAATATATTATGAAAACCTTTATATTTTAATATATCTCAGATTAATATATGCCACAAGGAACTGGGATACAGTGAAATCATCTGTTTTCATTTAAAATTACAATACTATTGTATTCGCATTGGCCAAATCAACAATGTGCCACGCAAAAAAAAGTCAATAACGTTGAAAGATGACAACACGTCAAAATAGATAGACGTCAAACGTGCGATCGGCCATTAAAAGAAAACGCGTTGAAGGGTAGGTGTGAGGCAGTGTGAGGTGTACAAGTGTCGTATTTTTAGCTATTTCTTATTCTGAGAGCTGTTGATTTACTTTTTTTGTTTATTTTTTTGTTGGTGTTGGTTTTAGTAGTTATAAATCCGTAAGTATTTAGTAATTATGTTTTTTTTATATGTAATTAGTTAAAATAAAATGAAGGAAGACCCACCCGATGCCGACGGGGTTCCATGTGACTCCCATACTGTTACCAAAAAAAATATGCCTATCAAAATTGACCAATCGAAGTGTAAGAGATTGCAAGCAACCAATAACCCAGCTCATCCTCAGAAAAGATTAATTACAGATTCATCTCAACCTGTACCTTCTATTCAGACCTCTTATACCTATCCTGACTACATAGAAAAAAAACATAAATACTCTAATAACGACAATGCGCCATTTCTTGTACATGTAAGTAAGAGAGTAGATGATTTATCAACTGGAGTAGTTTTAAAACCGATAAAGTATGGTCATTTTCTCTACCATCACTATCAACATTTTCAATATTATTATTATTGAAAATGTTGATAGTGATGGTGTTAAGCGAGTAGGACGCAATAGAATTTCAGTCGAGTTTAAAAGTGCAGCTGATGCAAATTGTTTTATTGATAACCCAGCCCTTGCAGGTGCTAAATATGATACTGTAATCCCTTCTTATAATGTCACACGCATGGGAATAGTGAGGCAGGTCCCTGTAGAATTGACATTAGTGGAACTCATTTCTTCAATCGAGGTCCCAGCTGGTTTTGGCCCAATTATTAAAGCTCGCCGATTTAATAGAAATTCAGTTAATGAAAACCAAAGCACTGTGTGGATTCCCCCTCAAACAGTTGTTTTAACTTTTTCCGGCCAGAAACTTCCTTCTAACATTTACTGCTTTTTCACTTCAATGCCTGTTGAGCCCTACATTTTACCTCTTATTCAATGTCACAAATGTTGTCGTTTTGGACATGTAACCTCACAGTGTAGGTCATCTTCCCGTTGTTTTGTGTGTGCTCAAAGTTATGAAGGAATATTATGCACAAGACAGACTCCCACTTGCCTATTTTGTTCAGGATCTCACATGGCTAAATATCCTTTCTGCCCTGAACACTCTAGGCAGAGATCTATCAAACTTACCATGTCACAGGAAAATATTTCCTATCTATAAGCATCTGCCCGTTTCCCTCAAGTCCGGAGATCTTATGTACATGGTGCTAGAATCCTTCCTTCGTATGATTATCAGAGTCCCTACCCTATTTCAAATTCCCCTTTATCTTCAGTTGTCCCCTCACAATCTCATTCGTACAGGAAGACTACATTTACTCTAAGACTTCCGCCAAATACAGCATCAAGTCATGGATATGATAAATCTGCCCATGAGGCAATAATAGATACCCCTTCTTCTTCAACTACTAATGGTTGTGCTTTAATAGGGCGGAGTATTTCCCCTAATGACAATCTCTGTGAATTAATGATCTCCATGCTTATAAGTATGCTTTCCCATTTCAGTGATATGGATCTCCCACTTGCCCTCCGCCAAAAACTTACTGAGCTTATTTCATTAACAAATAAGAAAAATGAATTAATTTACCTTATTAATAAATACCGTCCCCTTATCCTAGCCATCCAAGAGACATGGCTTAAGCCTGGGTCCCATTTTAGGATCTCAGGTTATTCATACCTCAGGGATGATAGGAATGATGGTCATGCTGGCTCTTTCATTCTTATCTCAAAATCAATTACTTAGACATTAATTTCCCTTCCTTCTCATAGTCCTTCAATTAATGTTGTAGCAGTTAGAGCTCATAACACTTCTTTTCTTTCTATTTACATTCCCAAACCTAGTTTAAATATCTAATCAGAACTTACGAGGATTATATCCTCCATCCCTCGTCCTATGGTAATTCTTGGTGATTTTAATATGCACCATAATTTATGGGGCTCCCATTTTTGTGATCCCTGGTCTTCTACATTTTTGGGCATCATTGATGATTTAGATCTCTGCCTCCTTAACGATGGTTCACCCACACGTAGAATATACCCCCTCTAATATCCTAAAAGTGCTGTAGATCTGTTACTCTGTTTCCTGCTCTATCGTCCCTTCTTTCTTGGAGAATATTACCCTTTTCTCATGGCAGTGATCATTTGCCTATTATTATCAATCACATCCAAAGCAAACTGGCAACTATATTCCACAGTTCTAGAGGAAGAACTTTCAGCCCTTCCTCCTGTTCAGAAAGATAATATTCTTCAGGTGTATTCTACTTTTAAAAATACTATTTTATCTGCCTCCAATAAGACAATTCCCATCAAAAAACCTTATAAAAATAATGCTCCTTCACCGCCTTGGTGGGATCAAGATTGTTCTGTAGCATGTAAGAAGAGAAAGGAAGCTGAAGTAAGATATTCCCACTCTATGAATTTTGACAACTATATTTTTTATAAAAAAAACTGCTGCTGAAACATTAAAATTACTCTCTGGGAAGAAAAAAGCTGGATGGCTTAAATTCTGTGTCACTGTCACCTAGGACTCATTCATCATTAGTCTGGAAAAATATAAAAAAAATCCGATGTTCAGTTTTGGCCTCCGAAAACACAACTTCTAATGATCAGTCTTATTGGCTAGAAAATTTTGGTAGTAATCTTGCTCCTCCTTCAGTTGTCGTAAAGCGACAATTAAAAACAAAAGAACCTAACCTAACAACAACGAAACAACTTAAATAGAACAAAAACGAATAATTTATTTAAAATTTAAAAAGATATTTACAGTTTTATATAAAAAAAGGAAGTATGATGATGATGATGGATGACATGAATTACAATTATTTAAAAAAAAGATAATAAAGATGATGAGTATTGAAGCGGAGCCCGAAGACCAAAGTGCCACACCGCGCCTGGCGGTGGTGTTAGTATGCACAGGCTGTGCCTGTGGTAGGCGTGCAGCGCCTGGTCTAGGCACGCGCAGCGCCTGGAGTAGGCACACGCAGCGCTTGGAGTAGGCACACGCAGCGTCTGGTCTAGGCACACGCAGCGCTTGGAGTAGGCACACGCAGCACTTGGAGTAGGCACACGCAACGCCTGGAGTAGGCACACGCAGCGCCTGGAATAGGCACACACAGCGCCTGGAGTAGGCACACACAGCGCCTGGAGTAGACACACGTAGTGCCTGGAGTAGGCACACGCAGCGCCTGGAGTAGGCACACGCAGCGCCCGGAGTAGGCGCGCACAGCGGCTGAAGATAGCGCGGGCACTAGTAGGTGGAAGCGTGGGCGTGGCTAGGCGACGACTTCAGGTGAAGGCAGAGGCTTGCAGGATCCCGGGACAGTGCGGCCCCGGGATAAGGCCTTTAGGAGATGGTTCAAGTTTGAAAGCTGAAGCGAGACTGAGTTTATTGGCCGATTGTTCGGCTTTTATACTTTTCTAGAGAGCTCCGCGCTCGACGGGAAATTATTTAATTAAAAGCAAATTTTTTGTAAATGCTCAAAAAGAAAAGAGTATATTTGTGGAAGTATTGAAGTAAAACCATCAGACCGGTAACGAATTCGAATAAAAATTGCCATGACAACCAGATAAACAACGATGTCAAAACATGTCAAATTTTGGTTTCAGGCTCGTAATAGAGAAACGGCAAGATTTAAGTGAAAAAATGAGATATTATTGATATAGGAAAAAAGATAGCGCATCAGCGCGCACGAAGCCCGAAATTGCAGAGTTACGGAGAACTAAATAAAAGATCGAAAAAGGTAGACTCCATCGACACCGATTTAAAAAGTGCTGATAGCGTGAAAATACGAAGTAAAAATTATTTGTTATTGTGTTCTTGTGGTTTAACAACGTTACAGGATCCTATGGAAATAAAGGTGATGCAAAATATCCAGTTTTGAGGTGAATGCAGAAAATCAAAACAGAATGGAAAAATAAATTTAAAATAGTGTAAAATCATATGTAAGTAGCATAACACTACACAGTACCATCTTACAATGCATTTTAATCACAGTCCTTACACTATCAACACAGTTTTGACTCCCCTTTCTCTTATGAGGAGTTATATGCTGCTCTTAGTGTCCTTAAAGACTCTTCACCAGGAATCGATGGAATTCCTTATTATTTTATTACTGATAGCAGTGAACCTACTAAAGCCCATCTTCTTTCTATTTTGAATTATATTTACATGTCCGGTATTCCTCCTGAAGAATGGAAATCCCAAGTTATTTTACCTATTCACAAACCAGGTAAGCCTTACACTGATCCCTCAAGCTACTGCCCTATTGCTCTTTCTTGTACCATGGCCAAAATTCTTGAACATCTAATAAAAAATCGTTTAGCATGGTTTCTTGAAAGCAAAAACCTTCTAGCAAAACGCCAATTTGGATTCCGAAAGGGCTTAAGCACCATGGATAGCCTTAGTACTCTAGTTACTGATATTCGTATAGCTTTCTCTAAACATGAATACCTTGTTGGAGTCTTTCTAGACATCTCGTCTGCATATGACAATGTACTTCTTCCTGTGCTCAGGCAAAAAATGCTTAATCTGAGTATTCCAGTGAGGATAGTAAAATTTTGTCTCTAACTTTCTCTCTTCTAGATCCATCTATATTGATAGTAAAAATTCTCTACTCCCGCCAAGAATTGTATGGAAGGGTCTCCCACAAGGCTCAGTACTTAGTCCTTTGTTCTATTCTATCTATACTTATGATCTAGAACTTTCTGTTAACTCATTCACCCTCCTATATGCAGACGATATAGCTATATATATATATATATATATATATATATATATATATATATTTCCCTGGATAACCTCCCTACAGCTTATTCCCACTTGAATTTATCAATGTCTTATTTACAAGATTGGTTAACTGATCATGGTTTGTCTTTGTCTGTTCCCAAAAGCAGTGTTGTGATCTTCTCTCGCCATAGGCAAGTCCCTGAAATCAACATACTCTTTAATAATGAACTTATCCCAATTAGGGAGAATCTAAAATTTTTGGGAGTTATTCTTGACTCTAAACTAGTCTGTTCTCATCATATCAACTATGTCTCAAAAAATGTGAAAAAAATATAAATATTCTTCGCGCGCTTTATCGGGAGATTGGTGGAGCTCCCACCCATTCTCCCAAAAAATATCGTAACCGTAATTAGTTGGTAAGTTATTCATTTTATATAAGAAACAGAAAATATATGTAAATGTATCTATTAGCACCTACACCTGCGATACAGGTTTATCCTAGTTCAGGTGCCTGTTATTGTAGACTATTTTAAATTAAGACATTATTTGAATTAATTGTACAGTTTCTTGAAATAAATTATTATTGTTATTATTTTACGCTCGTATTCTGTGAGAGCGTGATCCTTCCCCGGTCGATCCAACCCATTCATCAACCCACACAACTTTACAATGAATATAGCTGTAACATGGCTCTAAAACGTGTAAACATAAACTAAGAATAAGATCCAATCTAAACATAAAAGTTATGATTTTTCATATTTACGCGAACAATTCACAAAGAAAACAACTAAATATAATTTAATTTTATTGCACATGGCATATTAAACAACTAAAATTGATAATACGAGTATATGATTATTAGATACCCCTAATTATTAAAAATATTAATTTAATTATAATCGCATTCAAAATTGCGGCAACTCCTGGGTGTCTGTCATGTACACGCCGAACTCTGGTAACATGATCATTGTGATGGTGTCGAAAATGATTAATAATATTTGAGTCCTTTTGACATTCCACTGTTTAGACAGATATACGTAATGATATAGAGAACATAGTTAATTATTATCATAAGACATATTATTCTGCTCTGACGCAGTGCCTAAGGGTTTGGTTAAAGCGCTGTGCTGTTTTGCGGGTTCGAATTTCGCACGGAAAAAGTTTCGGAATGGCTTACAAATAACTATTCCGTGTCTGGATGCTTGTTCATGATCAATTAGTGTATGTAAATCGCCTCCAACATGGGAGATATCACCCGCCATGGGAAAAAATATTTTCTTTTATGATAAAAGAATAGTATATTACGCCACTAGGGAGAAAAGTGTAATATTGCAACCCGTGTATTGTGATAAGAACGCGGATTGCGATGTCTTCGACTCTCTCATAACTCAAAAACCACAGCCTTGTTTGCATGGATGGTTCGACTTTATAGTAAATATTTTAGTCGATTTTATTATTGGGTAGTGTAGTTAATTTTTTTAAGTGTTCCTAATTATTGTCAAAGCTTGTTTACTTTTTTTTCTTAATATATTAGTTATAGTATACGACTTTGTGTTTTTGTCGCTGTCCTCCTCCTCGTTTTGGTTTTATAGGGCGGCAAACGTTAAGGTGACCATATTACCCTCCCGTACCTTATTTTAGACATTTAAAAAATATAAAAAAATATAACTAAAAATTTGACGCATGCATACTAAATTAATAAGACATTGAATCGGGAGGCAATGTGGCACTTTCGTCCCTGAAAGTAGGGTCTGGTAGGGTCGAAATACGAACTTTCGATCCTGGTCTGATAAAAAAGTCTATATCTCAGGTTCGGATTTGATAGACAGATTGACGATTAGTATTTTTTTTGTAAATATTCTGTCACCTTACAGATTATAAGACTATAAGAATATATTTCTAGACTTTTTCTATAGTCAACTTTTACGACACCCTTGGGACAAAGTTGTGTAATGGATTCTCTTACGCCTACGTAGTAAAACGTGAAAAGCGCGTAAATAATACATGATGTGTGTTAATGTAGTTCAATGGATTTTATTTTAAATATTGGTATTTTATACAGGTTGTTTGGTGGAGGGTTAGACAAACTTGGTGAGCGTGTAGGTAGACCTATTTCTAAAATACAAATTGAAGTAGAAGACCCTAATTGTTCACATTTTTTAAAATTCTTTTTTTGTAAATTTCTAATATTTTCCGAAATTTTATCTCTTTACCCCATTTTTTTAGTACATGTTTTCGATTGAACTTTTTATTTGATTTTGGTCCCAGATGTATCCTTGGTCTATCGAAGGTATTGTTAATCCAAAATAATAAGTAAATAATTAGTTATGGGCTTTCAAAGTTAATAAAATAAAAAAATTCAAAAAGGTCAACTTAGAATCGTTAAAAAAACTAATCGAGGAGTTCAAATTCAAATGCTTTTAAAAACTTCTCTCATCATCGCTTATTATATCGGTGTGTTTCATGTAACAGAAAGGTCTACCAACTTGTCGAAAATAAGGCTTATGGGGAAAATGGAGTGAAAATACAATAGTAAAAATATTTTTTTTTTATTACTAATTTTGTACAAAAACATCTCTCCTATTTTTTATACATGCGCGACACCTACGTCGGGTTTCAACTGTAGTACGGAGCGTCATCTCGTCTTTCATCTTTACAAAAGCAGCGGAAATTCTTTCAATTAATTGTTCCTTTGTTTGTATTAGCTCTGTAGCACGTCTCCATATGCTAAAGTCAAGAGGAGTCAGATCTGGGGACCGTGCAGGCCTTGAAATAGGGCCAAATCGTCCAATCCATTAGTTAGGGAACGCGTTGTCTAGGAACTCTCTCAATATGAGACGATAGTGTGCCAGACATCCATCATTTTGAAATACTATTGGTCGATCTTCATGAAATATCGGCATGTCGTTTGCAAGATCGTTATGCAAGAATTCCAAGTAATCGTCCTTATTGAGGGCGTCAGGCAAGTAGTGGGGTGGAATGAGATGCCTTCCAATAAATTAGGGTCTTCTACTTCAATTTGTATTATACAAATAGGTCCACTTACGCGCCCACCAAGTTTGTCTAACCCTCCACCAAACGACCTGTATTAGTACAATTTTTTTAAAATATCTGAATGTTTTTTAAAAATTAACCTGTTGTAATTGATATACACCAAGTAGTAAAAGTAAATTGTAGTTAAATTAAAGCACAAACTTGTATGTATTACAATAATATATAATTTTAATAGATTAGTTATTAGAATAGTCAAAACAGTCATTGTAGTAAGACTGCAAAAGCGTTTTATGTAGGAACATAAACTTGTTTATTGTTGGGTCGTTGGCTAAGGTAATAGCTTTTTGTTTAGTAGTAGTTAATATCCGCAGTTACCAAGAAAATTACGACCAACAAAACATATAGTTTATATTATATATATTATCTCTAAATAATATAGGAAAAAGACTTTATATATTCGCGAATAATCATAATTTTAAAGTTCTCACTTACGCTTGTGGACTAAATATATCTTGCCTTGCATAGAACGGTTGCTTTTACCGTGGACGTCGTTTTTATTGAAATTTCTATGAATCGCTTTAGATACTTTTGTAATTCATAGTTGAAACTCGTAGAATTTTTTGAACTTAGCGTAGTAAATAGTTTTACCACGACGTGTTCCGTTTTAAATACATATTATGTTATTTAATACCCTTCTTATGTTAACTGACAAATAATTTTGACGGTATATTAATAAGTAAACTACTAAAGTTAGTAACACAAACATTAACGAAAGACGGGGAACAATAAACAGTGTGGTTACTATATGAAAACAATACCTAATTATGTACGATCTTTGTTTATTGTGGATAATAGAAATTACTGTGCGTAGAATAATTGATGGGAGTGGATATATTATATCGAAGAAATCTGAAAGTAAAGTAAATTAATTGTTAAATAATAGTTTATTGTGGTTTATTTTATATATTGGTTTTTCACGGGGAAACATGCTGTGTAATGTCAGTAATATTTTTGAATGTTGTATTTATGCAAAAAGCTAAATGAACTAAACATTACACAAAAATGCCAAAACATATTTTATGTGATTGCGGCTTAAGAGAATCCGTCACCCTTATTCATTATATGTATAAGTTTTCGTCCGACCAAATATTACTGAAACTTCGAAAACAGTGGGAGTTTATTACGGCAATATTCTAGATTTTGCCTTAATAAACTCCCAATTTAATATGGTGGTGCAGTGTATCTAGCTTTAGCTCTGTTTTGTCGTTAACTCTGTCGTTAATCACTTCGTGAGTTACCTAACCGAAACTCAAGCTTATTTCATCGATTTGCCGCAAATGATCTAATATTGTTTCGACAATTCGCTTCCTCTATCGCCTTTTGTTCGTCATTATTAACCTGCTTTTTCAGGTGACCTTAAGTTGTAAATGTAAGGTCAAAATTTCTCAAACAAAAGCGATGTACCTAATAGCACAACATAAAGAAAGTCAATAATGCACAGTTTCTTCATTAGTAGTGCTAGGTCCTCACACGTCATTTATATTTCGTATCGTATAACACGCCTTGTTACTACGTCGGAACTCATATTCAAATATGTCATGACATTTTCTTAGATTCCTTGATTATTAAAATAGCAATGAACATTTTAAAAAGCAAACTAACTGAAAAAGGAATAATATACCGTAAATATAAAATTTATTTAATATTTCGTAGCTGGTATCAGAATAAAATTTGTGAAGTTACATTTGTATATGTCGGAAAATTCATTTTATAGTAAAATTTTTGTACTGAGACATACTTAATCCATTTAATTGTAATCAATTTAATATACTACATTAGCTTGAAAGCGCTTTAACATTAGCTAAATAACTTTTCACAGAAATTAAATTTCGTTTCATGTTTAAATTTCAATTTATATATAAAATTTTATAAAGTCTGCTTCTTGAATAACATTTCTCTGTTATTTGAAAAACCGGCAGTAAGCAGTAACCTTTCCGCAAGCTACAGAGGAAACCAACATATTTCTGTGTGGTTCTGTAAAATTCAAATTCTATAAATAGTGTTTCATGCTAGTAAAATAAAAAAAAAACATTTAACATTATTATTAATAATTTTATATATATATATATATATATATATATATATATATATATATATATATATATATATATATATATAAATGATGCTATGATTATTTATAATGTGTCCTGAGTCTAAAGAAGATCTTAACACTTGAAAAAGAATAAGAAGTGAGGTAACGTGTTAAGCGCATCCTTTAGATATAAATTTAATTCAATTCAATCTTCATTTTCAATGTTGTTCTCTGATGACAAACACGTAGAGGAGTCCGTTACATTTATTCACGACATGATCCAGGCCATTTAACTAAATTAAATAATAACAAATAAAGAAAATCAAAACTATCTAAACGCTAGCAGATTCTAGAGCGGAATAAGCTCTACGAGCGACGGGAATCCTTTTCTATCGACGAAAACATATGCTGATAGAAACAAACTATATAACATTAAATATTAATATTACGCTAATTTTATCAATAAAATTTGTGTTCTATTTCTAAGCAGAATAAGCTTTTGGTCACGTTTTTCAAGACTTTGTTACTTGCTACAAGCTAGTATAGCGTTATTAGACCTGTGCTACAAGTGATGTTGCAGTGAGATTAAGACTTATTTTATTATGCTTTTATAATGTAGTACTGTCGATTTTTTTTATCTCAAGTGAAGGTAACAAAGACGAATGCTGACCACCTGATGGTAATAATTAGTAAATAATATAAATTAAAATAATATATTAATAAATAACTATATCTCTATGACTATGCCGTGTAGTGACGGTTAAGAATATCCACTACCCCATATCTTCCCTTGGGTGTCGTAAAAGGCGACAAAGGGAAACAGGTAGGAGATGGGAAGCAGCATCTTCCTGATAACAGCAAAATTACAATAAAAAACTGCGGTTGCCAACCCGCTCGCCAAGCGTGGCAACTATGGCAAATATCCCCCTATGATGAGAGTAACAAAGAGACAGCCCCCAGTCCCCGGCGGCCCCGCTATTCCTGGCTACGTAACGACCATGGTAACGGCGGGGCAGGGGGTGCTAAGAATCTCCGGTGGATGTTCGGTTACCACCTAAGACGACTCGACCTGGCAACATACAACGCACGTACCCTGAGGACTGACGAGAAGGTCGTAGAGCTGGAAGAAGAGATAGACAAGTTACGCTGGCATATTATAGGACTATCCGAGGTCCAAAGAGAGGGGGAGGACACGGGAATCCTCGAATCCGGCAACTTGCTCTATCACCGGGAGGGCGACCATCTGTCCCAAGGAGGTGTCGGGTTTATCGTTCACAAGTCTCTCGTTAACACCGTTGTAAAGATTGAGTGTGTCGGCGAGGGTTGCGTACTTATACTCAGAATCACCAAACGGTATTCGCTGAAGGTCATACAGGTTTACGCACCAACCTCGGCACACCCCAATGAGGAGGTGGAGGAAATGTATGAGGATATGTCTAGAGCCATGCATTCCTCCAAAACCCACTATACGGTGGTAATGGGAGACTTCAATGCAAAAATAGGCACAAGAAAGAACGGTGAGCTGAAAGTAGGGAAATTTGGAATAGGGCAACGGAACCGAAGGGGCCAGCAGCTGGCCGACTTCATGGAGAAAGAGGGACTCTTTATGATGAACTCTTTCTTCCAGTAGCGGCCCCAGAGGAAGTGGAACTAGTCGAGCCCCGACGGTTCGACAAAAAATGAGAATGACTTCATTATGACAACCAGACGACAATTGTTCAGTGATGTCTCCGTAATCGCGAGGGTGAAAACTGGTAGCGATCACCGAATGGTCACACTGACCTTAAACGTTAAGTTGGAGAGGTCTCGTCTAATGAAGTCAACGCTCCGTCCCCCTCGTGCTCTGTTCCAAATTCCCGAAACCTTTTAGATCGAGTTACAAAACCGTTTCCAGTGCTCTAGGCACGGAAAACGATTTTATAACTGCAATGAAGTGGACGATATGAATGACAAGCTCGTAGAAACTGTCTATGCGGTCGGAGCTAAGTTCTGCAAGACCCGCCGCAAAAGAACACAAAAACTATCCGATCACACTCTTAATCTCATGGCTCTTAGACGGGAGATAAAGCTACATTCTTCAACAGATTTGACAGCATACAGGCAACTTAACAGACAGATCTCCAAATGCATGCGGCGGGACTTACGCAACTTCAATACAGCTTGTATTGAAGAAGCGATCGAGCGGAACCAAGGCTCCAAAGTCTTTGCCAGAGATCTGTCTGTCAGAAAGAGCCAACTGTCAAGGCTGAAAACCGAGTGTGGCAGCATCCTTTCCGGGACACCTGAGATTTTGAGTGAGATTAAGAGGTTCTATGGGCAGCTGTATACGTCATCGTTGGAGCCACACGCAAGTGTGAGTAACGATCCAAGAGGACACTCTGTCTTATCCGACACTATTCCGAAGATATCCCGGACGTCAGTCTGAGCGAAATTAGAATGGCTTTCCAGCACCTTAAAAACGGCAAGTCCCCGGGCGAAGATGGAATTACAGCACAGTTTTTGAAAGTGGGTGGAAAACCGGTACATGAAGTCCTTCAGAAGCTCTTTGATTCCGTCCTTCATGGTGGCACTACTCCGGAGGCGTGGAGCAGAAGTGCGGTAGTCTTGTTATTCAAGAAAGGCGACAACGCTCTCTTGAAGAACTACAGACCGACTTCCCTTCTGAGCCGCGTCTACGTGCTGTTTTCGAGAGTCATTACGAATCGTCTCGCACGCAGACTTGTCGACTTCCAGACTCCCGAACAAGCCGGTTTCCGAAAAGGCTGTAATACCATAGACCACATACACACCCTTAGGCAAATTGTACAGAAGACAGAGGAGTATAATCTGCCACTTTGCCTTGCGTATGTAGACTATGATAAAGCCTTTGATTCCGTTGAAATTTGGGTGGTGCTGTAGTCCCTTCAGCGGTGCCAAGTTGACTGTCGGTATATCGAAGTGCTGAAGTGTTTGTACAGTAGAGCCACGATGGCTATCCTAGTACAGAATCAGAGTACGAAACCTATCCAACTGCAGAGAGGTGTAAGACAGGGTGACGTTATATCCCCAATATTCTTCACCACTGCATTGGAAGATGTTTTCAAGCAGTAGCTTAGGACTGGAAAGGATGCGGTATTAACATCAATGGCGAGTGCATCACTCACCTTCGATTTGCCGACGATAAAGATGTTTTCAAGCAGTAGCTTAGGACTGGAAAGGATGCGGTATTAACATCAATGGCGAGTGCATCACTCACCTTCGATTTGCCGACGATATAGTCCTTATGGCAGAATCGCTGGTGGACTTAAGCACTATGCCCAATGACCTCAATAGTGTCTCCCAACGGATAGGTCTTAAGATGAACATGGACAAAACAAAAATTATGTTTAACGTCCATGTCACACCTATGCCGGTAGTTATTGGGAGCACTAAGCTCGAAGTTGTTGACGAGTATGTTTACCTGGGACAAATAGTCCGACTAGGTAAGTCCAACTTCGACCGAGAGGTCAATCGACGGATTCTACTCGGCTGGGCAGCGTTCGGGAAACTACGACACATCTTCTCGTTAGACATACTTCAAAACCTTAAAACGAAATTGTACAACCAGTGCGTGTTGCCAGTGATGACTTACGGATCTGAGACGTGGTCCTTCACTGCTGGCCGTATGAAGAAGCTCAAGGTCGCTCAGCGAGCTATGGATAGGGCTATGCTCGGGGTTTCTCTGCGTGATAAACTTAGAAATGAGGATATCCGCAGTAGAACCAGAGTAACCGGCATAGCCCAACGGATTAGTAAGCTGAAGTGGCAGTGAGCCGGCCATATAGCTCGAAGAACTGACAGCCGATGGGGAAGAAAGGTTACCGAGTGGTAGCCTCGTACCGGTAGGCGAAGTATAGGGCGACCCCCCACGAGGTGAAGTGACAACCTGGTAAGACATGCAGGAAGTCGATGGATGCAGGTGGCTCAGGACCGTGCTTTGTGGCATTCCTTGCGGGAGGCCTATGTTGAGCAGTGGACTTATGAAAGGCTGTAATGAAGAGTCTTTCGTTCTCGTCACTTACCACAAACAACAGTGGATTTATAGTTTTATTATACACTGATATTCCGTGAGAGCGTGGTTTTCTCTGTTTCATTAGAGCCTATAAAAGTCTATTGCTCAACATAGGCTCCATAGATTGCCTCATTACGGGCTTTTGCCATAGTTGCCGCTGTAACGCTCTCCCCTCTCTAGTATAATAAGTCGTCTGCTAAAATATAAAAATATAAAATAAATAAATTTATTAGGTGACCAGTTAAATTAATATACGAGTATTGATCTTTGCCAGTGATCTTTCTAAATGTTTAGTTACAGGTCGTTTGTTATATTTATACCGTGATCGTCTTAGTTGTGACCTTTATATACGTTATGTTAGTTTAGTAACTTAGTTCTTTTAGGTGTTTCCAGGAAGAATGAATATTCACTAGAATAATCAAAAGCCGATGGTAGTCCTTATAATTATTTTAGGCTAAAGAACCCCGTTCACAAAGAAATGGCTCAACAAAATTAAGAACATAAACTCCACACAAACACACTGAGGATGCCTCGTGTAGAGGCGAAACACGTGTCGTATTATCGTCAGTGGTGTGTCTTGCCTAGTGTAATGGTGTTGGAAGTAGCGGTGCTGGGATTAGTGGTGACGGGGATAGTGCACGCAATTGAGGGAGGGCGGGAGGTGCTTCTTCATACTAGGTAAGACACATCATTTTATAACGCGGATATTTGCGAAGTAAATTTTTGTAAAGGCTTTTATATAATGGATTTCCGCAAAGTAACGCCTGATTCTATTAATTATTAATTACATAAACTCGTCCCTATTTCGTTTGTTTCAGGTTAACATCAATCAATTATTTATAAGTATTCGCTTCCCATTTGGAAAAGCTTCACAATATTTATTTAAAAATACCCGAAACAAAGGGCTTCATTCTCTCAAATTTAATACAAAATGTGGGTGAGGCGCACGGCCCCACACAGGCCAACGCCGTGTGCGGTGAGCGCCAACCAAACAACGCACTTACCTCGAAGATCTACGAGAAGTTGGAGACTGAAACGTAGTCCGCAGCAAAATAACTGACGAACCAGTAACAGATAGCTTGGCCCCTTGGTAGTGCGTAAGCACAAACATCGACCGAAGTCGCTCATGTCAATGCGTATAAATGCCACACAGAATTCGATTATATCCAGCCACAGTGAATGTCCGTTACACGTTTTAGGCACACGTCGAAATAATAGGCACACTGGCCATAAAAATCCCTTCGTGAGCGCCACCACCTATTTCAGACGTGATATAAGTGTAAGACTCAATTCTGATTGCATTATCAGAACGTGTCATGAGTCTACCGCTCGCCTCAAGGGAATGGAGTCCCAAGTTGAGCGGCTTTCGGCCGCAGCCTTGAGTCTCCTCCCTCCAGCTATCGACCCCATGAGGTCGACACATTACTCCAGCAACTAATACAATGGCAAATATAGCCAATGGAAAATATATACTAATAATAATAATTTAACCATCAGAAAGGGTTTGTAAAATTGACGTTGAGTGTTTGAGTGGGTGAAACAGCCATGGTCGCAAAACGCTATATGCGTTTTGCGACCATGGCTGTTTCACCCACTAATAAGTTGCCTTTATTCATTCAAATTTGTTAAAATTTAAAGAGATACTTTATTGTTGTTATATAAAACATCATGGAGGTCAGACAGTCTGCAGCCTCGTCATAAAAAGACCCGACTTGGACAAAACTACTTAAGTGTGAGTCAAACCAAGACGCAGGGAGCGCCATTGAGAATAGCGACCCACCAAACAATTATCGCAGAGACGCAATGTTGCAAAACGCAACAAACATAAATACGACTATCATCTTCGTATTTACACCATCCCAAGGGCCACCATATGATCCTAGCGGACATCACCACCTGCATACCTCCATCGACCAGAACATCACAAGCCGCAATTTCGCAAGTAGCAGTAAACATCAATGCAACTGTTATACGGATGGCGCGCCCTCAGAAGAAAAGCCGTTATGGAAGAAAGGCGATGCTACCCATCCTCTGTTTTAGTGTCTCTCACCTTAGTAACACACCCACGACTACATAATTAACTATATAACTAGTACATAAAACTAATAAACTGATATCTCTTTATTCACTTTTATATTTTCGTTATTTTTGTTTAGATTTTAAGTATCATATTGAAATTGAAAGCATATTAGTCGTTACTGATGAATACTTTAGTCAATAACATATTGGTAATTATTAAAGCCTTTAATGGCTAAATACATTACTAAGAGATATTGTAAATTGAAATACTGTAATGGTCATCTAAAAAACTGCTTTAATTATTAGTGAATGTACAGTTCAAAGGGTAGATAATTACGTAAAGGCAAATTATACCTTTGGAATTACTAGTAAGTAATTAATTGATTAAATTTTAATGTATTTGTAAGAAAATAGGTTTATTTTGCAAAGGACATTGTTCTGCGTCCATACAATATTCGCCTAAGAACCAACAGTGAAAAAAAAACCTTCTAAAGTCCGAAATTACACATATATGTAACAATAATTCCTGACGGACACTTCTGAAACTTAGATATTAGCAGTTATCATAGAGATTTTGAGGTTATGGTTTATTTTTATGAAACATTACTATGTTATTGCTAATGTAAGCAGTTCTGTCTTAGCCGAGCATTTATACGGTAAATAAAACTCCGGTTGTGACTAGGTAAACTTATCGCATAACAAACCAACCGCACAGTGCACTTAGATTCCGAAAACATTTGCAGAAATGTATTTTTTCAAACGAAACCAAAACGATCGCACGTCTCCTTCTTCTTTCTTTTTTATGGCGGTTTTTGATTATTCGCCAATGTTAGCGTGAAAGTGTTTATTGAGTACAAGCTCAGTAGTTACAAATAGTATGTACAAAAGAAGATTGTGATAATACAAGTATCTTATTTTCTTTAAACAATTAAATTTTCCTTTTTATCTTGTACTACTAGTGGTTGTACTGTTGAATTAACTAGAACAAATGACAAACACAGTTGCTATAACTACATTAGTGTATTAGTATTGACAAACATTAAACTTTTATACTATTAGTGTTAATAAAATCACACAGAATATATACATAAGGAGTGTTTGTGTAGGTTAAAAGTGAATCGAAATTTATAGGACGAGTGATGTCAGGAGGGAGATGATCATAGAGTGAACAAGATAATTTAGGACAGTTAAAAAATATGGTCAGAGGTTCCCTAATCTAACCCACATTCGCAGAGGGAACTATTCCTAATCCTCAGTTTGGCTAAATGTACTGGTGTACAAGCATGGCCAATTCTAAGTCTACAAATAGTTGATGTTGACTGTTTGTTAGCTTTATTAAATTTGAAAAACCATGGTTTTGGAGGGATGGCACATTGTACAGCAGCATAGTGTTTAACTTTTATATTTTGAGTGGCTTTCCATAATGTATTCCAATTATTATTTAACTTCTTCTTTGCAAGTAACACTGTCTGAAGAGTAAGTTATATTACATGGCAAACCATTTCGACTAGCATTTTTATTTCATTTTCACTTTCATTGCCCTTGATGCCACTATGACCTGGAATCCAAGCTATGGAAACCTGAATGTCGTTGAGATGACATCTATACAATGTGTGTTTAATTTTGAGGATCAAGGGTATCTTATATTTAATTTAGAACTGGTTTGACAAAATTGCTAACAAACAGCTTTTTGAGTCGGTAAGAATAACTGACTTATTTAAGTTGTGTGCTTCTATATAAATTAAAGCTTCATAAATTGCCGTGGCCTCGCCAGTAAAAGTGGAAGAAATGGAAGGGCATTTAAAATTGAGGATTATTTTGTATCTGGGAATCCAAACTGCTGCTCCAGTGCAAGTTTCATCTGACTTTTTGGAGGCATCAGTGTATATAATAAGCCAGCCTTTCCATAAATTATCTATGACTCTACTTAGTTTACTATTTGCTATAGGGCAATCTTTCTCAATACCAAGGTCGAGGTGGATATTTGGTTGGTAAATAATTGTATCATATGGAATATCAAAGATGGGACAGGACTTGCATTGTGATACTGGGTGTGGTAGATGGAGTAATGTTACCAAACTGTTGGATAAGCAGGGAGATTCTTTATGAGTCCAGTAATGCTTTGATGAAATATATTCCTTTTATTTATAGGTGTAATTTAGAAATGAGAGGGTGGGAAAAGAGTTGGTAGATTTAAAAAAATAATCGGTCCGAAAGATATTGTCTTCTTAGGTAAAGAGGGACATTCGACTTGGAGAGCATTTATTGGGGAAGATTTCATTGCCCCGATGATTATATACGAATATATACGTATATATAGATACGAAGGCTTTTGGACTGAATCCTGTCTAGGATTTTTAGGGAAGACTTATAATATGGTTTCAAGACAAAACACCCATAATCCAAATGACTACGGCTAAGGGCGTTGTACAATATTTTTTGGGAGAATGGGTGGGAGCCCCACCAATCTCCCGATAAAGCGCGCGAAGAATATTTATATTTTTTTCACATTTTTTGAGATATAGTTGATATGATGAGAAAAGACTAGTTTAGAGTCAAGAATAACTCCCAAAAATTTTAGATTCTCCCTAATTGGGATAGGTTCATTATTAAAGAGTATGTTGATTTCAGAGACTTGCCTGTGGCGAGAGAAGATCACAACACTGCTTTTGCGAACAGACAAAGACAAACCATGATCAGTTAACCAATCTTGTAAATAAGACATTGATAAATTCAAGTGGGAATAAGCTGTAGGGAGGTTATCCAGGGAAAAAAATATATATATATATATATATATATATATATAGCTAACCAGTTCGGATTCATGCCCGGTCGAGGTACGACAGATGCCATTTTCGCATTACGCCAATTGTGCGAAAAGTACAAGCGCGTGCATAAAGATCTGCACATGGTTTTTGTCGACCTTGAAAAGGCGTACGATCGGGTTCCCCGTGAGGTCTTGTGGTGGGCGTTAAAGATGAACGGTATGCCTGGGAAGTATGTGAGGTTGGTCCGTGCTATGTACAGAGCATCCCGTACATGTGTACGATCTGCCGCGGGAACTACGGGCAGTATCGATGTGGCGGTAGGGCTGCACCAAGGGTCGGCACTGAGCCCTTACCTCTTCCTACTGATTATGGACGCTTTGACGTCGGACCTGCAGGATGAGGCACCCTGGTGCATGCTCTTTGCCGATAACATCGTGCTTGTCGGGGAAGAAGGCATCGAGGTACAGAGCAGACTGACGGGGTGGCAACGGAGGCTGGAAAGTGTTGGCTTGAAGATTAGCAGATCCAAAACCGAATATCTGTGCTGTGATTTCGGCGGTCTTTCCAGTCCTGTACCCATGTCGTTGGATGGCGCTATACTGCCTATCTGCTCAGATGTCAAGTACCTCGGTTCCCTCATTCAAGGCGACGGCGGAATAGATAGAGCTGTGCAGCATAGGATTAACGCAGGGTGGATGAAATGGCGACAGGTCACAGCCACAACGTGCGATCCCCGGATGCCAATAAGGCTGAAGGGGAAAATTTACAAATCGATCATCCGACCTGTCGTCATGTATGGAAGTGAATGCTGGGCCGTCAAGAAGAAGGATGAAAATAGACTGCATGCGAATGAAATGAGAATGTTACGATGGATGTGTGGTGTGACAAGGATGGATAAGATAAGGAATGAGTATATAAGAGGAAGCCTGAAAGTAGCGCCAGTGGTAGAAAAGGTGAGAGGAAGCAGATTGGCATGGTTTGGGCATGTGATGCGGAGAAATGAAAGTCATGTCACAAAACGAGTGTTGAATATGAATGTGGAGGGACACACGGGCAGAGGAAGGCCGAATAAAAGATGGATCGATTGTGTGAAGAGTGATATGAGAATGAAAGGAGTAAGTATGGAAATGACGGCTGATAGAGAGGAATGGAACAAAAAGATTTACTGCGCCGACCCCAGATAATGGGAAATGGTTTAGAGAATGATGATGATATATATATATATAGCTATATCGTCTGCATATTGGAGGGTGTTACAGAATGAGTTAACAGAAAGTTCTAGATCATAAGTATAGATAGAATAGAACAAAGGACTAAGTACTGAGCCTTGTGGGAGACCCTTCCATACAATTCTTGGCGGGAGTAGAGAATTTTTACTATCAATATAGATGGATCTAGAAGAGAGAAAGTTAGAGACAAAATTTTACTATCCTCACTGGAATACTCAGATTAAGCATTTTTTGCCTGAGCACAGGAAGAAGTACATTGTCATATGCAGACGAGATGTCTAGAAAGACTCCAACAAGGTATATGTTTAGAGAAAGCTATACGAATATCAGTAACTAGAGTACTAAGGCTATCCATGGTGCTTAAGCCCTTTCGGAATCCAAATTGGAGTTTTGCTAGAAGGTTTTTGTTTTCAAGAAACCATTCTAAACGATTTTTTATTAGGTGTTCAAGAATTTTGGCCATGGTACAAGAAAGAGCAATAGGGCAGTAGCTTGAGGAATCAGTGTAAGGCTTACCTGGTTTGTGAATAGGTAAAATAACTTGGGATTTCCATTCTTCAGGAGGAATACCGGACATGTAAATATAATTCAAAATAGAAAGAAGATGGGCTTTAGTAGGTTCACTGCTATTAGTAATAAAAGAATAAGGAATTCCATCGATTCCTGGTGAAGAGTCTTTAAGGACACTAAGAGCAGCATATAACTCCTCATAAGAGAAAGGGGAGTCAAAACTGTGTTGATAGTGTAAGGACTGTGATTGAAATGCATTGTAAGATGGTACTGTGTAGTGTTATGCTACTTACATATCATTTTACACTATTTTAAATTTATTTTTCCATTCTGTTTTGATTTTCTGCATTCACCTCAAAACTGGATATTTTCCATCACCTTTATTTCCATAGAATCCTGTAACGTTGTTAAACCATAAGAACACAATAACAAATCATTATTACTTCGTATTTTCACGCTATCAGCACTTTTTAAATCGGTGTCGATGGAGTCTACCTTTTTCGATCTTTTATTTAGTTCTCCGTAACTCTGCAATTTCGGGCTTCATGCGCGCTGGTGCGCTACCTTTTTTCCTATATCAATAATATCTCATTTTTTCACTTAAATCTTGCCGTTTCTCTATTACGAGCCTGAAACCAAAATTTGACATGTTTTGACATCGTTGTTTATCTGGTTGTCATGGCAATTTTTATTCGAATTCGTTACCGGTCTGATGTTTTTACTTCAATACTTCCACAAATATACTCTTTTCTTCTTGGGCATTTACAAAAAATTTGCTTTTAATTTAAATAATTTCCCGTCGAGCGCGGAGCTCTCTAGAAAAGTATGAAAGCCGAACAATCGGCCAATAAACTCAGTCTCGCTTCAGCTTTCAAACTTGAACCATCTCCTAAAGGCCTTATCCCGGGGCCGCACTGCCCCGGGATCCTGCAAGCTTCTGCCTTCACCTGAAGTCGTCGCCTAGCCACGCCCACGCCTCCACCTACTAGTGCCCGCGCTATCTTCAGCCGCTGTGCGCGCCTACTCCGGGCGCTGCGTGTGCCTACTCCAGGCGCTGCATGTGCCTACTCCAGGCGCTACGTGTGTCTACTCCAGGCGCTGTGTGTGCCTACTCCAGGCGCTGTGTGTGCCTATTCCAGGCGCTGCGTGTGCCTACTCCAGGCGTTGCGTGTGCCTACTCCAAGTGCTGCGTGTGCCTACTCCAGGCGCTGCGTGTGCCTAGACCAGATGCTGCGTGTGCCTACTCCAAGCGCTGCGTGTGCCTACTCCAGGTGCTGCGCGTGCCTAGACCAGGCGCTGCACGCCTACCACAGGCACAGCCTATGCATACTAGCACCACCGCCAGGCGCGGTGTGCCACTTTGGTCTTCGGGCTCCGCTTCAATACTCATCATCTTTATTATCTTTTTTTAAAATAATTGTAATTCACGTCATCCATCATCATCATCATACTTAATTTTTTTTTATATAAAACTATTTATAGTTTATCTTTATAAATTTTAAATAAATTATTCGTTTTTGTTCTATTTTTGTTGTTTCGTTGTTGTTAGGTTAGGTTCTTTTGTTTTTAATTGTCGCTTTACGACAACTGAAGGAGGAGCAAGATTACTACCAAAAATTTCTAGCCAATAAGACTGATTATTAGAAGTTGTGTTTTCAGAGGCCAAAACTGAACATCGGATTTTTTTTTTATATTTTTCCAGACTAATGATGGATGAGTCCTAGGTGACAGTGACACAGAATTTAAGCCATCCAGCTTTTTTCTTCCCAGATAGTAATTTTAATGTTTCAGCAGCAGTTTTTTTTATAAAAAATATAGTTGTCAAAATTCATAGAGTGGGAATATCTTACTTCAGCTTCCTTTCTCTTTTTACACGCTACAGAACAATCTTGATCCCACCAAGGCGGTGAAGGAGCATTATTTTTATAAGGTTTTTTGATGGGAATTGTCTTATTGGCGGCAGATAAAATAGTATTTTTAAAAGTAGAATACACCTGAAGAATATTATCTTTCTGAACAGAAGGAAGGGCTGAAAGTTCTTCCTCTAGAACTGTGGAATATAGTTGCCAGTTTGCTTTGGATGTGATTGATAGCAATAGGCAAATGATCACTGCCATGAGAAAAGGGTAATATTCTCCAAGAAAGAAGGGACGATAGAGCAGGGAACAGAGTAACAGATCTACAGCACTTTTAGGATATTGGAGGGGGAATTTCTACGTGTGGGTGAACCATCGTTAAGGAGACAGAGATTTAAATCATCAATGATGCCTAAACATGTAGAAGACCAGGGATCACAAAATGGGAGCCCCATAAATTATGGTGCATATTAAAATCACCAAGAATTACCATAGGACGAGGGATGAAGGATATAATCCTCGTAAGTTCTGATTTGATATTTAAACTAGGTTTGGGAATGTAAATAGAAAGAAAAGAAGTGTTATGAGCTCTAACTGCTACAACATTAATTGAAGGACTATGAGAAGGAAGGGAAATTAATGTCTAAGTAATTGATTTTGAGATAAGAATGAAAGAGCCAGCATGACCATCATTCCTATCATCCCTGAGGTATGAATAACCTGAGATCCTAAAATGAGACCCAGGCTTAAGCCATGTCTCTTGGATGGCTAGGATAAGGGGACGGTATTTATTAATAAGGTAAATTAATTCATTTTTCTTATTTGTTAATGAAATGAGCTCAGTAAGTTTTTGGCGGAGGGCAAGTGGGAAATCCATATCACTGAAATGGGAAAGCATACTTATAAGCATGGAGTTCATTAATTCACAGAGATTGTCATTAGGGGAAATACTCCGCCCTATTAAAGCACAACCATTAGTAGTTGAAGAAGAAGGGGTATCTATCATTGCCTCATGGGCAGATTTATCATATCCATGACTTGATGCTGTATTTGGCGGAAGTCTTGGAGTAAATGTAGTCTTCCTGTACGAATGAGATTGTGAGGGGACAACTGAAGATAAAGTTGAATTTGAAATAGGGTAGGGACTCTGATGATCATACGAAGGAAGGATTCTAGTACCATGTACATAAGATCTCCGGACTTGAGGGAAACGGGCAGATGCTTCTAGATAGGAAATATTTTCCTGTGACATGGTAAGTTTGATAGATCTCTACCTAGAGTGTTCAGGGCAGAAAGGATATTTAGCCATGTGAGATCCTGAACAAAATAGGCAAGTAGGAGTCTGTCTTGTGCATAATATTCCTTCATAACTTTGAGCACACACAAAACAACGGGAAGATGACCTACACTGTGAGGTTACATGTCCAAAACGACAACATTTGTGACATTGAATAAGAGGTAAAATGTAGAGCTCAACAGGCATTGAAGTGAAAAAGCAGTAAATGTTAGAAGGAAGTTTCTGGCCGGAAAAAGTTAAAACAACTGTTTGAGAGGGAATCCACACAGTGCTTTGGTTTTCACTAACTGAATTTCTATTAAATCGGCGAGCTTTAATAATTGGGCCAAAACCAGCTGGGACCTCGATTCAAGAAATGAGTTCCACTAATGTACATTCTACAGGGACCTGCCTCACTATTCCCATGCGTGTGACATTATAAGAAGGGATTACAGTATCATATTTAGCACCTGCAAGGGCTGGGTTTTCAATAAAACAATTTGCATCAGCTGCACTTTTAAACTCGACTGAAATTCTATTTCGTCCTACTCGCTTAACACCATCACTATCAACATTTTCAATAATAATAATATTGAAAATGTTGATAGTGATGGTAGAGAAAATGACCATACTTTATCGGTTTTAAAATTACTCCAGTTGATAAATCATCTACTCTCTTACTTACATGTACAAGAAATGGCGCATTGTCGTTATTAAAGTATTTATGTTTTTTTTCTATGTAGTCAGGATAGGTATAAGAGGTCTGAATAGAAGGTACAGGTTGAGATGAATCTGTAATTAATCTTTTCTAAGGATGAGCTGGGTTATTGGTTGCTTGCAATCTCTTACACTTCGATTGGTCAATTTTGATAGGCATATTTTTTTTGGTAACAGTATGGGAGTCACATGGAACTCTGTCGGGATCGGGTGGGTCTTCCTTCATTTTATTTTAACTAATTACATATAAAACAACATAATTACTAAATACTTACGGATTTATAATTACTAAAACCAACACCAACAAAAAAATAAACAAAAAAAGTAAATCAACAGCTCTCAGAATAAGAAATAGCTAAAAACACAACGACACTTGTATACCTCACACTGCCTCACACCTACCCTTCAACGTGTTTTCTTTTAATGACCGATCGCACGTTTGACGTCTATCTATTTTGACGTGTTGTCATCTTTCAACGTTATTGACTTTTTTTTGCGTCGCACATTGCTGATTTGGCCAATGCGAATACAATAGTATTGTAATTTTAAATGAAAACAGATGATTTCACTGTATCCCAGTTCCTTGTGGCATATATTAATCTGAGATATATTAAAATATAAAGGTTTTCATAATATATTTGAGTTTATGACAACTTTTGAAATATGTGAGTGAAGGTAATGTGCGATTGGCCAAAGCACAGGAGGCCATAAACGCAGCACATTAGTATTAAAATAGGTACAAAGTTCAAAATCGAAAAATTCCTTTATTATCTCATATATTTCCAGACGTTTGTATATATCTACATCGTTATTTTTATCATGCGATGAATCCATATGGCACAAGATACACGTAATCAATATTATCGCTATTTATAGATTAATAACTGCAGTGGCTATAATACACATGTGTTACAAAGGGAATACTAAAAGTTCTATGCTCTTGGCCGCTCATAAATGTTTGAATTTCGAATGTTATATTTTTTAAAATATAAGAAACTCATATTATATTGATTAAATTTTTTTGCTGGGCAGTCACGTGTCAATTTTTTTAATCACAAGTTGAAGTTTGTCGTCCGTAGCAAAAAATGGAATGAACCCGAAAAGATTTTAGGGCGATGATTTTTTATGATTTTAAAAGTTGACTCTCTCCACAACTTTGCACTGCTCGTCTTCGAAATGCTTTTGGGAGGGAAGCACCTCATTTGAGCAGCGGTAAGCGTTGGTATGCAGCATTTGATCGTGGCTGAGTTTATCATCATGATGAAATTCGTGAAAAATGTGGTTATTGTCAGGCGACTAATTGAAGAAAACCGGCACATCACCTGTGAGAAGATTCGAGGACGTTTTGGTATTAGTATGAGCCAGATAAAAATACTGCAAGATTTAAAAGTAAGAAAATTTTGTTGTCGCTGTATTCACTCACACCAAAACAAAAACGTGTTCGATTTGATTGGTCTAATATAATATTATTAAAGTAGGATCACAGACATGCAATAGCTGTGTATGACATTGTGACAGAAGGTGAAACTTTTGACGTGACAACGTCTTCTAATTCGATGAAGCTGGCTGCACGCACGAAAAAACATGACTCATGCGGCGTTACCTCGCTCTGAGGCGTTCCATTTAAGGCTTGAAGTGCAAGCGAGTGCGCGGAGCGAGCGACAAAGAGGCACAATCGGCGTTGTCACGTTCAACTATCGTCAGTAAACCAACTTTACAGACAACCGATTTTTTTTGTGGAATAAGGGTGACATACGAGCATTGTGCACCTGATGGTAATTGAGTACTGTGGCCCATAGACATTTATCCTCCATGAAAATTCAAAATGCAGATGCGTTGTCACCCCTGAGGACTAGGATGGAATGCCTTGTGTACAGTAAAAATGGTCTCCAGTTCATTACACTAACCATACAAAACACGACAGCATTAAGCTGTTATTTTACACTCGTAATCTTTGGAGCGTAGTCCTTCCCTGGTCGATAGATATGTTGTTAAATTCCGCAAAGAAAGCAACAGTTTTATGTATGGATGTTCGAAGGGAAACCAACAAAATTAAGACAGGGCAGAAGTGTGGGCTTCAGCGCACACTGCTAGCGTGAAGCTCGTGACCTATCCAGTAGTGTCCTACGCAGTCCAGACCTTGCATGTGATTTCTTTATTTTACCAAAAATCAAAGATAATAGATGAGAGGTTTGACATTTTCTGAGCCAGAAGTGGCTGAGATGTCTTTCAATCAACACGTGAAAAATATGCCCTCAGACTAATGATCCTTATGTTTTCAAAAATTGCTTGAGACTTTGAAAAACAGTAAATATATTAGTTTACATATAAATTGTTTTATTTATGATTAACGCAGAATTTTAGTGAGCCCCACGTATAGCTCCACCAAGTTGAAACGTGGAATAGATTGGAATAGAATAGAATAGAATGGAAAGGAATAGAATATAATAGAATAGAATAGCGTAGAATAGAATAAAAATAATTTAATAGAAGAAATGTATTTTTAAACTATGGTAGAAAAAGTTGATACCAATATCCCATTACATTTTTGTCTGGTTCCTCGTTCGTTTAGTGCTCATAAACACGTCTGATGATCATGAGGGTTCGAATGCCAGATCGGATCCAAAAACAGTAATTTAGTTTTTCTGTTAGAAAGTCAGTGGTAGCCCGGAGTCACGAAGATGGCGATGTTTCATCCGCGTGCCCCGAAAAGCATGTAAAGCCGTTGGTACTCCGCCTTATTACTTCCCTTTGTGTCGAATTGCTGTAGTATCGGACCATGAGAGTGTGAGAATAGAGAATGCACCTGTGCTTGCGCATACACACACACGCGCACTATAATCGTATTTTACGATAATAGCTAGTCTTCTTTAAAAATGGCCACCACGACTGAAATTATACATTATATATACAATTATCATTGCCCGCTACTTCTTCCGTGTTATAGTTGCAATAATTTTTGCTACATCGTAACACTACGACATTAATTCAAGAAATTTCAAGAGGTGTTCTAATTGGTTATGATATAACTAATAGGTTTTTACCTATGAATTTGCCGTTCTGCAGTAGTGGCCATTTCAAATAAAAAAAAGCATCAAAACAATATTGGTCTACTTTTGACAAATTACAAATTGACAAGGTAAAAAAGCTTGACAAATGAGTGCCCCACGAACTCAATGATCGCCAGCGCGAAGTACGCGTCGAGACGTGCCTTGTACTGTTCAACAGGTACACAAACGAAGGAATTTTGAACCGCACTGTTACCTGCGACGAAAGATGGATTCTGTTTGACAATCACAAGCGCTCAGCAAGTTAGTTGAATCCTGGTTCAGCACCTAAACAATGCCCTAAACGAAAACTTATTCCTAGAAAAGTGATGGTCACTGTTTGGTGGTCTAGCACCGGTGTGATTCATTATAGCTTCTTACCAAACGGGATGAGCATTGCTGCAGATAAGTACTGGGAAGAACTGAACAAAATGATGGAGAAGCTTGCACGTCTCCAACCAGATTTGGTAAAACGCTCTTCCCTACTTCTCCTGCACGACAACGCGCGATCTCGTACTGCACGACAGACGGTCTCCAAGTTACAAAATTTGGGGTTGGAAGCTCTCCGTGATCCGCCGTACTCACTAGATATTGCGCCTACAGACTTCAATTATTCCCAGAAATGGGATAACTTTTTGATAGGAAAAAATTCAACACCCGAGAGGCAGTACAAAATGCCTTTGAAGAGTTTGTTGCCTCCCGTCCAGCTGATTTCTTCAACGGCATCAATAAACTGCGTTCCCAATGCGTTGACAAAGATACATCGATTGCATGCGTGATTACTTTAATTAATAGAAATAAATAAACATGGAAAAAAATTATGTTAACTTATTTTATAAAAAACGGCTATTACATATGTAAAAGCCTAATATTTAAACTTTATATTTAACCTTTTTAATTTTTTTCATAGGTTATATTTAAAAAACGAATACGTAAAATGTGTAACTAACAGTCCCTAAAATTAAAAAGCCTTATCTTATAAATTTTTTCTCCAATTTATTATAGAACCTCTATAAGGTACTATTGCGTTTAAGAAGCATTTTAATATGGTGTTTATGGTTTTTTTAAGCCACACACTGCTTTCACACAGTCCTTTCCTGAATGTTCAATTTTCATTAAGTGATTTTGTTTTGGTATAATAATTACTATTAATTGAGGTTGGAATAGTTAAAAAGTACTGTGAATTCGTCAGTTTATTACTCACTAATTAATAAAGAAAAGCTTTAACTTTAGAAGAGTAAAATAACAACTGAAGAGTAGAATAACAACAAAATTGGCTGACAAGGACGTAACTTGAAGTTGCCCACGCCGGCAGTAAATGGAAGGATTTAAAGTTAGATTGTTCTGTAAATCAAATTTTACTATTAATTATTTTGTGATAGAACGTGCAAATTTTAGGCGTTGTTGGATACTTTTGAAAATAGAACGGAAAACCCGTCTCGACGAATTTTTATACCACTAGTTTCTTGGTAAAATCTTCTTATTAATGTGTAAGTGAATTCTAACTGGAAGACGAATTGTAGCTTTTCAAATTTAAATGATAAAATATATGAAATAATAAGAATGACGGGAGTCAAAATAAGCTTTCCTTTAGCTGCTCCAGTTAGAATGTACTTGCCTTTATAATATTTCTACCAAGCTTTGTGATGAACAGCTTGGTGCCGCATTTCGGATCGGGAAAGGTAAGGGAAAGGAAGGGATTGAGGGCTTCGACCTCAGCTCAAGATTTTCAAAGGAGTTTAAAGATAATCGTAAAATATAATACAAAAAATATGAGAAATCTAATATAAAATTACAAAAAAAGAACATTTTAAATAAATTTAAAGAACATTGTGTAAGTTCTTTCTTTATATGTATGTTTTACATAATGATATAAAATATATAATACAATGTAATGTAGAGGCGGTGTGAAATAATCCACTATCACATAGTATGATTCCGTGGCTTATAGGTTAATAAAGAGAAACTAAATCAGGAAAAGGGGCAGCAGCATCCTCCTGATAATTTAGTAATAAGAAACTGCGGTTGCCAATATGTGTGCAATGCATGGCAACTATGCCCAAAACCTCCCGCCCAAGTCACGGCATACATACACATACTTGGCTTTAGTGGGTACCAATTTAAGGGCGGGGCAGTGGTGTAGTGTATTATTATGTATTATGTAGTTTATCACTGTGTTTCAGTCTGAAGGATATAGAGAGCCAGTATAACTAATTACAGGCTGTCGATCGTTACTTCAATACGAGCTGTATTGAAGTTGAGTAAGTCCTGCCGCATGAATTCGGAGATCTGTCTGTTCAGCTGTATGCTGACAAAGCTGCTGAACACTGCAGCTTCATTTACCGTCTAACAGCCATGAGATTTAAAGTGTGAGCGGAGAATTTTTGTGTTTTCTGCGACGGGTCTTGCAGAACTTAGCTCCGACAGCATGGACAATTTCCACGAGCTTGTCATTCATATCGTCCACTGCATTGCAGTCTTCTAAGCTCTGAAAACATTTTTGTAACTCGAGCTAAATAAATAATAAACACACAGTCCACCTGATGGTAAGTGGTTGCTGTCCCATAGACAGCTACATCTATCTTCGTTTGCGATTTAAAATGCAGATGCGTTATCAGCCGTGAGGACTCAGATAGAAGGTTTCCTTTTCAGTAAAATAGACCTCCGTTTCTCTACACTCACAATACTAAACACAGCAGCATTAAGCTGCTATTTTACGCTGGTATTCTGTGAGAGCGTGGTCCTTCCCCAGTCGTGCCGACCCATTCGTGCTACATCTATACTATTAATATAGCTGCAGCATGGCTCTACCACGTAACTTAAGAGGAGCTGATTTTGAACTCAAGAAGTCCATCCAGGAGTTAGATCAAGGAGATTTGAAAAGCGTGGCTGCGAATTATTCGACTGTTTGGTCATTCATTCCTCCAGCCAGTCCTCAATGGGGTGGGGCCTGGGAGTGCCTCATTTGAAGTGTAAAAGATACTTTAAAGGTGGTACTTATAGAGCGTGGCTAGGGTTAGTGTTAGGGCATGCCCCCGAAGCGACGGAAAAGTCATGGGAGCGCACACTCCAAAAATCCACGAGTTGGAATGTGGGCTCCATGATAGGACGCAGCTCAGAGTTGAGCGAAATTTTGCTCAGACGACGTGTAAACATCTGCTATATACAGGAAATGAAATGGAAGGGGTCTAAGTCGCGAAATATTGGAAACGCTTACAAGTTTATGTACAAAGGCTAAACAAAACGGGTTAGGAATAGTAGTCGATTAAAACTTATAATTGAAGTTAATGGAGTCAGCGACCGCATCATAGCTGTCAAATTTGCCATGGACGATCAAACATGCATGAACATCATATTAGCATATGCACCACAAATCGGACTAACACAAGAAGTAAAACAGTCTTTCTGGGATGACTTACAGAATTTTCTGCAGTCTATTTCTATGACAGAATCAAAGTACATTGGTGCTGATCTCAATGGCTATGTGGGAGAAACATCGACTACCCACAGCGAAGTCCACGGGAATAGAGGTTTTGAGAATAAAAATTCACAGGGTTAGGATATACTCGATCTTGCAACTACTTTCTACATGGCAATCATCAACACCTATTTCCCAAAACATCAAGAGCACTTAACCTAACCTAACCTATCAGAGCGGCGGAACTTGCAGTCAAGTGGATTACATCCTGGCAGATCGACGATTGCTGAAAACTTTCAGAAACTGTAAAGTTATACCCGGAGAACCCTTAACATTCCAACACCGACTCTTAGTAGCCGACTTCATAACACCAAGGCCAATAAAAGCTAGAATAGAGAAATTCGGTTGTTCAAGCTGGAATGCGTAGAGGGTGAAAATCTCTGTATATATAAATAATAAATACATACAAGAAACTGCTGCTGTCAAAAACATCAATGGCGTGTGGGACAAATTTCACATTTTCAGCATTCAGCAAAGATCCAAATAAAGAAAATCTGTTTTAAGACAACAAAAAACAGACGCAAAAAAGGATATTAAAGGGCTGTAGTACGGGCCAAAGCTGTAACTAGGGAGGACTTCTATACTGGGCTGGAGAACGCGACCAGTAATAAACAGCTTTTCAAGATCGCCACTCCCTCTCAACATCTAACGAGGACATTAAAAGAAGATGGGTAGAGTACTAATCTAAGCTACAAAATGAAACACATCCTTCTGAACCCATAGCAGAACTGTCTCCAATTGAAGGCCCTTGGGATGAAATAATGCGCACAGAGATCAGACCGTTCATCAGCAAAATGGACCTGAGACTTGGAGAAGCTGGCGTGTACTTCCTACAGGTGCTATTTAATAAAATCCCTCACAATGGTACACCAAACGCATGGAGGAAGAGCTCATTGGTACTATTTTTCAAAAGTAACTACAACATAAGGTACTTTGGTAATTAACGGACAATAAAGCTGATCTCGCACACTTTTAAAATTTGGGAACGAGTGATTAATGAAAGATTACGATATGTCATAAAATCACAGAAAACCAGTTGTGGATTTGCCCCGGGAAAGTCGACAACCGACCGGAAAACCAGTGTGGATTTGTCCCGGGAAAGTCGACAATTGATCGCGTTCCGAGACCTCTGATTTGGCAAACACTGCGGACCCAATTAATCCCGGAATGGTACGTATAACTGATAGTGGACATTTACGACGGCGTATCTACAAAGGTACGATGTCCTGCAGGAATCAGCGTAATGATGAAAAAAATCAAGAATTTCAGGTAAAGGTTGGAGTCCATCAAGGATCGGCACTCAGCCCGCTACTTTTCAATCTCGTGATGAACTATCTGACGGCTCAAATCCAGCAACTTGCTCCCTGGAGCATTTCGTACGCAGATGACGTCGTCCTCATTGATGAAAATCTGCTCACCTTGCAAGCGACCTTGGAAAAGTGGAGGTCATCATTGGAAAACGCAGGCCTTAAGATCTGTAGAAAGAAAACCGAGCACTTCTCCAACTCAACCGCAACTACCTGTACAACAAACCTCCAAGGCTCCACCCTAAGAACAGCAGAACACTTCAAATACCTCGGTAGCGGTATAGACGCCAATATCACACACCATATAAACACGGGTTGGCAAAAATGGAGAGTTCTGACAGGCGTGCTTTGCGATACACGAGTGCCAATTCGCGTTAAGGGCAAAGTTTATAAAACGGCAGTAAGACCCGTTATGACCTACGGCGTAGAGTGCTGGCCTGTTAAGAAACAGCAGGCTAATAAAATGCATGTTGCGGATATGAGGGTGCTCAAGTGGTCTGCAGGCGTTACAATGCTAGACAAAGTGCAAAACCAATACATCCCAAATAGCTTCAAAATCCAATCCAAGACCAATACAACACAAGCTCATGGAGTCATGCCTTCGTTGGTACGGCCACGTCATGAGAAAACCTGATGATGACATGACAAAAAAAGTGCTACAGCTTGACTCGGGACCAAAAAGCCGCGGCAAACCCCGACTAACATGGATGTCAATTATAAAGAAAGACCTCACCACAGATAGTATAGACTCACTGACGACCCAGAAACGGCATCTCTGGAGAAGAAGCATTAGGAGAGCCAACCCCAATTACAAATGGGACAAGGCCTGAAGAAGAAGAAGAAGACTTATAGAGCGTGCACCGAGGGAGGAAGCTTTCAACACATTGATAGCTAAATTGAGAATAGGTAAACAGTCAACCCTTGACATATGTCTCTGGGGAACCTGGTAGCGAGGAAACGCTGATAATGAACCATTTCCTGCTTAGTATGTCGTCAAACTTACCTATGATATGAGCATTTGATGATTCAGACTTTTACCTCAGACGTCAATGGTAAATAATATATCACAGAGATTAGCTGATATGTTTTGCAAGCGTTCGGTACAGGAAGTTCTTCCTGGTATAATTCCGAGACGAAAATGGCAAACAGAACAAATATCATTAAAAGTGGGGGATCTTGTCGTAGTTATTGATCCAGACGGACGCCGCAATTTATAGCCTCGGGGCATTATTAAAAAAGTGTTTCCGGGAAAAGATGGTAGAATGGTTAAGGTCAAAACAAGGTCACACTCCATACAGACACACTGATACAAAGATACACACTACAAACTTATAACATCCTTCTGTTTTCGTCGGAGGTTAAAAAAATAAAAAAAATAATAAAAAATATTTATTAGTTACTCAACACAGAAACACACGCGTCTATTCAGCAAGCGCTCTCGCAACATAAGTTTTAGTTATGCGTAGTAAACACGATGAAACTATTTTCATTGTTGAAATTAGTTTCATCCAAAAATCGCAAAAGTATTTTATGTTCAAAAATAAAGAGTAATTTACACGTAAAGCTGTAATTTTTAGACCACATTACTCTATAAACTCTAAAATTCTATTCGCAATGGAGTTAAAGGCAAATAATTCATAAGCTTTCCTAGATATTTTAATCATTCTAAACCTAATAACAACATTAGTTATTATTGTCTTTTTTCTATAGATAGTAAGACTACTGTCTGTAGAAAAAAGAAAATACTCAAATGGTGTTGCACCTACCACAGCTTCTCAAATAATCTAGGGTTGACTGGTAGAGAATGCTACCAGGCATTAAATCCACCCTTTATATCCCTTATTATAAGGTAGATGTAAAAAAGATTAAATAAATAGAATAAATGTAAATCCGAAACACAAAAGAAAAAAAACGACTATGATATGAATATACTATCATCACAGCTACGACGGTTTCTTGAATATTTTCCTAATAATGACATAATTGTATTAAATTTATTAACAAATGTAACTGAAATAAATAAAACTTTAAAGAGAATTTGTAATGAACATCAAAATTGCCATTTCGTTGAATGTAGACACAGGATTGCTTTTCAATCATGTAATTCGATTAATTATTTGATAGATTGCATTTATTACGAAAATGAATATTTAAATCCCAAACAATTGAAAAAATTAATAGTAAGTAGTAAGCCAGCGCCTGAAAAAGCTCCCTCTAAAATGGTACAGTATCCAAAGGGAACAATCCCGCACTATTTTTCCAGGACTCGATCAGAGACTTATGCCTCTATTAGTGGATTGATGCCAATAGGCCAACGCGTTTAACTCAAAGTACCTTACTGCATTTTTTCCAAAAATAGATAGGCCTTTCTTTCGTGCCTCACGGTAAAAAAAACTTTACTAATTTTGCCAAAACATTGAGAGTGCCGTGTAGTGGCGGTTAAGAATATCCACTGCCCCATATCTTCCCGTGGGTGTCGTAAAAGGCGACAAAGGGAACCAGGCAGGAGATGGGCAGCAGCATCTTCCTGATACGATTATACTGATACATTCCTGGCTACGGTGGCGACCATGGTAATGGCGGGGCAGGGGGTGCTAGAAATCTCCGGTGGAGGTTCGGTTGCCACATAAAACGACTCGACCTGGCAACATACAACGCACGCACCCTGAGGACTGACGAGAAGATCGTGGAGCTGGAAGAAGAGATAGACAAGTTACGCTGGCATATTATAGGATTATCCGAGGTCCGAAGAGAGGGGAGGACACGGTAATCCTTGAATCCGGCAACTTGTTCTATCACCGGGAGGGCGACCATCTGTCCCAAGGAGGTGTCGGATTTATCGTCCACAAGTCTCTCGTTAACAACGTTGTAAAGATTGAGGGTGTATCGACGAGGGTTGCGTACCTTATACTCAGAATCACCAAACGGTATTCGCTGAAGGTCATACAAGTTTACGCACCAACCTCGGCACACCCCGATCAGGAGGTGGAGGAAATGTATGAGGATATCTCTAGAGCAATGAATTCCTCCAAAACCCACTATACGGATATAATGGGAGACTTCAACGCAAAACTAGGCACAAGAGAGAACGGTGAGCTGAAAGTAGGGAAATTTGGAATAGGGCAACGGAACCCAAGGGGCCAACAGCTGGCCGACTTCATGGAGAAAGAGGGACTCTTTATGATGAACTCTTTCCTCCAGAAGCGGCCCCACAGGTAGTGGACCTGGTCGAGCCCCGATGGTTCGAAAAAAAATGAGATCGACTTTATTATGACGACCACACGACAACTGTTTAGTGATGTCTCAGTGATCGCGAGGGTGAAAACTGGTAGCGATCACCGAATGGTTAGAGGCACACTGAACCTAAACATTAAGTTGGAGAGGTCTCGTCTAATGAAGTCAACGCTCCGTCCCCGTCGTGCTCTGTTCTAAAGTCCCGAAACTTTTCAGGTCGAGTTACAAAACCGTTTTCAGTGCCTAGAAGACTGCAATGAAGTTGAAGATATGAAAAACAAGCTCGTGGAAACTGTCCATGCGGTTGGAGCTAAGTTCTGCAAGACCCGCCGCAGAAGAACACAAAAACTCTCCGATCACTCTTAATCTCATGGTTGTTAGACGGGAGATGAAGATACACTCTTCAACAGATTTGACAGCATACAGGCAACTAAACAGACAGATCTCCAAATGCATGCGGCGGGACTTACGCAACTTCAATACAGCTTGTATTGAAGAAGCAATCGAGCGAAACCAAGGCTCCAAAGTCTTTGACAGATCTGTCTGCCAGAAAGAACCAACTGTAAAGGCTGAAGACAGAATGTGGCAGTATCGTTTCCGGGGCACCTGAGATATTGAGTGAGATTGAGAGGTTCTATGGGCAGCTGTACACGTCATCGTTGGAGCCACACGCAAGTGTGAGTAACGATTCAGGAGCGAGTCTTATCCGACATTATTCCGAAGATATCCCGGACGTCAGTCTGAGCAAGATTAGAATGGCTCTCCAGCACCTTAAAAAGGCAAGTCCCCGGGCGAGGATGGAATTACAGCGGAGCTTTCGAAAGCGGGTGGACTGTCGGTATATCGAAGTGCTGAAGTGTTTGTACAGTAGAGCTACGATGGCTATCCGAGTACAGAATCAGAGTACGAAACCTATCCAACTAGGTGTAAGACAGGGTGACGTTATATACCCGAAACTCTTCACCGCTGCACTGGAAGACGTTTTCAAGCTACTGCACTGGAAAGGATACGGTATTAACATCAATGGCGAGTACATCACTCACCTTCGATTTGCCGACGATATAATCCTTATGGCAGAATCGCTGGAGGACCTAAGCACTATGCTCAATGACCTCAATAGTGTCTCCCAACGGATAGGTCTTAAGATGAACATGGACAAAACAAAAATCATGTTTAACGTCTATGTCACACCTATGCCGGTAGTTGTTGGGAGCACTAAGCTCGAAGTTGTTGACGAGTATGTTTACCTGGGACAAATAGTCCGACTAGGTAAGTCCAACTTCGACCGAGAGGTCAATCGACGGATTCAACTCGGCTGGGCAGCGTTCGGGAAACTACGACACATCTTCTCGTAAAACGTCTTCCTGAAAATGAGATAATACAACCAGTGTGTGTTGCCAGTGATGACTTATGGATCTGAGGCGTGGTCCTTCACTGCTGGCCGTATGAGGAAGCTCAGGGTCGCTCAGCGAGCTATGGAGAGGGCTATGCTCGGGGTGTCTCTGCGTGATAAACTTAGAAATAAGGATATCCACAGTAGAACCAGAGTAACCGACATAGCCCAACGGATTAGTAAGCTGAAGTGGCAGTGGGCCGGCCATATAGCTCGAAGAACCGACAACCGATGGGGAAGAAAGGTTCTCGAGTGGCAGCCTCGTACCGGTAGGCGAAGTTTGGGACGACCCCCCACCAGATGGAGTGACGACCTGGTGAGACATGCAGGAAGTCGATGGATGCAGGTGGCTCAGGACCGTGCTTTGTGGCATTCCTTGGGGGAGGCCTATGTTCAGCAGTGGACTTGTGAAGGGCTGTAATGATGATTGCGAGTGTCTTGGCTAAGCAGGAATTACAAGAAATAACATTACAAGAACTTAACAAGACGAATTATAAACCAGATCTTATATGTTTATTTGAAACTTTTCTGCGATCTGGTAGTGAGATATACCTAAATATTTATAATTATGAGTTGGCAACTGTAAGTCTGATACAAAAATTATTTTGACGGGTGGTTTTAACATCAATACGCTGAAACAGGGAAAAATATATGTCTAAATCATAACAGAAAAATACATATTAATGTACCAACACGCAAAAACTCACGCATAGACCACATGCTAAGTAACATTATAGACGCTAACGCTACGGTACTACCTACCGACCACGATACAGCTCAATCATTATGTATCCCTGTGCAAAAAAAAAAAATCAAAAACATACACGGTAATTAGAAAGGACTATAGTTGCGAAAAAATTTTCAAATTCAAGAAATGCCTGAAAAGCATAACTTGGTCTGAGGTATACGCAGATATGAACTCTGCCTTCATAAGTCAATCATATTGGTCACAAGTCTATTTATAGTATATAAGTCTCATGAACTACTGTGCATGTTTTATCATCTGTGTTTTACTTCAATTAAAATTAAAGTTAACAACACTCATAAGAACACACAAGATTGGATTAGCAAAGATCTAAGAATAAGCTGTAAAACTAAACGGTCACTAAGGTGTAAATATTTAAAAAATGTAAAATGACATGGAATGTAATAAAAAAGGAAATTAGTGGTTTAAAATCTGACAATATTGTAACTGAAATAAATTTCAACAAAAAACAATTGACAAATCCTTTTGACATAGCCTCAGCTTTTAATGACCATTTTCTAATAATAAATAGACTAATACAAAAAAAAAATGAGGACAAATAATACACAAAAAACAACTGCTAAGAGCAAACTTATACCAAACACGATATTTCTTCTTCCGACTTCAAAAGAAGAAGTAAAAAAAGAAATCATGGGTTTGAATAACACAAACTAAGTAGGCTTTGACGGAATTAGTACAAGAATAATTAAAATGTGTACAGATGAACTAGTGCCTGTATTGACGTATTTAATTAATCTATCATTTTCATCTGGTACGTTTCCGGAAGTATTAAAACAATCATTCGTCAAACCTTCTCTTATTAAATAAACTTGAAACGATTGGAACAAGAGGACCTACACTACAGTGGCTATCATCCTACGTGAGGAATCAGTGTCACCGCATCACTGTTAACAAAATCATAAATATCGAACTGATAACATGTTCTTCTACCCTAAAAAATAACACCTGTAGTATCCCTCAGGGAAGTGTCCTAGGTCCACTTAGGTTTATAGTATACATAAATGACATGACCAAAGTGAAATTGTTAGCTATAACGATAGACCAGCACCTAAACTGGAAATTACACATTAAGGCCTCATGCAATCGTATCTACAGCTTTGTTTATGCTCTTTTTAAAACAAGTAGCGTAACTAACTTGCAAACAGCTATTACCACTTACCACGCTTATGTAGCCTCCATTGCACGTTATGAGGTGATGATATGGGGCAATAGTACTGAGAGACAAAGGGCTTTTGTAGAGCAAAAAAAATGCATCAGAGCATCATTATAGTGCATCTTTTTGGAGCCTGGGCCTACTTCCGTTGCCAGCGATGTACATTTTTGAAATGAGTTGCTTTATCAAACGTTATACTGGGCTCTTTCAGAAAGCCAGAGATATATTCGATTGAAAAGAAATACAGATAGATCACTTTAAGCGTCATTCCAAGATCTGCTAAATTCAGAAAAAGTTGTTTAGCAATGTGTGTTAAGGTATACTATAATAAGATCCCCAATGACATCAAAAACCTCAAAACGAATTTATTTAAATTGATACTCTATAAGTGGCTTATTTAACTAAAAGTGGATGACATTAAAAGACTAATTGACATTAGGCTTTAATAATTATTGATTTGTTGATATTAAATTTTATGAATGTATTTGACCCTTTTTGAAATAAATGTTACCTGAAATGTTTGTAACATAAACGTAAAATTTGCATGCTAATTATAAGCAAAACATGTGAACTTATTTTACTGTAAAACCTACAAATACCGTGTTTTAAGCCCATAAATAAATTATTATTATTATGTGGTATCTATAAAGTTTTCTCATCTGGTTGGGCAATATAAATATATACTTGTAAATAATCATGGTAAACGTACATAAAATCAATAAAATTGATACATAAAAAATACCTAAATATATAAAAACCCAACCAGATGGAAGCCCTCGGCAGGGGAGACAAAACGGCCGAGGGTTAGGGGGAAAGGGAAAGAAACCGGCGGACGATGCGGGCGGTATCGAGGAGCACCGCCTTTTGCATTTGAGCTTGGAGCGGTCCGTCACGGAGTCCCAGTCCCGTCAGATGACCCGAGAGGCTGACTGGAATTAAACAATTCGCAGAGACGACTACAGGTATAATTTCGACCGGCAGTGCACCCTACATGTCGGTCACCTCGTGAGCCAGGTCCAGATATTTTGTCACCTTATCTGTTTCGGCTTTCACGAGGTTCTCGTCATAAGGAATGGTAATGTCGACCAAAAATATCCTTGACTGTGCCCGGTCCATTAGCACAATATCAGGTTTATTCGCAAGAATAGTCCTTGTCTGTGATGATGGCCCGGTCCCAGTAGAGCCTGACGCGGTCATTTTCGAGTACGGCTTCCGGCAAGTACTTATTATACGTTTCCGATCCACGAGACCGTATTTCAGAGCGAGCTCCTGGTGTAGAATCCTGGCTACTAATTTGTGCCTGTGTAAATACTCAGAGTTAGAAAGCGCCGAACAACCGGAGATGACATGCCTAAGTGACTCACCGGGATGGCGACAAGCTCGACAGACGTCGACGGTGCCATCCTTTAGGATGTATCTCCGATAATTGTTGGTCTTAATAACTTGATCCTGTATCGCACAGACAAAACCCTCTGTTTCCCCAAAGAGGTTACCGAAACGTAGCTAGTGGAGGGAGGCGACTGTGTCTACGAAAGGCTCATGTAGAGCCTTGTAGAACCTCCCGTGGAGCTCCTTCTTCTTCCATACGGTCTCCCGGTCGGAAATGCTCTGTACTGCCAGGTCCTGCCATTGCTCGTTGGCTAAGAATAGAGGGGTAAGACCTTTATCACAAGAAATAACGTCCCTATAGTATGGATCATCCGCTCTCGTCAGAAAGTAATTACGGAGGCTGCACACTTCGCGATTATGCATGGTAATCGCGCTTAAAAAGCCGCGCCCACCATGCTTCCGCGGCAAGTACAGCCTCATTACTGACGATCTCGGATGATGCATCCTCTGGGACGTCATTATAGTGCGGACTTTTCTGTCCAGAGCGTTTAGTTCGGTCTGAGTACACCTGAGCATGCCAAAGGTATACATAAGAACAGGCATGACCCAACCGTTATATGCGTGCGTCTTATTCACACCGGACAAAGGCTGTTAAGCACTTTGGTCAAGCGTGCATAAAACACATCGCAAACTGACTGTTTTATACCAGCCTCATCTACACCGATGTTCTGTGACACACCCAGGTATCACTATGTTTCAGCCTTGGAAAGGGTCCTTATGTTGATGGGCATAGATAAGTCTATGCCCTCAGAGTTAACAACCCTTCCCCTTTCAACATGGAGGACCGCAGACTTATCCGTCCCCAGTCCCATTCTAATAGAATTGCTAAAATCACAAGTGATGTTTAGCAATTCCATAAGAAGAGAGCGACTGGAGGTGAATAACTTGAGATCAACCATATAGAAAAGGTGGGTCACTTTTGTACCTCCCTTCCGAAGCTGAAATCCCCTACCGGAGCCCTCTAGTAAGGTACTGAGAGGGTTCAGAGAGAGGCAAAACCAGATTGGACTCAAACAATCACCCTCGAAGATACCCCTTCTTATCTTTATGTTGTTCTCCGCAGCCGTCATCCGCTCGCCTAAATGACAAAAGATCGTACTCCACTGCCTTATACACTGCCCGAGGAAGTCTCGAACTGTACAGTCAATCTTGTACAGCTCGAGGACCCTCTTAAGCCATGCCTCATCACCGAGTGGAATGCCTTTCTGTAGTCTATCCAGGCGGCGGAGAGGTTCCGACGGTTGCGTTTAACCTCCTTGCCAATGACCGCGTCAATGAGGAGTGGTTCCTTGGTCCCACGACCACCGTCCCTATATCCATTCTGAGTTCGCGACATCACCTAATTTGAGTTCAGGTGACGACTGATTCTCGCGCTCAAAATGGACGTGATGGGGCGGTATTTGCTCGGTTCTGTGGTATCCTGATCTTTAGGAACCAAATGAGTGATCCCAGTAGTGAAGAGGCTCGGGAGCAACTTCTGGTCGAGAGCCTCTTGAAACTGTCGGGCGAGCACAGCGTGACACACCACGAACCCCTTTAGCCAGTAGTGATATAGCCCGTCGAGCCCCGGACTTTTCCAGTTCGGGGCCCTACGGACCGCCTCAACTATGTCATCCGGCGGTATGATGACGGGGTCCATGGGCGTAATATTCGCACACTGACTCGCCACAACTTACGTCCAAGGGCCCTCGCTGTGGTTTACGGGCTCTGAGCACAGACCGCGCCAGAATGCGATAGTGTCGGCCTGGTACGGTGCTGGGCCCTTTCCACGTACCATTGGCCGCTCCAATGATTCATAGAGCCTCTTCTGATTACTCTGAAAGAGACGATTCTGGTTGAACCGTGTCGACCTCTCGGTATATCGTCGAATCCGCTTCTCCCAAGCAGCGATTCTCTGCTTCAGGACGTCTATGCGGTCCGTCAGTTTTTGCGCTATATCCGGCTGGGACAAACTGATATTTGTCCCAGCAAACGCCATCCTGACGGTGCGCACAATTCTCAACCTATTATTTCCCGACCTGAAGCTTATCAGCCTGCCGATGAGGGCCCTTGCCTTTACGATACGGTCCTCAATCCTTCTTCTCCAGGCTGGGATGGCGCTACTTTGTCTAGAAGCGCATCCAGCCGTGGGAAGTTTGGCGCCAATAATACGGCAAACTGCCAGTGCGGCGCTAAAAAGAATTGAGTCCGTCTCGTAAAGGTCCTGGCTGGCTTCCTAATAGGACACCAGCATTGGGTTGAGAGCCCTCACGACAGCCCGATTCCGCTTACTTAGGGGTATGCGCGGGAGTCGCGGTCGATTTTCGAGAGGCGTACTGCGCGTTTCCACAATCGCCTCCTCCAATTTACTCCTCATCTGCTCTAGTTCTTGGGTGACCATTCGATCATCGTCTGAATCAACCAGAGCGGGGAGATCCATGGCGCCCTCTATATGTGGCTGCTCGTCTGTGGCCTGAGGAGCCGCATCCCTAGCTATAGCCGGTTCATTCGATAAGGGAATAGCCTCACGCCGTAGTCGTTCGAGTTCGGCATCATCAAATATTTTCGAGCGTATGATGTACCGAACTTGGTCTGCCAGGTTTTGCTCTGTGACGGGAACTGACGGCTCAAGCTCAGCAAAAAAGCGATGCATCCGAGCCCGATATGCTATCCCTCCAGTTTCTTCCCGTTTCGCCCTATAGTACGCCCGCAGTGCGTTTATGTTCATATTTTTTGTCCAACGCATGCGGCGTACTCCACCAGCGGCGGGTGCCGCTTGCCGAGTCCGAGAGGACCCCGCCGACACCAAGCCGTCTGGTGAGGATGATGGACGCGAGGGGCTGCTAGGTGGTCGTGCAGCACCTCGCGCTCGGCTGGTGGCTCGCATGCTGCAGCGTACAGCGCCAGCTCTAGACGCGCCCCGGCGAACCCCAGGCAGCGGCCCTATGCGCGTTCTACTTTTATCAGTCATCCATTAAGTTGGGCGTCAATTAACGGGAGACGCCCAGACCCGGCGCCGTTTAATAGTGTACTAAGGGTTTTATAAATAAAATAGGATGTTAGGCCAAATTGTATATTATTATTCAGCATAAAAAATACAATTAACATTATTACGCAGTACTTAACATTACCAGTGAACCTACTTGCATAAATTTGCACCTAATCACTATTAATATCATCCCCTACATCTAAACCATTTCTTACCGACACACGTTATCCCTGATACTGATATAAAAGCTGTGATACACAGGTGATATAAATGGCAAAAGGTTTTTGGTCACAGGCAAGTTATGAGTGTCCACTGACATAGAACTTATGATCTATGTTCTCAACCGTATAATCTGGATAGGCAACGATATACTAGCAAAGGTTAGCCATTTTAATATTTATGTTTTGGCCACCACACTGGACTGTGTAGATAATTAGGTCATTAGTCCTTACTTTCTCTTTAATGTAACACAGCAGGCAAGAACCTACTTACTGCAGACCCCTTGAGGCTATAGTTTCATTCCAAACACACATTGTTACTTCATAGTTTTGTACATTATGGATCCCTAAGCAATACGTCCCAAGCTGTCTTTTGTAATAGGAAACGCCAGTAGAAACAACAGGAGTAGTTAAGTTTTATGAGATCAAACACCATGACCGTTAAATCGGAATCAGCTTCAACCTGGTATCTGATCCTTATTTAAATTATTTCTTGTAGATTCAGTCTTTAAAAGATGTAGGTTCATTTGAGTCTCAGGCGCTTAAACATTCGATTAGTGCTTTTATGCAAGCTATAATGAGACTCGTATTTAGCAAATCTATTGATAAAGTCCTGGATTGATTGCATTTTGTGCTCTGGAGTTTTATTTAAAAGCACAAGTTTCCCACTTTGATCAATAGGATGTGTAAGAGTTATTAATTTATTTTTCAAAACCAGATGGTATACTCCTAATATAGCTATAGTCCTAAAGGCTTGTGCACCTGAGTTGTCTGCTGTGCTGAAACGCTAGTTCCGTCTCTCATTTTGGACTGGAATAGCACCAAAATCCTGGAAACTGGCCAATGTGCAGCCTGTTCCAAAAAAGGCAGCCGTGCCGACTTTGCCAATTATCGGCCAATCTCAATTACCTCCATACTCTGCAAGATTATGGAACGTATATTGAACGCCCCCTTAATGGCATACCTAGAACAGAATGATCTCCTTAGTCACCGGCAATATGGGTTTCACCGAAATCGGTCAGCTGGGGACCTTCTAGCGTATGCCACACACATGTGGGGTGAGGCACTCGAGAACAGTGGGGAAGCACTTGCTGTTTCCCTTGATGTCTCGAAAGCCTTTGACAGACTTTGGCACACTAGCCTTTTGGGTAAGCTTCCAGCGAACAGCATATCCCCTGGTCTGATTGAATGGGTAAAGATCTGAGTCAACGGTCTTTCCGGGTCGTCGTCGATGGCTGCTCATCCGATCCTATGGCGACTAACGCCGGTGTTCCTCGGGGTCTGTTCTCTCCGCAACTCTCTTCCTGCTGCATATTAATGATCTGCTTATGCCCGGTACCTATGGGTATGCTGACGATAGCACAGTTGTGGAGAGATACCCACCAAGTCCTCGGGCCAGTTGGGATCAAGTCCAATCCGAAAGAGAAGCTACGGTAGAGCGTGTGAATCTCACACAACAGGTAGTCTCCGAATCGGGCGATGCCAATCTTGTGAAATTCAACGCCACCAAAACACAAGCGTATCTCTTCACTGTATCACTTGAATATACCGACCGCCTTCAGTTGTTAGGGTTTGAAGTATCTCCAAATCTGAATTTCGGGCGGTTCATTGAGTCCAAGGCCAAAGCAGTTGCAAGGAAGCTGAGAGTCCTTGTAAAGGTGCGGCGATACTTCACGCAGGGACAGCTGCTTACTATATACTATAAAACGCAAGTCCAGTCGTGCATGGAGTATTGCTGCCATATATGGGCTGGTGCTGCAACATGCCACCTAGCAGCTTTGGACTCAATGGAAAGGCGTGCTAAGAGGTTTATTAGTGACCCGAATTTGGTTAAAACCAATCTTACCAGCTTCGACCACAGTCGCAAGGTAGCCAGCCTTTCGGTTTTCTACAGGATGCATTTCGTAGAGTGTGCGCTAGAATTGCATAATTTGATTCCTCCCTCTCCCTTCCACCATCGGACAACCAAACGTTAATTTTATTATAATATTTATATAATAATTAAAACTAACAAACTACTTCCATATTTTATGGAACTGTCAATATCTTACCTTGCAGTTAGTTACACACTGAAATGTTATTAGCGTGTCAATGTCAAGTATATTTTTTTAATAATAATCGCAAAAAGCCAGATCATTTCGGTGGTGTAATAATCTGTCAGACACCCTAAAAATATTCATATATAATGAAGGTCAATATGAACAATGGTATTCCAGAGATGAATCATGAGATGAAGAATGGGTCACCAAGAATGAAAACTAAATTCGAATATTGATGTTTTAACCAATAAAATGTTTTTAATAAATATATGATTTTTTAATGTTAATTAATTCCACACAAATTAGCTAAAAACTTTTTTTAATACACTCATTACTTTTATATCATTTTATATTACTTGAATGCTATAAATAAAAAGAAGTCACAATATTTTTTTCGACATAATTATTTCCGGGACAATCAATTTCATTCGAAGCTAATATTCTGTATTACTTAAAAAGTAGCAATTTTATTCGATAAATTACATACTCGTACAGAGTATTCAGCAATTTTTAATACATTCATTATAACAAAAATATATCATCATTTTTCTTTTAAAGATCTATTCTGTCTCATTACCTGTACTTGTATTCACAAATAAATAAAATTTGAATTTGAATTTGAATATATCAAAAAAAATATTACATAATTTTTTTTAAGTAATACCAAATACTCGTATTCTTCAGCAGGGTGCTTTTGTAGGCTGTAAAAAATTAATAGGTGAATAATTGATATTATTGTATAAAAATATGATTGAGATTAATTCAATATTATAATTTACCGTGTAGTAGTGGTGTAAGAATATTCACTACTCTATATCATCCCGTACGTGTCATAAGAAGTGATAGAGGGAAACAAATCAGGTTCAGGAGATGGGTAGCAGCGTCTTCTAAAAATAAAAAGCTGCGGTTGCAAAAGTGCTTGTCAAGCATTGCAACTATGTCAAATATCCTTCCTATGAGGCAATCTATGAGATAACATAGGCCATGTTGAGCTTAATAGGCTATAACGGTAACTATAACGGTAAAACATTTACGTGCTTTCATTAAGCTTAATAACAATCTGTGAATCTGTAGGCTACATACAACTGATCGATATCAAGAAATTTAATATTTAATAAGCAGCAGATTGCTTACAAATATTTTATATAAAATACGACTATAGCTGTGGTCCTCAGGGAATATTAATTATAACAAATTGAGCCTTTGATTTGAAACGTGACGGGAAATGATACTGGTATAATATTTATCTGTAAAGGACTTATGATAAAGACCTTTTGTCTACTGTTCGTTGCTGGATGGTAAGTCCATTTATTAATTATTCTGAAGGTGAATGTAACGTTTTGGGAAATTTGTTGCTAAGGAAGGTAATTTATGTAAGTATATCAATATGCTCTTATAATAAAAATGAAACTGTAGTTCGTAGTTTATTAATGTAATTAAGAATTTAATGCCTTTATTGTTAAATATCGTAAATCTATTACTTTTTGCCACGTGATGAGAAGAATATCACTTCGTGTTTTTTTAATGTGTGTGTGTGTGTGTCTTTGTGGCGTTCCTTGGGGGAGGCCTATGTTCAGCAGTGGACTTATGAAAGGCTGTAATGAATGGTGATGATGTGTTTTTTTAATAGAATGAGGGCGACAAACGAGCATATAGTCCACCTGATGGTAAGTGGATGCTTTAACCCATATTGTTACATCTACATCTAACCTCGAGTAAGAATGTAGTTGCGTTATCACCTGAGCACTAAGATCAAACGCCTCGTTTCCAGTAAAAAGGATCTCTGGTTCTCTTCACCATACGAAACACAGTAGAATTAAGCTGCTATTTTACGCTAGATTCTGTGAGAGCGTCGTCTTTTCCCGGTCGAGTCGACACATTTGTGCTACAGTCATAGTATAGCTTCAGCCGGGCTCTACCACGTAAGTCGTGAGTGATGTAAGAAAATTGACTTGAAAATGCCAGAAAGATCTTCCGGGCTTCCGACAGATCGAGGTACAACTATACCGGCATGTACCTATGCTAGACGTATTTACTTTAAGAAGTAAGGATTACAAAGTGCACTGTCCTCCTGACGATAAGTGGATGCTATAGCTTATAGACGTTAAAATCTATCTTTAACTAAGAGTCAAAATGCCAATGCGTTGACACCTCTGAGAACTAAGACAAAATGTTTACTTACCAGTAAAAAAAGGGTTTTCGGTAACTTAGGTTCTGTACGACCATGGTCTTTCTCCAGTCAAGCAGACCATTTCCTACTGCAGCCATAATATGGTGCAGCATGGCTCTAAAACGTAAACAAAAACCCAGAAAATAAAATATTTAGACCAGTAAGGGGAAGAATCGTCAAAGGTGCGAAAATTTGGTATTTTGTGATCGTCATTTCGCCAGCTAATTGTGGCGATTTTGGCAAATCCTCTCTGCAGCAGGAGAGACCAATGTCTTTCAGTGGACTTTGCTGACGATGAAGAAAAACAACTATTTATTTGTCTTGAGGATTTTTAATATGCGTTTTATAAAACAGCAAAGCTAGTTCGCAACTCTCATGTAGGCTAGAATGAATTACAGTCAACTGCATATTCGGGCTAGTTTCTGTAAAATAATCAATTGCCGGATTTGAGTGACGATTACAGTCAAATTTTTTGACGTGGTAGAGCCATACTGCAGCTATATTTGTAGTATAGTTGTAGCACAAATGTGTCAGCTCGACCGGGGAAGGACCACACTCTCACAGAATACCAGCGTAAAATAGCAGCTTAACGCTGATGTGTTTCGTATGGTCAGTGTAGAGAACTGGAGACCCTTTTTACTGGAAAAGAGGCATTCTAACTTAGTCCTCACAGGTGACAACGCATCTGCATTTTGATTTGTAATAAAGGATAGATGTAGATGTCTATGGACCGCAGCAACCACTTACCATCAGGTGGACTGTGTGCTCGTTTGTCACCCTTATCCTATAAAAAAAAATTGAAGATTTAAAAATGACTTGTGAAATTATTATTATGTTTTTTCTTCATCTAATTAAATAAGATGTTTAAGCTCGATCCAAAATAAATAAAAGTTTATAAGAATAGTTATTTTATACTTACGCCAATATAAACCTTTACTTGTAATTTAATCATTGAAAGTAAAGATTTTTTCAATATCTTACATTATCTTAACGTTACCATGCTACCAAAGTCACGAACGGCTACTTCTTTGAAAATGTCAGTTGAGGTATGGTAGACGCTTTTACTGAAGTTGTCATTAAAATTCTCCAGATATATTATACATTTCCAGAATATATATATATATATCTATATTTTTATTTTTATCTTGCGATGAATCCATACGGTACAAGATACACGTAATCAATATTATCGTTATTTATAGATTAATGATAGCGATTATAGTACACCTGTGCTACAAAGGGCATACTGAAAGTTCTGTGCTCCTGGCCGCTCATAAAGATTTGTATTTTGAATGATATATTTTTTTAAATATAAGAAACTCGTATTATATTGATTAAAATATTTTTTGCTGCGAAGTCGCGTGTCAATTGTTTGTTTCATTATAGTTTGAAGTTTGTCGTCCGTAGTAAAAACGAAATTTACGCGAAAAAATTTTAGGGCGATGATTTTTTTACAATTTTAAAAGTTCACTTTCTCCACAACGTTGCACTGCTCGTCTTCAAAATACTTTTCGGCAGGAAGCACCGTATTTGAGCACCGTAAGGTATTGGTATGCAGAATATGATCTCAGCCGAGTTTTTCATCATGATGAAATTCGTGAAATTCGAGCCTCAACTGCGATCACTAAGAAAATGTGGTTATTGTCAGGTGACTAATTGAAGCAAATTTACTGAGCCAGAAGTGGCCGTGATAGCTTTAAATCAGAACGTGAAAAACATGCCCTCACCAATAGTCCTTATGTTTTTAAAAATCGTTTCAGCAAATGATAAAGCGTTTAAAATTCATTGGAATATATTTTGAAAAACAGTAAATATATTAGTTTACTTATGAATTGTTTTATTTATGAGTAACGTAAAATTTTTGTTGCTCCACTTAGCTCTACGACGTTGAAATATGGTATAGAATGGAATATAATAGACTAGAATTGAATAGAATAGAATATAATAGAATAGAATAGCGTAGAATAGAATAAATAGAATATAAATTTATTTGTTAAACTATGGTACAAAAAGTTGTCACCTATTTTGACTGATTCCTCGTTGATTTAGTGGTCGTAAACGTACCTGCTGATCATAAGGGTTCAAATCGCAGATCGAACGTAAAAACAGTTATTTAGTTATTCTGTTAAGAAAATCACCTGTGCTTGCACCTGTGCTTGCGTACACACACACACACACTCACACACACACTATAATCATATTTTACGCTAATAGCTACCACGACCACGACTGATATAATTACATTATATAATTATCATAGCCCGCGACTTCGCCCGTGTTATAGTTGCAATTATTTTTCTTACAACCTAAGACTACGCCATTATTTCAAGAAATTTCTGTCTACAATATATCTTTAGCGAGGTTTTAGAATTGCTTATGATATAACCAATAGGTCTCCATCTAAGAGATTGCCGATCTGCAGTACTAGCCATTTAAAATCAAAATAAATTTTTGTTTGGTTAAGAATTCTAATTTCAAATTAATTTTATTTTTACTCCGTGGTCGCCATAAAACTTTGGTCAACAATGACGAATTAAAGGCGATTGTGGAAGCTGATGATACTCAATCTACGGCTGAGTTTGCTTTAGTATTTGACGTTAGAATCAAAACGATATTGGTCCATTTGCGTCAAATTGGCAAGGTAAAACAGCTTAACAAATGGGTGCCCCACAACCTCAATAATCGCCATCTTGAAGTATGCGTCGAGACGTGACTTGCACTGCTCAAAGGTACACAAACGAAGGAATTTTGAACCGCACTGTTACCGGCGACGAAAAATAGATTCTGTTTGACAATGGCAAGTGCTCAGCAAGTTGGTTGAATCCTGGTTCAGCATCTAAACAATGCTCTAAACGAAAACTTATATGTAATTAACAGTTCATAAAATTAAAAAGCCTTTTCTTTTGATATAGGTTTTTATCGGTTTTGTATGAATCTCTATAAGGTACTTCTACGTTCAAGTAATATTTTAGTGTCGTGTTTATGATTTTTTATTAAGCCACTTATTATGATTTGCGTTTCTGTCTTCACACAGTCCTCGTTTTATGAAAACTGAATGTTTAATTTTCATAAAGTGATTTTGTTTTGGTACAAAAATTACAATGAATTAGATTAATAGTCGTTCAAATAGTTAAAAAGTACTGTAAATTCGTCAGTTTATTACTCACAATTTAATAAACGAAGAGCTCTAACTTTAGAAGAGTAAAATAACAACTGAAGAGTAGAATAACAACAAAATTGGCTGATTTAAGGACGTAACTTGAAGTTGTCCACGCCGGCAATAAATGGAAGGATTTAAAGTTAGATTGTTCTTTAAATCACATTTTACTAGTTATTATTTTCTGATAGAACGTACAAGTTTTAGGCGTTGGATACTCTTGAACATACAGCTGCAAATCCGTTACTTTTGAAGTCTGAAGCAGGGACTTATTATTGGATTAAGTAAATTCTAACTTTGATGTGAATTGTAACTTTTTAAATTGAAATGATAAAATATATGAAAAATTAAAAATGAAGAAAATCAAACTACGCTTTCCTTTAGCTGCTCTAGGTAGAATATACTTGCTTTTATAATACCTGTCTGGGTGATATCATATGCTTGGGATCCCATACTTAATAAAATTAAATTTTAGCCCAAGTATTGGAGCACTTCAAGATAATGTAAGCTTATTCTGCGTATATTGGACTGAAGATTAATACAGTGAAACTTGATTAAGTGGGACCTGGATAAGTGAGAAAACTGTATAGCTGGAATTCATGCTTAAGTCCCGACACTTTATTTGAATTACCTCTGTTAATGGGACAAAATAAACCTCTACTTTATCTGGGATTAGTTCTTCGATTTTATCGTCATACTTACCTCTATAATTGAGACAGCAAATATATTTTACCTCTTTTACTGAGACTATATTTTGTGTACCGTTTTGGTTACTAATTCGTATTCTACTCGCAAATTTCGCACTTGGCTAATTGTGTAAAAGTGATCTCCAGTTCTAGTTTGGTTTTGCTATCGTCCGGATGTTTATGTACTATGTTTACAAACTACGTTATTTTATTTAATAATCGCATCCCACCTCTATTACTGGAAACCTCTGTAAATGGGACAGATATTTATTTAAACCTGGATATCTGAGACACTAGTTAAATGGAATACCTTTTTAACTCAGACAAATTTGCGGGTCTCTTAAGGTCCCATTTATCCAGGTTTCACTGTATTTAAAAGTTGAAGATAGCCTTAGCTATCACTCTTCAGTTCCTTCCCCCCCTCCCCACTCTATCATACTGTAAAGAGCTCGAAACTTGAATTAAAAAGTTTAAATAAACGCGATAAAATCATTAAAATTATTTTCATTTAATGTGTAGTATTCGCGTAAATATAAGAATCATAATTTTTACTACTAATTTCTTGATTAAAACTTGTGTACAAGGGAAATTCTATTTAACTTAATTCCAATTTTATTTGGAGTGAACGCTACGAAGAAGCGGACTTGTTTAATTTAATGTTCGTAGCATACGCTACGTGACAATGCATACAAAATTGCATCACATATTATCATTAGTTACACTCGTATCTACTAATACGAATCTGGCTGCAGTACCAATAAATATTAATTTTCTAATACAGATCGTAAAATCAAATTTCTACTTTCTAACTAGAGTCAAAAAGGATATTATATGAAAAGGGTGCTTTAGAGTTTCGACCATAGTTCTTTTACTCATAGGTTATTATTACAATTAAACTTTTTTGAAGTCCGTGAACAGAATCTCACAAATAAATGGGCAAAAGCGTCTTCATTGCCTATGAGGCAATCTCTGGGGATGCCTATGTTTAGCAGGGGGCTTTAGAAAGGCTGTAACAAAAAAGGTGAATAATTTATGTTATTGTATAAAAATATGATTGAGATTAATTCAATATTTTAATGTACCGTGTAGTAGCGGTGTGAAAATATCCACTAACCTATATCATCCCGTGGACGTCATAAGAAGCGACAGAGGGAAACAAATCAGGAGATGGGCAGCACTGTCTTCCTAATAATGACTAAAAATAAAAAGCTGCGTTTGCCAGGCGTCGCAACTATGGCAAGTATCCTCCCTATGAGGCAATCTATGGGTGAGGCCTATGTTGAGCAATGGACTTTAATAGGTTGTTACGGTAACGGTAAAACGTTTACGTGCTTTCATTAAGTTTAATATCAATCTGAGAAAGGCTATGTACCACTAATCGATATAATGAAAATTAATATTTAATAAGCAGTAGAGTGCTTATAAATATTTTATATATAATCCGACTATAAATGCAGTCCTCTGATAATATTAATTATAACAAATTGGGCCCTTGATTTAAAACGTGACGTCAAATGACACTGGTATAATGTTTCTCTGTAAAGGACTTAAGATAAAGACCTTTTGTCTACTGTTCGTTGCTGGATGGTAGATCCATTTATTAATTATTCTGAAACTGAACGTAACGTTTTGGGAAACTTGTTGCTAAGGAAGATAATTTATGTAAGTATACATTCATTAGATCAATATGTTCTTGTAATTAAAATAAAACTAATTTAATTACGTAGTTAAGAATATAATGCAAATAATGTTAATTCTTTCTTTCTTTCTTTCTTTTTTAAAAACGTTACCTCCACACTAGGATTTTCTCCTGTATCGTGGAGGCAGTTTACAAACACAAATTTCACAAGGACAAACATCCTGACCCGGAACAATTATTTGTAGGCCATACAAATACTTGTTCCGTGCGGGATTCGAATCCTCGCCCCCCAGCGCAGCAACTCATTGCTAAGCCACTCGATTACTTTTTTGCCACGTGGTGAAAGGAGAATCTATTTTATAATTTCGTGTTTATTATAGAATGAGGGTTACAAACGTGCACACAGTCCACTTGATTGTAAGTGGCTGCTGTGACCCATAGACATCTACACCAATCCTCGATTTTAAAAATTTGAAACGCAGTTGCGTTGTCACATGAGCACTGACATGGAACGCCTCGTTTCCAGTCAAAACAATTCGGTTCTCTACACTCACCATACGAAACACCAGCATTAAGCTGTTATTTTACGCTAGTATTCTGTGAGAGCGTAGCCTTTCCCCGGTCGAGTCGACCCATTTGTTTCGATTTGTCGACTCCAGACGTAAGAGCATTGCCTTGAAAAATGGCTTCCGACGGATGGAGGTACAACTTGGCATGTACCTATGCTGAATGAATTTTTGATAGAAGTAAGCATGACAAAGGGTATACAGTCTATCTGACGATAAGCGGATTTTGTGGGCTATACACATTAAAATCTATCCTGAAATAATAATCGAAATGCCAATGCGTCACTTCTGAAAACTAAGACAGAATGTTTACTTACGAGTAAAAACCCTTTTTTACTGGTAAGTAAACATTCTCCAACAATCTCCGGTAACTTCGGTTTTCCTCACTCACTATACGAAGCACAGCAACAAATTTATACGTAGTAGAGCCATGCTGCAGCTATATTAGTAGTATAATTGTAGCACAAATGGGTCGGCTCAACCGGGGAAGGACTACGCTCTCATAGAATACCAGCGTAAAATAGCAGTTTACTATGGTGTTTCGAATGGTGAGTGTAGAGAACCGGAGACCCGTTTTACTGGAAAAGAGACATTCCATCTTAGTAATCACGGGTGACAACGCATCTACATTTTGATTCGCAAACGAGGATAGATGTAGATGTCTATGGGCCACAGAAACCACTTATCATCAGGTGGACTGTGTGCTCGTTTGTCATCCTATCCTATTAAAAAAAACATGATCTGTGCGAACGCGGTCCTTCCCCAGTCAAGCAGACAATTTCGTACTGCAGCCATAATATGCTTCATCATGACTCTAACACGTGCAATAAACGCAGAAAATAAAATACCTAGCCTAGTGAGAGGGAGCAGCGTCAAAAGTGCGAAACATCTGGTATTTTGTGATTTTTTCAAATCCTCTCTGCAACATCAGAGGGTCTCTCCTTCAGTTGACTTTGCTGACGAAGAAAAACAACTATTTACCTGTCTTGAAGTTTTTTAATTTGTGTTTTATAAAACAACTAAGTTTGTTCAGAAATCTTATGTATTCTAGAGTGAATTACAGTCACTGCATATTTTAGCTAGTTTCAGTAAAAACAATCCATTGCTGGATTTGAGTCGCAATTGGCATGCAGAAATTTGTCGGAAGCGCTACGATTTAAAATCAAATTGAAGATTCAAAAATGATTTTCGTGATATTATTGTTTTTGTTCATTGAATAAAACAACTTTTACGGATTCTATCGCGATTAATTATTGTTATTAAATTCCAATCCGTTCCGGGAAGTCTGTAGTCATATCCTCGACAGCCCCCGCCATTACATTAGATTTGATAAACCACAAATTCTCGCAAAAGAACATCGATTTCTGCCAAGGATGATACAATAATGATAGGTTATTGAAATTTGAAAAACATCCTAATTTCAATAGAGATGGTCGCTGGGCACTACCACATGCTTGGGATCCTGTAATTAATAAAAATTAAAACTAAACCCAAGCATACTACTGCAAGACTTCAAGACACAATAAGTTCATTCTGCGTAGATCGGACTAAAATGAATAATTAAAAAATCTGAAGGTACTCCGAGTTAACTCTGACATCGGGACGTCAATCACCTCAGTCCCCCATGACCATGGGTGCTGTAAGGCACCTGAAACGTCGAGAATTGAATAAAAATAAGTTAATTAAACGCGATAGAATCCGTAAATGTAGTTTTATTTGATGTGTAGTGTTCGCGCAAATATAAGAAATCATTATGTTTTTTGTTCATTTGATTAAATTAGATGTTTGCGCTCGATTGACAAATAAAAGTTTATAAGAATAGTTATTTTATACTTATGCCAAAATAAACCTTACTTTTAATTTAATCGCTGAAGGTAAAGATTTTTGAAATATCTTAAATTCTATTAACGTTAACAAGAAGTTCATTTATCACACAGCTTTAAAATCGTTAGGTCTTATAGCATATGGTAGCCATGACAGCCAGCCGTTACGAACGGCAACTTCTTTGAAAATGTCGGTTCAGGTTATGGTAGACGCTTGTATAGCTCCCTCCCTTTCTCACCTGCCTATGTCATCCACGCTAAATAAAGGCCTGTTTTTACTTTGATTAGTGATTAGTGCAGGTGCTTAGTGTTTAGGAGTAAACACGTGTGGACAGCGTTTGATTACTGCAAGTGATTAATAACCTGTGTTGTAAAGTGATTAGAAGCGTCTTCTATTTTTTTTGCGAGAAGACTGCGAGTGTCACGCCCCTCGCGCCCTTCCTTTCCCCTCACTCGCAGCATGCCTGCTAGTGCCACTAAACACGTTTGGACAGCATTGCTAAGTGTTTAGCGTTTAGCGTCGGACGCTCGCTTCTGTTATAAAATGTCCATACTTCCTGGTCGACTGCTAATAACTGAATTTACTAAACACATCCACTAAACAGAATAGGACACTACTTACACTACACACCTGCACTAATCAACCGCAATTACTAATCACCTGCACTCGCACTAATCAAAGTGAAAACAAGCCTTAAGTATGGACCCATTTGCCAGGCCCGAGGAAGGGCCCGCCTGATGTGCCCTTTTCAAATAGATTCCCCTTAAAATATATCTTTTATGTGTAATCAGTTTAATTTTTTTAAATATTTCGAGGCTGTCGATCACCATACGGACTACGACATACTCGTAATTTATGTCAAGCAAGTCCCATGGACGTGACTGCGCAGACAAATGTTTTTGTAATAAAATATTTTTTGTTTACTGTTTCATACTGCGAGCACTTTTTCATAATTTAAGGTTTACATAAGGGCATCGCAGTGAACATAATATTAAAAAAGTATTTTTTCTAAAAATTATTTTCAGAAGAAAGTAATTAATTATTCAAATAACTTATTTAAGACTCGTAAAATAAGGATATTAAAGTATTTTAACGAAAAAACAGGCTAACATTTAACGTCATATGTTATGCTCGACAATATTAGCAAAACATTTTTTTTCAGCACACATGGTCACAGACGTGGGGCGGGGGGGGGGGGGGGTTCTGAGGTGCTAGACGTCCCGATGTTATTAATTTATTTCAGACTAGGTTGTCCATAGAGTGTTAGTAATACAATGAAACTTAAATACTATGTTAGTAATAACAGAAACAGACTATTATATATTATCCTATATGTAGGTGAATCCAGTGTCTCCAGTAAAGACTCTCAATATGTTCAGGAATGACCCTCAGGTAGCCGTTAGGACTGTCTCTCACTCTGCGCATCAACGGCGCTGCTCTTTTTCTAATTATGGCATAAAGCCATCCATTTGTGAATCTACAAACATCGCTGACGCACTGTCAAGGCAGCCCCATCCTGAAGGCATTGTTGTAATGAACTCTCAGAGCGTTCACAACCCGTTGCGTACAGTTGGCCCACAGGCTACAGGTATAAAATGATTGGCAGAAGGCCCTAAACAATATTGTTTTGACTTTCCTTGAACACCTGGCAAACCTGCGAGCTAGAATATAATTAATCCGGCTACCTTCAGTTTTTAAATATAAATTTTGTTTTTGGTCAAACACCTTAATCCCCCCGTGACCATGGGTGCATCCAAAACGTCGGGAATGAAAAAATTAAAATTAAAAGCGATAAAATCCGTAAAATTTATTTGATTCAGTGTAGCGTTCGCGTAAATATAAAAAAGTCATTATGAAAACGTGTCAGCTTTAACAGCCCTTATTAGCCCACTGCTTCACATGTGCCTTACATAAGTAGGAATATATAAATCGCTAATCTTAGAAGAATTTTCCACAATTGCCTCTGGGGTGATTAATTGACTTACGCTACCTTATCTCACGACACTGTAATGTTTAGTGACGTTCTTAGTAAATCTATTTGGCTAATGTGATTTTCGAAAAATTTCTGAAAATCTTTTGAAATCTAAATCTGTAGTAGATAATTGTGTGTCTGTGTCACAAGATTCGAACCATTTAAATTCGAAAACGCGTGATGATTAAATTATAGATATTCATGATAGCAGTTACCATACCTAATTATGAAAATTATAATGCTATATTTTGCATGTTTTGGTAAATAATATGACACATTTTGGGATTCCGTTATGGGAACATTTTTATGAATAATTTTATGGAAGTATGAACAAATAACCGGCCAAGTGCGAGTCGGACTCGCGCATGAAGGGTTCCGTATCATCGTAATACAGGTTTGTAGTAGGGGAGCCTCTTTTAATTTTTAATTTATTTAAATTTTTATATAATATATATTGTTGTTATAGCGGCAACAGAAATACACATTTTGGGAAAATTTCAATTGTCTACCTATCACGTATCATGAGATACAGCCCTTTGACAGACAGACGGACGGATAGCGAAGGCTTAGTAATAAAGTCCCGTTCGTTACCCTTTGGGTACGGAACACTAAAAAGGATTTTAATTATCATTTATACTGATCATGTCGTACCTTTAGATGGAAGATAATATTTTTTTTATATTTTGTTTTATAGAATAAGTAACAAACGACCACGCAATCCACCACTCAGTAGATGCTGTGGCTCATAGACATCTACATCTGTCTTTAATCACGAATCAAAATGCAGATGTGTTGTCACCCCTGAGGACGACAATGGAATGCCTCGTTTTCAGTACTATTAAGTTATAATATACTGTTTATGTTTGTATTTACAAACATAAACAGTGTTAAGGCTGCCTTTCTGTCTATTATAGGTATCTTTCGGGTGCCGATGTGCATATAAATAAAATTATAATAAATAAGATAAAGTACATTAGAATATTAATGTAAAACATTACATAAAATAGAGTACATAAAATAAATAAAACTCGTGCTGTGTGGTGGCAGCGTTAAGGAAACCATTACCCCGTTTTGTCTAGTATTATTAGAGGTGAGTTAAGATTGCCAGAAATATCTTATGGCTCCCGTTAGATAGCTGTATAAATATCCAGCATAAACGTCGACTATCTAGATCAATGACGGGTAGTAACATCATAGGAGTTCCGCTGGCTTCAATCCGTCTGCCAAGCTGAAGATATTAGACAGAATGCTCCATGTAAGGAAATAATATAAGGAAAGAGGTCCTCTACCCTTGTCCAGCATTGAATCTTTACGGGCTGCTACACAAGAAGAAGAATAATAAATAACCCTTAACCAGACGGTAGCCATCGGCGGAGGAGACTTCTGTTTCGCGTTTTACGTGTTTCTCATAATACGGAATGATAATGTCAATTAAAAATACTGACCATTGTGCCCGTTATATCACTACAATAGGAAACTTATTTGCGAGGATAGTCCTATTTGTGATAACGGCTAAAACATAGCAAAGTCTGCTGAAGCTACTTTCGAACACGACCTCTGCCGAGTACTTCTAATATTTTTTTATATAAAACCGAAGAGGCAAACGACCTTAATGTCCACCTGATGGTAAGTGGCTACTGCAGTGCACGGACGCCTGCCAAATTTAAACAAACAAGCCTACAAATACGTTATCACCTCAGAGAATGAAATTGAATGCCTCACAGAACGGAACAGAAACGGAACACAGCAGAGCAAGCACTGGCGATAGGTAAGAGGGGGATATCTACCCAGACAGACTCCTGGCAGAATAATAGTCCTACCATCTAGAAAAAAATAACTAGGCAGTTTTTGCCTGATTAACGAGACCATAATTCAGAGCGAGCTTCTGTTGTAGTTTTGGATAAAAGATTGAATCTGTGTGGACACTCAGAGTTAAAAAACACCGAACGACAAAAGATGACATGCTCGTTAGATGTTCACGAAACCATCCTTTAGGATTCAACTCCGGTAGAAGTCGGTATTATTATTCTGATTGCATTTACCAAACACTAAAATGTCACGTAAATATAGTAAGTGACATCGTGAGCAAACCTGCATTTTCGAGAAACTTAAAAAAATCAAGGATTATATATGATAAAGATAAATCTACCAAAAAAAAATTCATACTTAATTGAAGTAACGAAGAAGCAACCGATTTAGTATAAACAGAGTAACCAGAGTGCTGATATTGTGTAGCAAGCAATCGCTGGACATATCTTACATTATTATTTTTAACACAGTGACTACAAAGTTCACATTTAATCGAAAGGGTTTACACACACTACGCTTATTTAAATTTATAATTATAATATTTTTATTGTACACTCTTTATTACAATTATTGATACAATATATTTTTATTTGTATATTAATACCGGCCACATGTATTGGGGCAGCGCAATGGACTATTTCTTGTTTTGAAACCCCTTAGAAAAAAAACCGCCTTTTTTCTTTATTACGCACTTAACTATATTGCATCTTAAGGATAAAGGCTGTACTTGTTACAATAAAATATGTTAGTAAGAGAGTCACGACCTTTTTTTTTTGTTAAATTTTTCAGAAACGAAGCAATCGAACGAAAACGGTTTCATTTGTGATACTCCAAACGGTTGTTGAAATTACTTTACGGCTATGAAACATTGGTATCAAGACGGATGATATAATAAAATACAAAGGGACTTTTACTTGTTTTGTCGCACACACAGTAAAAATAAATAATAAATCATATCAATAAATCGATTTCGATATCGACAAATAATATTGCTATTAAAGCAGTTCACACGCAGTAGAATTGAAAGCTTTAAATGAAATGAAATACAAAATAAAAATATTTTATGACTATTTTTTTTGTTGAATAATATCCACTACCCTATATCTTCTCGTGGGTGTCGTCGGGTAAGAGGCGACAGAGAGAAACTGAGGCAGAGAGAGATAAACAGCAGCATCTTCCTGATAACAGCATAATAATAATAAAAAACTGACCCTGATGAGGAGGTGGAGAAAATATACGAGGATATCTCTAGAGCCATGCATTCCTCCAAAATCCACTATACGGTGTTAATGGGAGACTTCAACATAAAACTACGCACAAGAGAGAACGGTGACCTGAAGTTAGGGAAATTCGAGCAACAGAACTCAAGAGGCCAGCACCTGGCCGATTTCATGGAGAAAGAGGAACTCTTTATGTTGAAATCTTTTTTCAGATGCTGCCTTACAGAAAGTGGACTTATTCGAATACCAACGGTTTGACAAAAAATGAGATTGACTTCATTGTGACGACTAGACGGCAACTGTTCAATGATGTCTTAGTGATCGCGGGGTTGAAAACTGGCAGCGATCATTGAATGGTGAGAGGCATACTGAACCTGTACGTTAAGTTCGAGAGGTCACGTCTAATGAAGTAAACGCTCTCATCCATAGCTCCGAAAACTCTAGTTCGAGACTGCAATACAGTGGACAATATGCATGACAAGCTCGTGGAAACTGTCCGTGCGGTCGGAACTAAGTTCTGCAAGACCTGTCGCAGAAGAACCCAAAAACTCTCCAATCACACTCTCATGGCTATTAGACTGGAAATGAAGCTGCAGTCTTCAGCAGATATGACAGCATACAGGTAACTGAACAGATAGATCTTGTAATGCATGCAATTACAACAAAATCCCAGAACATATTCAAAGTTTGTCAATAAACAAGTTTAAAAGTTTTATTAAAGAAAAACTGTACAAAAAGTGTTATTATAATATCAAAGAATACATGAATGAAAATCACCCCTGGGGATAAGGTGATCGCCACCATGCTGGTTCTATGAAAAATCATTTAAAATTGTATGAACGAAGTTATTGTTAAGTGAAATATGTTTGAAAACAAAAAGTGCCGCTGGGTTTCTTGCTGGTTCTTCCCAGGACTGGGGTGTTTTCTGAATCAGTGGTAAATAAAAAATGACTTTCAATAAGTATTATGTATTAATCAATATTGAATAAAAAAATATTCTAATCTATTCTATTTTATTCCATGCGGCGGGACTTGAGCAACTTCAATACAGCTGAAGAGAGGATCAGGTGGAACTAAGACCCCAAAGTCTTTTCCAGAGATCTGTCTGCCAGAAAGGGCCAACTGTCGAAGCTGAAGACTGAATGTGGTAGCATCGTTTCCGGAACACTGGAAATTTGGAGTAAGATTTAGAGGTTCAACGGGCAGCTTTACACGTCATCGTTTGAGCCCCACGCAAGTGTGAGTAATGATCTTAGAGCACGTCTTATCCGACACTATTCCAATGATACCCGAGACGTCAGTCTGAGCGAGATTAGAATGGCTTTTCATCTCCTTAAATCAGCAAGGCCCCGGTTGAGTATGGAATTACAGCGGAACTTCTGAAAGCGGTCGGAAAACCAGTACCTGAAGTCCTTTAAAAGCTCTTTAATCACGTCCTCCATGGTGGCGAGAGAGGCGACAACGGTTTCTTAAAGAACTAGAGACCGATTTCCCTTCTGAGCCTTTCTTCACTTCACTGCCGACCGTATGAGGAAACTCAAGGTTGCTCAGCGAGCTATGGAGGGGCTATCCTTGGGGTTTCTTTGAATGATAGACTTAAAAATGAGGATATCCACAGTAGAACGAGAGTCACTGACATAGCCCAATGGATTAGTAAGCTGAAGTGGCAATGGGTCAGCCATGTAGCTCAAATAATCGACAACCGAAGGGGACGAAAGGTTCTCGAGTGGCAGCCTCGTACCGGCAGGCTAAGTGTAGGACGTTCCCCTACTAGATGGAGTGACGACCTGGTAAGACATGCAGGAAATCGATGCATGCAGGTGGCTTAGGACCGTGTTTTGTGACATTCCTTGGGGGAAGGTCTATGTTCAGCATTGGACTTGCGAAAGGCTGTAGTTATGATGATGAGCAGAATGGCGTAGTACGGCTGTAGTGATGATGAACACAGGGCAGACTCTCAGCAACACGATCTTACTTGCTTATACTAGAAGAATACCCCAACGGGTAAAGTAATGACAATGAGACTCGTAGTATTACCAACTGATATCTCTTAGTCGCCTGTGCGATAATTTATACTGCTAAAGCAAGTGGGAGATTGCCATTATAACTTCACAGATACGTGGTAGAGCCATGCTGCAGCTATATTAGTAGTATAGTTTAGCACGAATGGGTCGGCTCGACCGGGGAAGGACCACGCTCTCACAGAATACCATCGTAAAATAGCAGCTTAACGCTGCTGTGTTTCGTATGGTGAGTGTAGAGAACCGGATACCCTTTTTACTGGAAAAGAGGCATCCCATCTTAGTCCTCACGGGTGACAACGCATCTGCATTTTGATTCGCAAACAAGGATAAATGTAGATGTCTATGGGCCACAGCAACCACTTACCATCATGTGGACTGTGTGCTCGTTTGTCACCCAAAAAAAAAATTTCTTCGTATTTCCTTTCATTTTTTTACTCTCATTCTCTACAATACTGTATTCTATCTCATTCTCTCACAGGCTAAATATATGTTTGTCTCTTTGTAGTATCGCTTTTCGTTTCATCGAGTTTCAAATCACGACGATTCTAAAAAAGTATTACTTAAAAAACGGCGGGAAATAAATAGAAAAACTATTTTTAAGAGCACTGTTATAATTTTTTATATGAAATTAAATTATATTTGGAATTAATTAGAAAACAGTAATTATTTTATTTATTTATTTATTTTATTTTATTTGAAAGACCAACAGCTATCATAATTAGGATAGATAATACTAATAACTACAGTAAGCCAATTAAAGATTTTTTTTTATATGATAAGGGTGACAAACGAGCACACAGTCCACCTGATGGTAAGTGGTTGCTGCGGCCCATAGACATCTACATCTATCCTCTATTACAAATCAAAATGTAGATGCGTTGTCACCCGTGAGGACTAAGATGGAATGCCTCCTTTCCAGTAAAAAGGGCCTCCGGCCACCTGCACTCACCAAGCGAAACGCAGAAGTAAACCTCTACTTCACGCTGGTATTCTGTGAGGTCGTGGTACCACCCCGGTTCGAGCCGGCCCATACGTGCGACAGCAAAAGCTGCCGCGTGGCCTAATGGATACAACGGTGAATTTACAACAGTAATAAACACGATTCAACACTCAAGAGTATCCAATACTAACATACTTATGCCAAATGAGGGCTTAACTGATATAACATGTATTATACATATAAAAGAAAAATATAAACACAAATATAAAAGAAGTAATTCGTTAGTTTTGTAACAAACGCATCAATACCTTACACGTAGAGCTACCAAAAATGCATTGTTAAGTATTACGCTGGGCTGACGTAGCGCTAGTGTTAAATCGAAGTTAAACTCATTGGCTAGCTTGTTAAAATTACTGCTCGCTCGCCAAATAAATGTATTTTGCCTATAATTTTTAGATACAAACGGGAGACTTAAACATTTGTTGTGTCTAAGAGGTTTGGCAGGACAGCTAAGATGTGATTGAGATAATGTCATAGGATATATTTATTGGCTTCATAATAAGACATATAGTAAGTTTTGAAGCCGTAATATATATAATAAAGAATAGTTTAATAAATTGTGGAATATATTACTACCATTTAAGCTAGTGGGATGCGGGAAGTAAAGTCTGTGTAAGAACCTCCGAAGGAGGCGGAGCTATAGCCGAAATAAAAATATTTTTTTGGTTTTTGGCCATTTTGACCCCCTAGGAGTGTAATGAGAACTTTTTGCCCCTATTCAACCATGACCCCCATGACATCCTCTGCATGAAAGGCTATTCAAACTGATTAGGCCTAAAGATCGAGTGGGTGACTCGTTTCTAGTTAGTTCAACTCATTTCTAGTCTTTACTTCCAATAAAGTAATCGAAGTTTTATTTAAATAAATAATATTTCATAATACAACATGATACAAATGTTGTCTAACTTTATAATGTAGTCAATCAAGTAAAGTTAACTCTGGTATTATTAACGAATTCAAGTCTTACGTAATAAAAAGAGATTTGAGACTTTTATTTCATCGTTATAGCTAAAGTAACTCATGACAGGGCTTTTGATTCAAATTTTATTGACGTGGGTAACCTGAGCTCGATCCATTGTTTAAGCTTCCTTTAAAATTTTTAAATAATCGCGCAATCATTGTTTAGCAGTCTGGTTCAACGTAAAATTGTAGGTAATTTTCTTCATGGCTATTAATTTACAAATATACTAGCTGGCCCTACTGCTGACTTAGAGGTCGTACAAATGAATATGGTTCACGTGCGCGTAAACTACGCTTGCGTAAGACATAATAGGTCTTGCGCACGCTTAATAAAGGTGGAGCTTGTGTTTTAAGGACAGTTTGCTCTTACTGTTAACTAGCGGGTGGAGGCGACTAGTGACGAATTTTGCATGGTTTCGGATAAAGCTGATATGCTCCGCGAATGTCATAACTTGTTCGAATGTAATCCCTAGATATTTGGCCGTTGGTTGCCAGGGGATCTGGCGGCCGTACAGGGTGTTTTCTTGGGGTTCCTGATTTGACGATTGAAAGTGAAGATCATTTAAAAGCAAATTGCTACACTTTTCTCAGGATTCACTTCGATTCTCCATAAGCCGAAGCAATCACCTAGGAGCATCTCGGTGAGAAATCGTTTATAGGGGTTGAGCAACGAAGAGTGCCGTGTCAACTGCGAAAAGACCAGTATTTACCACTGGGTCCTTAGGGGTGTCACTCGTGAAGAGTGTCCAGAGTAGTAGTGGGGAGAGGACGAAGCCTTGTGCGACTCCAGCCTTGATGAGGTGCTTTGAGGAGCGAGTATTCGATAGCAAAAGTGGCGATTGGCAAGAAATGCTCTGATGATGTGGATGAGCCTATCAGGCACGTTGAGCTTATACTGCTTGTAAAGCAAGCCGTCGTGCCAAACATTGTCAAACGCTTTTGCGACATTGAGGAAGAAGGCACCGGTTATGGTAGTTCTGCGACTTCTTTGTGGGAGGTTGAATCCTTTTAGAATGTATTCTGTGAGGCGATGTAGCTGGTCGGTACACGAGTGTTCGGATCTGAAACCAAATTGCTCGTCTGGAAGAAGTTTGTTGGTGAAGACGTATCTACGAAGGCAATTCAATATGAGTCGCTCGTAGACTTTCCCAAGTATGCTGAGGAGATTAATTGGTCATCCCCGGTTTCGGGATCCCTATATTACGTCTGCCTCTTTCCATGCATTTGGGAAGGAGCAGCTGGAAAGAAGAGCGTTGAATGTGCCTACTAGGAGGCATATTAGCGGCGAGGAGAGGGATTTCAATACCCTGTTGCTAATGCCATCGGGGCGGATGCTGATTTCTTTTTAAGGCTTTTAATTACTTCTGTGACTTCGTCAACATTCACAGGTTCTAGTGCAAACTTACGCTCGACCTCCGCTTCGACCTCTGCAAGGTGAGCAGGGTCTGTATGTTCGCTAGAGGGAGTATAATGGCTCTCTAAACTGTGGGTGAAGCATTCGGCCTTTTCAGAGTCGTCAAAGGCGAGATCGGGGTTCCCTAACTTGATGAGAGGCGGCATAGGTAAGGATTTTTCTTCTTTCAAAGTTCGCGTCAATTGCCAGAAGGGAGTTAGTGATGGCTCGATGTCCGACAGCAGATTATCCCACTTATTCTGTCTGAACTCTTTAATGCGCTGTTTCACCTCGTTTTGGGGGTTGCGTAGACGGAATCTGTTATCTATAGTACGATAGATTGTCGAATATCACTCGGAAGCTTCATGTGTTGATTGCTCGACACACGAACCTTCCGAGAGCATTCTTCAACTGTAGAAGTGAGGTGGGCCAATAGGGCGCTAATCGCCGCATTGGCCTCCTTAGGCGAGTCTATATTGTTCGGGATTTTGTTTAAGTGCTGGGAGGCCGTAGACTCGAGTTTGACCTGGAGCTTACGGCACTCAACAATGGTTTTGGTCTGCGAGCTGGCTCAGGACCTCACCTGCGAGCTGGCTCAGCTGCAATAAGACTGGTCTATGGCTGAGTCGAGTTCTGATATTGTTTCAATTGGTGATATCGACAAACGGACACCTTTGAGTATTGCTACGTCAAGGATGTCCGGTTGGTGACTGATAGCGAATGGATAGCGGGTTGGAATCTCAGGTGCGAATTACATCGAAGTTTAGTCGTTTCATGAGATCCAACAATGCATTACCGTTGAGGTTGCTTGTAAGCGAGTACCTGGAGGAATTCTTACTGTTGAGGTATCCAGCTATTATGACACTGGAGCCTAGGTTAAATAATTCTGCAATGTCTGATTCAACTATGCGTTTGAGTGGCGGTAGATACGCCGATACGATGGTAAGTGGCGGAAGGACAGAGAGAGCCTCCTTACACATAGAAACTTTTATGTTGGTTAACGGTGGGGCGTCGATTGGTACACAGTGCAAGAACCTTTTACAGTAGATCAAAGTGCCGTCTCTAGGGCTGGTCAACCTATCATATCTAACTAAGGTGTAGTTTGCGATCTTAGGATCGCGATGGCTAGGTTTCAAAAAATTATTTTGCACTAATATTACGTTTATATCGTGGTTGTGCAGGAAAAGCGTGATCTCGTCTTTTTGGTCTCTGAGGCCATTCGCGTTAAAGAATGCGACAATCAGAGAGCGTGGTTTAGTTCCACCGAGATTTTGCGCTGCCATTCTGATATTTAGATAGGGTGATTAGCCGCACTGGAAAGACCAGATTGCGTCGATAAGTCCTATGTGCTCAATCGCATTAAGCTTGTGGTGGTGAGGTAGCTCCGCGGAGTTTGCAGGCCAAGGAGGATAACTCAGCAACGTGATGTTGCTGATGAAGCCGCAGACTAGCGAAAAGTCAGTGGCGAAGGAGGATGAGCCTTGTGGCACGAGCTTTGATTTTGTGGCCTGGGGAGGCGACACAGGCTGTGAGGCGACAAGTGCCGGCCAAGCGTTGGATTTTGGCGCAGGAGGCGCGGAAGGGCTAGCATCTTGCTCAGCCGCCCCGGTCACTGGGGCGGGCTTGGTGGCGATTTGAGGCGAGCAGGTGGGCACCGTAGACGGTGTGGATTTGGGGGCGGCAGCCGAGAGCGAGACACACTGGCTTGACCCGTGCGTCCGGAACGGCATCTACCTCCCGCTACTTCCTTCGCAGCGCTTTGGAACACCTGCAATAATTTTCTGGGCATCCCTCTTCGCGGCAATTGACGCAGCTCGAGGTTTAAAGCGTATCGGGCGTGTGGGGGCAGTCAGTGGTGCCGTGATCCCCTAGGCACTTGACGCACATAGGCCTGTGGTAACAATTTCTTGCCGAGTGGCCGTACTATTTCCTATTGACCCCCTACCTAACGGGGACACGTCCGGATTCTACAGAGCCCAAGTGCAGAATGACTGGACTGAATCACTGAACCACTACGGCAAATATTCGGCCTATTTGAGAAAGTTTCGGGGAGGCCTATCATCATCAGTGGACTTTTGATGGGCTGTAATAATGACGATGATGAGTTCTGTTTATCTTCGCTGCCCTTGATACTAAGGATAGAATGAAAACAAAAATGACACATCTTCAATGGAAAAATGAATGAAATAAAAATCGCATAATATCCCCATTAAAATTAAAAAAGTAGCAGCATACATCCCACTATTGGGCACAGGACGCAGCGAGTTTTACGACAAACAAATACGATTGGCCCTACAGGCCATCTCTGCAACCTGCCGTTAATTTCGAGTGCAAAAAGCACCAAAGTTCATCTATTAGTCATAAAATTTTCAAGGGAAATTCAAGAGAAATCGTTGTCGATTTCTTTTGAACGAATGAACTGATTTTGATGCGGTTTTGCAATTGGTGTTGTTTTTTGAGGTTAAGTGCTATTTAATTTCAAAAACCTACATTAACACTATACTTTATTAAAACTACACTAACAACATTAACTAAACTACATTAACATTAACTTAACATCAAATCCAGTAAATATTATTATATTAGTTACGCCTATTCTACTGATTTATTATATTATGTATAGATATATATTATTCATTACAATTTTATCGGTGGCGAGGACCGGACTCGGGTTGCCAGTATTGTGATATTTACGACGAGCACCAGAATTATCACGGCGTTAAATATGAAAGTAAAAGTTTTCCTTTGAAGCTATTGAATATGATATACTGTCAGTCTTCTAAGTGACATCATAATTTTAGATAAACGTATGAAAACATCTTAATTTAATTAATTTTGTAACGATCTTCCTCTGCCTGTAGTTAAATATTAAAATATATAAGATTTACGCGACTAGGCTGATGAATTGACCTTTCTCAAGCAACTTTCTAAAGGTGAATTATTTGCTGATTATATTTTATTACACGGTGGGTTTTTAAAAGTATTATAATGCTATGTTGGTTTCGTTTTTTTAAATTGTCTATGTGTGGGTCAGATTGTGTGTGATTGACAGTGGTTGGTAGACAATTAACACTTCTGCGTGAGCGTCACCACCTGTCAGGGTATCGAAAATGCATACGTGATAAAAATTGACCGATTAAATTACTATTTTCACGGTTTTTAGCTAGCGAGTAAGCCAGGAGTGCATGGGTCACCTCATGTCCCATGTTTACCCGAATTTGTTTGCAGACTGCGAGGTGTCGGCCACGCTGCCACCAAAGTGATGAGGTCCACACATTTACTCAAGCAACCAATACAATACCAGCGTAAAATAAGAGCATAATGCTGTTGTGTTTTTTATGATAAGTAAGTAAAGAGAATCAGAAGTCATTGTTGTCATGGCAGCGTAAGAGAATCTCTCACTTCTTTTAATCCGGTGAGTGTTTTTAATGGAGTCTGTTGGAAAATCTAGAAAAAATACCGATCAAAAAGCATCACACGAGGACGTGTAAAATGTCAGGAAGGTCGTAACGGGAATGGATAAAACTATCAAAATATAATAATGAATTAAATAGTTTAAATAATATCAATTCTAATGTTTTTTGTTCATTTCATTCATATTAATTTAGCCAGAAAATTTCTTAAGAATTTATGATTAATTTCAGCTCGTTTCAGAACCGTTTTCAGTGCTTAGAAGACTGCAATGAAGTGGACGATATGAATGACAAGCTCGTGGAAACTGTCCATGCTGTCGGAGCTAAGTTCTGCAAGACCCGCCGCAGAAGAACATAAAAACTCTCCGATTACACTCTTAATCTCATGGCTGTTAGACGGGAGATGAAGCTACATTCTTCAACAGATTTGACAGCATACAGGCAACTAAACAGACAGATCTCCAAATGCATGCAGCGGGACTTGCGCAACTTCAATACAGCTTGTATTGAAGAAGCAATCGAGCGGAACCAAAGCTCCAAAGTCTTTGCCGTGGCAGAGAAATGTCTGCCAGAAAGAGCCAACTGTCAAAGCTGAAGACCGAGTGTGGCAGCATCGTTTCCGGGACACCTGAGATTTTGAGTGAGATTGAGAGATTCTATGGGCAGCTGTACACGTCATTGTTGAAGCCACACGCAAGTGTGAGTAACGATCCAAAAGCGAGTCTTATCCGACACTATTCCGAAGATATCCCGAACGTCAATCTGAGCGAGATTACAATGGCTCTCCAGCACCTTAAAAACGGCAAGTCCCCGGGCGAGGATGAAATTACAGCGGAGCTTTTGGAAGCGCGTGGAAAACCGGTACTTGAAGTCCTTTAGAAGCTCTTTAATTCCGTTCTCCATGGTGGCACTACTCCGGTGGCGTGGAGCAGAAGTACGGTGGACTTGTTCTTCAAGAAAGGCGACAACGCTCTCTTGAAGAACTACAGACCGATTTCCCTTCTGAGCCTCGTCTACGTGCTGTTTTCGAGAGTCATTACGCATCGTCTCGTGCGCAGACTTGACGACTTCCAGCCTCCCGAACAAGTCGGTTTCCAAAAAGGCTTTAGTACCGTGGACCACATACATACCCTGCGGCAGATTGTACAGAAGACAGAGGACTGTAATCTGCCACTTTGCCTTGCGTATGTGGACTATGATAAAGCCTTTGATTCCGTCGAAATCTGGGCGGTGCTGCAGTCCCTTCAGCGGTGCCAAGTTGACTGTCGGTATATCGAAGTGCTGAAGTGTTTGTACAGTAGAACTACGATGGCTATCCAAGTACAGAATCAGAGTACGAAACCTATCCAATTGCAGATAGGTGTAAGACAGGGTGACGTTATATCCCCGAAACTCTTCACCGCTGCATTGGAAGACGTTTTCAAGCTATTGTACTGGAAAGGATACGGTATTAACATCAATGGCGAGTACACCACTCACCTTCGATTTGCCGACGATATAGTCCTTATGGCAGAATCGCTGGAGGACCTAAGCACCATGCTCAATGACCTCAATAGTGTCTCAAAACGAATAGGTCTTAGGATGAACATGGACAAAACAAAGATCATGTTTAATGTCCATGTCACACCTATGTCGGTAGTTGTTGGGAGCACTAAGCTCGAAGTTGTTGATGAGTATGTTTACCTGGGACAAATAGTCCGACTAGGTAAGCCCAACTTCGATCTATAGGTTGAAGTTGGACCTCTCGGTCAATCGACGGATTCAACTCGGCTGGGCAGCGTTCGGGAAACTACGACACTTTCGTTAGACATACCTCAAAACCTGAAAACGAAATTGTACAACCACTGCGTGTTGCCAGTGATGACTTACGGATCTGAGACGTTGTCCTTCAGTGCTGGCCGTATGAGGAAGCTCAAGGTCGCTCAGTGGGCTATGGAGAGGGCTATGCTCGGGGTGTCTCTGCGTGATAAACATAGAAATCAGGATATCCCCAGTAGAACCAGAGTAACCAACATAGCCCAACGGGTTAGTAAGCTGAAGTGGCAATGGGCCGGCCATATAGCTCGAAGAACCGACAACCGATGGGGAAGATAGGTTCTCGAGTGGCAGCATCCTACCGGTAGGCGAAGTGTAGGGCGACCCCCTACTAGATGGAGTGACGACTTGGTGAGACATGCAGGAAGTCGATGAATGCAGGTGGCTCAGGACCGTGCTTTGTGGCACTCCTTGGGGGAGGCCTATGTTCAGTAGTGGGCTTGTAAAGGACTGTTGTTGAAGCGCCTGTCAAATTATATTAGCAGTTCTCATGCCAATATTAGTCCGTAAGCTGTGTAGGTATGTTTAAAAAATGTTGTACCTGTCGTCTTTGTAAAAATTAGAGATCAAGTAAAGGTCGATTGAGCAAATTACAGCATTTTATTATTAAAAAGAGATCAAATTCCTATTCATGGTCCTAAATCGAAGCCGGATTTGAAAAAACGTAATTGGACAAGATATTATTTAGTGGAATACGCTTGGGAAGTCTTAAATATTCGTTGTGGAAATACCACCGAGGGAGTGAAGATATTTAACCAAGAAATCTGGAGTCTTAGCCCCTTAGATATTGGACTATTATTTAATTTATTTAACCCAGCACTCATTATCAGGTAGTATTTTGTGTAAATCGACTGCTAATTTATCAGGCATTTGCACTAGTCTCCCAATACCAGCCAGCATGCCAGAAGATAAGGAGCAAATTAGGAAACGAGCTAGTTACAAGGGACAAATAACAGCTTTTTCAAATTATTTAAATTCACTGAAGGTATCTTCATTGGCTGCTACTGAGGTAAATGAGTTGCAATTACGTATTAGTAGGATTGAGTCAATGTATGAACGATATGATGAGGTACAATTATCCATCGAGTGTAATACTGATAATATAGACGCCCAGATATCAGAACGAACTGATTTTGAATCCCTGTATTTTAAATCGCTTTCTCTTGCAAAAGGGATCTTAGCAGATTGCATTAAGTCAGATGACGTAAGCAGTGACGGTGGCTCTCATTCCGGCAATCATAAATTTGTTAAACTGCCCACTATTCAACTACCTAAATTTAATGGTTCTTATGATAATTGGTTAGAGTTTCATGACACGTTCATGAGCCTCATACATTCAAATGACGAGATAGATGACATAAATAAGTTTCACTATCTGAGAGCGTCGTTGGAAGGGCCCGCTGCTGTGGTAATACAGTCAATCGAATTCTCGGCAGCTAATTACACCGTCGCATGGACTATATTATGTGATAGATATGATAATAAAAGACTACTAATTCAAAATCACGTGACAGCCTTATTTAATATAGCACCAATTAATAAAGAATTGTCTGTCAACTTAAAACGTCTTATTGACCAAATAAATAAAAATTTACGTGCACTAGAATCTCTCGGTGAGCCAACTAAACAATGGGACACACTTCTCATTCATATTATTACTCAAAAATTAGATGCTAAGACATATCGTGAATGGGAAGAGTCTAAAGGTCGTTTGGAGAAAGATACACCTATCACGTTCGATATATTTTTGATGTTTTTAAAAAATCGAGCCGATTTAATCGAAACACTAGAAATGTCTAATTCTGGTGCTACTAACCGTTTAAATTCTTCTATAAAATATGCTCCAAAAGTTAAGGCAATGGTTTCAGTGCGGGATACCGGTAATAAAAACGGTTCGGCCTTTTCCGCCAAACTGTGTCCTAAATGTAAGGGTGACCATAAGTTAAGCAGTTGTCCTCAGTTTCTTGGATTAAGTAACGATGTGCGTCTACAGTTACTGCCAGAGTATAAAGTATGTTTCAATTGTCTTAATTCAGGACATTATGCAAATCACTGCAAAAAGCCAGGATGCAAAATATGCCACCGAAAGCATAACACTCTCGTGCACGTCGCAGATTACCAGTCAAAACCAATTACAGATATTAATACATCTAACACGAGTAGTGGTAATAATAAGCCCGTTATGCAAGGTCATTTCGAACAAACAAACAGTTCGACAGGCTCACAGTTGTCATCCAATTCTAACGCACATCTGTCATTATCCGCAAAGGTAGGCACTGCATCGTGTAGTGAACAAGGCGACGTATTGTTATCGACGGCATTAATTAAAGTTATAGGTAAGAATGGTTGTCCATATATTGCTCGTGCTATTCTTGATAGTGGCAGTAACGCTTGTTTAATAACTGAAGAGTTATATCAAAGGTTAGGTTTGCCCGCTCAAAATGTAAATCAGTCGGTAGTCGGTATTAATAATGCTTCGGCACACATCAAGAAGATTTGTAAGGTATCGATAAAATCATTGAATGATAACTTCTCTAGTAATCTTCATTGTTTTGTCCTACCATCAATAACCCAAAATGTACCTACTAGATATGTTAATTTGTCAAACTTAAAAATTCCATCTAATATTTCTCTGGCAGATCCTAATTTTCACTCACCTGCTCCCGTTGACATGCTTATAGGTGCTGATGTCTTTTGGGACTTAATAGGAACGCAGAGATTAAAATTAGGGGACGGTCAGCCGATTCTTTGTGAAACTAGCTTAGGATGGTTAGTATCAGGTCCGATAGATTATAGATATGTAAAGAAAGGGGTTAACTTTATTAAATGTAATTTTACAAGAATATTTCAAGATGAGGCTAGTAAAGATTTAGATGAAGATATACAAAAACAATTAGTACGCTTCTGGCACCTCGAAGAGGTAAGCCCTGCGTCTCTTTATTCAAACGAAGAAAAGTTATGCGAAGAACACTTTTTAAAAAACACCACGCGACTGGCAAATGGTCGATTTTGCGTGAGGATACCCTTAAAACATAATCCTGACGTATTAGGTGATTCTTGGCCACGAGCTAAAAAGTGTTTACTATCGCTAGAGCGCAGGTTAGCAGGTCAATCTCAGGTCTATGAAATGTATAAAGAATTTATGTCAGAGTATGAAAGTCTGGGTCATATGGAGAAATGTGAGAATGATAATTTACCACGTAAGATGCATTTTATACCACATCACGGTGTGCTTCGGGAAAGTAGTACTACTACTAAATTAAGAGTCGTTTTCAATGCTAGCAGTCCGACTTCTTCGGGTGTTTCCTTGAATAATATACAGATGGTAGGTCCCGTGGTACAGGACGACCTTTTGTCCATTCTTTTACGCTTTCGGCTACACAAATACGTTCTCACAGCTGATGTTGAGAAAATGTACCGGCAAATAGTCATTCATCCCGATGACCGCTATTTGCAACAAATTGTCTGGCGTGATAACCCTTCAGAACAGCTTCAAGCTTATCAACTTAACACCGTGACTTACGGCACCTCTAGTGCTCCCTTTTTGGCAACTAGGTGCCTCCAACAATTAGGCTTAGAGTGTACCGATGACAAGGTTGCTCAAGTGATCATTCACGATTTTTAAGTTGATGACTTGCTAACGGGAGGGGATGATATTAACGAGGTTACAGATTTGCGCCGTAAAGTGACTTCCACACTTGCATCAGCTCATATGGTTTTGCGAAGTCGAATGAATCTCAACTGGTTAGTGAAAATGATATTTCTCCGCTTGATTTGAATATTGGTGGCTTTGAACCGACTAAAACTTTAGGCCTTGGTTGGCAATCACATACTGACCAACTTTGTTTCCCTATAGGAGGGCTATTCTCAGGTAGAACAAAGCGTGATATGTTATCTGTGATTTCTCAGATTTTTGATCCACTAGGACTTCTATCTCCCTGTGTAATTAAGATGAAAATGCTTCTTCAACAGTTGTGGCTGCTCAAGCTGTCATGGGATGAGCAGTTGACGCCAGAAATCAGCAAGATGTGGGCTGAGATAATAGTCGATTTACCTAAATTAAATACTCTACGTATTCCACGTCGTGTTATTTGTGACTCGCCTAGTTTGTTTGAATTTCATATTTTCTGGGACGCTTCTGAGCGAGCATATGGCGCCTGTTTATATGTGCGTAGTGTTAATGATCAGGGTGAGGTTTTAATTCAATTATTGATGGCGAAAAGTCGTGTCGCGCCGCTTAAACCTATAACAATCCCAAGACTGGAACTTTGTGGTGCACTTGTTGGAGCTCGCCTTTACCAAAAGGTTGTAGCATCGCTGAGACAACAGGCTAAGCGCACTTTCTTTTGGACAGATTCGTCCATCGTGTTAGGATGGTTAAAGGTGTTACCTAGCAAGCTACAACCCTTTGTCAGAAATAGGGTTGCTGAAATATTAGAGAAGACTGGAAATTGCGAGTGGAGGCATGTCCCAACAGAGTGTAATCCGGCCGATCATATTTCTCGCGGTGTGAGTTGTAAGGATATTTCATCCATGAGTAAGTGGTGGTCAGGACCTGAATTTTTAAAGAAAGAGGTCTCTCACTGGCCTGCAAATTTCTTAAGTATTAATCACGAGTTGCCTGAGATTAAATCGTCAAATGTTATTCTCCACGGAATACTTCATTCTAGCAACAATGAAGATTTAGGTGGGAATAAATTAATTGAATTTAAACGCTTTTCTAAATATACTAGATTAAATCGGACCGTTGCTTATGTGCTGCGTTTTATTAATAATTGTAGAAAGCAATCCGTTCACGGTCCTCTAAGCAATCAAGAGTTGCAAACCGCACTCAATGTTATTATAAGAATATCTCAGAGTGAATCATTTGAGGAATACACCATGTTAATTAAAAATAAAAGTTTACCCACTAAAAGTCCGTTGCATAAATTTAATGTATTTCTCGATGATAATAAAATAATGCGTGTTGGAGGGCGTCTTGAAAATTCCGATTACTGTTATGAGAAAAAACATCCCATACTTATACAGTCCACTCATTATTTTACCAAATTGCTCTTCAATTATGAGCACATAAGGTTAATGCACGCGGGACCACAGCTAATGTTGGCCACTATAAGAGAGATGTACTGGCCGATTAGAGGTCGTAATTTGGCCAGATCTTGTTATCGACAATGTGTAAGATGTAATAGAATGAAAGGAAAAACCATCTCTCCAATAATGGGCAACCTACCCCACCAACGCATCCTTTCTGGTTTTCCATTTCAAAATATTGGACTAGACTATGCGGGACCAATTCAATCTGTTTCTCGCCATGGCCGTGGTTGTAAAATTGTAAAGGTGTATATAGCTATTTTTATTTGCTTCGCGACTAAGTCAATTCATCTTGAATTAGTGGGTGATTTAACTAGCAATACCTTCATATTAGCTTTGCGCAGATTTATGTCTAGAAGAGGGAAACCTCTTAATATTTATTCGGATAATGGTACCTCCTTTGTAGGCGCATACAATGACATTTCAAAATTTATTAGGACGTATTGTAATTATTTATCTGAGGTAATGGCAAATGAAGGAATTAATTTCCATTTCATACCGCCTTATTCTCCCCATTTTGCTGGGCTTGCGGAGGCTGGTGTCAAATGCATTAAATATCATTTAGTTAGAGTGCTGGGCAATTGTAATGTGACTTACGAGGAACTAAATACCACATTAATACAAATTGAGGCTATACTTAACTCCAGACCACTCACACCTTTGTCAACGAATCAGCAGTTCTCATGCCAATATTAGTCCGTAAGCTGTGTAGGTATGTTTAAAAAATGTTGTACCTGTCGTCTTTGTAAAAATTAGAGATCAAGTAAAGGTCGATTGAGCAAATTACAGCATTTTATTATTAAAAAGAGATCAAATTCCTATTCAACTGTAATGATTATGATTATTTATTGTTGTTGTATTTTTTTTAATTAACCAATCAGTAGACAGAGGCTCATGGCCTGATTAGTACGGTGACCACCACAACCAATCAGAGTGGAGGTTCGCTGGTGAAGCACCTCTAGCGGAGTCGTGGTGCGACTGGATGAAAAAAGACAAAAGAGGAGCGGATAGATTCGGCGTGAGGTACAGTTTTTGTTTTCTTTTTTGGTGTGTAATGGTATATGTCTGTGTCGCATTACCAACTCGCTGCTCTTTAATTAATTTTAATATTGTTTAATACAATTTAGTGTTATTTTCTGTAAAGTTTAAATTAAATTTAAATTAGCAAAATTATAAACACGTATATTATGTGTGATGTGTGGTTGTGCTTATAATTTACCCAAAATGTCGCCCACAAGACCTGTTGATAATAATGGCGTCAATGAAAGCGACTTTTCTATATATTATATACTAGGTGTTCCCCACGACTTCGCTCGCGTGTTAGGGTTTTTATGTTTTTGCGCGAAACCCTAATTCTTTTTCTAAAGTAAAAGTAGCCTTAGTTACTTCTTATGAAACCGGCTATCTGCCAGTGAAAGCCCCGTCAAAATCGGTCCAGCCGTTTCGGAGATTACCCGGAACAAACAGACAGACAGACACAGACAGACAAAAATTTTAAAAATTGTATTTTAGTTCTAAGTACCGTATTTACTTTCATATGTTGACTGTTGAGCGAACTGTAGAAATGGCATGTGTTGAGTTTGAGTACCTCATTGTTGTGAGCGTCTACAGACCCCTATGTTGTACATATGATACTTTTGAAAACATTATGGAGGAAGTTTTTGCTAAGCTTAATAAACAGAATAAATCTGTTGTAATATGTGGAGACTTTAATATCAATCTCCTAGAAGCTTCCTCCATCAATATTAAATTTAGATCATTGTTTAAATCATATGGTCTTTTCAATTTATTTATAGAGCCAACGCGTATTTCTCAATCTAGTGCAACATGTATAGATAACATTTTTACAAATGTGAAGCCGTTGCATAAATGTATAATTCAAAAATTAAGTTCTGATCACTGTGGACAAGTAGTTTCGTTACCTTATGTTCACAAAAAGCAAGTAGATGAGAAAGTTGTGTCTGTTCCAGTAAATGCACGTCGCTTGGAGAAATTTAGAAGTAACATAGTGAAAAAACTTCCATCACTTTCATACCAAAATGATCCTAATTTTTTGTATGGAACATTATTTAAGCTTATTTGCAATGAATTTAATAATACTTTTACTTCTAAAACATTCTCCTTGAACAGTCAGAAGTCATTCAATGAATGGGCGACAGTAGGAGTCCATAAAAGCAGGCATAGGTTATATGATCTTTACCATGAAAGGTCATATAATCATAGCGTCGAATTTAGGGAATATGTAAAAAAATATTCAAAAATATTTAAAAGAGTGTGCTCCATAGCCAAGTCTTTGCACTTGAGCAACAAAATTAAGACGGCTTCCAATAAAATTAAAATGACATGGAGTATAATTAATAGCGAAACTGGTAAGATCAACTCTCGCAATTCAAATTACCAGTTAAGTGTTAACAACAAATTAACTGCATCAGATCAGGACGTAGCAATGGTTTTTGAGAAATATTTTACTGATATTCCGATCTTGACCACTAAGTCACTGAATTCTTCTCCTGCCGTCGCCGAATCATTACTTAAACAAAATGTAAATGTGTGTACAAAGAATTTTACATTTCATAAAGTGTCATCAAAAGATATTGTAAAATATTTTAAAACTATTGATGTTAAGAAAACTGCGGATCTGTGGGGGATTTCCGTTAAAGTTATTGCGTCTATAATAGATACAATCGCGCCTCATTTAGCTATTATTTTTAATACTAGTATCGAATCTGGTGTGTTTCCTGATTTAATGAAGCATAGTAAAGTAATACCTTTATTTAAATCTGGTAGTACATTAGACCCCGCCAATTTTAGACCTATTTCTGTACTACCAACACTTAGTAAGATTTTTGAAAAAATTATTCTTGATCAAATGTTAAATTTTTTTAATATAAATAATTTACTTCATAAAAATCAATTTGGTTTCACAAGGGGTCGCTCGACAACTGATGCCGGTGTTGAGCTGATTAAATATATCTTTAATGCATGGGAGAATTCACAGGATGCTTTGGGTATATTTTGTAACCTCTCCAAGGCCTTCGATTGTGTTCACCATGAAACATTAATCAGGAAACTTCAACACTACGGTGTAAGAAGTGATGCCCTTAAATTAATTATTTCATATTTAAGTAAGATAACGCAAAAAGTTGTCATTAACAATATGAGCTCTTCCGGATCGACGGTACAAATGGGCGTGCCTCAAGGCTCAATTCTCGGCCCCTTTCTGTTTCTTGTATACATTAATGACTTACCTTACATAGTAGGGGATAACCATGATATAGTATTATTTGCAGATGACACTTCTTTAATTTTCAAATTAAGTCGACAGTTACTAAAATATGACGAAGTAAATAATGCTATATCTAAATTAGTAAATTGGTTCGATGTTAATAATTTGCATTTAAATGGCACTAAAACAAAATGTATGAAATTCGTGACTCCAAATGTCAAACAATTAAATACTAATGTAATTTTAAATGGGGAGAAACTGAGTCTTGTAGATACCACCATTTTTCTTGGAATCACACTAGACGCGAAGCTTCAATGGAGCCCCCATATATCAAAACTAGCAAGCAGACTTAGTTCTGCAGCATATGCTGTAAAAAAGATTAGAAGTCTAACCAGTGTTGAAACAGCTAGACTAGTTTACTTCAGCTACTTCCATAGCATAATGTCGTATGGTATTTTGCTATGGGGACACGCAGCTGACACTGAAATTATATTTGTTTTGCAGAAGAGGGCCATAAGAGCAATTTATGATTTAAAGCCTAAAGAGTCGCTGCGACAAAAATTTAAGGAAATTAATATATTAACTTTGGCCTCTCAATACATTTATAAAAATGTAATGTACGTACACAAAAATAAAAGTAGTTTTACAAAAATAAGTGATATTCATTCTGTAAATACTAGGAACAGACACAAGCTAGTAGTACCAGTTACTCGACTCCATCGAGTCAGTAATTCATTCTTGGGGCGATGTATACGCTTTTACAACAAAATTCCAGAAAATATACAAAGTTTGACCTGTTCAAAGTTCAAAAACTTTATTAAACTAAGTTTGTATAAAAAGGGTTATTATAATATTAAGGAATTTATGGATGATAATAACCCCTGGAAATGAGGTGATCGCTACCAAGCTATTTCTAATTTGTTGTGTTGTTAATTTGTGTAACATCATGATTGTAAGCTGTTATTTAAAAAAAAAAGTCCCGCTGGGTTACTTGCTGGTTCTTCCCAGGACAGAGGTTTTTTCCGAACCAGTGGTAATCAAACAAAATAGTGACTTTCAATAAGTATTATTTATAATCTATATTGAATAAAAAAGTTTCTGTTTCTGTTTCTGTTTCTGTTTATGCATTTAGTAAAAAACTGTAATTTTGACATTACAAACAGTCACTTCAATTTTATTTATTTGTATAGATATGGGCAACAACTACGCATATGCGCACTCCTCTGTATACGATTCCATTCATAATGTTTTTGCCAACCAATCGACTCTTACGAATGTGTGCATGCGCAATAAAATCAGCTAAAATAATGCATTTTAAATTTAAAAGACAAAAAGGACAGAATGCTTGAGATTTTTTAAATTAATTTTTCTTTACTTTCTGCCTATATTAAGTATACTGAACCTTCTCTGCAAATTTGGCCGGTTATAGCAAAATAGTTTTTGATTCGTTTTTTGTCTGAAAAACGTTACCTCCTCACTAGGATTTTCTCCAGTATCGCGGGGGCAGTTTATATACATAGATTTCACAAGGACGAACGTCCAGACCCAGAACAATTATTTGTGGGTCATACAAATACTTGGAGTTGTTCTGTACGGGATTCAAACCCGCGGCCCTTAGCGCTGCAACTCATTGCAAAGCAACTGCGCCACGGAGCCGTCAAAATAACCTTCTATAGCTTAAAGAACCGACAACCGATTAACAGGAAAGGTTACACACTTGAGTGTGTGATGACCGGGTAAAAGATGCAGGAAGTCAATGAATGCAACTGGTTCGTGGATGTGCTTTGTGGCATTCCTTGGGGAGGCCTATATTCAGCAGTTGACTTATAATTATGTGAATGATGTTGTAATAATGGTGATAATGATATTGAGGGTAGCACTTAAGCGCTTAAACGCGCCTACTCCGCGCACACAGCATACATCCGCGTACCTGGGCGGTTCTCACCGCCATCGACACGAGCTAAGCAGTCACAGATGGGGTCCGCACTCCCCCACTCGGACAGGGTTTTTGAGATAACCCTGAGTCAGATGAAGCTTTAAAGCCAGAAAGGCTAACGGCATTAACATCTCGGAATATAGAGAGATAGATAAACACACCTATTTTTAAGGTTAGAAAAGTTAAATATGTAATTAATACAGAGTATAATTACAGACTATAAACATCGATCACTAATAAAAAACTAGATACACAATCAGTGACAAAAATGTCCTTATCGAATGAGCGCCCACTTGAAGATTTGGGTGCGCTTTTAATTTATACGTAGCTTTGTGAGTGCAACTTTAGGCAATGCGTTAGAAATGCAAAGGTGAATGCAAAGGTTGAATTTACATTAATGTATATTTATTTTAACTAGAATTACGATTACCGACAGTTTTTAGAGAACTTTTGCTTGGGATTGTGTATCTAGTTTTATATTAGTGACCGATGGCTATAAAGCGTTCTATGTTAGTCCGCATAGGTAACAACGCAACTGTAGTCCTTTTCGTATGAAGTTGGCTGCAGGTGTCAATGGACTGTAGCAGTCACTTCCAATCAGGTGAATTGTAAGTTCATTTGTCACTTCAGTTTTATAAAAAAAATATGTTGTAAAAAAAATATGTGCCTCAGTGGAGAGATTAACATATCAGCGGGCAACGACGTAGAGTCGAAAGGATTCTGTATGTCACTATAGTATATTGTATTATCTATGGCTCTGTACGGAACTCGGGAAACATCCTTCGGCGTATCTTAAGTACTGACTTTCATTGTTCATAAATAATTTTTTGTATTGCAATAGTATCTACAATATATCTCTATATATAAAATTAATTGCTGTCCGTTAGTCTTGCAAAAACTCCAAAATTGCTCGACTGATTTTGATGATTTTTTGTGTGTATTTGAGTGGGTCTCTGAATGATTTAAAAACTCGATTGAACTCGGTAGGTGGCGCTGTTGTCGAGATCCAGAAATCACCCGTGCAAAGCCGGTGCGGATTGCTAGTATTTTAATAAAACAAACTGAAATACGTTAGCCGTGTTAAAGTCATGTCTCTATTAATTTCTGTAAGGGTTATCGAGTATATTATTCACAAAAAATTTTATGAATCAAAATTGGTACTTTATATCAATAAAAAAAAATTAAAACGCTCTCGAATGTATGAAACACGTATTTACCCTGTTTCTATTTATGCACCTTGTCCAAAATATATACTTGTATTTTACTTTAGTCTTCGGAAATATTCTAGAAAAAATCTCTAATACTTTGGAACGATATAATCGGTACGTGTTTTCGATTTAAATATATGTTAATATGATTAAATCGGCTTCGCTTATTTTCTGTCTCTACTGTATTTTAAATTGTCATAATAGTTTCTCGCTGAATTGAATAACTATTGAATTGAAATTTACTTGGAAACTACTGATGTAAAATTACGTCGACTATAATTCATTTTAATGGAGTTAATAAAAAGAAGAGTCGACGATGTTAATCGACGCGCATGTTCTTTTCTTATGTTCGACGCGTATGTTCATCGATTCATCGGAAACGACTAAACCGATTTAAATGATTATTTTTTAATGAATAGGTTATATATATAAAGAAGAAAAAAATCCTCCCCTAATGGTGCAAAATAGAAGTTTTAAATATTAACTATTTTCATGACACTCTAGTTATTATTTTTAACTGCTTCGTTGGTTTAGTCGCCGTTGATCTTGCGCCTGATCTCTTCGTTTTCGTCCCATTAGAATATAATAAGGTACTCTAGACCGAATTTCGGTCACGGCGGTCTCAACGGAGACTAGCCATCGCGGCGCAGGACAGGATTATAGTGCCCAAGTGTATGCGCAAGCACAGGTGCACTCTCTATTCCCTCACTCTCATCGTCCGATGGGACAGTAAACCGACACGACTGGAGAGAGATCAGGTGAAAGACCAACGGCTTTATTCCAACTTAGTCCTCACGGGTGACAACACATCTGCATTTTGATTCGCAAACGAGGATAAATGTAGATGTCTATGGGCCACAGCAACCACTTACCATCAGGTGGACTGTGTGCTCGTTTGTCACCCTATCCTATAAAAAAAACGCAAGTGAGACACCGCCAACTTCCTGACTCCGGGCAGCTACTGAGAATTTCTTGATGGAAAAACTCAATAACTGATTTTTTTTGGCCCAACTCGGGATTCGAACCCGGATCCTCATGATCAGCAGTCGCACTACTACTACCACTAGACCAACGAGGCAGTCAATTCATTAGAATATAAGAGTAAGGGAAATAGTGCACCAGTGTGTTTGCGCACAAAAGCTACGTAAAGCGACATATTATCTAGTTCATAATATTGAAATAAATTATGTTGACTTTATTTCAAGCATACGAGCTAAGCCTATCCCAGCTGAATTTTGTGCAACTGTGCCCTACTCCACTTCAAAATAAAAATTTCAAAACCAAGTTGTCCAGTTTTCAATCTACATATCCTTGTTTTTACCGTACCCACGAGATTTTACCGTAATTCATTTTCTTACTTATTTAAATGCTTTTTGAAGCGCTAAATTCTTAAAATTTTACTTATGAATTCTTAAACTAAACTATTAGTAAGTTAAGTTTTAAGAATTTAGCTTTAGCAACCAAAAAGAAATTTTCGAAATATTGTAAATTTTATAAGTTAAAAACGTTGAATTCCAAAATACGTATTTCATAAATATAATTTAACAAAAGAGAATCCATTACTTTTCGTGCCGTGGGTGTAGTAGGCGACTGTTCGTATTTGACTGTACCTCTAAATCCCAAGCGATTTGTTTTATATAAAACTGATGTATTATTTATATTATCATTTTTTTTTTCTTTCTGAATAATTTTAAAACCATAAAGGATTACGCTGTAGTTATTTTATTGAATTTTGGGTAAAATCGAAGTAAAATAGAGAAAGTATAGAAAGCTGTAAATGCTACGTCCCACTGCTGGGTACAGGCATTCTTATTCTTAGTTCGCAGTTTGTGTTGCCTCGATGCTAGTTGGCGGATTTCGTTATTATATTATATTCTTGAAATATTTACGATCTTTCAGAACCCTTGTTAAATAACTTAAAATTGAGATTGACAATTATTTCATTGATTGTGTCAGGAGCTTCTGAGCTCAAATTAAATGTAGAATAAATAATAATTTTTAGTCTACGATTGGATAGCAACGAAAATATTAGGTTATGATCGTATTTCACTCAGACCAATAAAAAAAAGGCATTGCATGAATTGAACATTTCTGCATTACTCATAAATTTACACATAGTGTGATGATGTAACTGACAATATATTTTTCATTTATTTATTCAAAATATTAAAAAAAAAACTGATAGACTAAAATTTTAAATTTTAAGCCCTCCAACAGAAACCACACACGGTTTTATTGCTGTGGTTTCCACTATTAATTACTATTGGTACTAATGGTACGTTTATACATTTATTAACAAATCGTATGCTTTGTAATTCTATTTTTTATTTTGGTAAAATAATTAAAAACAAACAGATAACAGAAATTTAAAATTTTATATCGGTAATCGGACTGTACCTATTTCTGCAACGTAGCAGCAATGTGCGCACTGCTATTTTCCGTTATTAAGAGTATAGACAGCTAGTATTAATACAGTTCCTTATGTATTCAATAATAATACTTAAAGGCAAACCTGTAGCCTTCTTTATTAGTTTCCATTTCATATCCAAATTAGTTTCCAGTGTACGTTGGCTGCAGTGGCCACTTACCATCACGTGGACTGTTAGCTCGCTTAAAAACAACAAAGCCAAAACGTATGAACTGAAATATTCGAAACTACTATGCAAACGATGCAAGTGTACAATGCATTCGAAAATCCACATGTTTTCCAGCGAAGCTCACAGTAAATCTAAACGAAATTGTTTTACGAGAAACCTTTGTTTCCAAGTGAACTTTACTCGTAAAGAGAGCAAACAACTATGTGCTAAATGACTTCGAACATTTTTAACATGTTCAAAACCACTACTGGACAACAAACATTTAAATTAAATTCTAATATATAACAATTACATTTTACTAACCACGTAGTGGTGGCGGTGCAACAATAACAACTACTCCATGTCGTCGTGTTAGTGTCATAAGAGGAGACAAAAGGAATCTGAAACAGGAGATGGCCAGCAATATCGTACTGATATTACTCAAAGTAACAAAAAACTACGGTCGCCAATCCGCATGCCAAGCGTGGCAACTATGGCATAGTCTCAAATATGAAGCTCTCTGTGGGAGAGGTGTATGTTCAGCAGTAGTTTAAAGTCTTATAATGCATGGTAAGCGCTACAAAATATCTTTATAAACTTTTTGCTTGATAAGTTTCTTTTAGTTAACAAAAATTTATTGGCTTGCATGATTTTATAGGCTGCAAACGAAAGAATGGAAGGATTACATTTGCATAAACAATTTTCAAATAATTAATTATTTAAAATACTTTACTCTTCATTTCAGAAGAACACAAAAACTCTCCGATCACAATCTTAATCTCATGGCTGTTAGATAAGAAATGAAGCTGCTTCTTCAGTAGATTTGACAGCATACAGGCAACTGATCAGACAGATCTACAAATGCATGCGCGGAGACTTACGCAACTTTAGTACTGCTCGTATAGAAAAAGCGATCGAGCGGAACCAGGGCTCCAAAGTCTTTGCCAGAGATCTGTTTGCCAGAAAGAGCCAACTGTCGAAGCTGAAGACCGATTCCGGCAGCATCGTTTCCGGGACACCTGAAATTTTGCGTGAGGTCCTATGGGCAGCTGTACACGTCATCGTTGGAGCCACACGCAAGTGTGAGTAATGATAAAAGAGCAAGTCTTATCCGACACTATTCCGAAGATATCCCGGACGTCAGTATGAGTGAGATTAGAGTGACTGACATAGCCCAACGGATTAGTAAGCTGACGTGACAATGAGCCGGCCATATAGCTCGAAGAACCGACAACCGATGGGCAAAAAAGGTTCTCAAGTGGCAGCCTCGTACCGGCGGGCGAAGTGAGGGCGACCCTCCACTAGGTGGAGTAACGACCTGGTAAGACATGCAGGAAGTAGATGGATGCAGGTTTTTTTTTAAGTGTAAGTAAGTGGTTGCTGTGGCTTATAGACATCTACATCTATCTTCGATTACGAATCAAATTGCAGATGCGTTGTCACCAGTGAGGACTAAGATGGAATACCTCGTTTCCAGTAAAAAGGGTCTCCGGTTCTCTACACTCACCATACGAAACACAGCAGCGTTAAGCTGCTATTTTACATTCTGTGAGAGCGTGGTCCTTCCCCGGTCGAGCCGACCCATTCGTGCTACAACCATAATATAGCTGCAGCATGACTCTACCACGTATATCAACGTCTGACGTAATTGAAATATTTATATATAACGCCATATATCGGAAGCTGCCACCAATCAGTAGTGCATTCACTGCCGTGTCCTGCTGTGCTCATTCCGGTTTGAAGAGTAACACATATAAATTAATTATAATTATTATATTTGAAGCGTTTAATCCTAGTGTTCAGAGGTGACAATGTTGCTGTTATAAATAACTATCTAAGTGTAACCATCAGACCTTAGCGTTCAAATTGATATTTTAATTAGTATTCTAACGTGCTACATTTGTACCTAAAATTATAATGAAATATTTTATAGTGGTTAATGTGCCTTACGATATCGTATGGTGACGGCATAAGATAATCTATTGTTCCATTTCGTTTAGTTGTTGTTGTTAAAGCCGACTACGAAAAATGCCAAACATTCGAGTATATAATGGCTCTCGAGGGATTGTGCTAATTCTATGTCATTAACGCCAAACGTAAAATACGCCGACCCGTGACGGAGTCTCAAATAAAAAATAAAATAAGATTCTATAGCAATCCTTTCTACAATGACAGTGGCGTGGGCTAGCAGAAGTGGTCTGAAGATGGAAAAAACTACATAGCACGATGATCGCTTTGTGCTGCCTAATAAAGGAAAATTCTTGAAATTTTATTTATGGATAATCACGCTCAAGCTCAACCAAGCTCAAGAACTATTTTTCATACGGGATATAAATCCCGTATGAAAAATGAAAGCTTCGGACTGACAAACGCGATGTTCCTAGAGTCTTACTCTCAACTGTGAGCAACTCGCAGCAGGCCGATGGATGTGAAATACTAACTATTTAGTTAACGAATATAATAAAAACAATCGTAAAAAAAACCTTGAACGCTTTGCTAGTTAATATGTTCTTTGTAGATTTCCATTCATGTAAATATTTAAAATTTTGAAATCGGACTGAGATAGATTTTTAAATTTTAAATGTACAAGTCGACGACTGTCGGCAATTCGTTACATTGATTTGCTTTGGCCGAACCAACAATTTCGCGTGTATTATAATTTTCACATTGTCATTTCGTCATATTCGTATCATTATACAACTGAAATGTTACGACTAATAAACGAGGAGAAATTAAAATCATTATAGCTTGTAGTTTCGTAACTTTTATCAGGAAATTATTAGTTTTTATGACACCAAAGTTATTATTTTTTCTATTTTGATTTATATACACAAATATAAGTCAGCAACTCCGAATCATTCCATCTTACTAGAAAAAGTAGTTTATATTTACTAATCACAGATTTAAATTAGAGTCTATGAATTAAAGTCTCATGGAAAATTTGCGAACTAAAATCTAAAGTATGAAACTTGATAAATGTCTAAGTTCGCGAAGATTTATTTCATGATTAAGACTTTCTTTTACGTTTTGTAAGAAAACCGCTTATATTTAAGCTGTCTATTAAGCTAGGTACTTATTAACAGCTGTGAAAATATTATTAAGAGCCTTTGGTCTCTGAACTTCACAGACCGACGTGAGCCGTCTTCTAATAAAACTGATATATCATTCAACGTGGCCGAGCATCAGTTGAAATTAAGTAAGTTAGTTCGTTAGAAAGTTGTTATAGGCATCTCACCCTCCGAGCGAATAAGCCCTGAGCATACAAGGTGGCTTTTCGTAACGGAGCGCTTGTTCGGTTTTAGGCGGACCTTTCAATTGAGGCGCTACGAGTACGTTACCCAGTCACTATGAGTGCGGCTTAGGCGTAACACGCCGTCCGAATGGCGTTCAAGTGCCCGCTGGGTTTGATCGCGCAAATATTCTATATTCGTATAGCAATAAATTTTAAAAATGAAAGTTATACCTACTAAATTTTAGTGCTTTGCGATGACTCTTTGAGTGTTATCGGTGTAACAAATACATTGAATTTATTTGTTTTTGTAAAGTAAGTAATTTACAACTATTTTACGTAAATACTCTTAAAGTAAAAGCAGTACTACATGGATGTCAATTTTTATCGAAGTTCTAACGATTGGATAACTTTCTAACAACAAATTAAAATAAAAAAGTGTGAAAATGATAATCTAAAGAAGGTTTTAACAATACAGGTTAATTAATATTTTATTATTAACCGTGGCGGTGTAAGAATATCCACGGAAAATGAAACAGGAGATGGGTAGCAGAATTTTCCAATAACGACTCAAAATAATAAAATACTGCATGCCAAGAGTAGCAACTGTGGCAAAATCTTCCCAATGGGCAGGTCACGCTCCATTTTGGGGCAAAACATAGGCCTATGTTCAGCTGTGCACTTATACAGGCTACTTTGAATTAATGAATGAATATTTTAATATTAAAAAAAAAAACAGTGAAGGAATTGCGCACATTTACGAATTTAAAATGTGTTATTTTTTTAATATAGCAACAATATGATACTATATTTATATTTTCTTTTCTTTTTTGCATTTTATGATACTGATGTTTGAACGCAAAACATTATATAAATCTTTATGAGATTTTAATGACTGTTAGAGCTGTTTGACATAGATAATTAAAACAACAGCTCTTTTTATAATGTTATAAGCTTTATAAAATAGAATAGAATAGAATTTTTACTCAATGATTGCAAGAATACTTACTGAAAGTCGTTTAAGCTTTACCACTGGTCCGGAAAAACCCCTCCGTCCTGAAAAGAACCAGCTAGAAGCCCAGCGGGACATTAAAAAAATTATAATATAATATTTTATACAATTAAGTATGCAAGCATTTAGAAACAGCAGCGATCACCTCATTCCCAGGGGTTTAATTAGTAGAAATATATACTTTACATAATGAAATTAGTTGCTGGTTTTTATTTCCGTATTCCTCATCAATCGTCATCATAATCATTATGACCTTGCTGACCACAGAACTCTTCTGAAGATTGTATTGTGCAATTGTTTGAATGTTGTGAATAAAATAATTTAAGATATTATATTATGATTTCGATATTTGTTAAACAAATCACATTTTAAAATAGTTTTGTTTAAAGGTTTCTTTTCGTTCTAAACAGATATTAGTAATTTAATCACATTTTGGCCTTGTAACATACTTTTCGGTTTAAATGATGTCTTTTAAAACAAATAAGTTAAATTAAAATTTGTAGAAATCCCCGAAACAAGAGGAGCTGATAATCTTCAAACTGCTGAAAAATCATAACTAAGAATAATTTTGATCAAATAAACTTTCAAACAAAAACAAAAACTAAATCTAAATCGATTCATTCGTTTGGGAGCTACGATGCCACAGATTGACACACAGATACACAGACACACAGATACACAGACAAACAGATACACAGACACACAGATACACAGACACACATATACACAGACACACAGATACACAGACACACAGATACACAGACACACATATACACAGATACACAGACACACATATACACGGATACACAAGCTTGACATATAACACACCTCTTTTTCGTCTAGGCTTCAAAATGTGTTAAAATATTCGATCATAAAGAGCTCTTATGATATTATGTTGATATTTTTAGTGGTTTGATAAAAAAATTATCATATTTTCCCTCTCTATGTTATTTATATTACTGTGATTTAAACAACAGAGTAATAATAATAAAATTTACCATAACAAATTTTAAAATTAAATGAAGTAAATATTCACAAAAAATAAGAGTTTGAAAACACTTAAATATCACATATTAATTATGAGATGTGATGGTCCTAGAGAGATTGCTAGATCATAGCCATGGAATTTGTTGCCGGTTTTAATACGTAAGCAGAATTTCGTTCAGACGTCTGAAGGTTTGTGGAAATACGTACATAGTAACATACGGATCAAGGATGCAATAAATAGTTATCGAAAACAACTAATTGGTATACGTTTATTCATTGTTCATCATAGCTTACCCGAACGTATGACTCAAATATTAGAGACACTAGATTGTTACGGGAGAGACCTACCAAGATGTCCACGTCAGCAGAATGTTCTGAATGCAGATCATATGCAGATGCTGAGTGGACAAACAGAAACTGCCGAGTTTCTGCGTGGGCTCTCATGCAATTATTTTAAGCATAGATTTTTAAGTTACTTTTAAGCGAATTCTGTTAGCCGATTAAACATCTTTTGATTAATAAATTAGTATTTTTAAACGTCTTCCAGCCCCTGCATAACTTGCATATGGAGATAATTACACTTCACACTTCATAGGAAGACGGGTTAGAAAGCGCAGTTTTTTCAATTATTTTGTGCTGTTATCAGAAAGATGCTGCTTTCCATCTCCTGTTCATTTCTCTCTGCCGCCTCTTGCGACTCCCACGGATGATATGGGTTAGTGTATTCTCTTACGCGACTAAACGACAACCCTTGCTACACGTTGTAAGTAAAACGTTTCCTTCCAACTGACAACTTAAGAAAACGTTGAATAATGAATGTTGATTTATAATTTTTATTATCTCAATATACAAATTATATAAGACAAAATAGATCATAATATAACTTGAAATGTATAAAGTCTTCTATATATTTGTATATTATTAAAAAATGAATTTTAAATGTTTACATACTTAATTAAATTTAACTAAAAGGTTACCCACAATATTAAAAAACTATAAAGAAAAACTAAAACTAAAAATTTAAATTATTATACAGTCCTACTTCCCGTAATATCGTGCCAATAACGCTGGCGGAGTTTCTTCGCTGAATGGCTATACTTAGCCTTTTAGCGAGAAAAGTATCACCTTTAGCGACGACCAATCGCGGAAACAGTTCCTTTAGAATCTTTACCGCACGTGGACTGACTGGATAGTCATTATAAAATATCGAATATGTATCATTTTAAATTATAATATATTTTGTGAAGATTATCTCAGAATTTTGTATACTAAAGTGTTCATAATATTTTAAACAAAAGTATTCAGTCATAGCTAATTATTATATTTTTTAGAATTTTATCGTTGGCATCGTTTAAATTTTCCTTAAGTGACATCCTCGTAAGCCTGCGTCTGGAGCTTGGCCATCACCCCCTTTGCTATGATATTACGAAAAAATAACTTATACAAAATTTAGAAGATTATAAGCATTTATTTGGCAATAAAAATTGGAGAACATTAAAAACTGCTGCAAAATCTGTATTCTCTGCATACCTAAGATTTTTCTTAAATATTTTTATTAAATTAATACATTTTTAAAGAAATTCACTACATATACATATTAAATAAATTAAAACCAATTTATAACTTCTTAAAATAGCGTCGAAAACCTGTATTGTAATAATATACGAGTAATTTAATGTTGTCGTTTTAATGAAGTGGCTACTTTGAACTAAAATTAAAAATATAATAAAACTTGCATGCTCCAAGATTCGGGATCTTAAATGCAAGCATTCTATAAAATTCTATAATTTTATTTTTTTATTTTATCATTAGGGTTTGAGTTAAACATGGTGACCCCAAAAATTAGAGTATTATTTGAATACGAGTCCGACGGGAATCTAACGCAGCAGGGACATCTCGCAATATCAATGTTGCGTTTGAAGAGGATACCACTAACGATCGCACTGTGCGTTTTTGATTTTATCGTTTTCGTAGTGAAAACTTCGACTTGTAGAATAAACCACGACTAAGACCAGAAATAAAGGTAGATAAATGATGAATTTAATAGTAAAGGTGGAAGCTAATCCTTATCAAACAACCAAGGAATTAGCGTCATAGTATAACCCTAGTTTAACTACAATATTGACTGACCAATTTTCAATTACCATTTGCACCAAATTGGTAAAATAAAAATATAAAAATGGGTGCCTCGTGAATTAATTGATGCTAATAGAGCAGCACATATTAAAGCTTGCCTTGTGTTAATGAGTACGTAGAGAAATGAAGGGATTTAGGACAGAATTGTGACGTGTAATTAAAAGTGGATTCTCTGCGATAGTCGAAAGCGAAAAAATTAATTGCTAATCTCAGGATAATGCCCTAAAGCCATGCTCACCCATAGAAAAGAAATGGCAACTGTTTGGTGGTCATTTAGTGGTGTCTTTTTGATATCCGTTGTATCAATAACAGTAGTCTAATGCGAAAAACATCGAACAATGTTGGTGAAACTCTCAAATAAACAACCCCGACTCGCCAATCGCATTTTGCCATTATAGCTTCATGATAAACCAAAACCTTATGCTGCTCGTTTTAATATTACGAGATCTGTAGTTAGAAATCAGACATCATCCTTCGTACTTGCCAGATGTAGCCACAATAGATTACCTTTCTTTTTTCGCGATTTGAATAATTTCCTGCAGGGAAAAAAATTGTTGTTAGTCACCGTGTGGTGGAGGTGTAAGAATATCCACTATCCCATATCATCCCGTGGGTGTCGTAAGATTCGACAGAGGGAAACTGAAACTGAAGCTGGGGTTCAGATGCCCAGAATTCTATTGCGAAGACATAAATAATCTTTTCTCCAGATGGCAAAAATGTGTAGGTAACGATGCTATAAAATAGATGAATTAAAAAAATCATTGCTTTTCTTAGAAACCAAGGTGAATTTTTCAATATAATACGTGATAGGCTCCAAAGAATTATGTTTATATCAAATTTAATAAAATACATTTTGTTAGATACGTAGGTTATACTTAAAAAAAGGGAGATGATACTCTGGTAATGAAAACAATATAAATACATAATATATTTTACAGCAATAATTATTATTCAAAATTCTAACCATCTGCAGTGTTGCTAATTACCTTCTCCTTGCTCTTTCAAGTTCTATTTTTAGGAATTCGCTGTCATTCAAAGAACGAAAACCGTGCAAAGTGGGACTAAGTGTACTGTTATTTACAATTGTCTAATTATAATATAATTGATATATTTTAATTAGACAATTAATTTATTTTTCATTAACGGCAGTTCAAAGATTTAAGATGTGTTAGAAATACTCGAATATTATGCAAGGATTCACAAGATACATAAAGTAAGTTAGCGCGTTGGGAAAGGGGCTATAACATCAAATATTTTCTTTGAAAATTGCTTTGCAATTGCAAAATTTTTAATTTTGGACAAAAGCTGCTAATTTAGAAAAATTATATACTTAAGCCGCAGCTGCATTTTCTGCGATGTTGTGCTGTAAGCTAGTTGGCTTTTACAGCTTTATCGGTCAGGCCACGAGCTATATTAAGAGGAGCTGATGATAATGATGAAGATGGCTGATGATGATAATGATGTAACTTAAACCGCGTGTCTGCTTTTTTTTATAGGATAGGGTGACAAACGAGCACACAGTCCACCTGATGGTAAGTGGTTACTGTGGCCCATAGACATCTACATCTATCCTCGATTACGAATCAAAATGCAGATGCATTGTCACCCGTGAGGACAAAGATGGAATGCCTCTTTTCTAGTAAAAAGGGTCTCCGATTCTCTACACTCACCATACGAAACACAGCAATGTTAAGCTGCTATTTTACGCTGGTATTCTGTGACAGCGTGGTCCTTCCCCGGTCGAGCCGACCCATTCGTGCTACAACTATACTACTAATATAGCTGCAGCATGGCTCTACCACGTACAATGCTTGCGTTATCTCATCGGCTGACAGTGCTACTATATAAGGATAACCATTGAAAATAAACATTATTGTAACAATCAAACATTTAAAACGTCACTAGCTGACCCGGCAAACTTTGTTTTGCCATATACATTATTTCTAGGAAATATTTTTTAGTTTTAAAAATCGCGATTAAAATACAGGGATTGATCGTAGAAGGGTGAAAATTTGAAATTTCATGTATTTTTCAATGTTGAATGATAATAAAATAAAAATAAAAGAAATTGTCAAATAATAAAAAAAATATTTAAGGGTTTGAAAAATAGCTGTTGGCCGATTATCAGACCTACCCGATATGCAAACAAAACTTCATATAAATCGGTTCAGCCGTTTCGGAGGAGTTTGGTAACAAACACCGCGACAAGAGAATTTTATATATTAGATTTTATCTTTCCTTATGTGTAACATTATCAAAACTTTTAGAGTTTGGACGTGGGATTAAAAAATACAAACAGCACTTTCAATCTAATACTATTAGTGTACTAATGTTTCGTTTAAAATAATAAGTACCATGAGTGAGGCTTAAAGAAAAACGGTAACTTTGAGTGAAAAAAAGAAATAGCTTAGAATCTTTGCTGAAGAAGGTGAGTATATGAGGACGTACTTTAAATTTTTTTCGAGTTTTCCAAGCGCTTCTTTTAAATATATATGTTTATAGTATTCTGAAAAACAAAAACCAGTACAGTGCGAGGTGGGCTTAGCTTTATTTGAATATTATTTATAACGACCAATTAGCTTTTGTTTTCTAAAAAATATGTTTGTTTTAGTCACAACCTACAAACTACATTAGTTGTTTTTAAGATAAATTCTGAAAAGCGGTCTACAGTGACAATTTTTACGGCCTCCAAGTTTTCTTTGAAGTTATACAATATCTATGTACTCCACTCAATGAGCTCTTGACAATGAAACTCAACACGCTAGAGTGTGACATTTTTTTGATCCTTTTTCGTTAATGATGTCCCTGAAATATAATTAAATTTAGTTTCTAAATCAATATTCAATTTTGGGTCAATATTTATCATCAAATATCCAAATATCAGGTCCTCCATCATCCCATTAGACATCTGTGATATTAATATGGCTCTGCTTTACAGTTTTTTCTTTTTCTATTAGAATAGTTAGTAGAAAAAATAAGATATTGTTCTGGAGACAACGTTTTGTTTTGTTATTTTAGTTTACAATATGTAAACTAAATTATGAGCTTGTGACTTTTGTTACTTATTTTCTAAAAACATGTCTTAACTAGATACATTTTTAATGATTATCTTAAAATATTATAGTGACAAAAGTGCAGCTCATGGACATCTGCAACCATCCTCAAACAAAATTCTGTACATAAGGTGTCTCCCTTGAGGACTAGGATGAAATACTTCAGTCACAAAACACAAAAGAAATCAGCACCCGGCGCCGACGGCATTAGCAACACGGTGCTAAAATTGCTCTCCGTGGCACTTGTATTTATTTTTATAGGACAGGGTTAACAAACGAGCACACAGTCCACCAGATGGTGAGTGGTTGCCGCGGCCCATAGACATCTACATCTATCCTCGATCACGAATCAAAATGCAGTTGCATTGTCACCTGTGAGAACTAAGATGGAAGCCTAATTTCCAGTATAGAGGATCTCCGGTTCTCTATCTATATTCACCATACGAAACACAGCAGCGTTAAGTTGCTATTTTATGTTGGTATTCTGAGAGAGAGTGGTCCTTCCCCGGTCGAGCCGACCCATTCGTCCTACAACCATAATATACTCGTAGCTATAGTGTAGCTCCACCACGTAAAATGTATGGCTCCTAGTAGGCATTTTGAACGCTCTTCTCTCCAGCTGCTTCTTCTCAGATGCCTGGTAAGAGGCAGACGTTATAAGAAGCAACGCAACCTTAGCCTCCAGCTACAGACCAAACAGTCTCCTCAGCACACAGAGGAAAATTTACGAGTGATTCATATTGATTCGAAAACAGGTCTTTAAGTTTTTTTCCGACGAGCAGTTCGGCTTTAGAGCCGAATAGTTTTTCGTAAAGCAGATTCATTATTCAACGGAGTATATTCTGGAAGGCTTCCCTCATACAAGCAATCACCGAACCCTCAATATCGGTGTCGTTAAGAAGGACCCACTATGACTATTATGTATTGACTATACTGCTCTCTTCGCCGATGACACGGCACTCTTTATCGCCTACTCCAATAAGAAATTTCTCACCGAGATCCTCCAAAGCGCGGGCGATCGCTTATGCAAATGGTTTCACTTATGCAAAACAGCAGTAAATTCTGCAAAAAGTGTAGCAATATACTTTAAAAGGAAGAAGAGTTCCTTAACTTAAATCCGAAAAAATCAATAAGTACGATCAGCTTATTTGGCCGGCAAATCTCCTGGTAATCAACGGCCAAAAAAATACCTAGGGGTCACATTTACCACGATATGACGTTCGCGAACTACATTCTCAATGTCCGCAACCGAGCCAAATTCTGCTATGCTAGCCACCTCCATCCGCTAGTCAAAAGCAAGAGCAAACTGTACCTAAGAGACAAGCTCAATTTCTACAAAACTTGCGTAAGACCTTTCATGTCATACGACCTCTAAGTCGTCCAAAATAGCTTCATTCAAAGCCACTGGAGCCCGGTGGTAACAGCGAGACTCCGATTCATACAGGAATTGTCAACTTCCGACGATCTTTGAGTATTTCAAGGAAATGTCTCAGCGCTGTCAAGACACATCCCAATCCGCTAGTGGTAAAAGGAGCAACCAACTTTCCGACTTCAAACGTCATGGCCACTCTCCGGAGACCCAGTAACGTTTTAATTGAACCCTCGCTAGACTCCGAAGATAATGTCACCGTCGCCGGCCCGTCACACACAGACCCTATACACTCACCTAGTGTCTCAATAACCAATAGGACAACAGATGGGACGCAGCGTATCCGCAGATGGACGCGCCGTACACCCCTCCATACCACGTACACACCGAAAAGAGTTAGCCGCCCGAGGACCCCAGCCCGACACCCTTGTTCGGACAGCGGTTAGATAACTAACCTATATAACGAAAAATTCTCATAGGTGGACACCGTTACGTTGGATAAATCATCGCCGCTTCCCCTTTTTTATAGCTAGAGGCAGCGAGCTCTGAATCCGATGAAGCTGTAGAAGCCAAAAGGCTAACAGCACTATTATCACAGAATCCAGAAGAAGGCCCAAATAAAACCAGGAGTGCAGTTTTTGAAAAAAAAAACTATTAAAAAGGATTTCGAGAAGTAACTCGGGCTGGTTATTAAGAGAATATAATTCAGAGATATGTTTATCACAAGACAGCTTAGTCTGATCTTCGAAGTATGGGAACGCGTAATAGAAATACATTAAAAGTTGTAACAAACTAAATAGTTCGACCCAGATCACACCCGCTGTCAAAGGTCTACATTGCCTAAGACTTAAGTTTGACATAAAACGGAATCAGTAGTAAAAATTTAACAACACTATTGCGGATTTTATCGCCCTATTTTTAACTCCCGACGTTTCATCCGGTAATAAAAATACATCACTTTCACACATGCATACTCACGGCAAATTTTTTACGTGGTTCATATTGGATTGTGATAGATATAATATATCCTATTAATATTTTTCAATATCCACTAAAATACTGTTCCATTCACATCAAGAACATAATATCTATCGATTTTAATTATGATTGCGTAAATTATTACACTCATTTCCAAAAAAAAACCCGGGTGATTTTGATTTTTTTCTTGAAAAAAATTAATATGAAAAAGGTCTTTATATTTTGAACATGTTTTTGGCCGGTTATAAAAGTGCCATGGTGTTTGAAAAAGTACGTTCCAAATTAGAATTTTCGCAAAAAGCAACTTTTTACATTTTGTGGCGCAAATGCTCGAAGTTAATATCGACTCCAAATAACTTTTAGTCTATTTTTATTAAACTATCTCATTTTCTTGACATTTTAAAGTATTGTTATTGCTGTTAGGCGGTCTTGAAAATGGTAGATAAAGTTATAATAGCCAGCAAAATTATTGCGCTGCTTGAATAGTGTTGCAGTCAATGCTTCGCTTGTTTCTAAATGTGAACTGTTCGACAGTCAAAAGATCCTGTCAGCCTTTTCAACAGCCCGGTTCCGTCAAGAGAAGACCTGGTTATAGAAGAAATCCATGTGCAGAACGACGCGACAATAGTTTTTTCGCGTTGAGAAATCGCAAATCTTAATACATGAACGTCAAGAATAAAATAATTTAAAATTTTGTACAGCCAACTTCAATATAAGTTATTAAGAATAACTCAAATAACTCAAAAACTATCTGTCTGACCTTGATTAAATTCATATGGGACCACACGAGAAGTATCAGCTTTCATATAAAAAAAGAATCATCGAAATCGATCCACCCAGTAAAAAGTTATGCGTAAAACACACATAAAAAAAAACGTACGCGTCGAATTGAGTACCGTCTCCTTTTTGGAAGTCGGCAGAAAAAAAATGAAAAATGTAAAATGTTTATTTGACAAAAAACAACTACAACTCATTGAACAATCCATTGATACCCAAACTAGGTAATCCTGTATCGTGGGTACCCATTTAGCATTAACAATTTATGTTTAGATTTCGCTTGGCTTACTTAAACAGAAAATTTTAATTAAAAATTTAAAAATAACCTCGAAGAAGTTAGAAAAGTGCAAATTAGTCTATGGACGGTCAGGAGGACGCTTCTCGCTGCCAATATACGCAGTCAAAGCCCAGTCAGCGGCCTTAAATTACTCCGTGAGTTTCAAGTTGCCAGGCTTAGCTTCGTTCGAAATTATGTGCCATAGACTCAAGAAGCCAGGATATCTTTCTACGGTGAAGATCGACGTCGGCAAGTGCTACAAAAGCGCGGAGAACACTTTGTACGTAGAGAACGCATGTTTTGAAGAAATCACACCTTAAGGACAGGAATAAATTCGTTGCATCGTACGGAGTTAGTCTTCATCGAAAACGGTTCACTGATTGGACACCGATACATAAAGGAAGTTCTAATTCCTCATGCACAAGCTGTATTGGCCGCTCTTGGCAAAAACTCAATTTTTATGGACGACAACCCTCGCGACCACCGTTCTGGTAGAGGTCAGAATTCGTCGTTTGTATGAGCCTATAGAGCATGTCTGCGACATATTGAAGCGACCAGTAAGATCAGTACAGCCAGCACCGCAGACCATCAGAGAGGTAAAGAATGTTATTACCGCGGAGACAGAAAATATTTCGCAAGAAACTATAAGAGATATAAGCGCTACCATGCCCAGAAAAAACGTATTTAATTTTTACTAATTCAAAATAGACAGACAAGAAGGATCCGAATATTACTCCATTTTACTAATATTTACATGGAAAAATAATAATGTTGGAAATGCGAAAAAAAAAATTAGTAGAGAATAGTTTTTGTCAGTTTTATCATACCATTTTGATTAAACAAATGAATAATATAATGTTAAAGTTCAAAGCGCTAGTACTGTACTTGCTCGCTTAAGCGATTTTTTTGGGGAGTAAGATAAAAAATAAAAATTAATACTTTTATGATATTGTATGGAGTGTCCAATAAAAGCTGTTCTATAAAGCAACATTTCAAAAATATATAAATCTGCATTTTATGTTAAATTATTAAATTTTTTCCCAGAGGCTTTCATTTTGCAGTCTCCTAAAGTATTCCTTTGCCGTGTAGTGGCGGTTAAGAATATCCACTACTCCAAATCTTCCCGTGGGTGTCATAAAAGGCGACAAAGGGAAACAGGCAGGAGATGGGTAGCAGCATCTTCCTGATAACAGCAAAAATACAATAAAAAAAACTGCGGGTATGAATATATAAAATAATGAAGAGAGCAACAAAGAGACGGCCCCCAGTTCCCGGCGGAACTGCTATTCCTGGCTACGGTGGCGACCATGGTAACGGCGGGGCAGGGAGTGCTAAGAATCTCCGGTGGAGGTTCGGTTGCCACCTAAAACGACTCGACCTGGCAACATATAACGCACGAACCCTGAGGACTGACGAGAAGATCGTGGAGCTGGAAGAAGACATAGACAAGTTACGCTGCCATATTATAGGATTATCCGAGGTCCGAAGAGAGGGGGAGGACACGGTAATCCTCGAATCCGGCAACTTGTTGTATCACCGGGAGGGCGACTATCTGTCCCAAGGAGGTGTCGGATTTATCGTCCACAAGTCTCTCGTTAACAACGTTGTAAAGATTGAGGGTGTGTCGACGAGGGTTACGTACCTTATACTCAGAATCACCAAACGGTATTCGCTGAAGGTTATACAGGTTTACGCACCAACCTCGGCACACCCCGATCAGGAGGTGGAGGAAATGTATGAGGATATCTCTAGAGTCATGCATTCCTCCAAAACCCACTATACGGTGTTAAATTTGGAATAGAGCATCGGAACCCAAGGAGTCAGCAGCTGGCCGACTTCAAGAAGAAAGAGGGACTCTTTATGATGAACTCTTTCTTCCAGAAGCGGCCTCACAGGAAGTGGACCTGGTCGAACGCCGACGGTTCGAAAAAAATGAGATTGACTTCATTATGACGATCAGACGACAACTGTTCAGTGATGTCTCCGTGATCGCGAGGATGAAAACTGGTAGCGATTACCGAATGATTAGAGGCACACTAAACCTAGACGTTAAGTTGGAGAGGTCTCGTCTAATGAAGTCAACGCTCCGTCCCCCTCGTGCTCAGTTCCAAATTCGCGAAACCTTTTAGCTCGAGTTACAAAACCATTTTCAGTGCCTAGAAGACTGCAATGAAGTGGACGATATGAATGACAAGCTCGTGGAAACTGTCCATGCAGTCGGAGCTAAGAACACAAAAACTCTCCAATCACACTCTTAATCTCATGGCTGTTAGACGAGAGATGAAGCTACATTCTTCAACAGATTTGACAGCATACAGGCAACTGAACAAACAGATCTCCAAATGCATGCGGCGGGACTTACGCAACTTCAATACAGCTTGTATTGAAGAAGCGATCGAGCGGAACCAAGGCTCCAAAGTCTTTGCCAGACATCTGTCTACCAGAAAGAGCCAACTGTCAAAGATGAAGACCGAGTGTGGCAGCATCGTTTCCGGGGCACCTGCGATTTTGAGTGAGATTGAGAGGTTCTATGGGCAGCTGTACACATCATCGTTGGAGCCACACGCAAGTGTGAGTAACGATCCAAAAGCTAATCCGACACTATTCCAAAGATATCGCGGACGTCAGTCTGAGCGAGATTAGAATGACTCTTCAGCACCTTAAAAACGGAAAGGCCCCAGGCGAGGATGGAATTACAGCGGAGCTTCTGAAAGCGGATGGAAAACCGGTACTTGAAGTCCTTCAGAAGCTTTTTAATTCCGTCCTCCATGGTGGCATTAGAACGGAGGCGTGGAGCAGAAGTGCGGTGGTCTTGTTCTTCAAGAAAGGTGACAACGCTCTCTTTCTCTCTACAGACGGATTTCCCTTCTGAGCCGCGTCTACGTGCTGTTTTCGAGAGTCATTACGAATCATCTCGCGCCCAGACTTGACGACATCCAGCCTCCCGAACAAGCCGGTTTCCGAAAGGGCTTTAGCACCATAGATCACATACATACCCTTCGGCAAATTGTACAGAAGTCCGAAGAGTACAATTTGCCACTATGTCTGGCGTATGTGGACTATGAGAAAGCCTTTGATTCCGTCGAAATTTGGGCGGTGCTGCAGTCCCTTCAACGGTGCCAAGTTGACTGTCGGTATATCGAAGTGCTGAAGTGTTTGTACAGTAGAGCTACGATGTCTATCCGAGTACAGAATCAGAGTACGAAACCTATCCAACTGCAGAGAGGTGTAAGACAGGGTGACGTTATATGCCCGAAGAGGTTTGCAAGCTACTAGATTGGAAAGGATACGGTATTAACATCAATGGCGAGTACATCACTCACCTTCGATTTATCGACGATATAGTCCTTATGGCAGAATCGCGGGAGGACCTAAGCATTATGCTCAATGTCCTCAATAGTGTCTCCCAAAGGATAGGTCTTAAGATGAACATGGACAAAACAAAAATCATGTTTAACGTCCATGTCACACATATGCCGGTAGTTGTTGGAAGCACTAAGCTCGAAATTGTTGACGACTATGTTTACCTGGGACAAATAGTCCGACTAGGTAAGTCCAACTTCGACCGACAGGTCAATCGACGGATTCAACTCGGCTGGGCAGCGTTCGGGAAACTACGACACATATTCTCGTTAGACATACCTCAAAACCTAAAAACGAAATTGTACAACCAGTGTGTTTTGCCAGTGATGACTTACGGATCTGAGACGTGGTCTTTCACTGCTGGCCGTATGAGGAAGCTCAAGGTTGCTCAGCGAGCTATGGAGAGGGCTATGCTCGGGGTGTCTCTGCGTGATAAACTTAAAAATGAGGATATCCGCAGTAGAACCAGAGTAACCGACATAGCCAAACGGATTAGTAAGCTGAAGTGGCATTGGGTCGGCCATATAGCTCGAAGAACCGACAAACGATGGGGAAGAAATATTCTCGAGTGGCAGCCTCGTACCGGTAGGCGAAGTGTAGAGCGACCCCCCACTAGATGGAGTGACGACCAGGTGAGACATGCAGGAAGTCGATGGATGCAGGTGGCTTAGGACCGTGCTTTGTGGCATTCCTTGGGGAAGGCCTATGTCAGCAGTGGACTTGTGAAGGGCTGTAATGATGATGATGATGAAAGTATTTCTAAAGTAGCCAATATTGTCAATATTATAAGGTGTGCTGGTTAAAGTAAACTACTACCGTTACACCACTACAAAACTTTGCTTTTGAGCGTAGGCCTCCATAGATTGCTTTTGGTATTTGCAATAGATGCCACCCTTGGCAGGTGGGTTGGTGACCGTAGTTATTTTTAATTTTTTAGTTATTATTAGTACAACACTATTCCCTTTCCTTGTTTGTTTCGTTCTATCGCCTTTTACAACACCTACGGCACGATATTGGATAGTTACTTATTATACACGATATTGGATATATGATATGGGATAGTATATTCTTACACGACCGCTACAGTTATATTAGCCTTGTATTGTTAAATTTTTACTAATTTTTCTTTTTTTAAATAAAGTGTAATTTTGTTGTCTCTATTTAAGAACAATGCCAATGATATGGATCAAATGTCGTTTACTAGCAGATATTCGATCCATTTCATTGTTTTATGATTGAAGTCTTAAAACATTCTTAATTTTGTACGTTTTTGAAAACATAAATGCTACTTTGTTCTTATAATTATAAGCCCAGATTGTATTGGTTGTAGGCCAGTTGGTGGTGAACTAGATGGTAAATTGCATTGTCTTATTGTAGCGAAAGCCTACTCTTGTTTTGTGCCTCAGATTGTAATAGGACGAAAAGACAAACGCCGGCAAATTATTCCATTCATTTTCTGTACGTAAGACAAAGCAAACCGTTGAGTTTAAATGCGTGAAATATCAATAACTAAGCCCACCAAGCGTTGTCATCTTTTGTCCGATAAAATTAAATGAACTGTTTAATGGTATTATTAATACATAGGCATAAAACGGCCGGGAATAATTCACTTCTCATTACTCGGAGTGCTTTGGGACAAAAGTGTCCGCTGCGCTGTCCGATGTCTGAGATTTTTCTAAATTAGCAGATATCCAGGTTCTTGTCACGATGTTCTCCTTTACCGCCGGGCGTATGCCACTTGACAAATCAGCATTTAAAATTGCAATGAACATTTTCATTGCTCCCGGGGGGAATCAAACACGGTTTGCACAAAGTAAGAAATACTGTGATATTTTAAGGTGAGCGCTTGTAAGCTAAGCTACACGGTTCTCATAAAAAAATGTTTAACTAAAGATTGTAAAAAATTAAAGTATAGCAGTATTTGTGTTCAAAATTTAAAAAAAAAAAACATCATAGGCATTAAGCATTAAACGATGTCACGATTATGACACTGGACTATATTTCACAGTGCATTTAATCTTTTTTCTTTAATAGTTAATATGACGACAGAATAGAATACCCGAACAAAAACAGTTTCACTGTAAAGCATCGCGCCAAGTACACTTTCAACTATAGTTACAAAAATAATAATTACATTTTTACAAAAAATTATAAAATAAAATAAAAACCAAGTACATAACCGTTTTAGATTCGAAAAAAAATTTTGCTGAAAAAAGTAATAATAAAAAAATGGTGTACTTGGTGTGCATGATTAAAAGTATCGATCACCCAACTTGACATTGGAAGTCGTTTTTTTATAACTTTTTTGATTTATGCTCGTACTATAAAGTATAATGCACACCAAGTACATAATTTTTTTATTATTACTTTTTTTCAGCAATTTTTTTTTTCAAATCTAAAACGGTTATGTACTTGGTTTTTTTTTATTTTATAATTTTTTGTAAAAATGTAATTATTATTTTTGTAACTAGAGTTGAAAGTGTACTTGGCGCGATGCTTTACAGTGAAACTGTTTTTGTTCGGATTTCATATCTTTTTGTAAAGTACATGACGGCACCAGCACCATTGCACGTGCGGCGCCGTTGGTGTAGCTAGACAGAATTCTTATAAATAACACGTGTTCCGTACCTGTACCATTGCACCTGCGGTGGCGCCCGTTTTGCTTGTATAAAACTGACGGAGCGGCCGCCGTTAAGACAGTCTTGGCTCTGACGTGGAACGGTGCGTTTGTCGTATTCCGTTACTAGTTTATCCTCGACTTGTTGGATAGTTAATTCGTGTAAACGAATTAATTATTATTCCTAACTACAAAATTAGTCTCTGTACTATACCCACTATACTTTCTACATCAGAAGTGGGATAAAGTCCCCCTTATTGCCCACATATAATCTTCGAATAGTATGAGAATTATTACATTTGTAAAGGCTATAATGCATTTCGCATTGATGGATCTCTTTTTATGTTAAATACCGTAATGTAATTTGCTGTCCTACTTACGATATTGTCGTATAATTAAAGTGTAGAGAAAAGATAAAGTGAAATTATTTAAGCCAAAAGATAAATCCTTTTGTTCGATTTATATTAAAAGTACCCGCAAGTATTTTCATTATTTCTTGACGTACCTAAATATTGTAACAAATGTCAAAAGAAATGTTGGAGGCTTTCTAATTAACTTGTTCAAGTTTTGTTGTAATTTGATAGTTCACGTGAAACATGATTATCATTTGCTATATTTTGAAGTTCAAAACGTTTAAGGGTTGTACTACAATAAAGGATTAACTTGTAACACTCTATGGATTGAAAATAATAAGAGACATTTTTGTGTTCTAATGTGTTGTTCAGTGTTGCAGTTTGCTCCGAATACTGTGTGGTCGACAAGATTGGGGTTTGATGTCGAGAGATTCGTAGAAGTCTCTACAACAATGATCAATAAGGAAGATGTTGTGACGGCTAATCGAACATGGTCAGGTACGGCCGAGCGCTAGTAAGATTGAGCCTACACCGCTACAGTCTGTAACTTATCGGCAGATCTTACGGCAAGGCAATTCAAGCGGCCGCCGAACACATGGTCCTTTGGTGCTGTAAATGAACGTCTGAGGCTTGGTCGACTTTCGTAAATTTTGCGCAGTTCCCTCCTTCCCTTTGAAATATTTGATGGTGTCCGTCTCTACACATAGTTTCGTTTTTTTGCAATGTTTTCAAATGTCATACAGTTGCCGTTTCTTAAGAGAATATGTGATGAATTTTGGAAGCTCGGAATTCCATGGTTCGCAATACATTTATCTCGATTTCTTTTAATTTTGCAAAGCAGTGCGACGATTCGCTATCGCTAGTACGGCGCGACGGCTTGCTGGCGCGAATGTGGCACGAACGCAGCAGAACGAAAAGCTGTAGTGCGTTTGCCTGGAGGTAGCCATATCAGCGCGTTCCAGACTTAAATGAAGTCTGGGATGGTCGACCGATGTAATATTTAACAAGAGTTAATATCTGTTAGCAGGTGGTGATAACTGATAGACCGTATGCTGTTCACTGTCAACCGCACGAGGACGTGCGACAGTCAGAGGTAGCCGTGTCTGTGCATCTAGAAAATACTAGAGACGTTGCAACAGTCTAGCGAAGTAATTATTCTAGTGTAGGAAAGGAACATGAAGTTGCAGGGAGGCTGGTCTGTGCTGCACTGGGATATGTGTCGTGTTGCTGTTGGTTTACATGCTTAGGTGTTATCGTGTCACTACGTCCCTAACGATACACTTTTGTGTGATTGTGACGGGGACATGTTTGCGGTATGGTTGGTCTGTAACTGTTCTATTATGAATTGAAAAAAAAGAGAGTAAGAAAAAAATGTGGTTCTAACTATCATTGCAGGGCGTTTGCCGGTCCAATGATCCAAACTAAAGGGAATAGTGATTCCGGACTAGCATAAATAGTACTTGAAAAAAAAGCGTAAGAAAAAAATTTGTTCTTACTATCATTGCAGGGCTTTGTGCCGGTCCAGTGATATAGCTGTAAGGAATAGTGATTTCGGACTAGCGAAAACAGTACTAGAAAAAAAAAAAGAGAAAATAGATAAGCTACAGACTAATCATTCCGATCTAGCATAAAGTTGAATAAAGTTTTGTAGGGCTTTCTGCCGGAAGAAAACTGATTGTCACCCAAGTCTGAAGGGTCAATATAGACCGGACCAGACGCTGTTATGTCAGGATAGTCGAACGATGTTTTTTTGTCTACAGATAACTAAAATTGTGATGGAGCGCGTGCGAGGACGCACGCATGTCAGTATGGCCGTGACGGCACCAGCACCATTGCACGTGCGGCGCCGTTGGTGTAGCTAGACAGAATTCTTATAAATAACACGTGTTCCGCACACCTGCACCATTGCACCTGCGGTGGCGCCCGTTTCGCTTGTATAAAACTGACAGAGCGGCCGCCGTTACGACAGTCTTGGCTCTGAAGTGGAACGGTGCGTTTGTCGTATTCCGTTACTAGTTTATCCTCGACTCGTTGGATAGTTAATTCGTGTAAACGAATTAATTATTATTCCTAACTACAAAATTAGTCTCTGTACTATACCCACTATACTTCCTACATACACAATTTCTTTTTTTTTCACACCTCATCGCACACCTCATACCGCGAAGTGGTTGAGTTTGTGCTTTACTCTCAACACGTCAAGGCCAAGAAATTTTTTTGCTCTTTAACTACCTCTACAACAACTGATTTATACTCATAAGATAATATGAGTAGATTTATTCCAAGAAAATTTAATCAATCTATCTCATATTTTGTACAAATCAATTTTATTTTGCTATTTTAAGAAAACTGAAAAAAATTTTCGTGGACGTCCAGATTTTTTTACGTGGTCACGATAACTCTCGAAAAATTTAACGTATCGAGACCGGGTTTTATTTAATTTTTTAAGAATTATATTAAATAGGTACTTATTTCATAACAATAGTGATGTTTTTTTATATAATAAAGTCTCCATTCATTATACAGTCAACTTAGGTATAAAACTTTAACTTTGAATTTCAATGTAACTCTTAATAAACTCTACTAACAATTAAATATTTTTTACAACTGCACCAGAGTATCCAAGTAGAAAAGTATCGTGTAGACATTCGGTAGAAACAGAAACAGACACTTTTTTATTCAATATATATTATAAATGATACTTTATTATTACCACTGGTTCGGAGAAAAACCTCTGTCCTGGGAAGAACCAGTAAGAAACTCAACGTGACTTTTTTTTTAAATAACATCTTACAATCATGTACACAATTAACTACACAACAAATTAGAAATAGTATTGTAGTGATCACCTCATTCCCAGGGGTTATTGTCATCCATAAATTCCTTACTATTATAATAACCCTTTTTATACAAACTTAGTTTAATAAAGTTTTTGAACTTTGAGCAGGTCAAAGTTGGTATATTTAAAAAATTCCAGTTGTTGTAAAAGCGTATACATCACCCCAAGAATGAGTTACTGACTCGATGGAGTCGAGTAACTAAGGCGTAACTAGACTAAGTATAATCTACTAGTTAGTCTGTGGTGTGAACTGTGGAGTTAAACTATGAAGTCTAGAGTAGAAGTAGAACCATCTTATAAGGTGCGAAAGTTGAAAAAGTGTCCAACTATATACTGAAAATAGAGGTTCCAAAACCTACCACAATAGCGCTGGCGTCTGAAAAACTACGATATGAATATAGCTGTTGTAGACGGAGTGAAGTCAACTGAATTCAAATATTTAAAAATTTCATGACTAGAGTAGTTAGTAAAATGCCAGTATACAAAACACCAGAAGGAAGTTAGCGTAGAACATTATTTTTTTAATTAAACTGTATGCCAATTAATTGCTCCTTATTGTTCCAGCAGAATCCGAAATTGCTCCACCTCTGTTGCTATTAGTTAATTTATAATTAATTTTTAAATATTTAAGTATCGAAAATTTAATTTTGCCATAAAACAAAAAATATCTACTTTTTAAAATTAAAATGTAAGCTGCTTAATTGCTCCTTAAATGCTCCACCAGAATCCGAAATTGTTTCAACTCTGTTGCTTTTAGTTAATTTATAATTAATTTTTAAAAATTTACGTATCGAAAATTTTATTTCGCGTCGAAACATAAAATATTTACTTTTTAAAATAAAACTGTATGCTACTTAATTGCTCCTTAAATGCTCCAGCAGGACCCGAAATTGCTCCACCTTTATTGCTATTAGTTAATTTAGAATTTATTAAAAATAATTAATTATCGCAAATTTAATTTTGCTATTAAACATAAAATATCTACTTTTTAAAATTAAACTGTATGCAACCAATTGCTCCTTAAATGCTCCAGCGGAATCTGAAATTGCTCCACCTCTATTGCTATTAGTAAATTTATAATAAATTAAAAATATTTAAGTATCGAAAATTTAATTTTGCTATAAAACATAAAATATCTACTTTTTACAATAAAACTAAAAGCCAATTAATTGCTCCTTAAATGCTCCAGAATAATCCAAAATTGCTCCACCTCTATTGCTATTAGTTAATTTAGAATTAGTTTTGAAAAAGAGTAATCCCATTTGAGTAATATAGCTACATCGTCAATAGAATGTTACTACATTCTATTCATATACTTTGATTTTTTTAGAATAGAGAAGAATAGAATAGAATAATTTTTTATTCAATATACATTACATGAGTAATTCTTATTGAAAGTCATTTTTTACTTTACCACTGGTTCGAAAAACCCTCTGTCCTGGAAAGAACCAGCAAGAAACCCAGCGGGACGTTTCTTTTAAATAAATTTTACAATACAAAATGATTACAAACTATTTACAAAATTTATTTAAGAAACTGCTTGGAAGCGACCACCTCATTCCCAGGGGTTATTATCAACCATGTATTCATTTATACTATAATAACCCTTTTTTTAAAATCTATGTTTCACTTTCAAAAATATCGAGGTTCTAATATCGCTTTTTTATGAGCGATGTTGCATCCCTAACGCTATACCAATATTCTCAACATAAGGTGTCTATCTGCTTAGACACCTTGAGATAATATTGCCAACTATCTGCTGGCTCAAGTTTCGATAAATGAAAACATGGCTTAAAAGACAAGCATCCAAGCCAAAAATATTGAAAATAAGTAAATGAAAATATGGCTTAAAAGACAAGCATTCAAGTCAACAATCTTTAAAAAGATAAAAAATTCCACCGAAATTAATAAAATCTTTTGTATTACACAAAAGATTTTATTAATTTCGGTGGAATTTTGAAAAATAATTCGGAAAACTGAGCAAGCAAAAATTTGAGATATTGAAAAGTATGAAATAATTGTATGATAGAAATAATTTTTAGTGTTATATGGAAACAATTGATAAACAAAATAATAAATGACTGTATAAAGTGTTGACGTTTCGTTAATAATTAAATATATGAAGTTACAAATTTGATGAGGTTATGTTGCCATCTGATTCGAGAATACACTGTAGTCTCACGCCTACACGTATACATACATATAAATATGTTAAACGTGTACTTGGCGTGAGACACTACAAGTGTCTCCGGATAACAGAATAATTTTTATTCAATATAGATTATTACATAACACTTATTGAAAGCAATTTTTTTATTTAACACTTGTAAGGAAAATACCTCTGTTCTGGGAAGAACCAGGAACAAACCTAGCGGGACTTCTTTTAAAAATATACTTCACTTTATTATTATTTTGTTTGTACTAATTTTAAACGAACCAGCATGGTGGCGATCACCTCATTCCCAGGTTTCTTTTTCATTTATGTATTCTTTGATATTATAATAACCCTTTTTGTAAAATTTTTCTTTAATAAAACATTTAAACTTGTTTTTTTTTATAGGATTAGGGTGACAAACGAGTAAGTGGTTGCTGCGGCCCATAGACATCTACAACTATCCCCGTTTGCGAATCAAAATGCAGATGCGTTGTCACCCGTGAGGACTAAGATGGAATGCCTCATTTCTAGTAAAAAGGGCCTCCGGCCACCTGCACTCACCAAGCGAAACGCAGAGGTAAACCTCTACTTCACGCTGGTATTCTGTGAGGTCGTGGTACCACCCCGGTTTGAGCCGGCCCATCCGTGCGACAGCAAAATCTGCCGCGTGGCTCTACCACTGTTAAAAAAACTGTTTATTGACAACTTTTATACATTTTCTGGGATTTTGTTGTAGAAGCGTATACATTGCCCCATAAAGGAATTACTAATTTCGTGTAACTGGTATTACAAGCTTATATTAGTTCCTAGTGTTTAAAATATGAACAACCTATCAAAGCTATTTATGTTTTTATGTACATACATTACATTTTCATAAATATGTTGCGATGCGAAAGTTAATATATTTATTTCTTTAAATTTTTCTTCACGGGACTCTTTAAAGTTTAGGTTATAAATCGCCCGTACGGCTCTCTTTTGTAAAACTTTGGCTTCAATATCAGTTGCATTACCCCATAGCTAAATTCCATAAGACATCACTCTATGAAAGTAACTAAAATAAACTAATGTAGCTGTCTCAACATTGGTGAGACTTCTAATCTTTCTTATAGCACATACTGCAGAATTAAGTTTGCCTGCTAATTTTGTATATGGCGGCCCCATTAAATCTTTCCCATTCCTTGTTTGTTTCCCTCTGTTGCATTTTACAACACCTACGGGACGATTTGGGATAGTTGATATTCTTACACCACCGCTACATAGTTAAATTAGCCTCGTAATATTACATTTTTACTATTTTTTGTTTTTTAAACATTATGTCTTAATTTAAGAACAATGCCAATGATATGGATCAAATATCGTTTACTAGCACTCTATGAAAGTAGCTAAAATAAACTAATTTAGCTGTTTCAACATTGGTGAGACTTCTAATCTTTCTTACAGCAAATGCTGCAGAACTAAGTCTGCCTGCTAATTTTGATATATGGCGGTCCCATTAAATCTTTGCGTCAATATTAATACTAAGAAAAACAGTGGTATCCACAAGACTTAAATCTTCCCCAATTAAGAGCACGCAGTATTGTAAATTTAATACATTTGGTTTTATTGCCATTTAAGAGCAAATTGTTGACGTTAAACCAATCTACTAATTTCGATAGAGTATTATTTATATTGTCAAAATTAATTGACTGTTTGAGTTTGAAAATTAAAGAGGTATCATCAGCAAATAAAACTATATCGTAAGTGTCACCCACAATATAAGGTAAGTCATTAATATAGACTAAGAACAGGAATAGGCCAAAAATCGAGCCCTAAGGAACGCTCATTGATACTACTGATCCGGAGGAACTTTACCATTGTTAACAACTTTTTGAGTTCTGTTATTTAAATATGAAATAATACGTCTAAGCGCAATATTTTTGACACCGTAATGTTGTAGTTTCTTGATTAATATCTCATGATGAATGCAATCGAAAGCCTTGGAAAGATCACAAAAAATCCCTAAGGTATCATGTGAACACTCCCAGACATTAAAATATATTTCATAAGCTCAACATCTGCGTCAGTCGTAGAGCGACACCTTGTGAAACCTAAACCAAAATTATCTTTATAAAAATTTGAATGAGGGTTGGTAGTATAGTTACACAACCGCTACATAGTTAAATTAGCCTCGTAATATTACATTTTTACAATTTTTTGTTTTTTAAACATTATGTAAATAGGTCTAAAATTAGCGGAGTCCAATGTACTATCAGATTTAAATAAAGGTATGACTTTACTATGTTTCATTAAGTCAGAAAACACACTATATTCGATACTAGTATTAAAAATAAGAGCAAGATGAGGTGCAATTGAATCTATTATGATTATATATTATATTTATATAATTCTGCGGTTTTCCTAACATCAAGGGTTTTGAAAAATTTTAAAATACCTTGTGGTAATAATTTTTCAAAACTAAATTCTTTTAAATAGGTATTAACATTCTGTTTAGAGCCATGGAAGGTTTTTTATTATTTTACTTCTAAATCTCTCGAAGCGTTATGCATTAATAGGAATAAACGAAATTTTCTCAATTTCCTGTTTTTTTTTTGCATGTATGGTAATGAAACCAGTTGTCTACAGTGATCTCAACACATTTAACTACGGGGCTTTTCTCTCACATAAGTTTGTTCATACTGTAGTATAACGGTATAATTAGTTTTTTCAACAACAACAACGTTGCAATAATGTCCATCAAACTTAGTAGAAAATATTTATTTATGAACCCGGTATCTTATGACCAGCAACTAAGTTACCGACAAATTGGGCCAACGAGGCAGTTCAGTTCCGGGTCGGGTCAATATCAGTTATTGAGTTTTTCTGTCAAGAAATTCTCACTAGCAGATCAGAATCAGGAAGTTAGCGGTGTATCCTCCCTATGCTTCGGAAAACTCGCAAAACCGTAGAGTCAAATGTCCGTCTCATCGGACTACGACACTGAAAGTTTTGCGTAACTTATGAGTTTCTTTTGTTTTCAAAATATAAATTCAAAAATTGATGAGCGGCCAGGAGAGCAGAACTTTCAGTATGCGCTATGTACGAGAGTGGGGGAATAGAAAGTCCACTTGAGCTTGCGCATTTATTTGGGCACTTTATTTCTGTCCTGCGTCGACGGCTAGCCATCATTGAGACTAGTCCACACCATCTTCGACTGTATCATCACTATATAGATAAGAATTGTAATTAACTTTCAATATTATGTAAAATATTGTCTGACATAGCCCAACGGATTAGTAAGCTGAAGTGGCAATGGGCCGGCCATTTGCCACTTAGGGTTACTAATCCGTTGGGCTATGTCGGTTACTCTGGTTCTTCTGTTGATATCCTCATTTCTAAGATTATCACGCAGAGAAACCTCGATCACAGCCCTCTCTATAGCTCGCTAAGTGACTATAAGCTTCCTCATATGGCCAGCAGTGAAGGACCATGTCTCCGATCCATAAGTCATCACTGTCAACACGCCGTGGTTGTACAATCTCGTTTTCAAGTTTTGAAGTTAGATTTATCTGACGAGAACATGTGTCGTAATTTTTCGAATGTTGGCCAGCGGAGTTGAATCCGACGGTTGACCTTTCGGTCAAAGTGGACTTAAATAGTCAGACTATATGTTCTAGGTAAACATACTTGTGAACATTTAAATAAAACTAATTTTACGGATTTTATCGCTATTTTTTTTATATATATTTTTATATTTTTTAATCTGGAGGTAGCCGTGGTTAACTATGACATTGGGATGTCATACACCTCAGTCCCCCCCGTGACCATGGGTGCTGTAAAGTGCTTGAAACGTCGGGAAAGTAAAATAAGTTAATATACGCGATAAAATCCGTAAAATTAGTTTTATTTAAATGTGTAGTGTTCGCGTAAATATAAGAAATCATTATACTTGTGAACAACTTCACATGACATGGACGTTACACAGGATCTTTGTTTTTTACATGTTCATCTTGAGACTTGAGACTGTACGGAGATACTATTGAGATCATTGAGCGTAGTGCGTAGGTCCTCCAGCGATTCTGCCATTATGTTAATACCGTATCATTTCTAGTTCAGTAGCTTGAAATCATCTTTCAATGCAACGGTGAAGAGTTTCGTGGATATAACGTCACCCTGTCTTACACCTCTTTGCAGTTGAATGGGTTTCATACTCTGGTTCTATACTCGAATAACCATCGTAGCCCTACTGTACAAACATTTCAGCACTTCAATATACCGACAGTCAATAACTTGGCACCGCTGAAGGGACTGTAGTTCCGACCAAATTTCGACGGAAGGTTTTCTTATAGTTCACATACGCAAGACAAAGTGGTAGATTGTCCTCTACGATCTTATGTACAATTTGGCGAAGGGTATGTGTTCTATGGTACTAAAGCCTTTTCGGAAACTTATGCTTATCATCATTATTTTTAGGTAATCATCAACGACCATTTATTTTATAAATCTTTTAGCTTTTCTTATAAAATATAGGCTAGATTAAACATTACTCTTTATCTGTTAGTAAAGTTTTGTACTATGTAAATACATAGTTTAGCCCGCACAGATAGATAGTCACTTATACAAAAATTTTACTGACCTCAAGGCAGTTGTTTCTTTACTACAGACAGACAGTATAGATTTTTATTCTTATACACAGGAATATGCATACCAAGACAGATTAATTGCCTGAATTTCCCGAAAGTTATACCATCAATAACTGTCGTCGTAACTGTTATCAATTATGAAGATTATAGGATTACATCGAGTTTCAAAGTTTCTTTAGAAGTTGAATAGAACCGTATAAATACAATACAGTTTAGTTTAGTTCATGCTCGCAAAACAATGCTGAGGTTTTGATTGTTAGTTAATGTTGCTTTTAGACCCATTGTTATGAACTTTTGTTTATACAACAATAACTTTCTATAAACTTTCTTATATATACAAAGAAGTTAGGAAAAGGTGTTTTTCATATTAACTGTATGTATACATACAGTTAATATGAAATACTGGATTAATTTTATTATACATTTATTATACTATTTATATTAAAAACAGTTAATATAAATAGTATAATAAACGTAACAAACGAGCACACAGTCCACTTGATGGTAAGTGGATACTATGACCCATAGACATTTACATTTATATTTATCCTGAAATAAGAGTCAAGATGCCTATGCGTTATCATCCCGTATCCAGTAAAAATTATCTCCAGTTCTCTACGCTGATCTTACGAAACAGCAGCATTAAGTTGCTATTTTACGCTGGTATTTTGTGAGAACGTGGTCATTCCCCGGTCAATCCAATCAATTTGGCGGCTCCGTGGCGCAGTGGCTTAGCAATCAGTTGTTGCGCTGGGGGCTGTGTGTTCGAATCCCGCACGGAACAAGTATTTGTATAGCCTACAAATAGTTGTTCCGGGTCTGGATGTTTGTCCTTGTGCAATTTATGTTTGTAAACTGCCTCCACGACACAGGAGAAAATCCTAGTGAGGGGGTAACGTTTTTAAAAAAAAAAAAAAAAAGAAAAAAACATCCGACCCATTCGTGCTAGAACCATAATAAAGCTGCTGTATGTCTCTACCACGTATATACCTTCCAGAAGACTTAATCTATATGGTACATTATTAAAACACTTATTCAGATTTTTGACAAAACGCAAAACGCACAAAATAAATACAAAGTAATAGCTTTGTATTCATTTTATAAACTCTTAACATAATTATTCTAAAGTAAAATTAAATGTTGCGTTATAATTTTTGTCAAATGTTGAATACACAAGAGAAATGTAATATTTTTCTCCGATTTTTAATTATATATTTTTCAGTGAGATGAGAATTCCCCAATTTTTCAAGTCTTAAAGGCTATTTAAGACTTGAAAAAAATTTTTTAGTTAAGGCGGCACCGCGAAAAAATGCGCCTCTTTTCATCGCATAGTATAGGAGTATGACACGACTAACGAAACAGGAATTTTGATATAGGCAAATTCATCTCTTTATCTTGAATTTGCTTGCTCAAAAATACGATTGTAAAATTTTGACTCGATCATAATTGTTTGCGAAAACACCTCTAAAAAATCACTATATTTGAAATTACAACGAAATTACTTAATTTATGTGCTTAGGAACCACTCACATACATTCATAACATCAATATTTGTAATTTACTTGCTTATTATTTTGATTACCAAAATCAATAATTTTTGAAAAATATTTTAAGATTCTAAGCGATTTCTAAGCGCTCTTAGTCGTCGCGGGCGCTACGCAATTTTAGACCTTATCACGGCGTTTTTGAAAATTTTATAGAAATTATGTTTCACTCTGGTTAGTCCGGCGATAGCCCGCTTCAACGGTTTTCGATGTGTCGCCTTAAATAGATAGTGAGAAGAGATTGGTAGAAAGAGTGAATTTTGGCAGTCATATGTTATAGGAAATATGTTATTTCTAAGTTTAGTTTTCTCTAGTGTGTGTGTGTGTGTGTGTGTGTGTGTGTGGAAATGTGAAGATTCTACATATTCGCATGCACGCACGCACGCACGCACACACATATACGCACGCACGCACGCATGAAAACGTACACGCGCACATGAATGCGAATACGCACACACGCCCGCACACACACACGCGCCCTCGAACACGCACACGCACACGCACACGTATACGTAGAAGCTCACTCACACGCACACGCATATGCACACGCTCACGAACACGCACACGCACACGGGCACGCACACACGCACGCGCACACACACATACACACACAAACACACACACAAATTACAAAAAAACTGCGGTTACAACTGCGCGTCCGCAATCCCCGGCGGCTTCGCTTTTCCCGGCTACACTGACGACCATGGTAACGGCGGGGCAGGGGGTGCGAATCTCCGGTGGAGGTTCGGTTGCCACCTAAGACGACTCGACCTGGCAACATACAATGCACGCACCCTGAGGACTGACAAGAAGATCCTGGAGCTGCTAGAAGAAGAGATAGACAAGTTGCGCTGGGTTATTATAGGATTATCTGAGGTCCGAAGAGAGGGGAAGGACACGGTAATCCTAGAATCCAGCTATTTGTTCTATCACCGGGAGGGCGACCATCCGTCCCAAGGAGGTGTTGGATTTATCGTTCACAAGTCTCTCGTTAACAACGTAGTAAAGATTGTGAGTATGTGGACGAGGGTTGCGTACCTTGTACTCAGAATCACCAAACGGTATTCGCTGAGGTCATACAGGTTTACGCACCAACCTCGGCACATCCCAATGAGGAGGTGGACGAAATGTATGAGGACATCTATAAAGCAATGCATTCCTCCAAAACCCACTCATCATCATCATCATCATTACAGCCCTTCACAAGTCCACTGCTGAACATAGGCCTCCCCCAAAGAATGCCACAAAGCACGGTCCTGAGCCACCTGCATCCATCGACTTCCTGCATGTCTTACCAGGTCGTCACTCCATCTCGTGGGGGGACGCCCTACACTTCGCCTACCGGTACGAGGCTGCCACTCGAGAACCTTTCTTCCCCATCGGTTGTCGGTTCTTCGAGCTATATGGCCGGCCCACTGCCACTTCAGCTTACTAATCCGTTGGGCTATGTCGGTTACTCTGGTTCTACTGCGGATATCCTCATTCCTAAGTTTATCACGCAGAGAAACTCCGAGCATAGCCCTCTCCATAGCTCGCTGAGCGATCTTGAGCTTTCTCATCCGGCCAGCAGTGAAGGACCACGTCTCAGTTCCGTAAGTCATCACTGGCAACACGCACTGGTTGTACAATTTCGTTTTAAGGTTTTGAGGTATGTCTGACGAGAAGATGTGTCTTAGCTTCCCGAACGCTGCCCAGCCGAGTTGAATCCGTCGATTGACCTCTCGGTCGAAGTTGAACTTACCTAGTCGGACTATTTGTCCCAGGTAAACATACTCGTCAACAACTTCGAGCTTAGTGCTCCCAACAAATACCGGCATAGGTGTGACATGGACATTAAACATGATCTTTGTTTTGTCCATGTTCATCTTAAGACCTATCCGTTGGGAAACACTATTGAGGTCATTGAGCATCGTGCTTCTACCATAAGGACTATATCGTCGGCAAATCGAAGGTGAGTGATGTACTCGCCATTGATGTTGATACCGTATCCTTTCCAGTCCAGAAGCTTGAAAACGTCTTCCAATGCAGCGGTGAAGAATTTCGGGGATATGACGTCACCCTGTCTTACACCTCTCTGCAATTGGATAGGTTTCGTACTCTGGTTCTGTACTCGGATAGCCATCGTAGCCCTACTGTACAAGCACTTCAACACTTCGATATACCGACAGTCAACTTGGCATTTCTGAAGGGACTGCAGCACCGCCCAAATTTCGACGGAATCAAAGGCTTTCTCATAGTCCACATACGCCAGACATAGTGGCAAATTGTACTCTTCGGACTTCTGTACAATTTGCCGAAGGGTATGTATGTGGTCTATGGTGCTAAAGCCCTTTCGGAAACCGGCTTGTTCGGGAGGCTGGAAGTCGTCAAGTCTGCGCGCTAGACGATTCGTAATGACTCTCGAAAACAGCACGTAGACGCGGCTCAGAAGGGAAATCGGTCTGTAGTTCTTCAAGAGAGCGTTGTCACCTTTCTTGAAGAACAAGACCACCGCACTTCTGCTCCACGCCTCCGGTGTAATGCCACCATGGAGGACGGAATTAAAGAGCTTCTGAAGGACTTCAAGTACCGGTTTTCCACCCGCTTTCAGAAGCTCCGCTGTAATTACATCCTCACCTGGGGCCTTACCGTTTTTAAGGTGCTGGAGAGCCATTCTAATCTCGCTCAGACTGACGTCCGGGATATCTTCGGAATAGTTTCGAATGAGACTCGCTCTTGGATCGTTACTCACACTTGCGTGTGGCTCCAACGATGATGTGTACAGCTGCCCATAGAACCTCTCAATCTCACTCAAAATCTCAGGTGTCCCGGAAACGATGCTGCCACATTCTGTCTTGAGCTTTGACAGTTGGCTCTTTCTGGTAGACAGATCTGTGGCAAAGACTTTGGAGCCTTGATTCCGCTCGATCGCTTCTTCAATACGAGCTGTATTGAAGTTGCGTAAGTCCCGCCGCATGCATTTGGAGATCTGTCTGTTCAGATGCCTGTATGCTGTCAACTCTGTTGAAGAATGTAGCTTCATCTCCCGTCTAACAGCCATGAGATTAAGAGTGTGATCGGAGAGTTTTTGTGTTCTTCTGCGGTGGGTCTTGCAGAACTTAGCTCCGACCGCATGGACAGTTTCCACGAGCTTGTCATTCAAATTGTCCACTTCATTGCAGTCTTCTAGGCACTGAAAACGGTTTTGTAACTCGAGCTGAAAGGTTTCGGGACTTTGGATTAGAGCACGAGGACCTCTCCAACTTAACGTTTAGGTTCAGTGTGCCTCTAACCATTCGGTGATCGCTACCAGTTTTCACCCTCGCGATCACGGAGACATCACTGAACAGTTGTCGTCTGGTCGTCATAATGAAGTCAATCTCATTTTTTGTCGAACCGTCGGGGCTCGACCAGGTCCACTTCCTGTGCGGCCGCTTCTGGAAGAAAGAGTTCATCATAAAGCGTCCCTCTTTCTCCATGAAGTCGGCCAGCTGCTGGCCCCTTGGGTTCCGTTGCCCTATTCCAAATTTCCCTACTTTCAGCTCACCGTTCTCTCTTGTGCCTAGTTTTGCGTTGAAGTCTCCCATTAACACCGTATATTGGGTTTTGGAGGAATGCATGGCTCTAGAGATATCCTCATACATTTCCTCCACCTCCTCATCGGGGTGTGCCGAGTTTGGTGCGTAAACCTGTATGACCTTCAGCGAATACCGTTTGGTGATTCTGAGTATAAGGTACGCAACCCTCGTCGACACACTCCCGATCTTTACAACGTTGTTAACGAGAGACTTGTGGACGATAAATCCGACACCTCCTTGGGACAGATGGTCGCCCTCCCGGTGATAGAGCAAGTTGCCGGATTCGAGGATTACCGTGTCCTCCCCCTCTCTTCGGACTTCGGATAATCCTATAATATGCCAGCGCAACTTGTCTATCTCTTCTTCCAGCTCCACAATTTTCTCGTCGGTCCTCAGGGTGCGTGCGTTGTACGTTGCCAGGTCGAGTCGTCTAAGGTGGCAACCGAACCTCCACCGGAGATTCTTAGCACCCCCTGCCCCGCCGTTGCCATGGTCGCCACCGTAGCCAGGAATAGCGGGGCCGCCGGGGACTGGGGGCCGTTTCTTTGTTACTGTCATTCATAGGGGGGTATTTGCTATAGTTGCCACGCTTGGCGAGCGGGTTGGCAACCGCAGTTTTTTTATTGTTAGTTTGTTGTTATCAAGAAGATGCTGCTGCCCATCTCCTGCCTGTTTCCCTTTGTCGCCTTTTACGACACCCACGGGAGGATATGGGGTAGTGGATATTCTTGACCGCCACTACACGGCCAAAACCCACTGCACGGTGTTAATGGGAGAGTTCAACGCAAAACTAGGCACAATATACTGATACTGATATAATATAGAACGGTGAGCTAAGCGGAGCGAATAGGGCAAAGGAACCCAAGAGGACAGCAGCTGGTCGACTTCATGGAGAAAGAGGTGCTCTTTATGATGAACTCTTTCTTCCAGAAGCGGCCCCACAAGAAGTGGACCTGGTCGAGCCCCGACGGTTCGACGAAAATTAAATTGACTTCATTATGACGACTAGACGGCAACTGTTCAGTGATATCTCAGTGATCGTGAGGGTGAAAACTGATAGTGATCACCTAATGGCTAACCATTAGGTGTCTCTAAGACACACTGCTAAGCTGGAGAGGTGTCATCTAATGAAGTCAACGCTCCGTCCTTCTCGTGCTCTAATCCAAATTCAAGAAACCTTTCAGCTCGAGTTACAAAATCGTTTTCAGTGCCTAGAATATTGCAATGCAGTGGACGATATTAATGACAAGATCGGGGAAACTGTGATCCGCCGCAGAAGAATACAAAACCTCTCCAATCACATTTTTAATCTCATAGCTGTTAGACGGGAAATGAAGCTGAAGTCCTCAGCAGATTTGACAGCGTACAATCAACTGAACAGACCGAATTTCAAATGCATGCGGCGAGAATTACGCAACTTTAATACTGCTCACTACATTTAATTAATTACGAGATCTGTCTGCCAGAAAGAGTCAACTGTTAAAGCTGAAGACCGAATGTGGCAGCATCGTTTCCGGGATACCTGAAATTTTAAGTGAGATTGAGGGATTCTATGGGTCCCCAGGCGAGGATGGAATTACAGCGAAGCTTCTGAAAGCGGGTGAAAAATCGGTACTTGAAGTACTTCAGAAGCTCTTTAAATCTATCTATATAAATCTCTTTACTATGACTCCCATCACACCAAAAAAAAAAAACATTTAAACGTTTTAAGTTATGAATAACGTTACGAATAAAATTAAATGTCATGAAATATAATTGTTACGGCCCGCAGCTGCCCCTGCAAAGGTCGCCTTGGCTGGGGCCCATAGCAGCATGCTCGACGAGCAGACGCGGGTCGGGCCCAAATGACCATATGGAAGAATGTCTTATCATACTAAACTACAGGGAGAAGGCTAGAAAAATATAGTACGTACCTGTATCTGTAAGGCTCGGTCAGGCCGTAGGTGGGTGTAAGGTGCATGGAAAGTAGTGTTTAGTGATGTGTATGTGTCTGAGACCTGGACCAGCTGAGGTGACCAGCAGCGGCCGCTTTCCAGGCTGCCCCACAATGCAGCATCACACCAGTAGGCTTCCCCGCTGGACCATTTCTTTCTTCATGGCACTATTTCAGTCTATTAACTTCATTGTACATTTAACTAACTTTAACTCGCCTAATTCCACATTCATCGTAGAATCGAACACGTGACACCCGACACAGTAACGGACAGTAATTCAAAGTTCAACATTAAATGTTCCGGATTCATTTATCATCAATGACGAATAGTGGACTAACGCGATCTCTTGGTAAGTCACAAGGTTCAGCGTTACAACACAACTAAATTCCTTCGTTCGATATCCAATACTACGCCGCGATAAGGGCACTTAACGCGACGGCACAATTACTTTCAAAGAAGTTACTTTAATCAGTTAAACACAATACAAGCCTCTTGTCAAGAACTTAAACCCTAGACAACCTAAAACGAGGCGGTTTTCACGAAACACAATTACGTAGCGAAGTCACGCGCACAATTTCCAAAATTGTAGGCCTAAATCAAAAAAAAAACGGTATCGCATCGAAACCTCAGCGGCGGGCAACGAAAGACACCAATTAACTCCCCAGCCCCCGTCGAGCTACTATCTCTTGCCTACGAGCATCACACGCTGGGAAGCTGCCTACCGCTGCCCTCTCCCCGCGATACGCGTGACACCTGGTGCCATTGGGCGATTCACGAAGTCGAACGTGATTGGATGTCATACAATTTACCTTTTTTGGGCCTAAACAAACGCCACGTTGCAAGACCTAATCTACAACCAAAACTAGGCCACCTTAGGCACCCCATCAGATCTTGCAACCTTAGCCACCGGCTCAAAAAGACAGCCCCAATGTGGGCAAGCCGGAGGGTCAACCTCCACTGGATGCCCCTCCTGGGCATCGCAGCACCTTAACAAATTCTGTACTGGACAAAAGACCGACGACTTCTTTCAAACACCTATCTGTGCCCCTATGATTTGTTCCGCAATCCGACCGGATCAGGTATGCAAACAGCGACGCGACACGAAGCGGCCCAGCGTGGCCTCCTTAGCTTCAGTGCAGAGAGCACCTACAAATTCCACATGAACGTCGTCTGTGGAGAGCCAAACGAAACGCACAGATAGTCCCTAGTATGAATTTTCAAACAAGCAGGCATAACCAAGCCATCCACCATATAATCATTTACTCAATAGGGCGGCAGCTGATTTCAATCTGATAATCTCCAAACTAGCTAGCCTTTTAGACAAGTAGTCCTATGCTCATATTTCAACCAATTTCAAAAGCATCAATGTTCAACTACTGAAATAATTCAAACAAATTAAATTACCGATGCGCATAGATCAAACTGACAAATTAAACAAAACGATATATGTAAGAAACAGCCCTATTGCTCTTTCCAAATAAATATCTTAGACAGTGCCAACAAAATGTGAAAACCCAAAGAGGAATGACTCTTATTCCATTGGGCACAAATAGGGTTATCCAATTTCAATTTTCTTTTCAACAAAACACAATGTTCAAACACAATCACAAAATCATACGCACAAGCATTCAAAGGGCACATCATTCAATTTCAATTTTCATTTCAACAAAACAAACACAATGATCAATTACAATTACAGAAGCATATGTACAAGTATTCAAAGAGCACACTAAATTCGCCTTCTTAATTACAACCGCCACAAATATGAAAACATTTCGCGGAAAACCCAAAGCATTTTTATTTTTAATTTAAAGAATTTTTAACTAAGTGCTCGACCAAAACCAAATCTAATAATCCCTAACAGCGCGATTCAACGCTCCCGGGGAGCCCTAGTCTTCCCAACAGCCAAGCGGAGGCCAACCGTGTTGTGAACCCGGTACCGTTAAAAAATCGACGCTCGGGTTGTACTCCCTCACTGAGGCCGTCAACAATAGAACAGTTTGACAAGTGAGCTGTTGACGGCTCACAGAATTAGTGGAGGCGACCGTGGTGGGAGTTAGGGCGGCAGCTACCTAGCTGGGGCTGCCTGTATCAAAGGGAGAACGGTAGTACCCCAAGCCGCGGCCACTTAGCTGATGAAGGTGAGAAGGGTCTAGCTGACCGCTGAGTGGCAGTGAAGTCCCTCTCAACATACTGAGGGAGGGCGAGACGAACCCCCGCCCCTGGGGGAACAACCCCCCGACAGGTTTTAATTTAATACAATATAACTCCTCTCTGGATTGTACACTTGCGGAGATCCTCCTGGGCATGCTGAGGATCAAGTTATCCGGCGTTTCTTGCGATAACCTGTCCCATTTTTTAAATATCGGCATCCCTGATCTCTGCCACTGTCTAGGGAGGTGGCTGACAGTTCCAAAGAGCTCGCTTATGAGCAAAGAAATCTAAGTAGTAGTAGTAGTAATAGACCGGACATCAGCAACAAAATTATCACCTCTTACTTATGTCCTATAGGATATATTTCGGATTAGTGTCATTTAGTCTTAGTGACATCGTCAAAAGCTCAAGACGCCTTCGTTTCCTAAGGTTAAAAAATATTTTTAATAAAATATGCCCGATTGTGCATTAAAGCATTGTAAGTCCCGATATGGAGTAAAAACTGAATGTGATTTCGGTTTATTATCGCAAGAATAATGTATATTTACCTAATAATTTTTAAATTTTATTATTTCTGGTAGATTGTTCTAGAACATTTATCACTATTGTAATAAACGCCCTCTGTTATGCAGTAACGTCATGATTTATTTACCAAAGAGTTAGTGATTAACATCGTTTATCGATTATTGTTATCGATAAAAAATATTATACCGGATGCCGATTTAATCATTTACAATATTTAAGGAGGTGAAACAGTAAACAATACTGTACCGGTATCAATAAAGTAATCGGCTAGGCCTGTGTCGGGGCATATTGTAGTTAGTTTTAACATGACACATCTATGTCAGCCAGTACAACCAGTACAACCAGTCAAAAAGATAGCCTTTTTTTAAATTAATATAATTCTACAACACCAGGAGAATTGCAGATGCGTTGCCGGCCTTTTAAAAAGGATTTAACTCGTTTCTTGAAGGTCCCTAAGTCGTATCGGTCCATAAAAATTGCCGTTGGTAAACGATTCCTAAGAAAACTAATAAATCGCACGGTTGTGGACCGCCAAGCATCCAAATGATGTGGATGGTAATGTAAGTTTTGTCACGATGTGTGTTGGTGATGTTTGGTGGCTGGAATTAATCCGAACAATTTCCAGAGCACTTCCCGTGTTTAATGCGATAGAAAATTTTTTAAAAGCCAATTTAGCTTTCTCTTCCAAGTGACCATGCTACTGCAGGTTATTCGATATGTCGACGCCGAAGATACCGCTATATATATTTATATATATTTTTAATAATAATTTAATAATCTCCCTTTTGTAGTATATAGCCCTTTATAGTATTTTAATAATCTCCCCTTTTGTAGTGTTCGTATAGCCCTTCTAAGAGCGTCTGAAAGCAACAAACGGGACGTGCTGTGTCGAAGTGGCATTCGACCTTGAACTCTACTCTCTCCCTCTCACTTAAGATAGTTACTGTTTCTTTCCCCCTTGTTGTGCATAATTCTGTCATGAGTATACGTATAGCACTGATTTCGGTAAGTCACTGGTTGGACACACTGAAAATCAGCGCCATGGAGAGAAAAAAAATTCATGGCATTATGCTGAGTGTGCTACTGTTCCCAGATGACGCCTTGACACATATGAGTATTGGTATTGTATAGTTTGTAATATGTAGTATATTGTAATTTGTATTGTATAGCCAATATTATTTGTAAATTATGTGTTTCTTTTTTATGTTATCTGTGATGGCGTCATTTTGGAGAATAAACCTTTCTTTCTTTCTTTCTTTCTTTCTATTGGCTACGGCAACAAGGGAAGTGTTCTGAAATTGAGGAGATACGACAAAGGTGTTATTTTTAACGGTAAACGCGCAAACTTGTGAATTTGTATAATAATTTATTTTGTAACGACCTTTAAGTTCAATGCTTTCCTAAAATATGTTAGATTTAAAGTGTATTTTTGTAAAAGAAACGAATTTGAAAAACATGAACTTAAACACATTTTCTTGATAAAGTTAAATTTTAATAATATATCAGCTTTTGCTAGCGAAACAAACGTTTGTTGATGTGTCTGTTTTATTTTAATTTTATATAGATATGATAGTTTGTTAATGGTTAATTATAATAAACTTAGTATCGGCAATAGTTGTTAGTAGCACACTAGCAACTATTGTTCCAGCGACTATAATATACTGTTCTTCTTATTTTTTAATACGCATTTTATATTTTATTTAAAATAAATCATCTTTGTTTTCAGAAAATGTACAAGAGCTTACAAGAAGAGGGCGGAGTTTATATTCGCTATTTATGGTCAGAAAACATACCTTTGTAACACAAGAAGAGGGAATCACAAGCATCATGGTGGCCTACTGCGTTCCTGGTGGTCAAGAGTTCAGACGGATTTATGTTAAAGTTCATGGTTATATTGCACTTATTATTTGTCTACTTGGCTCCGCTGCGAACTCCGTCAACATTGCAGTACTAAGCCGCAAAGAGATGGTTTCATCAACCAACTCCATCCTTACTGCTCTAGCTGTGGCTGATCTCTTAGTAATGCTCGATTACATTCCTTTAGCGCTACATATCTATACGAATATTGGACCAGAATTGCATCGAAATTCATACGGCTGGGCAGTATTTGTCTATTTTCACTCGATTTTCAGTCAAACTTTTCATACAATTTCAATCTGGCTAACAATTACACTTGCCGTGTGGCGGTATATCGCTATCAAGTTTCCACAGAAGAATAAAATTCTCTGTAATAAACAAAATACGAGCATTGCTATAGCTGTGGCGTATGTCGTGTGTCCAATAATGTGTCTTCCTATTTATTTTGCTATGAATATACAAGAAATCTCTGATAGTGGCGATGATAGAAATAAAACAGTCAACGTCAATGAGATTACAAATATATCACAGAGTTATGATCCAAAATACGCAATATCCATGACCAGTAACGAAAATTTATTGACAGCAATATTTTGGATCTACAGTGTTTTCCTAAAACTTATCCCCTGTGTCGTGTTATCAATTTTAAGTGTGTGTCTTATTTTGAAAATGAAATCCAGTGATCGAAGAAGGCAAAAGCTTCTAAAAAAGTCAGCGATCTCAACAAATGAGGTAATTAGATATATTTGTCAATATTGTGTGAAAGATAGACAGAAAACGTGATTATGAGAATAAGTGTCGAATATATTTTAGGTATGTTTCCAAATATTAAATAATGTTATTGAATTTGTTTTTCTCTCTTACACATTTGGGGCCATTATTTAATTACGTAAGGGTCCCAAGGGGTAGGGGGGTTAAAATTTCTTGTCCGGGACATGAAGATTGAATAAAACTACTTTTACGGATTTTATCGCGTTTAATTGACTTATTTTTATTAATTCCAATGGTCACGGGGGACTGAGGTGATTGACGTCCCGTTGTTAGACGTCGTGTAGTTTTATTCAATGTGTAGTGTTCGCGTAAATATAAGAAATCATTTCGACATGAAGATTCTTATAAGTATATTCAGATATTTTCTGATCTCATAATATATTCAGATAAGGACATGAAGAATCTCACGAAATATTTTGTAAGTCGAAATTTAACATTAGAAATCTAGTTCCGTTTCGGATGCCGAATAGTTTTCTTCATTCTATAATGTACACTTCGATTTACATCTTATTTTACAAATTGTTGGTGTCTATTAAAATTTTAAAATCTTAAATGTGGTCATTTTTATCCATTTTAAATGTTTTAGATAATATATAATATAAATAAAGGTACATTCTTCCCGCGTATTAATAAGTGATCTTTATTTTATCCGCGTAATCTTTGATTTACGTCAAACTGAGAGTTTTAGTGTAACTGATCTTATTCTAACAACATTTTATTATTATGAAAAACGAGATAGAATCTTACGTAAGAAGAGGGAGAAGAGGAGGGGTCCAAGAAATCTTATGTACCCTTACATGGGGAAGGGGGGGTCCGAAATCTCCAAAATCATTTTTACGTAATTAATGAATAGCCCCTTTCTGATGAACAATGATATAAAGTTTTTATTAAAAAATTGCTATAGCATACTCCTTGGGGAACGCCTATCAGCAATGGACTTGTGATAGGCTGTAATGATGATGATGATTGTACAGGAATGATATTTTTTTACAACAAAGATAATTTGTATTGCTAAAAGCACAGGGAACCGATGATCCACGCTATTTGTCCTAAGCATGGTGGTTCAGCTATAAATTAGCCCATATTGAAAATAACGTATATTCTTATGCAGCTATTCAACGCGTCTAATTAAATGTATTCGCATTCATAAAAAATATTAAAAAAAAAACACGAGAAATTTGCAATAAGATATTGATAACGATAGCTTCTTCTTTGGGTGGTGTATTTTTTATAGACCAAGGGTGACAAACAAGTACACGTCCACCCGACTGTAAGTGGATGCTTTGGCCTAGAGACATCTACATATTATGCGTTGTCACCTCTGAGGACTAAGATGGTTTGACTCGTATCCAGTGAATATCTTTGGTCTCTACAATCCCCATACGAAATACAACAGCATTAAGGCGTTTCCCTGACCAAACAACCTTGAGTATGCAGTGCACTGGCGCCCGCACTCTGGGTACGCTAATTTTTTTAACGCTAATTTTTGGAATTAATTTTAATTAAAAAATAAAAGTTAACTTTAAAAATTAAATAAAAAATAATATAGATTTTTAAATTATTTATTGATAAATCTAATCATTTAAGTATTACACTAATTGTAGTGTAATACTTAAATGATTAGAGCGTTGCCTTTAGCAACAGATGCATGTAATCGATAATTTTAGTCATTTTTCTGCCGACTTCCAAAAAGGAGAAGGTACTCAATTCGACTTTATGTTTTTTTTTAATTTGTGTTACCTCATAACTTTATACTGGGTGAACCGATTACCGATTTCGATCGATTTCGATCATTCTTTTTTTATTTGAAAGCTGATACTTTGCGTGTGGTTCCATATAAATTAGATCAAGGTCAGACCAATAGTTATTGAGTTATTCTTAATAACTTATATTGAAGTCGACTGTACAAAATTTTTTATTTTAAATTATTTAAAGTAGATTTTAAACGTATTTATAACATATAACAACAAATTAGAACGTGAAATGTGATGATAGGATATCAAACACGAATAATGTGCTTTTAGATGTACTTTATTTCTCATAACTGATGAGATAATAGTCTCTGAATAACGAAGAAAAACGCACTATCGCAAGGTTTTGGTCGAGGTATCGCCTTAGACTGCTATTATACGCTAGTATTCTGTGAGAGCGTGGTCCTTCTCCGCTCGAGCCAACCCGTTTATGCTACAACCATGATAAAGTTGCAGCGTGGTATATGTACATATATAAAAGTAGACACGAGCAGATTATGATCACGAAAAAAGTAGCTATCTATATAAATTACCAAAAGAAACATGGCTTATCTGTTTATCGATATTATGTTCAGTATTATTTCAATTTTTATATTGAACTAGTAGCTGTAATAAGGTAGCAGCAGTAACTATCTTAATTTTTTACGCTTATAATTTTTTTTATGTCGTCAAATGTAATAAATATATCTTCGTTTTATAAAATCAACTATTGGACCCAAGCATTTCATTACAGTATTTAGATGACCGGATATATGTATGATTTTGGGTCGTTATAATAACTGAGATAATGAGTGCTAAATATATATTATATATACTAGCTGGCTAGGCAGACGCTCTCCTGCCCTTTTCAACGACCCTTCCTATAAAAATAAATCCTTAAATTTGCAATAAAAATATATCGGGGGTCAGTTATCGAAATAAAAACTATCCTATCTCTTAAGTTGGTTTGATTGAAATCAGTTTAGTGGTTTAGGAGTTCATCGCGGACAAACGACGTGACACGTAATTTTTATATATAAAGATATATACCTATGTCACCATGATTATAATGTTAATTATGACACTTGTTTGCGTCTTTCCCTCATTGTTAATGCTATTGGGATGCTGTAAAACATAATTAGAAAATCAATTAAAATAATCTTTATATATGTGGTACTAAATGGACAACGTGGGTGTTAAAATTGTATATTTTTGCATAATAATGATTTTAGGAATTTTTTTTATAGGATCGGGTGACAAATGAGCACACAGTCCACCTGATGGTAAGTGGTTACTGTGACCCATAGACATCTATATCTATCTCAATAAAGACTCAAGATGCAGATGCGTTGTCACCCGTGAGGACTAAGATGGAATGCCTCTTTGCCAGTAAAAAGGGTCTCCGGTTCTCTACACTCACCATACGAAACACAGCAGCGTTAAGCTGTTATTTTACGCTGGTTTTCTGTGAGAGCGTGGTCCTTCCCCGGTCGAGCCGACCCATTCGTGCTACAACCATAATATAGCTGCAGCATGGCTCTACCACGTAAAAATTCAATTTTTTACGTGGTGGAGCCATGGTCCCTCAAAATTAAACATATTTTGAATTACATAATTTATATTTTAATAAAAATTATAACAGGGCGAGAAAATGCGGCTCAATGAAGATTCTGGAGGAAAAAGAGGTGGTGGGGGCGGCGGTGGAAGAACAGATCGAACCACACGAATGTTGGTTGCACTGCTGGGCTTATTTCTAGCTACAGAGTTGCCACAAGCATTGTTTGGGCTTCTGACTGCTATAGCGCCTCACCTATTTCAGGAATGCTACTATGCCTTTGGTAAGTCGATATAAAAAGAAAGTGAAAAAAATAAACAAATTCGATAAAAATTCCACTAAAAAGGTATTAACAAAATAAGGTTGTCGTTTTTTTTATCACGAATGAAAAACAATCACGGAATAATATTAGACCATCTAAATTGACATAATTAAAATAAATATTTATTCTCTTATAGCCGTAGTCACTAGTCGCTACATTCTTTATATAACTTCCTCATTATTTTTTCTTTATTTATTTTTTACTATAAATTTGTAGTAAGTTCAATTTGATAATATGATTTTATATTTTTGGGAGGGAGATTAGCCGCTTTTATTGAATTAAAATTTTTTGGTTCGTGTATGTATATAAATTTTCGATAAGTACTCGTTATGACCTTTCATTGGATAGCAAACACAATATTTTTAAAGCATATTGTGTCTGTAATGAAATCCATCGTGGTGGCCATGATGGATTTTATGTGACTTCGTAATATAATTTGTTACCAGCGCAAGCGATACCTCATGTGTCAAAATCCTAACCCTCCTGTTGGCTTTGACGTAGTCGGATAGTTAAAGGTCGACTTATTGCATTTAACTAAAATAAATTAAATTTTTAATTTAGATTCAAATTATATAGTACATAAACTACTCTAGAGAATAACTACTTGACTTTCTTTAAGTAAAAATCCGTGCCGATAACAAAATCGATCACCCTATTTTGTCTTGAGGGTAGTATCGAAGGCGACTATGGCTTCCGACAGATGGCGGTATAACCATATTGTTTGCGCCAGACGTAAATTACTCAACGTCTATTTTCGAGATGTCGGTACTTCATTTGACACAAGGTCGAGAGCTATATAAAAAAGGAAAAGGCAATAAAGATGAAGATGAGGATGATGATGGTTTATGCTTTGATATTGATACCAATGATCATGTCTCCTCTCTTGAGGTTTTTTGAGCTATCTAGCCGCTGTGTGAGTGGGGGTGTACGTACCCCCGCCTCTGACTGCTTAGCTCGTGTCGGTCGCTCCTGGGCGGTTTTCACCGCGTTTCATCGGTACGACGCGTTATCCTACTTGTGCTTGCCCCATTTGGTGTGGGTGTAGTGACAGTGTTGGATGTGCCTGCGACGTTTGAGTCTACGGGGTCGAGCGAGCGTGGTTGTTTCATAAGTACGTTACGCGGTCTACGAAGAATCCGCGCGACGCTTGGTATCGCGACGTAGTTGGCTACGTTTGCCACTAGCGGGTTTGAATGGGTTTCGGTGCTATCAAAGTAGTGCTGAGACATCTCCTTGAAGTATTCGGAGAAAGTGGGAAGTTGGCAATCATTGTGCGTGAATTCCGTTAATACCACCTTGCTCCGGTGGCTTTCCGGGTGAAAACGTTTTGGACTTTCTGTAGTTTGTATAGATAAGTACTATACGTGTGGGCGAAGGCTACACTTGCGTATGAAATAATAGGTCTAACGCAGGTTTTGTGCAGGAAGAGTAAGTTGTCTTATTGACAACTTAGCACACAGTCCAGCTGATGGTAAGTGGTTGCTGCGGCCCATGGACATCTACATCTATCCTCTATTACAAATCAAAATGCAGATGCGTTGTCACCCGTGAGGACTAAGATGGAATGCCTCATTTCCAGTAAAAAGGGTATCCGGTTCTCTACACTCACCATACGAAACATAGCAGCGTTAAGCTGCTATTTTGCGCTGTTAGAATAACAGCGCAAAATAGTAGCGCTGTTAGAATAACAGCGCAAAATAGCAGCTGAGTCAGCTGAGCAGTGAGAGCGTGGTCCTTCCTCAGTCGAGCCGACCCATTCGTGCTACAACTATACTACTAATATAGCTGCAGCATGGCTCTACCACGTAAAAAAACTGTTGTCTAACAAAAATGTGTCAAAATGTTTCTCAAAATAAATATGTGTAATGTTATGTTGCTTTTTTACAGGCGAGGTGATGGACTTAATGGCGCTAGTGGGATCCGCTGTCAACTTCGTATTGTACTGTAGTATGAGTAGACAGTTTCGCAATACTTTTAGAAGGCTAGGCCGGAAGTTACTGCCTTTGGGACGCCAAAGTTCAGAATTTGGCATAGTTAGAAAAACGTAGCGTTTACAGGCAGACACGCCTACTCTTATAACATATCTATAATTTTATTTTCGTATTCAAATTATTAGCTGCTAATATTATTTATATAATTATTATGATTGGGGTGTTTATATAGAATTCTTATTTGGTTAGGATGCCTGCTATATACTTATAAAAAATATGATAAATGATATGATAATGAATATATTATAAACATAAAACGATAGAATAAACATAATGTTGTTTATTCTGTTATTCTAATTATTATTTTTAAAGTGGGGCAGTTGCTGTTCTTTTTCTTAGAGTCTAGAGACGTGATATTCACTTGAACCAACATATATTTAAGTAAAGAAAAATATTATAACAGTTACTTTCGTAAAATATATTTTGTCTCTTGTAAATGTTATCCCGTGTTCACAGCGTGTTTAAGAGATGACAAGAGACATGCTAAAATTAATTTGAAATACTCTTCACTCGTTTGTTCGAAACTGCTTGATCATTATCGTGAAGGCTGGATAGTTACTGATAAATTTTAAAATGGAACCTTTATTATACAGATACGTTTGTTATGAAAAAAAAAACTTTTTTTTGTGAGAATACGGTGGGAATTCATTTGCTGCAGTAGAGTTTAGATCGAAGTAATTTTCGAGCTATGATTGAATGTCCTCCAGGCCGAATTTCGGTCTGTGCGGCAAGTCTTAATGGAAACAAGCCATCTGTTCAGGACAGGATTATTATGTATAAGTGCGTGAGCAAGCACAAGTGCACTTTCTTTTCTTTACTCCCTCACTACGACAGTGAGGGAGTAGAGAAGAAAAGTCAGAGATACGGCGTTGAAACACTGCCAACTTCCTGACTAGAGGCTGATACTGAGATTTTCTAGAAATCGAATCCAAAAACCCAATGTGGCAATCAGATTATAGGATCATAGTTCAATATTGCATCTTTTGTACAATACAATACAATTTTGTAATGGTAAGTATTAATTTGTAGGTATTAAATGTAAGGATCATGTCAAAACTAACTAGATACTCGAAAATAATATTAGTATGCTTTATCACCGTATCGATCTTTTCAAAGTACTTGCCTTAAGCTCGCAATAACTTTTCGTTCGACTAAATCTCTTTAAAAATACCTCTGACCACTTCTATTTGGTCGTAGTAGCTTATTCCCACGCTAAAGAAAGCACGTAAAGCCGTTGATCCTGCGCCTGATCTCTCTCTGGTTGTGTAGGATTGCCATCTCAGCAAATTACGAGAATGATGGAATAGAGAGAGCACCTGCGATTACGAAAATACATGTGAACTGTAATCCTGTTCTGTGCAGATACTTTGTCCACATTGAGCGGCCTGTTTCGTCCCTTGAACGAATTACGGTCTGGAGGACATTATGTGACTATTACATGGAACAGGCCATTGTTCAGCAATTGGCTTTTGACAGGCTGTAATGAATGATTCCTTGTATTATTTTATTTTAGCAATAAGCAACGATGGGTATACGTTAATAATAGGGCAAAATCACATAATAAAAGGTCATTAACTAAAAAAATTACGTATTTTATTAATTTGTTTTCAAAATGTATTTTATAAGTGTTTCGATATTATAATCATAATAAGAATTAACAACGATTGCTGATCACAGGAGTATAGTAAGTGGTATTTACATTAGTTACCTTGTGTGAAATTCTAGCGAATGAATATATTTATAAACTTATAAGACGGATAAATAAATAGAATCGAATTTATGTTTTTTATTATATTAAACAATCCCAATTTTAGAACAGATTACGCAACGACTGATATGAACCACATGAACGTTATTTATTCTGTAGAAACACGTTATTTTTATCCATTAGTCTATAAAATTGCACTGCTGGATATTGGTATCTCTCATTATAAGGAGGACTTGCCTTATCTGCCATGCTTGGCAGCCGAAGTATCGAAGACAGTACCAGATATCTTGCATCTTGTTACTCCCCGTCGCCGAGCAGGGAATAACATTTCCGTAAAAAAGCTGCAGTTAGCTATCTAGATCCATGAGGCTTACGACACCCACGGGAGGAAATGGCGTAATGAATTCTCTTACAATGCTTTCAAATGACATTTACAACAAAAACCTATGTACATCTAATTAAAAACACATAACAGTAAACGAAATTCAGTTTAATCAAATACGACCTTATTCATCGACGTCTCTTTAAGTAATGCTCAATATTCCTTCTTCTGTTTTCACTAATTGTCAATAGAGAAAGACAGGTAGGTACATAAATAATACTGAAGTTAAACAAGTGATAATCAACGATTGTAAGTAAGGCCAATTGTAATTAGTATACACATTACGCTATAGAAACAACATAACACTACATTGCTTTTTTTAAATTCGGCAAAGTATAGCCAACTAATACATATCAAGATAGAGAAATTATGTTATGTGTTCTTACTTCTTATGTACTTATTAGAAATAAAGTAATGACTAAACGGTTTTAAATGTACAGACGAAACAGTAAATAAAAAATGAAGTAGTTACTTCTTTATAAAACTGAAGAGACTTACAATCTACCAGATGGTACGTGGCAACTGCAGTTCATAGGCTTCTGTAGCCAACCTCAAACAAAGATGGCTACAGATACGTTGCCACCTTTGAGGATTAAGATGGAATGCCACACAACCTGCAGTTTACAGGCTATCTATTATACCCTTCAGACCGAAAGACTTTTATATCACTAGGCCCATTTCACTTCAGCATACTAATCTGTGGGGCTATGTCGGTCACTCTGGTTCTACTGCGGATATCCTCGTTTCTAAGTTTGTCACGCAAAGAAACCCCGAGCATAGCCCTCTCCATAGCTCGCTGAGCGACCTTGAGCGTCCGCATACGGCCAGCAGCGAAGGACCACGTCTCAGATCCATAAGTTATCACTGGAAACACACTGGTTGTACGATCTCGTTTGCAGGTTTTGAGGTATACCTGACAAGAAGATATGTCTTAATTTACCGAACGTTGACTCGCGGAGTTGAATTCATCGATTGACCTCTCGGTCGAAGTTGGACTTACCTAGTCGGACTATTTGTCCCAGGTAAACATACTCGTCAACAACTTCGAGCTTACTGCTCCCGACAACTACCGGCATAGGTGTGACATGGATATTACACAAGATCTTTGTTTTGTCCATGTTCATCTTAAGACCTATCCGTTGGGAGAAACTATTGAGGTCATTGAGTAGTGCTTAGGTTCACCAGCGATTCAGCCATAAGGACTACATCGTTTGATTCTGTTGAAATTTGGGTGGTACTACAGTCCTTTCAGCGGTATGTACAATGTTTTTAGCTATTTCTATCAAGAAAAGACAGTTAATCTAATGTTTTGTTCTGCTTGATGGTGCATGGAGACAGGTTCTCTGTTACATTTAATATATCATCATCAAAATTACAGCCTACTAAATGCCGATCGCTGAACATAGACACCACAAATAGACTCAAATTTGATAAAGCCATAGAGACACCGAGCTCACTTCTTATTAATATTTGTATTCGTTAAAAATATTAATATGAGTGACAGACAAAATTGTTTATAATATTGATTAACGACATTTAGATTTTTGCTTCCTTTCTGTATTTATTTATGTATTTTTGGCTACTTAGCCTTCTCTATTATATTTATTTATGTTGTATATATTAGTGTATTATTTTGTTATTATTGATATCATTTTTTGACTACTTCGTTGGCCTAGTGGTTGTAAATGAGACTGCTGATCTGAAGTCCGGGGTTCGAATCCCAGGTCGGGCCAAAAAATCAGTTATTGAGTTTTTTCGTCAAGAAATTCTCAATTGCTACCCAGAGTATATCGTCCCATCGGACTATGAGAGTGAGGGAATAGAGAATGCGCCTGTGCTTGCGCATACACTTGGTTACTATAATCCTGTTCTGCGCCGATGGCTAGTCTCCATTGATTCTGGCCGCCGTGATGGAAATTTGGTCTGGAGGACATTATTATTATTATTATGGGGTATTTGTATAGTTTTCTCATCTGGTTGGGCTGTATAAATATATAATTGTAAATGAAAATGATAAATGAAAATGATGAAAAAAATGAAAAATTATTATTATTATTATTATTCATTTATATTCTCCCTATTACAGGGGTAGCTTAAAACCTAATCACACGGGCCGAAGCCAAGCGTGAGCAGGTGCTAGGTGATGGTGTAAGCGGAGGTGACGGATGAAGTGGTGAGGAATTTGCGTGTGAGTCGGCAGGTGTTGAGAATGACAGCTTTCTGCAGTGTGTACAGAGTGTGTTGGGGTACTTGCAAAGTATCTAAACTGCGTTGTAGGCTTTTAGGTATGACTCCGGTAGATGAGATAACTATTGGGACTATATGGATGGCTTCTGCTTTCCATTGACGCTTCAGTTCTATTGCTAAATCTTGATATTTTGTAAGTTTTTCAGCAATGGTGGATTGTATGTTATGGGTGTTTGGTATGGCAATGTCAATAAGGTAAGTAGTTTTGTTATTTTTGTCATACATTGTGATATCTGGCCTATTGAAGTGGATAGTTTTATCCGTGATAATGGTCCTGTCCCAGTAAATTCTATGATTATTATTTTCTAATATAATGTCCGGTTTATATTTGTAATATGGTGTCATTTTTTGTATAAATTTGAATTTAAGCGCAAGATGTTGGTGTATTATGGAAGCTACCTGGTCATGCCGGTGTTTATAGTCGGTTTGTGCAAGAGCTCTACAGGCGGATGTAATGTGTTGTATGTTTTCGGGACTAGAGTGGCAATGTCTGCAAGTATCGGTGGGAAGGTTAGGTGCGCGTATTATGTGTCTCTGGAAGTTTCGAGTATCGATGACCTGGTCCTGGATCGCTAACATGGAGGCCTCCGTCTCTGGGAAGAGTTCACCGCGCCTCAGCCATGCGTTCGACGCTTTTTTGTCGACATGTGGCTGCTGCAGGTCGTGATAGTGCTTTCCGTGTAGGGACTTCTGTTGCCATGAGGCGATCTTTTCTTTTACGTCAGTTATCCGTTTGTTGCGTTGTGTATTTCGGTCTGCAAGGTTAAGTGTTGTGAAGCGTTTGTCGGCTAAGGTTACTATTTCGTGGAGAAGTGAGTGTTCTGAGCGTTGATAGAAATATTGTCGAAGGCATCTGATTTGTTTGTTATGCAAGTTGAGGACATCTATTATACCTCGTCCTCCATCGGATCTTGAAAGAGTCATCCTTTGTACGCAGGATCTAGGGTGGTGCTTGCGGTGAGCCGTTAGAGTGGTATTTATAATACGTTGTAGATTGATAAGGTCACCTTGAGCCCAGTTTATTACACCAAACGAATATGTCAGTATGGGGATTGCGTAACTGTTGATAGCTTTTGACATGTTGCGGGAGTTGAGCTGAGACCGGAATATACTATTGAGCCGATGTTTAAATTTCTTTTTGAGACCTTCTTTTGTTTCCCTTTGATGAATCTGTCGCGCTTGTTGGAAACCTAAGTATTTATATGCGGCCAAGGGTTCTAGGGGTTCAATCGTGTCTCCTGATATTAGGCTATAGATATTACGGTTAATTTTTCCGTTTTTAACCGAGAACGTTTTGCACTTGTCGATCCCAAACTCCATATGAATGTCGTTTGAGAAAAATTGGGTGATGTCTGCAAGGCGGTGCAGTGACTGTGTAGTGTTACTGTATAATTTGTCATCCATGTACATCAGGTGTGTAAGAGTGGTGTGTTTGTGTGGAGTGATGATAGAGTAACCATGATTGGTTTTGTTCAGCATTTGCGAGAGAGGGTTTAATGCGAGACAGAACCATAAAGGGCTGAGCGCATCACCTTGGAATATTCCTCGACGTATTGGAATTTCTGGTGTTTCTATACAAGAAGTTCCTATGGTTTTTAAAGTAGTTTTCCAGTGCTGCATTGAGTTTTTAAGAAAATGTATAATTTGTGGGTGAATTTTATAGTGTTGTAATATATATAGGAGCCAGCTGTGCGATACGGAGTCAAATGCTTTTCGGTAGTCTATATACATTGTGCTGATGTTTTTCCTATTAGACATAGCTTGTTTCATTGCTACGGAGTCTATTATGAGTTGCTCTTTGCACCCCTGACTACTTTTTCGACATCCTTTTTGTTCTTCAGCAAGAATGTTGTTTTTGGCTATATGTTGATGTAAGAGTTCAGCTATACATGCTGTAAGTAGTTTATAAATGGTTTGGAGACATGTGATAGGTCTGTATTTGGCAGGATTTTGATGATCTGCGTCTTTCGGAATCATGTAGGTGAGGCCTTGTGTAATGTATCGGGGCATTATGTCTGGTTTTTGTATAAAGTTATTGATATGGTTATGAAGTAGAGGGTGAATTGCTGTAAGTTTCTTATACCAGTAATTATGTATGCGGTCGCTTCCAGGTGCTTTCCAGCTATGGGATTTTTTTAATATATGCACAAATACTTCCAAAGGTATTTGTTCAAATGCCATCGGTGGGATAGTATCAGTTACTTTGAAATCTGTGTTCAGCCCTTCCGCCTCTGTGTTGTGGAGAACCGGCACAGACCATATACCAGACCAGAAGCTATGTAATTCAATGTCAGGTGGTAATGGTGTATCTTGCCTATTTCTATGTGTGTCATGTTGCGTGTCTGAAGTCAGGCTCCTGTAAAATTGTTTTTCGTTGTTGATAAACTGGCTATTTTGTGACTTCCTAAGTGTACAGTTAAGGTATCTTTTTAATCTGCTAGATGCCGCATTCAGTTTTTTAAGTGTGTCAAGGAATTGTTCATCGCTCAAATTGGGTTCTTCGTGTTGTGAATGTATTCGGTATTTATTTTTTATTGCTTTTACTAAAGTGATGAGTCTATTGCTTCTGATGCCTTTGATATATTCTGTTAGTCTTCCAATGTCTCTTCTGAAATCCTGTATCTTTTTTGTTAACCTTGTCTGCCAGGCGGGTTCTTTATTTCGAATTTGGGTGGGCAGTGTGTTTGTGTCTCTGATTTTGGTTCCGTTACTTATAGCTGCTGTGTATGCCGTGCAGTAAATTATGGTCTGAGTGGTCTCAAAGTCCTGCTCTCTCGATATGTAATTTGGTAATATTTCAGTGTTTATAAAATCTACAATTTGGGCTAGCCTTTTAGAAGTTTTTTGTTTTGGTATATAAGGTCGTTTAGTTGGGCTAATGTTCCGAAATTCGTCTATTGCCATTCTAAATAGTTCCTGGATATTTTCCGCGTCGTTATTTTTTATTGCTTGGTTTTGTTGAGGTTCAAAGGATTGAGTAGGTACTACTGATTCGTCAGTTTGAGATTGTAAGGTTAAACTAGGTGAATGCACGGGAGTGTTACTTTCTATAATGTATGGATGAATGTCAGCTTCTTGTGAGTTTTCTGTTTCGGCTGTGAGGGTCGTGTGTTGTAATGTGATATGTGAATAATTACTTTCTAAATTGTCTCGCTGGGAATTCAGCTTGCTTGATATATTGTCACGTATCTCTTGAAGTCTTTGGTCATTAATCATTTTGTTGTTCAAAATTACTCTGAGCTGATCTGATATTCTCTGTACACTTACACCTGTTAACTCAGGATGTTCATCAATGACTGCTTGATGGAGGGGTCGACGATAGGCTGATTTATTTTCTCCAAGTTCGGTGACTTTGTTGTAATTTCTTACAATAGATTCGTTTTGCTCAGCTGTCCATCTTCTTCTTTGTGTTAAGCCTTGCTGGCTGCTAAAATGTGGTTGCGTTATCGAGTCGGTTTGTATGTGGTTGGTATTACTGTGTGTTTGTTGTAAGTATACTGCAACTTCATTCCTTATTTGATCTAATAGTTTTTGTGGGAGTAATTTATTTCTAAGTATAGCTCTGCATTGATCTCCCAATCTTTGTTTTGATGCCTGCATCTGTGGATACTTATTAGAGAATTCTTTATGTAGATGATTGAGGTATATTTTGCTAGTATTTAATTTAGTGGCTATGAGGTATGTACGCCAGATGAATGTATTCATTTCTTCTGTCCATCTTTTGCGCGCACGATTTCTGCCTGGGGCGGGTGCAGGTTCAGTGGCGGCAGCGTCCTGCACAACGTCCTCAGACATAAGTGATTCAGAGTTTGATCTGGTTGAAGACTGGTATGAACATGGAGATGATATAGGTGACTCGAATGAATGAAAAGGTGAGGGTGTCGATGAGGTTATATCGCTTAGCATGTCGGAGTCCATGTGTGTCGCTTGGGTCGTTTGACGGGTTGCTTTCGCCGCTCGGGGATTTTTCGCACCCCTAGGCCCAGTCTCAGGCTGGCTTCCGTCATGACCAGTGCTGCTACTGGGTCCGCCGAGCACTTGGGGCCGTCTACTTCTTGTTAATACCATATTATTCTCCATTTGGGTTTTGGGTTTGGGACCGTTAGTTGAGGAGGTTTGGCCAAGATGTTGGTGGCTAATAATATGTTCGTCCTGTATCGGTAAGTACAGGGTTTGGTCAAGTCTGTAGTGACCGTTGATATGTTCATGCCTCCCCTTAAGCCCCCCCACCGCGTCAAGGTGGTCCCCCGGGGGGGTTATTATTATTATTATTATATATTGATTTAGTTTATAGCTGTTGCTAATCACACGATAATCGTACGATTAAAAAATAATTATTATTACTTATTCGTTCGATTATATTTTTAAATTAAATTAAAAGGTTCAATTCTTTCAATATTATATTTTATTTAATTATAATGTACGCGTCTTTACTTAATAACCTTAAATTACTGTCACCGATATTGCAAGATTGGTGTAATGTTTTATTAGACTTAAAAATATTAAAAATATTATTTATTATATTTTTATTATTTAAAATATAGCGGAAGAGTAGAAATAAATAAAACATTCGAAAATCGCTTAAATAAGAAAGAAAAAATCGTCCGATTATCGTATTCAAATGTGCTTTCTGGTTTTAGCATGTAAATTTTATTATAATACACACCACCTTCCACTGTTCCATAGTCCATTTTTACTTAATATCGGTGATAAGATGATAATTTCCCGCCTTGTCTATTTCCAAACTTATTATTCCTGTAATCTGTTTTATTTTGCGTATATTGTGGCGTGCAGTATTTTATATGTACATACTTTATGTAACGATAATCAAAATTATCAAGATATTGAATTTACGTTCAATAGAAAAAAATTAAAGTAGAAAATGAACACGCACGTTACGCTCAAAAGTTAAACGCAAACAGTAATTCATCAATGGGAACAGGAAAGCGTAACTGTAATATAAATTCTCTAAAGATAAATTGTCGGGTGGTGGCGTAATGATAAATTGAGAATCTATTAGCCTAAATTCTTCCGTGAGTGTCATTTAAGTTGGCCGTGGGAAATGGAAAGTAAATCTTGTCGTAAAACATTTAATATGGTACTGCAGTGCATTGTAATGTCAACATACCTCTTTCTCCGCGAGTTCACCTCGGCAGCGAAAGACAGGTGGACACACCTTCCTCCTAAGCACAATAACTTAGGCCAGCTATTCGGGATCCTATTAGTTCAAGTTTCCTCAACCGATCTTTCAGTCTATTGTATTTTCGCTTACACTGCGTGCAGGCGAAATGTGCATTTAGAGAAAAACGCTCATGTATTCAAATAATTGTAATTTACGATCAAAGAAGACCCAACTTTTTGCTAGTTAGTCAGAAAAATATTAAAAAAAGAACGACTTGGATAGTAAAAGGCTCTAACAATACGATTTTATCCATTTGCAAATGCTGAAATCAAAATGCGAAGCAGCGGTTCCAGTGCGATAGTATCGACTTTGCGTTAACAAGTTTGACTATCCAGTATGGTGAGTATGATTTTAAAAACTACCGTAAATAATTATGTAGTGCATACTTAGATCTGTATTAATAAACGTTCCTCAAAGACGAGCTCAAATGTGTAAACACTTGATACGCCCTCATAACGATATCAGCATCCGTAACATAAAAACAGTATTTCATTTACCAAGATCAGCACCTCATGATCCTGTATTTGGTATAGTGTTCTGTGCATTGACTTATATATTACTTTAAAGTTGGTAAAAATTACCTTGCGTACATCCGCACGATATTTATTTATTTATTTATTTACTTTTCATTGCATTAAATATTTGTACAAAAGGCGAGCTTAATGCTATATGGCATTCTCTACTAGCTAACCTTGGGTAGAACAGAGAGTGAGTTTGGGCAGTTAAGTTGTCATGATAAAATTTAGTTCAAATATATACATGCAACACATATATAAAATATACACATATATATAAAATATATATAATTCATATTAATATGTAAATAAATACACACATTTATACATATATATCTCAATAAATGTATAAATAATTATGTATTTTTACCAACTTTAATATAAGGGATTTCCGCAAAGTAACGCCTGATTCTATGAATTATATATCAGTACCTACTTGTGGGCTTAATCACTTTATTACTATATATCACTATATTCTGTCAATGTAACGTAATCGTTCATGAGAACGATTACGTAACATTGAAAGTTTCGAATATCATCATTACATTTCAATGTATAAAGTTGTTTTCTACTTATATTTCTAAATACAACCTAAATGGTTACTACTCAACTCAATATGTACAAATAACTTCGTACAATACAAATAACGCATTAAAGCGACAGCGTCAGTGTCAAAAAAGAGACACAAAACAACATCATCTGCTTGTTTAAAACGTAGTGATTTTAAACTCTTTACTTGTTTACTTATAACATCACTGATCTCGTGTTATAATTTAATTTAAACAAAAGTGCTTTCTCTATATTATAAAAAATAAATGGCTTTGTTTGTAAAATAAGGAGACCGATGGCGCGTGTCAAAAGGATGATGATAACTCAAAAGGATTCGAGGCATCCTGCATTTTTTGCAAACAATTTCGCGAACTCCGTAAAATATCGTAATAGTACTCTAAATCATCGTAATAATTAATTTTACTCAAAATATTTTAAAACTACATGATTCGTCCTATAAATCACGATCTCAAGTCATGGACCGCCTGCACTCAGATTTTAGCATCTCAAATACACGCACCTATTGTGTACTTGAGAGCCGAGATTCGTTTATTAACTGTGCGTCACACAGCTGATAACCTAAGGTTTAGGTAGGTTTAAGCACGTATGATCTTATTAATAAACATACCTAATGCTTCTACATGAGGTATGTTTATTAAATAATATCATAACCTCAAGACGGTTCTCAAGTGCGTACACTTGAGCTGAGGAACGTTTGATTAATACGAGCCTTAAGGCAATTAAATAACATGACATAAAAAAAACATATTTCATTTGTTTTTATTATCCACCAGCAACCACATTTAATTTATAATAAGTCACTATGTGCAATTTGTAGTATTAGTTATGTTGTAAATTAATCTCAAGTTTTCTCGACCGTTTATTTTGAATAGCAGTGGAAAGACACAACTAACGGCGTTTCTAAATCGCGTCTATAAAACTTTACTAACATTGATTGCTCCATATTCAAAATATCATCAAACTTTGTTCGTACAGGACGCGCTCGGGATAGACTTTTCTTATGTTTAAAGCATGTGCATATGTAGTACATAGCATGTGATCACGAATAAAAAGGAAAGAAACCGATTTTTTTGCGTACAATTTAATATAATGTTTACTTAAAATATTTACCGTGTAGTGGCGGTGTAAGAATATCCACTAACCTATATCATCCCGTGGGTGTCGTAGGAGGCGACAGAGGAAAACAAATCAGGAGATGGCCAGCTGCGTCCAAAAATTATAACGACCAAAAATTAAAAAATTGCGGTTTCTATGATTATTGAAAAAATAGCCCTAAGTCATTGGGGCTAATTTACGACAATTACGCTTACACTACAATGATGAATCACCCAATCACTGATTTATATATTTTTTTATTCATCGTGAATTACTTGTGGTGTGTTGTGGCAGGGAAAGAGATTCCGTTTTCCCCTTTTCATCGCGTGGGTGTTGTCAGAGTATCAGGGAAATGAAACAGTAAATGGGCAACAGTGACGCTCTGATAACAACTTAAAACAACCCGGGTTGTTAATCCGCATACCAAGCGTAGCAACTATGGCAAATATTGCAAACATCATATGGCAAATATTGCCAATGCTCAGCAGAAGACTTTTGATAGGCTGTAATGAATGCATTTTTGAAAGAACCTTGTTCATGCATCACTGAATAGGCGTCGAGGTTGCAAAACCGTGCCCTTTGTTGTTTATTCCCATTTGACCCATTATTAGTCGGTGAAATTATGTTATAAGCAGTCTTTCCGCAACCAGTTACAGCTCTCATCCATCTATAAGCGAGCTTCATTGCGTTCGAGATCGATGATATTTGGAATTAATTCAAATTTATTGTATTTTAAAGAGACAAATATATAGTCTATATGAGACTTTCGTTTTGTAACTTTAAGCTTCTACGTGTACTCGTTCATAAACACACCTTCTAAACATTTATTCTAGTAGACACAATGTCACAATCAATACCTTCTTACTTATCTGCAATACATGAAAGTATCCAATTTTGCGAAACACGCTCCTCGCCTCGTAAAACTTTTTTAGTCAAGTGATCTTATAAAGAGTTGTTTCTAGTGTATTCTGTTAATTCAATTTTCACGTGTAAAAACGTGCCTGGAATTCTTTTGTTAATTACGATCAACTTTTACAATAGTTGTTAGGATATTTTTTATTGCTGAAAAAAGTGTAAGACAAGAAATGAAAAGTGATTTTAAATAGCTAAGTGAAAACAGGTAGTGTAAGAATTTTTTTATAGGATAAGGATAACAAACGAGCACACAATCCACCTGATGGTAAGTGGTTGCTATGGCCCATAGACATTTACATCTATCCTCGACTACGAATCAAAATGCAGATGCGTTGTCGCCCGTGAGGACTAAAATGGAATGCAGCGTTTCCAGTAAAACGTGTCTCCGGTTCTTTACACTCACCATACGAAACATAACAGCGTTAACCTGCTATTTTACGCTGGTATTCTGTAAGAGCGTGGTCCTTCCCCGGTCTAGGCCACCCACCCATTCGTGCTACAACTATACCAGTAATATAGCTGCAGCATGGCTCTACCACGTAAAAGCTTCATAAAAAAACACGATTAATCAGCAGAATTTGCATTTTTATTAAAAAAGGATGAGGCTAATATTCTTAACTTTTCACGGTTCACACTGTCCGCCGATGCCTGTTTGTTTATTTTATTCTTAAAACGAGATTTTAATATCATCTTCTATTGGAAGTTACGATCTTCCTGGTATATACGGGTGAGAGACGCCGGGGTTGGTCAGGGGCTGAGCGCTCGCCTTAAATTGTTGATTAATGGATTTTTAGCCGATTTAAAAAAAGGAGGAGGTACTCAATTCGGCCGAATTTTTATGTTACCTCAGAACTTTTTTTCTAGTTGAACCGATTTTGATGACTTTTTCATATAAATTTGATTATGATCTGACCAGTCTTTTTTGGGTTATCCTTAATAATGCTTATTTAATTGACTTCGACTACATTGATGATGTTCTCATTTTATTTATGTTGAAAACGTTTGTAAAAAAAAATTATCACTTGTTATTGTCAAGGATAGTAGTGTACTGATGCTTGGCGATAGAAAAAGGTAAGAGTTTGGTAGCAACCTTGGCGGACTCCTAGGCAGCATTAAGCACGGTAGGCACAGTACGGAGGCGTACTAGACTGAATGCCTCGTTACTAAATCTCAGGTTTACTGCAGTCACCACACAAAATACAGCAGTTTTATTCTTCTGTTTCAAGCTGTGTATTCTGTGAGTGTGGTCCCACCCCGGTCGAGCCGACCACTTCGTGATGCAGCTATAATTTAGTTGCAGTGTGACTCTACCACGTATAATATTTATATACTCGGAAAGGTAAAGCTGCACCTCAATGCTTGTTTCGAGATTTTAGAATGGATAATCTGTCCAAATGCGGTGTTGAGCCTGGTTTTTCTACCGACTTCAAAAAGGAAGAGGTACTCAATTCGATTGTATGTTTTTTTATGCGTTACCCGTGGATCGATTTCAATGATTCTTTTTTTATTTAAAAGCTGGTGCTTCTAATGTGGTCCCATATAAATTTGATCAAGGTTTGACTAAGAGTTTTTGAGTTACTCTAAATAATTTATGTTGGAGTCGGTTGCACAAAATTTATAATTATTAGTTAGCAGAATGCGTTGTGTGTTGCTGAGGTTGTCATTTGGACAAAAAAATGATAACATAGTTACATTCCCCTTACTTGCCATGCCATGATCAGTTAGTATTGGTATCTTTAATTCTTGAATTTCTGTCAAAACTCTAGCTACACGCACAATATTTAAATAAGCTAAGTTATTGCTTACGCCGCGTTATTCGCGGCTGCGGTATGTTTATACTTTATACTACGGCCACATTACCGTGATATGGCAATATTTATGGCCAAAATTTAAATAACACCTAGGTGTAACTACGATTTATGGTCATAATTTTACAATGTCAATCAATGTGGCATATGATGGTAGGCAATAGCTCCGGTGGCGGTCTTTTTTGCATATCAAAGGCGATTACTGCGGTAATTTTTGCGCCATTTGGCCACACTACAGTTTGTTCAGGGTGCGACATGAGCTCAACGGCAAAAAGGTTAACATATACTATACGTATACACTTTCTGTGCATTTATATCATCCACCATCTTCTTTTAAGTCTTGATTTAGCTTTGCTAAAATGTAAAAAATTTATTTAATAGTAACTGACACTCATAAAGTACAACACCGCCTCAGCTTCAACCTCTATCTTGAGAAATGTAATTTTTTCCGCCTAGTTCATTGTCAAATCTAGGTAAACTCTAGAGTAACCACACCACTTCACGCGATAAGTTAAGTAGTTATTTAATGCCATAATTATTGCGGTAATCGGGCGGTAGACGATAAGTTAGTGTGGCCGAAGCTTTAGCGGCGCCATTCTTAACAAGACCAGCACTGTGGGTAGTTGTGAACTATTGAAATTAGTTCTGTCTAAACAATATTCCTGACCACTTTTAAGATAATAGAATATTTCTCTTTATATAGTGTTACAACCTTAAGGAAGATCTATTCTTACTAAAACAATATTTTTTAATCATTAACAAATGTGTGCAAATATTTATTTATGGGTCTGTAAAGTTACGATATTATATAACGAGAAAAACATCATGTATTTTTTTTTTATAGGAGAGGGGGCAAACGAGCATGCGGATCACCTGATGGTAAGTGACTACCGCCGCCCATGAACAACTGCAACACCAGGGGAATCGCAGATGCGTTGCCGGCCTTTTAAAAAGGAGTACGCTCTTTTCTTGAAGGTCCCTAAGTCGTATCGGTCCGGAAAAATCGCTGATGGTAATCGATTCCACAAGGAGGTCGTGCGAGGAAGAAAACATCTTCTAAATCGCACAGTGGTGGACCGCCAATCATCCAGATGGTGTGAATGGTATCGGGAGTTCTGCCGCGATGTGCGTAAGTAGTACATAACAATTTATGTCGGTATAGTATGTAACTGTATAATAAACAATTTCTATTATTAAATTTTGTTGTTCTTATATGAATTTTATACATTAGATGTATTAAAAAAATCTATTTGTTTTTTTTATTTATCTTTGGGTTTGGATTTCCATTGACGTCCGTCGAGTTGGGTGTTGATACGTATTTTTACAGAAAATTTACACTATTATAAGCACACACACAAAGTGGCTTTTTTCGGAAAGAATCGACATCCCTACTGACGACAACAATGACATTACAAAAAAATGGCGCCAGTTTTACGGTAGGATTAGACATAAACATTGCAAGAATAATTGATTTTCAATTATTCTTTGCGTGTGTGCTTATACTAATGTAATCTTTCTGTAATAAAAATATCAACCGCCAACTTGACGGACGTCAATGGAAAGTCTCACCTACCTTTGGTGTAGAAGTTACAAAATTGTATCCTGAGAATATTTTTCTTGCCATCGTTAATCCATTATGAAATGTGTCACTATTTCTCGAAATGAACCCATGAAATATGATATCTCGGACAGGATTATTGTGATGATAACATATTGTATCGTGCCTAGTATTTATTTTCGTTTGTTTGATTTGACTTTTTTTGACTTTAGTTATTTTACTGCTTACTAAATCAATATACTTGTTTGGTCACCCATTTTATATAAATAAAATGGTGTTCATTTTTAAGAGGAGTTAAGTAAAAAAGTAAGTACTTTGGTAACATAAAAATGTGAAATTATAAATGCCCATGCGTGATAACTCCGGGCTACCGGGTACGCGAGCAATCTGGGTTCGATCCCAGCCGGCAACAATAAAATTTGCTAATTGCAATTTTAAGTGCTAATTTATCACGTGCTCGGCGGCGAAGAAACACATCGTAAGGAAAACTGCATGTCTGAGAAATAAAAAAAATATTTCGAAGACATGTGAACTGTGAACATGTGACATGTGAACACGCATGGGGGCACCGCGGCGGACACTTTCTTGCTCTAAAAGCCTCTAAGAAGTGAGAGGAGGCCTGCGCCCAGCAGTGGGACGTATATACAGGGTTATTTTTCAAAGAGTAGCTAAATTTTAAACTTAAGTGCAAATATATAAATAAGGGGGATGAGTCGCTCGCGTCCGTAGGCTTCGACTACCTAATCCTAGGCCCACCCTACACGTGTCCCCCGGGTGGTGCTAAACAAGCGATAAAGCCGAAAGAACTGACTCGGCTCCTCGCCGTGTGGTAGCGGCGTAAAAAAATACCACACCTTACTTTCGCACCATGAGGCAAAAAATTAACGAAATGGCCCCGAGTTCCCGGCGCCCCTTTAATGGGGCAGGGGTGCGAAGAATCTCCGGGAGGAAAACCGGCGATGAGGTTCGCCACCCGTCACGTTCTGTCCCTCGGAAGGGCGAAAAGTGGATTGCGGAAGCCCGTCTGGCTACATTGAATGTATGTGGAGGAATGAATGATAAGATGGATGAAGTATGCGATATGATGTATGATAGAGGAATAGACGTGATATGTGTAAATGAGACGAAACGGAAGGAAAAGGATGCCACTACACATGGCATGTATACCGCGTACTGGTCTGGTGTAGACGAGACCGAGCGGGCATGCCAGGGAGTCGGTATCATCCTTTCAGAAAGAATGGGTCATTGTGTAAAAGAGTATGAATGTGTAAGCCCGAGACTGCTATGGATACGAATGAAAGTGGGCTTAAAGAAGTTGTTTGTTTTAGGGGTCTACGCCTCAGACATGTCTAAGCCCACTTATATCCGAGAGCAGTTTTGGGAGTTGGTAAGGATGGTGCTAATTAAATGCAAGGTTAATGAAAATATTGTGATATTAGGCGATTTTAATGGAAGGGTTGGGGTGAGGAGGCTTGGTTATGAAAGGATATTGGGAACGTTTGGTGATGAAAGTATAAATGAGAATGGTGAAAGCCTTCTCGCCGTATGCGTGAAAAAAGAATCTTTTTGTGACGAACACTTTCTTTCGTCATAAGAAGATTCACACGTATACATGGGAAAGAGGTGATGATAGAAGTATGATAGATTTCATAATTGTTGATGAAAGAATGAGGAGCGCAGTGGTAGATACAAGGGTTTACCGGGGCTCTAACGTAGGGACGGATCATTACTTGGTCTTATGCCGAAATAATGGTCTTTTCAGACGTTGGAGGCATCGGACATCTGTGTCTACCACTGCGTTACAGCGTATAAGAACAGAGAGGTTACAAGATGAAGGTGTGAAAGAGAAGTTCAAATGTAGATTGAGAGAAAATATAAGTGGTATGGCTGAATTGTGTATGAATAATTTAGACTTGGAGACTGTGTGGTATAATATCAAGAAAGGTTTAGTGGATGCAGCTACCGAAGTATGTGGTGTAAGTAAGAAAACGAATGAAAGGAAAATTAACACGTTATGGTGGGATGATGAGGTACGGATGGAAGTTGAAGCAAAGAAGAAAGCATGGCTAGATTTACTAGCAACCAAGGCTAGTAAATCTAGCAGTATGAATGATGATATTGAAAGGAAAAAGGCAGTTTTTAGACACCTAAATAAGAGAGTAAAAGAAGTAGTTGAAAGGAAAAAGCAAGAAAGAACGGATAAGAATGATAGAAGAATATTGGAAAACTTCCCGGCAAACATTAAAATGTTTTGGAAACTCGTAAGACCTACCAGAGGACATTCAAAACAGCCTAGAATGAATGCTATACGAGACCAGAATGGCTGTATTCTGAATGACGAAGTTTTGAGTTTAAGGAGATGGAAGGAATACTTTGAAAGCGTGTTTATGAGGGATGAGACGTTTGAATTAAATGAAATAGAAATTCCGAAAGAAGAGGAAATAGATAGAGATATAAGTATAGATGAAATAATGAAAGCATTGAAAAGTATGAAAGCAGGTAAGGCAGCCGGTTATGATAGAGTATCTCTCGAAATGCTAAGGGCTGGAGAAGGAGTGGTGGCAGACCTGCTGTACACCTTGTTTTATTTATGTTGGGAACTTAAGCGGGTACCGGGAGACTGGTGCAAAACCGTGACAGTCCCAATATATAAGGTAAAAGGATCACAGCAGGACTGTAAAAACTACCGTGGTATCAGCCTTCTTAGCATTGTGGGAAAACTGTATGCTAAGGTACTAATTGAAAGAGTTATGAAAGAAACTGATGGAAAAATTTGGGATGTGCAAGCGGGATTTAGAAAGGGAATGGGATGTACGGATCAGATCTTTTCCATGCGCATGATCGCGGAGAAGGTTTTGGCCAAAAACCAAAAAGTTTTTTGTGGGTTCATGGACTTGGAGAAGGCTTATGACAGAGTGGACAGGGATGTGTTATGGCAAACACTGAACTCATTTGGGTTGAGCGCTGGTCTGATACAGGCATTGAAGTCTCTATAAAGGGACTCTAGTGCTTGTATCAGGATCAACGGGGCCTACTTGGACTGGTTTGGCATCCATAAAGGTGTCAGACAGGGCTGTGTGGCTTTCCCGTGGTTGTTCAACCTATTTATGGACAGTTGTTTGGAAAATTTGAAAGTAGAAGAATGCGGGTTAAGAATGGGTGAGTTAATGCCTTTTGTACGCCGATGATCAAGTCATACTTGCGTCGTCGGCAGCCGAGTTGCAAATGATGGTTACATTAATGAACAGGACATTAAAAGAAAAGGGAATGAAAGTGAATGCAAGTAAGACGAAAGTTATAGTTTTTGAAAAAGAAGAAAGTAAAACGATATGTGAAATAAGAATAGAAGGGGAGTTGGTAGAGCAAGTAGATGAGTTTGTATATTTGGGATGTGTGTTTAGCAGGGATGGTAGATATGATAAGGATATAGAACGACGAGTGAATGCAGGAAATAGAGTGAATGGGGCTCTGCACTCTATTGTGAAAAGTCAGAATGTGTCCAAAAAGGCACGTATGGCAATTCACAATGCTGTGTTAGTACCTACTTTAATGTATGGTAGTAAAAGTTGGGTGTGGCAGAAGAAGCACGAGAGTAGAATAAATGCTGTAGAAATGCGGTCATTAAGGAGTATGTTAGGGATGAATCCGAATGACAGAGTGAGAAATTGTTTAATAAGAGAAGAGTGTGGTTTGCAAGATGATGTTGTGACCAGGATTAAAAAAGGAATGCTTCGGTGGTTTGGCCATGTAGAAAGAATGAATGAGGAAAGAGTGACAAAGCAAATTTATGTTGCAGAGGTGAACGACATAGTCGGGAAGGGTCGCCCTAGGCGAAAGTTTATCAACCAAATTGGCGATATATTAAAAATGGGCCAAATCAAGAGTATCTTTAACCGACGAGCGTGTATGCGTAGGTATATGGATGTGGAGGAAGCGAGAGAGGTGTGTCAGGATCGTGCAAAATGGAAGTCCATAATCTCTGCCTACCCCTCTGTGTGACAGGCGTGAGTGTTTATGTATTATATTTTATGTTATGTATATAAATAATGTAAATCCATTATAGCAGTTTTTGAAAATACGTGTAAATAAGACTTCTAGTTTTATTTGAAATTATCTCAAGTTGAATGTGATTTATGGGCTACAACGTTTTTGCCTACCGATCGACCCTAAAAAATGTGTGCGTTTGCAGTAAAATCGGTTAAAATAATGCATTACTATGCAATTTGAATTTAAAAGATATAATTTAAAATTAAAAATTTTGTACAACCGACTTCAATATAAATTATTAAGAATAACTCAAAAACGATTGGTCAGACCTTGATCAAATTTATGTGAGACAACATGAGAAGCACCAGCTTTCAAATAAAAAAAGAATCATCGAAATCAGTTTACCCCGAAAATACACACATAAAAAATATATAAACGAATTGAGTACCGTCTCCTTTTTGAAGACGGTAGAAAAAGGACAGAATGTTTGAGTTTGTTTTTAATTATTTTTTCTTCACCATTTGACTACATTAATTATTCTGAATCATCTCTGCAAATTTGGCCAGTTGTTGCAAAATAAGCCTGTTAGACTGTAGCATTAACTTACTTTAAATATCCCTTAGATATAGTCGCTTGTAAATCCCAATTTTTTCCATCAGTTTCTTTTGTATGTACAAGCGGGATTTAGAAAGGGAATGGGGTGTACGGATCAGGTCTTTTCCATGCGCATGATCACAAATTTTGCCAAAAACCAAAAAGTTTTTTGTGCGTTCGTGGACTTGGAGTAAGCTGAACTCATTTGGATTGAGCGCTGGGTTGATAGAGCTTTAAAGTCTCTTTATGGGGACCAGTGCTTGTGTCAGCATCAACAAGGCCTACTTTAACTTGTTTGGCATCCACAAAGGTGTCAGACAGGGCTGTGTGGCTTCCCCGTGCCTGTTCATGCTATTTATAGACAGTTGTTTGGAAAATTTGTAAGTTGAAGAATGCGGGCTAAATATGGGTGAGTTAACCGTCAAATGCCTTTTGTACGCCGATAATCAAGTCATATTGGCCTTGTCGGCGGCCGAGTTGCAAATGTTGGTTACATTAATGAACAGGTCATTAAAAGAAAGGGGAATGAAAGTGAATGCAAGTAAGACGAAAGATATGATTTATGAAAAAGTAGAAAGTAAAACGATATGTGAAATAAGAATAGAAGGGGAGTTGGTCGAGCAAGTAGATGACTTTCTGTATTTGGGATGTGTATTTAGCAGAGATATGATAAGGATATATAACGATGAGTGAACGCAGAAAAATAGAGTAAATGGGACTTGCAAAAAGTCGGAATGTGTCCAAAAAGGCACGTATGGCAATTCACAGAGCTGTGTTAGTCCCTACTTTAATGTATGGTAGTGAAAGTTGGTGACAGAAGAAACACAAGAATAGAATAAATGCTGTAGAAATGCGGTCATTAAGGAGTATGTTAGGGCTGAATCTGAATGACCGAGTGAGAAATTGTGTGATAAGAGAAAGGTGTGGTTTGCAAGATGGTATTGTGACCAGGATTAAGAAAGAAATGCTTCGGTGATTTGCTCATGTAGAAAGAATGAATGACGAAATAGTGAAAAAGCAAATTTATGCTGCAGAAGTGAACAGCAGGGTCGGGAAGGGACGCCCTAGGCGAAAGTTTATCGGCCAAATTGGCGATATATTAAAAATGGGCCAAATTAAGAGTACCCCTTAACCGACGAGCATGTATGAGTAGGTATATGGATGTCAAGGGGCGAGAGAAGTGTGCCAGGATTGTGCCAAATGTAAGTCCGTAGTCTATGCCTATCTCTTTGGCTGACAGGTGTGAGTGTTTATGTATTATGTATATATATAGTCGTTGTTAAGACATAGTGTATAGAAGCATTAAAGCCCTGACTTTAAAAGCTGTTATGTGGAAGTAATTTTTTATTTTTATTTCTTTGTGGTCAGATTTTACTTTTCATTAAATATTTAATTTTTCAATTCTTCTGAGCGGACTTAGGAATTTTACAAGCTCAAAGTAATAACTAGAATGTTGTTTAAATAGTCATAGTAGAAACCTTACACCTCGGACGCAAAGCGGAGAGGTTGGGCTTTACTGTCGAATTTTTTAAATCACTCGTTTCATTCACATTAAGTCGTATTTATTATTTTACATCACACTAATATGTTGTAAGTTGTATACTTGGTTTGGCGGTTTAACCACGAATCCAAGGGCTGGGCTAAAGGAGCTCGGGGCAGTCGATGCAATGATAGTATTATCAAAGTTCAGCAAAGTGTATCGCATAAGAGTCCATAGGTAACACTTGCGACTCCTTTCACCAGTGTTGTAAGTACAACACATCCAAGGTGAAAAATATCTTGAGAGATGAGCTTGAGTAACACGAATGATATTTGTATATATTACGTATACGTAACAAATATAACGTTAAATAGCTAGTCTAAAATCCAATAAAGTTAGCACAACATAATTATAACTTTAAACAAAAAGTAAAATCCGACTTCAAATTTCTAATAAAGAATTTATTTATTTGCTACCCTTAGGGGTGAGATTTTTCGCGCCAGTCCAACAGACCCCGAGTGGTCCGCGTTGGGCGCTGAAGCAGCTGGACCGGGAGCTCCTCCTGGAAGCCTCGATCGTGCAGGCCTGGGTGTCATCACCGGACAGGCCTGCCGACGTCAATGATGAGGCAGGGTGGTTCCAGGAGGCCATGTCCGAGATATGTGACGTGGCAATGCCCCGCGTCCGGCCAGGAAGCGCCCGGCGTCAGGTGTATTGGTGGTCGCGTGAGCTGACGTCTCTGCGCGAGGCGTGTGTCGCCGCGCGGCACCTGTACGCCAGGCATCGCAGGCTCCGCATTCGTCCACCGAATGCGGCAGCCATTGAGGCGGAGCTGTACGAGGGATACAGAGCGGCAAAGACCGCCCTCCGGGAGGCTGTCCTGCGGGCCCGGGATCGGGCCCGTGAGGAGATGCTGGAGACTCTCGATAGAGATCCGTGGGGGCGCCCTTACAAGATCGTGCGGGATAAACTCCGCACCTGGGCCCCCCCGCTGACGCAGAGTCTCCGGCCTCAGCTCGTGGAGGATGTGGTGAGCGCTCTGTTCCCTGCGCGCGGGGAACATCCGCCCCCGCCTATGGCTCCGCCACCTGCGGTGCCGGAAGCGGACCACCAGGACGACGACGACGACATCCCGGAAGGGACCGGGGTAGACCTGAGAGTGGCGGTACGTAGGCTCAAGGCCAGGAATACCGCCCCAGGACCCGATGGCTTGCCTGGCAAAGCCTGGGTCCTGGCCTCGGAGGCTCTCGGGCCCCGACTGGAGGGGCTCCTAAGCGCATGCTTGGAGAGAGGCCAATTCCCGCTTCGTTGGAAGACGGGGAAGCTGGTCCTCATTCGGAAGCCGGGGCGCCCTGCGGACTCTCCGTCCGCATACCGGCCCGTGGTGCTGCTCGACGAGGTGGGCAAGCTCTTTGAAAGAGTAATTGCAAACCGCCTCGCCGAGCACCTTGCGGGGACGGGGCCGGATCTTGCGGAACACCAGTTTGGTTTCCGCAAGAGGCGCTCTACGGTGGACGCCATCATGCGCGTGAGAGCCCTCACGACGGGGGATGCAGTGGCCAGGGGGGGGGTTGTCTTGGCGGTGTCTCTCGACATCGCCAACGCCTTCAACTCCATGCCCTGGAGCTGCATTAGGGAGGCACTCCGGTATCACCGGGTGCCGACCTATCTCCGTCGTATAGTCGGGGACTATCTGACGGACAGGGCCGTCATCTACCCCGGTCGAAACGGAGAGCGGAACCGGCGAGAGATGTCGTGCGGTGTCCCACAGGGTTCGGTTCTGGGGCCGCCCCTGTGGAACATCGGTTACGACTGGGTGCTGCGCGCCGACCTCCCTACCGGCGTCAGCGTAGTTTGCTACGCTGACGACACGCTGGTACTGGCACAAGGGGGGTCGTACGAGGCGGCTGCGGAAACTATGACACGCGGGGTTGCGATAGTCGTTGAGAGGATCCGGCAACTGGGTCTCGAGGTGGCTCTGCACAAGTCCGAGGCCATGCACTTCCATGGTCCTCGGAACAGGCCACCACCGGGATCCTCAGTGATGGTAGGAGGGGTATCCATCGGCGTCGAGTCGACGTTGAAGTACCTAGGACTCGTCCTCGACGGCCGATGGAACTTCGTTGAGCACTTCCGACGTTTGGCTCCCAAACTGGAACGGACCGGGGCTGCCTTCAGGCGGCTCCTGCCGAACCTGGGGGGGCCAAACGCCTCCTGCCGGAGGCTCTACGCGGGGATCGTGAGGTCCATGGCCCTTTACGGGGCCCCGGTGTGGGCGCGTGGTTTGGCGCGGCTTGCCGTCCACCACCTAAACGCGCCCCAAAGGGTGGTTGCCGTAAAGATGGTTCGCGGCTACCGCACGATCTCCCGCGAGGCGGCGAGCCTCCTTGCCGGATTGCCGCCATGGGATCTGGAGGCGATAGTCCTCGCGCGCCTGCACGAATGGCGCGCGGCAGCACTATGCCGGGGGGAAACCCCGCTGCCGCGGCAAGTTGTCGCGCAGCGGACAGACTTCCGGCATGATCTCATGGCGACATGGAGAGAGCGACTGTCGCAACCCCGTGCTGGGCACGCCACTATAGCGGCGATAAGACCCCTCTTTGAGGAGTGGCTTGAGAGACGCCACGGCGTCCTCACCTTCCGCCTGACGCAGGTCCTCACCGGACACGGTGTGTTCGGGAGGTTCCTGCACCGAATCGGGCGGGAGGAAACGCCCGGGTGCTCCCACTGCGAGGATCGACCGGAGGACACGGTGGAGCACACCGTGGAGGTGTGCTCTGCTTGGGCGGAGCACCGCCGTGTCCTCGTAGCGGCGATAGGCGGCGGCGACCTCTCGCGTCCGGCTCTGGTCGAAGCCATGGTCCGGAGCGAGACGGAATGGGATGCCGTCACCACCTTCTGCGAAGCAGTGATGCTAGCGAAGGAGGTGGCGGAGCGGGAGAGGGAAAGAGCAACAGCTTTCCTTCCCGGCCGCCGCGGGAGACGCCCCGGGCGTCGGGGGCTACGTCGTGGCCCCCGACCACCGTAGGCGCGGGCCTGTGGACGGCGAGCAATGGGTAGCTCGCCGTCCGTCCGTCTAACGACGACAGGCCGTGTCGACGGCGCGTTTTGTTCCACGCGCGCCTCAAAGAGCTGTCAGCAGCGTGAAGGGGCCCGCAAGGGCCGACGCCTGCCGGGGCTGCGGGCTGTTCGAAAGAGATACCGCGGCTCCGGAACGTAAGGGCACTGAAGGAACACGGATGGTTTTTAGTCAGTAAAAGTCTGACACTCCCTTCCGCTCCACCCACAGCGAAAGGCGTCATTAGATGATTTTCCATCCGCAAAAAAAAAAAAAAAAAAAAAAAAAAAAAAAAAAAAAAAAAAAAAAAAGGGGTGAGATTTTTTCCAAATTTATATATGTAGGTTTTTTTAATTTTTTTTATAGAAATAGGGTGACAAACGAGCACACAGTCCACCTGATGGTAAGTGGTTGCTGTGGCCCATAGACAATCTACATCCATCCTCGTTTGCGAATAAAATGCAGATGCGTTGTCAGCCTTGAGGACTAAGATGGAATGCCTCTTTTCCAGTAAAAAGGGTCTGCGGTTCTCTACACTCACCATACGAAACACAGCAGAATTAAGCTGCTATTTTACGCTGGTATTCTGTGGGAGCGTGGTCCTTCCCCGGTCGAGCCGACCCATTCGTGCTACAACCATAATACAGCTGCAGCATGGCTCTACCACGTATAACGTCAAGGTCACGCTTGAGTTGCCTTGCCGCGAGATCCACCGAGAAGTTGCAGGTTGTAGCGGTGTAGCCTCAATCTTACCAGGGCTCGGCCGCACCTTACCACGTCCGCCGTCTTCCTCATTGATCATTGTTGTAGCGACTTCCATGAACCTCTCGACATCAAACCCCAATTTTGTCAACTACATAATATTCAAAGTAAACTCTAACATGGCTTCTTATTTTTTTTAGTACATCGCTTAAATATTTTGAACTTTAAATATAGCCCATGTAAATCATACAATCGCATGAACTATCACAATATAATATAACTCGAGCAGTTTAAATTTCCACTGAATACAAAATTATAACTCATTTAGATACCTTTTTTCAATATTTCTTTCAACATTTGTTTACATATTTCGGTACGTTAACGACTAGTAAAAGTACTTGCCTTTAATTTTTTTTGTCTTTAATTGGGTACCTTTAATATAAATCAACCAATAAGATTTAAGTTTTTGCTTAAAACATTTCACTTTAAAAATTTACTTTACACTTTAATGGTACGTTAATGTCGTAAATAGAACAGCAAATTTCATCACTAAATTTAACGTAAAAACAAATGCATCTCTGCGAGGCGCATTAAAGTTTTTTACGAACATAATAAAATCAAACAAAAGATTTAACTTTGAACTTAAAACAATTCACTTTAAGCTTTTAATCTACACAACGATTCGTCAATGTCGTAAATAGAAAAACAAAACACGAGGTGCATCATAGTCTTTCACCAAGAATATTCGAAGATTATATGTAAGCGATACAGGGACTTTATCCAGTTTCTGATGTTAGAAATTGTTCTCAAAATTAATTAAATAAGATAATATTATTCGGTAGTAACGAACTTTCTTTACTATTCTATGAATTTATTCTGGAGGTTAGTTGTTAAAAATAATAAAAGTGTGAGAGCGGATGTTCAACTTGCTCTCTTGCTTAACTGAATAACACAACGTATACTACATTATACATTCAGTATAGAGCAAATACAGTTCAACCAACCGTAATATATCCCCATTTATGTGATTGTATCACACACTGGTGTAACATGAAGGAGGACATAATTACGTGATAACATCAAAGTATGCAAGACAACAGCAACACTAGCCATCTCAATGTAACATAGGGCAGCCTCTCAGAAACACGATCTTCTGGTTTCTGATGACGTTTGTGCTGTTAGCCTTTTGGCTTATACAGAATCATCGGATTTAGCTAAGAAGGGGTGAATTTTTATTATTCTGCGTCATAGCTTGCGTAACGACGCCTCCTAGGATAGTTTACAGCGCACGTAAATGAGTTATCTAACGGCCGGGGCACGTCACCCCCTGTTCGGACAACAGGCGGTGACGGGCCCAGGCTCTGACTGCTAACTCGTATCGTTAAATGTTCTGGGCGGTGCGAACCGCCCAGGGACGTGGGTGTATGTAGTTACGCGGTGTAGAGTGGAATGCAGCGCACCCGTCTATGAACTCGCTGCGTCCCATCAGTTGTTGTCGTAACTGTGTTTGTGGCAATGGGTGAGTGTGTAGTGTTTGTGTGTGAACGGCCGGCGACATTTGTGTTTTCGGCATCTAGCGGAACGGGGGGTTCAATTAGGACGTTACGGGGCCTCTAAAGGCTTTCCGTGAAGTTCGGAGTCGGAGCGTATGTGGCTTAAATTACCACTAGCGGGTTCGGATGTGTCTCGGCTCTCTCGAAATAGCGCCGAGACATTTCCTTGATACTCAGAGATCGTTGGAAGTTGACAATCTCTGTACAAGTCGGAGTTTCACTGGTACCACCGGGCTCCGGTGGCTATGCGAATGAATCTATTTTGGACGACTTGGAGGTCGTACAAGTGTTTACAGGCCGTGTGCGCGAAAACTACGCTGGCGTAAGACATGATAGGTCTTACGCATGCTTTATACAGATGTAACTTGTGTCTTAAGGATAGTTTGCTCTTTCTATTAACTAGCGGGTGGAGGCGACTAGTAACGATTTTGGCTCGGTTGCGAACATTACGAATATGTTTCGCAAATGTCATACCTTCATCAAATGTGACTCCTAAATATGGGCCGTGGGTTGTCAGGGGATCTGTTGGCCGTATAGGGTGATCGTACCTAACGATTTCTTGGACTTTCTGATTTGACGATTAGAAGTGGAGATCCTTTGAAAGTGTATTTCTACACTTTTCTCAAAATTTACGTCGATTCCATAAGCGGAACCAATCGCCTAAGCGGTTGACTGCTATTTGGAGCTTCTCGGTTAGGATTCTTTTATTGTGATGGGCGACGAAAAGTGTCGTGTCATCGGCGAAAAGAGCTGTATTCACTACTGAATCTTTCGGGATGTCACTCGTGAAGAGTGCGAAGAGTAGTGGGGAGAGAACGGAGCCTTATGGGACTCCAGCCTTGATGAGGCGCATTGTGGAGCGAGTATCCTCTATTCGATAGCGGAAGTTGCGATTTGCAGGAAAGGCTCTGATGATGTGGGTGAGCCTATTAGGCACGTTGATTTTATATAGCTTGTAAAGCAAGCTGTCGTGCCAGACTTTGTCAAACACTTTCACGACATCGAAGAAGACGGCACCGGTAATAGTGGTTCTGTGACTTCTTTGTGGGAGGTTGAATCCTTTCAGAATGTATTCTGTGAGGCGATGTAATTGGTCGGTGCACGAGTGTTTGGGTCTGAAGCCGAACAGCTCGTCTGGAGGAAGTTTATTGGTGAAGACGTGTTTACGACGGTGATTCAATATGAGTTGATCGTAAACTTTCCCCAGTATGCTGAAGATACTAATTGGTCAGTAACTTGACGCCAAGTTGCACGGTTTCCCTGTTTTCGGGATTCCTATTAGACAGCTGCTTCTTTCCATGCATCAGGGAAGGACCAGCTGGAAAGAAGAGCGTTGAATATATCTACTAGGAGGCAAACGAGCGGCGTGGAGTGAGATTTCAATACCTTGTTGCTAATGCCATCGGGGCCGGGTGCTGATTTCTTTTTAAAGCTTTTGATTACTTCTGTGACTTCGTCGGCAGTCACAGGATCTAAGGGGACACCCGCAAGTGGTAGTGCAGACTTACGCTCAACCACCGCTTCGACCTCTGCAAGGTGAGGATCTGTAAGATCGCTTCGATCGGACAGTTTAGACAGCCAATGTCCTCCCTCATTGGCTCTCTAAACTGTCCGCGAGGCATTCGGCCTTTTCTGAATCGTCAAAGGCGAGATCGGGGTTTCCTGGCCTGACGAGATGCGGCATAGTTTAGTATTGTTCTGGTCAACTTGGGTCAACTGCCAGAAGGCAGTTTGAGATGGCACGATATCTTCAAGAAGATTATCCCACTTGTCATGTCTAAACTCTTTGATGCGCTGTTTCACGTGATTGACACGATCTTCTTTGCCTACAATAGTAGAATACCCCAACGGGCATAGTAACGAAAGTGAGGCTCGTAGAACTACTGACTGATCCCTCTTAGTCGTTTGTGCGATACTTTATATTGCCAGAACGAGTGGGAGATTACAGTTCTACCTTGAATTCTTCGTATTTCCTTTTATTGTTTTACCCTAATTCTTAACACTATTATATTAAAGATGTCGAAAATCAATTTCCTAAGATCCGCATCGTCAGCATTACAGCCCTTCACAAGTCCACTGCTGAAATAGGCCTCCCCCAAGGAAAGCAACAAAGCACGGTCCCGAGCCACCTGAATCCTTTGACTTCCTGCATGTCTTACTAGTTCGTCACTCCATCTAGTGGGGGACACCCTATACTTGGCCTGCCGGTACGAGGCTGCCACTCGAGAACCTTTCGAGAGTCTTCAGCTTCGGAAGTTTACTCTTTCTGACATATCTCTGGCAAAGACTGTGGAGTTCTAGTTTCGCTCAATCGCTTCTTAATTGCGAGCTGTATTAAAATTGCATAAGTCTCGCCACATTCATTAAGAGATCGGTCTGTTTAGTTTAGTCAAGATCCGTGTAATAGAATAAAATGATGTGTCTTATCTAGTTTGATATGCTGAACATACATAAAAAACACATTCGAACTAAGAACCTCCTCCTTTTTGAAGTCTGTTAAAATAACTGATTAAACCATGGGCACTACGTTAGCATAACTTAACATTTACTTATGTCATAGGCACGACGTTAGCATAACTTAAGCTAGACATTACAGTGGCATGACGTTAGCTTGTCCGCATTTTACTTTTGAGAAAGAGGCACAACGTTAGCGCATCACAATATTACTCTTTCAGAAAGGAAGCACTATTTCAGCTATTTCTGATACATGTATAACTACTCACCCTCAAAGTAAGAACGGGGCAAACACACACTTTGTGTGGAGGCGAAAGTAACATTACTCTAGTTTTCAAATCTTTACCAATTTTTATTCAACAGCGCACAATTGGTGAGCTCCTGAATACATTTCATGCAGACTAAGCTTCTACAGAATTGAAAACATCGTCCAAATCAGATTTTAGTATACAACGCTTCCTACTAGAGTTTAACGCACATCTTATATAACACTGCGTACACGGCACAGACCGTACTATACACTGAAGATACAGGCCAACTAGCTAATTGCGCTCCAGCGAGCGGTTCCACTACGTTCGCGGCAGCAAGCAGTCTCATTGCACTCACGCCAGCGAGCTTTCACGCCGCACCAGCGCCAGCAAGCCGCTGCGCCGCACCAGCGTCAGCAAGCCGCCGCGCTGCACTTGCACCAGCGCAGGACTTCAGCATTGTAGGCATAGGCACCAAGATTGCATACCTCACAATGGCTGCTGATATAGGCACAAAGTTAGCGTTAACTAGTACCTGAAACGTTTTTCATATTGGATTTTACTCAAAGTAGTAATATAAATTTTGAAGTACACAACAGTCAAAACAAAAGATATAGAAACAACTATACGTCAGATGCATAATCGTACACTTATGTAGGTACATCCAACGCAGGTCTGGCAAAATAAGTATCCAAAGTAATTTGAGATTGAAATAGATGTAAAACGTTTCAGGTTCATGAAACAAATATATAATCTACTATGGAAAATTAAAAATTAAAAGAAATGAAGATAAATGTATTGCGAACCATAGAATTTGGGGAAAAACGGCTATTGTGTGACATGGCACACAATTGACGTCACAAACCATTGCACACAATTGCCGTCACAAACCATTGCACACATTGCAAAAACAGCTACTATGTGGAGAACCTGATCCCACTACATATTCCAAAGGGAAGGAGGCAAAAGTGCAGAATCTACGCATTGCAAAAGACAACTGTATGCAGAGGCGTAGGCCACTACACACATTGCAATTGCAAGTATAAAAGCAACTGTATGAAAATATCATACATTGCAAAAACGGCACCACACAAATTGCAACAGTTATTTAATGTCCAATTAGCTGTCCCGACATTTTCCTCATTGATCATTGTTGTAAAGATTTCTACGAACCTCTCGACATCAAACCCCAATTTTGTCAACTACATAATATTCGGAGTAAATTGTAACACTTATCAACACATTAGAATACAAAAAAGCTACTTATGTTTTTCAATTCGTAGTACGTTAATGTGAATAATTTATTATGGTACATCGCTTAAACATTTCTAACTTTAAAACGTAGCCCATATAAATCATATCGCACGAAATATCAATTATAACAAAACTCGAACAACTAAAGTTTTCACTGAATGCAAAACTAATAACTCATCTAAGTGCCTTAAATATTTTTATCAACATTTGTTAACATATTTGGGTACGTTAAGAAACATTGAAAGTACTCGCTTACTCGGGTACTTTTAATATAAATTGAACAAAAAGATTCAACATTTGGCTTAAATCATTTCGCTTTATACTTTTAATTTACACTTTAAGGGAACATCAATGTTGTAAATAAGACAGAAAATTTCATTAAGACATTTAAAATAAATACAAAGGTGACCCCTTTGTGACACGAGGCGCAACATAGTATTTCACCAACGTAATAACCCTCTCACTATTCGAAGAATTTATATGGACGATAACGGGAACCTTATCCCAATTCTGATGTAAGATACTATTCCACTTCTGATGTTAGAAATTATCCTCAAAGATATTTAAATAAAATAACACTACTCGGTAACAAACCCCGCTTACTATCAGGACCCCAATTACATGATAACACCAAAGTATGCAAACCAACAGCATCACTACCCATCTCAATGTAACACAGGGCAGCTTCTTAGCAACACGACCTTCCTTGTCTACATTAGTAGAATACCCCAACGGGCATAGAAACGACAGTGGGACTCTTAGAAATACAGACTGATGCCTCTTAGTCGCCTGTGCAATACTTTATACTGCTAAAACAAGTGGGAGATTACCATTCTACCTTCATTTGTTCGTACATATTTCCTTTTATTTTTTACCCTCATTCCCAACAATATTTCCAAGACAAAATATCGTGGCATTTTTAGATAACAGCCAGAATTATTGTTAATTATTATTCTAAGTAATAATTAAATAACCATGGCCATGATTCAACCTTTTATTATTTGTAGAAATAAATAATTTTCATAAAATAATGTTTTATTTTACTTTTATAACACAACATTTACTTGAAAGGCAATGTAATTAAATATCAACCGAATACTATAATTAAAAGCTGCAATAGCATATCAATGTAAATATCAGTGTTTATCAGGTAGATAGAACATTCGGATAAATATAGAATTCTACGTAAAATCCATTAAAAGTCATTTAGGTTGTTTAACGTTATTGTTTTTCAGACTTATATATACATATGTGAAAAATAACACTTTTTCATGCGGGTAAATCACAAATTTCTATACATAGATATTTTATTTATTTATTTATTCCTTATTACATTCCTTAAAACAAAAGAATACAAAGGGTGGACTTAATCATTTGAGGCATTCTCTACCAGTAAACCCATGGAGTGGTGAGAATATAGAATTTTTTTATTAATAAACAAACTATACAAATATAACCTGTATTATTATACCTACCTGTATTATCTGCATTATATATATATATATATATATATATATATATACAATACAAGCAATACAAACACTCACTCCTGTCACCCAGAGGGGTAGGCAGAGACTACGGACTTCCATGATGATTCATGAGCGTCAAGAAGCGTTATCTTTAATAAATGATTATTGTTGTTAGAAGACGAAACGAAAAACCCTATCTTGAGATAAGGAGGAGTGAAATTTACTCTTAAGAAAGGAAGGCGCTGCTCTTAAGATAAGCTGTTAATTAAGCTTAGATCTATATTGCAAAATATGGTCTTACTAACGAAGCCCGAAAATAAATCTTATGCAGTTATTGAGAAGGCGTTCCAGCTTGTACAGAAGATTTTGGGACAGATCCGGGTTACACATATCTGCATCATCAATTATAGGTAATATGAGCGATTGGACAAGCATGATCTTAGATTTTGTGGGAAGAAAATGTTTTAAGCGATATAGAGAACATTTTTTTTATAGAAGAGGGGGCAAACGAGCATGCGGCTCACCTGTTGGTAAGTGACTAACGCCGCCCATGAACAACCGAAACACCAGGGGAATGGCAGATGCGTTGCCGGCCTTTTAGAAAGGTGTAAGCTCTTTTCTGGAATGATCCTAAGTCGTATCGGTCAGGAAAATTCGCTGGTGGTAATTGATTCCACAAGGAAGTTGTGCGAGGGAGAAAACTTCTTCTAAATCGCACAGTGCTGGACCACCAATCATTCAGATGGTATGGATGGTAACGCGAGTTTTGTCGCCTGGAGGGCGAGGGGCTTCATAAAAGCCCTTTCCAAAGATTAGGCTACTAACTGGAATCAATAAAAAAATATTATAATATGGGAAATTGCCGGAAGAAGGTGCTCTAGTGTAAATATTACTATATGTCTACTAATCTCATCACACTCCACCACCTTGGACTGAATTGCTAACATAGACTTTTTAACATAATCCTGAGAAACAGGAGAGAAATTAAAGGTAGGAATGTTAGAAGTTTGCATAGAAGCAAATGGAAGCCACAGTTCGGAAGCAAATCGTAGGGTCCATTGCTTTTACAGAAACAAAATATTGGTTGATTTCATCAAATGATAGAGAAGGACCACAATCCAATGTAGCAGGCTTGCAAATACCAAAAGGTCTAAGAAATTTCCACACGTCGGTGGGTGAAGAGTTATTAATAAAATTATGGAATTATCGGCGTTTAGCTTCACATACCATCTGATTGCACCTATTCCTAGCTGTCTCAAAAGATAACCAATTTTTTTTAGTACGTTCTTTCTTGAAACGAAGAAAAAAACCATTCCGTCTAGAAATGGCCTTCCTTACGCCCTCTGTCATCCTTGGGGTTGGGGGACGTTTGTGTCTAACCTTGTGAACTAGAGCATGTTCGTTATAAAATCTGAGAAGATTATGGTTAAGAATAGAGACTATATCGTCAACAGTAGGTGCTACAATAAATGAGGCTTGATCCAGATTTATAATTTTAAATCTAAACAGCATGCCAAATTTCAGCTTCATAGCTTACATATTTTTTCGGTATATATAAAACTTTAATCTTTCAAATCGCTCTAATGTTAAATTTGCATTTTGCATTAACGGGGTTATACTTAGGGACCGTCGAGTTAAGTGCTTTCTATAAGAAAGGGAAAGTAAGTTCATCATCATCACTATCATTACAGCCTTTCATAACTTCACTGCTGAACATAGGCCTTCCCCAAGGAATGCCACAAGGTACGGTCTTAAACCGCCAACATCCATCGACATCCAATCGGCTATGGGCAATTGGCAAAGGGCCATAAGCTCGAAGAACCTACGACTGAAGGGGAAGGCAAACATGTACCGGTAAGAGAAGTGTACGGCGTGGCGAAGTGTACTAGAGTGGCGAACTGGTAAGGTATGCAGGAAAGTAAGTTGCTTAAAGATAATCAGTGAAAGAATACTGTACACGCCCCTAGCTGTCCCGACAAAGGTAAAATATCCCGGGGCCCATCAGCGGTAGATTCGACGGACAACTAAGGGTGGGGCTCGAAATTCTTATGGATAATCAATATAGATGGAATAGGTAATTAATTTGACTTACTTGGTTCAGAAGCGAAGACTGGCAACAAGCAGGCGGTAGGTGTAGTGTATGTAAGTGGTGTTTAGTGGTGTGTAAAATTTGAAACCTGACTTGGCCCTTTTAAGCGGCAGCAGCCCTGACTCCGGCACCGCCACACGGTGTGGTATCCTCCAGCGGCGTCACCTCGATGTCACTCAAAGTCTAGCGTCCCTTAGCACAAATCTATAATCTAATACGAACGCTGTTTCTCGCGGGTCACAAAGTTTAGCGTTTTTAACCGACACAGGAAAATATCTCCGAGTTACATCAAATGCCACAAAGCAACTCGTCGACGCAAATTAAAATTGTCAAGCACTTTAACCGGCAATCACTATACAATTTAAGTAAATTACTTGCCAACGAATTTAGGTTAAAAAATCAAAATATTACGGCTTCGTATCGCGTGAACGCACTAAAGATAACCAAAACTAGAAGCGAAAAACTCCAATAGTAAATTCTACACGTCCTTTCGACCGGCAGTTGTTCACACTATTCCAGTCTATCAACTTTATTGTACATATAATTAACTTCAAAGTCAACCAATTCAACGTTCATCGAATTCAAACACGTGACATACGGCACAATTGCAACGAAATTACTCTAATTACTCAAATTTAATACAAGCCTCTTGTCACGAACGTACAAGTTAGACAAACTAATTCAAGGCGGTCTACACGAAACCCCAAATATTCACTAGTAAATTAGGCTCGCACAATGACTCAAATTCTAGACCCTCAAATCAACACTGGCCGCGAGCAACCGATACAGCAGCGGTCGCAAATAAAATACGTTAGTAGACAGAGCCGCTGCTGTCAAGCTACTGTTGCTAACCCACCAGGCCAACCAGGCCGGAAAGCGGCATATCGCCGCCCCTCCCCCCCGGCGGCGCGCACGTCACCTCAAACCATCGGGCGATGCGTTAAGTCAAAGGCGATTGGATGCCGTTTCAAATGACCATGTTTGGGCCTAAACAAATACAGAAAGCTAGAATAGCTAGCGAGATGAACGTATAACCTTATAATGGTAGCGGAAGTGTGCGAAAAACCTCACATAATAAGAGGTTCAAACCAAATTACTGTTCTGTTTTTTTTTCATCTAGAGTGCCAATAAACATACAGTAATTTCATAATCAAATCGGAAACACTTCGATTCCGTGGCGCAGTGGCTTAGCAATGAGTTGCTGCGCTGGGGGCCGCGGGTTTGAATCCCGCACGGAACAAGTATTTGCATGGCCTACAAATAATTATTCCGGATCTGGATGTTTGTCCTTGTGCAATTTGTGTTTGTAAACTGCCTCCACAATACAGGAGAAAATCCTAGTGTGATACCCCCACTCTCTCTCTTCCTGGCTATGTGTCCCACATGGTGGTGGGGTCAGCCTTTCTTGTCTTACGCCTCCACTTCGCTCTATCCTCGACTTCATTTTCGGAGACTTCGCACTCTCTCATGTCCTTTACCACTACATCTTTCCATCGTGTTTTGGGTCTGCCCCTGGATCTTCGACCTGGGATGGAGAGTTGTAGTGCCAAGTTCCCTACGTAGTCGGGTGGCCTCCTCTTCACGTGCCCATACCATCGCAGCCTACTTTCCTGCATCTTGTCAGCGATGTCGCGCACGCCCACGCTTCCTCGCACGTACTCGTTGCGGATTTTGTCGCGCTTGGTAACGCCGCACATCCACCTCAGCATCTTCATCTCAGCAACTTGCATGGTATGCACATTCTTTTGAGTTACGGCCCATGTTTCACTGCCATACAATAGGACTGGTCTGATGATGGTCTTATAGATTAAACCTTTAAGTTTGACCGGCATTCTCCTATCGCACGTGACACCAGTCACTTCTCGCCACTTTAGCCACGCTGCGGCTATTCGGTGCTGAATGTTAATTTCCAAGTCCCCAGAACCGCTCATCATACTACCCAGATACTTGTATTGATCACACGAGTTCACCAATTGTCCATCGATGGAAATCGGACTGTTGTTTGTATCTGGGTCGTTGAAGGACATGAACTGAGTCTTTGCCACACTCAGCACTAGGCCACCGGTCTGTAACTGATGTTTCCACGACACGAGTGCCTCTTGCAAGTGAGCGCGGCTGTCTGTGCAGATGGCTACGTCGTCAGCGTATATAAATGTCCACGTTGCTGAATTCTGTGCCGCTTCGGTGAGTGAGTCCAGAACCAAACAAAACAGAAAAGGGCTCAATACAGAACCTTGGTGCACTCCTTCTGTGACCGCTATCGACCTGGTCTCACCCACCACCGTCCGAACCATTGATCTCGCATCTCTGTACATGTCGGCAATGATGTTAACGTAGTGTTCGGGGACATTTTTCTTACGAAGGCTCCACCAGATCGTATCCCTTGGGACACGGTCAAACGCCTTTTCCATGTCCAAAAATGCGACATGTAATGGTCGGTTTTTCGCGCGATACTCTTCGACAATCGTGTTAAGAGCAAACATCGGATCCGTGGTAGACAATCCAGGTACGAAGCCATAGTGGTTCTTAGACAGCTCGCACTCGGATCTTATGCGGCTGTCAATTACCCTCTCATAGAGCTTCATGGTGTGACTGAGGAGCTTGATTCCGCGGTAGTTGTTGCACTCGTACTTACTACCTTTTCCCTTGTAGATGGGAACTATAGTGCTCAATCTCCACGCCTTTGGCATTTTTGAAGAGAACAACATACAGTTCAAGAAATCGGTTAGCAGCACGAGTCCGCGTGGACCTAAGCATTTCCAAGCTTCCACTGGTATTCCGTCAGGTCCAATGGCTTTCTTGTTGGACATTTTGTGTAGGGCTTTCTTTACCTCATCAGGGTGTATTGGAGGTATAAGTCCTGCATTCACTTCCACTCCAGGAAGTTGTGTGGCAGCTAGATGGGGTAGGGATAGTAGCTGTTCGTAGTAATGATGCCAAGCTGTTATGACATCATGGTCTTTATATAACAAGTCACCATTTTGACCTTTGACAGTTTTACACCTGGCCGGATCCTTTGTGCTTTGACAACGATGTTTTGCTATCTTATATATACACTTTTGGCCTTCTTTTGTGCTTAATTTACTATAAAGCGTTTTCTGGGACTGCACACGTTCTATGGCTATAACTTTCTTGGTAACTTTTTTAACTGCTTTGTACTTTTCCCGATCTTCTGGGGTTAAAGTGGACTGCCAGGTCTTAAAAGCATTTTTCTTTTCCCGTATTGCATCTTGCACCTTCTCTGTCCACCACCACGTCTCTCTGTCGGATTTTTTACCGCTTTTTGTACGGCCAAGAATGTTGTTTGCAGTAGTTATAATGGACTTACGTAAATGTTCCCATATGGTGTCAATATCGGAATTTTCTCACCTTTTAGGTTCCACCATTTGGTGAGTTCAGGAATTTGAGTTGGTTTTTCCTTGGGATGTCGTTTGAATAGCACGTCCATTACAACAATACGGTGTTGGGGGGCGACGCATTCTCCCGGAATAACCTTACAATTTGTTACACGGCCAATGTGAGCTCGGTTGATTAGTATGTAGTCAATCTGTGAAGATGTTTGGCCGCTTTTATACGTGATCAGATGTTCGATCTTTTTAGCGAAGAAGGAATTGGCAATAGCAAGATCGAAGGCTGCTGCCGTGGAGAGAATGACTTTACCAGCATCGTTTAGTGTTCCGTATGCGTAACCTCCGTGCACCCTTTTGAAAGCGCTGTTTGCTTCTCCGATGTGGCCGTTTAAATCACCTCCCAGTAAAGTAGTTTCTTTAGGAGATGTTGATTGAAGAGTGTATTCTAGGGAAGTCCAAAAATTGTCTTTCTCTGCTTGGCTACAACCCACTTGGGGAGCATATGCAGCTACAATATTTAGTACCTCACCTTCCACCAGTACCTTTGTTGACATGAGTCTGTCGTTAATACGGTTGACCTCCAGGATGTTTTCAAGATGATCTTCTTTGACAGCAATTGCTACGCCATTCCTATCATGCTTTGCACCTACGTACATAAGTTTGTAGCCCTCTCCGATATTACGGGCTTTGGATCCAGTCCATCGAGTCTCTTGTAGACATATAAAATCTACCCTTCTGCGCTTGAAAAGAGAGGCAAGTTCCTTAGTCTTCCCCGTTAATGTTCCTACATTTAAGGTAGCGAAGCGGACTTTTAGGTTACGATTTGGGACTAACGTCGTTAGCCGAGCCCGTCCTTGACTCGGTAGCCCTAGCATACTATTCGCAGTTTTAGGGCGATGTGACTGTGCGTCGTTTCGCGGCGACGCCCTATCCGTGAAACTCAATCCATTACGTAACCTTTCCATGTTTCTTTTCTAAAGATTTGGCTTTTGGGGTTTATTAGTCTATTGCCGATTGCCATCTGACGCAAAAACACCTACCCGCTCAAGGTAGGGAAACTCGTTATGGAGGTGTTGTATCCAGTATACAGGGTATTTCTACCTGTATGAAGCGCTGTCTGGTTATCCCGCCAGACGTCGGTCGCCAGAGCCCCGTCCGTAGGTCAGCAGAGTGTACCACGTGCAGGTGGGGTTGGCGTTTGGGCTGGTAAAGGTGTTTTTTCCAGCCCCTTACACTGTGTGATACCCCCACGTTTAAAAAAAAACAGACTAGGATTCAAATGTTTGACTTACCTCCGTTATTTTGGATCGCAGACCACTTACATTTTGCTAGCAGCAACTAAGAAGTGGTGTTATGTATTTTAAAAATAATGGGGAAAAAATGGAGAACCAAAAGAAATAAAAAAAGGAAAATTAAACACGGGCAACTTCAAAAAAACTAAGAAAAAGAAGTTTAGAATTATGTCTAACTCAGAATACGCATTATATATGTCTCTATTTTAAGCCTAATAGATCTAAAGCCTGTTCGAGAGTTCTTAAAAAATATCATTTATACATTCGTACTAGCTGTCCCTCGCGACTTCGTCCGCGTGGAATTTACTACGATTTCAAGGATTTTAATTTTTTTGCACGGAAATCTGATTCTTTTTCTAAAATAAAAGTATTCCAAGTTACTCCTTATAACATCAGCTATCTGCCAGTGAAAGTTCTATCAAAATCGGTCCAGCCGTTTCAAAGATTAGCCGAAACAAACAGACAAACACAAACATTTTAAAAATTGTCTTTTATTGGTACCGTTTATACTTTCATATGCATACAGTAAAAAGCTGTTATTTTAACATTACAAACAGACCCTTCAATTTTATGCTGTTATTTTAACATTACAAACAGACACTTCAATTTTATTTATTAGTATAGATTAGTAGTTCATCTGGTTAACTAAGTTATCGGCATATAGTAAATTTTATAATCTGTTAATAAACCACTGCATTTGTTATATTATATGAATAAACTTACTAAATGGTTAAAATTTGTATTTTAATCTGTTTAAATTTGTAAAAATTTAAGCCAGTTGAATTAACTCTTCATGTTTTCAAAGAATCACCCAACTACAGTCACATAATTTCAGAGATAGGTAACGTATCACAAGTCAGAAAATAATACGTCTGTGATAATATATAACTTTAAATTTTAAATATAAAAATGTTGCGTTTCATTTGTTTTCGATCCATATAACGTGTAGGTATTATATTTAATACGTCTGTGGTGTACATTGACATAAAATCTATGAGTGTAAAGCTACAAACCTAATATTATTTGAGCTAGTCAGGTATGAATTCAAATAATTTTAATATTTTTTCACTTAAAGTTATAGTTTTGATTTCCATATGTCTCTTAATACATTTGTGTAAAAATCAAGAAATATTAATTCAAGACAATAATAAGGAATTATCATCGTGTATTCGTAATATGATTACATTATGGTTCAATAAAGGATCAGAAGTTACGTATGTCGATATCAATTATTTTGACAATGAAATAATAAAAACAGTTCACGAAATGAAATATGTGTCTGTAATATCACGAACAACAAAGAAGAAAGTAGTATATCAAAATGAAGGCTACTTGATAACAGCTAAGAATTTAAGAGTTTTCAAAGATAAATTTATGTTCCTATCAATGCAGGAATGTTGGAAACCGGATGTCTATTTTCTGATTATATTCAAAGAACTTGAATTATCAGAACTAATTGATGTATTTAAAATTCTTGTGCATTATCACGTTTTTAAAGTTTTGGTAATAAATGGAACAAATAATGCGGATATCTACACATACAATCCATTTGAAAACTATGGTTGTGGAATCGTTTTCACCAGGACTATATCATACGGGAAATGTCTTGAAGCAAACATATCAAAAACATTTTTTACAAACCTATAACAGGACTTAGAAAGTGCACATTTAAAGCAGCTTTATATGACGAATACCCATACGTTATTGATCCTAATAATGATGATAGGAAAGTGAAACTTATTGGAATAGAACAATTCGTTTTGCAAACTTTAAGCGAATTGGAACAATTCAACGTTATATATACTTACCGATTTAATCATGAAGAGTTTTCTGTGATCGGAGATGATATGAAAGCTTCTGGCCCCTTGAGTTCCATTCAGAAAGGTGCTGTTGACATATTAATAGGAGGAATGTTTTTGATAGATAAAAGAACAGAAGCTTTTAGCTACTTATATGGATACCATTCTGACAATGACGGAATAATATTCTTAGTCAAAAGAGCAGGCTTAGTATCGAATTTGAAAAATATTTATATAGAGTTTGATGCGGTGGTTTGGATTTTATTAGGTATAACGTTCATATTATTTTTTGTGATTTTCGTTGCAATATTTCATATAAAAGACAAATGTGGAACAATATTAGTTATGTGGCACGTTCTTTTACAACATGGTGCTACATTGGGTAATAAGCTAAAGTTTAGGTTTTTCATATTAATTTGGATTGTTTTTGCTTATTTGATCAACATACATTATCAAACAAATCTTTCGAGTCGTACAACACACCGTAGCTACGAATATCAAATATGTAACGCTAAAGACCTGGCTATCTTTGATATAAAGCCTTGTGTAAGCGTTTTTGTAAGGGAGTATTTTCTAGTCGTATCGGGACTTGAGATAGAGGAGGGAAACAGTGAAGAATGTGAAACTATGTTGCAGAGCGTTAGGACAATCAGCCGAGACTATGACAAGTATACTATAGTTCCTTATTATTTATATAATAGCTATAAGCTAACCTTTATTGACGAATATGGAAATCCTCAACTTTATCCGTTTAAACAACCAATTAACAAGTTTATATATTCCATATACTTTTACAAAGGATTTCCTATGCTAAGGCAATTACGATTGAACCTTTTGCATATTATCGAGAGTGGTTTGTTTGATAAGCATTTGAGAGATTTGTCAAACGAAGATGCCAAATTACAATATATTCCTGAAACACACTTTCGCGCTCGTCTTATTGTTCCTTGGTATATTCTTGCTTTGGGCCTTAGTCTGGCAACCTTATGTTTCGCAACTGAAATAATAATATATTTTATTAGTCAAACCATCAGAAACAAGTTTTCACTTTCATAAATTATTATTTTTTTTACACTTTAATTGTACAAGTATTATAAAGATTTTTTTACATTTATGTGGAAATACAAAAGGAGGACAGAAAATTATTCTGAGTTAATGTTTGACCTCTGGTATTGTACCATCTAAAGGAAATCTGAGAATAAAATTACAAATACAAATACTTTTTAATGTAACTATTTACACGATAGTGCTATAAGAAATGTTTCAATGAAAAATTAAAGCCGACGCAAAAGTTTATGTTAGTAGTGGATGAGGAGGTCGTGGTATCGGAGGTGCCGGACCACGTCACAGCTAAGCAAGTTGTTCTAATGATAAAAGGAATGACGCGAGGGAAGTCTCCTGGACACGACGGCCTTAGCATTGAACATTTTCACAATGTGGGGCCACACCTACCTATTTTCACAATGTGGGGCCATGAAGACGGTGATAGTGTCTATTATTAAAAATAAAACTAGTGATACATCCGACAAGTGCAACTACCGTCCGATATCATTAGCTACAACCACATCTAAGGTCTTGACGGCCTGCTTGAGAGACAAATTAAAGAGCATCTCCACCTACATAACGCTCAGTTCGGCTTCAGACCAGTACTTTCGACTGAATGCGCCATTATGTCTCTCAAGCAGACTGTTAGGTACTACACGGATAGGAACACGCCTGTGTATGCAGCCTTTCTGGATCTCACTAAGGCATTTGACCTGGTTAGATATGATATTCTTTGGCGTAAATTAAAAGACACAGGTATGCCGGGTGGGTTGATCAATATTTTTAAATATTGGTATGAACACCAAACTAACCACCAACTAACTGACGAATACGGGTCTTCTTACGACTCTTTAGCTTATATGTGAATAGGTTGATTGTTGAGCTGCGCGACACAGGAGTCGGCTGCTCGATTGATAGTCACTGCATTAACCGTATCAGTTATGCAGATGACATGGTGTTGCTCAGCCCATCAATCGCCGGTTTCAGAAAACTAATAGGTGTTTGTGAGAGGTACGCTTTGTCACACCGTCTCCTGTACAATGTTAAAAAGAGCGAGCTCTTGATCTTTCAAGCTAGGGGTCGTAAGATGGGAGATGTGCCACGTGTGCTGCTAAATGGCGTCGCTCTAGGCAAGGTAAATGCGTTTAAATATCTTGGCCATGTGGTTACCGATTATTTAAAAGACGATGCTGACATCGAAAGGGAAAGGAGGGCGATGGCGGTCGTCTGGAATATGTTGGCACGCAGATTAGCGCGGTGCAGCTTTGGAGTAAAGATAACTCTCTTTAAAGCCTTCGCCAAATTCTATACACTTGCAATCTGTGGGTCAACTACACGCAGCGGGTCATCAACGCTCTGCGAGTACAATATAATAACGCATTCAGAGTGTTGGTGGCGCTCCGGAGTTGCTGTAATGCGTCTGCGATGTTTGCGCACGCACACACGGACGGCTTCCAAGCCGTGCTTCGGCGCCGCATCGCCTTGCTGATGCTCCGTACGCGGGGGAGCGCCAACACCATCCTGAACGTGCTCAGCGACAAGCCTGGCTGCTCCCTTCTGCGGCACTGGGTACAAATGCATGTGCCCGGTGCCCCAGAGGGTGGCAGACATGAATTAAATTGTAGATTAATATTATTGAAGTAATTAATACGCTAAACAATCGAATTAAGTTATATTAAATAAATAAATTGAATTAAATTGAATAAGATTAAATTAAATAAAAAGATTAGATTGAATTATATAAAATTAAATTAGATGAGATTAAATTTATTATAATGTAAATGTTTTTTCTTATGTCACTTGTATGGACTAGGTCTGAAATAAATTGATTTTTTTTTAGATATACTCATTCCATACTTAGTAAGCGTTTTAATTTTTCTGTCTATGTTCTCTTGTGACGTCTTTGCACTGATTTCAGAATATGAAATTGTATCATTATTTTTATTTCTTTGAAGTCGAAGTTAGTTTTTACTGTTATTATCTATTTTACTTTGATTATCGTGTTCTCACTAACCATAAAAGTATAACAGCATTCCTACTATTGTTATTGGAAAAATCATGCGTTGTTTTTACTAAAACAAGAGCTGATTCAAGTCACTACCCATAAAAAGCTTCTCATTTCCGGAAGAGCAAAAGTGGTTTATTAATTTATCTGACACTTCATTCTTACTTCTGCTTCGTTGGTTTAGAGTTCGAAATTGCGATTGCTGCTCATGAACTTCGAATACCGAGTCGGACCAACGACAATTAATTATTGAGTTTTTTTTTGTCAAGAAATTTTCAGTAGCAACAGCAGTGTCTCGAAAAGCAGTGTCTGTCTGCCGTCCTACCGGATTAAGTGAGTGAGGAAAGAGAGAAGAGAGTCCATCTACGCTTGCGCACACACTCTACCACTATAATACTGTTCTGCGTTGATGACTACTGTCGGTACTGTTAGTTAAAGACTATCCGTCGTGTTTGAAATTAGATTTTGGGGACATTATTATTTTTAAGTTGTAATGTATTAGGGTGGCGGTAAAACATATAAACATAATTGAACTTTTAATAAAAAGTATAAACCGGCTTATGCAACAAAAATGATGTTGTCTAAATAGTTTTATTTAATAATTGAACTTTTAATAAAAACTACAAACCGACTTCAAAAGGTAACAAAATAATGCTGTCTAAATAGATACATTACAGTCTTCATGCTCTAAGTTTCCTGCCTTTGGAGTAGAATTTTGTCATTAATTTTATATGGGATCACCCGTAAAGTATGACCCATTTAATAAAAAGATAAAATGTTTATATATAATCAGTGTTCAGTTCAATAAAGAATCTTCTCGTTTTTTTTTATTTTTTTGTATGAGAGTATTGTGTGACATTTAAAAAATAAGCTTTCTTATTCATAAGACAAAGATTTTTAATAAAATTGTTGACGCGCCTGAGTCTACTATCTGAGCAAGGAGTCAAACAACGTTAAGGTATTTGGTGTAAATCACCGGACTTATAAGATTAGTGAATTATTTCTATCGATTATTAATTAACTATAGCATTGTGTAATTGAATAAGAAATTGTGAGTAAAATATTTGCAGTAACTGGGTAAGATATTGTTTTGTAAGAATACAGTTAGAGATAAATAAACATTTATGTTGCTATTGTAACGAACCCCCCACCATCTTTTTTCTCTTCTACTATATCCCACTTATACTTGTATTTCTTTAGAATCTATATCTGTAAGGTATATAAATATATCTAATTTACGTGACCAGTATAACTTGATCTTTCTAAAGGTTTAAATATAGGCCGTTTAATAAATTTATGGCGTGATCGTCTTAGTTAGGACCCTTTTTTACGTTGTGTTTGTATAGTAACTTAGTTCTTTTAGGTGTATGTTGGAAGAATGAATATTCACGAGAGCAATCGAAAGCTGTTGGTAGAGTCTTATAAGCTAAAGAACCCCGTTCACGAAGACAGAGCTCAAAAAGGTTAAGAACAATAAATTGTCCCTATTCCACTTGTATCTGGTTCACAACAGTCAATTCCTTATCAATTAATCCCTTCCCGCTTGGAAAAGGCTCACAATATTTATATCAAATACCAGCTACAAGGGCTTCGCTCTCCCACATTAAAAAAAAAATGTGGAGAAGGTACACGGCCCCACACACGCCGCGCACGGTGAACGCCAACCATTTTAATGCGCTCCCCCCGAAGGGTACGCAAAGTTGGGAACTGGACCGTAGTCCACAGCAAAATAACTGGCGAACCAGTAAAAGAGGACTTGGCCCCTTGATAGTGCGTAAGCACAAACATCGACCGAAGTCGCGCATGTCAATGCGTGTAAACGCCATACAGAATACGATCAAATCCAGCCACAGTGAAATGTACGTCACACGGGTTAGGCAACAATCGGCACACTGACCATAAAAAGCCTTCCGTGAGCGCCACCACCTGCCAGACCGCCGTTCCTGCAGACGTGATGTAAGTGTAAAGCATCACCACCAATTGCATGGTCAGCACGGCCAATTGGCCGCAGAGCGTGTCATGAGTCTACCGCTCACCTCAAGGGAATGGGGTCCCACGTTGCGCGGCTTTCGGCCGCAGCCTTGAGAGCCTCCTCAGATTCTCCCTCCAGCTACCACCCGCATGAGGTCAACACATATGCTCCACCAACCAATACAATGGCAGATATAGCCAATAGGCAGTTATAAGATAATATTAATAATTCGCCATCAGAAAGGGTTTGTGTCTCTGACGTTGAGTATATGCATTTTTCGATCATGTTTGTCTCACCCACCAACAAGTTGCCTTCAATCTCTCAAAGGTGGGAACTTTATAGAGATATATTATTAAGTTGTTATATAAAACATCATGGCGGGCAGACAGTCTGCAGCCCCGCAATGAAGGGACCCGACTTGGGCAAAGCTACTTAGGTTGTGAGTCAAACCAAGACGCAGAGAGCGCCATTGAGAATAGCGACCCGCCAAACAACCATCGTAGAGACGCAATGCTACAGAATGCAACAAGCATCAATACGACTATCGTCGGGCTTACACCATCCCAAGGTCCCCCATACAGTCCCAGCAGACATCACCACCCGCATACCTCCATCGACCAGAACCACAAGATGCCTCGAATCAGGTGCAACACACCCGCAGATCCATCACAAGACACAATACTGCAAGTCGCAGTAAGCATCAATGCAACTATCATACGGATGGCGCCCCCTCACAACACACCCACATGATCCCTATCGACTTTGGTAACAAAATTTGATAATGTTGTTAACTAAAAATACCACTAACGTATCATAGTAGTACGGTACTAAGACGTCAGTAGCCAAAACTCCACGTATCATAGCGCTATTGCACTAAGACATGAAGTTGAGTATGCTTGCTGCACTTAAAAGTACTACCAAACACACTCACCCTAATCCGAAAGATAGCCGACGTATCATAACGCTATGCGCTAAGACGCCGCCCACAACCGGTAGGGGTGTGCGATGTCCACGGGCAAGTCGTATTGCTACAACAAACCCGCTTACCACCGGCACTAAGATGATATGTCTAGGACACATCGGTTAGTGAGTCCAAGTTTACCTCGGTCTCAGAGGCTGCGAAGCAACCTACACGCCACTATAATAATCCTTTTCAAGTCCCATTTCTTTCAATATAATGCTTTTACATATTTGAGACCTTCCACATATTTGCTTTATTTCATAGACCATACTACTGTATGTCTTATTCATATGGGACTTCAAGTCATAACTCTGCTATCATAATGCTTATGCATCATAGAGACCTTCTATATTAATGCTTTGGTTCGTCAGACCTTACTATGTTAAGTCCCTAATATAGGACTAGTCATTGTGCAACCTTAGTACTAGCAGTCGGTCAGCCGACCACCCCATATATATGTACAACCTTGGGTATGTGTCTCCGACAACGCCCCAATATAAGGTAACATTACAAGAACACGTTCATTAACTTGGAAATTTTCCAATTATTACACGAACACCTTCATCAACTTAGAAAATTTTAATCCATTTTTTCTATTATATTACAAATGTTATTTATCTTTGTTATTGCAATATAATCGCCTTGTATTTATATGATTTGATATATTTTAAACATTTTAAGCAGGTTTTTAATAAATTTAGAGATTTTTTGAGACATTTTATGCGTTTACTAATATATATAATATTCAATATTCCAAATGGATATTTTTGAACTCTATGCTTATTATTTGCATTTTATTGTTTAAATTATAATTTCTATGACATTTTTAAATGTCTGTATAATGAATTTAATTATTATTTATTAATAATAATTATGAGGCGTCACAATCCACCCCCAAATTTTATGTTAATGATCCACATAGTGGAGTCGTTAATATAAAATTTTAGTATTTTGAGAGCATATTCACTACACTCAAATAATTGTTGATATATCTGTTCTTTCCTCTTTTAATCTGTTACAATACGGCATATGTTATCAAATCCCCCTGCCCCAGAGAATGGCCGCCACCAACACCCCTTCAACCACAATTATCACAATGTGATAACACCATACATCAAGTTATTGTATATCGTGTTGTTAATAAAGTTTGCAGTCAATTGTCGATTTCTTATTTTATTCATTTATCTTTAAATCTTTGAAACATTATTTCGATAGTGTCACACTTTATGTGCATACAATCCAGTTGGATATTTGTTGAGGTCAGTTCGATACCACATAGGATAAATGTGTTTGAGCCATTCGCCCTGACCCAACTCCCATATTTATTTAATAAAAATGATTACAAAATTATCTTGCGATCTATATTTACAACTCTTCATTATATATTAATAACGTTCTACTATCATATAACAAATCTCTTGCTCATAACTTTAATAATTTTAGACCTTTAACTTAAACAATTATTTCCATGGGCCACCCACAAAACCCTTTTATGTTACAATATTTATTTAATTACTCTAATTTATGCTAACAGAAATTATTATTTAAAATATTTTAATAAGTGAATAGCATTGAAAATTCCTCTAATTTCGTTTGTCTCTGGATTTGCTAAGGTATATACATTGTCAAATGGTACGGCTGCTATTACATAAGGTCCTTCATATGCCAAATTGAACTTACTCATAACTTTATTATCAGCGTCTGATCTACTAGATCTTGAAATTTTTACTAAGTCACCAATATTATATTTTATTAATCTATTTCGCTTATCAAATTTTGTGTTTCTTATTCGACTTGCATCTTTTAAATTTTTACGCACTTGTTGTCTAATTTGTCCGACATTATGTTTGTCTTTACTTTTGGAAATTACTTTGTCAAAAGACATCTCATTAGACTCACCATAAAGAATCTCACAAGGCGTGAAGCCTGTACTATTGTGATAAGAATTATTATACAATTCTTCTAATTTCGGCAATATTAACGCCCAATCTTTGTGGTTAGTATGACAAAGCGTCCTAAATAATCTGCTCAACTCTTTATTTACTCGCTCTGTTGTATTTGGTCTAGGATTTCTAACTGTGGTATATATTGGCTTTATATTTAATTCACTCATTGATTGTTTCCAGTGATTACTTACGAACTGTTTTCCATTATCTGTCATTATTGCCTTGGGCTTTATAATCTCAACAAAATGCTTTACTTTTGTTACAACAGACTTTGCTGTTGACTGTTTTAAAGGATATAATTTGATAAATTTACTGAATGAATCTTGAATGACAAATATGAAAGTGTACCCAAAGGTACCTGATACAAGCGGTCCATATAAGTCTGCCATGACTATATCGCCAATGTTTTCTGTTATTATAGATTTGCAGGGACCCACATATGTTATATTGCTTTTCTTAGATAACTGACATAAATGACAAGCCCTTAATTGGTTTTTAATATCTTTTGTTAAACCTTTCCAAAAGAATCTGTCTCTCACATATTTAATTACCTTATAGGGTCCTTGATGACCCATTTCGACATGCACTTGATTTATAATATCTTGTCTCAATGCTTTAGGTAAATATATTACTTCTTGTAAATTCGTTTTGTAATATAATACATCATTTTTCAAACTATACCTTTTAAATTTATTGTTTTGTTTTATTATGGAAGTATTTAATGTCTTTAACTTTTCAATAATAGCCAACGACTCTGAATCTTGTAATTGATATACTGTTAAGGATTTTAATTTTTCTATCAACTCAATATTCGGTTCGCTCTCTGTGTAAGCAATTTCTAAACTATTATTTTTATCCTCTTGTATTAAATCGCCATCAGGAGGATAACGTGATAGCACATTAGCAACAATATTACGTCTACCCGATATATGCTGTACTTCATAATTAAATTGTTCTATATACAAAATCCATCGGGTTACTCTACCATTGAATAACTTCATATTATTAATAAACAATAATGCTTTATGATCAGTTAGTATTATTACTTTACTGCCCCGCAAATATGTTTCAAATTTCTTTAGGCAGCTTATTACAGCATAAAACTCTTGTTCAGTAACAGACCAATTTAATTCGGGGCCTTTTAAGGCTTTACTATAATAGCCTAAAATTCTCATTTCATTATTATCATCTATCTGATATAGTACTCCGGCCATAACCACACCGGAACAATCTGTTTGTAAATAATACGGCTTATTAAAGTCTGGATGATGCAATTGTATTGTATTAATAAATTGTTGTTTTATAAAATCAAATGCCTTCTGTTCTTTACCGCTCCATTGGAACTTTCGTCCCTTTTTAAGTAATTCACAGAGCGGTATTATGCTCTCGCTGTAATTTGGTATAAACCTTCTATAAAAATTGCATAGACCTAAAAAGGCCCTTAATTGCCTCCGTGGCGCAGTGGCTTAGCAATGAGTTGCTGCTCTGGGGGGCGCGGGTTCGAATCCCGCACGGAACAAGTATTTGTATGGCCTACAAATAATTGTTCCGGGTCTGGATGTTTGTCCTTGTGCAATTTGTGTTTGTAAACTGCCTCTACGATACAGGAGAAAATCCTAGTGTGGGGGTAACGTTTTTTAAAAATACAATACAAGAATCTTTTTAGGTGCTGGAAACTCTTGGATCGCTCGAATCTTATCGGGATCTGTCTTTATGCCTTCTGTTGAAATTATAAAACCCAGCATTTTAATTTCTTTACAAATAAATTCACATTTCTGCAAGTTACACGTTAAGCCAGCTTTGTTCAATTTACTTAAAACAATATCAATGTGCTCCAAATGTTTATCTAACGTTCCTGTTGTAATAATGGCTAGATCATCTAAATAGTTCACACAAAATTCTTGGACTTCTGGTCCTAATATTAAATTCATGGCTCTGCTAAAGCTTCCTACTGATGTTTTTAATCCTTGCGGCAAAACATTATATACATATGACTTTCCATTGAATGTGAATCCAGTATATTTTCTACCATCTTTATTTATCGGAATTTGAAAATATGCATTATTTAAGTCAATGGTAGTGATATAATTCGCTCCGTGAAATGAATTCAAAACATCTAATTGTATAGGTGGTTTCTCTGTTTCTGCAACCATTTTCTTATTTATGCTTCTGGCATCAAGCAGAACTCTAATTGAGCCGTCTTTTTTAAGAGTGAATGTCAATGGACTACTGTAAGGCGTTGATGTCCTTGTGATGATACCAGCTTGTTCCATTTCATTTAACTTTTCTTCCATTTTCGCTCTATATGCATATGGAATGGGATAGGACCTAGTAACTATAGGTTCATCATCGATCATTTCAATTTTATGCTCATAGCAATTGGCTCTTCCCAATTTGCTCGAAAACATATTCTTATGCTTTTCCAAAACCTTACTAAGTTTTGCCCTTTCAGAGACCTTCAATGTAGATCCTATTTTTATATTTATTAAGGGATCATCGGTACATTATTTGATGCAGTTATTATGTAATACAGATTTATTATTATATTTGAAAGGTATAAAGTAGTCTTTGTTTTTCACTTTAAATTCTATTCCAACAGTAGTATTTCTCAAATCAATCAATATTTTATTTCTCTTGAGCCAGTCAAAGCCTAATATTAAAGGTCTTATTAAATTACCTACAATTAAAGTTTGTGTTTCAAAGACTACTTCATCTATCTTTATAGGCAATATGATTATCTGTTGTATTTTTGTGCTGCGCTGCCCAACAGCACCTTTTATTTGCATTGCTTTAACTGGCATTATTGATATTTTACGATTATTATCTTTAATTTGTAAATATAAACTTTCTGAAATGCATGTAACATCGCTCCCAGTGTCGAGGAGCGCGTCTATTTCTTTGTCAAATATTTAAACTTTAATTTCAGATCTCATATTCCCTATAAATTCCCTTTGATATTTATCTTCGTCTTCCTCGAAGACGGTTTGCACGAATAACTCCGTTATGGGCAAGTCCGACCTGGCTTTTAAGGTGTTTAATATGCTATTTACATTGTCGTTATAACCAAGGCCTTCTCTGTTAAAATTTGCTTTTAAAGTAATAGGTTTTCGCAACCCTCTATTGTTTTTATCCAATGTTTGACCAGGTCGCCAACCCAGTTTTAATAACATGTTTAATGCTTTGTTCCCTTTTACATTGTAAGGGGTCGAATCGGGAACTAGTTCGACCTCTACAGCTCTAAATTTGGCTCAGGGGCCGTAACATCAGGTTGGTCATTAGTGAAATGTATTTCATGTACTTCATTAACCTTCTTTTTTCCCTCTTCGGGTTTACGCCATGTTTTGTATGATCGTTGTATTTCTTTATGTTTTTGCTCCGTATTATTATTAAACTTCCTCCTTTTCTCATTATAGTAAGGTTCACGACCTTCATCTTGTTTGTCGATGTCATCTAAGTTTCTTAAGAAATCTGTCGTGTCTATTATTGTCTCAATTTTAGCTATTCTCCATAATTGCTGCACAGTTTTAGGATAATGTCTGATGACATCAGTTACTAATTGTTTTTCAGGTATCGGATATGATAATGTTTGTGCCTTCTCAACCACATAAAGAAAATAACTAACCATAGTGGGGTGTGTACTTCTATTCCATTTATTTTGCACAAGGAATCTCTTTACTTTATTTTGTTCTTCTTCACCCCAAAACACTCTTAGGAAGTCAGCTTTAAAATTATCAAAAGTTGTCCAACGCACATTATTAATGCGAGCCCAATACTTGGCTTCACCTACTAAGCACTCTTGTGCAATCGAAATTTCGAGACCATTAGATGGAACTTTCTTTAAATAATTGGTGAGATCTTCCAAAAATGATACTGGATGAGTATTTCCATTTCAAAATTTCGGCTTTTCTATTGTTACATTATGTACATTATATACAATATTTTGTCTAGGATCATTTACATGAGAGGTGCTCGCTCCGGACACCTCTCCTTGATTTATTTTAATTTGGTAATCTTTCGTTTGGTTAATAAATTTTTCCTCAAGATCCTTTATTTTAACCTCAAAGGTTTTCACTGCATTCTTAATTAATTTCTGAAGCATTTTCATCTCATCTTTAGGCTTAGCCTTAATTGAGGTTGATTTTTTCTTATTTTTAGCCATTTTAATTTTTATTTCCACTTTTTTTTTACACTTTTTGCGTCCTTCACTTACTTTAATTGAGTTTTTCCACTTATTTCACTTTATAATATATAGTATTGCAGTTTTTTTTTTACACCTGTTGTGTCCTTCACTTAGTTTAATTGAGTCTTTCCACTTATTTCACTTTTTATTATTTCGCTCCGTTATGCACACACCTCCTATATTATTACTCAATTTTAATATTTAAGCCCCACCCCCAGACTCTCAACCACCCCCAGCAAACACCACTCTCCAAGACACCTCTCCATTTCACGGACAACAAATTGTAGGCATATAGCCTACCTCATAATTTTATATTACCGGCCTCCTATTTAAAATTTAACCTCTATCCTGGTCACGGCACCAAATTGTAACGAACCCCCCCCCATCTTTTTTCTCTTCTACTATATCCCACTTATACTTGTATTTCTTTAGAATCTATATCTGTATGGTATATAAATATATCTAATTTACGTGACCAGTATAACTTGATCTTTCTAAAGGTTTAAATATAGACCGTTTAATAAATTTATGGCGTGATCGTCTTAGTTAGGACCCTTTTTTACGTTGTGTTTGTATAGTAACTTAGTTCTTTTAGGTGTATCTTGGAAGAATGAATATTCACGAGAGCAATCGAAAGCTGTTGGTAGAGTCTTATAAACTAAAGAACCCCGTTCACGAAGACAGAGCTCAAAAAGGTTAAGAACAATAAATTGTCCCTATTCCACTTGTATCTGGTTCACAACAGTCAATTCCTTATCAATTAATCCCTTCCCGCTTGGAAAAGGCTCACAATATTTATATCAAATACCAGCTACAAGGGCTTCGCTCTCCCACATTAAAAAAAAATGTGGAGAAGGTACACGGCCCCACACACGCCGCGCACGGTGAACGCCAACCATTTTAATGCGCTGCCCCCGAAGGGTACGCAAAGTTGGGAACTGGACCGTAGTCCACAGCAAAATAACTGGCGAACCAGTGAAAGAGGACTTGGCCCCTTGATAGTGCGTAAGCACAAACATCGACCGAAGTCGCGCATGTCAATGCGTGTAAACGCCATACAGAATACGATCAAATCCAGCCACAGTGAAATGTACGTCACACGGGTTAGGCAACAATCGGCACACTGACCATAAAAAGCCTTCCGTGAGCGCCACCACCTGCCAGACCGCCGTTCCTGCAGACGTGATGTAAGTGTAAAGCATCACCACCAATTGCATGGTCAGCACGGCCAATTGGCCGCAGAGCGTCACACTATCAATGAAGGAAGGTTAGAAACTGGATATCTAATTTCGGATTGTATTAAAAGAATTTGAATTATCAGAACGAAGTGATGTATTTACAATTCTTCTCTATTATCACGTTTTTAAAGTGTTGCTTATAAATAGAGTAAACGATGCGGATGTCTACACGTACTATAGTCTTGGATACGTTTTTACTAGTAATAAAATATACTCTTCAATTATATCACACGAAGACACGGTTATTCAATCTCAGAGCAATTACCAGTAGATAGGGAGTCCTACAAATAGTAAAAGTAAAATGTTTGTACAACCGACTTCAATATAAATAATTTATTGTTGTTTTTTTTTGTAACCGCTCGACCGATTTCGATAAAATTTAAATGGGAACATCTGGAAAATATACCCTTAAAAACAAAAAAACAAAAGAATTTCCCAAATCGGCTCAGGCGTCTTCGAATAATTGGTGAACATACATAAAAAAAGATCCCGACGAAATGAGAACCTTCTGCTTTTCTTGAAGTCAGTTGAAAACAAAAACTGACAACAAGTACATATTAAAAACTAATAATCCATAGTATGAGATTCATTAAAATAAACATATTTAATGATATTTGTGAAATTTATATATTTAACGTGGCAATTACATATCTTTTAAATTGTGAGTTGTTGAATTAGATTAGAATTAGAGCCGTGGTAGTTGAGGGTCTAAGCGCTCACTGTAAATTTCACAGTACAGGAGCAACGCGAGCTCGATCCCCGTCGGCACCAATGAAATTGTTGAATACAATTTTAAATGCTGATTCACCACATGCTAGGAAGTGAAGGAAGACATCGCGAGGAAACCTGCATGTCTCCTAACGATGTCTTCCTACACTACGAAGAAGAGAAATAAGAAAAAAACATATTTCGAAGATATGTGAAGTTCACCAACACACATTGGGGCAGCGCGGCGGACATTTCCTTATCCTAAAACTCTTTCAGTAATGAGAGGAGGCCTGTGCCCAGCAGTGGGACGTATATAGGCTGTAACTTTAACCTGAAATTTAGTATTAAAAATGTCCATATCAACGTTTACGATGTCACAGGTTGTCAAAATTTCGACACATTCTAATTTCGTCATGGTCGAATTGCGAGCAATTTTTGAAGACAGCTAATAACCAATAGAAAAGTCTAAAAAATAGGCCAACTGATGGTAACACGAGACAATCCTATCTCATCATGAAAGAGGTGACTTAGGTGAATACCCGACAATCTTGTATACAGGGTTATTTTGCAATAACCGGCCAAATTTGCAGAGAAGGTTCATAATAAGTAATATAGGCAAAGGATGAAGAAAAAATAATTAAAAAAAATTCAAATATTCTGACCTTTTTATCATTTAAATGCAAAATTTGCTGTTTTAACTACGCACGCACACATTCGTAATCGGAAGACTCGATCGGTAGGCAAAAACGTTGTTGTCTTTAAATCACATTAAATTTGAGATAATTTAAAATAAAAATATAAAATTTTCAAAAATACAATAACGGTATATCATTATTTATATATTTGAATATATGTGTAACAAAAATAACCTGTATATATATAATCACGTGTGTAATAAGTGTTAAATGGGTACTTCATCAATATCAGAGGTGCCAAAATAAGGAATCTTTAGATTATGTATTTCATCTGTTTTACGAACCTAATATTAGCCTATTGTTAGAAATTTGTCTTTCTTACTAGGGAGGATTTGTCATAATCGTCTAATTTTGCAGGTGTATTGGCGACTGCAATATTAGATATATGAAATAAATAAATTTACGCCTTCTCTTCTTTGCGACTGGTCTGAACGTTTATCTTCGCCCATTTACCGTCATTTGAAATATTTTTTTCTTTTTCTACTTCTTCTGTTTTCTAATAACGACTCCATGGTACAGAAGCGAAACATTTTAAAAAATAAAGGTGACAAACGAGCACACAGTTCAACTGATGGTAAATGGATGCTGTGACCTATAGACATCTATATCTATCCTAGATTAGGAATCAAAATGAAGGTGCGTTGTCACCCCTAAGGACAGAAATGGGTGGGGATGCCTCCTTTCTAGTGAAAGGAGTCTTCGATTCTCTACACTCATCATACGAAACACAATAGCATTAAGCTGCTATTTCACGCTGGTGTTCTGTGAGGGTGTGGTCGAGCCAATGCATTCGTGTCACAAACGCGTTTGCACGTAAACGTTTTTTTATTGTCACTACGTTGAGATATGCTCACGGTACAAGCATTATGCTCTACAAATAACTGTTTCGGTTTTGAGTGTCATAATGGAAAGGGTAAAAAAGGTTAAAATAGCCCTTTCTCACTGTTTGTTATTGTAATTAAAACAACTCCTTCCCTTTTTTGATAGCAAGTTTTACATTTAATTATGAAATGACTTTTACTAATATAAAATCAATCTAAATCAACTGATTTTTTTATATCTAATCTTTAAATGTAGCAGTATTTAACGTTTTTTTCATAGTACCCAAAAATATTTGTATAATCGTAAAAAAAAAACTAAGTAATATAAAAGGCCTATACATATATTCTATTGAGTACAGTATAGCATATAACGTCTGTTTAGTTTAGTTTTGTTGTGAGTACAATATACAGAGTGCACACGTAATATACAGAAACCGTAAATTTTAAATCACTAGCTTCTTTCAGTCGTAAATCTCTGGTGTTGATTTGTTTATATTCGAACTTATTGTTAGCGGAGAAGTGTTTTTTTTTGCATATTACTTTTTAAGAATAATCAATTCTAACACAGTTAAATTTATTTTGTTTACTCAGATTTATAATTATTTTTTTATTTATTTTTTTTATTCGAAAGTTATAACTGTGATCATTATTCGTCATATTAGTGAGTCCTTTTCGAAAGATGTTTTAAAAGAAGAAGACTATACAGTACTAGTACAATATAAAACTGACTCCCCCCCATCCCCTTGAAAAGCATTCATGATGGTCGGTACATATAAATACAGTTTTAGGGCATATCTCAAACAAAAATTTAAATAATTTAAACAGAGTAATCAACTGGCCATATTTTTCTCCTGCCGAGAACCTGGCTTTACCATTTTACAAACTCAGTGATACAGGTACTCGAAAATCCATAATATTTTTTTTATATTTACATGAATACTACATATGAAATGAAACTAATTTTACGGATTTTAGCACGTTTAATTTTAACTTTTTAATTTCCGAAGTTTCGAGTGAATTACAGCACCCATGGTAACGGGGGGACAAAGGTGTTAAAGACGTACCGATGTCTCATGATCTCGTAGCTAGCCCGACTACCTTCAGTTTTTGAATATTAGTTTTTAGTCCGATCTACGCAGAATCTTAAAGTCTTGCAGTGATATGCTTGGGTTTGGATTTAATTTTATTAATTAGAGGATCCCAAGATGATGGTACACCACCCATCAGCCTTCTCTATTGAAAAAGGATGCTTTTAATTTCAATAGCCTCGTGAATCATCCTTTGAAGGAATCGGTGCTCTTTTGCGAGGATTCGTGGTCTATTAAATATAAGGGTGGGGTAGACCTTGAACATCTTCACAGACTGCAGACTTCTCAGATGCACTGCAGACTGCAGACTTTCGTCGGTGCTTCCCGTCAGCTATAATATATTCTTTCATACAGGTTTTTATAGATCTTTTTCTTTATCCTATATAAGAGACCACATTCACAATGAACCAGTCCTGCATCTCGTATAGAGATATTATACTTGACGGATGGTAAATATTTACTAATCTTCTTCGTCGGCTTGTAGTAGATTTTAATGGAAGCTCGCTTCAAGATGCAGCCAATCTTGTCTGTGATTTCTCAGACTTATTGTAGAACAGCAGACACACGCTGGACCGTGGCCGGCTTCACTCGGGCACTGTGATGTAGTCGCGAGACCTGAAGCTTGTTGTCTTGCAATACCTGCTTGATGCGCTGGAGCTCGGCGGCCAGATGTTTCTGTCACAGATCCCTTGTGCTCTCTGAAACAAAGATTTTCCCACGGTAACTGACTGTGATGTATGGTGGTCAGATTCATCATTTAAAATAATAATCCGTAAAATTTGTTTCATTTAATATTTTTTGTTTCCTTGAACATTTTTCTTTATAGGATAAGGGTGACAAACGAGCACACAGTCCACCTGATGGTAAGTGGTTGCTGCGCCCATAGACATCTACATCTATCCTCTATTACAAATCAAAATGCAGATGCGTTGTCACCCGTGAGGACTAAGATGGAATGCCTCATTTCCAGTAAAAAGGGCCTCCGGCCACCTGCAAAATCATTCAAAATCAGCATTCAGTAAAGTTTAAAAGGCATTCTAAATCGTTATTTTGAGACGCAATATATTTTATAGAAGTTATAACATAACGTAAATTAACGTACTGTATAATATGTTGAGTACACATATTGGATTATTTTAATGTAAGTAAGTATTTTAATGTAAGTATCAAACTTAGAGAATTTCATCAGTAGCGCCTAATTATTATTGAGTTGTGATGTATGATTAGTATTAAGCGTGTAAATAAAGTATATTTTCTCTGCCCGCTCATCATTCCTCTTATCATTTATCATTCTACTCTTATATTCCTCTATTGACGAGGGCGTAAGTGGAGAATTATATTTGTAAATATAAATATAAGTATATAATTATGTATTGTCCCATGTCTATGAGGGACTTATAATAAAAGGATGTTCTATCTGTGTTACTTGCCTATCATATCGTAAAAGGCATCTACCTATCACTTTTTACACAGTTTAATCTAAAACCCATATATTTTGGCTCATCGTGGTCTAAGTAGCCAGTTGCTCTTTGGACTCTGCCTATCCCTTCGGGGATTACAGTCGCTATGATGAAAGAATCAAAATGCAGATGCGTTGTCACCTCTGAGGGCTAAGATGGAAAGCCTCCTTTCCAATAAAAAGAGTCTCCGGTTCTTTACACTTATCATAAGAAATACAGCAGTATTAAGTTGCTGTTGTATGCTGGCTTTTTGTAAGAACGTGGTCCTTCCCCAATCGCACCAACACATTCACGCTGCAACTATAACATAACTGCCACATGTCTCTACCACGTATAACGTACTTGTACCACGTTCTCTCACTTTTGCTGTGGCAACCCTGGTTATAAGTTGTAAAAGTAATTGGTCCCGATAAATTTTAATAATTTAAATATTGTAAATTCACCATATCCACCTCAATTTTATGTTATAGCTAATAATTACTGCCGCTTTGTATTTAATGTTTAAGAAAGTTGGTACATAAATATTATAACAACAATTTGGTGTTGGAACAAACAGTGACAGGTAACGAACATTGTTTTAAAAATTATTGTAATCCTTATTTCATATCATTCCTTTTATAAATTAAAGATTTATTCTATTACTCGGGTTATTACATTCTTTGCGGGTTTCTTTTCGAATTGTTTTAACGATAATTTGATTTGAGACTTGTAAATAGAAAAAGAAAAACAACAACTTTACATTAGCTTACTCTGCTCCTTCTGTTTTCGATCTTTGTTTTCTTTTATTATTTATAATAAATAGTAAAATGAATACTCGCAACGCCAAGACGCGCCAGATGGAGAACCAACTCCAGCTTGCGCTCCAAGAACTTAAGGCGTCCAGGGAGCAGTGTGAACTGTTGCTTAAGGAAAGGGATGATAATGAAAGGGAAATAGTTAGCATAATTAACAAAAATACACAATTGAAATGTGATATGGTTAAGCTACATACAGAATACACAAGTGTTATAAAAGAAAGAGATCAGCTACAGGGAACGCTTAATGAGTTTGATCAATGCAGCAAGGAATATGAGGAAGCTCTCAGGTTAATTGCTGCATTGAAGTTACAGTTGAATGAGGCTAATGAGCAAATAACACAATTTAAAACATATATAGATAACCTTAAAGCCTCCCAGACTCAAAGCCTGTTCTCTGAGCTTGTGCAATGTGATACTTCAAGAATGTTACAGCAATCTGCAACAATAGACTTGACTGGTGACGACTCTTCCACTTCAGGAAATACAGTAAGGATTAATTGCAGTAAAACCAAATTGAAGAAGTATATAAAAGTTAATAAATACATTAGGAAAATACAAAAATTAATAAGAAATAAGATTAATACCAAAAATTATGTTAATGTATGTAAAGAAAAGCAAGCATTGTTATATGAACTTAAGTTGTATTCAATTGAGGTGGATAACATAAAAAAATGTTATGAGACTGAAATAGAGTGCCTTAAATCAGAAATATTGTCACTTATGAACTCCCTTCAAACTGTGTCCAATAAATATAAATCAGCCCAAAATGAAATAAAAGAACACATATTGGCTATGGATAATCTGGTAAAGACTTGTAAATATAATGAGGAGCGGTTTGACTCCTTAGTTAAATATCAATGTGAGTGTCAGCGCTCAATGCCAGATTCTTCAGAGTCAGTGTGTGCTGATAATATTATACCACCACAAAAACTCTATGACAGTGCCATAGCAGAGGATATTAAAATAATAAATAACTCAAATATTACTAAAAATAATATAATTGTTTATAGCGATGACATGGGAAAAAATCTAGGCATAACTTTAAATAACTCTTTAAAGGGACAAAAAGTTACAAATTGCTGCATGCCTGGAGCATCTTTTAGTGACATCCTAAATAAAATTATTGTTACTAAATTTTGCCCAAATAGTACAATAATAATTTTTGTTGGTAGAAGAGGCAGTGTCAACAACAAACAGTTATTAAGATATATTGAACAACTTAATAACTTAAATGTACACAAAATTGTCTTGTTCACACTGCCTTATATACAGGGATTGCCACAAGAAAATAATTTAAGACATAATTTAAATATACAAATGCATAATTTAATATGTAATAATAATTTAAATTTGACATATAATTCTAATGATAATAATCATAAATTTCATGTAATTGACATAAATAATTTAATAAAAAAGTTTTGGACAAAAGATAGGTATTACCTATCCAAATATAATTTAAGACTGATAGCAAATGTGCTATCTTATTATTTACTTTTTAACTCAGCCAAGTTTTTGGCTACCAAGACTGCTTTTATTGAGCATAATCATTTGACATTTAATTTGGAATCAGTTCCAACTAATTTAAATTAGTGAATGTGACAATAGAGGCAATCTCTAGCAATAATAAGAGTTTAATTAATTTTGAATACAGCCCACAAATAAGTAATAAAAATTGTTTACACCTGGTGCATCAAAATATACAAGGCATGTTGGGCAAAGAATTGGAAGTTGAATTGTTTTTAAATAGTAACAATATACACATCCTTTGTATTACTGAACATTGGCTAAAAGATTATAATTTCATGTTTAATTTCAGAAATCACCAGGTGGTCAGTTCCTTCAATAGAGAAAAAAGTTTACGTGGTGGCTCCTTAATATTAGCAGATAAATCATTATTATATAAAGAACGTAAGGATATTGTGAGCCTCTCTGTTGAACGAACTGTAGAAATGGCTTGTGTCGAGCTCGAGCACCTCATTGTTGTAAGTGTTTACAGACCCCCATGTGCTACTTATGACCATTTTGAAAGGATTGTGGAAGAAGTTTTACTCAAACTTAGTAAACAGAACAAGTCTGTTGTAATGTGTGGAGACTTTAATATCAATCTCCTTGAAACTTCTTCCATTAGTATTAAGTTTAGCTCATTGTTTAAATCGTATAATCTTGTAAATTTATTCTTAGAACCAACACGTATTGCTGGGCCTAGTGCGACCTGTATAGATAACATTTTTACAGATGTTAAGCCCTTGCATAAATCAATTATTCAAAATTTAAGTTCAGATCACTGTGGACAGTTAGTATCACTACCTTACATACACAAAAAACAGAAAAATAAGAAAGTTGTGTTTGTTCCAATAAATGAACATCGCTTGGAGAGGTTTAGAAGTAATATAATAAAAAGACTTCCATCACTTTCGTTTAAAAATAGTGCTAATTATTTGTATGCTACATTATTTGAAATTATACGTTGTGAATTTAGTAGAATATTTACTTCTAAAACTTTCTCTTTTAACAGTCGCAAATCATTTAATGAATGGGCGACAGTAGGAATTTATAAAAGTAGGCGAAGGTTATACGAGCTCTATGATCAAAGATCATATAATAGTAGTGTTATATTTAGAGATTATGTAAAAACATATTCTAAAATATTTAAAAAAGTGTGCTCCACTGCTAAGGCTTTACATTTAAGCAACAAAATTAAAACTGCATCCGACAAAATTAAAATGACCTGGAGAATAATAAATAGTGAAACGGGCAAGGTCAAACCGCGCAACTCGGATTTTCAATTGAATATTAACAATAATTTAACGCGATCTGATCAAGAAGTTGCTATGGCTTTTGAGAAACATTTTACTGATGTTCCTTTTTTGACAACAAAATCATTAAATTCTTCTCCTACTGTCGCCGAATCATTGCTCAAACAAAATGTAAAGGCTTGTTCAAATACTTTTAAATTCCATAGGGTACTGCCAAAAGATATCGTTAAATATTTTAAAACTATTGATGTTAAGAAAACGGCAGACTTATGGGGGATTTCCGTTAAAGTTATTTTATCTATAATAGATACATTAGCACCTTATCTAGCCACTATATTTAATATAAGCGTCGAATCTGGTGTGTTTCCTGATTTAATGAAACATAGTAAAGTCATACCTATATTTAAATCTGGTAGTACATTAGACCCCGCCAATTTTAGACCAATTTCTGTACTACCAACATTAAGTAAAATTTTTGAAAAAATTATTTTAGATCAGATGTTAAGTTTCTTTACTATTAATAAATTGCTACATAATAATCAATTCGGTTTTACAAGGGGTCGCTCGACAACTGACGCTGGAGTTGAGCTTATTAAACATATTTTTTGTGCATGGGAGAATTCAGAGGATGCTTTGGGTATATTTTGTGACCTTTCCAAGGCCTTCGACTGTGTTCACCATGAGACATTAATCAGGAAGCTACAGTACTATGGTGTCAAGAACACAGCGCTTAAACTTATTATTTCATATTTAAGTAATAGAAAACAGAAGGTTATTATCAATGGTAAAAGTTCTTCCGGGTCACCTGTACTAATGGGTGTACCTCAGGGCTCGATTCTCGGCCCATTCCTGTTTCTGGTGTATATTAATGACTTACCTCACCTTGTAGGGGATAGTCATGATATAGTATTATTTGCTGATGATACTTCCTTGATTTTTAAACTTAAACGTCAATCATTTAAATGTGACGAAGTGAATAATGCTATATCAAAATTAGTGCATTGGTTTAACGTTAATAATCTGCATTTGAACGGAAATAAAACTAATTGTGTTAAATTTACAACAACGAATGTTCAAAATCTGAATACCAATGTGTTTTTAAATGGGGAGGAATTGAGCCCTGTTGTATCCACTGTTTTTCTTGGCATCACTCTTGACGCAAAGCTCCAGTGGGGCCCCCATATATCCAAATTAGCAAGCAGACTAAGTTCTGCAGCCTATGCTGTAAAAAAGATTAGAGGTCTCACTAGTGTCGAGACAGCTAGATTAGTTTATTTTAGTTATTTTCATAGCATAATGTCTTATGGGATTTTGCTATGGGGAAATGCGGCTGATTCAGAAACTATTTTTGTTTTACAGAAGAGGGCCATTAGAGCTATTTACAATCTAAAACCGAGAGAGTCTCTTAGAGATAAATTCAAAGAAATTAATATATTAACTTTGGCCTCTCAGTATATTTACGAAAATTTAATGTATGTTCACAAAAACAAAGATAGTTTTAGTAAAAGAAGTGATATACATTCTGTAAACACTAGGAACAAACACAAGCTAGTGATACCAGTTTCTCGACTCCACAGAGTCAGTAATTCATTCTTGGGGCAATGTATACGCTATTACAACAAGGTCCCGGAAAGTGTACAGGTTCTCTCTATTACCAAGTTTAAATGTTTTATTAAGCTGAAACTGTATAAAAAGGGTTATTATAGTATAAATGAATACATGGTTGATAATAACCCCTGGGAATGAGGTGATCGCTTCCAAGCAGTTTCTAAAATAAATTTTGTAAATAGTTCGTAATCATTTCTATTGTAAAATTTATTTTAAAAAAAAAGTCCCGCTGGGTTTCTTGCTGGTTCTTCCCAGGACAGAGGGTTTTTTCGAACCAGTGGTAAAGTAAAAAATGACTTTCAATAAGAATTACACATGTAATGTATATTGAATAAAAAAATATTCTATTCTATTCTATTCATCTATCAGAATGTGTAAGCTAATAATATTTTCAGGGGTGAACAAGAAATCAAACTGCCATCTATTGGAGACCGCAGAATCATCCTGGTATTTCTCTAGGTCAACCATTTTTAAATGAGCATTTACATTATTAGTCCACTATATTACTTTGATTTAAACTTAGTTTTACTGCTTTAATTTAAATCATGGTAAATGCTAGTGTGAATTTACTGACTCAACTACAATGACAGGTTAATGTATATAAAACACTGATTCATGTATATAATTTGGCACGCACGCATTCGTGCTGTAATCGTTTACGAAGTGTGTATTGTAAGTAGCAAGTAATTCAATACGTGCTTTTATTTTACAAACCAAGATTTGAAATGACTGTGCTGTGTTATATACCATGGCTATATGCTATTTATGTAGATACTATAGAATGATTGCCTCGTTCGTCTAGTGGTTGTAAACGTGACTGCTGATCATGGGGTCACGGTTTCAAAACCCGGGTCGGGCCAAAAAATCAGTTATTGAGTTTTTCTTCCGAGAAATTCTCAGTGGCTGCTCGTGGTCAGGAAGTTGGCGGTGTATCAACCATGTGCCTCGAAAAAGCACGTAAAGCCGTTGGTCCTGCGCCAGATTTCTCTCCGGTCATATCGGATTACCGTTCCATCGGACTGTGAGAGTGAGGGAATATAGGGTGCACCTGTCTGCTGCCTGTCCTGCGCCGATGGCTAGTCTCCCTTGAGGCTAGTCGCCGCGACCAAAATTCAATCTGGAGGAAGAAAGAAAGAGAAAGAAAGAAAGACATTTAGTCACTGAAACTGTACACATCACAAAAATAAAAAAATAAACAATTAAGAGTTACTATTATCATTGGGGGTTATCTAAAAAGTTTTCTCATCTGGTTGGGCTGTTTAAATATATAATTGTAAACGAAATATATAAACATACATAAATATCAATAAAATAGTATAAATACATAAAAAATACATAAATATATAAAAACCCAACCAGATGGAAGCCCTCGGCAGGGGAGACCAAATGGCCGAGGGTTAGGGGGAAAGGGAAAGAAATCGGCGGACGATGCGGGCGGTATCGAGGAGCACCGCCTTCTGCATTTGAGCTTGGAGCGGTCCGTCACGGAGTCCCAGTCGCCTCAGATGACCCGAGAGGCTAACTGGGATTAACCCGTTCGCAGAAACGACCACAGGAATAATTTCGGCTGGCAGACCACCCCACATGTCGGTCACCTCGTGAGCCAGGTCCAGATATTTTGTCAGCTTATCTGTTTCGGCTTTCACGAGGTTCTCGTCATAAGGAATGGTAATGTCGACCAAAACTGTCCTTAACTGTGCCCGGTCCATCAGCACAATATCAGGCTTATTCGCAAGAATAGTCCTGTCTGTGATGATGGCCCGGTCCCAGTAGAGCCTGGCGCGGTCATTTTCGAGCACGGCTTCCGGCAAGTACTTATAATATGGCAGTTTTTGATCCACGAGACCGTATTTCAGAGCGAGCTCCTGGTGTAGAATCCTGGCTACTAGGTTGTGTCTGTTATTATCATTATTATTATATTATAGTATTACGGACTCAAATTCTAGCCATTTATCTGCGCGAAAAAGTTAAAAACATAAGTTACGTATTGATTATTGATTTTATAATGCTAACTGATAATCTTCTTGTATCTTCTACAGCCAGTGCGTGTAACCAGTGATGACTTATGGATCTGAGACGTGGTCCTTCATTGCTGGCCGTATGAGGACGCTCAAGGTCGCTCAGCGAGTTATGGAGAGGGCGATGCTCGGGGTTTCTCTGCGTGATAAATTTAGAAATGAGGATATCCGCAGTAGAACCAGAGTAACGGATTAGTAAGCTGACGTGGCAATAGACCGGCCATATAGCTCGAAGAATTGACAACCGATGGGGAAAAAAGGTTCTCGAGTGGCAGCCTTGTACCAGTAGGCGAAGTGTATAGCAACCCCCCACTAGATGGAGTGATGACCTGGTAAGACATGCAGGAAATTGATAGATGCAGGTGGCTCAGGACCGTGCTTTGTGGCATTCCTTGGGGGAGGCCTATGATCAGCAGTGGACTTGTGAAGGGCTGTAGTGATGAATGATGTATAGATGTACTAAATAATTTGATGGAGCTTACATGATTTAATTCTACCAACGGTTTGCTTCGTCGTTCATTAAGTGTACTGGAGTAATTTAAGCACTGCATTATACAGTTACAATTTGATAAAATAAATCGAACATTATTGGTAAATATGTATTCTTTTCAGTCATATCTGTGTTCTTTTCAGTTTTTATGTGTGTGAATAAATTTCTACTAAAATGTTTCTAAATTTCAATTTGGAACACACAAATAGAAGATCTATATAATTTAATCAAATTAAAACAAAATTTTACGATAATTTATATAACATTCAGTCTTGGTTTTACTTCACGAATGGGGAAATCAATGCAGACAAAGCCCATTCTTTAAATTATTAAAAAAATCCGTTACAATTATACGTATATACGTAGCAATTTTTAGTGCCGATTTACCACGTTCTTCACGGTTTAGGAAAACATCGTGAGGAAATCTGCATGTCTGAGAAATAAGAAGAAAATATATTTAGAAGCCATGTGAAGTTTGCCAACATGCATTGGGGCAGTATGGCGGACATTTCCCTGCCCAAAAACCCTCTCAAATATGAGAGGAGGCCTGTGCCCAGCAGTGGGGCGTATATAGGCTGTAACTTGAACATAGATACATACAGATAAAGCTTATATAATGCGTTAAAATTGGATCAGTGGCTCCACTGCGCTGCAAATTGAAATAAATTTCTTTTAGAAAATACTTCTTATATGATGTTTTCTTTTAAAACTATATAAATAGATTATATTCGTTTGTAGGACTTTTTTTACTAGAAGTCCGATTGTGTGTGCATGCTGTTCGTTTCTTGGTATTATAATTAAAACTATTTGGCTGTACATTTACTGCTTTAAGTTTATTGCAGGTGCTGCCTAATTAGAAAAGACAATTGTCAATTTATTTTCATAGCATAATATGCAAATTACTTTGCCTATCGTTCTAAACTTAAATGGCTTACTAATACGGTAAAAGCTACTCCATAATTTTACTAACACTTTTCCCATTTTAAATTCTAATTCTCCGCTATATCTTAAAGATAACTTTAACTTTCCCAATCTATTCCCGCCCGTAAATCTCGTCCTTCTAACGCTTAAAGTTAATATTCCAGGAAATTTTACAGTTCAGGTTGTTTTCTTCTGGAACACCTTACCGTAGGAAGTAACGAATAAGCTTTTGTTCAAAAGATGGGTGCGACAACGTTATTTAGAAATAAACGACAATTAATTGATTTCCCTATTCTTTACATGTAGGTGTCCTATATATGTGGGTGTATGTGTGTAAATTAAATGTTTAAAGTGGATCATTTTAGAGCTCTATAAAAATAGCAGTGAAAAGTCAGCAGAAATATAAAAATTGTATCCAGGAATTTGTAGCTAATTTGTTGCTAATTAGTTACCAAAATCGCGATTTTGTTGCTCCAACCGGTTTTGAGTAAATTGAATTACTGCTATCTTTACATTAAGATAGCAATAAAAACTTTCAATCAACCCCGCCGTAGCGAATAAAACGGGATAATTTGTTGCTAATTAGTTGCTGACATATAATGTAAAAACATATAAAAAAAATTAAAATAAAAAAAATCAAAAATTAAAAATTAAAAAAAAAACATCAAAAATAAATAAAAATCAATTTATGTTTTGATACTGATTCTGAAGTAACAAATTAATTAAAAGTTTGCTGCTAATTAATAAATAGATCAATAACTCCCAGACAGCCTACAACATCATAAAATCGGTCGAAAAGCTGTACCAAGTAATAAGTTACAAATAAATGTGTACATGCTGCCTATATGGGAGATTCAAAAACAGAACAACAGATATATTGTTGCTGTTAAGTTATGAAAGCATAAAGAGCCAGCAACAAATAAAATAGATCGAAAAGCTGCACCAAGTGATAAGTTAATAATTATTTGTGTACTAGCTGTATCATGAAAATTGTAGGAAAAAATATAGCAGATATTTTATTGCTGGCTCTTTATGACTTTCTGCTTCTATAACTGACCAGCAACAAAATATCTGCCACCTTTTCTCCTAAAATTTTCATAAAAATATATCATGTTCACAAAATAATTACTAACTTATAACATGGTGCAACTTATCGATTTATTTTATTTTGTTGCTGGCTCTTTATGACTTGCTGCTTCTGTAACTGACCAGCAACAAAATATCTGCTACCTTTTCTCCTAAAATTTCATAAAAATATAGCATGTTCACAAATAATTACTAACTTATAACGTGGTGCAACTTATCGATTTATTTTATTTTGTTGCTGGCTCTTTATGAGTTGCTGATTTCGTTACTGATCTGCAACAAAATATCTGCTCAATGATTTCTTATATTTACGCGAACACTACACATTTAAATAAAACTAATTTTACGGATTTTATCGCGTATATCAACTTATTTTATATTCCCGACGTTTCGAGCACTTTTTAGCACCCATGGTCAAGGGGAGGACATAAAATAAGTTAATATACGCGATAAAATCCGTAAAATTAGTTTTATTTAAAAACTAGCTGTGCCCGCGGCGTAGCTCGCGTATACAGGTTTTACATAAAGAATTTGTCGTTTAGGTAAGAGAATATTAAACGATTTATTTCATTACTGTATCAATAAGTGGTAACTAAATAAATCATTATCATCAAAGTTCTAAGTCGTTTATGATAGAGCTTCTGTGTAAACGACGTTAGAAGTAGGCTTAGCCGGGGTGTACACAAAAAGGTTACGGGGGCTACTAACACGGGAAAAAGCAACATAGAGTTGGCCATGTGCAAAACAGTCAGTACTGAGGTACACTCCTACAACGCGTAAAGTTTGACCTTGCGCTTTATTTACGGTCATCGCATAACACACGCTCACTGTAACTGGGAACTGAACGCGCTTAAAACTGAAAGGAAAGTTACTTCTTAATAGAGGGTTTTTGGGCAGTGCTGCCAGATAAAAAAAAACTCATTCAGCTCTAGGACAACACAAAAAGCGCTAGATTTCATGAAAACAGCGCTTTAAAAAAGCCCTAGATTTCGCGCTAAATTAACTACAAACAAAGTTTGTGTTTTTTTATATAATCATAATAAAGAAAACAACATTAAGTTTTTTTTCTGGCAATATTTTTTTGATGTATCAATACTTCGCAGGACATCGACTTATAATTATGGCAATTGCTGTCAACAGTAGTTAGTACTGTACGAACAATAAAAATGTCATTAATTGTTTTAAAGTGCAATGTATTTCGCAACTTAGTTTCAGATGTCAGCATCTGATTGCGGTTGCTACACAGTTTCTTTGTGTTATAACTTCTAAGTAACTTTTAACTTAGCTGTGCTCTAAGCAACTGACTGAAACTGAATAAAGCAAAATAAATGCGTTGCCAAAACCATGAATGAAAACTTTAATAAAGGGGATTTCCCCGCTTATAGTCGTCGGTAAAAAAATCAAGTTGATCATCCTAAAGGGGAAGCCAGGAGATCCATAGCACAGGGTATCCTAGTTTGGACTCGTCTCCCATGCTCTTTGTTTTGTGGAAAAAATATGTTTGAAAAAGATAAACTGCAATGTACTATTTGTGGGAAAAAATAATAAAGGTCATTATTATTATTATCAGTAATGTGGACTAACAGTGCTACTATAAAAGAGTTAATAACCCGCTAGTCGCTAAAATATTGAAATGTGTGATAAATACACCAAAAACCGCTGGATTAAGCTAGGTGCTAAAATTTCGAAATGCGCGCTATACATTCCAAAAAAGCGCTAAATCTAGTTCCCAAAGCGCTAAAATGGCAGTACTGATTTTGCGTATATTATAAATACAATATCACGACATTTCGTTGCAAAATTTTTATTTTTGGTCGGGTTCCGTTGTACGGCTTCGATGGATACAAATTTCTTCAGTAAGTTTCAATACGATTCATCGGCGAAAAATCTCAACACAGCAATTCAGAAAAGTTTGTAATTTGTACAACTCCATCTATTACGTCCTTTGTGTGAGAAAACATCCTTTTTAAATCTCTTTATGTGTTTTAAGTATAAATATATTAATTATTATGGAACGTTTTTTTTACACACAAATCTTTTTATTACTATTTCTCAGATTTTATGGCGCCATTGAACAAATTCGAACCTACATTTCAAAATAATAATCATTACTTTCGATAGAATTAACCAATTTTAATAAAACAAAGATTAAATGTAACTCGAAGATACGCTTTATGATTTTCTTAACGATTTCTTTGAAAATAAAAAATGTTTACTTTAGACGTGATGCGTTCATATAATAACAGACAGACAATTCTAAAAATTATAAAATGTTCTTATTTAATTATTTTCAGTTCCCCATAATGATTTTAGCCACCAAAATATATATACAATGTACAGAAAGAGACACAACATGTTATCATCATTTTTATTATATGTATATATTTAAAGAGAGATGTCGCTGCTAACATCAATTCTAAAAATAAAAGAGATTAATTGACGCGATTGATACATTATATAAGACGCAAGAGAACTTATAAATCAGTGCCTGCACAGTAAGCAAAAAATAAAGTTTGACTCTCGCCAAAACCAACGCAATTGTTAATAGCTCTTTTAAAATTTGATTTACCACATAGAGTACTCGGCGGTAAAGAATAAATTGAGTTTGTCAACACGCAGTAGGGCAGCGAGTAATATAATAAAGATTAGCAGTAAATATGAAAACTCATCTACAGGAATTGCAATTGCATTACATTTTCACAACACCACCATCTATCGAAGAAATGGGTTAACTATTGTGCTTCAGATTTAGTTAATAAGGTTAATATATTTTTGTTGTATAATATATTTAATACGTTCTTTAATACTTTTGTTTACTGCGTTTTAGATATACATAATTATATCATTATTTTACATAATTTAACTATGATTTATGATATGATATTAGTTTAAAATGCACTTGATGACTCAAACAAAGCCACCGTTGAGCAAATTCGTACCTATACTTCCCTACCCATACTTCAGAATATTTATCATAACTTTTGATGGAATGAACTGATTTTAATGAAATAAAGACTAAATGTAACCCGAAGATACACTTTATAATTTCCTTAACAATTCTTATGATATAAATTAGTACTTTATACGTGATACGTTAACAAACAAACAGACAGACAGACAGACAGACAGACAGACAGAAAATTCTAAAAATGGTAGAAATGTATTTAATTACTTATTTTTAGTACCCCTCAATCACTTTTATTACAAAAATATAAAATGTACAGACATCTGCTATTTACAGTTTTATTATATGTATATAGATATCTGCTACCTTTTTTTCTAAAATTTTCATAGAAATATAGCATGTACACAAATAATTACTAACTTATAACGTGGTGCAACTTATCGATTTATTTTATTTTGTTCCTGGCTCTTTATGTACTATCTTTTTTCCTATATTTTTCATGGCTGGCTCTTTATGAGTTGCTGCTTCCGTTACTGACCAGCAACAAAATATCTGCCACCTTTTTTTCTAAAATTTTAATGTAAATATAGCATGTACACAAATAATTATTAACTCATGATTTGGTGCAGCTTATCCATCTATTTTATTTTGTTCCTGGCTCTTTATGACTTACTGCTTCAACTACTGGCTAGCAACAAAATATCTGCTATATTTTTCCCTAAAATTTTCATTAAAATATAACTTGTAAACAAATAATTACTAACTAATTACTTGGTGCAGCTAATCCATAAAATTTATTTTGTTGTTGGCTCTTTATGAGTTGCTGCTTCAGTTAATGACCAGCAACAAATATCTGCTATCTTTTTCCCATAATTTACATGTAAATATATCATGTACACAAATAATTATTAACTTAATACTTGGTGCAACTTATTGGTCGATTTTACTTTGTTGCTGGTTCTTTGTGATATACTGCTTCCGTTACTGACCAGCAACAAAATATCTGCTATATGTTTTCCTAAAATTTTCATGATATAGCTTGGACACAAATAATTATTAACTTATCACTTGGTGCAGCTTACCGATCTATTTTATTTTGTTGCTGGCTCTTTATGCTTTCATAACTAAATAGCAACAATATATCTGTTGTTCTGTTTTTGAATCTCCCATATAGGCAGCATGTACACATTTATTTGTAACTTATTACTTGATACAGCTTTTCGACCGATTTTATGATGTTGTAGGCTGTCTGGGAGTTATTGATATGTTTATTAATTAGTAGCAAAATTTTCATTAATTTGGAACTTCAGAATCAGTATCAAAACATAAATTGATTTTTATTAATTTTTTATGATTTTTTTTAATTTTTGATTTTTTTTAATTTTAATTTTTTTTATATGTTTTTGCGTTTTATGTCAGCAACTAATTAGCAACAAATTATCCCGTTTTATTCGCTACGGCGGGGTTGATTGAAAGTTTTACTGCTATCTTAATGTAAAGACTGCTATCTTTATAATTCAATTTACTCAAAACCGGTTGGAGCAACAAAATCGCGATTTTGGTAACTAATTAGCAACAAATTAGCTACAAATTCCTGGATACAATTTTTATGTTTCTGCTGACTTTCCACTGCTATCTTTATAGAGCTTCATTTTAGGGAAGAACAAGTAATAATCTATAAATGTTTGTTTTTGTTTACACTTTTTTTTTATGAGAGTAATCATGCTAATAACATCATTCAACTATTTTTCTTGCAAATAATTTTCTTAAGGTCTACTTAATTTAATAAAGTAAAAGAAAAATATCCAATTTTGTAAGACACGTTATCACTCTCATTAAACATAAACTTAAGATTAATTGCCTTGTCTTTACTTATAATTTGATCCTTAAAATGTTCGTAACATTCTCATATTTAAGAATTTAAGACTATTTGTTTTTAAAGAAAATGTAATTAACACAAAAAAGTGTACCAAATAGGTGTTAAAAGACCTATAATCCAATGCATACATACATACGTAAACTCTCACGCTTGTCACCCACAGGGGCAGGCAGAGACTACTCCGATTTCCATTTGGCACGATCCAAGGTTTATAAGCGAGTAACAGTAGACTGATACAAAGCTGTTATAGTCCTATTGTATTAGAGAAAAGGATCACAGTAGGACTGTAAAAACTACCGTGGAATCAAACTGCCATCAGAATAAATGTATCATTCTGTAAAAACTGTGAAATACGTTAAAAATTATGCATATATTTATTTCTTTAAGTTTTTTTAAGAGTGCAAAGAGCGTTCAAGATGTTATCAGCGAGATAAGGACCGACAGGTCATACATGAATATTCAGATTAGTGAAATGTAGTTCAAAAATAAAGTTGACGTACACAAGCGATACCTACTTATTGTCATAAATTGAAGAAAGTGAAATAGATATTTTTCTTTCTTACAAATATTTTATGAAATGTTATGAATAAAATTTTGTACCGAGGAACGAATAATGTAATATTTATCAAGTCAACCAGTTTATCTACAGTGTTATACAATAAACAAGCGTCAGATAATATGGAATAGACTTTTTTCAAGACACTGGCATTTATTTCCATCCATTTCATTAAGAATGAAAATCTGGTTTGCATCTTATCGAATAAGAGAAACAGTTGACTTGATTATATAAAATTTATATTAAGAATAATTAGTTTTTCTTGATATCTTTTGCTATATTCCAGTTTCTTGTTTTCAAATTAAGCATCTTAAGATTATTTTATGAACATTGTCCCAAAAGTAGAGGTTACTACGTAATAATAAGCGAAATGGTGCAATAATGCATTTTAGTTTTTATATATTCTGTCGGCAACATCATTGTTATTTTAAATACATCTTACAACATAGACAGCTTTTCTGACAAACCGTTGTTTAGACGCACGCTCGTTCAGTTTCTCAATGTTTCGGTGAGTCAATGGTGTTTGTTTGATTCAAGTATATCTATTGTTTCATTTTTTTAACATAAAAAATAAGGATTAAAATGTTTAAGTTTTCATTTGTTTGTATTAACTAACCTATTTATGTTTTATTTGCATAGTCCACATTTGCTTTAGTTTGATATTCATGTTACTTTAAATTTCATGTATTAGTGTTCGTCGTGTTGGTTGTGCTTTTAAATAAATTACGTTCAGCCTAAGCAAACAAGCATAGCCTATGCTAATAATAAGTGTTTTTTTTAACCCGGAATACCTTCAGCTTTTTTAATTATTAATTTAGGTCCGATCTACGCAGAATGTAATAGATGATACGTGAGACTATTGAAATTAAAAAAAACATCCTAATTTATATTAATCACCTGCTTGAACGGGGGGGGGGGGGGGTCGTTACAATATCAATATTAGAATATTAAATAAAACCAATAAATAAATTGGTTCTAAATTTCTTTTGATGAAATTGATTTTGATTTCTTTTAATTAAATTGGTTCTGAACATTTTCTTCATATTTTATAAATGTCCCGGCAACGGGTGAAAACTGAATTATAAAAAATCCATTGAACCCTTACCTACACACAACCAGCGAACAAAAGTGTGTAAAAAGACAAGACCTGCTAAAATAGGTTTATAGGATTGATGTAAAACGTAGTTACGCTTCTTTTTATTGTATTTTGGTAATTTTAGTCGTATCACTAAAAGGAAAAGATACTGACTTCTAAGTTACAGTTGTTACAATTTGTTTAGAAGACAGAATTCTATACATATTCGTTAAAAGATTTATGGAAAATAAAAAATGTATTTGTGTATTGATGTTTATTTAAACAAAGTGCGTTGAATAAATGAAAGGAAATATGTAAGAAAAAATAACGGCTAACGAAAAAAATGAAAGACAATTGTAACAAACAGACATTTAAAATACAAAATTGTTTAAAGATTTTCTTATTATACAATGACAGATTCAAAATATTTTACACCATTTTATAAAAAAAAAAACATCAATGAAAATTCCAATAAACCTTAACGACAACAATGTCGCGTTAAGCTCATTGAAATGGGGTGAGGCTAACGAAATCTCACACGTTTGCAAGCAAAACAAATCTAGAAAGCACAAACGTTCCTTGTCATTATTTCGCTTCGTTAGGGGCACCCTCCATTAGTATATATGAATTATAGTTGCCATGTTCCCAAAAATTTCGATATAAATTTGATTAGTTAGCATTTATGTCAAGTTTTTTGCAAAATTTATTTAATTTTCTTCGATTCCCACTCCGGACTTAAGTACCTTTATTTGCGTTTGGATAATTTGCAGATTGTAATGTTCAGGAGACACATACTTTCTATCCATTCCAACACAGTCGGAAGTGATGACGTGAGTCATAAAATAATGATTTACTAGCTTGAGTTTTAACACCTATTACATGTTAATTTTTCCATAACCACATCTTTATTTCCTTTTTGGAATGGAAAGAAGCCCGAATCATACTTTTAATCAAAAAGGAAATACTTCAAGTTTTTCCGATTATCGTTCTATTTCGATTCTTCACTTCCTTTCTAGAGAACACCTTGTTCAATATCGGAAAAGCCTTTTTTACAAACAGAATCGTCCTCAGTCCTATTTCATCCGGTTTTATGTCACGTACGGTCACACTAGGGCGCCGGCTTTGTTAAAGGTCACGAACGTCATTCGCCGCGGTGAATAATCATCAAATCATAGTATAGGAATTGCTGGATTTTAGCAATTCCTTCAATGTCCAGCATTGAAGTTGCTCATGATATTTTGATAGGTGAATAGCGTTTTCTTAACATACTAAAAATGATTATTATTAGTTAATAAAGGAATAGTATTTTATGTACTTTAACCGGCTATTGATGTGATCGGCTAGTAAATATATAATAAGTAAATATTGCCATACTTATTTGATTACAATTGAAAACTATTTAAAAAAATGTTTAGCCTTATGAGTGCTTAAAACAAAATAAGAATGTAGGCATTTATTTGATACTTAAATTGATACTTTTCAGGTAAAATATTATTAGGTCCTTACATAATATGAAATTGGCGTTTTGTACGGGAGGAATATAAAGTCAATTTTTTTTTGTAAAATATATTTAATTAATCAAAGTATGCACCGTTGTTATCTATGCACTTTTGCTATCTTATATGTAGTTTATTGATCCTTTTACTAAAAAAAAACCGGCAAAGTGCGAGTCGGACTCGCGCATCGAGGGTTCCGAACAAATCCGTAGGTATATGTTTAAAATTATTAAAAATATTTTTATTATATGATGTAACTAAAAATTTATGCTTTTCGCAATTTTTCCTTTATCTGTGCTATAAAACGTTGCTTCGTACCAAATTTCAAGATTCTGAGTTCACAGGAAGTACCCTTTGATTCCCTTGCGAATGTTGAAAATTTACGGCATAAACGGCTGTATCTTTTGATTGCGTTGGCTTAGAAGTTTGATTTTTTCACAGCTTTAAGGAAAAGTAGACTTGAGTATTTGATAAGAATTTCAGCTTGATACCTCCACGCGTTCCTGAGAAAAAGGGTCTTGATAGATAGACAGACAGACGAACAACAAAGTGATCTTATAAGGGTTCCGTTTTTTTCTTTTGAGGTACGGAACACTAAAAACCATGGGGGCGAGAATCAATAAACTCTTTGAAGGCGGTTTGGACTGCCGCATCGGAGTTGAATTTTTTTCCTTGTAAGAAGTTGTCCGAATCCTGGAAACAATGGTAATCTGTTGGAGCAAGGTCCCGGGAGTACGGTGGATGTCGCAGACATTCCAATTGTAGCTCATCTAACTTAGTGGTTGTTTGTTGTGCAGTGCAGTACGTTATTGGAATTTTAAAACATATAGGCTCTCAGCAATGTGCTTCCATTTTTTAAGGCAAAGTAGAAAATGTGCGGTCAAATTTAATAGGTACTTAATAAAAATAAATCTGTAAAGTTACCCCACACACGTGTTGTTTATATTATTCGGATGATAATAATATATGTAAAGTATTATGTGTCTATATCTGTCCCTTATGGGTGTACGCGCATGTCGACTCTATAGAATTCTTAATCTTAGGCGCGAACCTATTATTTTTTCCGTAAAACAATTGTTTTAATTTTATTTCATTTAAATAAAAGATGAGGTGTTTCGTTTTTAAAACATGAGATAGTACTACATATCATACTACATACTACATACTACATAGACAGTATGATTGCACTTCCTCCCGAAGTGGGCAATCTCTAGCTAGTTGTTATCAGTTCTAAGTGAGCGCAGGTCAAGCCACACCCAGTCGCTCCAGCGATGTTTGAGTTGACGAACTGGACGTCGGCCAGTCGCTCGACCTAAATACGATTATGCTCTCTTTATACTTCGTTCCACTACCATTCTCTCCCTACATGACCGAGCCACCGCATGCGATGTGATTTTATTCTTCCCATAATTTAATATATTTTATATTTTTGTTTTTGAATCACAATCACGTAATAATTCTTTCAGATACACACTTGCACAAATCGTTTTTGTACTAATGACTGTTTTAATACAAAATAGTAACTTCTCTGTGGAACTGTTTACCTTCAGCAATTTTGCGGACCGATATGACTTAGGGACCTTCAAGAAACGAGCTTACTCCTTTCTAAAAGGCCGGCAATGCACCTGCAATTTCCCCGGTGTTGCGGTTGTTCATGGGCGGCGGTAGTCGAGTGACCTAAGGTGAGCCACATGCTCGTTTGCTCCCTCTTCTATAAAAAACAACCAGCCGAGTGCGAGTCAGACTCGCGCACCGAGGGTTCCGAACAAATCCGTAGGTATATAAGTTTAAAATTATTAAAAATAAATTATTATATGATGTAACTAAAAATTTATGCTTTTCGCAATTTTTCCTTTATCTGTGCTATAATACGTTGCTTCGTACCAAATTTTAAGATTCTGAGTTCACGAGAAGTACGAATGTCGAAAATTTGCGGCATAAACGGCTGTATCTTTTGATTGCGTTGGCTTAGAAGTTTGATATAATTAATAGAATCAGGCGTTACTTTGCGGAAATCCATTATATAAAAGCTTTTAGAAAAATTTACTTCGCAAATATCTGCGTTATAAAATAAAATGAAGTTTTTTAGAAGACTTTTAGAAGTTTGATTTTTTCACAGCTCCAAGGGACAGTGTACTTAAGTATTTGATATGAATTTCAGCTTGATACCTCCACGCGTTCCTGAGAAAAAGGGTCTTGACAGATAGACAGACAGACGGACAACAAGGTGATCCTATAAGGGTTCCGTTTTTTCCTTTTTAGGTACAGAACCCTAAAAAATAAGGAAGTTGTAGTTTATTATATTTTTAAACTTAAAATTAGACGTGTTTTTTATGTTAAATTTAGTCATGAAATATTCTAATTCTCAGTTTTTCCGGACCACTGGCATTTCCCTTCGACACAGCAGAACTGTGAGAGCGTGGTCCTTCCGCGGTTGAGCCTGTCGGCTCCCGCTACAATTACGAGTATAATATAGTTGCAGCATGGCTCTACTACTTTTATCATACTTGTACCACGTTTTCTGATCTATAAGAATGTGTAGCTGTCACTGAGCTGCATATTTTCAAGAGTGAACAAGATTTAATTCTGCCATCTATTAGAAACCGAGGAATAATCCTAGTATTTCTCTAGGTCAACAATTTTTAAATGAGCATTTATATTATTAGTCCACTACATTTATCTTGACATAAACTTAGTATTACTGATTTTATTGTACAACCAGTGACTTATGGATCTGAGACGTGGTCCTACACTGCTAGCGTATGAGGAAGCTCAATATCGCTCAGCGAGTTATGGAGAGGGCTATGCTCGGGGTTTCTATGCGTGAGAAACTTAGAAATTAGGATATTCGCAGTAGAACCATAGTGAGCGACTTAGTCCAACGGATTAGTAAGTTGAAGTGGACCGGCCATATAGCACGAAGAACCGACAATCGATGAGGAAAAAAGGTTCTCGAGTGGCACCCTCGTACTGGTAGGTGAAGTGTAGGACGACCCCACTAGATGGAGTGACGACCTGGTAAGACATGCAGGAAGTCGATGGATGCAGGTGGCTCAGGACCGCGTTTTGTGTCATTCCTTGGGGAATGCCTATGTTCAGTAGTGAACTTGTGAAGGACTGTAATGTTCTGATGTGAAGGACTGAGACGATTCGTAATGACTCTCGAAAACAGCACGTAGACGCGGCTCAGAAGGGAAATCGGTCTGTAGTTCCTCAAGAGAGCGTTGTCACCTTTCTTGAAGAACAAGACCACCGCACTTCTGCTCCATGCCTCCGGTGTAATGCCACCATGGAGGACGGAATTAAAGAGCTTCTGAAGGACTTCAAGTATCGGTCTTCCACTCGCTTTCAGAAGCTCCGCTGTAATTCCATCCTCGCCTGGGGCCTTGCCGTTTTAAGGGTGCTGGAGAGCCATTCTAATCTCGTTTAGACTGACGTCCAGGATATCTTCGGAATAGTGTCAGGTAAGACTCGCTCTTGGATCGTTACTCACACTTGCGTGTGGCTCCAACGATGATGTGTAAAGCTGCTCACAGAACCTCTCAATCGCACTCAAAATCTCAGGTACCCCGGAAACGATGCTGCCACACTCGGTATTCAGCTTTGACAGTTGGCTCTTTCTGGCAGACAGATCTCTGGCAAAAACTTTGGAGCCTTGGATCCGCTCGATCGCTTCTTCAATACAAGCTGTATTGAAGTTGCGTAAGTCCCGCCGCATGCATTTGGAGATCTGTCTGTTCAGTTGCCTGTATGCTGTCAAATCTGTTGAAGAATGTAGCTTCACCTCCCGTCTAACAGCCATGAGATTGAGAGTGTGATCGGAGAGTTTTTGCGTTCTTCTGCGGCGGGTCTTGCAGAACTTAGCTTCGACCGCATGTACAGTTTTCACGAGCTTGTCATTCATATCGTCCACTTTTTTTTTTTTTTTTTTTTTTTTTTTATAGAATAGGGGGCAAACGAGCATGCGGCTCACCTGATGTTAAGTGACTACCGCCGCCCATGAACAACCGCAACACCAGGGGAATTGCAGATGCGTTGCCGGCCTTTTAGAAAGGTGTAAGCTCTGTTCTTGAAGGTTCCTAAGTCGTATCGGTTCGGAAAATTCGCTGGTGGTAATTGATTCCACAAAGAAGTTGTGCGAGGGAGAAAACTTCTTCTAAATCGCACAGTGGTGGACCGCCAATCATCCAGATGGTATGGATGGTAACGCGAGTTTTGTCGCGACGTGCGATGGTGAAATTGAGCGGCTGGAATTAGTCCGAACAATTCCTCAGAGCACTCCCCGTGATAGATGCGATAAAATACGCAAAGAGATGCAACATCTCTACGCAGTGCCAGTGTATCGAGCCGATCGGAAAGAACTCGGTCGTCGACGATTCGAATCGCTCTGCGCTGGATGCGGTCAAGTGGAAGGAGCTGGCACTGGGGTGCCCCGGCCCAGAGATGAGAACAGTATTCCATGTGGGGCCGAACTTGCGCTTTGTAAAGTTGCAAGCGATGTGCCGGCATGAAATACTGTCTCGCTCTGCTGAGCACGCCAAGCTTTTTAGAGGCCAATTTGGCCTTCCCTTCCAAGTGACCACGAAACTGCACGCTATTCGATATGTCGACGCCAAGGATTCCGATACTGGCTGAGGCAGCAAGGGGAGTGCCTTGAAACTGAGGAGATACGACAAAGGGGTTCTTTTTAGCGGTAAACGCGCAAACTTGTGTCTTCTGGGGATTGAACTGGACTAGATTTAGTCGGCCCCAATCCGAGACTTTGTTAAGCAAAGACTCGACTTCAGACACAAGTTTGTCCCACTTCATTGCAGTCTTCTTGGCACTGAAAACGGTTTTGTAACTCGAGCTGAAAGGTTTCGGGACTTTGAAACAGAGCAATAGGGGGACGGAGCGTTGACTTCATTAGGCGAGACCTCTCCAAATTAACGTTTAGGTTCAGTGTGCCTCTAACCATTCGGTGATTGCTACCAGTTTTCACCCTCGCGATCACGGAGACATCACTGAACAGTTGTCATCTGGTCGTCATAATGAAGTCAATCTCATTTTTTGTGGAACCATCGGGGCTCGACCAGGTCCACTTCCTGTTGGGCCGCTTTTGGAAGAAAGAGTTCATCATAAAGAGTCCCTCTTTCTCCATGAAGTCGGCCAGCTGCTGGCCCCTTGGGTTCCGTTGCCCTATTCCAAATTTCCCTACTTTCAGCTCACCGTTTTCTCTTGTGCCTAGTTTTGCACTGAAGTCTCCCATTAACACCGTATATTGGGTTTTAAATTTAAATGTGTCAGAAGTCCCATATTAATAGGAGAGGTAAAACATTAATTACTATTTTACTGCTACGTCTCATTTGTCTTTCCAAATGACAATCCAACCTACTCGCAGTGTTTGACTTATACGAATGTTACTCTAATGACAGGTTGATGGCTGAAATAAGGAACAAATGATTACTATTTGTATAAAAAAGTCAAAATATATTTATTGACTTTATTTGAAGTAAAAATGTAAGTACTTGTAACTAATATTGTATATACCGAACGGTGGCTGAGATGGCGGCGTAAAAAAATCCTGCACTCCATTTTGCCCGCGAATATTGTGGATATGTCAAGAAGAGAATGACTAAGGTAATTACTAGAAAAATGAAGTGACTTACGGGAAATGGCGTTGTAATCATCTTGTTTACGCCAGACTTAAAGACAAAAGTTCGCGACGTCTGCAAGCCTACCAAGCGTAGGGACAATCGTATCCTCTGCACAACGGGCGATACTCATTTCCGGCAAAAGATGTTTACAGGCTGATGACGAAAAACTGAAAGTAGTCAGTTATAGGCCTAAATATTTTGTTTTATTCGACGATAATTAATCCGCTTTTTGGTACTTTGATCAAACGTACATTTTTAATTAAAAAACGAAAAAAATATCATTTTGTATATATCATCTTCTGCAGGCTATTTTATGTTGCTGATTTAAATACGCTTTTACGAACCGCTAAGACCCTCTCACTTTGATTGCACATAAACGGACTAAATCAATTTCATTTTGTATGAAACATCAGAGTGAAAACCGTCTTAAAAACTTTAACCCGGCGTCATGGATGGGTCATTTTGACATGACATTTGACATAAGATGTTTCAATATTTCCTTCAAAAATAAGTTATATACAAAGGTATAGCTTAATTGGGTTATGTTTAAGAAAATGTAATCAGTATTGTGTAATAGAAATGTAAAATTATGTGTTAAAACTATTAAAAATAAACATCTTAGTTCGCATTTCCTAGCCTAATCTCACTTTACAAGGTAGGTATAATATTCTGTATGACATTTCATGTTCCTGATTTCAATACGGTGTAATGAAATGCTAAGATCCTTTCACTTTGATTGCTTATAAACGGTTCAAATAAATATACCGTAAAATGGGGTGAATAGAAAGGATTTCAACTTTTGAATCGAAATTTCAGTATGTTTTTAGCAAATTCCGAAGGTAGCAGTCATCATGTCTTGTGAGTTAAAGTGTCATAAACTGTTTTCAATGAAAGATTAACTTAATTTTCTCGTCATTTATTTAATAAATTACAATATCTGCGCGTTTTCTATTTACCCGCGATATGGGTGAATGGAGTCGAAAAGGGGGTCAATAGAAAAAAATGCTAGGGTTGTCAAAATTTATTTATGTATGTACCTAGAACATATACCTATAAATTATATATTGTATTGATAGAATCAGGCGTTACTTTGCGGAAATCCATTATCCGCTAAGCTTAGCGGTCAGCCGCCGTAGAGTCTATATTACCTGAGGATGCCTCGTGTAGAGGCGAAACACGTGTCGTATTATCGTCGATGGTGTGTCTTGCCTGGAATAGTGGTGTTGAGAGTAGTGGTGCTTGGTCTAGTGGTGACGGAGTTAGTGTATGCAATTGAGGGAGGGCGGGAGGTGCGCTTCAATCCAGGTAAGACACATCATTTTATATGTTTAGCGGAAAGTTGCAAAGAAATTTATATTTTTATTTTTTATTATATATTGTAGTACCATTAACTTTAAAAAAATAGAACAGGGATAGTAAATTATATTTTATGCAAACAATTAGGGCCAATCACCCACACAATTTTTTTTTTAATAAACATAACAGTGAATTTTACCAAAAAATTATGTTTAGTACGTCAGCTAGATTATCAAAACATATTGTAACAACGTGTTTTTATTTTGTCACTTAAATAAAAAATGAGGATGATACAACGCCTTTAAACTTCGGATGATGTCACAAGATAGTACAACAAAATCCCCACTCCAGAGCGCTTTAATGCGCTTTACCAATGTCAATTTTTATTAATTTAAGGAAGCAAAAGATACGTGGCTAACGTTTTTTGATGATCTAACTGACGGGACTAAATATAAAGAACTTATAAAGTGAAAAATTCTTTCTATATACGTACTTGTGTAATGCAAAAGAATCTAAATAATATCAACTAAAAACAAAACCTATGTGATTTAACATAATAATCATAAAATAAAGTTAATATTTTTATTAATCATATTACGTACGTAAGTAATTATTATAATATTATTTGGAGCATTCCGAATTTATATTTAAATATTATCATCTAGTAAGTCTCTTAGTATAGCCTCATCGTCTTTATAATATTTGCTCGGTCTTGCAGTCTTCTTTAAAATTATTAAAGGCGCTTCAGGGGAAACATTTTTGTACTTTTGATCATACGTAATATTCTTGCGAGTTTCTAAAAAGTTTTTATTTTCTATTATCTTTATTTTTTCTCTTTTCATCTTCGGTAAAGTTTCAGTTATAACTTCTGCCACAGAATATTCTTCTTCGTTATTTCCTAACGAACAGTTTGATTCACCAGCATGATCAGACTGACTGACGTTGTTTAGACCGGTTTCTGTATTTTCAGCTTCTGCTGTAGAGTTTATTATTATTATATCACTTAGTGGACAGTTTTCAATAGTTAGTTCTCCTCCACATTCCAAGTCATTTTCAAAATATACAGGCATATCTAAAACACTGTCATTGAGGTCTATAATATCATTTCGTTTGTCTGTAAATGCATTGCCTGTGCCCATATTTTCCTCCATCAACATGCTTGCCTTCCTTTTTGTCTTTTTACCGATCCCTTTTCCTTTAATACTTTTGTTTAAGTTTGTTGTTTCTTTAGGCAATAGATTTTCTTTTTCCACTGAATTATCTGGCTTTTTTATTTTTCTTTGTGGTTTTGATGTACTCGGACCCGGTGTTACTTCGGAGTCAACATAATCCTCAGTAGATTCGCTAACACTCTTTCCTGCCACCACGTCGAGTTTTCGCTTTCTTTTTAATTCTTTTACGCCCATAGTACCATATCGCATGTCATTTAGTAAAGTTAGTACAGACTCATCCACTGCTTCCCTATGTCTACTGCTATTGTTCGATTGTGTTGGTATTCGAGATAGCACTTGTGTAGGGTCTAAAGGATAGATACCAGTTTTTTTAAAACCAGCTTTTAAATTAGACTCAGCATTTTCTTGTATTGCCTCCATTAATTTCTTCAGTAATTTAGGGAAGCAACCTTTTGGCACACTTGTCTCATTGCTGCCATCTGTCTTTTTCCACTTAAGAAGTATTTGCCGCCAAGCTGCCTTCATGGGCCTAAAAAAGGCTACATCGAGAGGTTGAGTTATGTGTGTTGAATTACTTGGTAAAAATACAAAATCAATTTGCTGTTCTTTGCAAAGTTTTATCATATCGACCGACAAGTGTGAAGATAAATTATCACCTATTAGCAGCTTTTTTCCCGGCTTATCAGCAAAGAAGGGTATGACGATGGATTGCACCCAATCTTCAAAAATTGTACCATCGAACCATCCTGATGCCGAACGATTATACCTTGCACCTTTAGGCCCGTGAGAAATCCATGTATTATATAAATTTTGTGCTTTGTATACCACGTATGGTGGTAAAATCTGGCCCTCTGCTGACCCAGCTATCGTTAAGGAAACACTGGCCTTTGTGTGGTTCATGACACGTTCTGGATACTTAGTGCCGCGTTTCGTAATAATTTTTCTGCGCCCTGGATTGTCAGCGAGATTTGTCTCGTCATAATTGACGATATTTGCCGCTGGAACATCGGCCAAAGATATTTGTAGTTCTTCAAAATATTTTGTTATGGTTTCTGCTGACACGGCAGCTCGAGATCTCTTAATATTTTGGCATATTCGTTGAGAAATTTTATCTTTATGTCTATTTAAAAACATTGGATGAAATCAGGCCCAGGGAAATTATTTTTGAATCGCTTATGAGTAATCCCAAGCTTATCCAGATACATTTTAACAATATATCTTAAGTCTAGTGATTCCAGTGGATAGCCCCATTCTGCGCAAACGTTTATGTATTTGATGATATATTCTTCAGTTGTCAACGAAAGTGCCCTTTGCCCACCTTGCGATTTTACTAGTCCTTTGCTGTGGCGATACAAAACTGATGGGTGTATATTGTGTTTGATAGCTACAGTTTTTATCGAATCATTACCCATTAAATAATCTTCTACCGCTTGCTTAAGAACATTTTCGTCATACCTTTTATAGCGCTTGCCTCCAGGTTCAGGTTTATAAATGCGCGGCATTGTCCAAAATAATCTGAACAAACAAAATAAACATTTATTTTCAATACGAATGAAAATATAAACATTAACTAACTATTTCATAAAACTACAGTCACTAGGTACCTACAATCTTCCATAAGTACAAAAAAGTATCAGGTATAATTTTGTGTAGCAGCCCTAGCAATGACAATTCTAATCACCCCAGTCGTATTGCTACTCACCCCTCGTGCACTTCTATTCAGACTTTACGCGCTTCTATTTACCCCATACCTCGATTCTATCCACCCCTCAGGCGTCTTCTATTCACCCCAAACTTATTCAATTTATAGGTAGCATAACTTTTGGACTTATTTAGAACAGAAATCATGCTCAATTTGACTTACCTTTGAGTTTTCTTAATAGTTAAGTAACTAACACTTTGCATAAATTCGTATTGATGTCTGAATTCAATCGTAGTAACGAACAGAAATAAAAGTTTTACGCTTCTCAAATTCACAACCGTTACTTGATCACTTTGAGACATTATTTTTCGCATTTATGAACAACTTCACTATCATGACGATGTTGCCATAACACAATCAATGTTGCCGTATATAAAAAAATCAAATGTAGCTAATTTCATTGAGCACTGTGAGAGCAATAATGCAACGAACTAAGTTTCGCTTTTTGTTCTATTCCCCCCTTAAATTCTATTCACCCCATTTTACGGTAAATTTTAATTTGTATGAAACATCAGAGTAAAAAGTCTTTTAGCTTAAAAGCTTCAACCCGGCATCATGGTAGTAGAAAATTGCTACATGGACATAAGATATTACAAAATTTCTTTAAAAAATAATTTATCTTTTTAAGCTGAAGGTTTATGAGGTTAAGAAAATGATATGAGTGACTGTTATTTAAAAAATAAATATGTAAAAATAAAATAAATTTCCATTCCCTAATCTCACTTTACAAGTATCGTGGAGCTACACGGGTCACCGGCGTAGACACAGGCGTTCCTTGCTTATTTGCTGCAAAAGAATATCTGCCACATCAAATTTATGAGGACATGGTGTTACCTTTCATATGTATTGTACCTGACGGTAAGTAAGAGTGTAGATATTCTGTGAGAGCGTGGTCTTGCTACAGTCGATTCGACCCTTTCGTGCTACAATCATAATATATCTGCAGCGTAGCTTTACCACGTTGAAATAAGTTACTTTTAATCACATTATTGAAAATATGTAATTTATAACGTGTTGTTTCGGATTTATTTACCACCACAGGTCGCTCGCCCTCATACAATATACAGATCGGTCAAGCGACGATTTCGAGTCAGTATCCGAGTTGTCGCTGTTACTGATCGATAATGTATCTGTGTGTGTGTGAAATTGTTAGTTTATTGTGTCAATTATTATGTGTAAGTTTCTTAGTAACAAACAATTGTTTTTGTGTGTGGAAATTACCCTCGCAAAAAATGACAGACAGTTTTGTATCGGGAAAAAACGCTATGGCTACTTCCGTCTGGTCCGCCGGTGTTGCTCTATGCTAACAGATTTTAGTTTTTTTATGGCACTGTGCATGCTTTAGTAAAAATTAAAATATTTCTCAGTATATGTCAGTGCCGAAAAGGTTCAAGCACTCCAATTAAGCCATGACAGAGTTAGCTTGTGTTATTAAACCTGGCAGTTGTATAATTATATTTTCGGCTTTCTTTCAAACATTCTGTCAGAGAGGTATCTTATCTCATGCTGAATAATTTTACCAACATTATGAGAAATGCGTATCTCACAACTCGAAAAACTTTATAAATTCGGTTATTGGTGCTCTTGCAGCGGAAGATGTCTCTGCTAACTGACACAATACTTTTCATTAGAGGATACCTTATCAGACATTTAACAAACTTAAGGGGCTCCTTCAATTATTGATAATATATGCTATCGTTTTCATTCCTCAGAATTTTTCAAACTATCAGTTAAATAGTAAATCAAATAACCAAATATCATCCTAAAATCACAAAACGTAAGAAAATAACACAAATCAGTTAAAGGAAAAGTGGCACATATTATAACATTAACTAACAGGGGTGGATCATGTTCGTGCGCTTTGCGCACTCGTACTGTGTTTCTTTTGTTGAGCAAACACCGAGAAAAATAGCACTGTTGCGTATGAAGCCAAAAATGTATAAGCAAACTAAAACCTATTCGGTCAGTTTGGCCCAACCCTTCTAACGCCGTTTTAACGATCGTAGCCCTATGTGTTAACGATCATAGGCTATGACATCGGGACGTCAAATACCTTAGTCCCCCATAACTATAGGTACTCCGTTAACTATAGGCGTAACAGGTTTCTGGAAGAGACAAATCTGTACTGGTGGGTACCGATCGGTGCAGGTATAATATTTCTATGTTAGCTTATGCGGTCACATATAAAGAAACAGGTTTAAACTTGTCGGTACTGACAACTTGCACCGAGCCATACGGGTTTAAGCCTTTGCCGGTGTAGGGTGTATATGTTTATGGAAATAGATGTGGATAACGAAGTTTTGATAGCCTTTGTTGTCGTCTGCTCAAAAACGGGGATTCGTAAAAGAAAGACCTAATATTCCACATAATCACATCTTATATTTCCATAAAATAATACAACATCACAGGGCATACATAATATCATAGCAAATAAATTCACACGTACTTACAGTTTCAGTCTTCCAATAATTAGATATTAATTATTAACTACTATTAGAAATACTTGGGCGCTTTATTGCTCACGACTTACTTCCTCTGAACCTCGAACCAGAATGCCGTGTTAGCTTCCCTCACTATAATCCCCTCCACTCGTTTAATATGCATTTGAATAAACGACCGAGTCCATGGTTGAATGATTTGATAATTTTGGGTTGCCATTGTACAAGTACCTACCATAAATGAGCAGTATAAATACAGACTTATTTAGGGTTACCAGAAAGAAGCTAACACCTTGGTATTTGATAAACAGCCTTTATAGAACAAAAGAAATAAGTTCCATAGCAACAGAAATGTCATGGATAAGTGTTGTAAAGAGATTAGTTTGGAAATTACTCAGGATGATAAGTATCTATAATAAAAAATAGATTTATTTGTATATTTAGTTTTTAATAATAATTAGGTATTGTACAACAAGTGATTATGTTTGTAATATTGAAAAAAAATTACTTCTGACGTTTGAAGCTACATTCGAAGGTGGGCTCAGTCTTTGGTTGTGCCATCTTCGCCGTTAAAGACTTATAGGAGCCAAGTTTCTCTCAATACCCTCTTTATCAATAATTATATTATGCAAAAAACACACAGTTTTCACGATTTTGTCAGCTAGTTCAATATTAGTTTTAATGCTTTTAGATAACAAACACCACTTTGAATATAATCTACCAAATGCACATTCCACCGTTTTTCTCGCTCGCGATAAGCGCAGCAGTCTTTCTTCGGGTGAAATGGGTTGAACAAGCCAGTTACACCATCTTTTAACTAAGCGATGTTCTATTTTATTTAATATGTAGTTAAATGTTTCTCGTGCCATCCTGGTATAATCATAAAACTTGTGTTCATCAAACTTTATGCCTTTTATAAATAAATGATAATATGAACCATATTTTTTTCTTTTGCTGTTAATATTAGAGACACTTACTGTTCTTTTCTTTATACATTTAAAATAACCAATTTTCAGATGTAAAAAAAATTGTCGTACGACGAACTGGATAACAAGGTTGTCAATAAGGTCAGGTTTACCTGTTTCTTTATGTAGGTTAACCCTGCACCGATCGGCACCGACCAGTATAGATTTGTTTGTACCGGAAACATGTTTCTTTATGTAAGCACCCTAAAGCACCCGAAACGTCGGGAACAATGATGTTTTATAGGTCCTATAAAACATCTTTGGTCGGGAATCAAAACGATATAAAAATGTGTTAAATAAGTTAAATTAAACGCGATAAAATCCGTAAAATAAGTTTTATCAAGATATTGCTCTGCATCATTTACAAAATAGCATAGAGTCATTCAAAATTATTGAAGGTTTGCCACTGGTTTGGAAAAAAAACTTTGTAGCCTTGGAAGAACCAACAAGTGAAACAGCGGGATTTTTTGTTTTTTAAAAATTAATATACAAGAAAATATTTTATACAAGGATGAAAACATTTCGAAACAGCATGGTAACGGTCTCCCCATTCTCAGGGGTTATTATCAATTATGTAACTTACAAATGCCGGAATCGGAGTAGTTAGTTTGCCAGTCGTCATTATCCCACAAAAACCAGTGGATAGGGACAGGCTAGCCAAGATCTATTTTTTGAAAAATAGCTTTGTTAATTTATCTTATATAATTAGCTGATATTTATTAGACTATCAAGATTGTGTGCGATCTTACGTACCTTGAATTTTATTAAAAAGCTGTTGAATATCAATATAATAGCCAGAACATCCATGTACTAAGTGTATATGGAGTGTATGTTCGTTTGTCACGCTTACTTCTGAAAATAAATTAAATAAAACTTCAGTCGTAAGGAATATTACATTTGTAGGTTAGTTTTAATCGCTCCACCACATTACATTATTATAAAATTATACTTATTTTATTTTCAATTTGAAAATAGATGAAATATCGTAATTACATGTCGTATTTGAGACAGCTACTTCTAATTATATTTCAGATGGGATGGGATAATCACGGGTACATAATTACGTTCCAATTAACTTCAAAAGATAAACGCCTAACACAATTTTAAGTGCCTATATCCATCGTCGTTTGTTAATATGTCTGATAATTATGCGATCTCGTAAGTAAATATGAGCTCGACCCCACGTAAGCTCCGCTTGTCAAGAGATCCAACCGGACACTTACTTTTCAACTTAAATTAAAAATAGCGGCTTCGCTCTCGTGGGCTTAATTTAGGAATTAGAGATGCTCCGTGCCAAAATTGTATCACATGTACACCACAGTGTTTGTGACTCTATGAAACAAAAAAAAATATACATTTATGAACTGGAATAGAAATACGTTCGCCTTGTAGTGGCGGTGAAAGAGAATCCACTACTCCATCTCGTCCCGTATGTGTCGTAAGAGGCGACTGAGGGAAACTGATTCAGGAGCTGGGCAGTACCACCTTCCTGATAACAGCTCATAACAATAAAAACGCTACAGTTGCCAAGTCGCCTGCCAAGCGTGGCAACTACGGCAGATATCCAGTTATTTTGACCATCTATGGACAAGGCCTATGTTCATGAGTAAAATGACGACGATGATGAGCTCTACTCATCTTCACTGCCCTTAATATTTACGGTAGAATGAAAACAAAATGAATTTCCGAATTTTCAAAAATATGACTGAAATAAAAACTTAATAATTGCCTCATTAGAAGCAGAAAAAATATAAATTCCACTGCTAGCCCCAGGCCACAGGGAGTTCAGAGTAAAAAAAGATTTAAGTGGTGAAGCGCCAATAGTCCTTTTTCCTTAACTCTGGCAGAGCCGTGCCACTAATGAGGTGGTGGTGGGACCACAAGGGAAGACGAGTGACGGTATTACGGTATGCCGCTCTCCCTACCATCCGCGGCAAAACTTGGTTGGGGACGGAACCATAGATCAGATCTGCCGCTGGGGTCACGAAAGCTGGTGCTTCCGAGTGCTCTAACCCCATGGCACGTGGAGTTGGAGGCACTGGAGGAAGACGCGCCTAGTGTTGTGGTGCAATGTCCTCTGCGGCGGCTGGCGCTGGAGTAACCACGGAAGTTTGCCAAAAGTATTCCCACGGCCCTGTCAATATGCCGGTATGGTATTTAATTGATCTGAGTCCGACATAATCAGTTTTCGCCCACGCATCGGGGGTATGCGAAGGCATTTCCACGTGTAAAAAAGGATATATATTCACTAAAAGAGCCTCTCTCTTAATCACAGTTTTGTGTACTCAGCATCCAGTATAATAATTTAGTTAGTCATTTTGTTAAATGTCGCAATTAATATTGAGAGAGAGAGGTGTTATACGTTTGACCGCTTTGTGTGTCTATGTGTCTGTCGGTGGCACCGTAACTCTTAAACCGGTGAACCGATTTGGCTCCATCAAGAGTGTTCAAAGCTATGATTCAAGAAAATCTTTACAGTCGTTTGAAGATCATCAATCAGCTCTTTTGTTTCGGTAGGTTTTGAAATTTTCAGTTTAATATTATAAGTCTGAAAATGTATGATGCTTCAAGAATAAATAAGTATCAAGTGGTATTCCATTTATTTTTATCAATTACTTATCATTAGGTTACTAAGCAGTAAGTAGATGGCGTTATTATTATATTAAAACTATGAAAGCCGAAACTGTACCATTTTGGAGGCGCTGTTTACGCGCCGTAAGCGAAACGCACCGAAGCCTAAATCGCGCTATCAAAGTTCTGAAGTTAACACGCTATATATAGAATAGCTCCGAATTACACACGGAGCATTGGCCGTTCCCCGAGCTGAACACTTTGCCCGGTAGGAGATCACCCCTTTTCATTATACGGCCAAACCAGCAAAATAATGTTATAAAACTAAATATATAACCTTTGCCCATAAAAGTAATCTACTCCCACCGAACTCTTTTACCATTTTGCCCATGCCTGTGATTTCAAAACTATCTGCTCATGTCCCACTCTTGAAAGAGCAGAGAATATTAAATATCTTGAGGTCATAATTCATCAACGTCTTTCCTTTAAACCGCACATAGAGACCCTTATAACCAGACTCCGAAAAATGATCTTTATTTTTAAAATCCTAAGACAATCTGTTGACGGAAAGATTATTAAGATGGTTTACTGCGCATTATGCCAATGCCTAATCGAATACTGCATCACATCATGGGGGGGGGGGTGTTGCCAAAACTCATCTAATCGATGTAGAGAGAGCAGAGCGCGGCAAACTTTCATTTTGCATACTGTGCTCACCATTTGACTGTACTTAAATAATCCTAAAGGAGAAGGAGACGTATCCATACATTTTCATTTTTGGGCCCAAGTTTAAACAAGATGAAAGTAAGACCATTTGAAAACGTATATATAAACAATTTATAGCTGAAAATCTGGCAAGATCAGTCAATCTAGGAGGTGAGTTATTATAGAATAAGTAAAAGTGTGATTATCTATTACCTACACTGTAACAGGTGATTTTTCACTGTTATTACATTGTAACAGGCTATTTTTTACTATAATTACTTAAAGATATAACAGCAGGATCAGTATAAAATCACTAAAAAAGCTGGGGTTAAAAATGAAATAAAATAGTGAAACGATTAACGAAAGTTAAAACAACAATAATTAATTGAAGTGAATATTAGGGATATCGATCCGAGATCTACTTGAATTGTTGTTGTAACAGTTCATCATCATCATCATTACAGCCCTTCATAAGTCCGCTGCTGAACATAGGCCTCCCCCAAGGAATACCACAAAGCACGGTCCTGAGCCACCTGCATCCATCGACTTCCTGCATGTCTTACCAGCTCGTCACTCCATCTAGTGGGGCGACGTCCTACACTTCGTTCGCAGGTACAAGGCTGCCACTCGAGAACCTTTTTTCCCCATCGGTTGTCAGTTCTTCGAGCTATATGGCCAGCCCATTGCCACTTCAGCTTACTAATCCGTTGGGCTATGTCGGTTACTCTGGTTCTACTGCGGATATCCTCATTTCTAAGTTTATCACGCAGATAAACTCCGAGCAGAGCCCTCTACATAGCTCGCTGAGCGACCTTGAGCTTCCTCGTCCGGCTGGCAGTGAAGGACCACGTCTCAGTTCCATAAGTCATCACTGGCAACACGCACTGGTTGTACAGTCTCGTTTTTAAGTTTTGAGGTATACCTGACGAGAAGATGTGCCGTAATTTCCCGAACGTTGCCCAACCGAATTGAATCCGTAGATTAACCTCTTGGTCGAAGTTGGACTTACCTAGTCGGACTATTTGTCCCAGGTAAACATACTCGTCAACAACTTTGTGCTTAGTGCTCCCAACAACTACTGGCATAGGTGTGACATGGACATTAAACATGATCTTTGTTTTGTCCATATACATCTTAAGACCTATCCGTAGGGAGACACTATTGAGGTCATTGAGCATAGTGCTTAGGTCCTCCAGCGATTCTGCCATAAGGACTATATCGTCGGCGTGAGTGATGTACTCGCCATTGATGTTGATACCGTATCCTTTCCAGTCCAGAATCTTGAAAACGTCTTCCAATGCAGCGGTGAAGTGTTTCGGGGATATAAGTCACCCTGTCTTACACCTCTCTGCAATTGGATAGGTTTCGTACTCTGGTTCTGTACTGGGATAGCCATCGTAGCCCTACTGTACAAGCACTTCAGCACTTCGATATACCGACATTCAACTTGACACCGCTGAAGGGACTGCAGCACCGCCCAAATTTCGCTGGAATCAAAGGCTTTCTCATAGTCCACATACGCTAGACATAGTGGCAAATTGTACTCCTCGGACTTCTGTACAACTTGCCGAAGGGTATGTATGTGGTCAATGGCGCTAAAGCCCTTTCCGAAAACGAGTTGTTCGGGAGGCTAGAAGTCGTCAAGTATGCGCGCCAGACGATTCGTAATAACTCTCGAAAACAGCACGTAGACGAGGCTCAGAAGGGAAATGGGTCTGTAGTTCTTCAAGAGAGCGTTGTCGCCTTTCTTGAAGAACAAGACCACCGCGCTTCTGCTCCACGCCTCCGTTGTAATGCCACCATAGAGTACGGAATTAAAGAGCTTGTGAAGGACTTCAAGTACCGGTTTTCCATCCAATTTCAGAAGCTCCGCTGTGATTCCATCCTCGCCTGGGGCCTTGCCGTTTTTAAGGTGCTGAAGAACCATTCTAATCTCGCTCAGACTGACGTCCGGGATATCATCGGAATCAGTTACTTGTTGGAATTTGGATATTTTGTATTTTTTATTATTATTTTGTAGATATGTACGTAATTTTTCTTATCTCCCTAGTTAACACAGAAAAATAATCTAAAATAGATTTTAAAATGCTTAATTTAATCGAGAATCGATTATATTGCGCTCGTTTCAAATCGAATCGAAAATCTGTCTTTTTTTTTAAAGTAAGTTTGAAGTTTGAACTGTTAAGTTTCAAAATGAGAAGTCTTCTATCAGAAGATAACGTTTAGAAAAGAGAATTTCACTAGTGTATTCTTTATGGTAATAGATTAATTGCCATAAATAATACACTACAATCTATTTTCTAACTTATTTCTTATTTTATTGTTTTTTCGAAATCTAGATTGTAAAAAGAGCTACATTTTTGTATTTTACTTAAGAAAATTATGGCCAATTTTTTAAAGTATAAACCAATTAGTTAACTTCAGGCCCAAAAATCCTATTCTCCTTTATTCACCTAAGATATATCTACTCATAGCCATTAACTCCATACTCGCAACACACATACACATATTTACATATTTACCCTCCCGAAAATCGCTACGTTCATACAATTGCACTCACACACTTATTGACACTTCACACCAACGTAAACAAACTTATGATCTCTGCAACATTTTATACATTATTTTATTTGTTTTAATTATATAATAGCTTTTATTGGTTTTAATTACGAGTATGCCACTAATTCTGTCCGCGGGTTGCGGCTCTGGTGACTTGTAACACATAACTTTTTACAAAAACCTACTTCACGCACCAGTCTCTCACAAAGCTGAAATCTAATTATGGCAAATTGTTAATCCAAAAGTACTATTTGTGAAGAGAGAATAAATGGTTTATTTTTATGTGTGGTATCTATATAGTTCACTCATCTGGTTGGGCTGTATAAATCATAGACTTAGGATACGCCAGTATATCCTAAGTCTATGGTATAAATATATAATTGTAAATGAAAATGATAAACATACATAAATATCAACAAAATAAAATAAATAAAAACCCAACCAAATGGAAGTCCTCGGCAGGGGAGACCAAACGGCCGAGGGTTAGGGGGAAAGGGAAAGTAACCGGCGGACGATGCGGGCGGTATCGAGGAGCACCGCTTTCTGCATTTGAGGTCCGTCACGGAGTCCCAGCCGCCTCAGATGACCCAAGAGGCTGACTGGGATTAACCCGTTCGCAGAGACGACTACAGGTATAATTTCGGCCGGCAGTCCACCCCACATGTCGGTCACCTCGTGAGCCAGGTCCACATATTTTGTTCGCTTATCTGTATCGGCTTTCACGAGGTTCTCGTCATACGGAATGGTAATGTCGACCAAAAATATCCTTGACTGTGCCCGGTCCATCAGCAGAATATCAGGCTTATTCGCAAGAATGGTCCTGTCTGTAGATGGCCCGGTCCCAGTAGAGCCTGACGCGGTCATTTTCGAGCACGGCTTCCGGCATGTACTTATAATAAGGCAGTTTCCGATCCACGAGACCGTATTTCAGAGCGAGCTCCTGGTATAGAATCCTGGCTACTAAGTTGTGCATATGCAAGTACTCAGAGTTAGAAAGCGCCGAACAACCGGAGATGACATGCCTAAGTTATTCACCGGGATGGCGACAAGCTCGACAAATGACGACGTTGCCATTTCTTAGGATGTATTTCCGATAGTTGTTGGTCTTAATAACCTGATCCTGTATTGCACAGACAAAACCCTCGGTTTCCCCGAAGAGGTCACCAAAACGTAGCCAGTTGTAATGTCGGAACTCGGAAGGTGCTGAATGAAGGAGACGTGTTGCTTGTACAAGAACTTTAATTATACTGTCCTCTATTCTATACTTAATACTAATTTTATAAATGTATATTGTCGGAGGTAAAGGGGAGTCTACAGGGCACTACACCTCCCACCGACCAAAAAATAAAAAAAAATTATTGATTACATTTTTTTTTTATAAACTTTAAAAAATATTTTCTTATATTTTGTTTTACATTTCAAGATACTTTTATTTAATTCACTTTTTTATTAACTTTATATTTTTACTTTATTCTTCGGTAACTATTATTTATTTTTCATTTTACTGCATGGCATTAAATATCATTAATAATAATATTCATCAAATAATTGTGTCTTTTCTTTCACGTACACAGCTCGCGTATACATCATTAAGAACATGGCCAATGTATATAGTCCTTTCTATGATTCTCATTTCAGTTAATAAAATAGTTACGTACGAGTAACTTAACTTAGTCATAAAATTATATGTCATTTGAGAGAAGAATTATTTCCTTTACATATACATATTTTTAAGAATCGAGGCTCACTATTTAATCATATATCATAAATAAACTATTTAAATCCTTTAAATGCTTTCCTAAAAGAATAATTTCAATATATTATAAATCTTATAATTTACTGAGGTCATTCAATTTAACCAAAAATTTAATTATTTCATTTCATATTAAGATGAACAGAACAAAGAAGTCAATGTTAAGCCACGTAATCATTTTCAATAACAATAACATAATCACATAACAAAAGACAGATCAAAATACAAATTGCGATCCCAGCTGCGTAAGCGATTTGTGACACTTTTGTTTTCAATTCCAAAGTACGTTTATGGAAAAGTTTGCGATTACATCGTATGATGTTATTATTACATACATATATGGATACGTGTAAAATAATAGATTTATTTTTATGATTCTTATTTATACATAATTTTAGATAGTTACTTTAATTTTACATCCATCAAAAAAAAATGCGTTATTTTTTTTTTAATTACAATTTCTGGGAGTATGATATTTACTATATCGTTTACAGAAAATAATTGAATAATCACTGTAACACATATCAACTTTACACAACAAAACATTAAAATTTTAAACATTCAAAAGAACAATTTTTGTTTTTAAGTAGGTTATTACATAAATTTAAGGTCCTTGCTTTTATAAAAGAAAAGAAAAGCTAACACTTATAATTAATACTTAATAGTTTTAACTCTTTTCAAATTGAATCTTACATTTAAATAAAATTTACTATAGGAAAAAAAAAACATGTGATATAGAGATATAAGGAAATGTGTCAATGAGAAGGACACGTTTTGCTTACTCGGTTCAATAGTTTAGCTTGATTTATTTTTTATTTTTACATTTAGTTAACTATTAGGTATTTATTTAACTTCTTTATCAGATATTCTTTATTACAAAATTTTACCATAACTTTCAAAATGTTTTATTATGAATACACTTAAAATGTATCTGAAAATTCTGGCATTAAACACCTTTTAATTTACGTATCAAATATTTTACATTGCATTGTGTCATAATAAATTTACATACATTACCAAGTATTCATTATTATAAATGTTATTTATCATTAAAAGTCGTAAACGCATTAATACCTTTTTAAGATTACATGACTCCTAAGAAATGTGTTTATCTCATTTGAAATATAGATTTATGAAAACATAGGTTATTACACAAATATAAGTTTATATAGCAAAATATATGTTTGTATAGTATTTCTGGTATATAATAACATAATATTTGGTTTTATTGTCTATAAAAGAAAAAAATATTACATTATGAAACTTATATAAGTAATAGCGGATCGATACTGTTTCGACTTGATTCTAAAAACAATATATTAACCAAATTTAATTGAAAATTGTTCAACTTTTACATAAACAAAAAAACATAATATAAAATATAAAATTCAAGGTTAAATAATTATTTTAAGGAAAAAATCTTGTAAATTCATATAAAATATACGCGAAATATATGCGCGAAAATGTTTTTTTTTTCATATTTAATTATTGATGTTTTTGTGTACATGCGGTAGTGTGTCTATAATTACAACATGTTTAATTTGTGAGTATTAAATAATTGTTAGTTGGCTGAAATGTGCGCCATGCACTGTACTTTATTGTATAAATATAATATTTATACTCTACTCTGATTACGTTCGTATCTCTAATTTATTTCAACATCTCCTTCCTATTTTTTTTTTTATTATGTTGAATTTTGAACTTTGATTAATTGATTCTATATAATACGAAACAATCTTTTATAACTATTCATTATTTTTATAACGTAATTATTATTATTACGTGTATAATATGTACCTATTGCAATAATAATTTATATTATGATTTTATTTTATTTTAAGCCCTATACTCTAAATTATTGCGATTATGGATAAAGTATATTATTTGCTATATGATTATAACACGTGTATTATATTAGGTATTTATTTAATTATACATGCAGTTATGTGGATCGATCCTATAGGTACTACATGTGCAACTAGTAGGTAGCATTTTGGGTAGCATCCTAGTAAAGAAATGCAAATAACTACCTATCTCACTTTATAGATTTGGTCGGGGATCCCCTTAATACCTTGTATGTAACACATTTTATTTTTTGTCATGTCCTTTTATGATTTAAAATTTTCTCATTTCATTGTACTTAATTTCATACCAGTACGACTACTCCTATTTACTTTGTTTAAATTATTAGGCCTTAAATTATACATATTGTTGTTTAAATTATTAGGCCTTAAATTATACATATATGTATTTATGTTTTCTTTTATAATTCTTGTATGTACATACTTTCTTTCCTTTCATAATAATTTATTCTTTTTGACCTTTTAGCTAGCTTAATTTGTTTTCATAATTCTATTCACTTATATATTTATTTATTTATTAGATATCGGGAATCGGAGTATTAATTCACTTCATTTATATTTTATTTCGTGATATTTATCACGCGGGTACTTTATAAATATGGGCCCCCCATTTACTTGGGTATTATATTACATTTTCATAACATTCATTTCATTTTATTGGTACATTAACTTTTTTTATCATACTATCTCAAGGTAGAACTGTACCTTGGGTTGTGCGCACAACCTTGAGGTCAACTTTTAAGTCATTTTAAAAGGACTCCAACAATTGTCACGGAGGAAAACTAAGTTCACACTATGATCCAATGAAGGATGTGACCCTTATGTACCATTATTAAGGGTAACAAATTTAAGACTTCTCTGGTCCCCAACAGTACTAATATGAGTAAACTCGTTCACATCTCATTTGTACTGAAGGTATTGTTCCCTAGTACCCGTTACTTCCGATTTTATCATCCAATCATGGAAACATACCCTGCTCGAGGACTATATGCTTTACCAGTGATGGACGTTCCCGTATCTCTCCATGATTTATTTATCAAGGTCATTATAATATGTTTTATTTCTATTCTCTTAATAAACCATTTTGCTTCTTTATTTATACATGACCCGTGTTTTTTTTTTTACATCTTAATATCTGTTTGGGTGTATCGGGTATTTTTATTCACTTGCATGCTCCACTTCCATATACTAATTTGCATTATTCTCGCTCATAATGAGTTCCATACCAAGAGTTTAAGCATTCATCAATATTTGGGTGATCAGTCCAATATTGAGGAAACTTAGCAACTCGATCATTCGTATTCACACTTTCGAACATTCTTTTCTTCCATTCCTCATATCTTTTAATTACATACATTCTAATTTTGTACAAATTGGATAACATTTTTGTCAGTCTATTTTTTTTGCCGTTTTTAACTGTTAGGGAACATTATTATTAAACCTCTTAATTATTTTTATTTTATTTTACAGTATTTCATTATTTTCATATTTATGTTACACGTTATTATTATTTATATTTATTATTATCCACGTGTTTACAGGTCATTCCTTATTTATTTTTTGATATTATTATTTTCGTCTTTATTAGAATGTTGTTATGATTTATTTTTATGCACCTGTTCATATATCGCATGTTGCTCTCTATTGTTTTAAGATAAGCTCATTGCATAACATGTCATATTTATAGATATATCATTCATAAGAAAAGTTTAGCATACTTATTATATTCACTGTGTAAAGATTGTTACATTTGAATTTTGAATTGAAATTGAATTTAACTTATCTAGATTAGTTTGGGGTCGTTAAAAGAAAAAGTGTTATTTTACTATAAAATATGAAAAAATTAATTTATGATGAACTATAGTAAATTTAAGGACATAAAAATGTAATAAATCACATTATTTCATTAATTTTTGCACGACACAGTTATAAAATAATATAAGACAATAACTGAAAAAAGTGAATATAAAATCGTCTTGTACCTTAATAAAACATGCCACAGAAGTGCATACATAACTTAATTTATAATTATTGCTTTTTAATTATTTTTTCAGATACAGTAATAAAATATTAAAAAATCAATTGAATCGTAAATTATCTGATAATTACTTTCAATTTAAACATAGGTGTATTAAATATAGAATATTTAATACTTAAATTCATAAAATATAATAGCAAAAAGAACATAAAACAATCACAAATTGATAAATAAAGTTTTAGATGGAGATAAAATCACAAAGGTGGGAAGTTACCTCTTAATATCTTCTTTGTACTTTCTGACTCAAATTTCACATTCTTCTGGGCTAAGCTTCCTAGGGTACAACTGCTGTTCCTTTCTTCATTATACTTCTCATAATTATCAATATTAAGTATTTTATTCTTCATATTACCTTTGAAATTTTCATAAAGGAGAATGCCCATTAATGTATGGAATCCCGTACCATGTTGCATCAAAATTTTATGAACTACACGGATCATATTTACTCCTACAAAAGTTTTTTTTTTTTACAAAAACCCGGGTTTTGGTGTTATTTTATAAAATCGAAAATAACCTAAAAACTAGTTCTATGTTTTCGACACTACCAACGACAAATTTTAAATAGACACGTTCAACACAGACGAACTTTATGACTCTAAAAACAGTGTTATTTACTAATATCAGTAAGAATTAAGAGTTATATCAACATATAGCCGTGCTACAGGACTGAAACTCTGAGATTTGCACCTTTTTTATTTGCGCCCAGAAGCAATAAAAGGGCTACCCTCCGGGAAGCGAGGTGATGAATGCTCTAAGCATACCACGACAGCCGGCTGTGTGGTTATGTGGAACTCACTGCGAAACCTAAGTGCCTACCCACTAAACACCACCTGTGAGACTGACATTAGCTTGTGTGGCCTATGTTCAGCAGTGGACTTGTGAAGGGTTGTAATGATGATGATTATGATGACGATGATGACTGTGATTACACTACCACACTAATACCAATAAAACATAATCATAAAGGTGACCAGTCAGACTGAAAAAATGCTTGTTGAGTCTAGAGAGCGTCTTGAACAATAACCCTTTAATAATCTTAAGATACTATTCATGACAGACACTATTGCTCATGGTCATGTTATTGCCGTGAATAACGGATAGAAAAAATAAAACAAACAAGTCCATTTTTAATAATAGCTTTTGGGTTTTTTAACAGCGATTAAAAGTCGAAAACATTTATTTAATATACATTTACTTAAATCATACATTCATAATACTCCTGAAAAAATGATCTAAAGCCGTTGCCGGCGCAGTTACGTCATTATACCGTCTCCAGCTCAAATATCACAATATCGTCATTATATGAGCACAGCAGCCCACCATTCGCTTACCGACGAGGCAGCTGCAGCAATAGGTATCTAATGTGTTAGCCACAGCATCATCTCTGCTAATCAATAAATATGTGTGATAAGTACGACTGTTGACATGTCTAGATTTAATCCGAAATACAATGGAAACTCATTAATTAAACACTCTCTGGCCTTAATCATTAAGCGTTCTAAGGTGACACGAGATTTATTAAAGAGTTGCCAACCTTTCACTACTATCACCAGTTCTCAGCTTAACTAAGTAAATACTTAAAGCAATTGTGGCATTTGGTACTTGTCCTAGCAGGACAAGTGCCAAATGCCACGAATGCTTTAAGTATTGTAAGTAGTATATCGTATAAAAGTCTAGCGACTTGGGATACAGTTTAACAAATCATAAAACTGAGCCGAGGTCATGCCAAGCCAAAAGTGACAAAAATATGTAGGCATAATTAAAATATTTGAGAAATCTATATGGTAATAGGCAGCTCGCTGCATTATATTCATAATTGTGTCAAATTGACTACCGGTAAAAATCTCTTAACTGGGAAGATAATTCACTCCAACGGCCATGATCCAGGTGGTGACGACAGATTCGTGCTGCCTGTGGCACATAGAATTTATAATTAAGTAATAACAGATTATAGATGAGGGTACCAGTAAACGTTCTGTTTCAAAACAATTAACAAATATACAGTGATTGGATGTGCTAGCGGCACGCTTATATATAGAAGACATAATTGTTGGATTTGATCTAACTTGGTATGTAGTGTGTAGTGTAACAGTGTGTAGGTTTTGTTGTGGAAGATGGGGCGGCTCAGGAATATTGAGATGCCCACTTGATCACGACATTGCACTTCTCTTGAAGCTGATCTCCAACTAGCAGCACATACTCTTTCCAATCTTGAGATCTAAAAAAATAACATGATTAAACATATAATACAAAATATTTCAAAATAGGTTATAAACTTGATAAAAGTTTGTACTGTAATGAGATGTAACTGTTAGGAATACATGATAATGATCAGGCAATAATTGATAATATTATCTAATACCTACAACATTATTTATTTGTGAAAGCTTCACTTATCTGGACTCAATATAATAAACACATCTAATAATAGTATTATCTCTATCAACTATAGAAGATTAGAGAAAAGTAGAACATTAAAAAGAGTTTGATATTTTTTTTATATTACAACTAATAAAAATATTTACCAAATGCAGCGGGACATGTCTAACTAAAATGTGTCTCTCTTGTCAATCTTGTCTTACATGATATGTTCTAGTTGCATGTAGAATAGAATTGCCACAAGAAAAATATCATTTTCTATGACCAAAACCAGGCAATCCTTCACTGATTGTGTTTGCTCCATCTTGAAGCAGTGTCAAACACTCTGTACAAAGCACACATTCTGAAGACAACTGCAATAAAAATCATGAATAAAAAAGTGTGTTATTACACCTTGTTGCGTTATCTATCCTCTGTAACATATTCACAGAAGTTACACCAATCAAGGGTAAAGCCTTTTTGGCCTCAAACAGGTTGAATTTTTGTTATTTTTTGTGCAAGTCTAAAATAAATATTTCTTTCATTCTATAAAAATGTTTTGTAAGATGGTGGAGATCTGACATTCTTAGGTATATATTCAAAGAGTAAAATAAGATCGGCTTACCTGAGTAGGAGTTATCCACGACTGTAACAAGTTAATCATTGGAGTAGACACTTGTTCTAATGAATGTGTAGGTAGATTTCTGGGTATCAAAAATGATCAATTGATATATCGTTGGTTTTGCCGGGTGACTGACGGTATCAATTGTTCGACCCCAAGACTCGACATAATTGCACAATTAAATGCACAGAAAAAGTTCACAAAATACAACGAGTTCTACAAACGCAAAGTTAGTGTTAGTGCGTCATTACAAATGTCAGACTCAGAAACTATAAACCATAAACTGGGCATGTCGATTCGAAAAATCGATTATTTAGGGTACAATAATCGATTTTCAGATCGATGTGGGACACCACATCGATTCGATGAATCGATCCAAAAACCTCGCGAATTGTTCCGATTCAAGAACTAGCGATAAAGTACCTAAACTGGTTGCAATTTATAACTTTTAATTTTTTTGCTGTAGTCGGATGCAAAAACAACCGGTCGTTCTTGGTGGTTAATTTGAACACATAAAATAATGATTTATGAGCTCATCCAAAGATGTTGTTACTTACGTTACTTACTAATAATAAAAAAAAGTTGACATTGTTATTTCTAATCTAACCCGTGGATTCCAGCCTCTAACCTTATCTGTGCTTTTTATATACTTATCTATTAAAGGAGTTTTGGCGGGAACTTGACCGGCTGATTACTGTTCCGGTATTATTATTTAAATAATAGTTTCAAGTGGATTTTGTTAGGTTAAAGTGGTTCGGAATTTGCATATTAAATGTCTGCGCATGTGAACTATTAGCGATAACGGTGCAACAAGTGTTTCGATAGTGATGTGATTCTCAAAATAATGCGTCTGTCTGCTTAGCCACCTTGAAATACTATTACCAACTATCTGCTGGCTCAAGTGGCCGTCAAAATCTCCTAAAAACTAGGCGATGTGGTGCATCAACATATTGTGAAGCAGTGTACTATAAAAGATCACTTGATACTAAAATAAATGAATACACAGCTAAGCCAAAAATCAAAATAAAAATAATATTTATTAAAAATATATTGTGAGTAAATATTATATGTTGAAGTTTATAGTAACGAAATAAATATTATCTATTGTGTTCGTGTAGAATACATTTCAATTTGATAAATAGTAAGTGATTAAATTGAAACCGATTTATCGAGAAGTGTATTTTTTTTCTGAAAGTGTACGCTGTTGGCCCAGGGCCTTGACAGCTTCATCTAATTAGGCTCGAAGGCGAGGACTTACGAACTATTGAGTGCAATGACTGCAATCCCGAGGCACCCCGACAGCTTCTTTCGGAGTGAGGCTCCTCGAGCTGGGGGGGGGGGGGCTCGATGCGATTCCATGGCCCCTCTCAGAATGTGATACGAACCTCGGCTTGAATCACTATCGCAATTTTGTTTACGGGTCGCAAAAATTAGAAGCGCCCCGTATCACAGGTGTTGAACCTCGTGTACGGGGTGGGTCTGTGACCACGCGTTCGCCGGCGAACGCGGTATGCCCTAGTGTTCTGTACTAGAGTAGTGTCTGAGTGTGTGGAGAAATGTACGTTGCAGTTTGCACTATTTAAATTCCCAGTCGTAGCACAGAGTCTGGATTTGAGCCCAGTGTATAGCAAAAGGCTCAACCCCCATTACATGGGACGTATAACATAACTGAGGACTAGTGGGAATACTACATACCTACTCCTTCTGGGAAATACAAGCGTGATGTTAAGTATGTTTATTAATTGTATAATAATGACTAGCAGGAGTACTACACACCTCTGCTTACTATTTCGGGGAATTATATGCGTGATGTTATGTTTATTAATTTAATCTTATTTCTATCCAATTAGTTGTATTTAGTAAATTATCATTAATAATGTTCGGTGTCTATATTAGGCATGTTTGAAAATGTCGTGATTAATGGAAAATCAATCTTTTAACACTCTATTTAATCGAAAATCGATTCTGGTATGTTTGAATCGAATCGGAGATCGATTATTTTTTAACTGAATCGATATGTCTGCTATTAAACGTCATTTTTATAGGGAGTAAAACCATAGACATAGAGCATGGACTGAGACATCCAATAAAATTGACTATATCCTAAATCCATACTTTTAAACTTAAAAGTAAATTCCCTATTCAAAAATCAAATCCCCGGACGAGTAATGTCGTAAAATAATATGAAAATAATTATTATAAAATGTTTCTCTTGAGGCGCGAGACTTTTTGGTACCACTTTTGGTCATTCTCCTTTATCTTTTTAAGTTGATCTTCATTAGTTTATTAAATACTTTCTGTAATTTTCTTTAAAAAAATAGTAATATCAGTCCTTTTCTTATATTCTTATTATTTTTCGTCACGTCCGGTATTGCCGTTAATATTTTTTCATAATTTAATTTAGATTTCTTATAATATTTTTTTTTCTTTTAAGTAATAGGCCGCGGCGGTGCGCGTGCATTGTCGCAGCGCACCGCCTGGCAGGGTCGCCATGTAATGTCGGAACTCGGAAGGTGCTGAATGAAGGAGACGTGTTGCTTGTACAAGAACTTTAATTATACTGTCCTCTATTCTATACTTAATACTAATTTTATAAATGTATATTGTCGGAGGTAAAGGGGAGTCTACAGGGCACTACACAGTGAAGGGAGGCAACTGTGTCTACGAAAGGCTCATGTAGAGCCTTGTAGAACCTCCCGTGGAGCTCCTTCTACTTCCATATGGTCTCCCGGTCGGAAATGCTCTGTACTGCCGGGTCTTGCCATTGCTTGTTGGAAGGATAGAGGGGTAAATCCTTTATCACAAGAAATAACGTCCCTTTAGAATGGATCATCCGCTCTCGTCAGAAAGTAATTACGGAGGCTGCACACTTCGCGATTATGCATGGTAAGCGTGCTTAAAAGGTCACGCCCACCATATTTCCGCGGCAAGTACAGCCTCATTACTGACGATCTCGGAAGATGCATCCTGTGAGATGTCATAATAGTGCGGACTTTTCTATCCAGAGCGTTCAGTTTCATCTGAGTCCACCTGAGTATGCCAAATGTATACATGAGAACAGGCATAATCCAACCGTTATATGCGTGTGTCTTATTAACGTCCGACAAAAGACTGTTAAGCACTTTTGTCAAGCGTGCATAAAACACAAGGCAAACCGACTGCCTCATGTCCGCCTCATCGATACCTAAGTTCTGTGACATACCTAGGTATCGGTATGTTTCAGCCTCGAATAGGGTCTTTATGTTGATGGGCATAGACAAGTCTATGCCCTCAGATTTACCAACCCTTCCCCTTTCGACATGGAGGACCGCACACTTATCCGTCCCCAGATCCATTCTAATAGAATTGCAAAAATCACAAGTGATTTATTATTATTATTATTATATCAGAAACAGTAAAATTATGGTTCAAAACAAAGCTATACATATATAGCTATATATAAATTAGGCATAAAGTGATGTGGATGCTGTTAAAAATTCTGTTTTTTTTTTAATATATAATAACGGTGATAAACGAGGATACATTCCACCTGATGGTAGATAAGTGGTTGCTGTGGCCCATAGACATCTACATCTATCATCGTTTGCGAATTAAAATGCAGATGCGTTGTCAGCCGTGAGCACTAAGATAGAATGGCTTAGCAGCATTAAGCTGTTATTTTACGCTGGTATTATTATTGTTTCTGTTAAAAATGGGCTTCAGTGCCGCAAATCTTGAATTATGAAATTATTTTACTCCTATATACTCGTAATACCACCATTTCACGAAATGATCGACTACTCTATGACATGTTTAATTCTACGGTCCGGCTACGACGTAGGTATATAAAAATACCTTTAAATAAACCATACGAGTATTGTAAATGCTAGTTTTGCAATAATAACAGGCAGGTCACTTTTAATTAGTTTATAGATAAAATAGTAATTAAAGCAAAACCTATCTTAATATTTATATTTTTGATAGACACTAAGTATTCTCTATTTAAATTATTATCCACACTATAAAAATAAAATAACGAAATAACTAAAAAGTGAACATTACAATTTTGAGATTATTTTATATATTTTATAAAGTTATTTATATTATTTAATTTATTTGTAACTGAAGGCAAAATATACTTCTTTTTGTATTTTATGATAAATGGTGCTGTTTTGAAAAAGTAAAACGTAGATCATCGGCATAGATTATTACACAACGGTTTAAAATTTATTTATAAATATGGTATTTATTGGCAAAACACCACATTATTCCGCATATAACTGGTATGAGAAAATAGAGTGCAAAATAGAACGTTATAAATGGTTAACTTAAGGTCATCACAGTGTTAAGCTTATAGTATAAAACTACTAAGAAAGCATAATTAATGAATATGAAGTCTAGAATTAGAATATCTTTGAAATATTAGCATAAGAAATTAATAATTATGTAATAGTAGAAATACTTAAATAACCAATCAGAGCGTAGAGTGCAACAGAGATATAATTAGATTAAGACAGAAACATGTTGTTACGTAATCTTAGTAAGTCTAAATTATTTATAATATTTTTTATATTTAAAAGTTTAACAAATTGTTCGGAAATAGCATATTGAATTACTTTAAGATATGCAGGGTTATTTTTCAAAGAGTAGCTAATTTTTAAACTTATGTTCAAATATATTAATAGTGATAAACCGTTATTGAAATTTTTGAAAATACGAAAAAATAAGGCTTCTACTTTTATTTGAAACTATCCCATATTGAATGTCATTTATGGGCAACAACGTTTTTGCCTACCGATGGACCCTTACGAATGTGTGCGTACGCATGGTTGAAATAATGTATTACCACACATTTGGAATTTAAAAGATAAAAAAAAACAGAATTATGGAGATTTTTCTAAATTAATTTTTCTTTTCTACTTGCCTATATTACATATTCTGAACCTTCCCTGCAAATTTGATCGGTTATCGCAAAATAACCCTGTATACTTTGAGAAAATAAAGAAATTGATCGTCGCATTTTTGTCATTTCTTTTTAAGATTTTTTTTAAAGTTTTAACTGTTATAAAAAAGTAATGTTTTTGATATTTCGTATATAATATATGATAAAGTTGTATTTATTAATCAGATACTTCACGATATAATTGATAATTTATATATTACTGTAACTAAAAAAGCTGTATTAAAAGTTAAGTTACCGTTTTAAGCACTCATGTATGTATTAAGGCACAAGAGGATTTTATATTTACTTTTATTCAGTTATTGTTTTATTACTGTGTTCTGCAAAAATGATTGAAATGATTTAGTGTATTACATTTTTACGTAATTAAATTTACCATGTGAAAAAATTTCATATTTCGTAGTTGTAACACATTAGTAATAGATTTCGTTGTTTCTTTTTCGGTAGCAAATTTCATTGAAATGTATACAATTTTGACAAAGATTATAAACAATTAGCTATTGATATGTTTTTTTTTCTTTTCTAAGAACAATAAATCTTAAAGTTTTATATTAACCTACTTAAAAATGAAAATTGTTTTTTTTTTCATCTTCAAATAAATTAAAGTTTTGTTATATAAACTTGATAGTAGTTGTAATAATTTTTCAATAATGTTGTGTATACGAAAAATTAAACATCTTATTTCTTAGCTTCCAATTTTTGAAAAAAGAAGCTAATGTATTTTTCGATGTATGTAAACCTAATAAAACTGTTCACGATGTAACTACCTAACTTATGTATAAAACTATGATTTTAAGGTACATTTTACTTGCATTCATGTTACCTATAACATATTATACAAGTTACTATCTTAAAATTAGGTGTAAATCACACCGTGTGTTCATAATTCGATGTAATCGTTTCCATGTAATATGTACTTTGGATTTAAAACAGAGGTGTGTCAAATTTAAATAAAACTAATTTTACGGATTTTATCACGTAAGTATATTAACTTATTTTATATTCCCGACGCAGAAACGCAGAATGAGCTTACAGTATCTTGAAGTCTAGTAGTGGTATACTTGGGTTTGGATTTGATTTTATTAATTATGGTATCCCAAGCAGATGGCAGCACCCATCCATCTTCTCTATTAAAATTAGGATGTTTTTTAATTTCAATAGCCTCGCGAATCATCCTTGGGAAGAATCGGTGTTCTTTTGCGAGGATTTGTGGTCTATCAAATCTAATGTAATGGCGGGGACATCTTGAACATGTTCACAAACTGCAGACTTGCCGATACATCAGTGCTTCACGTCAGCTATATGTTCTTTAACGCACCCGGCTATTTATTGTGGAAAGAAGAGTATTTTAAAATATAATGTACAACTATACTTCGCGAATTACCTAATTATGTCAAATAAGTATGTTGTACGTATGCATGATACATCATACTAATTCCATAGTGACCTTGAAATTACTATGGGACAGAGGGATCTGGCCACCCGAACTACCCATCTCTTTAGGACCTTCTAATTAAATTACTGACTAGCAACAAAATATCTACTGTCTCTTTTTCTAAAAATGATTTTATTTTGTTGCTGGCTCTTCAGATCTTGCTGATTCCACTACTGACCAGCAATAAAATATCTATTATTAACTTATTACTTGAACACAGACAGCTCATCGATTGATTTTATTTTGTTGCTCGCTCTTCGAATCCTTATCCAATCCTACTGAACAGCAACAGATAGCACTTATAAACAGCAATTGCTTACTTGGTGTAGCTTATCGATCGATTTTATTTTGTTGTAGACTTTCTAGAAGTTGTTGATCTATTTGCTGACAGGTACTACATTTTTCGTTAATTCGGAACTTTAGAACCAGTATTAGAACGTAACTTGATTCCTAGTATTTTTTATTTTATAATTTTTTTAGAATTAGAACATTTTCATATTCTTTTTGCACTATATTCCAGCTGCAAATTAGTTTCAAATTCTCCCATTTTATCCGCTATGGCCGGGTTAATTTGAAGTTTTTACTGCTAACTTAAAGTTAAGATAGCAGTAATTTGATTTTGTGGAAACTAGTTGGAGCAACAAAATTGCGATTTTGGCAAATAATTAACGACAAATTCGTGTGTACAATTTTTAAAGTTTTTGCTGACATTTTACTGCTAGCTTCACAGGGCTGAATTTCTCTGTAGTCGTTTGCAGAGTTTTACGTGGTAAACGTAAAATTCTTATCGTTTTAAATCGTGTCACCACCGCGTTGACCTTAAGGAACATGGCTTATAATGAATTTTATTTATTTATTTAATAGTTTGTATACACAGAAGGATATATTTATATGCCGCTCAGGATCGCGCTTTGAGGCATTTCTTAGAGGAGGCCTCCCGATCAGCCGTGGACTTGTGAAAGGCTGTAATGTTGAACTAACAAGGCTCAACTTTTTAGACATGGAATATAGTAAAGTAGCTTATGTAAACTCTCACAACCAAAGCACGAGTTTGATTATTGTTTTGTTATCTTAAACTTTGCAATAGCAGAAGTAGAAATTTCACGTAAATTTTGTTTACTTTTCTTCGTTTACTACCAATTAACCACCATTTGTGTGTATTTTATCTACAAATCATTCCCATTATATAAATATCGTGTCTAATCGATGATATAATAGACACACAGCAACTAGCATATTTTCGAATGCAGTATCCGACACCTCGCACCGTTGACGCTTATCGATTATCGCAGTTTACTTTTGGAAATCTATATTTAAAATACCTCCTAATGTAGCTATACTTCTAGGTAGATTTACTTCTATCACAATAATAATTTAATTTTATTTATTTATTTATTTTATTGTATACGCTAAATGAAACGAAAGGTAAAACACAATGGTTATAGGCTTAACATGATTGATGCTCCTAATAAACCAGTAGTAGTAGTACTTAATTCATCATTTATCATTATGATCGGCATAAGTAGTCTAATAATAGATGTGCCCGTTTCCTGGACACTTATAAAAAGATCTAACACACTAGATACGCACAATTCAACAATATTATGTGAATGTTTATGAGTAGTTTTATATGCTACCCATGTATCACGGCTTGGGCAGAACACTGTGCTATGAATCTTTGTTATCCTTATAAATATTTCATAAAGATCTAATAATACGATTTCCTTTTGCCCTTTTTTGTCCAATACGAAGGCTTGTCATTTAGTTGAATTTGTCAACTGTGTAAGGAGTAGATATTATTCTCACTGGTATACGCCCTAACATAGGTTGTCCTAATTTACGTTATACCTTGTGTAGCTTCTGCAATGAGATAGAGGATAGAGTAGGATGCAATACCATGACCAGATCTGAAAACTGGCAATTTGGGCTTATGTACAGATATTGGCTCCGGCTTGGATACCCAATGAAACTAGGTATTTGGTTCAATGACTAGGCGTTTTTCAAAACCATAACGTAAAAGTCTTTTAAATTTTTGAGTTGTCATTAGAAAAACGCTGCTGTCCATCTCCTGTTTCATTTCCCTGTCACGTCTTACGACACCCATGGGATCATATGAGGCAGTGGATTCTCTCATATCACCACTATATGGCATAAGTAATACTTACCTAGAGTCTAAAACGAGGTGATGGATTTGGTTGCGTCGGCACCACTGGGTGTAGGTGTTATAAGGGGCAACTATGAATGACAGAAATATCCCATGGTTTCCGTTAGATAGTGATATAACCATCTCGTTTACTCCAAGCGTAATATTGCAAAATCCGTGACGGTGAGCAGCTACTAAGGTGAGAGACGTCTGGTACTTTAGGTTAAGGTTTTTTTGAAGATTAAGGGAGGATTCCCTTTACCGAGGCCCGCGTCCGGCTGTGGATATTCACGGGCATCTGCTGACGAGAAGGAAGAAAGTCTTTATTGTATAGATTTTTAGTTATTTTATAGCTTTCTTGTCTTTAATTATTACTATTTTTATGTGGTAGAGTCAAGTTTTCAAATCAAGCTATATTGTGGTTGAAACACGATTGGGTCGACTTGACCGGGGAAGGACCACGCTCTCACAGCATATCAGCCTAAAGAAACTGATTTTTATAATAATATTAATCGTATAAGAGTTGAACAAAAAAAAATGTATTTTTAATATGATTAACTTAAAATATAACAATATTTTGCATTTTATTAAGGATACTTCTAAATCATCAAATATATTTGAGCGCATGATGTACCGAACTTGGTATGCCATCTGTTCCCATCACGGAGCAAAACCCTGCTAGGTTTTGCTCCGTGATGGGAACAGATGGCTCCAGCTCAGCAAAGATGCGGTGCATCCGAGCTTGATATGCTAGCCCACAGTTTTTTCCACTTTCGCCCAAAACTACGCCCGCAATGTGTTTTTGTTAATATTCTTTGTCGTACGCCTGCGGCGTACTCCACCAGTAGCAAATGTCGCTTGCCGAGTCCGAGAGAATCCTGCCAACACCAATAAGGTAGGGATGATGGATGCCAGGGGCTGCGAGGTGGTCTTGATGCCCCTCGCACTCGGCTAGTGGCCCGCATACTATTACGTCCAGCGCCAGCTACAGACAAGCTCTGGTGATCCCCAGGCAGCGGCCCTATGCGCGTTCTCTTTCTTCCATCATCCATAATATAGAGTAGACGTCAATTAACGGTAGATGCCCAGACCCGGCACCGTGTCATGGTGCGGCCGTAACCACAAACGGGCCTTTGCACCTTCAATTTTGCTGAGGCATGGTGCTCACATCTGTTGGTAGGCGCTGACTGACTGCGCCGATGTAGCAGTTTTGTCACTTAACTGGTAGGTAGGTACGTCAGCAAGGTTCCTTTTGCGCATGATTATTATTATATTTATTATTATTTTACATCACCTTATGTTTATCGTTTTATTCCATTTGTGAAAACTTGTATTTGGCCTTCTTTCTCAATGTTTTTTTTAAAATATATCACTTAATTGATTTTTTTTTGAATTTAAGTCTTTAGAATATAACAAAAATATTATAATTTTAGAATCTGACAAATATTTTCAACTTACTCATATAATTATTAAATATGGTACCTTCTTAGAGTATTACAAAAGCATAGCTTGCTTATGTATCATCTAAGCGTCTATAAAATACCCGGTTGGAACGAGGTAGAATGGAGGGTATATCGAGAAACCCCCTCTTGTGTCGGTAGTATAAAGTTCACTGTAGGTGTCGTGCGCGAGAGATTCCGCCTAAGTCATTCAACGAGGGTGGTCATTCTACTAGTGCTAAGATAGTGTCGTGGTTTTGTTCGTTGTTGTAATTCTTCTAGTGCAGGCAAGGAGGATTGGTGTTGTTGAGAGGCCGCCCTGTGTTACATTGAGATAAGTAGTGTTGCTGTCGGTTTACATATTTTGGTGTTATCATGTAATTACGTACCTCACGTTACACTGGTGTGTAATTGTGGCGGAGACGTGTTACGGTGTGGTCGAACTGTAATTTCACTATACTGAATGTATAGTGCGTTACGTTGTCTTATTACTGATAATGATTAAACTGCGTAAGCAATAGAACAAGTTGAACATCCGCTCTCACACTTTTATTATTTTTAACAGTTAACGCTATCCTGATGTATTCCCGAGATTAAAATTGGGATCTCCTGTTGAAAATTGTCCGACATCAGAAGTGTGATCTCCTGTTGTCATTTCCGATATCAGAAGTGGGATAAAGTCCCTGTTACTGTCCACCTATAACATTTGAATAGTGTGAGGGTTATTATGTTGTCGTATTTACGACAGTGACGTATCATTAAAGTAAAAGTTAAAAGTGAAATGTTTTAAGCCAAAAGTTAAATCTTTTTGTTCGATTTATAATAAAGAGTACCCTCAAGTACTTTCATTATTTCTTAACGTATCCAAATATGATAACAAATGTCGAAAGAAATGTTGGAGGTATTCTAAATGAGTTATAGTTTGCATTCAGTGGAAGTTTAACTTGCTTGATATAATTAATAGAATCAGGCGTTACTTTGCGGAAATCCATTATATAAAAGCTTTTACAAAAATTTACTTCGCAAATATCCGCGTTATAAAATAAAATGATGTGTCTTACCTAGTATGAAGAAGCACCTCCCGCCCTCCCTCAATTGCGTGCACTATCCCCGTCACCACTAATCCCAGCACCGCTACTTGCAACACCACTACACTAGGCAAGACACACCACTGACGATAAGAGGAGGATAATAGGACGATAATAGGATATCTGAAAAAGTAGCTAATACTCTTCGACAAAACGGCGTTCATGTGGCGTTCAAAACAAACAATTCTCTTAGAAATATCTGTAATAGTAAAGATAAGTTGGATATTCGTCAAAAGTCAGGTGTTTACAAACTTGTTTGTGACGAATGCCACGCCGTTTACGTGGGTCAGACTGGTCGCAATTTCGGGACACGTTATAAAGAGCATTTAGCCGCGTACAGGAATTGCAATCCCGATAAATCCCATTTTGCCAAACATCTTTTGGACACTGGACACAACCTAGCCAACGACCACTCCTTTAAAGACTTACATACGTGTAATAAAGGGCTGCGGCTGTGTGTGCTGGAACAGTTAGAGATATTAAAAAGTAATAATAATACCGTTGCATTGCTGAATGAACAAACAAATGTTACTAACTCACCTCTCTTAAATATCTTCAAGCCTGCTCTCTAATAATGTGGGCGTTGCGCGGCGGTTTGTTTTTAATTTTACAAACGGCTGCGTAAGTCCAGCGGTGATTGGTCGCATGTTTTATCGCATGACGCAGTCGCTCGCTACTTAGGTGGAGAGCGGTTGCATCATCGGTTTGTATAAAAGGCACTTGTTTTGGCTCGCCGCTCACTTAGCGGTTAGCCACCGTAGAGTCTATATCACCTGAGGATGCCTCGTGTAGAGGCGAAACACGTGTCGTATTATCGTCAGTGGTGTGTCTTGCCTAGTGTAGTGGTGTTGGAAGTAGCGGTGCTGGGATTAGTGGTGACGGGGATAGTGCACGCAATTGAGGGAGGGCGGGAGGTGCTTCTTCATACTAGGTAAGACACATCATTTTATTTTATAACGCGGATATTTGCGAAGTAAATTTTTGTAAAAAGCTTTTATATAATGGATTTCCGCAAAGTAACGCCTGATTCTATTAATTATATTAAAGAGGCTAGCACGGCCGACCAGGCAAGACTCTATGTCAAATTAACAAAACTCCATCGTAATGCTGCCCAAAATGTTTGGTTCAATCAGCAGTGCAAACAACTTCATGTTATTCCCAATTATATTCAAATACGTTCCAGCACAAATAGTCGAGCGGCCAGTATTGCTATTTCTAAAGCTCAGAACATTTGGCTTAATGAGGAGTGTCGTCGTTGGTTTTCCAATAGAGATAATTTAAAAATCCACCTTAAAGTATTATACTCTGAACTTTCATATAAATTACATAATATTGAATTTGATATTTTGGATGGGAAAGCCAGAGAACTTGCTTCAATGGCTGTTTATGAGAAATATCAAATTCAGTCCCGTAAATTACAACGACTTGTATCCTCTTCATCCCGTAATCGTAATAACGACATACATACAGAATATCACCAATTTTATCCCCGAGTTAAAAATCTTTCCAATGTCCAGTTTCCAACAGATGAATTGTCCCTTTTACATAAAGGCCTTAAGTATAATTTAACACCTTCGGTCTCCCAAAAATCGTTAGAGACTATGGCTGTTGACGCGGAGGTGGCTGTTGTGATCGGGAAGAAAGATAACATCGTTAAAAGTATGGTAGCTAATGAAATTCGGGCTGTGCCCGCGTCTTCCCATTTCAATCCTGAGTTCCCTGTTTTTAAGTCCCTAAAGCAGAGAATAAGGGAAAACGACCTTATTGTTACTAAAGCCGATAAAGGCAATACTGTTGTTATTATGGAGAGTAGTGGGTACAGCCAGAAAGTTAACGATGTTATCCAAGGTGATGACTTTGAGCTATTGGAGTCTGACCCAACCAAAAAGTTTACTTCGGATATTAAGTTATGTATACAACAATCATCATATGTTTTTCCCGATCACAACTTGTCTCGGAGCAATCTTGTTCCAATGAATCCTCAAGCACCCATTTTATATGGGTTACCAAAAATACATAAAGAACATGTTCCTATTCGCCCAGTTGTCTCATATATTGGTGCACCAGCTTATTTCCTTGCTAAAAAATTAAACTTCCTTCTTCGAGAGAAATCTGGATTCAACCCCACTTACAGCCTTTTTTTTTCTTTTTTTTTGCGGATGGAAAATCATCAAATGACGCCTTTCGCTCTGGGTGGAGCGGAAGGGAGTGTCAGACTTTTACTGACTAAAAACCATCCGTGTTCCTTCAGTGCCCTTACGTTCCGGAGCCGCGGTATCTCTTTCGAACAGCCCGCAGCCCCGGCAGGCGTCGGCCCTTGCGGGCCCCTTCACGCTGCTGACAGCTCTTTGAGGCGCGCGTGGAACAAAACGCGCCGTCGACACGGCCTGTCGTCGTTAGACGGACGGACGGCGAGCTACCCATTGCTCGACGTCCACAGGCCCGCGCCTACGGTGGCCGGGGGCTACGACGTAGCCCCCGACGCCTGGGGCGTCTCCCGCGGCGGCCGGGAAGGAAAGCTGCTGCTCTCTCCTTCTTCCGCTCCGCCACCTCCTTCGCTAGTATCACTGCTTCGCAGAAGGTGGTGACGGCATCCCATTCCGTCTCGCTCCGGACCATGGCTTCGACCAGGGCCGGACGCGAGAGGTCGCCGCCGCCTATCGCCGCTACGAGGACACAGCGGTGCTCCGCCCAGGCAGGGCACACCTCCACGGTGTGCTCCACCGTGTCCTCCGGTCGATCCTCGCAGTGGGAGCACCCGGGCGTTTCCTCCCGCCCGATTCGGTGCAGGAACCTCCCGAACACACCGTGTCCGGTGAGGACCTGCGTCAGGCGGAAGGTGAGGACGCCGTGGCGTCTCTCAAGCCACTCCTCAAAGAGGGTTCTTATCGCCGCTATAGTGGCGTGCCCAGCACGGGGTTGCGACAGTCGCTCTCTCCATGTCGCCATGAGATCATGCCGGAAGTCTGTCCGCTGCACGACAACTTGCCGCGGCAGCGGGGTTTCCCCCCGGCATAGTGCCTCCGCGCGCCATTCGTGTAGGCGCGCGAGGACTATCGCCTCCAGATCCCATGGCGGCAATCCGGCAAGGAGGCACGCTGCCTCGCGGGAGATCGTGCGGTAGCCGCGAGCCATTCTTACGGCAACCACCTGTTGGGGCGCGTTCAGGTGGTGGACGGCAAGCCGCGCCAAACCACGCGCCCACAACGGGGCCCCGTAAAGGGCCATGGACCGCACAATCCCCGCGTAGAGCCTCCGGCAGGAGGCGTTTGGCCCCCCCAGGTTCGGCAGGAGCCGCCTGAAGGCAGCCCCGGTCCGTTCCAGTTTGGGAGCCAAACGTCGGAAGTGCTCAACGAAGTTCCATCGGCCGTCGAGGACGAGTCCTAGGTACTTCAACGTCGACTCGACGCCGATGGATACCCCTCCTACCATCGCTGAGGATCCCGATGGTGGCCTGTTCCGAGGACCATGGAAGTGCATGGCCTCGGACTTGTGCAGAGCCACCTCAAGACCCAGCTGCCGGATCCTCTCAACGACTATCGCAACCCCGCGTGTCATATTTTCCGCCGCCGCCTCGTACGACCCCCCCCTGTGCCAGTACCAGCGTGTCGTCAGCGTAGCAAACTACGCTGACGCCGGTAGGGAGGTCGGCGCGCAGCACCCAGTCGTAACCGATGTTCCACAGGGGCGGCCCCAGAACCGAACCTTGTGGGACACCATACGACATCTCTCGCCGGTTCCACTCACCGTTGCGACCGGGGTAATGACGGCCCTATCCGTCAGATAGTCCCCGACCGACTATACGACGGAGATAGGTCGGCACCCGGTGATACCGGAGTGCCTCCCTAATGCAGCTCCAGGGCATGGAGTTGAAGGCGTTGGCTATGTCGAGAGACACCGCCAAAACAACCCCCCCCCCCCTGGCCACTGCATCCCCCGTCGTGAGGGCTCTCACGCGCATGATGGCGTCCACCGTAGAGCGCCTCTTGCGGAAACCAAACTGGTGTTCCGCAAGATCCGGCCCCGTCCCCGCAAGGTGCTCGGCGAGGCGGTTTGCAATGACTCTTTCAAAGAGCTTGCCCACCTCGTCGAGCAGCACCACGGGCCGGTATGCGGACGGAGAGTCCGCAGGGCGCCCCGGCTTCCGAATGAGGACCAGCTTCCCCGTCTTCCAACGAAGCGGGAATTGGCCCCTCTCCAAGCATGCGCTTAGGAGCCCCTCCAGTCGGGGCCCGAGAGCCTCCGAGGCCAGGACCCAGGCTTTGCCAGGCAAGCCATCGGGTCCTGGGGCGGTATTCCTGGCCTTGAGCCTACGTACCGCCACTCTCAGGTCTACCCCGGTCCCTTCCGGGATGCCGTCGTCGTCGTCCTGGTGGTCCGCTTCCGGCACCGCAGGTGGCGGAGCCATAGGCGGGGGCGGATGTTCCCCTCGCGCAGGAAACAGAGCGCTCACCACGTCCTCCACGAGCTGAGGCCGGAGACTCTGCGTCAGCGGGGGGGCCCAGGTGCGGAGTTTATCCCGCACCATCTTGTAAGGGCACCCCCACGGATCTCTGTCGAGAGTCTCCAGCATCTCCTCACGGGCCCGATCCCGGGCCCGCATGACAGCCTCCCGGAGGGCGGTCTTCGCCGCTCTGTATCCCTCGTACAGCTCCGCCTCAATGGCTGCCGCATTCGGTGGACGGATGCGGAGCCTGCGATGCCTGGCGTACAGGTGCCGCGCGGCGACACACGCCCCGCGCAGAGACGTCAGCTCACGCGACCACCAATACACCTGGCGCCAGGCGCTTCCTGGCCGGACGCGGGGCATTGCCACGTCACATATCTCGGACATGGCCTCCTGGAACCACCCTGCCTCATCATTGACGTCGGCAGGCCTATCCGGTGATGACACCCAGGCCTGCACGATCGAGGCTTCCAGGAGGAGCTCCCGGTCCAGCTGCTTCAGCGCCCAACGCGGACCACTCGGGGCCTGTTGGACTGGCGCGCTCGAGGGCTGGGTGGAGACGTCAAACCGGATGTACCGGTGGTCGGAGTAGGTCTCCACCCCCTCCATGACTCGCCAGTCAATGGCACGCGGCGACAGAGCGGGGCTAGCGAACGAAATGTCCACCACCGACTCGCCCCGCTTCCGCACACACGTGGGGACAGAACCCCGATTTAGGACGACCAGGCCTGTCTCCAGAGCCCAGTCTTCCACCATCCTACCCCGCACATCTGTACGACGAGAACCCCAAGCCAAGTTCTTGGCATTGAAGTCCCCGAGGACAAGCACGGGGAGGGCATAGCTTCCGACGACGACTGCTCTCAGCTCTGCAAGAGAGTTGTGGAGCTCGGCGAGAGATCGGTTCGGGGAGAAGTACACCCCCACAACGACGAACTCCCCGAACCACTGACCCCTCCTGACACCTTCAAGGGTCGGGGTACCGGCGGCGGCCGAAGAAATGATGGCCACTGAGCCGTTAAGGTCCGCCACCCAGTCCTTCCTAGGCCAGACAAAATACGGCTCAGCGACCACAGCGATGTTAATCGACCACTGCGCCATACTCTGGAGCAACAGATCCTGAGCGCAGGCGCAGTGGTTGATATTCGCCTGGAGGAAGCTTAATGGGGCCGTTATAGGCATTCCATTTCAGCTTCCTCCACGGGGCGCCCCTCTGCAGGCGTCGGTGTCGCGGCGGCGGCGGCGGCGGCGGCGGCGGCGACAGTGACAGCGGCGGCGGCGGTAGTTGCAGCTGCGGCGGTGGCCATAGAGGGGTGGCGGCGGAGGAGGGCCCTCCCCTACCCGCGGCCTTGGCCTTGGCGGGTGACACGCAGGCCCTGCTTCCGGCCCAGTGATCGGCTGACTTACCGGTCGCCGCACATGCATCACAGTGCGGCGTGGCGCGGAAGCAGAGGCCACTGCGGTCAACCTCCGAGGCGCATTTCACTGATACGTGATGCCCCACGAGACAGCGGTAGCACCTCAGAGGTCTGGGCTCCAGCAGCTTAACCTGCGCTGAGACCCAGCCCACCAGAAGCCTTCGGCCCTCCACTATGGTTTTGGCCGCCGTAACAGGGCAGCACACCGTGGCGGCATGCATACCCTGTTGATCCGGGCGTATGGCGCCTGACCTGACCTGGACGGCGGCCACCAACTCCTCCTCCGATACCGAGTCGTCCAGACCCATGATGCGCAGGTCTGCGCATCTGACGGGCCTGGACACTCGGGCCTCGTCCGCGTTCAGGGACGCTCTGAGCTTCGCAGCCAGAGCGTCCGCAGTCGCGCCACTGGATTCCCCGGGGATCTCCAGCATACGGGCCCCCGTCTGGGTGACTTTGAGCCGGAGGCCCCCAGTGATCCCGAGCTCCCCGAGACCCACCGCCTCTTTCGCCTTCGCGAGCAGATCGCGGTAGGTAACGCCCTTCTTTTCCGCGTCCGGCTGTAGTGTAATCACTACAGCTGCGGTCTTCGGGGCGCGGAGCCTAGCCGCGATCTTGCGCGCCCTGAACTGGCGCTGCCGCTCCTGCTCTTTGGCCTTTTTGGCTGCCTTCTTCCCCTTCTGTTTGTCCCCGACCACCTGCCAACCGGCTTCTGCCGCGGGAGGTGTAGGGAGCTGGGGGGGCGGTGGCGGCGGCGGCAGCTGGCTTGCCGCTGGCGCTGGCCCATTCGCCGCAGGCACTGGGGCTGGCGCAGCCATCACCTGTGCTGCCGCCTTGCCCTTTTTCGCCTTCGCCTTGCCTCTCTTTCCCGTCGCCGGCTTAGCCGGAGCCGGTTCAGCCGGTATCGGTTTTGCTGGAGCCGGCTTTTCAGGGGGGGGAGGGGCAACTGCAGCCCCACCTTAGGGCTGGCTGGACGGCCCAGGCCTGGATGCGGCAGCCGTGACCGTCGCGTAAGAAGCCGTTGCCGGCCTCGCCGCCGTCTTGTTTGCCCCTAGGGGGGGGCGCAGGACGATGCCCTCCAGCACGGAGAACCGGTGCTGGAAGGCAGCCAGCTCCTGCCGGACCAGGTTCAGAACCTGGTTCTCCACCGGCACGGGCTGGCTTGGGCGCTGCGTGTGGGGCGCCGCGCGAGAGGCAGGCTCATGTAGACTGGCCAGGTCTGCGCGGAGCTTCTCATTCTCCTTCTGGAGAGTCTCCATGGCGGACGTCAGGCGGGCCACTTCCGCCCGCAGCTTCGCCACCTCGTCCGCATTAGGCCCAGCCCCAGCAAAGTTGGCCTCCGCAGCCGCCATGATGGAGGCGGAGGCCGCGGGAATGGCCTTGACTTTCGAGGAGGACTTCTGCTTGTTGGCCACGACCTTGATCGCGGCCTCCACCTCCTTTACGAATCTGGCCTTACGCTCCTCGGAGCCGCCAGTCGCGTCTGTTTCTTCGCCTGATTTCCGAGCCGTGTCGTCCGGGTGGCGCCCCTCCTCGGCAAGCTTTGCCGCTCGTTCGGCCCTCTGATTGGTAGAGAGCTCCCTCCCCTTGCCTCTCAGCCCGCCCCGCCTGTTGGTGGGGATTTTCCGGGCCGAAACCTCCTCTTCACCGGATGCCGACCCCTGGTCCGCGGTCCCAGGCTCCACTTGTCGGGAGCTCTCTGAGCCTCCCTCGCTGCTCGATGCGGCGTCGGACTCTGTCCCCGCATCGTTCCTCCTCTCCTCTACGTTGCCGTTGCCGGCGGTTTTGGTTTTTTTGTGTTTTTTGTTTAGTTTCCATTTTTTGTACCCACGAGTATGGGGGAATTAAATGTCCACCTTGGCAGAGACCCCTTACCAAGGTAAGCAGATTTAGAGGATTTATTACTCGCCAGGGGGTCTGCAGGTACCCTGGCGAGGAGCGCACTAACGACTGATTTGTTCATAGAACCCCGTCAGCCATCCATCCCCTCGCGGTGCGTCGCCGCTTGAGATTCAGGGTAACTTTTTATAGAGGTTTTCTCCCTCGCGGTCCGGGCGGTTAAGCCAAGACCCTCGGTCCCTATCAAAGCCGCGAGACGTGATCCACGACACTTCTATACTGGGTTTACGAGACCGGCGGTGACAGCAAAGGATGAATCCTTCACTGTCTGCCCGGAGGCAGGGTAAGTGCACACCGAGCCCGCCCTCACTCCTCTGCTATGCCCTCTGCTGATCAGAGGGTCACGCAGTGGAACGCACCGTTGGTCCGGGACGGACCCCCCCCCCATGTCAGAATAATTAGCCGCGGCAGTACCATTCCCCAAGGTGTAAGAATTTCTTCTCATTTCTCGAGGAAGACTACTGCCGCGCCCAGGGTGCACCGGCCCAGTATCTGCTCTTCCATCCAGACGTATCGAGAGGGACCCGCAACTACCAGGCACACGTGGAGGACTTCTGACTTCGCACCCCACCCCACTTACAGCCTAAAAAATGGCTTAGATCTCATTTCCAAAATTAAAGATATTCGTATTCCTCCTAAATCCATATTGTTATCTTTAGACGTTGATAGTCTTTACACAAATGTCCCATCCCTTGACTGTTTGCGTATACTCGCAGATCTCTTTGAAAAACGTCGTCTACATCCCGGGGAAACAAATGATCTTCTTAACTTAACCTCTCTCTGTATGAAACAAAACTATTTCCGGTTTAATAACCGTTTCTATCTACAAAAAGAAGGGTTAGCTATGGGGTCCCCTCTAAGTCCCCTTATGGCGGACATTTTCATGGATAATTTCGAAAAAAAACATATAGTTGTGAATCAAAATATCTTATATTACTATCGATATGTAGACGACATAATTATTTGCTGGACTGGCACAAGGAGACAACTGGATGTTTTCCTCAATAAAATAAATAGAGTCCATGACAAAATTAAATTTAAACTTGAATTGGAACAAGATTGTTCCCTTAATTTTCTTGACTTAACAATAACAAGAAAAGAATCGTCACATGTTTTCCAAATTTATCGAAAGCCAACTCACACCGACACGGTCATCCCCGCGTCATCATGTCATCCATGGCAACATAAAGTAGCCGCTTTTTATTGTTACATTAACCGTTTGTTCACCGTCCCATTAAGTAAAGAAAATTATTTAAAAGAACTTAATATAATTTATCAAATAGCGGTCTCTAACGGTTTTTCAAAAAATCTCATTAACAATTTAATTAAAAAGAAACAAAAGCATGTTATTCGCAACTCTCTGTACGCGGTTCAACCTCAAAGTGTTCATCGATATGTGAGCAGTTTGACCTACTTAGGCCCCATATCTGAAAAAGTAGCTAATACTCTTCGACAAAACGGCGTTCATGTGGCGTTCAAAACAAACAATTCTCTTAGAAATATCTGTAATAGTAAAGATAAGTTGGATATTCGTCAAAAGTCAGGTGTTTACAAACTTGTTTGTGACGAATGCCACGCCGTTTACGTGGGTCAGACTGGTCGCAATTTCGGGACACGTTATAAAGAGCATTTAGCCGCGTACAGGAATTGCAATCCCGATAAATCCCATTTTGCCAAACATCTTTTGGACACTGGACACAACCTAGCTAACGACCACTCCTTTAAAGTCTTACATACGTGTAATAAAGGGCTGCGGCTGTGTGTGCTGGAACAGTTAGAGATATTAAAAAGTAATAATAATACCGTTGCATTGCTGAATGAACAAACAAATGTTACTAACTCACCTCTCTTAAATATCTTCAAGCCTGCTCTCTAATAATGTGGGCGTTGCGCGGCGGTTTGTTTTTAATTTTACAAACGGCTGCGTAAGTCCAGCGGTGATTGGTCGCATGTTTTATCGCATGACGCAGTCGCTCGCTACTTAGGTGGAGAGCGGTTGCATCATCGGTTTGTATAAAAGGCACTTGGTTTGGCTCGCCGCTCACTTAGCGGTTAGCCACCGTAGAGTCTATATCACCTGAGGATGCCTCGTGTAGAGGCGAAACACGTGTCGTATTATCGTCAGTGGTGTGTCTTGCCTAGTGTAGTGGTGTTGGAAGTAGCGGTGCTGGGATTAGTGGTGACGGGGATAGTGCACGCAATTGAGGGAGGGCGGGAGGTGCTTCTTCATACTAGGTAAGACACATCATTTTATTTTATAACGCGGATATTTGCGAAGTAAATTTTTGTAAAAGCTTTTATATAATGGATTTCCGCAAAGTAACGCCTGATTCTATTAATTATATTAAAGAGGCTAGCATGGCCGACCAGGCAAGACTCTATGTCAAATTAACAAAACTCCATCGTATTGCTGCCCAAAATGTTTGGTTCAATCAGCAGTGCAAACAACTTCATGTTATTCCCAATTATATTCAAATACGTTCCAGCACAAATAGTCGAGCGGCCAGTATTGCTATTTCTAAAGCTCAGAACATTTGGCTTAATGAGGAGTGTCGTCGTTGGTTTTCCAATAGAGATAATTTAAAAATCCACCTTAAAGTATTATACTCTGAACTTTCATATAAATTACATAATATTGAATTTGATATTTTGGATGGGAAAACCAGAGAACTTGCTTCAATGGCTGTTTATGAGAAATATCAAATTCAGTCCCGTAAATTACAACGACTTGTATCCTCTTCATCCCGTAATCGTAATAACGACATACATACAGAATATCACCAATTTTATCCCCGAGTGAAAAATCTTTCCAATGTCCAGTTTCCAACAGATGAATTGTCCCTTTTACATAAAGGCCTTAAGTATAATTTAACACCTTCGGTCTCCCAAAAATCGTTATAGACTATGGCTGTTGACGTGGAGGTGGCTATTGTGATCGGGAAGAAAGATAACATCGTTAAAAGTTTGGTAGCTAATGAAATTCGGGCTGTGCCCGCGTCTTCCCATTTCAATCCTGAGTTCCCTGTTTTTAAGTCCCTAAAGCAGAGAATAAGGGAAAACGACCTTATTGTTACTAAAGCCGATAAAGGCAATACTGTTGTTATTATGGAGAGTAGTGGGTACAGCCAGAAAGTTAACGACGTTATCCAAGGTGATGACTTTGAGCTATTGGAGTCTGACCCAACCAAAAAGTTTACTTCGGATATTAAGTTATGTATACAACAATCATCATATGTTTTTCCCGATCACAACTTGTCTCGGAGCAATCTTGTTCCAATGAATCCTCAAGCACCCATTTTATATGGGTTACCAAAAATACATAAAGAACATGTTCCTATTCGTCCAGTTGTCTCATATATTGGTGCACCAGCTTATTTCCTTGCTAAAAAATTAAACTTCCTCCTTCGAGAGAAATCTGGATTCAACCCCACTTACAGCCTAAAAAATGGCTTAGATCTCATTTCCAAAATTAAAGATATTCGTATTCCTCCTAAATCCATATTGTTATCTTTAGACGTTGATAGTCTTTACACAAATGTTCCATCCCTTGACTGTTTGCGTATACTCGCAGATCTCTTTGAAAAACGTCGTCTACATCCCGGGGAAACAAATGATCTTCTTAACTTAACCTCTCTCTGTATGAAACAAAACTATTTCCGGTTTAATAACCGTTTCTATCTACAAAAAGAAGGGTTAGCTATGGGGTCCCCTCTAAGTCCCCTTATGGCGGACATTTTCATGGATAATTTCGAAAAAAAACATATAGTTGTGAATCAAAATATCTTATATTACTATCGATATGTAGACGACATAATTATTTGCTGGACTGGCACAAGGAGACAACTGGATGTTTTCCTCAATAAAATAAATAGAGTCCATGACAAAATTAAATTTAAACTTGAATTGGAACAAGATTGTTCCCTTAATTTTCTTGACTTAACAATAACAAGAAAAGAATCGTCACATGTTTTCCAAATTTATCGAAAGCCAACTCACACCGACACGGTCATCCCCGCGTCATCATGTCATCCATGGCAACATAAAGTAGCCGCTTTTTATTGTTACATTAACCGTTTGTTCACCGTCCCATTAAGTAAAGAAAATTATTTAAAAGAACTTAATATAATTTATCAAATAGCGGTCTCTAACGGTTTTTCAAAAAATCTCATTAACAATTTAATTAAAAAGAAACAAAAGCATGTTATTCGCAACTCTCTGTACGCGGTTCAACCTCAAAGTGTTCATCGATATGTGAGCAGTTTGACCTACTTAGGCCCCATATCTGAAAAAGTAGCTAATACTCTTCGACAAAACGGCGTTCATGTGGCGTTCAAAACAAACAATTCTCTTAGAAATATCTGTAATAGTAAAGATAAGTTGGATATTCGTCAAAAGTCAGGTGTTTACAAACTTGTTTGTGACGAATGCCACGCCGTTTACGTGGGTCAGACTGGTCGCAATTTCGGGACACGTTATAAAGAGCATTTAGCCGCGTACAGGAATTGCAATCCCGATAAATCCCATTTTGCAAACATCTTTTGGACACTGGACACAACCTAGCTAACGACCACTCCTTTAAAGTCTTACATACGTGTAATAAAGGCTGCGGCTGTGTGTGCTGGAACAGTTAGAGATATTAAAAAGTAATAATAATACCGTTGCATTGCTGAATGAACAAACAAATGTTACTAACTCACCTCTCTTAAATATCTTCAAGCCTGCTCTCTAATAATGTGGGCGTTGCGCGGCGGTTTGTTTTTAATTTTACAAACGGCTGCGTAAGTCCAGCGGTGATTGGTCGCATGTTTTATCGCATGACGCAGTCGCTCGCTACTTAGGTGGAGAGCGGTTGCATCATCGGTTTGTATAAAAGGCACTTGGTTTGGCTCGCCGCTCACTTAGCGGTTAGCCACCGTAGAGTTTATATCACCTGAGGATGCCTCGTGTAGAGGCGAAACACGTGTCGTATTATCGTCAGTGGTGTGTCTTGCCTAGTGTAGTGGTGTTGGAAGTAGCGGTGCTGGGATTAGTGGTGACGGGGATAGTGCACGCAATTGAGGGAGGGCGGGAGGTGCTTCTTCATACTAGGTAAGACACATCATTTTATTTTATAACGCGGATATTTGCGAAGTAAATTTTTGTAAAAGCTTTTATATAATGGATTTCCGCAAAGTAACGCCTGATTCTATTAATTATATTAAAGAGGCTAGCATGGCCGACCAGGCAAGACTCTATGTCAAATTAACAAAACTCCATCGTATTGCTGCCCAAAATGTTTGGTTCAATCAGCAGTGCAAACAACTTCATGTTATTCCCAATTATATTCAAATACGTTCCAGCACAAATAGTCGAGCGGCCAGTATTGCTATTTCTAAAGCTCAGAACATTTGGCTTAATGAGGAGTGTCGTCGTTGGTTTTCCAATAGAGATAATTTAAAAATCCACCTTAAAGTATTATACTCTGAACTTTCATATAAATTACATAATATTGAATTTGATATTTTGGATGGGAAAACCAGAGAACTTGCTTCAATGGCTGTTTATCAGAAATATCAAATTCAGTCCCGTAAATTACAACGACTTGTATCCTCTTCATCCCGTAATCGTAATAACGACATACATACAGAATATCACCAATTTTATCCCCGAGTGAAAAATCTTTCCAATGTCCAGTTTCCAACAGATGAATTGTCCCTTTTACATAAAGGCCTTAAGTATAATTTAACACCTTCGGTCTCCCAAAAATCGTTATAGACTATGGCTGTTGACGTGGAGGTGGCTATTGTGATCGGGAAGAAAGATAACATCGTTAAAAGTTTGGTAGCTAATGAAATTCGGGCTGTGCCCGCGTCTTCCCATTTCAATCCTGAGTTCCCTGTTTTTAAGTCCCTAAAGCAGAGAATAAGGGAAAACGACCTTATTGTTACTAAAGCCGATAAAGGCAATACTGTTGTTATTATGGAGAGTAGTGGGTACAGCCAGAAAGTTAACGACGTTATCCAAGGTGATGACTTTGAGCTATTGGAGTCTGACCCAACCAAAAAGTTTACTTCGGATATTAAGTTATGTATACAACAATCATCATATGTTTTTCCCGATCACAACTTGTCTCGGAGCAATCTTGTTCCAATGAATCCTCAAGCACCCATTTTATATGGGTTACCAAAAATACATAAAGAACATGTTCCTATTCGTCCAGTTGTCTCATATATTGGTGCACCAGCTTATTTCCTTGCTAAAAAATTAAACTTCCTCCTTCGAGAGAAATCTGGATTCAACCCCACTTACAGCCTAAAAAATGGCTTAGATCTCATTTCCAAAATTAAAGATATTCGTATTCCTCCTAAATCCATATTGTTATCTTTAGACGTTGATAGTCTTTACACAAATGTTCCATCCCTTGACTGTTTGCGTATACTCGCAGATCTCTTTGAAAAACGTCGTCTACATCCCGGGGAAACAAATGATCTTCTTAACTTAACCTCTCTCTGTATGAAACAAAACTATTTCCGGTTTAATAACCGTTTCTATCTACAAAAAGAAGGGTTAGCTATGGGGTCCCCTCTAAGTCCCCTTATGGCGGACATTTTCATGGATAATTTCGAAAAAAAACATATAGTTGTGAATCAAAATATCTTATATTACTATCGATATGTAGACGACATAATTATTTGCTGGACTGGCACAAGGAGACAACTGGATGTTTTCCTCAATAAAATAAATAGAGTCCATGACAAAATTAAATTTAAACTTGAATTGGAACAAGATTGTTCCCTTAATTTTCTTGACTTAACAATAACAAGAAAAGAATCGTCACATGTTTTCCAAATTTATCGAAAGCCAACTCACACCGACACGGTCATCCCCGCGTCATCATGTCATCCATGGCAACATAAAGTAGCCGCTTTTTATTGTTACATTAACCGTTTGTTCACCGTCCCATTAAGTAAAGAAAATTATTTAAAAGAACTTAATATAATTTATCAAATAGCGGTCTCTAACGGTTTTTCAAAAAATCTCATTAACAATTTAATTAAAAAGAAACAAAAGCATGTTATTCGCAACTCTCTGTACGCGGTTCAACCTCAAAGTGTTCATCGATATGTGAGCAGTTTGACCTACTTAGGCCCCATATCTGAAAAAGTAGCTAATACTCTTCGACAAAACGGCGTTCATGTGGCGTTCAAAACAAACAATTCTCTTAGAAATATCTGTAATAGTAAAGATAAGTTGGATATTCGTCAAAAGTCAGGTGTTTACAAACTTGTTTGTGACGAATGCCACGCCGTTTACGTGGGTCAGACTGGTCGCAATTTCGGGACACGTTATAAAGAGCATTTAGCCGCGTACAGGAATTGCAATCCCGATAAATCCCATTTTGCAAACATCTTTTGGACACTGGACACAACCTAGCTAACGACCACTCCTTTAAAGTCTTACATACGTGTAATAAAGGCTGCGGCTGTGTGTGCTGGAACAGTTAGAGATATTAAAAAGTAATAATAATACCGTTGCATTGCTGAATGAACAAACAAATGTTACTAACTCACCTCTCTTAAATATCTTCAAGCCTGCTCTCTAATAATGTGGGCGTTGCGCGGCGGTTTGTTTTTAATTTTACAAACGGCTGCGTAAGTCCAGCGGTGATTGGTCGCATGTTTTATCGCATGACGCAGTCGCTCGCTACTTAGGTGGAGAGCGGTTGCATCATCGGTTTGTATAAAAGGCACTTGGTTTGGCTCGCCGCTCACTTAGCGGTTAGCCACCGTAGAGTTTATATCACCTGAGGATGCCTCGTGTAGAGGCGAAACACGTGTCGTATTATCGTCAGTGGTGTGTCTTGCCTAGTGTAGTGGTGTTGGAAGTAGCGGTGCTGGGATTAGTGGTGACGGGGATAGTGCACGCAATTGAGGGAGGGCGGGAGGTGCTTCTTCATACTAGGTAAGACACATCATTTTATTTTATAACGCGGATATTTGCGAAGTAAATTTTTGTAAAAGCTTTTATATAATGGATTTCCGCAAAGTAACGCCTGATTCTATTAATTATATTAAAGAGGCTAGCATGGCCGACCAGGCAAGACTCTATGTCAAATTAACAAAACTCCATCGTATTGCTGCCCAAAATGTTTGGTTCAATCAGCAGTGCAAACAACTTCATGTTATTCCCAATTATATTCAAATACGTTCCAGCACAAATAGTCGAGCGGCCAGTATTGCTATTTCTAAAGCTCAGAACATTTGGCTTAATGAGGAGTGTCGTCGTTGGTTTTCCAATAGAGATAATTTAAAAATCCACCTTAAAGTATTATACTCTGAACTTTCATATAAATTACATAATATTGAATTTGATATTTTGGATGGGAAAACCAGAGAACTTGCTTCAATGGCTGTTTATGAGAAATATCAAATTCAGTCCCGTAAATTACAACGACTTGTATCCTCTTCATCCCGTAATCGTAATAACGACATACATACAGAATATCACCAATTTTATCCCCGAGTGAAAAATCTTTCCAATGTCCAGTTTCCAACAGATGAATTGTCCCTTTTACATAAAGGCCTTAAGTATAATTTAACACCTTCGGTCTCCCAAAAATCGTTATAGACTATGGCTGTTGACGTGGAGGTGGCTATTGTGATCGGGAAGAAAGATAACATCGTTAAAAGTTTGGTAGCTAATGAAATTCGGGCTGTGCCCGCGTCTTCCCATTTCAATCCTGAGTTCCCTGTTTTTAAGTCCCTAAAGCAGAGAATAAGGGAAAACGACCTTATTGTTACTAAAGCCGATAAAGGCAATACTGTTGTTATTATGGAGAGTAGTGGGTACAGCCAGAAAGTTAACGACGTTATCCAAGGTGATGACTTTGAGCTATTGGAGTCTGACCCAACCAAAAAGTTTACTTCGGATATTAAGTTATGTATACAACAATCATCATATGTTTTTCCCGATCACAACTTGTCTCGGAGCAATCTTGTTCCAATGAATCCTCAAGCACCCATTTTATATGGGTTACCAAAAATACATAAAGAACATGTTCCTATTCGTCCAGTTGTCTCATATATTGGTGCACCAGCTTATTTCCTTGCTAAAAAATTAAACTTCCTCCTTCGAGAGAAATCTGGATTCAACCCCACTTACAGCCTAAAAAATGGCTTAGATCTCATTTCCAAAATTAAAGATATTCGTATTCCTCCTAAATCCATATTGTTATCTTTAGACGTTGATAGTCTTTACACAAATGTTCCATCCCTTGACTGTTTGCGTATACTCGCAGATCTCTTTGAAAAACGTCGTCTACATCCCGGGGAAACAAATGATCTTCTTAACTTAACCTCTCTCTGTATGAAACAAAACTATTTCCGGTTTAATAACCGTTTCTATCTACAAAAAGAAGGGTTAGCTATGGGGTCCCCTCTAAGTCCCCTTATGGCGGACATTTTCATGGATAATTTCGAAAAAAAACATATAGTTGTGAATCAAAATATCTTATATTACTATCGATATGTAGACGACATAATTATTTGCTGGACTGGCACAAGGAGACAACTGGATGTTTTCCTCAATAAAATAAATAGAGTCCATGACAAAATTAAATTTAAACTTGAATTGGAACAAGATTGTTCCCTTAATTTTCTTGACTTAACAATAACAAGAAAAGAATCGTCACATGTTTTCCAAATTTATCGAAAGCCAACTCACACCGACACGGTCATCCCCGCGTCATCATGTCATCCATGGCAACATAAAGTAGCCGCTTTTTATTGTTACATTAACCGTTTGTTCACCGTCCCATTAAGTAAAGAAAATTATTTAAAAGAACTTAATATAATTTATCAAATAGCGGTCTCTAACGGTTTTTCAAAAAATCTCATTAACAATTTAATTAAAAAGAAACAAAAGCATGTTATTCGCAACTCTCTGTACGCGGTTCAACCTCAAAGTGTTCATCGATATGTGAGCAGTTTGACCTACTTAGGCCCCATATCTGAAAAAGTAGCTAATACTCTTCGACAAAACGGCGTTCATGTGGCGTTCAAAACAAACAATTCTCTTAGAAATATCTGTAATAGTAAAGATAAGTTGGATATTCGTCAAAAGTCAGGTGTTTACAAACTTGTTTGTGACGAATGCCACGCCGTTTACGTGGGTCAGACTGGTCGCAATTTCGGGACACGTTATAAAGAGCATTTAGCCGCGTACAGGAATTGCAATCCCGATAAATCCCATTTTGCAAACATCTTTTGGACACTGGACACAACCTAGCTAACGACCACTCCTTTAAAGTCTTACATACGTGTAATAAAGGCTGCGGCTGTGTGTGCTGGAACAGTTAGAGATATTAAAAAGTAATAATAATACCGTTGCATTGCTGAATGAACAAACAAATGTTACTAACTCACCTCTCTTAAATATCTTCAAGCCTGCTCTCTAATAATGTGGGCGTTGCGCGGCGGTTTGTTTTTAATTTTACAAACGGCTGCGTAAGTCCAGCGGTGATTGGTCGCATGTTTTATCGCATGACGCAGTCGCTCGCTACTTAGGTGGAGAGCGGTTGCATCATCGGTTTGTATAAAAGGCACTTGGTTTGGCTCGCCGCTCACTTAGCGGTTAGCCACCGTAGAGTTTATATCACCTGAGGATGCCTCGTGTAGAGGCGAAACACGTGTCGTATTATCGTCAGTGGTGTGTCTTGCCTAGTGTAGTGGTGTTGGAAGTAGCGGTGCTGGGATTAGTGGTGACGGGGATAGTGCACGCAATTGAGGGAGGGCGGGAGGTGCTTCTTCATACTAGGTAAGACACATCATTTTATTTTATAACGCGGATATTTGCGAAGTAAATTTTTGTAAAAGCTTTTATATAATGGATTTCCGCAAAGTAACGCCTGATTCTATTAATTATATTAAAGAGGCTAGCACGGCTGACCAGGCAAGACTCTATGTCAAATTAACAAAACTCCATCGTATTGCTGCCCAAAATGTTTGGTTCAATCAGCAGTGCAAACAACTTCATGTTATTCCCAATTATATTCAAATACGTTCCAGCACAAATAGTCGAGCGGCCAGTATTGCTATTTCTAAAGCTCAGAACATTTGGCTTAATGATGAGTGTCGTCGTTGGTTTTCCAATAGAGATAATTTAAAAATCCACCTTAAAGTATTATACTCTGAACTTTCATATAAATTACATAATATTGAATTTGATATTTTGGATGGGAAAGCCAGAGAACTTGCTTCAATGGCTGTTTATGAGAAATATCAAATTCAGTCCCGTAAATTACAACGACTTGTATCCTCTTCATCCCGTAATCGTAATAACGACATACATACAGAATATCACCAATTTTATCCCCGAGTGAAAAATCTTTCCAATGTCCAGTTTCCAACAGATGAATTGTCCCTTTTACATAAAGGCCTTAAGTATAATTTAACACCTTCGGTCTCCCAAAAATCGTTATAGACTATGGCTGTTGACGTGGAGGTGGCTGTTGTGATCGGGAAGAAAGATAACATCGTTAAAAGTTTGGTAGCTAATGAAATTCGGGCTGTGCCCGCGTCTTCCCATTTCAATCCTGAGTTCCCTGTTTTTAAGTCCCTAAAGCAGAGAATAAGGGAAAACGACCTTATTGTTACTAAAGCCGATAAAGGCAATACTGTTGTTATTATGGAGAGTAGTGGGTACAGCCAGAAAGTTAACGATGTTATCCAAGGTGATGACTTTGAGCTATTGGAGTCTGACCCAACCAAAAAGTTTACTTCGGATATTAAGTTATGTATACAACAATCATCATATGTTTTTCCCGATCACAACTTGTCTCGGAGCAATCTTGTTCCAATGAATCCTCAAGCACCCATTTTATATGGGTTACCAAAAATACATAAAGAACATGTTCCTATTCGTCCAGTTGTCTCATATATTGGTGCACTAGCTTATTTCCTTGCTAAAAAATTAAACTTCTTCCTTCGAGAGAAATCTGGATTCAACCCCACTTACAGCCTAAAAAATGGCTTAGATCTCATTTCCAAAATTAAAGATATTCGTATTCCTCCTAAATCCATATTGTTATCTTTAGACGTTGATAGTCTTTTCACAAATGTCCAAATGGGAAACAAATGATCTTCTTAACTTAACCTCTGTCTGTATGAAACAAAACTATTTCCGGTTTAATAACCGTTTCTATCTACAAAAAGAAGGGTTAGCTATGGGGTCCCCTCTAAGTCCCCTTATGGCGGACATTTTCATGGATAATTTCGAAAAACAACATATAGTTGTGAATCAAAATATCTTATATTACTATCGATATGTAGACGACATAATTATTTGCTTGACTGGCACAAGGAGACAACTGGATGTTTTCCTCAATAAAATAAATAGAGTCCATGACAAAATTAAATTTAAACTTGAATTGGAACAAGATTTTTCCCTTAATTTTCTTGACTTAACAATAACAAGAAAAGAATCGTCACATGTTTTCCAAATTTATCGAAAGCCAACTCACACCGACACGGTCATCCCCACGTCATCATGTCATCCATGGCAACATAAAGTAGCCGCTTTTTATTGTTACATTAACCGTTTGTTCACTGTCCCATTAAGTAAAGAAAATTATTTAAAAGAACTTAATATAATTTATCAAATAGCGGTCTCTAACGGTTTTTCAAAAAATCTCATTAACAATTTAATTAAAAAGAAACAAAAGCATGTTATTCGCAACTCTCTGTACGCGGTTCAACCTCAAAGTGTTCATCGATATGTGAGCAGTTTGACCTACTTAGGCCCCATATCTGAAAAAGTAGCTAATACTCTTCGACAAAACGGCGTTCATGTGGCGTTCAAAACAAACAATTCTCTTAGAAATATCTGTAATAGTAAAGATAAGTTGGATATTCGTCAAAAGTCAGGTGTTTACAAACTTGTTTGTGACGAATGCCACGCCGTTTACGTGGGTCAGACTGGTCGCAATTTCGGGACACGTTATAAAGAGCATTTAGCCGCGTACAGGAATTGCAATCCCGATAAATCCCATTTTGCCAAACATCTTTTGGACACTGGACACAACCTAGCCAACGACCACTCCTTTAAAGTCTTACATACGTGTAATAAAGGGCTGCGGCTGTGTGTGCTGGAACAGTTAGAGATATTAAAAAGTAATAATAATACCGTTGCATTGCTGAATGAACAAACAAATGTTACTAACTCACCTCTCTTAAATATCTTCAAGCCTGCTCTCTAATAATGTGGGCGTTGCGCGGCGGTTTGTTTTTAATTTTACAAACGGCTGCGTAAGTCCAGCGGTGATTGGTCGCATGTTTTATCGCATGACGCAGTCGCTCGCTACTTAGGTGGAGAGCGGTTGCATCATCGGTTTGTATAAAAGGCACTTGTTTTGGCTCGCCGCTCACTTAGCGGTTAGCCACCGTAGAGTCTATATCACCTGAGGATGCCTCGTGTAGAGGCGAAACACGTGTCGTATTATCGTCAGTGGTGTGTCTTGCCTAGTGTAGTGGTGTTGGAAGTAGCGGTGCTGGGATTAGTGGTGACGGGGATAGTGCACGCAATTGAGGGAGGGCGGGAGGTGCTTCTTCATACTAGGTAAGACACATCATTTTATTTTATAACGCGGATATTTGCGAAGTAAATTTTTGTAAAAGCTTTTATAACTTGCTTGAGTTACGTTATAATTTGATACACGAGGTGTGATTTACATGGGCTAGTTTTAAAATTCAAAATGTTTAAACGATGTACCGAAAAAAAAAGTTTAACTTTAATGGGCTATTAATTAAAAACACTAAGTTGTACTTCTGTGTTCTAATGTGTTGATAAGTGTTACAGTTTACTGCGAGTATTACGTAGTCGATAAAATTGGGATTTGATGTTGAGGGTCTAGTGGAGAGCGTGGAGCTGTAGCGGTCGCTCTTGAGTGGAACTATGCTGTCGGCTTATGACGCCGCGGACACATTATTTGCCGCTGTTACCGATAACCATTTGAAAAAAAAAGTTCCTACTGAACTTTTTAATGTTTTCTTTTGTGTTACAGTAGCACGTGTGATGTGACTACATGTGCGCGAGTTTGAGGTGAGTGTGTGTGCCTTGCTGGTCGGAACGGACTGCCGGGTCCAGCTATAACATGGCCTGGTTTCGGCAGACGCGTATATGCAGGCGCCGTCCCGGCCGTGCCTCGGAAGTCTTACATTATGTGTGCGCTGAAGTCGTACACTGTGTGCGCGGAAGTCTTATACTCTGTATGCGCGGAAGTCGTGTTCTCTGAACATGCGTCGGGATCTGTCCTGGCAGGCGCAATCCTGGTACACGTTCTTAACGTGGTTCACGTGGTTAACGTGGGATCTCGCAAGATCAAGTACGAGTATGTGTAAGGTACTTCGTATGGAGATGTATGCATACTTGTGAAAGCGAAGTGCTTTATTATAGTTCACGGTATGAGAGCGTATTTCTGTTGAGGGCCCCGTATGTATGATGGATGAGAGAATAGGCAACTGTGTATGTTGTCCTGATAATTAACAACTTGTTTTTCACGCAGATCACGATGACTGCAACCTGGACGATGCCTGTGAACCCTCAGGTGCTCCTGCTGTTCCCGTTGACGCTTTGGAGTGCGTGGTACGGTGCAGCGTCTCGCTGGCGCTGGTGAGATGCGACGGCTCGCTGTGCGAGTGCGGTACGCCCTGTGCTGTTGTTTTGACCATGTGAGCTTGCTTCATGGCAGCTAACTATGGCGTGTGCTGGTTTGTTTTAATAGCCACGTGCGCTTGCCTTACGCCTGCCGCAGAGGCGAGCAGTGAGCGACGTGTTGCTATGTGAGCAATCACAGCGGTGTGCTGATGAATACTGGTCGTACCCATTTTATTACGATTTTGGTGCCGAATGAGAGAGCCTCATCAAAGATTGTGTTGCGCCAAAATTTAGTGGCAAAAGTGAAAATAATATTGTAAATTAAACCGAAATCGATCATGTTAGTGTGCAAAGTATCCTTTCACCCCCATGATCATCTGAGGAAGATCCCCAATCACTAAGTTCCTCGAGAGTTAGATGTCATAGTTGATGACAGTGGTAGTGAGACCAAATTTGATTAAGAATGCTTGTATACTCATACTCAAAACTTTAGACCGCACCTCATGAGTAACATGTGGCGATGGGTCTGTAGGAAATCGTTGGTGCGATTTCTGTCTGTGTTGGTGCATATTTGGCGGCAGATATGTAGCGAATCGTTGGTGCGATTCTGGCATATGTGGCGGCAGATGTGTTGTAGCATATTTGGCGGTGGATATGTGGAGAATCGTTGGTGCGATTCTGGCATATGTAACGGCAGATATGTAAAGAATCGTTGGTGCGATTCTGGCCTGTGTTGGTGCACAGAGCCCCTTGTGTATTGTAGCATATATGACGGCAGATGTGTGGAGAATCGTTGGTGCGATTCTGGCATATGTGACGGCGGATATGTAAAGGATCGTTGGTGCGATTCTGGTCTGTGTTGGTGCACAGATTTCAATGAAAGTTTCACGAGTTGAATATGCATTGCTTATGAATTGTAAAGAGTAAAGAATTGTTAAAATTACTGTGTTGGAACTTGTTGATCGGACCTTCCACGATAAATCATGTTGTGCAGGAAGAACTGTGTAAGAAGCCTTAATACAAGGCATTGTCAATTATGACAGTTGACTATTGTACTTAGACTTAGGAGAAGTAAAGTACCAGTTGGAATCGACCTTGTTTCCATTGGCAGAATAGCCGAGCTAGATTAATCACTGAGCATATTTTGTTTCCAGGCACTGCAACCGAGGACGGATGCTAGTCAGGAATGGCCGTGTCATGAATTGATGGCGCCATAGTGCAACAAGCAGCGCCATCTAACAATTAGTTTTCCGAACTATAATATGCACCTGTTCGTGTGAGGACGGACGAGCGGACGAATTAGTGACTAAATAGTGCTTGTTACAGGAATGCATTAAGGCACACGCCCGAGGACGGTCGTACGTCAGGACGGCCGTGTCGGAGCGTCTATAAAATACCCGGTTGGAACGAGGTAGAATGGAGGGTATATCGAGAAACCCCCTCTTGTGTCGGTAGTATAAAGTTCACTGTAGGTGCCGTGCGCGAGAGATTCCGCCTAAGTCATTCAACGAGGGTGGTCATTCTACTAGTGCTAAGATAGTGTCGTGGTTTTGTTCGTTGTTGTAATTCTTCTAGTGCAGGCAAGGAGGATTGGTGTTGCTGAGAGGCCGCCCTGTGTTACATTGAGATAAGTAGTGTTGCTGTCGGTTTACATATTTTGGTGTTATCATGTATTTACGTACCTCACGTTACACTGGTGTGTAATTGTGGCGGAGACGTGTTACGGTGTGGTCGGACTGTAATTTACTGAATGTATAGTGCGTTACGTTGTCTTATTACTGATAATGATTAAACTGCGTAAGCAAGAGAGCAAGTTGAACATCCGCTCTCAAACTTTTATTATTTTTAACAGTTAACGCTATCCTGATGTATTCCCGAGATCAAAATTGGGATCTCCTGTTGAAAATTCTCCTACAAATATATAATCTCTTTCGCGTACTGTGATCTCTTTTCACTTCCACTGATAGCTTCACTGACTTTCTCAGACTCCAGTGACTTGGATTTCACTGACCTTAATGTAAATAATAAAGAAAATGTCCTGTGAATGAAAAGTTTATTTTATTTTAAGAGATATCAAACTGAAGTGATGTAATGCAGCCAATTAGGAAATAAACACTTTGATATACTCGCGATGTATATGCTAACTATTATCGCTTTGATATACTCGCGAAATTTGTATACCTACAATAAGGCACACACTTAACAGCCTTGTCTAATTAACTTACGTGGGGTCTTCCAAAAATAAGCGAGCAGTCATGTAATAATTTAAAAAATCTTTACGCAAACTCACCACGTTGGGGCGGGTTAACAATCTGCAAATTTTCAACTGACTTCAAAAGAAGAGGTTCTCCATATTCGGATTATTTTTTGTATGTTCAGCGATAACACTTTACCACTTCGTTATATTTAAATATTCGTGTTTGTTAAATACGCAATAAAAGCCGTTAAATAGTTTTAATCAATGATTCTTTTTATATAAGATAGTGAGTACCTTATGTGAGGTCCCATATAAATTTGGTTAAGATCTGATGATGACATTCATGATAAAGTATGGCTTCCTATAGATGGCGGTCAACCATCTCGCACACGCCTGACGAAAAACACCCAGACTGGCGACGGGAAGCAGCGTTAAAGTTGCGAATCGTCTGGTACTGTGATCGCCAATTTGCCGGACCGGCGTGACAATTACGGACAACCTTCCACAGAGTGGGAGAGGCCCAAGTCCAGCAATGGACTGTTTGTTGATAGTTTTATTTTATTCCTTTATTTTTTATTTTTGTATTGTGGGGTCAGTTTACATACATACTCGTAAATGTCACAAGGACAAACATCCATACCCGGAACAATTACTTGTAGGCCAAATACAAATACTTGTTCCGTGCGGGATTCGAACCAGGGGCCCTTAGCGCTGTAACTCATAACTAAGCCACTGCGCCACGGAGCCATAATTTTTAGATATTTCATAATATGTATACAAAATATACGAAACTATTATTTTGTGGATCATTATCATAATCATTACATATCTCCACAGTCCACTACTGAACATAAGCTTCCCCGAATGAATGGAAGAATGGACAATGCCAATTATCTGAATCACCTGCATCAATCAAGTTCTTGCTTCTCTTACCTGGTCTTCGCTCTATCTAAAGTACCCCTCCCTGCCTGTGTCTCGAGTTCCCCTGCCACTTGCGAACATTTGTTCGTCGTTTGTCGGTTCTTCGAGCAATATAGCTAGCCCATTGGCACTTCAGCTTACTTATCCGTTGTTATGGATATTTTAAAAGGAATTTATGTTCAGAAATTTTAGTAAATTTAATTACTTATTAATATATATCAGAGAAAATTTCAATTAACTCGTAAACAATGTATAATATAGAATAAAATGTACGTATCCCTTTTGCTTTGACGAAATGTACTAATTTAATTAAATGTCAACAATGTGTGCTCTTGTTACTTTGTAATCAAATGCGTATTAAGTAAATTACACCTCATATATAATATATACCTAGTCAGGTCATAAGTATTGTCACACAGTAAAAACTTTTCTTTTAGAATGCTGGCCACAAAAAAGTTTATTGAATTCGAATTTCGAATGGTTCATGAAAATAAAACTGTATACTTTTCAGAATTTTACTCGTTTTTAAATATGGAGTAAGAGAGATAAAGAAGACCGTGTTGCAGTTATTGCGTTGCATCGTTGCGGTTACGCGCCAATTCAAATTTTTGACATACTGAAAAATTTGAATATAACCAAAAGATTCGTTTATCGTACCATCAAACGATACAATGAAGACTCTAGTGTAGATGACAGGTCAAGAAGTGGTCGCCCTCGGTCTGTTAGGACTCCAGCAGTGATAAAAGCTGTGAAGGCGCGAATTCAAAGAAATCCTAAACGTAAGCAGAAACTGTTGGCCCTTCAGATGGGGTTAAGCACAACCACGGTGAAAAGGGTGTTAAATGAAGACTTAGGGCTTCGGGCATATCGAAGAAAAACAGGACATCGTTTGAATGCTCGTCTAATGGAACTGAGACTGAAGAGATGCCGCGCTTTGTTGAAGCGGTACGCGGAAAAAAATATCGGGAAATTCTTTTTTCGGATGAAAAAATTTTTACCGTAGAAGAGAGCTACAACAAACAAAATGATAAGGTGTGCGTACACAGTAGTGAAGAAGCGAGCAACCGTATTCTGCTTGTCCAACGAGGTCATTTTCCATCCTCGCTCATGGTATGGTTGGGAGTTTCTTATTGGGGCTTAACAGAGGTACATTTTTGTGAGAAAGGTGTAAAAACGAATGCAGTTGTGTATCAAAATACTCGTACAGTCCTGACGAACCTTGTGGAACGTGTTTCTCATACCATGTTCAATAACAGGCACTGGGTATTCCAATAAGATTCGGCGCCAGCTCATAGAGCGAAGAGCACACAAGATTGGCTGGCGGCGCGTGAAATCGACTTCATCCGGCACGAAGACTGGCCCTCCTCGAGTCCAGATATGAATCCGGACCGAATCCGGAAAATTTATATTAAACATGTGACAGAATTTATAACCTGACTAGGTATATACGCGTACATAATACATCATATATGGATATTTTTCATAACATTGACCAACTAAAAATTTTGGCTAGTTTAAAATGTTTTTAATATTATTTTCTACTTCATTTATTCCAGATTTCTGGAATTTTTTGATAGTTGCGACGCGACGGTATCGGCTCAATCCGCTTGCGCAGTGAATTATAAAGAAATATTTCAATAACGTTTTTGAGTCTACTCCTTAAAAATCGATTTTTATACATATATTAGCCCGGGGTATGAAAATTTATGGGGAGTAAAATCAAACGTTACGTCATGCGTTACGTTATGTATTCATATTACCATGCCAACGTAATTTCTCGCGCAACTTATCTTGCGCAGCCCCCAGCATAGAGTACTCTCGGCTATATTACTTTATATAAACAAACAATCGTCCTTAAGGAATAAACTCGTGCGCTGGAGCTGACACACATAATTTTGTTTTACTTTTAAGTCAAAACAACACACTAGGGCTTAGTTTGTTTGACTCCTAGGCTCCTCCTAGACTTCTAGGCAGAAAGCAGGTCCTAGCAACTAGTTAGTCTTTAGAAATTACAGATAGCACTTTGTGGCTTTAAATTTAACAATGTATATGTTGTAACACGCAAAGAAAATGTTAGAAATAATCTGTATAGCGTTCTGCTACGCACTTGGCCAAGTTTTTAATAGTTAGAGTATTGAAGTATTAAGGTTTTGTGTTGGCGATTTTCTTTTTATAAATAAAAAAGTTAGTGTTATAATTATGAGCTTAATTTGTAAAATATGTTTTAAGTAAACAAGAAACTTTATAGTATTAAAACAAACAGCATTATATGATAGCCTACTAAAATACTTTAAGGAAACCTTGTTGTTTTTAAATAATAAATATCGGTTCAATCAAAGCATTTGTATGTGCTCCTTTACGTAACTGGTAGAAGTTTTCAAAGAGAATAAAACACGATACAAATCAAAAGTATGTAAAGTAAAAAAAAAGTATGTAATGCGTAGGTGCCACCCTCTTACTACTTTCTACCAATAAATATCATTGCTGGCTCTGCTGTTTTTCCGTTTGAAGGACATAGAGCCAGTATTAACTACAGGTTGTGGAGTCATTCCATCTTAGTCCTCATAAGTGCTTTTTATCTGTAGCTTTCTTTTTTTATAGGAGAAGGGTGACAGGCGAGCGAGTGATCTACATCTATCTTCGTCTGCGAATCAAAATGCAGATGAATTGTCAGCCGTGAGGACTATGACGGAATGCCTCTTTAACAATAAAAAGAGACTCCTGTTCTCTATAATCACCATACGAAACGGAGCAGCATTAAGCTGCCATTTTACGCTGGTATTCTGTGATAGTGAGGTCTTTCTCCGGTCGAGTCGACCCATTCGTTCTACAACTATTCAATTAATATAGCTGGAGCATGACTCTACCACGTTTAAAATTGTCTTTGAAGTAGCTGCTGGAAGGCTGCTGAGAGTTTATAGAGCCATTTTAGTTTTTAAAGAAAAAGCTACATATTTACATAACTTCAGAATAATAGTTTAGTTATAATATTCTAAAGATATATAATGTTAGAAAAGAGAGTAATAACAAACAACATAAAGGATCCTTTGCTGCCAATGTATAAAACATTAATTTGGGGTATGTCTGAAAATCGTATTATTGAAACCAATGAAGCAAACCAAACGTAATAAAGTGACGAATTAACATAAGTTGTACGGAATATTTGGGCATTAAAAAGTTTTTAAAATTATAAAGATGATTATTTCTATAAGCGAGATGATCATCACTATAAGCTTAATGGGTAAATCTCCTTTTTGATACTCTTATATATGGCTGCGATATGGTAGTCAAAAATATATGAGACAATAGTCATAGAAGAATTAAAAAAATAAGATGATCTTGAAAGATACAAAGGACATGGGAAAAGAAAATTTAAAATTATAAAATTTATATTCTTTATTACAAATGTCGATATTCAGACTACAAATATCGATATTCAAAGTATTCACTGTAAGCACGTACTCGTATATACTGATTCATACCATTTTTTCATAGAATAACGGTGATAATCGCAATTGACAGTAAGTGGAGGCTATGACTCATATATCTCTACATCTATCCTCGATTAAGAATCAAGAAGAGAACGTTTTAATCGTAACTAACTTAAATTAAAAATTTATAACCTAACATAACAAAAAGATCTGATGATCTTCAAACGACTAAACAGATTTTCTTGAAACATAGCATCAAAACATTCTTGTGGCTTTAAACCTTTTTAAAAGTCATAGGACGTAAAACATTGTGCGAAGTCACGTCGTTTTTTTATATCACGTCATTTTCTTTTATATCGTCAGAGGAGGTAAAACATAGTGCGAAGTCACGTCGTTTTCTTTAGCCTGGCCTTGGCGGGAATCAGTCAGATTCCAGAACCAAAAAATATCCAGCCTTTACGATGATTTATATCTTGCCAGTTGTAAAAAGTTATAGAAGAGTAACTAATTTCTTTTGGTATGGTCCTTATAAGGAATGTCAACGTTCTGAGTAGAATCATACTAATAGATGGCCCTAAAGCAGACACTTAGGATGAAATAGAGGCGAGCCTTATTTATTGCGATGGATGGAGATGGATGGAAAAAGATGAATCAAAATTAGGATAATTTTTAATTTCAATATTCTTACGAATCATCATTGGTAGGAATTAATGTTCTTTAGCGAGGATTTGTGATTTAACAAATCTCATGTAATAACATAGACGATCCTGAACATGTTCTTATAATGGGAAAGTCTTGCATTATTTATATTGCTAGAATTCAAGAAACTCACAAAAAGAAATAAAAACAAATAATTTAAATCTAAAGGTATCCCGGTTTAACTGTTACATCAGTACGTCAAACACCACACATTTGTAAGGGCCGATCGGTAGGCGTTGTTGCCCGTTAATCAGTTTAAATTTAGGATAATTTCATATAAAAGTAGAAGCCTTATTGACTCATATTTTCAAAACCTGCATTAACGGTATATCATTATTTATATATTTGAACTTAAGTTTAAAATTTGGTTACTCTTTGGTTGAAAAATAAACCTCTATATTAAAAACAAATCATATATTACAAGTACTAACACAGGTTTATCTGATTTACAATAAATTATAAATAATTATTTTTTTAGATTATAGGATTCCTTTTTGCCCAGAAGTCCGTCATGGTAGGGACCACCTTCTTGCCTTTAGATCCCTAAAGGTGAACCTGGCATCTTTAGACTTCTTTGTTTGGAGTTGACTGTAGATGTTCATGGACTGCATTAGCCTGAATGCATCATGTGAACTGTAACTTTGTTAGTCACTTCAGTTTTAACATAACAAAAAATACTGTGCAGTGACGGCGTAAGTATATTCACTACCTTATAATATCATCCCGTTGCCACGGGATATTATAAGGTAGTATAATATGTCGCGAGAAGCGACATAGGGAAACAGTTTCAACTTCATTAGGAGAAGGGCAGCAGCATCTCCCTTATAACAACTGAAAATAATAAAAAGTAGTTTTTTATTCGGACTTTACATAAAGTATTGCTTTTCTTTACATAACTAAAATGTCTCGACATTGTAACCTATGTATTTTAATAAAGACGATTTGTTGTAATATTTTTATAATTGTTAAAGCGTGGCTCTAACACGTAAACGTTTTTTTTTTTATAGTCACCACGTTGAGGTATGCTCACGGTACAAGTATTATGGCCTACAAATAATTGTTTAGGTTCTGGATGTCATAATGGAAAGGGTAAAAAAGGTTAAAATTACCTTTCTCACTGTTTGTTATTATAACTAAAACAACTCCCTGATTTTTATGATTGCAAATTTTAGATTTATTTATCAAATGACTTGAAGATCTGAATTGACAGATTTTTAAAATCTAATCTATACATGTATTAGTATTTAACATTTTTTTCATAGTATACAAAAATATTTGCATGATCGTTAAAAAGTAATATAAAAGGTCTATATATTCTGTTAAGTTAGTACAATGTAGCACATAACGTGTGTTTCGTTTTGTTTTGTTTTGTTGTTAGTACAACATACTGAGTACAAACGTAATATACAATTATAAATCACTAACTCCTTTCAGTCGTAAATCTCTGTTGATTTGTTTATATCCGAACTTTTATTTGTTAGCGAACAAGTGTTTCTTTTTGCATATTACTTTTTAAGAATAATCAATTATAACAAAGTTTTTTTTAATTTCGTCAAGTGCGAAAGTATTTGAAAATTACAACTGAGATCGAAATTATTCAGAAGAACATTATCATTATTCATTATATTATTTTTCCAAATATTATATATCTTTTACAAAGATGTTTTAAAAGAAGACTGTACAGTACTAGTACAATATAAAACTAATCCCCCTTCCCCTGAAAAGAATTCATGATTGTAGGTACATATAAATTTAATTTTATTATTGAATTAAATATAAATTTAGTTTTGTCTCAAACCACAATGGAATCATTTAAAAAGAGTAATCGACTGGCCATATTATTATCCTACTGAGAAGATAGCTTTACCATTATACTAACCCAATGATTTCTTGTATTTGTGGAGAGAAAATAAATAAATTTTCAATACTACATATGAAATGAAACCAATTTTATAGATTTTATCTCGTTTAATTTTAACTTTGTAATTCCCTTGTTTGACGTCCCAATGTCATAGTTAGCCCGGTTACAACCTTCAGTTGTTGAATATTAATTTTTGGTCCGATCTACGCCGAACAAGCTTTCAGCATCTTGAAGTCTTACAGTGGTATGCTTGGGTTTGGATTTAAGAGCTGGCACTGGGGTGCCCCGGCCCAGAGATGAGAACAGTATTCCATGTGAGGCCGAACTTGCGCTTTGTGAAGTTGCAACCGATGTGCCGGCATGAAATACTGTCTCGCTCTGCTGAGCATGCCAAGCTTTTTAGAGGCCAATTTGGCCTTCCTTTCCAAGTGACCACGAAACTGCACACTATTCGATATGTCGACGCCGAAGATTCCGATGCTAGCTGAGGCAGCAAAGGGAGTGCTTTGAAACTGAGGAGATACGACAAAAGGGGTTCTTTTTAACGGTAAACGCGCAAACTTGTACCTTTTGGTGATTGAACTGGACTAGATTTAGTCGCCCCCAATCCGAGACTTTGTTCAGCAAAGACTCGACTTCAGACACAAGTTTGTCCCGGTACTAGGCGACGTTTTCCCGAGAAATATTCGCACGGCTGGTATATAAGGCATCACCAGTGCTGTTGTCTGCATAGCAATGATTGTTACGTTAATGGTGAGATTTTATTCGGCCTCTTATTAAAACAGAGTCTCGTTGAGATGATATTAATTGGGTCACAACTTGTCTGCTACCCAGTCTTCGTTGACACTAAACACACAGTATACTGATAGTATTGGCATTAGGGCGCTGGAGCTCATTTTCAAGATTTGTGCCGACAGATAATTCTTGTAATACGTTTGCAAAACATTGTGAACATATTGGTGCATTTTCGTCCATCTAAAAGAAAACAATCTTATTTTAATAAACTATCTATATTGCAGAAGCGCATTTTAAACAGTGCAACATGTTTTAACAGGTGAACTAAAAGAAAATTATATCATTTTAAGATATCGCAGCCATTATGAACTTATGTAGAAATTAATACTTATTAACAGATTACAGATAGAAGCATGTCATTCAAATGCGTTTAATAGCTTAAGGAAACATCTTTCTTTAGTACATACCTGCTTACTGATTCAAAATGTGTTACTGATTCAAAAATCATAAAATCCATAAAACAAAAGCAGAGTGAAACAAGTAGTAACTGATCCAAAGTCCAAACAAAAAACTAAATCGCCAAAGAAATCCACAATTAAACGCATTCACGAGTTCACAACTACACAACCAAGCTCGGAATAAATAAAAATATCACTTGACAGAAATGACATTTGACAAACAACAGCGTCTTTTTATGACTGGAAGGGCGCCGTCTTGTAAAACCATAAAAAACTTGGGATTGCATTTTTATTGTTAGCAAGTTATTTAGTTTGATTTATTCTTTCATTTTATTTTTAACAAAATCCCTGAATTTTTCTCTTTTTTACGGTATACTGTACATAGACTGGGCCAGAAATGGACCGTCTCCTCTTCTGAATTATACGAGGGTGGATTGAAAAGTACTCGGCCTAACCAAGAAAATAAACACATACTAAATCAGTTATATTTTTATTTTTCTACATAATCACCATCAAGTTCAATACACTTTTGCCACCTCCCCTTCCAAGCATTTAGACCGTTGAAAAAAAAATGATTCTTCCTTAGAGTCAAAATATGCGTCTACATACGTCTGTGAATACGGCGGATGCGGTAACAGTTCAAAGCCACAGTTGTGAATTTCAGCCATTGACTGTACTGACGTGTGAACACGGGCGTTATCTTGATGAAACAGGACTTTTCTTCTGAGCATTCCTCGACGTTTTTCTTTAATTTCCTCTCGTAAACGACGTAGTAAGGTGCAGTAGTAATCAGAGTTTATATTCTGATCCCTTTCAAGATAATCAATCATAATCACACCTTTCGAGTCCCAGAATACTGAAGCCATCACCTTATTTGCCGACAAAATGGACTTAGCCTTTTTAGGGGGTGGTGAACCAGGTCTTCTCCAATGTTTTGATTGTTGTTTTGTTTCCAGTGTACAGTAATGAACCCATGTTTCGTTCATAGTAACAAAACGATTCAAAAAATCATCTGCATCGGCTTCAAATAACTGCAAACAGTCGCGTGAAATAGTCAATCGCGTCCTTTTTTGTTCAACTGAAAGCAGTCGCGGAAGCCACCTCGCAGACACCTTGTGGAAACCCAACTCGTTGACAATGATGTTTTGAGTTCGTTCATAGGAGATGCCTATAATCTCGGCTATCTCTCTAATTTTTAATTTGCGGTCTCCCATTATTAAATCAAGTACTTTTTTAATATTTTCGTCAGTAGTTGACGTCGAAGGCCTTTCAGAGCGGGGTTCATCTTTCACACTCTCTCTACCACGCTTAAATTCTGCTATCCATTTTTTCACGGATGAATATGACAGAGCACAATCGCCTAATGTACTGACCATGTCATCATGGATGGCTTTTGATGATAGCCCCTTCTTATGGAGGTACTTAATGACGGCACACTGCTCGATTTGCTCCATTCGCGGAAATTATGTCCGATTACTTTGTTAATAAATTTATAAAATCACAACTAATTATCGCACACGTTTCGAACTTCACACAATGAACTAGTCTGAACTGAACTAAATAATGTGGGTAGATTTGATTTTTAGAATTGAATGGATCTGTGTTAGGCCGAGTACTTTTCAATCCACCCTCGTACTTCTGACCCAGGCGTCCAACTGATGGTGGACTAAAACAATGCATTCATATATATATGAACACTAAACTTACTAACAACCCTGGTAAGCAGGGCTGCATTACGATTGCGAGGTTATTATAGGCTCTGCGCTCTGATGAAATGAAAGATAAAAGCCAGAAATATTCTATCCGTATTCTTAGCGTGAATAGTTTGGTGGTTATTGCAATAAATAGATACAATTTGGCACATTCTTAGAAAGCTCTAAATTCAAAATCTAAAAAAGACTAAAGAAGAAAAAGTGAAAATAGCTTAAACCCTTAGATTATATAACATTTTATATAATCTAAGCTTAAACCGTTTTATTGTTGTCATTGCGCGATCTCAGAACAATCGCTTCGTCCCCAAATTATGCTTTGATCCGCTCCGCGATACTTAAATTGCTCGTAAATCGCGTCATCTAGACATGATAAAAGGGAGACTAACAATCTGTCGGATCAGAGGAAAATTGTTCTGTTTTTTACAGGATACATTTCTGGCAGTATGTGCAGGACTAGCATGACTTAATTCTTTCTTTTCCGTTCCATCATCGGACTATTCGATGCTTGTGTGATGCCCGCCCATTTGTTGTCGACATATCACGCATTCAAACCAACGGTTTGCTTCGTCGTTCATAAAGTGTACTTGAGTAATTGAAGCGTTGCATTATACGGTTACAATTTGATTAAATAAATCGAACATTATGGGTAAATAAACATCTGTGTTCCTTTAAGTTTTTAAGTGTGTGGTAAATATCTAATAAAATGTTTCTAAATTTCTATTTGAAACAGACACATAGAAGATGAATATGATTTAATAAAAATAAAACTAAATTTTACGACAATTTACATTACATACATTCTTGGTTTCATTTCACGAATGGGGAAATCAATGCAGACAAAGTCCGTTCTTTAAATTATTTAAAAAATCCATTACAATCATACGTACATACGTAGCAATTTTTAGTGCTGATTTACCACGTGCTCTGTGGTTAAGGAAAATATCGTGAGGAAACCTGCATGTCTGAGAAATAAGAAAAAACTATATTTGGAAGACATGTGAATTTCGTTAACATGCATTGGGGCGGGGAGGCAGACGTTTTCTTGCCCTAATACCCTCTCAAGTATGAGAGGAGGCCTGTGCCCCGCAGTGGGCTGTAATTTTGACATAGATACGTACAGATCAAACAGCTCGACGGCGCTCCAAATTGAAATAAATTACGTTTAGAAAATACTTCTAGAATGATATTTTTCTTTTAAAACTTTAAAAAATGTTTATATTCGGTTGTAGGAGAATTTTTTAACTAGGACTCCGCCTGTGTATCTATGTAGCCTTTCTCGGTATTATAATTAAGGCCATTAGGCTGTACATTTACTGCTTTAATATTAATTACAGGTGCTGCCTAATTAGGAAAGACAATTATCAATTTATTTTCATAGCGAAAAAATGACCATTTCTCTGCCTAAGCTTAAATAGCTCACTATACAGCAAATGCTACTCCAGAATTTTATTAACACTTTTTCCCATTTAAAATTCTAATTCTCCACTATATCTTAAAGATAACTTTAACTTTCCCAATCTATTTCCAGCCGTGAATTTCGTCCCTCTAACGCTCTTAAAGTTAGTATTCCAGAAAATTTCACAGTTCAGGTTGTTATCTTCTGGAACGCCTTACCGGAGGAAGTAACGAATAAGCTTTTGTTCTAAAGATGGGTGCGACAACGTTGTTTAGAGATAAACGACAATTAATTGATTTCCTCCATTTTTGTTACATGTATATATGTGTGTGTTTGTGTGTAAATTAAATGTTTAAAGTGGGTCACTTTTAAAAACGAACAAGTAATAATCTATAAATGTTTGTTTTTCATTACACTTTATTTTTATGACAGTAATCATGCTAATAATATTACACTCTCAATTATTTTTCTTGTTAATAGTTTTCGTAAGGTCTACTTAATTTATAAACATAAACACTCACGTCTGTCACCCAGAGGGATAGGCAGAGACTATGGAGTTCCATTTGGCACGATCCTGACACACCTCTCTCGCTTCCTCCACATCCATGTACCTACGCATACACGCTCGTCGGTTAAAGGTAATCGCCAATTTGGCCGATTAACTTTCGCCTAGGGCGTCCCTTCCCGACTCTGCCGTTCACCTCTGCAACATAAATTTACTTTGTCACTCTTTCCTCATTCATTTTTTCTACATTACCAAACCACCGAAGCATTCCTTTCTTAATACTGGTCACAACATCATCTTGCAAACCACATTCTTCTCTTATTAAGCAATTTCTCACTCTGTCATTCACTCCTTAATGATCACATTTCTACAGCATGAATTTTACTCTTGTGCTTCTTCTGCCACACCCAACTTTCACTACCATACATTAAAGTAGGTACTAACACAGCATTGTGAATTGCCATACGTGCCTTTTTGGACACATTCTGACTTTTCACAATAGGGTGTACAGCCCCATTCACTCTATTTCCTGCATTCACTCGTCGTTCTATATCCTTATCATATCTACCATCCCTGCTAAACACATCCCAAATACACAAACTCATCTACTTGCTCTACCAACTCCCCTTCTATTCTTATTTCACATATCGTTTTACTATCTTCTCTTTCAAAAACCATAAATTTCTTCTTACTTGCCTTCAATTTTATTCCCTTTTCTTTTAATGTCCTGTTCATTAATGTAACCATCATTTGCAACTCGGTTGCCGACGACGCAAGTATGACTTGATCATCGGCGTACAAAAGGAATTTGACGGTTAACTCACCCATTCTTAACCCGCATTTTTCTACTTTCAAATTTTCCAAACAACTGTCCATAAATAGGTTGAACAGCCACGGGGAAGCCACACAGCCCTGTGGTTTGTGTGTTTATTGATGCCAAACCAGTCCGAGTAGGCCCCGTTGATCCTGAGACAAGCACGAGAGTCCCTATACAGAGACTTCAATGCCTGTATCAACCCAGCGCTCAACCCAAATGAGTTCAGTGTTTGCCATAACACATCCCTGTCCACTCTGTCATAAGCCTTCTCCATGAACGCACAAAAAACTTTTTGATTTTTGGCCAAAAACTTCTCCACGTTCATGCGTATAGAAAAGACCTGATCCGTACATCCCATTCCCTTTCTAAATCCCGCTTGCACATCCCAAATTTTTCCATCAGTTTCTTTCATGACTCTTTCAATTAGTACCTTAGCATACAGTTTACCCACAATGCTAAGAAGGCTGATACCACGGTAGTTTTTACAGTCCTGTTGTGATCCTTTTCATTTATATATTGGGACTATCACGGCTTTGCACCAGTCTCCCGGTACCCGCTTAAGTTCCCAACATAAATTAAACAAGGTGTACAGCAGGTCTGCCACCACTCCTTCTCCAGCCTTTAGCATTTCGAGAGATACTCTATCATATCCGGCTGCCTTACCTGTTTTCATACTTTTCATTGCTTTCATTATTTCATCTATACTTATATCTCTATTTATTTCCTCTTCTTTCGGAATTTCTATTTCATTTAATTCAGATGTCTCATCACTCATAAACACGCTTTCAAAGTATTCCTTCCATATCCTTAAACTGAAAACTTCGTCATTCAGAATACAGCCATTCTGTTCTCTTATAGCATTAATTCGAGGCTGTTTTGAATGTCCCCTGGCAGTTCTTACGAGTTTCTAGAACATTTTAATGTTTGCCTGGAAGTTATCCGATATTCTTCTATCATTCTTATCAGTTCTTTCTTGCTTTTTCCTTTCAACTACTTCTTTTACTCACTTATTTAGATGTCTAAAGACTGCCCTTTTCCTTTCAATATCATCATTCGTACTGCTAGAATTACTAGCCTTGGTTGCTAGTAAATCTAGCCATGCTTTCTTATTTGATTTAACTTCCATCCGTACCTCATCATCCCACCATAATATGTTATTTTTCCTTTCATTCGTCCTCTTACTTACACCACATACTTCGGTAGCTGCATCCACTAAACCTTTCTTGACATTATACCACACAGTCTCCAAGTCAAAATCTTTCATACACAATTCAGCCATAACACTTATATTTTCTCTCAATCTACATTTGAACTTCTCTTTCACACCTTCATCTTGTAACGTCTCTGTTCTTATACGCTGTAACGCAGTGGTAGACACAGATGTTCGATGCCGCCAACGTCTAAAAAGACCATTAATTCGGCATAAGACCAAGTAATTGTCCATCCCTACGTTAGAGCCCCGGTAAACCCTTGTATCTACCACCACGCTCCTCATTCTTTCATCAACAATTATGAAATCTATCATACTTCTATCATCACCTCTTTCCTATGTATACGTGTGAATCTTCTTATGACGAAAGGAAGTGTTCGTCACAAAAAGATTCTTTTCCACACATACGGTGAGGAGGCTTTCACCATTCTTATTTATACTTTTATCACCAATCGTTCCCAATATCCTTTCATAACCAAGCCTCCTCACCCCAACCCTTCCATTAAAATCACCTTATATCACAGTATTTTCATTACCCTTGCATTTCATTAGCACCATTCTTACCAACTCCCGAAACTGCTCTCGGATGTTAGTGGGCTTAAACGTGTCTGGGGCCTAGTCCCCTAAAACAAACAACTTTTTTAAGCGCACTTTCATTCGTATCCATAGCAGTCTAGGGCTTACACATTCATACTCTTTCACACAATGACCCATTCTTTCTGACAGGATGATACCGACTCCCTGGCATGCCTGCTTGGTCTCGTCTACACCAGACCAGTACGCGGTATACATGCCATGTGTAGTGGCATCCTTTCCCTTCCGTTCCGTCTCATTTACACATAACACGTCTATTCCTCTATCATACATCATATCGCATACTTCATTCATCTTATCATTCATTCCTCCACATACATTCAATGTAACCAGACGGGCTTCCGCAGTCCACTTTTTGCCTCTCCGGGGGACAGAACGTGACGGGTAGCGAACCTCGTCGCCGGTTTTCCTCCCGGAGATTCTTCGCACTCCTGCCCCATTAAAGGGGCGCCGGGAACTCGGGGCCATTTCGTAAATTTTTTGCCTCATGGTGCGAAAATAGGGTGTGGTATTTTTTAGGCCGCTACCACACGGCCAGGAGCCGAGTCTGTTCTTTCGGCTTTGTCGCTTGTATAGCACCACCCGGGGGACACGTGTAGAGTGGGCCTAGGATTAGGTGGTCGAAGCCTACGGACGCGAGCGACTCATCCCTATAATTTAATAAAGTAAAAGAAAAATATCCAATTTTGTGAAACACGTTGTCACTCACTTAAAATAAAAACTTAAGATTAATTACTTATAATATTAAATACTTAAAATGTTCGTAACATTTTCTTAATTAAAAATTTAAGACTATTTCTTTTTGAAGAAAATGGAATTAACCCAAAAAAGTGTACAAAATAAGTGTTAAAAGACCTACAATTTAATGCATACATAAATACACTCTCACGCTTGTCACTCACAGGGACAGGCAGAGACTACCGATTTACATTTGGCACAATCCAAGGTTTACGAGTATAAGCGAGTAACAGTAGACTGATAAAAAGCCATTGTAGTCATATTGTATTGGGGAAAAGAATCACAGTAGGACTATAAATACTACAATGGAATCAAACTGCTATCAGAATAAATGTACCATTTTGTAAAAACTGCCAAATATGTTAAAAAATATGCATATATTTATATCTTTAAGTTTTAATCTCAGAAAGTGTAAAGAGCATTCAAGATGTTTTAATATCAGCGAGATAAGGACCGACAAGTCATACATGAATATTCAGATTAGTGAAATGTAGCTCAAAATAAAGTTGACGTACACAAGCGATACTTACTTATTATCATAAATTGAAGAAAGTGAAATATATATTTTTCTTTCTTACAAATATTTTATGAAATGTTATGAATAAAATTTTGTGCTGAGGAACGAATAATGTAATATTTATCAAATCAACCAGTTTATCTACAGTGTTACGAGTATACAATTTACAAGCGTCAGATGATATGGAATAGACTTTTTTCACGACATTGGCGTTTATTTCCATCCATTTCATTAAGAATGAAAATGATATCGATATATGACATCGATTAGATGCAAACCATCTTATCGAATAAGAAAAAACATACAAACAAAAATGCTGTGTTGTGTCATGTTTTATGTGAAATAAAGAGTATAAATAAATAAATAAATAAATAAAAAAACAGGTGACTTGATTATATAAAATTTATATTAAGAATAATTAGTTTTTCTTTATATCTTTTGCTATATTCCTATTCCATTTTTTCAAATTAAGCATCTTAAGATTATTTTCTGAACATTTTCCCAAAAGTTGAGGTTACTACATAATAATAAGCGAAGTTTTGCAACACGCATTGATCATGAGCTGTGAAGACCCTAGTGAAATTGCACGGTCATGAAATTATTGTACCTAATGTTATTGGTTCTTAACAGGTCTGAACATTTTCTTCAGATTATTCAAATGTCCCGGCAACGGGTGAAAAGTTAATTACGTAAATTCCATTGAACTCATACCTACACACAACAAGCTAACAAAAGTGTGTTAAAATACAAGACTTGCTAAAATAGGTTTATAGGATTGATTTCAAACGTAGTTACGCTGCTTTTTATTATATTTTGGTATTTTAGTCGTATCACTAAAAGGAAAAGATACTGACTTCTAAGTTACAGTTGTTACAATTTGTTTAGAAGACAGAGTTCTATACATATTCGTTAAAATACTTATAGAAAATAAAGAATGTATTGACTTACTGATGTTTATTTAAACAAAGTCCTTTGAATAAATGGAAGGAAATATGTAAGAAAAAATAACCGCTAGAGAAAAAAATTAAAGACAATTGTAACAGACATTTAACAGTGGTAGAGCCACGCGGCAGCTTTTGTTGTCGCACGGATGGGCCGGCTCGAACCGGGGTGGTACCACGACCTCACAGAATACCAGCGTGAAGTAGAGGTTTACCTCTGCGTTTCGTTTGGTGAGTGCAGGTGGCCGGAGGCCCTTTTTACTGGAAATGAGGCATTCCATCTTAGTCCTCACGGGTGACAACGCATCTGCATTTTGATTCGCAAACGAGGATAGATGTAGATGTCTATGGGCCGCAGCAACCACTTACCATCAGGTGGACTGTGTGCTCGTTTGTCACCCTTGTCCTATAAAAAAAAATACAAAGTTTATTAAAGATTTTTTCATAATACAATTTTAGATTGAAATTTTTTTACACATTTTTATAAGAAAAACATCAACGAAAATTCCAATAAAGCTTAATGACAACAATGTCGCGTTAAGCTCATTGAAATGGGGAGAGGCTAACAAAATCTCACACGTTTGCAAGCAAAACAAAATGGTGGTTTACATGTCCGCTTAATCCAGAAAGCACAAACATTCATTTTCATTATTTCGCTTCGTTAGGGGCACCCTTCATTAGTAAATTATGTATATGGGTTTCTTCGGTTTCAATTCATTTCGTGTTTAATACAAAACACAACATTTATCGTAAAGCCAATTTGTATACCTGTGTGAGTGATCGCTACGCATTCGAGTGTATTACGTATCGCATTTGCGTTTGTGTGCAATACGCGTGTAATACCAATGGTACAGAATTACCCCAAAAATATGGGAGTTTATAAATATTTTAAGTTTAGTGTAAAGGATAATTTTCATCATTTCTCTTGCTAATTTTTACGTTATTTGCTTTCATTAGTGAAATCTCATGTCATAGTTAACCACGGCTACCTCCAGATTATTTTTGTTTAAATGTTTTTCGGTTTACTTAAATGGGTAGTAAGCAGGAGCATCCCAATCGACAGCTGTAACAGCTCAAAATCCGATGTCAGTACTTTATTTTTATATCAACGACGATTTTTTCTGGAAAGTGGACTGAACATTGGACGTTTCTGGTTTAGTTTTCCGACAATGTAACCATCTCTAAACAATCAGTCTCAAAAAAATAGTTACAAACTATAAAAACCACATTAAAATCGGTTGAGTGCTCAGAGAGCTGTGAGGTTGAAGGAACAAACTAACACTCACAAAAACAATCATCGTTCATGTTAATAAAACTCTTAAGTCATACCTCGTTTCTTTTTCGAGAGATTTTAAAATGCTAAAAATATGGGTAAATAGATTTCATGCCCTTGGCAACACTGAACAGTTGTGGCGTCACATTAATGTCAAATTATTATTTTTTCGTTTTCATATTTAAAAGTCGGTAACCAAGATTTACAAAGTGAAATGAATATTAAGGACAGAATATTATAACATGTTAAGGCACTTTTCTTTTTTAAAGTGTAATTTTTACAGGATTTCATATCACAAACTGCCGTTTTTACAAAATCAAACCACCGATTCGTGACGAGCGGGGAACGTTCCTTGGCGTGTGGCGCGTGGATTGAACGAAGTAGTAAATATTGACTACTTATATTTGACTTCAATTTACGGTGGCCTTCTGGAATCTGGACATTTTATATAATCTAAGACTTACCCCTTATTTGTCTTTCTCTCTGCTAGAACCAAGGTAGAATACCAAGGTAAAGAACGGACTCATGAAAAAATAAACAAAAATTAATTTTTATTAATTATTTTGTATGCGCTTCTTTATACCATTATCGCGACAGTTTATCAAAATCCCACTGTAAACATAACCCTCCCCCATATAGATTGATTGATTTACTATAGTTGCCACGCTTGGTAAGCGGGTTGGCAGCCGCATTTTTTTTATTAGGAAAACGCTACTGCCAATTTACAGTGAGAAACTGACACTTCTTACGGCATCAATGGGACGATATGGGGTAGTGGATATTCTAAAACCGCCAATTTACAGTCAGAGTGAGTAGAATTTTTTATTAACCGTGGCTAAGTCACATTCGCTAAACCTCTAAAAGTCCTAATTTTAAGACTTGACTTTGCGTTCTCACTCTGAGTACTTTGTGTACTGTATATTAGTTTGTGGACAGTGGAAGGCTATTATTATATACTACCTTTCTATCTTTAGTATCCGCATATGGTTAGAAGTGGGGCCCTGAACCAGATCCGTCTTTGGTGGCTGACAAGGTTAGTGCGTTGTGGATATCGTCGAAAAAAGTTATAAATATAAAAGTTACTATTCCAACTATTCTAAATACAATTGATTGTACATTTGACTGTAAATTAGATATACGAAAATCGGATAAAGATAACTTAAAGTGAACAATTATACTTAAAATGTTTTGTTGTCCATTATAATATAAAGTTTATTAAGGGCCACATAAATCTATTGACAAAAAATGTGGTGAAGTGAAGAGGTACAAAAGATGTCGACTAATGTTTTGGAGTACGTTATTTATTTAATTAATTAATAGTGTATGTTCATCACTACATCTTTTTATAGAAGAAATAATGATAAGCAAGCACAGCGTTCACCTGATGATGAGTGAATGATCTGGCTCATAGACACCTGCATTTTTAAGTACTTAATTAAGAATTAAAATGAAGATGCGTTGTCTTCTCTGAGTGCTAAGGTGCAATGCTTCGTTACAAGTAAAAAGTATTTCTGTACAATAAAGGTTACAGACGAGCACACATTCCACCTAATTGTAAGGTCGAATGGTATCGGTGCTGTGGCCCATACATCTATATTTCTATCCTCGGCTAAGAATTAAAATGCTGATACGTTGAGGAATAAGGGAATGCTTTGTTTCCAAGTTCTTTTTATTTAGCGCGCGTAACACGGCGCATTATGTTGCAATTTTACGCTCATATTCCATGAGAGCGTGTCCCCGTCGAGCCGTCTTATTAATACTGTAGTCTTAAAACATCTGCAACATTGTAATACTACGTATATCAATCTTGTTTCTTAACGAGTATTAAATCACAACCATAGTAACATTTTTTCCTTTTTATTTTGTTAAAATGATTAGTGCTACAGATTTAAAAAAAATGTTTAAAACAACTGGACATGGCCCTTTCCCGTTGTAGGCAACATGATCCTTAACCGTCACGCTTGGCAGGCGGGTTGGCAATCGCAGTGCCATACGTCTCACACCCTCGACGTTGCTTCCTATCTCCGGTCTGGGTATATACGAGTGGTATAAGAGATTATTATAGCGCCATCTATCGGAAGCCATAAGATGTTTCTGGTATTTCACACACAACGATCACGACACGAAATGGAGTGATAGATATCGCTGCAACGAATCAACCCATAAACCCTAAACTTAAACCTAGTCGGAACCTAAACCTACCTATGTTCACGCCACTTTGCAACTACTGCCTACGCTTATAATATTTGTTAATTGTTAGCCAATAACAATATTGGAAAGCCCATTTTCGGGTTTCCTATCTACCGTCTTTTATGCCTAGCATATGCACTCTTGTGTAAAACGGGGTTCTCACAATCAGTCAGGAAACTAATCGCACCGCAAATTATCTCGCGTGATCGATCTCGCCCTTGTGCGGTTTAGATATTGAACTATACAGGAATGCAGCAAGGAGCACGTCGCTGGGTCGGATAATCCTGCAGATCATATCATATTATAAAAAAATTTGTAAAATCGTCCCATAAGAAAGAGTACTGTTACCTGACATACAAGCTTATTACTTAGTTCAAGCACCGATGCAACTGTACGTTATTAAAAAAATCCTGAATAAAGAAATGATTATGTATTTGGGGTATTTATATAGTTTTCACATTTGCTTGAGCTATATAAATATATAAATGAAAATGATAAATATCATGGAAATATAATTAATACCTAAAATACATAAATAAATAAAACCCAACCCGGTAAATTCCTCGACAGGGGATCAGGGGAGACCAAACGGCCTAGCTTTAGGGGGAAAGGGAAAGAAACCGGGAGCGGATTCGAGAAGCACCGTATTCTGTATTTGAGATTTATTATTATTTATGCTCGATTCCCAAAAATGCCGATATAAATTTGAATAGTTAGCATTTATTTTAAGTTTCTTGCAAAATTTATTTAATTTTCTTCGATTCCCACTCCGGATTTACCTCTCTTTACGTTTGGGATATTTGCAGATTGTGATGTTTAGGAGACACATACTTTCTATCCATTCTAACACAGTCGAAAGTGATGAGGTGAGTCGTAAAATAATGATTTACTTGCTGGAGTTTTAACACTTATTACATCTTAATTTTTTCATAAGCATATCTTCATTTCCTTTTTAATGGAAAGAAGCCCAAATCATTCCTTTAGTCAAAAAGCAAATACTTCAAGTTTTTCCGATTATCGTCCTATTTGGATTCTTCCCTTCCTTTCCAGAGAACACCTTGTTCAATATCATTAAAGCCTTTTTTACAAACAGAATTGTCTTCAGTCCTATTTGATCCGGTTTGAGGTCACGTACGGTCACACTAGTGCGCCGGTTTTGTTAAAGGTAACGAACGTCATTGGTCGCGGTGAATAATCATTAAATCATAGTATAGGAATTGCTGGATTTTAGCAATTCCTTCAATGTATGAACAGCGTTCTCTATACATACTAAAATGTTTATTATTATTATTATTAATAAACTAATAGTATTTTATGTACTTTAAACGGCTATTGATGTGATCGGGTAACTGTTTTATCACTATTTCTGCTTGAAGTAAATATTTCCATATTTGTTTGAATACAATTAAAAAATATTAAAAAAAATATAATCGTTTAGCCTTATGAGTGCTTAATACAAAATTAGAATGTTAAAAATCTTATTTATTTCTATGTGCTTATTTTCGCCCATTAAACAACCTTCTTCGGATTCTATCCTACAAATAAAGAAATATAATGGCGTAATCTATACAGCTATTTTCGTGGCTTCACGTATACTATTTCTCGTTCCAATATTGACACGTACGTTCAATCCGAAAATTAATGAAACCTCTATTACCACACAATAAGTAAAGATAAACAGTTCGTTTTCTAGATAATACTTGACTAGTGTTAAACGAAATAAGACGTAAAATTGCTATATTATTGGGTAAATATTGTGATGAAGTTAATTAAGAATTTGTTAGTTTAATTATTCAGAGTTGTATTCACGCAGGCGGATTGGCTATCGCAGTACCAGAAGTCTCACACCTGACGTTGTAGCCAAGTTTATCTATTGTGACATGTATCAGTTTATTCCTGTATTTGTGGCAGTGTAATAAACACTTTGCAAAAGAAAAAAAGGGCACCTAAACAAAAAACCAATTTTATTGTTATTATTACATTGTTAAATAGTTTTAGGTAGTCAGTATACTCAGAATTTTACATGTCTTAAGCGCAAAGTGCTTAGGTATGTTCTGCTAGCGCCTGTAAAATCAAGATTCCAACGTTTTTAAATTATATAAATAGCAAATTGTCAGACAGATAAATGATTGTTGAAGTTATTAATATTTTTTTTTAAATCGTATTATTGCCATTTTTACATAAAGTGGTTTTAGTGGCTTATGGTAAACACGATAACTTTTGAAAACATCAATTGTTTAACTCAATCTATTTTTTAATCTCTTCATCTATCATGTGGGAAGCCATGCATTGTAAACGGCAGTTTAATTTTGTTTTGTTTCGTTATATTTATTTTTTTCGGCTGCGAAATGTCAAAATTTTCGGTGTTTTAGCAGCTTTGTAATAATTAATTTTACTAAATACACTTTGCTCTGCGTTACTAGCTTACTACGCGCTCGGCTGCGTCGTGAGTGGATTGCTGTATCGTTTGCTTACAGCAGCGGTAATAGGCAGCAAAAATATCGATCGCTGTGGAAATACAAAATATTCCAAAAACCTAATTTGATACATACTTGATCAAAGTTATTCATTTTTATATTCACAGATTTTTATTATAATATTTTGTCGCTAAAAATTCATAGGATTTATATATAAATATACGTATACTTCCCGGCAGGCGAAGTGTAAGGCGTTCTCGCACTAGATGGAGTAACGACCTGGTAAGGCATGCAGGAAGTCAATGGATGCAGGTGGCTCGTGACCGTGCTTTGTGGCATTACTTGGGGGAGGCCTGTTCAGCAGTGGACTTGTGAAGGACTTTATGGAGTAATCTGAAGGTGTACTCTTCGAAGAGTAGAACTAGGAATGGAACTACATGAACATTTTTTTTTCACGATTATGATCATTATGAATCTTGCACTTCTGGATTTTAGTAACTTTTTTTTAAAAATTTGGCTTAAAATTACCGGAAAATTTGAAGTATAGTAATAATTATGGATAATATAACACAGTTGGATTCACCAATATTTATTTTAAATTAATTAGCAAGAAATAGTATTCGTTAGTTTTATCATTACATTTTGATTAAATTAATGGGAACTAATGTTAAAGTTCAAAGCAGTTAGTAGTAGTTAGTAGTGTAGCTGCTCGCTAAATAAATATAAAAAACCGGCCAAGTGCGAGTCGGACTCGCGCACCGAGGGTTCCGAACAAATCCTTCTTTTCGCAATTTTTCCTTTATCTGTGCTATACGTTACTTCGTACCAAATTTTAAGATTCTAAATTCACGGGAAAAACCCTGTAGGTTTTGATTCCCTTGCGAGTGTCGAAGATTTGCGGCATAAACGGCTGTATCTTTTGATTGCGTTGGCGTTGATCATAGCTTCAAGAGACAGTAGACTTGACTATTTGATGTAAATTTCAGCTTAATGCCTCTAGGCGTTCCTGAGAAGAAGGGTCTTGACAGACAGACATACGGACAAGAAAGTGATCCCATAAGGTTCCGTTTTTTCCTTTTGAGGTACGGAACCCTAAAAACGTTTATTTGTTTGTTTTTTCATTAATAAAGTAAAAGCAGATAAAATTTAGTATGACATACGACCCCCTCTTGCTGAAATCACAGCTTGAATTCACCTGGGCATGCTAGCGAGTATACCTCTTATGGTTTGTTGCGAAATACGTTCTCGTTTAATGGTTATCACATTCTTGAGCTCTCTGATGATCTGTAGGGCCAGATGTACCGATCTTACTCCTCACTTCAGAACGTCTCAGATATGCTCTATGAGATTTAGGTCAAGACTTCGAACTGGCCAATCCAGACGACAAATTGCGACCTCTAGCCTATAATACACATCCACATCACCAGACTGATGGACGCGAGCGTTATCATCTATATGAATGGAGTTATCACTAAGAGCGGCCAATGCGGGTTGTGCATGAGGAATTAGAACTTCTACTTCCATCATGTATCGTTGTCCAGTCACGAAACTGTTTTGGACGAAGACTAACTCCGTACGATCCAACGAATTTATTCCTACCCAAAACATAACAGAGCCCCCACCATATCTTCAGAACATGCCTCTGTAAAGCGTTCTTCTCGTCTTTTTCTTCGTTGATAAAGATCATAATGTAAGAAACCATCACAAAAATTTATATTCATAAATGGCAAATAAATGTTTCATTTTTAAAGATTGTTGTTCTCTTATCTAATCATCACTGCAACGATTTAAACTAAAATAAACTTTATCATTTGCACCGATTTAAAAACAAGCACGATTGGATTGCCATAGATTTTGATTTTTTTTACTGTATATAGACTTAAAGTTATTAAATCATTTTCTTCTTTTGGGATTTATAGATTAATATTAATAGTAATTAGTTATGGTAGGTAAACAAGTCCCCGATTGCAATCGTACTTAAAGTATCTGGAAACTACTTGGTTTTAAATAAAATATTGTCTTAATCCTAGACATGAATATATCATCAGATGTTAAAAAATTGCTGCAGCTTGGATGATAATATTCCATAATTCAATTCCATCTATTACAGCTTTTAAAAGCGGACTGCTGAAAATAAGCTTCCCCCATAGATTATCTTATAGTGGAATTCCGTTTCGTATATGCAATATACTCCATTATATCTATTCAAACATTCAATCAGGTACTTACCTGACACCGTCATCCATTACAACCCATAAAAGTCCATTGCTGCACATAGGCCTCCCCAATTGCTTGCCTCATCCCTCTATGATATGATTTGCAACCGCAGGTTTTCATTATTTTGTAATATTATCAGGAAGATGCTGCTGCCTATCTATTTTTTGAAAAAAGCTTTGTTAATCGATCTTATATAATTAGCTGATATTTATTAGACTATCAAGATTGTGTGCGATCTTATGTACCTTGAATTTTATTGTAAAGCTGTTGAATATCAATATCATAGCCAGAACATCCATATACTGTGTATATGGAGTGTGTGTTGATTTGTCGCGCTTACTTCTGAAAATAAATTAAATAAAATTTCAGTCGTAAGGAATATTACATTTGTAGGTGAGTTTTAATCGCTCTACCACATTACATTATTATAAAATTATGCTTGTTTCATTTTCAATTCGAAAATAGATCAAATATCGTTATTACACGTCGTATTTGAGACAGCTAATTGTAATTATATTTCAGATTTGTAATCTCGGTAATCTCGGGTACATAATTACGTTCCAATTAACTTCAAAAGATAAACGTCTAACACAATTTTAAGTGACTGTATCCATCGTCGTGTGTTTAATATGTCTCTTAATTATGTGATCTCGTAAGTAAATATGAGCTTGACTCCACTTAAGCTCCGCTTGTTAAGAGAACCAACCGGACACTTACTTTTCAACTTAAATGAAAACTAGCGGCTTCGCTCTCGTAGGCTTTAATTTAGGAATTAGAGATGCTCCGTGCCAAAATTGGATCACTTGTACACAACGGTGTTTATGACTATATGAAAGAAAAAAAAATATTTTGTGTTCTCATAGGCTACTATACTTCTAATATAGATAATGATAGGGATGTTGGTGGCTGAAATTTGGAATATATTATATAATATTATGCTACCGTGATGGAACACGTAATTATGTAAGTTCGTCCCGTATGTGTCGTAAGAGGCGTCTGTGGGAAACTGAATCAGGAGCTGGGCATCTTCCTGATAACAGCTCATAATAATAAAAACGCTACAGTTGCCAAGTCGCCTGCGAAGCGTGGCAACTACGGCAAATATGCAGTTATTTGACCATCTATGGACAAGGCCTATGTTCATGAGTGAAATGACGACGATGATGAGCTCTACTCATCCTCACTGCCCTTAATATTTACGGTAGAATGAAAACAAAAATTAATTTGCGAATTTTCGAAAATATGAATGAAATAATAACTTCATAATAGCCTCATTAAAAGCAAAAAAAAAATACCAGCCTAAAAAATATAAATTCCACTGCTAGCCACAGGCCACAGCGAGTTCAGCGTAAAAAAGAGTTAAGTGTTGAAGCGCCAACCGTTCTATCCTCCATAACTCTGGCAGAGCCGTGCCACTAATGAGGTGGTGGTTGGACTACAGGGGAAGAGGAGTGACGGTATTATGATACGCTGCTCTTCCTACCATCCGCGGCAAAACTTGGTTCGCGGTTGAGCCCTAGACCAGATCCGCCGCATGGGTCACGAAAGCTGGTGCTTTTTAAGAGAGAGGCTCTTTTAGTGAATATATATTTACTAAAAGAGCCTCTCTCTTAATCACAATTTTGTGTACTTAGCATCCAGTATAACAGTTTAGTTAGTCATTTTGTTAAATGTGGCAATTAGTATTGGCCACAGCTCTGGATATTTTAAACCTCCAACGCAAAAAGATAGGTGAAATTTTCTAACCCCGAACATAAAAATGTTACATATTTTCGAATATTTTTCGAACATTCAATTTGACATTATATTTTTTTCGCGTAGGAAAAGTCAGATCTTTTTTGTATAATAAATATGTTAATGATTTAAATGAAGCTTATAATATAAATTATAAGCTTCGAAAAGTCTAATAAACCAGTATTGGTGTTTTCAGTACTAAAAGGTTATGGTGTTATGGTGTTTATAGGGTTATTTTTCCCCGTGTAGTCTAAAGCGAGAAATGAAATATTAAATGTAAAATTAAAAACAAACCGCCGCGCAACGCCCACATTATTAGAGAGCAGGCTTGAAGATATTTAAAAGAGGTGAGTTAGTAACATTTGTTTGTTCATTCAGCAATGCAACGCTATTATTATTACTTTATAACGGTATTATTATTAGCGGCTGCGTAAGTCCAGCGGTGATTGGTCGCATGTTTTATCGCATGACGCAGTCGCTCGCTCCTTAGGTAGAGAGCGGTTGCATCATCGGTTTGTATAAAAGGCACTTGTTTTGGGTCGCCGCTCACTTAGCGGTTAGCCACCGTAGAGTCTATATCACCTGAGGATGCCTCGTGTAGAGGCGAAACACGTGTCGTATTATCGTCAGTGGTGTGTCTTGCCTAGTGTAGTGGTGTTGGAAGTAGCGGTGCTGGGATTAGTGGTGACGGGGATAGTGCACGCAATTGAGGGAGGGCGGGAGGTGCATCTTCATACTAGGTAAGACACATCATTTTATTTTATAACGCGGATATTTGCGTAGTAAATTTTTGTAAAAGCTTTTATATAATGGATTTACGCAAAGTAACACCTGATTCTATTAATTTCTATTAAGCTGTCGACCGCACTTGAAACAGGAAGTCTTACCTTCCCAAAACTTATTATGTTGCTTTACAATGTCTACTAAGTAAAATATCATTTTATCGATTTTATTACTATTATAACAACGCAGTTTACAGTTACAGATAAATTTAAAAAAAAAATAGTTTTTTACTTAACAATTTTCGTAGAGCGGCATAACAATTTTTTGATAGCTATGACTTCCTGTTTAAGTTTTGTTTCCTGTTTTAAAAATTGTTACGTTTGAACCATTGAGGCATTTCTCTCCGTGTAGCCTTTAGAGCCACCATAATGCTTTAGTACTGAAGACACCAATACGGGTTTAATAGACTTTTTCGAAGCATAGACGTAAATATACAGCATGTACACATATAATTAGTAACTTATTACTTTGTTGCTGGCTCTTTATGACCTTCTTATAAAATTATTGACCAGCAACAAAAAAACTAACTAAAAGAGACAGCTTTTTCCAAAAATGATTTTATTTTGTTGCTGGCTCTTAAGATCTTGCTGATTCCATTACTGACCAGTAATAAAATATCTGCTACCAATTTACTCAAAAAAAAAATTCTGCAAAGATTGCATGCACACTTAAAATTAATAACTTATTACTTGATGCAGCTTATCGATTGATTTTATTTTCTTGCTGGATTTTCAGATCCTTCTGATTCTATTACTGATCAGTAACAAAATACATGCTTTTTCTTTTACTGAAAAAAAATCTCAAGTAAAAATAGCACGTACACTTATAAACAGCAATTGGTTTCTAGTTTCTAGAAGTTGTTGATCTATTTGCTGACAGGTAGTAAATTTTTCGTTTATTCGGAAATTCAGAACCAGTGTTAGAACGTTAGTTAATTTCTAGAATTTTTATTTTATAATTTTTTTTTTGCATGAGAATATTTTCATATTCTTTTTCAAATATATTCCAGCTACAAAGTAGTTTTAAATTCTCCCATTTTATCCGCTAGGGTCGGGTAATTTTCAGTTTTTACTGCTTAAACTTAATTAAAGTGAACTTATAGTTAAGATAGCAGTAATTTGATTTTGCCAAAATTAGTTGCAGCAACAAAATCGCGATATTGGCAACAAATTAACTACAGATTCGTGTGAATTTTTTGTTTTTTGGCAGAATAATCTCATCAAAATTATTTGTAATATGTATGCATGTAGTGAAATTTTTAGTAGATGGTCAAATTTATTAAAATCTTATTAATAAAATGTAATAATATCATTGATTAACCAATAATTAAAATTAAAGGTATAGTTTAAAAATTTTAATTTTAATTTTGTAATGGATCTGTGTTGTCTGTATCAAATAAATTATTATTATTTTCGGAAAGTTTTTTTCACTTCTCAGTCCTTGGACTGGAATTGAACTACATTTACGGACTGAAACCAAAGCAAATGCAGCGTGAGGTGTGTATACTCGTATTTATGTATTTTCATGAGGTCCTATTTCGTTTACTTCTATTTGCATGAATTTCCTGACAATTCTGCATGTATTTAATATAGCAGCTTTTTGCAGTGTTATGTAGAGGGTTTCCTTTAGGTCTAATAGTGTTAAGCTATGGAGGAGATGATTTGGTATTACGCCTGTTGTGGAGAGGACTATAGGAACCACATATACTTTTTCTTGTCGCCAGATTCTAGTCACTTCATCTTTGAGCTCCGCGTACTTAGAAATTTTTTCTGTGATTGTCTTCTGTATATTGTGTGTGTTGGGAACTGCAATGTCTATCAGGTACGTAATTTTATTTATTTTGTCTTGTAGGATTATATCTGGTCTGTTATAATGGATTGTCTTGTCAGTAAGAATGGCGCGGTCGTACAAGAGTTTATGTGTAGTATTTTCTAGGGTAATTTTTGGTGTATAATTGTAGTAAGGAATGTTGGTATTTTTAATGAGTGCGTGTTTGAGTGCTAGTTTTTGGTGAATGACATTGGCCACCTGGTTGTGCCTGTGGGTGTAGTCGGTCTGCGTCAGAGTTGTGCATGCGCCTGTTATGTGTGGATGGTTTCTGGGTGGATGTGGCATTTGCGACATATGTCATTAATTACTGTAGGATCTTTTATTATGTATTTCCTGTAGTTTTTTGTGTTTATTATTTGGTCTTGAATAGCTATTATAAATCCTTCGGTTTCCGGAAATAAGTTGCCTATTTTCAGCCATTTATTTGAAGCTAACTTATTTATGTGTGGTTGCTCCAAGTCATGAGGGTGCCGACCGTGGAGTACTTTCCTCTTCCAATCCTCAATTTTTTGTGTCTGCTGGTTATCAATGGTAGTGTTTTGGGTTTCTTTTTGATTGCTAAGGTTAAGTGGAGTGTAGTTAATATCATTTGTTACTATGGCTTTATGTATATTACTAGTGTGGGACTTTGTGTAGAAGAACGATTTTAGTCGTTCAACTTGTTTCTGCCTTAGGTGCTTAATATCTATTAGACCTCTCCCTCCAAGTTCCCGTTTTATGGTTAATCTTTCTATGGCTGACTTAGGGTGCAGGTTGTTATGTTTCGTAAGTGTTGTTTGTGTAGTACGTTCTAATTGTTCTGTGTCAGTTTTGGACCATTTTATAACCCCGAATGAGTACGTTAATATGGGAATGGCGAAGGTGTTTATGGTTTTGATTAGATGTTTACCTGAAAGCTGCTTTTTACAAACGGCGTTAAGTCTTCTCTTGTATTCCGTAGTTAGTGTACTTTTTATTCGTACGTGGTCAAGACCTTTAAGTTGCACATACCCTAAATATTTATACAAGTCAGTCGGTTCCATTTCTGTAATAACATCCGTGTCATTCACTACATAGTCGCCGGGCCTTACTTTGCCTCTTATGGTGTGAAGTGTTTTACATTTATCCAAACCAAATTGCATATTAATATTGTTACTAAATTCTGCTGTAATATCTACTAATTTCTTCATATCTTTTTCTGTTTTCGCGTATAATTTGATGTCGTCCATGTATATAAGATGCGATATTGTTGTTTCGTCTGTATTATTTTTAGACTATATCCTGCCTTACAGCTCTACAGCAAATGAGACAGAGGATTTAGGGCGAGACAGAACCACAGTGGGCTTAGAGAGTCGCCTTGGTAGATGCCTTTTTTGATGGAAATATGTCGTGTTGTGATAGTATTTTTGTCATGATTTATTTGTAGTGTTGTTTTCCATTGTAACATTATACGGCGTAAGAGATCTATTATTTTCGGGTTTATTCTATAAATCTCTAATATTTTTAACAACCAAGAATGAGGAACACTGTCAAAAGCTTTTTTATAATCAATATAGGTGCAATGCAAATTTCTGTTTTTGGAGGTGGCATGTTTATGAATAGTGGAATCAATAATCAGCTGTTCTTTGCACCCCATGTGGCCCTGTCTACATCCTTTCTGTTCTTCCGCTATTATATTGTGATGTTCGATGTGTGAGTGAATTTTCTTTGTAATTGCAGATGTCAATATTTTGTAAATTGTGGGTAGACATGTAATTGGTCGGTATTGGGAAGGCTGAGGTGAATTTTTGGTTTTAGGTAGCATGTAAGTAATTCCTGTTGCAATAAATTCGGGCACATTCTGTTGTCCTACTATAATATCTGTTAAATTTTTTGTTATGGATTTGTGTAATGAGGTTAACTTTTTGTACCAGAAATTATGTATTTTGTCTATACCAGGCGATTTCCAATTATGTAATCTAGCTGTAATATGTGTAATGTCTGACTCTGTTACTCTCGTCAATATCTCTCCATTTTGCTTCTTCTTCCACTATCCAAGATGCTTTAATCGTTGTGTTGTTTTTGCTCTTCCCAAATACTAGCCCAATATGCTTCTAGTTCTTCTTTTGTAGGTAGGTTGGATGTGTTTGTGGTATTTTCATCAATTGTGTCTGTTTGTGGTTTTTGTAGGTTTGTGGTTTTTGTAGGTTTTATATTTATTATTATTATTATTATGGGGTATTTGTATAGTTTTCTCATCTGGTTGGGCTGTATAAATATATAATTGTAAATGAAAATGATAAACTTACATAAATTTCAATAAAATAAAATAAATACATAAAAATTACATAAATATATAAAAACCCAACCAGATGGAAGCCCTCGGCAGGGGAGACCAAACAGCCGAGGGTTAGGGGGAAAGGGAAAGAAACCGGCGGACGATGCGGGCGGTATCGAGGAGCACCGCCTTCTGCATTTGAGCTTGGAGCGGTCCGTCACGGAGTCCCAGTCGCCTCAGATGACCCGAGAGGCTGACTGGGATTAACCCGTTCGCAGAGACGACCACAGGAATAATTTCGGCCGGCAGACCACCCCACATGTCGGTCACCTCGTGAGCCAGGCCCAGATATTTTGTCAACTTATCTGTTTCGGCTTTCACGAGGTTCTCGTCATAAGGAATGGTAATGTCGACCAAAAATATCCTTGACTGTGCCCGGTCCATCAGCACAATATCAGGCTTATTCGCAAGAATAGTCTTGTCCGTGATGATGGCCCGGTCCCAGTAGAGCCTGACGCGGTCATTTTCGAGTACAGCTTCCGGCAAGTAATTATAATATGGCAGTTTCCGATCCACGAGACCGTATTTCAGAGCGAGCTCCTGGTGTAGAATCCTGGCTACTAGGTTGTGTCTGTGCAAATACTCAGAGTTAGAAAGCGCCGAACAACCGGAGATGACATGCCTAAGTGACTCACCGGGATGGCGACAAGCTCGACAGATGTCGACGGCGCCATCCTTTAGGATGTATTTCCAATAATTGTTGGTCTTAATAATCTGATCCTGTATCGCACAGACAAAACCCTCGGTTTCCCCAAAGAGGTCACCGAAACGTAGCCAGTGGAGTGAGGCGACTGTGTCTACGCAAGGCTCATGTAGAGCCTTGTAGAACCTCCCGTGGAGCTCCTTCTCCTTCCATACGGTCTCCCGGTCGGAAATGCTCTGTACTTCCGGGTCTTGCCATTGCTCGTCGGCTAAGGATAGAGGGGCAAGTCCTTTATCACAAGAAATAACGTCCCTATAGAATGTATCATCCGCTTTCGTCAGAAAATAATTACGGAGGCTGCACACTTCACGATTATGCATGGTAAGCGCGCTTAAAAAGCCGCGCCCACCATGCTTCCGCGGCAAGTACAGCCTCATTACTGACGATCTCGGATGATGCATCCTGTGGGACGTCATTATAGTGCGGACTTTTCTGTCCAGAGCGTTCAGTTCGGTCTGAGTCCACTTGAGCATGCCAAAGGTATACATGAGAACAGACATGATCCAACCGTTATATGCATGTGTCTTATTAACGCCCTACAAAAGACTGTTGAGCACTTTTGTCAAGCGTGCATAAAACACACCGCAAACTGACCGTTTCATGTCCGCCTCATCGATACCTATGTTCTGTGACATACCCAGGTATCGGTATGTTTCAGCCTCGGATGGGGTCTTTATATTGATGGGCATAGATAAGTCTATGCCCTCAGAGTTAGCAACCCTACCCCTTTCGACATGGAGGACCGCACACTTATCCGTCCCCAGCTCCATTCTAATAGAATTGCTAAAATCACAAGTGATGTTTAGCAATTCCATAAGATGAGAGAGACTGGAGGCGAATAACTTGAGATCATCCATATAGAAAAGGTGGGTCACTTTTGTACCTCCTCTCCGAAGCTGAAATCCCCTCCCGGAACCCTCCAGTAAGGTTAAGGGTTCAGAGAGAGGCAGAACCAGATTGGACTCAGACAATACCCCTTCTTATCCTTATGTGGTTCTCCGCAGCCGTCATCCGCTCGCCTAGATGACAAAAGATCGTACTCCACTGCCCCATACACTGCCCGAGGAAGTCTCGAACTGTACAGTCAACCTTGTACAGCTCGAGGACCCTCTTCAGCCATGTATGAGGCACCGAGTCGAATGCCTTTTTGTAGTCTATCCAGGCGGCGGAGAGGTTCCGACGGTTGCGTTTAACCACCTCGCCAATGACCGCGTCAATGAGGAGTGGTTCCTTGGTTCCACGACCGCCGCCCCGACATCCATTTTGAACGCGCGACATCACCTGATTTGAGTTCAGGTGACGAGTGATTCTCGCGCTCAAAATGGATGTCAGTGTCTTGTATATGGTAGGTAGACACGTTATGGGGCGGTATTTGCTCGCGTCTGTGGTATCCCGGTCTTTAGGAACCAAATGAGTGATCCCAGTAGTGAAGAGGCTCGGGAGCGACTTTTGGTCGAGAGCCTCTTGAAACTGTCGGGCGAGAACAGCGTGACACACCACGAACCCCTTCAGCCAGTAGTGATGCAGTCCGTCGAGTCCCGGACTTTTTCAGTTCGGGGCCCTACGGACCGCCTCAGCTACGTCATCCGGCGTAATGATGACGGGGTCCATGGGCGTAACATTCGCACACTGACTCGCCACAACTTCCGTACAAGGGCCCTCACTGTGGTTTACGGGCTCTGACCACAGGCCGCGCCAGAATGCGATAGTGTCGGCCTGATTCGGTGCTGGGCCCGTTCCACGTACCATTGGTCGCTCCAATGATTCATAGAGCCTCTTCTGATCACTCTGGAAGAGACGATTCTGGTTGAACCGTGTCGACCTCTCGGTATATCGCCGAATCCGCTTCCCCCAAGCAGCGATTCTCTGCTTCAGGTCGTCTATGCGCTCCGTCAGTTTTTGCGTTATACCAGCAAACGCCATCCTGACGGTGCGCACACTTCTCGGCCTATTATTGCCCGACCTGAAGCTTATCAGCCTGCCGATGAGGGCCCTTGCCTTTGCGATACGGTCCTCAATCCTTCTTCTCCAGGCTGGGATGGCGCTACTTTGTCTAGTAGCGCGTCCAGCCTTGGGAAGTTTGGCGCCAATAATACGGCAAACTGCCAGTGCGGCACCAAAAAGAATTGAGTCCGTCTCGCAAAGGTCCCGGCTGGCTTCCAAATAGGTCACCAGCATTGGGTTGAGAGCCCTCACGACAGCCCGATTCCGCTTGCTTAGGGGTATACGGGGAAGTCGCGGTCGATTCTCGAGAGGCGTACTGCGCGTTTCCCTAATCGCCTCTTCCACTATGGTCCTCACTTGCTCTAGTTCTGGGGCGACTATTCCAACTACAAGGAGATCTACGGCGGCATCTACATGTGCGGGTTGCTCTGCAACTCGTAGAGCCGTATATCCTGTCATAGCATTTTCATTCGACAAAGGAATAGCCTCACGTCGTAGCCGTTCGAGTTCGGCGTCATCAAATATTTTTGAGCGCATGATGTACCGAACTCGGTCTTCCAGGTTTTGCTCGGTAACGGTAATAGATGGCTCCAGCTCAGCAAATAGTCGGTGCATCCTAGCCCGATACCCAAAACATCCAATTTCTCTCCCTTTCGCCCCAAAATACGCCCGCAATGCATTTTTATTCATTTGCATTGACCACCGCATGCGGCGTACTCCATCAGTGGCGGGTGCTGATTGCTGGGCTAACGAAGACCCTGCCAACACCAAGCCAGCTGGTGGGGATGATGGATACGAGGGGCTGCTGGGTGATCGTGCAGCACCTCGCGGTCGACTGGCGGTTCGCATGCTTCCGCGTCCAGCGCCAGGTCCAGACGCGCCCTGGCGACCTCCAGGCAGCGGCCCTTTGCGCGTATTTCTTAATTCCATCATCCATGAATTGGGCGTCAGTTAACGGGAGACGCCCAGACCCGGCACCGTTTCATGGTTAGGCCATGTGCACAATCGGGCCTTTGCACCTCCAATTTTGCCGAGGCATGGCGCTAACACCTCTTGGCAAGGTGCTGACTGACTGCGCTGACGTAGCAGTTTTGTCACATAACCGTTACGTCAGCGGGCGATGGGGTCGTCACTTCCCTACGCCTTATTATTATTAAAGATTTTGCTGACATTTTATTCTTAGCTTCACAGGGCTGAATTTCTCTGTAGTCGTTTGCAGAGTTTTACGTGGTAAAACGTAAAATTCTTATCGTTTTAAATCGTGCCACCACCGCGTTGAACTTAAACAACATTCCTTATAATACATTTTATTTATTTATTTAATAGTTTATATACATAGAAGGATATATTTATATGCCGCTCAGGATCACGCTTTGTGGCATTTCTTAGAGGAGGCCTCCCGATCAGCCGTGGACTTGTGAAAGGCTGTAATTATGTTGAAATAACAAGACTACTTTCTAAGCTTAAAAATATAGTAAAGTAGCTTATGTAAACTCTCACAACCCAAGCACGAGTTTTGACTCTTATGTTGTGTTTTTGTTTACGTGAAAATTAACCACCATTTGCGTGTATTTTATCTACAAATCATTCCCATTTTATAAATATCGTGTCCAATCGATGATATAATAGTCACACAGCAGCTAGCATATTTGCGAATGCAATATCAGACACCTCGCACCGTTGACGCTTATCGATTTCAGCAGTTTAAGTTTGGAAATTCATATTTGAAATACCTCATAATGTAGCTATACTTCTAGGTAGCTCTACTCCTATCACATTTTTTTAATTTTATTTATTTATTTAATTTTATACATTAAACTAAATGATAGGTTGATGTAAAACACAATGGTTATAGGTTTAACAGGATTCATGTTCCTAATAAACCATTAGTAGTACCTTATTCATCATTTATCATTATGATCGGCAGAAGTAGTCTAACAATTGATGTGTCCGTTTCCTGGACACTTATAAAAAGATCTAACACACTCACAGATACGCACAATTCAACAATATTATGTGAATGTTTATGAGTAGTTTTATATGCTATCCATGTATCACGGCTTGGGCAGAACACTGTGCTATGAATCTTTGTTATCCTTATAAATATTTCATAAAGATCTAATAATACGATGTCTTTTGCCCTTTTCCAATGCGAAAGCTTCCCATTTATTTAAATTGGTCAACTGTGTAAGAAGTAAATATTATTCTCACTAGTATACGCCCTAACTTAGGTTGTCCTAATTTACGTTATACCTTGTGTAGCTTCTGCAATGAGATAGAGGATAGAGTAGGATGCAGTACCTTGACCAGATCTGAAAACTGGCAATTTGGGTTTATGTACATATATTGGCTCCGGCTTGGATACCCAATGAAACTAGGTATTTGGTTCAATGACTAGGCGTTTTTCAAAACCATAACGTAAAAGTCTTTTAAATTTTTGAGTTGTCATTAGAAAAACGCTGCTGTCCATCTCTTGTTTCATTTCTTTGTCACGTCTTACGACAGCCATGGGATCATATGGGGCAGTGGATTCTCTCATATCACCACTATATGGCATAAGTAATACTTACCTAGAGTCTAAAACGAGGTGATGGATTTGGTTACGTCGCCACCACTGGGTGTAGGTGTTATAAGGGGCAACTATGAATGACAGAAATATCCCATGGTTTACGTTAGATAGTGATATAACCATCTCGTTTACTCCAAGCGTAATATATCAAAATCCGTGACGGGGAGCAGCTACTAAGGTGAGAGACGTCTGGTGCTTTAGATTAAGGTTTTTTTGAAGATTAAAGGAGGATTCCCTTTACCGAGGCCCGTGTCCGGCTGTGGATATTCACGGGCATCTGCTGACGAGAAGGAAGAAAGTCTTTATTGTATAGATTTTTAGTTATTTTATAGCTTTCTTGTCTTTAATTATTACTATTTTTATGTGGTAGAGTCAAGTTTTCAAATCAAGCTAAATTGTGGTTGAAACATGGTTGGGTCGACTTGACCGGGGAAGGACCACGCTCTCACAGCATATCAGCCTAAAGAAACTGATTTTTATAATAATATTAATCGTATAAGAGTTAAATAAAAAAAAAATTATTTTTAATATGGTTAACTTAAAATATAACAATATTTTGCATTTTTTTAAGAATACTCCTAAATCATCAAATAGATTTGAGCGCATGATGTATCGAATTTGGTATGCCATCTGTTCCAAACAGATGGCTCCAGCTCAGCAAAGAAGCGGTGCATCTGAGCCTGATATGCTAGCCCACAGTTTTTTCCACTTTCGCCCAAAACTACGCCCGCAATGCGTTCTTGTTAATATTCCTTGACGTACGCCTGCGGCGTACTCCACCAGTAGCAAATGTCACTTGCCGAGTCCGAGAGAATCCCGCCAACACCAATAAGGTGGGGATGATGGATGCCAGGGGCTGCGAGGTGGTCTTGATGCCCCTAGCACTCGGCTGGTGGCCCGCATACTATTACATCCAGCGCCAGCTACAGACGCGCTCTGGTGACCCCCAGGCAGCGGCACTATGCGCGTTCTGTTTTTTCCATCATCCATAATATAGAGTAGACGTCAATTAACGATAGATGCCCAGACCCGGTACCGTGTCCTGGTGCGGCCGTAACCATAAACGGGCCTTTGCACCCTCAATTTTGCTGAGGCATGGTGCCGATGTAGCAGTTTTGTCGCTTAACTGGTAGGTTAATGTTAACGTCAGCGGGCGATAAGGTTCCTTTTGCGCATGATTATTATTATATTTATTATTATTTTACATCACCTTATGTTTATCGTTTTATTCTATTTGTGAAAACTTGTATTTGGTCTTCTTTCTCAATGTTTTTTTAAGTATATCACCTAATTGATTTTTTTAGAATTCAAGTCTTAATTAATTTTAGAATGTGACAAATATTTCCAACTTACTCATATAATTATTAAATATAGTACCTTCTTAGAGTATTACAAAAGCATAGCTTGCTTATGTCTCATCTAACGGTACATTTAATATTTAATATATAATCTCTCTCGCGTACTGTGATCTCTTTTCACTTCCACTGACAGCTTTACTGACCTTCTCGGACTCCAGTGACTCGGATTTCAGTGACTTTAATGTAAATAATAAAGAAAATGTCCTGTGACTGAAAAGTTTATTTTATTTTAAGAGACTGAAGTGACGTAATGCAGCCAATTAGTAAATAAACACTTTGATATACTCGCGATGTATATGCTAACTATTATCGCTTTGATATACTCGCGAAATTTGTATACCTACAATAAGGCACACACTTAACAGCCTTGTCTAATTAACTTACGTGGGGTCTTCCAAAAATAAGCGAGCAGTCATGTAATAATTTAAAAAATCTTTACGCAAACTCACCACGTTGGGGCGGGTTACCAATCTGCAAATTTTCAACTGACTTCAAAAGAAGAGGTTCTCCATATTTGGATTATTTTTTGTATGTTCAGCGATAATACTTTCCCACTTCGTTATATTTAAATATTCGTGTACGTTAAATACGCAATAAAAATCGTTAAATAGAATTTTAATCAATGATTCTTTTTTTTATAAGATAGTAGGTACCTTATGTGAGGTCCCATATAAATTTGGTTAAGATCTGATGATGACATTCATGATAAAGTATGGCTTCCTATAGATGGCGGTCAACCATCTCGCTCACGCCTGACGAAAAACACCCAGACTGGCGACGGGAAGCAGCGTTAAAGGTGCGAATCGTCTGGTACTGTGATCGCCAATTTGCCTGACCGGCGTGACAATTACGGACAACCTTCCACAGAGTGGGAGAGGCCCAAGTCCAGCAATGGACTGTTTGTTGATAATTTTATTTTATTCGTTTATTTTTTATTTTTTTCTTTAAAAAACTTTACATCTATCATTTTTCCTGTATTGTGGGGTCATTTTACATACTTAAATGTCACAAGGACAAACATCCATACCCGGAACAATTACTTGTAGGCCAAATACAAATACTTGTTCCGTGCGGGATTCGAACCAGCGGCCCTTAGCGCTGTAACTTATAACTAAGCCACTGCGCCATGGAGCCATAATTTTTAGATATTTCATAATATGTATACAAAATATCATCATCATCGTCATCATTACAGCCCTTCACAAGTCCACTGCTGAACATAGGCCTCCCCCAAAGAATGCCATAAAGCACGGTCCTGAGCCACCTGCATCCATCGACTTCCTGCATGTCTTACCAGGTCGTCACTCCATCTCGTGGGGGGACGCCCTACACTTCGCCTACCGGTACGAGGCTGCCACTCGAGAACCTTTCTTCCCCATCGGTTGTCGGTTCTTCGAGCTATATGGCCGGCCCACTGCCACTTCAGCTTACTAATCCGTTGGGCTATGTCGGTTACTCTGGTTCTACTCATTTCTAAGTTTATCACGCAGAGAAACTCCGAGCATAGCCATCTCCATAGCTCGCTGAGCGACCTTGAGCTTCCTCATACGGCCAGCAGTGAAGGACCACGTCTCAGTTCCATAAGTCATCACTGGCAACACGCACTGGTTGTACAATTTCGTTTTCAGGTTTTGAGGTATGTCTGACGAGAAGATGTGTCGTAGCTTCCCGAACGCTGCCCAGCCGAGTTGAATCCGTCGATTTACCTCTCGGTCGAAGTTGGACTTACCTAGTCGGACTATTTGTCCCAGGTAAACATACTCGTCAACAACTTGGAGCTTAGTGCTCCCAACAACTACCGGCATAGGTGTGACATGGACATTGAACATGATCTTTGTTTTGACCATGTTTATCTTAAGACCTATCCGTTGGGAAACACTATCGAGGTCATTGAGCATAGTGCTTAGGTCCTATACAAAATATACGAAACTATTATTTTGTGGATCATTATCATAATCATTACATATCTCCACCGTCCACTACTGAACATAAGCATCCCCGAATGAATGGAAGAATGGACAATTCCAATTATCTGAGTCACCTGCATCAATCAAGTTCTTGCTTCTCTTACCTGGTCTTCGCTCTATCTAACGTACCCCTCCCTGCCTGTGTCTCGAGTTCCCATTCCCATTTGTTCGTCGTTTGTCGGTCCTTCGAGCAATAAAGCTAGCCCATTGGCACTTCAGCTTACTTATCCGTTGTTATGGATATTTTAAAAGAAATTTATGTACAAAAATTTTAGTAAATTTAATTACTTATTAATATATATCAGAGAAAATTTCAATTAACTCGTAAATAAGGTATAATATAGAATAAAATGTACGTATCCCTTTTGCTTTGACCAAATGTACTAATTTAATTAAATTTCAACAGTGTGTGCTCTTGCTACTTTGTAATCAAATGCGTATTAAGTAAATTACACCTCATATATAATATATACCTAGTCAGGTCATAAGTATTGTCACACAGTAAAAACTTTTCTTTTAGAATGCTGGCCACAAAAAAGTTTATTGAATTCGAATTTCGAATTGTTCTTGAAAATAAAACTATATACTTTTTAGAATTTTACATTTTTAAATATGGAGTGGACGCTTAAAGAAGACCGTGTTGCTGTTATTGCGTTGCGGTTACGCGACAATTAAAATTAAAAAAAAAATTTGAATATAACCAAAAGATTCGTTTATCGTACCATCAAACGATACAATGAAGACTCTTGTGTAGATGACAGGTCAAGAAGTGGTCGCCCTCGGTCTGTTAGGACTCCAGCAGTGATAAAAGCTGTGAAGGCGCGAATTCAAAGAAATCCCAAACGTAAGCAGAAACTGTTGGCCCTTCAGATGGGGTTAAGCAGAACCACGGTGAAAAGGGTGTTAAATGAAGACTTAGGGCTTCGGGCATATCGAAGAAAAACAGGACATCGTTTGAATGCTCGTCTAATGGAACTGAGACTGAAGAGATGCCGCGCTTTGTTGAAGCGGTACGCGAGAAAAAAATATCGGGAAATTCTTTTATCGGATGAAAAAATTTTTACCGTAGAAGAGAGCTACAACAAACAAAATGATAAGGTGTGCGTACACAGTAGTGAAGAAGCGAGCAACCGTATTCTGCTTGTCCAACGAGGTCATTTTCCATCCTCGCTCATGGTATGGTTGGGAGTTTCTTATTGGGGCTTAACAGAGGTACATTTTTGTGAGAAAGGTGTAAAAACGAATGCAGTTGTGTAATAAAATACAGTCCTGACGAACCTTGTGGAACCTATTTCTCATACCATGTTCAATAACAGGCACTGGGTATTCCAATAAGATTCGGCGCCAGCTCATAGAGCGAAGAGCACACAAGATTGGCTGGCGGCGCGTGAAATCGACTTCATCCGGCACGAAGACTGGCCCTCCTCGAGTCCAGATTTGAATCCGTTAGATATAGCAACATTTGGAGAAAAATGCGTGCTCAAAGCCTCATCCCAATTTGGAGTCACTCAAGACATCCTTGATAAAGGCAGCCGCCGATATTGACATGGACCTCGTTCGTGCTGCGATAGACGACTGGCCGCGCAGATTGAAGGCCTGTATTCAAAATCACGGAGGTCATTTTGAATAAACTTTAGTGTTATAAGAATCTATGTTTTGTTAAGTTCATTTTGGTATATAAATGGTTACATTATGAATAAACATGTTTCAATTATTTTATATTAAACATGTGACAGAATTTATGACCTGACTAGGTATATACGCGTACATAATACATCATATATGGATATTTTTCATAACATTGACCAACTAAAAAGTTTTGGCTACTTTAAAATGTTTTTAATATTATTTTCTACTTCATTTATTCCAGATTTCTGGAATTTTTTGATAGTTGCGACGCGACGGTATCGGCTCAATCCGCTTGCGCAGTGAATTATAAAGAAATATTTCAATAATGTTTTGGAGTCTACTCCTTAAAAATCGATTTTTATACATATATTAGCCCGGGGTATGAAAATTTATGGGGAGTAAAATCAAACGTTACGTCATGCGTTACGTTATTTATTCATATTACCATGCCAACGTAATTTCGCGCGCAATTTATCTTGCGCAGCCCCCAGCATAGAGTACTCTCGGCTATATTGCTTTATATAAACAAATAATCGTCCTTAAGGAATAAACTCGTGCGCTGGCGCTGACACACACAATTTTGTTTTACTTTTAAGTCAAAACATCACACTAGGGCTTAGTTTGTTTGACTCCTAGGCTCCTCCTAGACTTCTAGGCAGAAAGCAGGTCCTAGCAACTAATTAGTCTTTAGAAATTACAGATAGCACTTTGTGGCTTTAAATTTAACAATGTATATGTTGTAACACGCAAAGAAAATGTTAGAAATAATCTGTATAGCGTTCTGCTACGCACTTGGCCAAGTTTTTAATAGTTAGAGTATTGAAGTATTAAGGTTTTGTGTTGGCGATTTTGTTTTTATAATTAAAAAATTTAGTGTTATAATTATGAGCTTAATTTGTAAAATATGTTTTAAGTAAACAAGAAACTTTATAGTATTAAAACAAACAGCATTATATATAGCCTTCTAAAATACTTTAAGGAAACCTTGTTGTTTTTAAATAATGAATATCGGTTCAATCAAAGCATTTGTATGTGCTCCTTTACGTAACTGGTAGAAGTTTTCAAAGAGAATAAAACACGATACAAATCAAAAGTATGTAAAGTAAAAAAAAAGTATGTAATGCATTAGGTGCCACCCTCTTACTACTTTCTACCAATAAATATCATTGCTGGCTCTGCTGTTTTTCCGTTTGAAGGACATAGAGCCAGTATTAACTACAGGTTGTGGAGTCATTCCATCTTAGTCCTCATAAGTGCTTTTTATCTGTAGCTTTCTTTTTTTATAGGAGAAGGGTGACAGGCGAGCGAGTGATCTACATCTATCTTCGTCTGCGAATCAAAATGCAGATGAATTGTCAGCCGTGAGGACTATGACGGAATGCCTCTTTAACAATAAAAAGAGACTCCTGTTCTCTATAATCACCATACGAAACGGAGCAGCATTAAGCTGCCATTTTACGCTGGTATTCTGTGATAGTGAGGTCTTTCTCCGGTCGAGTCGACCCATTCGTTCTACAAATATTCAATTAATATAGCTGGAGCATGACTCTATCACGTTTAAAAGTGTCTTTGAAGTTGGCTGCTGAAAGGCTGTTGAGAGTTTATAGAGCCATTTTAGTTTTTAAAGAAAAAGCTACATATTTACATAACTCAGAATAATATTTTAGTTTTAATATTCTAAAGATATATAATGTTAGAAAAGGGAGTAATAACAAACAACATAAAGGATCCTTTGCTGCCAATGTATAAAACATTCATTTGGGGTATGTCTGAAAATCGTATTATTGAAACCAACGAAGCAAACCAAATGAAATAAAGTGACGAATTAACATAAGTCGTAAGAAATATTTGGACATTAAAAAGTTTTTAAAATTATAAAGATGATTATTTCTATAAGCGAGATAATCATCACTATAAGCTTAATGGGTAAATCTCCTTTTTTATACTCTTATATATGGCTGCGATATGGTAGTCAAAAATATATGAGACAATAGTCATAGAGGTATGGGAGAAGAATTTAAAAAATAAGATGATCTTGAAAGATACAAGGGACATGGGAAAAGAAAATATAAAATTATAAAATTTAAATTCTTTATTACAAATTTCGATATTCAGAGTACAAATATCGATGTTCAAAGTATTCACTGTAAGCACGTACTCGTATATACTGATTCATACCATTTTTTCAGAGAATAACGGTGATAATCGCAATTGACAGTAAGTGGAGGCTATGATTCATATATCTCTACATCTATCCTCGATTAAGAATCAAGAGGAGAACGTCTTAATCGTAAATAACTTAAAATTTTAAAACCTACCATAACAAAAAGATCTGATGATCTTCAAACGACTAAACAAATTTTCTTGAATCATAGCATCAAAACATTCTTGGGGCTTTACACATTTTTAAAATTCATACGAGGTAAAACATAGTGAATAAGTCTCATGTAATAATGTAGACGATCCTGAACATGTTCTTATAATGGGAAAGTCTTGCAATATTTATATTGCTAGAATTCAAGAAACTCACAAAAAGAAATAAAAACAAATAATTTAAATCTAAAGGTATCCCGGTTTAACTGTAACATCAGGACGTCAAAAACCCCACTTCCCCGTGACTATGGATGGTGCAAAGTACCCGAAACGTCGGGAATTATATATAAGATACATAAGCGTAATTAAAAGCGACAAAATCCGTATGATTCATTTTATTCAATGTAAATTATACGGGGTTAATTTGCATTAACCGACCAAATTCGCTGTAAAGGTTCAGAATAAGGAATACAGGCAAATGATGGAGAAAAACCTCACAAACATTCTTTCTTCTTTATCTTTTAAATTCAAAATGCATGGTAATACATTATTTTAACTGATTTTACTGCGCACGCACACATTTGTAAGGGCCGATCGGTAGGCAAAAACGTTGTTGCCCGTTAATCAGTTTAAATTTAGGATAATTTCATATAAAAGTAGAAGCCTTATTGACTCGTATTTTCAAAACCTGCATTAACGGTATATCATTATTTATATATTTGAACTTAAGTTTAAAATTTGGTTACTCTTTCGTTGAAAAATAACCCTCTATATTAAAAACAAATCATATATTACAAGTACTAACTCAGGTTTATCTGATTTACAATGAATTATAAATAATTATTTTTTTAGATTATAGGATTCCTTTTTGCCTAGAAGTCCGTCATGACAGGGACCACCTTCTTGCCTTTAGATCCCTAAAGGTGAACCTGGCATCTTTAGACTTCTTTGTTTGGAGTTGACTGTAGATGTTCATGGACTGCATTAGCCTGAATGCATCATATGAACTGTAACTTTGTTAGTCACGTCAGTTTTAATATAACAAAAAATACAGTGCAGTGACGGCGTAAGAAGATTCACTACCTTAAAATACGAGTATCATCCCGTTGCCATGGGATATTATAAGGTAGTATAAAATGTCGCGAGAAGCGACAGAGGGAAACAGTTTCAATTTCATTAGGAGAAGGACAGCAGCATCTGCCTGATAAAAACTGAAAATAATAAAAAGTAGTTTATTATTCGGACTTTACATAAAGTATTGCTTTTCTTTACATAGCTAAAATGTCTCGACATTGTAACCTATGTGTTTTAATACAGACGGTTTGTTGTAATATTTTTATAATTGTTAAAGCGTGGCTTTAACACGTAAACTTTTTTTTTATAGTCACCACGTTGAGGTATGCTCACGGTACAAGTATTATGGCCTACAAATAATTGTTTAGGTTCTGGATGTCATAATGGAAAGGGTAAAAAAGGTTAAAATTACCTTTCTCACTGTTTGTTATTATAACTAAAACAACTCCCTGCTTTTTATGATTGCAAATTGTAGATTTATTTATCAAATGACTTGAAGATCTGAATTGACAGATTTTTAAAATCTGATCTATATATGTATTAGTATTTAACATTTTTTTCATAGTATACAAAAATATTTGCATGATCGTAAAAAAGTAATATAAAAGGTCTATATATTCTGTAAAGTTAGTACAGTATTAGCACATAACGTCTGTTTCGTTTTGTTTTGTTGTTAGTACAATATACTGAGTACAAACGTAATATACAGAAACCTTAAATTATAAATCACTAACTCCTTTCAGTCGTAAATCTCTGTTGATTTGTTTATATTCGAACTTTTATTTGTTAGCGAACAAGTGTTTCTTTTTGCATATTACTTTTTAAGAATAATCAATTATAACAAAGTTAAATTTATTTTGCTTTACTCAGTTTTATAATTATTTTTTTCGTCAAGTGCGAAAGTATTCGAAAGTTACAACTGAGATCGAAATTAGTCAGAAGAACATCATTATCATTATTCATTATATTATTTTTCCAAATATTATATATCTTTTACAAAGGTGTTTTAAAAGAAGACTGTACAGTACTAGTACAATATAAAACTAATCCCCCCTCCCCTGAAAATAATTCATCATTGTAGGTACATATAAATTTAATATTATTATTGAATTAAATATGAATTTAGTTTTATCTCAAACCACAATGGAATCATTTAAAAAGAGTAATCGACTGGCCATATTATTATCCTACTGAGAACAATACTACATACTACATATGAAATGAAACCAATTTTATGGATTTTATCTCGTTTAATTTTAACTTTATAATTCCCTTGTTTGACGTCCCGATGTCATAGTTAGCCCGGTTTCAACCTTCAGTTTTTTAATATTAATCTTTGGTCCGATCTACGCCGAACAAGCTTTCAGCATCTTGAAGTCTTACAGTGGTATGCTTGGGTTTGGATTTAAGAGCTGGCACTGGGGTGCCCCGGCCCAGGGATGAGAACAGTATTCCATGTGAGGCCGAACTTGCGCTTTGTAAAGTTGCAACCGATGCGCCGGCATGAAATACTGTCTCGCTCTGCTGAGCATGCCAAGCTTTTTAGAGGCCAATTTGGCCTTCCCTTCCAAGTGACCACGAAACTGCACACTATTCGATATGTCGACGCCGAAGATTCCGATGCTAGCTGAGACAGCAAAGGGAGTGCCTTGAAACTGAGGAGATACGACAAAAGGGGTTCTTTTTAGCGGTAAACGCGCAAACTTGTGTCTTTTGGTGATTGAACTGAACTAGATTTAGTCGCCCCCAATCCGAGACTTTGTTCAGCAAAGACTCGACTTCAGACAAAAGTTTGTCCCGGTACTCGGCGACGTTTTCCCGAGAAATATTGGCACGGCTGGTATATAAGGCATCACCAGTGCTGTCGTCTGCATAGCAATGAATGTTACGTTAATGGTGAGATTTTATACGGCCTCTTATTAAAACAGAGTCTTGTTGGGATGATATTAATTGGGTCACAACTTGTCTGCTACCCAGTCTTCGTTGACACTAAACACACAATATACTGATAGTATTGGCATCAGGGCGCTGGAGCTCATTTTCAAGATTTGTGCCGACAGATAATTCTTGTAATACGTTTGCAAAACATTGTGAACATATAGGTGCATTTTCGTCCATCTAAAAGAAAACAATCTTATTTTAATAAACTATCTATATTGCAGAAGCGCATTTTAAACAGTGCAACATGTTTTAACAGGTGAACTAAAAGATAATTATATCATTTTAAGATATCGCAGCCATTATGAACTTATATAGAAATTAATACTTATTAACAGATTACAGATAGAAGCATGTCATTCAAATGCGTTTAATAGCTTAAGGAAACATCTTTCTTTAGTACATACCTGCTTACTGATTCAAAATGTGTTACTGATTCAAAAATACAGATGTCTGATATCAAAGAAATCAAAATCTCACGTAAATCATAAAATCCATAAAAGAAAAGCAGAGTCAAACAAGTAGTAACTGATCCAAAGTCCAAACAAAAACTAAATCACCAAAGAAATCCACAACTAAACGCATTCAGGAGTTCACAACTACACAACCAAGCTCGGAATAAACAAAAATATCACTTGATAGAAATGACATTTGACAAACAACAGCGTCTTTTTATGACTGGAAGGGCGCCGTCTTGTAAAACCATAAAAAACTTGGGATTGCATTTTTATTGTTAGCAAGTTATTTAGTTTGATTTATTCTTTCATTTTATTTTTAACAAAATCCCTGAATTTTTCTCTTTTTTACGGTATACTGTACATAGACTGGGCCAGAAATGGACCGTCTCCTCTTCTGAATTATACTTCTGACCCAGGCGTCCAACTGATGGTGGACTAAAACAATGCATTCATATATATATGAACACTAAACTTACTAGCAACCCTGGTAAGCAGGGCTGCATTACGATTGCGAGGTTATAGGCTCTGCGCTCTGATGAAATGAAAGATAAAAGCCAGAAATATTCTATCCGTATTCTTAGCGTGAATAGTTTGGTGATTATTGCAATAAATAGATACAATTTGGTGCATTCTTGGAAAGCTCTAAATTCAAAATCTAAAAAAGACTAAAGAAGAAAAAGTGAAAATAGCTTAAACCCTTAGATTATATAACATTTTATATAATCTAAGCTTAAACAGTTTTATTGTCGTCATTGCGCGATCTCAGAACAATCGCTTCGTCCCCAAATTATGCTTTGATCCGCTCTGCGATACTTAAATTGCTCGTAAATCGCGTCATCTAGACATGATAAAAGGGAGACTAACAATCTGTCGGATCAGAGGAAAATTGTTCTGTTTTTTACAGGATACATTTCTGGCAGTATGTGCAGGACTAGCATGACTTAATTCTTTCTTTTCCGTTCCATCATCGGACTATTCGATGCTTGTGTGATGCCCGCCCATTTGTTGTCGACATATCACGCATTCAAACCAACGGTTTACTTCGTCGTTCATAAAGTGTACTTGAGTAATTGAAGCGTTGCATTATACGGTTACAATTTGATTAAGTAAATCGAACATTATGGGTAAATAAACATCTGTGTTCCTTTAAGTTTTTAAGTGTGTGAATAAATATCTAATAAAATGTTTCTAAATTTCCATTTGAAACACATACATAGAAGATCAATATGGTTTAATAAAAATAAAACTAAATTTTACGACAATTTACATTACATACATTCTTGGTTTCATTTCACGAATGGGGAAATCAATGCAGACAAAGTCCATTCTTTAAATTATTTAAAAAATCCCTTACAATCATACATACATACGTAGCAATTTTTAGTGCTGATTTACCACGTGCTCTGTGGTTAAGGAAAATATCGTGAGGAAACCTGCATGTCTGAGAAATAAGAAAAAACTATATTTGGAAGACATGTGAATTTCGTTAACATGCATTTGGGCGGGGAGGCAGACGTTTTCTTGCCCTAATACCCTCTCAAGTATGAGAGGAGGCCTGTGCCCCGCAGTGGGACGTATATGGGCTGTAACTTTGACATAGATACGTACAGATCAAACAGCTCGACGGCGCTCCAAATAGAAATAAATTACTTTTAGAAAATAGTTCTAGAATGATATTTTTCTTTTAAAACTTTAAAAAATGTTTATATTCGGTTGTAGGACAATTTTTTAACTAGGAGTCCGCCTGTGTATGCATGTAGCCTTTCTCAGTATTATAATGAAGGCCATTAGGCTGTACATTTACTGCTTTAATATTAATTACAGGTGCTGCCTAATTAGGAAAGACAATTATCAATTTATTTTCATAGCGAAAAATTGACCATTTCTTTGCCTAAGCTTAAATAGCTCACTAATATAGCAAATGCTACTTCAGAATTTTACTAACACTTTTTCCCATATAAAATTCTAATTCTCCACTATATCTTAAAGATAACTTTAACTTTCCCAATCTATTTCCAGCCGTGAATTTCGTCCTTCTAACGCTCTTAAAGTTAGTATTCCAGAAAATTTCACAGTTCAGGTTGTTCTCTTCTGGAACGCCTTACCGGAGGAAGTAACGAATAAGCTTTTGTTCTAAAGATGGGTGCGACAACGTTGTTTAGAGATAAACGACAATTAGTTGATTTCCTCCATTTTTGTTACATGTATATATGTGTGTGTATTTGTGTAAATTAAATGTTTAAAGTGGGTCACTTTTAAAAACGAACAAGTAATAATCTATAAATGTTTGTTTTTCATTACACTTTATTTTTTATGACAGTAATCATGCTAATAATACTACACTCTCAACTATTTTTCTTGCTAATATTTATCGTAAGGTCTACTTAATTTATAAACATAAAGACTCACGTCTGTCACCCAGAGGGATAGGCAGAGACTATGGACTTCCATTTGGCACAATACTGACACACCTCTCTCGCTTCCTCCACATCCATGTACCTATGCATACACGCTCGTCGGTTAAAGGTACTCTTGATTTGGCCCATTTTCAATATATCGCCAATTTGGTCGATTAACTTTAGCCTAGGGCGACCCTTCCCGACTCTGCCGTTCACCTCTGCAACATAAATTTACTTTGTCACTCTTTCCTCATTCATTTTTTCTACATGACCAAACCACCGAAGCATTCCTTTCTTAATCCTGGTCACAACATCATCTTGCAAACCACATTCTTCTCTTATTAAACAATTTCTCACTCTGTCATTCACTCCTTAATGATCACATTCCTACAGCATGTATTCTACTCTTGTGCTTCTTCTGCCACACCCAACTTTCACTACCATACATTAAAGTAGGTACTAACACAGCATTGTGAATTGCCATACGTGCCTTTTTGGACACATTCTGACTTTTCACAATAGGGGTGTAGAGCCCCATTCACTCTATTTCCTGCATTCACTCGTCGTTCTATATCCTTATCATATCTACCATCCCTGCTAAACACAGATCCCAAATACACAAACTCATCTACTTGCTCTACCAATTCCCCTTCTATTCTTATTTCACATATCGTTTTACTTTCTTCTCTTTCAAAAACCATAAATTTCTTCTTACTTGCCTTCAATTTTATTCCCTTTTCTTTTAACGTCCTGTTCATTAATGTAACCATCATTTGCAACTCGGTTGCCGACGACGCAAGTATGACTTGATCATCGGCGTACAAAAGGCATTTGATGGTTAACTCACCCATTCTTAACCCGCATTCTTCTACTTTCAAATTTTCCAAACAACTGTCCATAAATAGGTTGAACAGCCACGGGGAAGCCACACAGCCCTGTGGTTTGTGTGTTTATGGATGCCAAACCAGTCCGAGTAGGCCCCGTTGATCCTGACACAAGTCCCTATACAGAGACTTCAATGCCTGTATCAACCCAGCGCTCAACGCAAATGAGTTCAGTGTTTGCATAACATATCCCTGACCACTCTGTCATAAGCCTTCTCCATGAACGCACAAAAACCTTTTTGATTTTTGGCCAAAAAATTCTCCGCGACCATGCGCATAGAAAAGACCTGATCCATACATCCCATTCCCTTTCTAAATCCCGCTTGCACATCCCAAATTTTTCCATCAGTTTCTTTCATGACTCTTTCAATTAGTACCTTAGCATACAGTTTACCCACAATTCTAAGAAGGCTGATACCACGGTAGTTTTTACAGTCCTGCTGTGATCCTTTTCCCTTATATATTGGGACTATCACGGTTTTACACCAGTCTCCCGGTACCCGCTTAAGTTCCCAACATAAATTAAACAAAGTGTACAGCAGGTCTGCCACCACTCCTTCTCCAGCCTTTAGCATTTCGAGAGATACTCTATTATATCCGGCTGCCTTACCTGTTTTCATACTTTTCATTGCTTTCATTATTTCATCTATAATTATGTCTCTATCTACTCGTATTTCCTCTTCTTTCGGAATTTCTATTTCATTTAATTCAAACGTCTCATCACTCATAAACACGCTTTCAAAGTATTCCTTCCATCTCCTTAAACTCAAAACTTCGTTATTCAGAATACAGCCATTCTGTTCTCTTATAGCATTAATTCTAGGCTGTTTTGAATGTCCCCTGGCAGTTCTTACGAGTTTCTAGAACATTTTAATGTTTGCCTGGAAGTTATCCGGTATTCTTCTATCATTTTTATTCGTTCTTTCTTGCTTTTTCCTTTCAACTACTTCTTTTACTCTCTTATTTAGATGTCTAAAGACTGCCCTTTTCCTTTCAATATCATCATTCGTACTGCTAGAATTACTAGCCTTGGTTGCTAGTAAATCTAGCCATGCTTTCTTATTTGCTTTAACTTCCATCCGTACCTCATCATCCCACCATAATGTGTTATTTTTCCTTTCATTCGTCCTCTTACTTACACCACATACTTCGGTAGCTGCATCCACTAAACCTTTCTTGACATTATACCACACAGTCTCCAAGTCTAAATCATTCATACACAATTCAGCCATACCACTTATATTTTCTCTCAATCTACATTTGAACTTCTCTTTCACACCTTCATCTTGTAACGTCTCTGTTCTTATACGCTGTAACGCAGTGGTAGACACAGATGTTCGATGCCGCCAACGTCTGAAAAGACCATTAATTCGGCATAAGACCAAGTAATCGTCCGTCCCTACGTTAGAGCCCCGGTAAACCCTTGTATCTACCACCACGCTCCTCATTCTTTCATCAACAATTATGAAATCTATCATACTTCTATCATCACCTCTTTCCTATGTATACGTGTGAATCTTCTTATGACGAAAGGAAGTGTTCGTCACAAAAAGATTCTTTTCCACACATACGGTAAGGAGGCTTTCACCATTCTCATTTATACTTTTATCACCAATCGTTCACAATATCGTTTCATAACCAAGCCTCCACACCCCAACCCTTCCATTAAAATCACCTAATATGACAATATTTTCATTACCCTTGCATTTCATTAGCACCATTCTTACCAACTCCCAAAACTGCTCTCGGATGTAAGTGGGCTTAGACATGTCTGGGGCCTAGTCCCCTAAAAAAAACAACTTTTTTATGCCCACTTTCATTCGTATCCATAGCAGTCTCGGGCTTACACATTCATACTCTTTTATACAATGACCCATGCTTTCTGAAAGGATGATACCGACTCCCTGGCATGCCCGCTTGGTCTCGTCTACACCAGACCAGTACGCGGTATACATGCCATGTGTAGTGGCATCCTTTCCCTTCCGTTTCATCTCATTTACACATACCACGTCTATTCCTCTATCATACATCATATCGCATACTTCATCCATCTCATCATTCATTCCTCCACATACATTCAATGTAACCAAACGGGCTTCCGCAATCCACTTTTCACCCCTCCGGGGGACAGAACGTGACAGGTGGCGAACCTCGTCGTCGGTTTTCCTCCCGGAGATTCTTCGCACTCCTTCCCCATTAAAGGGGCGCCGGGAACTCGGGGCCATTTCGTAAATTTTTTGCCTCATGGTGCGAAATTAGGGTGTGGTATTTTTGAGGCCGCTACCACACGGCCAGGAGCCGAGTCTGTTCTTTCGGCTTTGTCGCTTGTATAGCACCACCCGGGGACACGTGTAGGGTGGGCCTAGGATTAAGTGGTCGAAGCCTACGGACGCGAGCGACTCATCCCTATAATTTAATAAAGTAAAAATATCCAATTTTGTGAAACACATTGTCACTCACTTAAAATAAAAACTTAAGATTAATTACTTATAATATTAAATACTTAAAATGTTCGTAACATTTTCTTAATTAAAAATTTAAGACTATTTATTTTTGAAGAAAATGGAATTAACCCAAAAAAGTGTACAAAATAAGTGTTAAGAGACCTACAATTTAATGCATACATACATACACTCTCACGCTTGTCACTCAAAGGGACAGGCAGAGACTACCGATTTACATTTGGCACAATCCGAGGTTTATAAGCGAGTAACAGTAGACTGATACAAAGCCATTGTAGTCATATTGTATTGGGGAAAAGGATCACAACAGGACTATAAAAACTACAATGGAATCAAACTGCTATCAGAATAAATGTACCATTTTGTAAAAACTGCGAAATATGTTAAAAATTATGCATATATTTATATCTTTAAGTTTTAATCTCAGAAAGTGTAAAGAGCATTCAAGATGTTTTAATATTAGCGAGATAAGGACCGAAAAGTCATACATGAATATTCAGATTAGTGAAATGTAGCTCAAAAATAAAGTTGACGTACACAAGAGATACTTACTTATTATCACAAATTGAAGAAAGTGAAATATATATTTTTCTTTCTTACAAATATTTTATGAAATGTTATGAATAAAATTTTGTGCTGAGGAACGAATAATGTAATATTTATCAAGTCAACCAGTTTATCTACAGTGTTACGAGTATACAATTTACAAGCGTCAAATGATATGGAATAGACTTTTTTCACGACATTGACGTTTATTTCCATCCATTTCATTAAGAATGAAAATGATATCGATATATGACATCGATAAGATGCAAACCATCTTATCGAATAAGAAAAAACAGGTGACTTGATTATATAAAATTTATATTAAGAATAATTAGTTTTTCTTAATATCTTTTGCTATATTCCTATTCCATGTTTTCAAATTAAGCTTCTTAAGATTATTTTCTGAACATTTTCCCAAAAGTTGAGGTTACTACATAATAATAAGCGAAGTTTTGCAACACGCATTGATCATGAGCTGTGAAGACCCTAGTGAAATTGCACGGTCATGAAATTATTGTACCTAATGTTATTGGTTCTTAACAGGTCTGAACATTTTCTTCAGATTATTCAAATGTCCCGGCAACGGGTGAAAAGTTAATTACGTAAATTCCATTGAGCTCATACCTACACATAACAAGCTAACAAAAGTGTGTTAAAATACAAGAATTGCTAAAATAGGTTTATAGGATTGATTTCAAACGTAGTTACGCTGCTTTTTATTGTATTTTGGTTATTTTAGTCGTATCACTAAAAGGAAAAGATACTGACTTCCAAGTTACAGTTGTTACAATTTGTTTAGAAGACAGAGTTCTATACATATTCGTTAAAGGACTTATGGAAAATAAAGAATGTATTTACTTACTGATGTTTATTTAAACAAAGTGCGTTGAATAAATGAAAGGAAATATGTAAGAAAAATAACGGCTAAAGAAAAAAAATTAAGGCAATTGTAACAAACAGACATTTAAAATACAAAGTTTATTAAAGATTTTCTCATTATACAATTTTAGATTGAAAATATTTTATACCTTTTTATAAGAAAAACATCAACGAAAATTCCAATAAAGCTTAATGACAACAATGTCGCGTTAAGCTCATTGAAATGGGGAGAGGCTAACGAAATCTCACACGTTTGCAAGCAAAACAAAATGGTGGTTTACATGTTCGCTTAATGCAGAAAGCACAAACATTCATTTTCATTATTTCGCTTCGTTAGGGGCACCCTTCATTAGTAAATTATGTATATGGGTTTCTTCGGTTTTAATTTATTTCGTGTTCAATACAAAACACAACATTTATCGTGAAACTAATTTGTTTACCTGTGTGAGTGATCGCTACGCTCTCGAGTATATTACGTATCGCATTTGCGTTTGTGTGCAATACGCGTGTAATAACAATGGTACAGAATTACCTCAAAAATATGGGAATTTATAAATATTTTAAGTTTAGTGTAAAGGATAATTTTCATCATTACTCTTGCTAATTTTTAACGTTATTTGCTTTTATTAGTCAAATATCATGTCATAGTCACGGCTACCACCAGATTATTTTTGTTTAAATGTTTTTCGGTTTACTTAAATGGGTAGTAAGCAGGAGCATCCCAATCGATAGCTGTAACAGCTCAAAATCCGATGTCAGTACTTTATTTTTATATCAACGACGATTTTTTCTGGAAAGTGGACTGAACATTGGACGTTTCTGGTTTAGTTTTCCGACAAAGTAACCATCTCTAAACAACCAGTCTCAAAAAAATACTTACAAACTATAAAAACCACATTAAAATCGGTTGAGTGCTCAGAGAGCTGTGAGGTTGAAGGAACAAACTAAAACTCACAAAAACAATCATCGTTCATGTTAATAAAACTCTTAAGTCATACCTCGTTTCTTTTTCGAGAGATTTTAAAATGCTAAAAATATAGGTAAATAGATTTCATGCCCTTGGCAACACTGAACAGTTGTGGCGTCACATTAATGTCAAATTATTATTTTTTCGTTTTCATATTTAAAAGTCTGTAACCAAGATATACAAAGTGAAATGAATATTCAGAACAGAATATTATAACATGTTAAGGCACTTTTCTTTTTTAAAGTGTAATTTTTACAGGATTTCATATCACAAACTGCCGTTTTTACAAAATCAAACCACCAACTCGTGACGAGCGGGGAACGTTCCTTGGCGTGTGGCGCGTGGATTGAACGAAGTAGTCAATATTGACTACTTATATTTGACTTCAATTTACGGTGGCCTTCTGGAATCTGGACATTTTATATAATCTAAGACTTACCCCTTATTTGTCTTTCTCTCTGCTAGAACCAAGGTAGAATACCAAGGTAAAGAACGGACTGACGAAAAAAAAAACAAAAATTATTTTTTATTAATTATTTTGTATGCGCTTCTTTATACCATTACCGCGACAGTTTATCAAAATCCCACTGTAAACATAACCCTCCCCCATATAGATTGATTGATTTACTATAGTTGCCACGCTTGCTAAGCGGGTTGGCAGCCGAATTTTTTTTATTAGGAAAACGCTACAACCCATTTACATGTTTGTTTCTCACTGACACTTCTTACGGCATCAATGGGACGATATGGGGTAGTGGATATTCTAAAACCGCCACTTTATAGTCAGAGTGAGTAGAATTTTTTATTAACCGTGGCTAAGTCACATACGCTAAACCTCTAAAAGTCCTAATTTTAAGACTTGTCTTTGCGTTCTCACTCTGAGTACTTTGTGTACTGTATATTAGTTTGTGGACAGTGGAAGGCTATTATTATATACTACCTTTCTATCTTTAGTATTCGCATATGGTTAGAAGTGGGGCCCTGAACCAGATCCGTCTTTGATGGCTGACAAGGTTAGTGCGTTGTGGATATCGTCGAAAAAAGTTATAAATATAAAAATTACTATTCCAACTATTCTAAATACAATTGATTGTACATTTGACTGTAAATTAGATATACGAAAATCGGATAAAGATAACTTAAAGTGAACAATTATACTTAAAATGTTTTGTTGTCCATTATAATATAAAGTTTATTAAGGGCCACATAAATCTATTGACAAAAAATGTGGGGATGTGAAGAGGTAGAAAAGATGTTGACTAATGTGTTGGAGTACGTTATTTATTTAATTAATTAATAGTGTATGTTCATCACTACATCTTTTTATAGAAGAAATAATGATAAGCAAGCATAGCGTTCACCTGATGATGAGTGAATGATCTGGCCCACAGACACCTGCATTTTTAAGTACTTAATTAAGAATTAAAATGCAGATGCGTTGTCTTCTCTGAGTGCTAAGGTGCATTGCTTCGTTACAAGTAAAAAGTATTTCTGTACAATAAGGGTGACAGACGAGCACACATTCCACCTAATTGTAAGGTCGAATGGTATCGGTGCTGTGGCCCATACATCTATATTTTTATCCTCGGCTAAGAATTAAAATACTGATACGTTGAGGAATAAGGGAATGCTTTGTTTCCAAGTTCTTTTTATTTAGCGCGCGTAACACGGCGGATTATGTTGCAATTTTACGCTCATATTCCATGAGAGCGTGTCCCCGCCGAGCCGTCTTATTAATACTGTAGTCTTAAAACATCTGCAACATTGTAATACTACGTATATCAATCTTGTTTCTTAACGAGTATTAAATCACAACCATAGTAACATTTTTTCCTTTTTATTTTGTTAAAATGATTAGTGCTACAGATTTAAAAAAATGTTTAAAACAACTGGTCATGGCCCTTTCCCGTTGTAGGCAACATGATCCTTAACCGTCACGCTTGGCAGGCGGGTTGCCAATCGCAGTGCCATACGTCTCACACCCTCGACGTTGCTTCCTATCTCCGGTCTGGGTATATACGAGTGGTATAAGAGATTATTATAGCGCCATCTATCGGAAGCCATAAGATGTTTCTGGTATTTCACACACAACCGCCTAAGCTTATAATATTTGTTAATTGATAGCCAATAAGAATATCAGAAAGCCCATTTTCGGGTTTCCTATCTACCGCCTTTTATGCCTAGCATATGCACTCTTGTGTAAAACGGGGTTCTCACAATCTCGTAAGTCAGGAAACTAATCGCACCGCAAATTATCTCGCGTGATCGATCTCCCCCTTATGCGGTTTAGATATTGAACTATACAGGAATGCAGCAAGGAGCACGTCGCTGGGTCGGATAATCCTGCACATCATATTATATTTAGTAAAATCGTCCCATAAGAAAAAGTACTGTTACCTGAGATACAAGCTTATTACTTAGTTCAAGCGCCGATGCAACTGTATGTTATTAAAAAAATCCTGAATAAAGAAATGATTATGTAATTGGGGTATTTATATAGTTTTCTCATTTGTTTGAGCTGTATAAATATATAAATGAAAATGATAAATATCATGGAAATAGAATTAATACCTAAAATACATAAATAAATAAAACCCAACCCGGTAAATCCCTCGACAGGGGATCAGGGGAGACCAAACGGGCTAGCTTTAGGGGGAAAGGGAAAGAAACCGGGAGCGGATTCGAGAAGCACCGTATTCTGTATATGAGATTTATTATTATTTATGCTCGATTCCCAAAAATGTCGATATAAACTTGAATAGTTAGCATTTATTTTAAGTTTCTTGCAAAATTTATTTAATTTGCTTCGATTCCCACTCCGGATTTACCTCTCTTTACGTTTGGAATATTTGCACATTGTGATGTTTAGGAGACACATACTTTCTATCCATTCTAACACAGTCGAAAGTGATGAGGTGAGTCGTAAAATAATGATTTACTTGCTGGAGTTTTAACACTTATTACATCTTAATTTTTCCTTTTTATTATTTATTTCCTTTTTAATGGAAAGAAGCCCAAATCATTCCTTTAGTCAAAAAGCAAATACTTCAAGTTTTTCCGATTATCGTCCTATTTGGATTCTTCACTTCCTTTCCAGAGAACACCTTGTTCAATATCAAAAAAGCCTTTTTTACAAACAGAATTGTCTTCAGTCCTATTTGATCCGGTTTTAGGTCACATACGGTCACACTAGTGCGCTGGCTTTGTTAAAGGTCACGAACGTCATTCGCCGCGGTGAATAATCATTAAATCGTAGTATAGGAATTGCTGGATTTTAGCAATTCCTTCAATGTACAGCATTGAAATTGCTCATGATATTTTGATAGGTGAACAGCGTTTTCTTAATATACTAAAAATGTTTATTAATAGTATTATTAGTAAACTAATAGTATTTTATGTACTTTAAACGGCTATTGATGTGATCGGGTAACTGTTTTATCACTATTTCTGCTTGAAGTAAATATTTCCATATTTGTTTGAATACAATTGAAAAATATTAAATAAAAAATATAATCGTTTAGCATTATGAGTGCTTAATACAAAATTAGAATGTAGGCATTACTTTGATACTTTTTAGGTAAAAAACTAATTTATTTCTATGTGCTTATTTTCGCCCATTATACAACCTTCTTTGGATTCTATCCTACAAATAAAGGAATATAATGGCGTAATCTATACAGCTATTTTCGTGGCTTCACGGATACCATTTCTCGTTCCAATATTGACACGTACGTTCAATCCGAAAATTAATGAAACCTCTATCACCAAACAATAAGTAAAGATAAACAGTTCGTACTCTAGATAATGCTTGACTAGCGTTAAACTAAATAAGACGTAAAATTGCTATATTATTGGCTACATATTGTGATGAAGTTATATAAGAATGTGTTAGTTTAATTATTCAGAGATATATTCACGCAGGCGGATTGGCTATCGCAGTACCAGAAGTCTCACACCTGACATTGTAACCAAGTGTATCTATTGTGACATGTATCAGTTTATTCCTGTATTTGTGGCAGTGTAATAAACACTTTGCAATAGAAAAAAAAGGGCACCTAAACAAAAAACCAATTTTATTGTTATTATTACATTGTTAAATAGTTTTAGGTAGTCAGTATACTCAGAATTTTACATGTCTTAAGCGCAAAGCGCTTAGGTATGTTCTGCTAGCGCCTGTAAAATCAAGATTCCAACGTTTTTAAATTATATAAAAAGCACATTGTTAGGCAGATAAATGATTTTTGAAGTTATTAATATTTTTTTAAATCGATTTATTGCCATTTTTACATAAATTGGTTTTAGTGGCTTATGGTAAACACGATAACTTTTGAAAACATCAATTGTTTAACTCAATCTATTTTTTAATCTCTTCATCTATCATGTGGATTGTAAACGGCAGTTTAATTTTGTTTTGTTTCGTTATAATTATTTTTTTTCGGCTGCGAAATGTCAAAATTTTCGGTGTTTTAGCAGCTTTGTAATAATTAATTTTACTAAATACACTTTGCACTGCGTTACTAGCTTACTACGCGCTCGGCTGCGTCGTGAGTGGATTGCTGTATGTTTGCTTACAGCAGCGGTAATAGGCAGCAAAAATATCGATCGCTGTGGAAATAGTAAATATTCCAAAAACCAAATTTGATACATACTTGACCAAAGTTATTCATTTTTATATTCACAGATTTTATTATAATATTTTGTCGCTAAAAATACATAGAATTTATATATAAATATACGTATACTTCCCGGCAGGCGAAGTTAAAGCGTTCTCGCACTAGATGGAGTAACGACCTGGTAAGGAATGCAGGAAGTCAATGGATACATGTGGCTCGTGACCGTGCTTTGTGGCATTACTTGGGGGAGGCCTGTTCAGCAGTGGACTTGTGAAGCACTTTATGGAGTAATCTGAAGGTGTACTCTTCGAAGAGTAGAACTAGGAATGGAACTACAATGAACATTTTTTTTCACGATCATGAGCATTAAGAATCTTGCACTTCTGGATTTTCGTAGCTTTTTTTTTAAATTTGGCATAAAATTACAGGAAAATTTGAAGTATAGTAATAATTATGGATAATATAACACAGTTGGATTCACCAATATTTATTTTAAATTAATTAGCAAGAAATAGTATTCGTTAGTTTATCATTACATTTTGATTAAATTAATGGGAACTAATGTTAAAGTTCAAAGCAGTTAGTAGTAGTTAGTAGTGTAGCTGCTCGCTAAATAAATATAAAAAACCGGCCAAGTGCGAGTCGGACTCGCGCACCGAGGGTTCCGAAGAAATCCGTCTTTTCGCAATTTTTCCTTTATCTGTGCTATAATACATTGCTTCGTACCAAATTTTAAGATTCTGAGTTCACGGGAAACACCCTGTAGGTTTTGATTCCCTTGCGAGTGTCGAAGATTTGCGGCATAAACGGCTGTATCTTTTGATTGCGTAGGCGTTGATCATAGCTTCAAGAGACAATAGACTTGACTATTTGAAATAAATTTCAGCTTAATACCTCTACGTGTTCCTGAGAAAAAGGGTCTTGACAGACAGACATACGGACAACAAAGTGATCCCATAAGGTTCCGTTTTTTCCTTTTGAGGTGCGGAACCCTAAAAACGTTTATTTGTTTGTTTTTTCATTAATAAAGTAAAAGCAGATAAAATTTAGTATGACATACGACCCCCTCTTGCTGAAATCACGGCTTGCATTCACCTGGGCATGCTAGCGAGTATACCTCTTATGGTTTCTTGCTAAATACGTTCTCGTTTAATGGTTATCACATTTTTGAGCTCTCTGATGGTCTGCGGGGCCGGCTGTACTGATCTTACTCGTCACTTCAGAACGTTCCAGATATGCTCTATGAGATTTAGGTCAAGACTTCGAGCTGGCCAATCCAGACGACAAATTGCGACCTCTAGCCTATAATACACTTCCACATCACCAGACTGATGGACGCGAGCGTTATCATCTATAAGAATGGAGTTATCACTAAGAGCGGCCAATGCGGGTTTTGCATGAGGAATTAGAACTTCGACTTCCATCATGTATCGTTGTAAAGTGATGGAACACGTAATTATGTAAGTTCGTCCCATATGTGTCGTAAGAGGCGACTGCGGGAAACTGAATCAGGAGCTGGGCATCTTCCTGATAACTCATAATAATAAAAACGCTACAGTTGCCAAGTCGCCTGCCATGCGTGGCAACTACGGAAAATATGCAGTTATTTGACCATCTATGGACAAGGCCTATGTTCTTGAGTGAAATCACGACGATGATGAGCTTTACTCATCTTCACTGCCCTTAATATTTACGGTAGAATGAAAACAAAAATTATTTTCCGAATTATCGAAAATATGAATAAAATAAAAACTTCATAATAGCCTCATTAAAAGCAAAAAAAATAAAAATATAGCAGCCTAAAAAATATAAATTCCACTGCTAGCCACAGGCTACAGCGAGTTCAGCGTAAAAAAAGAGTTAAGTGTTGAAGCGCCAATCGTTCTATCCTCCATAACTCTGGCAGAGCCGTGCCACTAATGAAGTGTTGGACCACAGGGGAAGAGGAGTGACGGTATTATGATACGCTGCTTTTCCTACCATCCGCGGCAAAACTTGGTTCGCGGTTGAGTCCTAGACCAGATCCGCCGCTTGGGTCACGAAAGCTGGTGCTTTTTAAGAGAGAGGCTCTTTTATTGAATATATATTCACTAAAAGAGCCTCTCTCTTAATCACAATTTTGTGTACTTAGCATCCAGTATAACAGTTTAGTTAGTCATTTTGTTAAATGTGGCAATTAATATTGGCCACGGCAGCAAAAAGATAGGTGAAATTTTCTAACACCGAACATAAAAATGTTACATATTTTCAAATATTTTTCGAACATTCAATTTGACAAATTTTTTCGCGTAGGAAAAGTCAGATCTTTTTTGTATAATAAATATGTTAATGATTTAAATGAAGCTTATAATATAAATTATAAGCTTCGAAAAGTCTTGTAAACCAGTACTGGTGTTTTCAGTACTAAAAGGTAATGGTGTTATGGTGTTTATAGGTTTATTTTTCCCCGTGTAGTCTAAAGGGAGTAACGCTGGTTCAAATCTAGCAATTTCTATTAAGCTGTCGACCGAACTTGAAACAGGAACCTTACCTTTCCAAAACTTATTATGTTGTTTTACACTGGCTATTAACTAAAATAACATTTTATCGATTTTATTACTATTATAACAACGCAGTTTATAGTTAGAGATAAATTTAAATAAGATAGTTTTTTACTTAACAATTTTCGTAGCGCGGCATAACAATTTTTTGATAGCTATGACTTCCTGTTTTAAGTTTTGTTTCCTGTTTAAAAATTGTTACATTTGAACCATTCAGGTATTTCTCTCCGTGTAGCTTTTAGAGCCACCACGGGTTTAATAGACTTTTTCTAAGCATAGACGCAAATATACAGCATGTACACATATAATTAGTAACTTATTACTTTGTTGCTGACTCTTTATGACCTTCTTATAAAATTACTGACCAGCAACAAAAAAAACTACTGTCTCTTTTTCCAAAAATGATTTTATTTTGTTGTTGGCTCTTCAGATCTTGCTGATTCCATTACTGACCAGTAATAAAATATCTGCTACCAATTTACTCAAAAAAAAATCTGTAAAGATTGCATCCACACTTAAAATTAATAACTTATTACTTGATGCAGCTTTTATTTTCTTGCTGACTTTTCAGATCCTTCTGATTCTATTACTGACCAGTAACAAAACGAATGCTTTTTCTTTTACTGAAAAAAATCTCAAGTAAAAATAGCACGTACACTTATAAACAGCAATTGGTTTCTAGTTTCTAGATGTTGTTGATCTATTTGCTGACAGGTAGAAAAAATTTCTTTTATTCGGAAATTCAGAACCAGTGTTAGAACGTTACTTAATTTCTAGTATTTTTTATTTTATAATTTTTTTGCATGAGAATATTTTCATATTCTTTTTGCACTATATTCCAGCTACAAAGTAGTTTTAAATTCTCCCATTTTATCCGCTACGGTCGGGTAATTTGAAGTTTTTACTGCTTAAACTTAATTAAAATTAACTTATAGTAAAGACATCAGTAATTTGATTTTGTCAAAATTAGTTGGAGCAACAAAATCGCGATATTGGCAACAAATTAACTACAAATTCGTGTGCACAACTTTAAAGTTTTTGCTGACTTATTACTGCTAGCTTCACATGGCTAAATTTCTCTGTAGTGATTTGCAGAGTTTTACGTGGTAAACTAAATTCTTATCGTTTTATATCGTGCTACCACCGCGTTGAACTTAAACAACATTCCTTATAATAAATTTGATTTATTTATTTAATAGTTTGTATACACAGAAGGATATATTTATATGCCGCTCAGGATCTCGCTTTGTGGCATTTCTTAGAGGAGGCCTCCCGATCAGCCGTGGACTTGTGAAAGGCTGTAATTATGTTGAAATAACAAGACTCTACTTTCTAAGCTTAAAAATATAGTAAAGTAGCTTACACACAACCCAAGAACGAGTTTTGACAATTCAACAATATTATGTGAATGTTTATGAGTAGTTTTATATGCTACCCATGTATCACGGCTTGGGCAGAACACTGTGCTATGAATCTTTGTTATCCTTATAAATAGTTCATAAAGATCTAATAATACGATTTCCTTTTGCCCTTTTTTGCCCAATACGAAGGCTTGTCATTTAGTTGAATTTGTCAACTGTGTAAAGAGTAGATATTATTCTCACTGGTATACGCCCTAACATAGGTTGTCCTAATTTACGTTATACCTTGTGTACCTTCTGCAATGAGATAGAGGATAGAGTAGGATGCAGTACCATGACCAGATCTGAAAACTGGCAATTTGGGCTTATGTACAGATATTGGCTCCGGCTTGGATACCCAATGAAACTAGGTATTTCGATCAATGACTAGGCGTTTTTCAAAACCATAACGTAAAAGTCTTTTATATTTTTGAGTTGTCATTAGAAAAGCGCTGCTGTCCATCTCCTGTTTCATTTCCCTGTCACGTCTTACGACATCTATGGGATCATATGGGGCAGTGGATTCTCTTATATCACCAATATATGGCATAAGTAATACTTACCTAGAGTCTAAAACGAGGTGATGGATTTGGTTACGTCGCCACCACTGGGTGTAGGTGTTATAAGGGGCAACTATGAATGACAGAAATATCCCATGGTTTCCGTTAGATAGTGATATAACCATCTCGTTTACTCCAAGCGTAATATACCAAAATCCGTAACGTGGAGCAGCTACTAAGGTGAGAGACGTCTGGTACTTTAGGTTAAGGTTGTTTTGAAGATTAAGGGAGGATTCCCTTTACCGAGACCCGCGTCCGGCTGTGGATATTCACGGGCATCTGCTGACGTGAAGGAAGAAAGTCTTTATTGTATAGATTTTTAGTTATTTTATAGCTTTCTTGTCTTTAATTATTACTATTTTTGTGTGGTAGAGTCAAGTTTTCAAATCAAGCTATATTGTGGTTGAAACACGATTGGGTCGACTAGACCGGGGAAGGATCACGCTCTCACAGCATATCAGCCTAAAGAAACTGATTTTTATAATAATATTAATCGTATAAAGTTAACTTAAAATATAACAATATTTTGCATTTTTTAAGGATACTTCTAAATCATCAAATATATTTGAGCGCATGATGTACCGAACTTGGTATGCCATCTGTTCCCATCACGGAGCAAAACCTAACAGGGTTTTGCTCCGTGATGGGAACAGATGGCTCCAGCTCAGCAAAGAAGCGGTGCATCCGAGCCTGATATGCTAGCCCACAGTTTTTTCCACTTTCGCCCAAAACTACGCCCGCAATGCGTTTTTGTTAATATTCTTTGTCGTACGCCTGCGGCGTACTCCACCAGTAGCAAATGTCGCTTGCCGAGTCCGAGAGAATCCCGCCAACACCAATAAGGTGGGGATGATGGATGCCAGGGGTTGCGAGGTGGTCTTGATGCCCCTCGTACTCGGCTGGTGGCCCGCATACTATTACGTCCAGCGCCAGCTACAGACGCACTCTGGTGACCCCCAGGCAGCGGCCCTATGCGCGTTCTGTTTTTTCCATCATCCATAATATAGATTAGACGTCAATTAACGGTAGATGCCCAGACCCGGTACCGTGTCATGGTGCGGCCGTAACCACAAACGGGCCTTTGCACCCTCAATTTTGCTGAGGCATGGTGCTCACATCTGTTGGCAGGCGCTGACTGACTGCGCCGATGTTGCAGTTTTGTCACTTAACTGGTAGGTAGGTACGTCAGCAAGGTTCCTTTTGCGCATTATTATTATTATATTTATTATTATTTTACATCACCTTATGTTTATCGTTTTATTCTATTTGTGAAAACTTGTATTTGGCCTTCTTTCTCAATGTATTTTTTTAAATATATCACTTAATTGATTTTTTTTGAATTTAAGTCTTTAGAATATAACAAAATTATTATAATTTTAGAATCTGACAAATATTTTCAACTTACTCATATAATTATTAAATATGGTACCTTCTTAGAGTATTACAAAAGCATAGCTTGCTTATGTATCATCTAACGGTACATTTAATATTTAATATATAATCTCTCTCGCGTACTGTGATCTCTTTTCACTTCCACTGATAGCTTCACTGACTTTCTCAGACTCCAGTGACTCGGATTTCAGTGACTTTAATGTAAATAATAAAGAAAATGTCCTGTGACTGAAAAGTTTATTTTATTTTAAGAGACTGAAGTGACGTAATGCAGCCAACTAGTAAATAAACACTTTGATATACTCGCGATGTATATGCTAACTATTATCGCTTTAATATACTCGCGAAATTTGTATACCTACAATAAGGCACACAATTGTCTTGTCTAATTAACTTACGTGGGGTCTTCCAAAAATAAGCGAGCAGTCATGTAATAATTTAAAAAATCTTTACGCAAACTCACCACGTTGGGGCGGGTTAACAATCTGCAAATTTTCAACTGACTTCAAAAGAGGTTCTCCATATTCGGATTATTTTTTGTATGTTCAGCGATAATACTTTACCACTTCGTTATATTTAAATACGCAATAAAAGCCGTTAAATAGTTTTAATCAATGATTCTTTTTTTTATAAGATAGTGGGTACCTTATGTGAGGTCCCATATAAATTTGGTTAAGATCTGATGATGACATTCATGATAAAGTATGGCTTCCTATAGACCAGCGGTCAACCATCTCCCTCACGCCTGAGGAAAAACACCCAGACTGGCGACGGGAAGCAGCGTTAAAGGTGCGAATCGTCTGGTACTGTGATCGCCAATTTGCCTGACCGGCGTGACAATTACGGACAACCTTCCACAGAGTGGGAGAGGCCCAAGTCCAGCAATGGACTGTTTGTTGATAATTTTATTTTATTCCTTTATTTTTTATTTTTTTCTTTAAAAAACTTTACATCTATAATTTTTCCTGTATTGTGGGGTTATTTTACATACTTAAATGTCACAAGGACAAACATCCATACCCGGAACAATTACTTGTAGGCCAAATACAAATACTTGTTCCGTGCGGGATTCGAACCAGCGGCCCTTAGCGCTGTAACTAAGCCACTGTGCCATGGAGCCATAATTTTTAGATATTTCATAATATGTATACAAAATATACGAAACTATTATTTTGTGGATCATTATCATAATCATTACATATCTCCACCGTCCACTACTGAACATAAGCATCCCCGAAGCATCCCCGTTGGTCCTTCGAGCAATATAGCTAGCCCATTGGCACTTCAGCTTACTTATCCGTTGTTATGGATATTATAAAAGAAATTTATGTACAAAAATTTTAGTAAATTTAATTACTTAATATATATCAGAGAAAATTTCAATTAACTCGTAAACAAGGTATAATATAGAATAAAATGTACGTATCCCTTTTGCTTTGACGAAATGTACTAATTTAATTAAATGTTAACAGTGTGTGCTCTTGCTTCTTTGTAATCAAATGCGTATTAAGTAAATTACACCTCATATATATATACCTAGTCAGGTCATAAGTATTGTCACACAGTAAAAACTTTTCTTTTAGAATGCTGGCCACAAAAAAGTTTATTGAATTCGAATTTCGAATGGTTCATGAAAATAAAACTGTATACTTTTTAGAATTTTACTCATTTTTAAATATGGAGTGGGCGCTTAAAGAAGACCGTGTTGCAGTTATTGCGTTGCATCGTTGCGGTTACGCGCCAATTCAAATTTTTTGACATACTGAAAAATTTGAATATAACCAAAAGATTCGTTTATCACATCATCAAACGATACAATGAAGGCTCTAGTGTAGATGACAGATCAAGAAGTGGTCGCCCTCGGTCTGTTAGGACTCCAGCAGTGATAAAAGCTGTGAAGGCGCGAATTCAAAGAAATCCCAAACGTAAGCAGAAACTGTTGGCCCTTCAGATGGGGTTAAGTAGAACCACGGTGAAAAGGGTGTTAAATGAAGACTTAGGGCTTCGGGCATATCGAAGAAAAACAGAACATCGTTTGAATGCTCGTCCAATGGAACTGAGACTGAAGAGATGCCGCGCTTTGTTGAAGCGGTACGCGGGAAAAAAATATCGGGAAATTCTTTTTTCGGATGAAAAAATTTTTACCGTACAAGAGAGCTACAACAAACAAAATGATAAGGTGTGCGTACACAGTAGTGAAGAAGCGAGCAACCGTATTCTGCTTGTCCAACGAGGTCATTTTCCATCCTCGCTCATGGTATGGTTGGGAGTTTCTTATTGGGGCTTAACAGAGGTACATTTTTGTGAGAAAGGTGTAAAAACGAATGCAGTTGTGTAATAAAATACATTCCTGACGAACCTTGTGGAACCTATTTCTCATACCATGTTCAATAACAGGCACTGGGTATTCCAATAATAACTGGTAGAAATTTTCAAAGAGAATAAAACACGATACAAATCAAAAGTATGTAAAGTAAAAAAAAAGTATGTAATGCGTAGGTGCCACCCTCTTACTTCTTTCTACCAGTAAATATCATTGCTGGCTCTGCTGTTTTCCGGTTTGAAGGACATAGAGCCAGTATTAACTACAGGTTGTGGAGTCATTCCATCTTAGTCCTCATAAGTGCTTTTTATCTGTAGCTTTCTTTTTTTATAGGAGAAGGGTGACAGGCGAGCGAGTGATACATAGTCATTTACATCTATCTTCTTCTGCGAATCAAAATGCAGATGAATTGTCAGCCGTGAGGACTATGACGGAATGCCTCTTTAGCAATAAAAAGAGACTCCTGTTCTCTATACTCACCATACGAAACGGAGCAGCATTAAGCTGCCATTTTACGCTGGTATTCTGTGATAGTGAGGTCTTTCTCCGGTCGAGTCGACCCATTCGTTCTACAACTATTCAATTAATATAGCTGGAGCATGACTCTACCACGTTTAAAATTGTCTTTGAAGTAGCTGCTGGAAGGCTGTTGAGAGTTTATAAAGCCATTTTAGTTTTTAAAGAAAAAGCTACATATTTACATAAATTCAGAATAATAGTTGAGTTATAAAATTCTAAAGATATATAATGTTAGAAAAGAGAGTAATAACAGACAACATAAAGGATCCTTTGCTGCCAATGTATGAACCATTAATTTGGGGTATGTCTGAAAATCGTATTATTGAAACCAATGAAGCAAACCAAACGAAATAAAGTGACGAATTAACATAAGTCGTAAGAAATATATGGACATTAAAAAGTTTTTATAATTATAAAGATGATTATTTCTATAAGCGAGATGATCATCACTATAAGCTTAATGGGTAAATCTCCTTTTTGATACTCTTATATATGGCTGCGATATGGTAGTCAAAAATATATGAGACAATAGTCATAGAGGTATGGAGAGAAGAATTTAAAAAATAAGATGATCTTGAAAGATACAAGGGACAAGGGACATGGGAAAAGAAAATTTAAAATTATAAAATTTATATTCTTTATTACAAATGTCGATATTCAGAGTACAAATATCGATATTCAAAGTATTCACTGTAAGCACGTACTCGTATATACTGATTCATACCATTTTCTCATAGAATAACAGAGAATAGAGGCTATGACTCATATATCTCAACATCTATCCTCGATTAAGAATCAAGAAGAGAACGTTTTAATCGTAACTAACTTAAATTAAAAATTTTAAAACCTACCATAACTTCAAACGACTAAACAGCTTTTCTTGAAACATAGCATCAAAACATTCTTGTGGCTTTAAACCTTTTTAAAAGTCATAGGAGGTAAAACATAGTGCGAAGTCACGTCGTTTTTTTATATCACGTCATTTTCTTTATATCGTCAGAGGAGGTAAAACATAGTGCGAAGTCACGTCGTTTTCTTTAGCCTGGCCTTGGCGGGAATCAGTCAGATTCCAGAACCAAAAAATATCCAGCCTTTACGATGATTTATATCTTGCCAGTTGTAAAAAGTTATAGAAGAGTAACTAATTTCTTTTGGTATGGTCCTTATAAGGAATGTCAACGTTCTGAGTAGAATCAGACTAATAGATGGCCCTGAAGCAGACACTTAGGATGAAATGGAGGGGGGCCTTATTTATTGCGATGGATGAAGATGGATGGAAAAAGATAAATCAAAATTAGGATATTTTTTAATTTCAATATACTTATGAATCATCATTCGTAGCAATTTATGTTCTTTTGCGAGGATTTGTGATTTATCATATCTCATGTAATAACGTAGACGATCCTGAACATGTTCTTATAATGGGAAAGTCTTGCATTATTTATATTGCTAGAATTCAAGAAACTCACAAAAAGAAATAAAAACAAATAATTTAAATCTAAAGGTATCCCGATTTAACTGTAACATCAGGACCTCAAACACTCCACTTCCCCGTGACTATGGATGGTGCAAAGTACCCAAAACGTCGGGAATTATACATAGGTATAAGTTACATCACCGTAATTAAACGCGATAAAATCCGTATGACTCATTTTATTCAATGTAAATTATACGGGGTTATTTTGCATTAACCGGCCAAATTCGCTGAAAAGGTTCAGAATAAGGAATACAGGCAAATGATGGAGAAAAACCTCACAAACATTCTTTCCTCTTTATCTTTTAAATTCAAAATGCATACCATGCATTTTGAATCCTTTCTGCCTAGAAGTCCGTCATGGCAGGGACCACCTTCGTGCCTTTAGATCCCTAAAGGTGAACCTGGCATCTTTAGACTTCTTTGTTTGGAGTTGACTGTAGATGTTCATGGACTGCATTAGCTTGAATGCATCATGTGAACTGTAACTTTGTTAGTCACTTCAGTTTTAATATAACAAAAAATACTGTGCAGTGACGGCGTAAGAATATTCACTACCTTATAATATCATCCCGTTGCCGCGGGATATTATAAGGTAGGATCTGAATTGACAGATTTTTAAAATCTAATCTATATATGTATTAGTATTTAACATTTTTTTCATAGAATCCAAAAATATTTGCATGATCGTAAAAAAGTAATATAAATGGTCTATATATTCTGTTAAGTTAGTACAGTATTAGCACATAACGTCTGTTTCGTTTTGTTTTGTTGTTAGTACAATATACTGAGTACAAACGTAATATACAGAAACCTTAAATTATAAATCACTAACTCCTTTCAGTCGTAAATCTCTGTTGATTTGTTTATATTCGAACTTTTATTTGTTAGCGAACAAGTGTTTCTTTTTGCATATTACATTTTAAGAATAATCAATTATAACAAAGTTAAATTTATTTTGCTTTACTCAGTTTAATAATTATTTTTTTTAATTTCGTCAAGTGCGAAAGTATTCGAAAATTACAACTGAGATCGAAATTAGTCAGAAGAACATCATTATCATTATTCATTATATTATTTTTCCAAATATTATATATCTTTTACAAAGATGTTTTAAAAGAAGACTGTACAGTACTAGTACAATATAAAACTAATCCCCCATCCCCTGAAAATAATTCATGATTGTAGGTACATATAAATTTAATTTTATTATTGAATTAAATATAAATTTAGTTTTATCTCAAACCACTATGGAATCATTTAAAAAGAGTAATCGACTGGCCATATTATTATCCTACTGAGAAGATAGCTTTACCATTATACTAACCCAATGATTTCTTATATTTGTGGAGAGAAAATAAATAAATTTTCAATACTACATACTACATATGAAATGAAACCAATTTTATGGATTTTATCTCGTTTAATTTTAACTTTATAATTCCCTTGTTTGACGTTCCAATGTCATAGTTAGCCCGGTTTCAACCTTCAGTTTTTGAACATTAATTTTTGGTCCGATCTACGCCGAACAAGCTTACAGCATCTTGAAGTCTTACAGTGGTATGCTTGGGTTTAGATTTAAGAGCTGGCACTGGGCTGCCCCGGCCCAGAGGTGAGAACAGTATTCCATCTGAGGCCGAACTTGCGCTTTGTAAAGTTGCAACCGATGTGCCGGCATGAAATACTGTTTCGCTCTACTGATGGCGTGCTCAGCAGAGCTTTTTAGAGGCCAATTTGGCCTTCCCTTCCAAGTGACCACGAAACTGCACACTATTCGATATGTCGACGCTGAAGATTCCGATGCTAACTGAGGCAGCAAAGGGAGTGCCTTGAAACTGAGGAGATACGACAAAAGGGGTTCTTTTTAGCGGTAAACGCGCAAACTTGTGTCTTTTGGTGATTGAACTGAACTAGATTTAGTCGCCCCCAATCCGAGACTTTTTTCAGCAAAGACTCGACTTCAGACACAAGTTTGTCTCGGTACTCGGCGACGTTTTCCCGAGAAATATTGGCACGGCTGGTATATAAGGCATCACCAGTGCTGTCGTCTGCATAGCAATGAATGTTACGTTAATGGTGAGATTTTATACGGCCTCTTATTAAAACAGTCTTGATGGGATGATATTAATTGGGTCACAACTTGTCTGCTACCCAGTCTTCGTTGACACTAAACACACAATATACTGATAGTATTGGCATTAGGGCGCTTGAGCTCATTTTGAAGATTTGTGCCGACAGATAATTCTTGTAATACGTTTGCAAAACATTGTGAACATATTGGTGCATTTTCGTCCATCCAAAAGAAAACAATCTTATTTTAATAAACTATCAATATTGCAGAAGCGCATTTTAAACAGTGCAACATGTTTTAACAGGTGAACTAAAAGATAATTATATCATTTTAAGATATCGCAGCCATTATGAACTTATATAGAAATTAATACTTATTAACAGATTACAGATAGAAGCATGTCATTCAAATGCGTTTAATAGCTTAAGGAAACATCTTTCTTTAGTACATACCTGCTTACTGATTCAAAATGTGTTACTGATTCAAAAATACAGATGTCTGATATCAAAGAAATCAAAATCTCACGTAAATCATAAAATCCATAAAAGAAAAGCAGAGTCAAACAAGTAGTAACTGATCCAAAGTCCAAACAAAAAACTAAATCGCCAAAGAAATCCACAATTAAACGCATTCACGAGTTTACAATTACACAACCAAGCTCGGAATAAATAAAAATATCACTTGACAGAAATGACATTTGACAAACAACAGCGCCTTTTTATGACTGGAAGGGCGCCATCTTGTAAAACCATAAAATCTTGGAATTGCATTTTTATTGTTAGCAAGTTATTTAGTTTGATTTATTCTCTCATTTTATTTTTACCAAAATCCCTGACTTTTTCTCTTTTTTACGGTATACTGTACATAGACTGGGCCAGAAATGGACCGTCTCCTCTTCTGAATTATACTTCTGACTCAGGCGTCCAGCTGATGGTGGACTAAAACAATGCATTCATATATGATGAACACTAAACTTACTAACAATCCTGGTAAGCAGGGCTGCATTACAATTGCGAGGTTATAGGCTCTGCGCTCTGATGAAATGAAAGATAAAAGCCAGAAATATTCTATCCGTATTCTTAGCGTGAATAGTTTGGTGATTATTGCAATAAATAGATACAATTAGGCGCATTCTTGGAAAGCTCTAAATTTAAAATCTAAAAAAACCTAAAGAAGAAAAGTGAAAATAGCTTAAACCCTTAGATTATATAACGTTTTATATAATCTAAGCTTAAACCGTTTTATTGTCGTCATTGCGCGATCTCAGAACAATCGCTTCGTCCCCAAATTATGCTTTGATCCGCTCTGCGATACTTAAATTGCTCGTAAATCGCGTCATCTAGACATGATAAAAGGGAGACTAACAATCTGTCGGATCAGAGGAAAATTGTTCTGTTTTTTACAGGATACATTTCTGGCAGTATGTGCAGGACTAGCATGACTTAATTCTTTCTTTTCCGTTCCATCATCGGACTATTCGATGCTTGTGTGATGCCCGCCCATTTGTTGTCGACATATCACGCATTCAAACCAACGGTTTACTTCGTCGTTCATAAAGTGTACTTGAGTAATTGAAGCGTTGCATTATACGGTTACAATTTGATTAAATAAATCGAACATTATGGGTAAATAAATATCTGTGTTCCTTTAAGTTTTTAACTGTGTGAATAAATATCTAATAAAATGTTTCTAAATTTCCATTTGTAACACACACATAGAAGATCAATATGATTTAATAAAAATAAAACTAAATTTTACGACAATTTACATTACATACATTCTTGGTTTCATTTCACGAATGGGGAAATCAATGCAGACAAAGTACATTCTTTAAATTATTTAAAAAATCCACTACAATCATACGTACATACGTAGCAATTTTTAGTGCTGATTTACCACGTGCTCTGTGGTTAAGGAAAATATCGTGAGGAAACCTGCATGTCTGAGAAATAAGAAAACACTATATTTGGAAGACATGTGAATTTCGTTAACATGGGCGGGGAGGCAGACGTTTTCTAATAATACCCTCTCAAGTGTGAGAGGAGGCCTATGCCCCGCAGTGGGACGTATATGGGCTGTAATTTTGACATAGATACGTACAGATCAAACAGCTCGACGGCGCTCCAAATTGAAATAAATGACTTTTAGAAAATACTTCTAGAATGATATTTTTCTTTTAAAACTTTAAAAAATGTTTATATTCGGTTGTAGGACAATTTTTTAACTAGGAGTCCGCCTGTGTATGCATGTAGCCTTTCTCGGTATTATAATTAAGGCCATTAGGCTGTACATTTACCGCTTTAGTATTAATTACAGGTGCTGCCTAATTAGAAAAGACAATTATCAATTTATTTTCATAGCGAAAAAATGACCGTTTCTCTGCCTAAGCTTAAATAGCTCACTAATATAGCAAATGCTACTTCAGAATTTTACTAACACTTTTTCCCATTTAAAATTTTAATTCCCCACTATATCTTAAAGATAACTTTAACTTTCCTGATCTATTTCCACCCGTGAATTTCGTCCTTCTAACGCTCTTAAAGTTAGTATTCCAGAAAATTTCACAGTTCAGGTTGTTATCTTCTGGAACGCCTTACCGGAGGAAGTAACGAATAAGCTTTTGTTCTAAAGATGGGTGCGACAACGTTGTTTAGAGATAAACGACAATTAATTGATTTCCTCCATTTTTGTTACATCTATATATGTGTGTGTATGTGTGTAAATTAAATGTTTAAAGTGGGACACTTTTAAAAACGAACAAGTAATAATCTATAAATGTTTGTTTTTCATTACACTTTATTTTTATGACAGTAATCATGCTAATAATATTACACTCTCAACTATTTTTCTTGCTAATAGTTTTCGTAAGGTCTACTTAATTTATAAATATAAACACTCACGCCTGTCACCCAGAGGGATAGGCAGAGACTATGGACTTCCATTTGGCACGATCCTGACATACCTCTCTCACTTCATCCACATCCATGTACCTACGCATACACGCTTGTCGGTTAAAGGTACTCTTGATTTGGCCCATTTTCAATATATCGCCAATTTGGTCGATTAACTTTCGCCTAGGGCGACCCTTCCCGACTCTGCCGTTCACCTCTGCAACATAAATTTACTTTGTCACTCTTTCCTCATTCATTTTTTCTACATGACCAAACCACCGAAGCATTCCTTTCTTAATCCTGGTCACAACATCATCTTGCAAACCACATTCTTCTCTTATTACACAATTTCTCACTCTGTCATTCACTCCTTAATGATCACATTTCTACAGCATGTATTCTACTCTTGTGCTTCTTCTGCCACACCCAACTTTGTAGTGTTATACTACTTACGTATCTTTTTACATTATTTTAAATTCATTTTTCCATTCTGTTTCGATTTTCTGCATTCACCTCAAAACTGGATATTTTACATCACCTTTATTTCCATAGGATCCTGTAACGATTTTAAACCATAAGAACACAATAACAAATCATTTCTACTTCGTATTTTCACATTATCAGCACTTTTAAATTGGTGTCAATGGAGTCTACCTTTTTTTTCGATCTTTTAGCTAGTTTTCCGTAACTCTACAATCTTGGACTTTGTGTGGGCAGTTGCGCTACCCTTTTTCCTATATCAATAATATCTCATTTTCCACTTAAATCTTACCGTTTTCTTATTATAAACCAAAAACAAAAATTTGACATATTTTGTCTTTCTTATTTATATCGTTTCCATGGTAATTATATTCAAATTTGCTACCGATCTGTTATTCCTATTTCGATAAATTCCACATAAATCCTCTTTTCTCTTGACCATTTACAAAAAATTTGCGTGTAATTTAAATAATTTTTCCGTTCTCTCTAGAAAGGTATAAAAGCCGAACAATCGGTGAAGAAAGGCAGTTCGTCGCTTCAGTTCTATCTCTCTATCTCCTAAAGGCCTTATCCCGGGGCCGCACTGCCCCGGGATCCTGCAAGCCTCCATTTACACGTGAAGTCTTCGGCGAAGCCTTCTTAAAACTCGGGCCCCACGTTGGGCGCCAAATGTCGTGAAGCGACAATTAAAAAAAAATAGAACCTAACCTAAGTACAACAAAACAACAAAAGTAGAGCCAGAAAACAATATATTTAAATTTTTAAAAGGTATTTACAATTTTATAAAAAAAATGAAATGAGGATGATGATGAATGAAGTGAGAGTACAATTAGATTATAAAAAAAAAGGTGAGAGAATAGGGGAATATAGTGTTGTAGTGGGGCCTAAAAGTCGAAGCGACACACGTTGCGTTTGTAGAGGTAGGTTTCTTAGCAGCGACGGCACGCATTCTTAACTCATTATTCATCATTCATTTATTCATCCTTTTCATACCTTCCAAATTCTAAAACAACACTTCATCTAGTGTTTCAACGTATCTGGCTTATATTTAGACCTACATTTAACACTTCACTTACATTCATCACTTTAATATTTTTATTCTAGAACAAAACTTCATCTAGTTTTTCAACTTATCTAGATTATATTTAGACCTACATTTCTCACAACACTTACATTCATCACTTTAATATTTTTATTGTAGATAACCTTCCAAATTCTAAAACAACACTTCATCTAGTGTTTCAACTTATCTAGACTATATTTAGACCTACATTTAACACTTCACTTACATTCATCACTTTAATATCTTTATAGTAGATAATCTTCCAAATTCTAAAACAACACTTCATCTAGTGTTTCAACTTATCTGGATTATATTTAGACCTACATTTAACACTTACATTCATCTCTTTAATATTTTTATTGTAGATAATCTTCCAAATTCTAAAACAACACTTCATCTAGTGTTTCAACTTATCTAGACTATATTTAGACCTACATTCAACACTTCACTTACATTCATCACTCTAATATTTTTATTCTAGGTAACTTAAAGAGGTATAACTTTTCAATTAAATCTTTATTTCTTAAACTTAACTTTGAACTTTACACTTTATATAAAATTGTTTTTCAAAGCTGAAGCGAGACGATTCATAACTTTTCTAAGCATTTACTAACTGTTAATTTGTATATATGTATAAATATCTAAACATTTATTAACTGCTAATTTGTATATATGTATAAATATCACATTTAATTTGTATATATGTATAAATATCACCATCATTTTCACCTTGTTATTATTTCTTTTAATTTGTTTGTTTGTTTGGTAGGTTAATCTTCACTTCTTATTATTTCAGACACATCTCGCTAGTGATGTTGCTGATCTCTGGCTTTGAGCCCTACCGCTCTGGCCGTTCTTTATCTTTACTTAAGTCATAGCGACTAAGGCTTGCTTAAGATTGATTTCTTTATCTTTATCTTCACGCAGGAGCGGATGACAACTCCTTAAATAAGCCTGAATGTCCTTTCGAAAACACACTTTTAAGAGTGGTGTTTCTTCGACTAATTTATTTTTTTTCCACGCAGGAGCGGATGACTACTCCTTAAATAAGCCTTAATGTCGTTTTGAAAACACACTTTTAGAGTGGTAGTCATTGAATGTGAACTCCACCCTTACCTGAATGGCAGATGATGAATGTAAGAGATGGTATATCTGATTTTGCCTGGTGATGTCTGTTTCTGCAAAGCTGTGTTTTTATGGTTTATTTTAGAATGTATATATCAAAATTTTTGCTGAGTCAAAAATTTTCCAGGGTCGGGGGGAAAATGTAGTGTTATACTACTTACGTATCTTTTTACATTATTTTAAATTCATTTTTCCATTCTGTTTCGATTTTCTGCATTCACCTCAAAACTGGATATTTTACATCACCTTTATTTCCATAGGATCCTGTAACGATTTTAAACCATAAGAACACAAGAACAAATCATTTCTACTTCGTATTTTCACATTATCAGCACTTTTAAATTGGTGTCAATGGAGTCTACCTTTTTTTCGATCTTTTAGCTAGTTTTCCGTAACTCTACAATCTTGGACTTTGTGTGGGCAGTTGCGCTACCCTTTTTCCTATATCAATAATATCTCATTTTCCACTTAAATCTTACCGTTTTCTTATTATAAACCAAAAACAAAAATTTGACATATTTTGTCTTTCTTATTTATATCGTTTCCATGGTAATTATATTCAAATTTGCTACCGATCTGTTATTCCTATTTCGATAAATTCCACATAAATCCTCTTTTCTCTTGACCATTTACAAAAAATTTGCGTGTAATTTAAATAATTTTTCCGTTCTCTCTAGAAAGGTATAAAAGCCGAACAATCGGTGAAGAAAGGCAGTCTCGCTTCAGTTCGCGAATTGGAAGTATCTCCTAAAGGCCTTATCCCGGGGCCGCACTGCCCCGGGATCCTGCAAGCCTCCATTTACACGTGAAGTCTTCGGCGAAGCCTTCTTCAAACTCGGGCCGCGCCACTCCGGAATCCTACAAGCCTCCATCTACCTCGGAAGTCGCTTCGAGTCTACTACAAGCGCGGGGGCCACACTACTCCGGGCACTACTACTACTTACTCCAGGCGCCGAGTGCACCTACCGCCAGCGCTACCTTTGGGCGCTGCAACTGCTGGCTCTAAGCGTTGAGCGCCCCTTCTCCAGGCGCTACGTGCGCCGGCTCCGGACGCTGCGTGTACTGGCTCCAGGCGCTGCGCGCCGTCGCTGCTAAGAAACCTACCTCTACAAGCGCAAACGGCGTGTGCTGGCTTCAGGCGCTGCGTGCCGTCGCTGCTAAGAAACCTACCTCTACAAACGCAACGTGTGTCGCTTCGACTTTTAGGCCCCACTACAACACTATATTCCCCTATTCTCTCACCTTTTTTTTTTATAATCTAATTGTACTCTCACTTCATTCATCATCATCCTCATTTCATTTTTTTTATAAAATTGTAAATACCTTTTAAAAATTTAAATATATTGTTTTCTGGCTCTACTTTTGTTGTTTTGTTGTACTTAGGTTAGGTTCTATTTTTTTTTAATTGTCGCTTCACGACAACTTTCACTACCATACATTAAAGTAGGTACTAACACAGCATTGTGAATTGCGATACGTGCCTTTTTGGACACATTCTGACTTTTCACAATAGGGTGTAGAGCCCCATTCACTCTATATCCTGCATTCACTCGTCGTTCTATATCCTTATCATATCTACCATCCCTGCTAAATACATCCCAAATACACAAACTCATGTACTTGCTCTACCAACTCCCCTTCTATTCTTATTTCACATATCGTTTTACTTTCTTCTCTTTCAAAAACCATAAATTTCTTCTTACTTGCCTTCAATTTTGTTCCCTTTTCTTTTAATGTCCTGTTCATTAATGTAACCATCATTTGCAACTCGGTTGCCGACGACGCAAGTATGACTTGATCATCGGCGTACAAAAGGCATTTGACGGTTAACTCACTCATTCTTAACCCGCATTCTTCTACTTTCAAATTTTCCATACAACTGTCCATAAATAGGTTGAACAGCCACGGGGAAGCCACACAGCCCTGTGGTTTGTGTGTTTATTGATGCCAAACCAGTCCGAGTAGGCCCCGTTGATTCTGAGACAAGCACTAGAGTCCTTATACAAAGACTTCAATGCCTGTATCAACCCAGCGCTCAACCCAAATGAGTTCAGTGTTTGCCATAACACATCCCTGTCCACTCTGTGATAAGCCTTCTCCAAGTCCTTGAACGCACAAAAAACTTTTTGATTTTTGGCCAAAAACTTCTCCGCGAACATGCGCATAGAAAAGACCTGATCCGTACATCTCATTCCCTTTCTAAATCCCGCTTGCACATCCCAAATTTTTCCATCAGTTTCTTTCATGACTCTTTCAATTAGTACCTTAGCATACAGTTTACCCACAATGCTAAGAAGGCTGATACCACGGTAGTTTTTACAGTCCTGCTGTGATCCTTTTCATTTATATATTGGGACTATCACGGCTTTGCACCAGTCTCCCGGTACCCGCTTAAGTTTCCAACATAAATTAAACAAGGTGTACAGCAGGTCTGCCACCACTCCTTCTCCAGCCTTTAGCATTTCGAGAGATACTCTATCATATCCGGCTGCCTTACCTGTTTTCATACTTTTCATTGATTTCATTATTTCATCTATACTTATATCTCTATCTATTTCCTCTTTTTCGGAATTTCTATTTCATTTAATTCAAACGTTTCATCCCTCATAAACACGCTTTCAAAGTATTCCTTCTATATCCTTAAACACAAAACTTCGTCATTCAGAATACAGCCATTCTGTTCTCTTATAGCATTAATTCTAGGCTGTTTTGAATGTCCCCTGGCAGTTCTTACGAGTTTCTAGAACATTTTAATGTTTGCCTGGAAGTTATCCGATATTCTTCTATCATTCTTATCAATTCTTTCTTGCTTTTTCCTTTCAACTATTTCTTTTACTCACTTATTTAGATGTCTAAAGACTGCCTTTTTCCTTTCAATATCATCATTCGTACTGCTAGAATTACTAGCCTTGGTTGCTAGTAAATCTAGCCATGCTTTCTTATTTGCTTTAACTTCCATCCGTACCTCATCATCCCACCATAATGTGTTATTTTTCCTTTCATTCGTCCTCTTACTTACACCACATACTTCGGTAGCTGCATCCACTAAACCTTTCTTGACATTATACCACACAGTCTCCAAGTCTAAATCATTCATACACAATTCAGCCATACCACTTATATTTTCTCTCAATCTACATTTGAACTTCTCTTTCACACCTTCATCTTGTAACGTCTCTGTTCTTATACGCTGTAACGCAGTGGTAGACACAGATGTTCGATGCCGCCAACGTCTGAAAAGACCATTAATTCGGCATAAGACCAAGTAATCGTCCGTCCGTACGTTAGAGCCCCGGTAAACCCTTGTATCTACCACCACGCTCCTCATTCTTTCATCAACAATTATGAAATCTATCATACTTCTATCATCACCTCTTTCCTATGTATACGTGTGAATCTTCTTATGACGAAAGGAAGTGTTCGTCACAAAAATATTCTTTTCTACACATACGGTAAGGAGGCTTTCACCATTCTCATTTATACTTTTATCACCAATCGTTCACAATATCGTTTCATAACCAAGCCTCCACACCCCAACCCTTCCATTAAAATCACCTAATATCACAATATTTTCATTACCCTTGCATTTCATTAGCACCATCCTTACCAACTCCCAAAACTGCTCTCGGATGTAAGTGGGCTTAGACATGTCTGGGGCCTAGTCCCCTAAAACAAACAACTTTTTTAAGCCCACTTTCATTCGTATCCATAGCAGTCTCGGGTTTACACATTCATACTCTTTCACACAATGACCTATTCTTTCTGAGAGGATGATACCAACTCCCTGGCATGCCCGCTTGGTCTCGTCTACACCAGACCAGTACGCGGTATACATGCCATGTGTAGTGGCATCCTTTCCCTTCCGTTTCGTCTCATTTACACATAACACGTCTATTCCTCTATCATACATCATATCGCATACTACATCCATCTTATCATTCATTCCTCCACATACATTCAATGTAACCAGACGGGCTTCCGCAATCCACTTTTCGCCCCTCCGGGGGACAGAACGTGACGGGTGGCGAACTTCGTCGCCGGTTTTCCTCCCGGAGATTCTTCGCACTCATGCCCCATTAAAGGGGCGCCGGGAACTCGGGGCCATTTCGTAAATTTTTTACCTCATGGTGCGAAATTAGGATGTGGTATTTTTTAGGCTGCTACCACGCGGCCAGGAGCCGATTCTGTTCTTTCGGCTTTGTCGCTTGTATAGCACCACCCGGGGGACACGTGTAGAGTGGGCCTAGGATTAGGTGGTCGAAGCCTACGGACGCGAGCGGCTCATCCCTATAATTTAATAAAGTAAAAGAAAAATATCCAATTTTGTGAAACACGTTGTCACTCACTTAAAATAAAAACTTAAGATTAATTACTTATAATATTAAATACTTAAAATGTTCGTAACATTTTCTTAATTAAAAATTTAAGACTTTTTCTTTTTGAAGAAAATGGAATTAACCCAAAAAAGTGTACAAAATAAGTGTTAAAAGACCTACAATTTAATGCATACATACATACACTCTCACGCTTGTCACTCACAGGGACAGGCAGAGACTACCGATTTACATTTGGCACAATCCAAGGTTTATAAGCGAGTAACAGTAGACTGATACAAAGCCATTGTAGTCTTATTGTATTGGGGAAATTGATCACAGTAGGACTATAAAAACTACAATGGAATCAAACTGCTATCAGAATAAATGTACCATTTTGTAAAAACTGCCAAATATGTTAAAAATTATGCATATATTTATATCTTTAAGTTTTAATCTCAGAAAGTGTAAAGAGCATTCAAGATGTTTTAATATCAGCGAGATAAGGACCGACAAGTCATACATGAATATTCAGATTAGTGAAATGTAGCTCAAAAAAAAGTTGACGTACACAAGATATACTTACTTTTTATCATTAATTGAAGAAAGTGAAATATATATTTTTCTTTCTTACAAATATTTTATGAAATGTTATGAATAAAATTTTGTGCTAAGGAACGAATAATGTAATATTTATCAAGTCAACCAGTTTATCTACAGTGTTACGAGGATACAATTTACAAGCGTCAGATGATATGGAATAGACTTTTTTCACGACATTGACGTTTATTTCCATCCATTTCATTAAGAATGAAAATGATATCGATATATGACATCGATAAGATGCAAACTATCTTATCGAATAAGAAAAAGCAGGTGACTTGATTATATAAAATTTATATTAAAAATAATTAGTTTTTCTTAATATCTTTTGCTATATTCCAATTCCATGTTTTCAAATTAACCATCTTAAGGTTATTTTCTGAACATTTTCCCAAAAGTTGAGGTTACTACATAATAATAAGCGAAGTTTTGCAACACGCATTGATCATAAGCTGTGAAGACCCTAGTGAAATTGCACGGTCATGAAATTATTGTACCTAATGTTATTGGTTCTTAACAGGTCTGAACATTTTCTTCAGATTATTCAAATGTCCCGGCAACGAGTGAAAAGTTAATTACGTAAATTCCATTGAACTCATACCTACACACAACAAGCTAACAAAAGTGTGTTAAAATACAAGAAATGCTAAAATAGGTTTATAGGATTGATTTCAAACGTAGTTACGCTGCTTTTTATTGTATTTTGGTTATTTTAGTCGTATCACTAAAAGGAAAAGATACTGACTTCTAAGTTACAGTTGTTACAATTTGTTTAGAAGACAGAGTTCTATACATATTCGTTAAAATACTTATAGAAAATAAAGAATGTATTGACTTACTGATGTTTATTTAAACAAAGTCCGTTGAATAAATGGAAGGAAATATGTAAGAAAAAATAACCGCTAGAGAAAAAAATTAAAGACAATTGTAACAGACATTTAACAGTGGTAGAGCCACGCGGCAGCTTTTGTTGTCGCACGGATGGGCCGGCTCGAACCAGGGTGGTACCAAGACCTCACAGAATACCAGCGTGAAGTAGAGGTTTACCTCTGCGTTTCGTTTGGTGAGTGCAGGTGGCCGGAGGCCGTTTTTACTGGAAATGAGGCATTCCATCTTAGTCCTCACGGGTGACAACGCATCTGCATTTTGATTAGCAAACGAGGATAGATGTAGATGTCTATGGGCCGCAGCAACCACTTACCATCAGGTGGACTGTGTGCTCGTTTGTCACCCTTGTCCTATAAAAAAAAATACAAAGTTTATTAAAGATTTTTTCATAATACAACTTTAGATTGAAATTTTTTTACACCTTTTTATAAGAAAAACATCAACTAAAATTCCAATAAAGCTTAATGACAACAATGTCGCGTTAAGCTCATTGAAATGGGGAGAGGCTAACAAAATCTCACACGTTTGCAAGCAAAACAAAATGGTGGTTTACATGTCCGCTTAATCCAGAAAGCACAAACATTCATTTTCATTATTTCGCTTCGTTAGGGGCACCCTTCATTAGTAAATTATGTATATGGGTTTCTTCGGTTTCAATTCATTCCGTGTTCAATACAAAACACAACATTTATCGTAAAGCCAATTTGTATACCTGTGTGAGTGATCGCTACGCTCTCGAGTGTATTACGTATCGCATTTGCGTTTGTGTGCAATACGCGTGTAATACCAATGGTACAGAATTACCCCAAAAATATGGGAGTTTATAAATATTTTAAGTTTAGTGTAAAGGATAATTTTCATCATTTCTCTTGCTAATTTTTAACGTTATTTGCTTTCATTAGTGAAATCTCATGTCATAGTTAACCACGGCTACCTCCAGATTATTTTTGTTTAAATGTTTTTCGGTTTACTTAAATGGGTAGTAAGCAGGAGCATCCCAATCGACAGCTGTAACAGCTCAAAATCCGATGTAAGTACTTTATTTTTATATCAACGACGATTTTTTCTGGAAAGTGGACTGAACATTGGACGTTTCTGGTTTAGTTTTCCGACAAAGTAACCATCTCTAAACAACCAGTCTCGAAAAAATAGTTACAAACTATAAAAACCACATTAAAATCGGTCGAGGGCTCAGAGAGCTGTGAGGTTGAAGGAACAAACTAACACTCACAAAAACAATCATCGTTCATGTTAATAAAACTCTTAAGTCATACCTCGTTTCTTTTTCGAGAGATTTTAAAATGCTAAAAATATGGGTAAATAGATTTCATGCCCTTGGCAACACTGAACAGTTGTGGCGTCACATTAATGTCAAATTATTATTTTTTCGTTTTCATATTTAAAAGTCGGTAACCAAGATATACAAAGTGAAATGAATATTAAGAACAGAATATTATAACATGTTAAGGCACTTTTCTTTTTTAAAGTGTAATTTTTACAGGATTTCATATCACAAACTGCCGTTTTTACAAAATCACACCACCGACTCGTGACGAGCGGGGAACGTTCCTTGGCGTGTGGCGCGTGGATTGAACGAAGTAGTCTGTTGTGGGTAGTCTAAAAATATTATATATTAGGAAACCGCCTTTATTAATAAAGACAGTTGTCATCTGAACTCTGTTGTTTCATTGTCACTACATGGTGGCAGCGGTTAAAATACCTAAATAGTTTTGGATTTTACGTTTGAATAACGTTAATTTGTATTCTAAATTAAGTGTAAAGGATGGAGCATGCAAGACCGCCAACCGAATTGAGTTTAGATGGCAGCCCCGTCGGCCGGGCTCACGCATGGAAGCGGTGGAAGGCACAATTCAATATTTTTCTTAAAGCATCGGGGGTGCACAAAGAAGAGGGAAGCATACAGGCGAGTTTGCTCATTAATCTGATTAGATCAGATGGATTTGATGTTTATGAGACTTTTACATTCGATTCAGAAGAGCAACGTGAGGACATCGAAATATTGATGAAAAAATTTGACGAGTATTTCGGTGTTCAATCTAATATAACATTACTGAGATATAATTTTTTTACGAGGTATCAAGAAACTGGAGAATCTATTGATCAATATGTAACAGCGTTAAAGTTACTCAGTAAAAACTGTGAATTTAAAAATGTAGAGCAAGAGTTGATTCGCGACCGTATTGTGTGCGGCATAAGGAGCACAATTGTAAGGGACCGGTTGTTACGGACAGATGAATTGACTCTGGAGAAAGCAATTAAAATATGTCAAGCTGATGAAATGTCAACAGACAGCAAGCGTGTGATGGAAACAGGTAGCTTCGGCAGTTCGGCGAGCTGCGGGCCCGTGCGCGTTGAGGCGCTGGCGATGCGCGGTGGCGAGCGGCGCGGTGGCGGACGCAGCGGCGGGCGCGGCGGCCGGCGCGGCGCGCGAGCTGCGCACGGCGGGACCGCGACGTCGCCTTGTCCGCGTTGTGGTGCTCAGTGTACTGATGTAGATTTATGTCCAGCTATTTCGGTGAAATGCTATGTGTGCGGTAACTACGGCCATTACGCTAGGATGTGCAAATGTAAAAATAGTGTTAAAAAAATGTATGAAATAGAAGTGAATACAGAAAAATCTAATAATGATGATTGTGAGTCGTTTTATGTATCTGTGTTAATGGACAAAACGCAGAACAAAATCGGCGGCGATGACTAGTACGAGGTATTAAGAGGTGAGTGTGGCTTTGAACGTTTTAAGCTGGATACCGGTGCCGACATTAATGTGTTATGTTATAAGAGATTTTTAACGCTAGGGTTTGACACGGAAATGATATGCAATAATAATAAAATGAAATTACAGTCGTTTAGCGGGGATGTTATTCCGATAAGAGGAGTTTGTCATCTTAAATGGTGGCATAAAAGTAAAATGTATGTTTTAAAATTCGCAATAGCAAATATTAATTGTGAAAGTGTGCTGGGTCGACAAGCGTGTTCGGAACTAGGGTTAATTCAACGGGTTTACGGCATTAATTTGGTAGAAAATTCGGATCTTTTTGAAGGCTTAGGATGCTTACCTGGTGAGTACCATATAGTTATTGATAAATCAGTTAAACCTGTTGTTTGTGCTCCGCGAAAAGTACCTCTAGGATTACGTGATAAATTATTAGAAGAATTAAACAGGATGACTGACTTAGGAGTCATTAGAAAGGTCACTCACCCAACACAATGGGTTAATTCAATAGTAATTGCAGCAAAAAAGAACGGAACATTGCGAATTTGCTTAGACCCGAGACCTCTTAATAATGCTATACAGCGTGCACATTTCCAACTGCCAACCATTAAGGAACTTGCCACTAAAATTCACGGAGCTAGTTTTTTTTTCAGTATTAGACGCAAATTTAGGTTTTTGGGCAATAAAACTTGATGATCAGAGTTCAGACTTATGCACCTTTAGTACACCGTTTGGGCGCTATCAGTATTTAAGATTACCTTATGGGTTAAACTGCGCTTCAGAGGTGTTTCATGCTAAGATTAAGCAATTAATAGAGGATTTAGATGGAGTAGATTCTTTTATAGACGATATAATATGTTGGGGACGAAATAAAGACGAACATGATAGGCGTTTAAATGCATTATTAAATAGGGCTCGTGAAATTAATTTAAAATTTAATAAAGATAAATGTCGTATATGCGTTGAGGAAGTGACTTACTTGGGTCATATATTTAACAAAAACGGGATGAAACCAGATTTAGAAAAAGTAAAAGCAATAAAAAATATGCCAACTCCAAAAGAACGAAAATCATTAGAACGATTTTTAGGAGCCGTAAATTATTTATCTAAGTTTATACCTAAGTAATCTGAGCGTATTTTTCCGCTTACTCGATTATTGAAAAAGGACACAGAATGGTGTTGGGAGAGTGAACAACAGAATGCGTTTGATTTATTAAAATATTTAATAAGCAAATCACCCGTGTTGGCTTTATATGACGTATCGCAACCGGCTGTAGTTTCGGTGGACGCGAGCAGTGTAGCGCTAGGAGCCGTGCTGTTGCAGGGCGGCCGACCTATTGAATATACTTCATGTACACTCACCGACACACAGACACGATATGCGCAGATAGAAAAAGAAATGCTAGCTATTCTCTTTGCGTGTGAAAAGTTCCACCAATATATTTACGGTAAAAGTGATGTTTTAATTGAAACAGATCATAAACCGTTAGAAAGCATTTTTAAAAAGCCCTTAGATTCGATACCAGCACGCTTACAGCGAATGATTTTACGATTACAATGTTATGATTTGATAGTTACATATAAGCCTGGAAAATATATGTACTTGGCCGATACATTGTCACGTGCTCCTATTCCAGAACTATATAATGATAAAGTGAGTGATAATGTATTATGTCAAGTGCATATGATAGTTTCTAACATGCCCGTTTCACATAAAAAATTAAGTGTAATTAAAAATGAGACTTTGAAAGATAATAACTTAAAACTTTTAATGAGATATATAAATCAGGGTTGGCCGGAATATAAAAGAGACATTGAAGATAATTTAAAATATTATTGGTCAATGAGAGGAGATTTATTTTGTGTAGATGGCGTTATATTTAAAAACAAACAAATATTAATTCCCAGTTCCTTAAGAACCGAAATGTTAAAAATTATACATGATGGACATTTAGGGATAGACCGCTGTAAAAGGCGCGCACGTGAAGTGCTATTCTGGCCAGGGATTTCTTATGATATAGAGAGATATGTAAATAGGTGTGTAGTGTGTCGAGAGAATTCAAATAACTCGAGTAAGGAACCGATGATTGCTGTTTCTATTCCAAATTTACCATGGAGTAAAATCGGGAGAGACATATTTCAGTATGGTAAAAAATCATATCTGATTATTGTGGACTATTATTCATGTTTTACGGAAGTAGCATTGTTACATGAAACTACTTCTAAAAGCGTCATAAACGTACTGAGAGAAAATTTTGCTAGGTATGGGATACCAGACATTGCAATAAGCGATAATGGTCCACAATTTTCAAGTCGGGAATTTAAAAACTTTGCGGTGGAGTGGGGATTTGAACACATAACGTCATCACCCAATTACACACAATCAAATGGTAAGAGTGAAAGAGCTGTGCAAACAATAAAAAAGATATTAAAAAAATCCATAGATAGTGGAAGTGACTTTTATTTAAATTTGCTAAGTTATCGAAATACGCCTCGCGATAATTTGAATTCTCCCGCACAGCTGTTGATGGGTCGTAGGTTAAAATTCAGGCTACCTGTGCACCCAGACCTTTTAAAAATAGGACATGTAAATAATGAGAGTCAACACAAAGTTATGCTAGATAAACAAAATAAATACAAAATGTATTATGATTTACGTGCCAAGCCTTTACCTGTATTGGATGTTGGCGATAAGGTGATTATGATAGAAAAAAATAATTCTAAAATTCCAGGTCATATCATTGCAAAAGCGGCGACTCACCGCTCATATTTTATTAAAACTAAAAGAGGAATGGTGTATCGCCGCAATCGCAGACATTTAATAAAAGATAAAACACAAGAAAATAGAACGTCAGCACAAATAGTACATGAGAATAAAGAACATAATTCAATGACAACAAAAACTACTTTTACGAGTAGTGAAAATGAGGAATATTCTTCGAACGATGAATATGAACCGACAATGTTAAATATTGAAGTTAATGAAAATTATTCTCCGCCTCTCACTCGAAGTAAAGTAAATAAAAACAAAAAATAACCGGTTTAATTAATCCTTTGTATTCAAAAAAAAAAGTAAAATGTACTTAAGTAAGTTTTTTATTCATGTCTTTCTTGGTAAGATTATTTAAAAATAGATCACTTTTGTTAAAAACTTATTCTTTAAGGGAAGGTGTTGTGGGTAGTCTAAAACTATTATATATTAGGAAACCGCCTTTATTAATAAAGACAGTTGTCATCTGAACTTTGTTGTTTCATTGTCACTACAGTCAATATTGACTACTTATATTTGACTTCAATTTACGGTGGCCTTCTGGAATCTGGACATTTTATATAATCTAAGACTTACCCCTTATTTGTCTTTCTCTCTGCTAGAACCAAGGTAGAATACCAAGGTAAAGAACGGACCGATGAAAAAATAAACAAAAATTAATTTTTATTAATTATTTTGTATGCGCTTCCTTATACCATTACCGCGACAGTTTATCAAAATCCCACTGTAAACATAACCCTCCCCCATATAGATTGAATGATTTACTATAGTTGCCACGCTTGCTAAGCGGGTTGGCAGCCGATTTTTTTTTATTAGGAAAACGCTACTGCCCATTTACAGTTTTGTTTCTCACTGACACTTCTTACGGCATCAATGGGACGATATGGGGTAGTGGATATTCTAAAACCGCCACTTTACAGTCAGAGTGAGTAGAATTTTTTATTAACCGTGGCTAAGTCACATACGCTAAATCTCTAAATGTCCTAATTTTAAGACTTGTCTTTGCGTTCTCACTCTGTTTGTGGACAGTGGAAGGCTATTATTATATACTACCTTTCTATCTTTAGTATCCGCATATGGTTAGAAGTGGGGCCCTGAACCAGATCCGTCTTTGGTGGCTGACAAGGTTAGTGCGTTGTGGATATCGTCGAAAAAAGTTATAAATATAAAAATTACTATTTCAACTATTCTAAATACAATTGATTGTACATTTTACTGTAAATTAGATATACGAAAATCGGATAAAGATAACTTAAAGTGAACAATTATACTTAAAATGTTTTGTTGTCCATTATAATATAAAGTTACTTTATTAAGGGCCACATAAATTTATTGACAAAAAATGTGGTGAATTGAAAAGGTACAAAAGAGGTTGACTAATGTTTTGGAGTACGTTATTTATTTAATTAATTAATAGTGTATGTTCATCAGTACATCTTTTTATAGAAGAAATAATGATAAGCAAGCACAGCGTTCACCTGATGATGAGTGAATGATCTGGCCCATAGACACCTGCATTTTTAAGTACTCAATTAAGAATTAAAATGCAGATGCGTTGTCTTCTCTGAGTGCTAAGGTGCAATGCTTCGATACAAGTAAAAAGTAATTTTTTACAATACGGGTGACAAACGAGCACACATTCCATCTGATTGTAAGGTCGAATGGAATGGGTGCTGTGGGCCATACATCTAAATTTTTATCCTCGGCTGAGAATTAAAATGCTGAGACGTTGAGGACTAAGAGAATGCTTTGTTTCCAGTAAAAAGGAGATGCCACATCTCTACGCAGTGCCAGTGTATCGGGCCGATCAGAAAGAATTCGGTCGTCGACGATTCGATCCGCTCTGCGCTGAATGCGGTCAAGTGGAAGGAGCTGGCACTGGGGCTCCCCGGCCCAGAGATGAGAACAGTATTCCATGTGAGGCCGAACTTACGCTTTGTAAAGTTGCAAGCGATGTGACGGCATGAAATACGGCCTTCCCTTCCAAGTGACCACGAAACTGCACACTATTCGATATGTCGACGCCAAGGATTCTGATACTAGCTGAGGCAGCAAGGGGAGTGCCTTGAAACTGAGGAGATACGACAAAGGGGTTCTTTTTAGCGGTAAACGCGCAAACTTGTGTCTTCTGGGGATTGAACTGGACTAGATTTAGTCGGCCCCAATCCAAGACTTTGTAAAGCAAAGACTCGACTTCAGACACAATGTTGTCCCGGTACTCAGCGACGTTTTCCCGAGAAATATTGGCATGGCCGGTATATAATGCATCACCAGTGCTGTCGTCCGCATAGCAATTAATGCTACCAGTTAGCAACATATCATTGATATGCAGGAGAAACTGCGTTGGTGATAGCACGCAGCCTTGTGGAACACCAGCGTTAATAGGCTTGAAATCAGAGCATGCACCGTCTACTACGACCTTGATACTCCGATCAGCAAGGAAACTGGTGATCCATTTGCACAATTTCTCGGGAAGCCCATAGGAAGGAAGCTTCGAAAGAAGCGCTTTGTGCCAGACCCGATCGAAGGCCTTCGCTATGTCCAAACTAACGGCCAATGCCTCCCCCTTGGACTCTACTGCCTCCGCCCATCTATGAGTCAGATAGACTAGAAGATCACCAGCTGATCAACCTTGACGAAAACCGTACTGGCGGTCACTAACCAGCTGGTGATCCTCAAGGTACCTCATGAGCTGGCAGTTTATGATGGATTCCATTATTTTGGAGAACAAGGAGGTGATGGCAATAGGCCTGTAGTTGGACGGGTCTGAGCGGTCGCCCTTTTTAGGGATCGGGTGGACCAAAGCTGTCTTCCATGAATTCGGGACTACGCCTTGGGAGTAGGAGTACCGGAAAAGACGCGTTAAAACCGGTGCCAACTCCGGAGCACACGTCTTCAGCACAATGGGAGGGACTCCATCGGGCCCACTCGACTTGCTGACGTCCAGGGAGAAGAGTGCTTTGCGAACCGAGCGCTGTGTAAACCGCACATCCGACATGGAACACTCACATCGCGGGATGGTCGGCGGTGTATTCCCCCCGTCATTTAGAGTCGAGTTGGACGCAAAAAGAAAGCTCAACAGATCGGCTTTCTCCTTTGCGGAATGTGCCAGTGAGTCGTCCTCCCTGTGCAGAGATGGAAGAGATGGCTGACAGAAGTTCCCTTGGACAGCCTTGGCGAGAGATCAGAATGCACGGGTTCCCGAAGGAAGGCGAACTAGCTTCTCGCCAATTCTGCCGATGTTCTCAGACCTTGTCCTGGCAATGACGCTTTTGAAGGACCTGGAGGCGGAATTATTTTTCTTTTTAAGTGCGCTGGTGTTTACATCCCGTTGATGCGTCAGCCCAGGCCCGGTAGCACTCCTGCTTATAGCGTGATGCTATTTTACAGAAGCGACCAAACCATGGCTGGGATCTGCCTCCGATGGGCACCACAGAGGATTGAATAAAAAGTTCCATACCCTGAAGTACCACATCAGCAACAGAATCGGCAACAACGCTGGGATCTTCCGGCGAGAAGCAAACTCGCCCCCAAGGGTAGGATGCAAAAAAAGACCGCATCCCGTCCCAATTAGCTGACCTATAGTGCCAAACACGGCGGCAAGCTGCAGATCGCGACTGCGATTGACCTCTCTGACGTATACGCAAACTCCAGCCCGGGGCACAAAGGAGTGTTCCAATTTGTACCCCGGGTACGAGAGATATGAAGTATCAGCCGGAGAGGACACCTGAGTCTCGGTTAAAAAGAGCAAGGCCGGCTTCGCCGTCTCTAGATGGTAATGGACAGCGTTAAGGTTGGAATGAAGTCCCCTGATGTTGCAAAAATTCACGGATAGCGTGACAGGGGTCGCCTTGGTTGCATTGCTCCGCTTGCCCCGAGCAGCATTAGTCGCGAGCGGAATTTTGCCCCCCCCCCCCCCCAGAATACGCGGGGCAGCCTGAGCACCCACGCTCAGGAGTGAAGTAGTTTGGTCGTGGATGCTCAGCGAGGGATTCTCCAGGAGTGCTAGTACCCTCCTGGGGTAGTCTCTTATTTAATTCCACTACCATATTAATGGCGGGGGGGGGGGGGATTGGGCCTCCGGCCACCTGCACTCACCAAGCGCAACGCAGAGGTAAACCTCTACTTCACCCTGGTATTCTGTGAGGTCGTGGTACCACCCCGGTTCGAGCTGGCCCATCCGTGCGACAGCAAAAGCTACCGCTTAGCTCTACCATTGTTAAAAGTTAATATTAACCAGTATTAATGCAGTCTAGTACAAAACACGAGCGTTAAAGTGATGCAAGGTCATTATGTTAGTGGGCGCGAGTCGAATGTGCCTACGCTCGTCATACGCACACATACTCGCCTTTCAGTGATACCAGTTTCTGGCGTTTGTAATCAAATTGTGCAAATTACTATTTTATGAGAATATAAAATGGAATAAAATAAACTCAATAATGATGGTACTAATATAACTTAATTATACATATTATAATGGTACAAACATACAGACGTAATAAAATTTAAGATTATTATTAAACACAATTAATTTGCTCGAATACAATAAGCACATCGTATTTTTACATTTAATTTTAACCCACTTAAAAAAGGAGGAGGTTTTCAATTCGGTGTATTTTTTTGAAATATTTTTTACCTCAGAATTCTACAATTTCTAAGCAGATTTAGATTTTTTATTTGAAAAGATATACACACAGATTGATCCAATATACACGCTGAAATTTTAATGGTTGTTTTCCCGAAGTCAAATTATTTTTTCTTGGTAGTACTTATGTTATTAAAATAAAAATTATTAGGATGCAAAAATGGCAGATTTACAATAGAGAAAAACAAAACTCGAATGCGATCTCAAACCAATAGCAAAATCTCGCAAGTAGGTCGGACGTGCAGGCTAGCTTATACCGTATTACTATAATAGAGTCTAAAAAAAAAATTCGCTGAATGTAACGTAGTGTTACGTCTATCGCACGCGCTTCCGCGCGCTGCCTACACAGTGAAGGGCCACTAATAAATGTTCAGAACATGAACTCTCAAGCGTAGTGATACGACATAAACTAGTAAATCTAGAATTGTCTTAGAAAACAGTGTACATACATATTGATAACCTCTCCTTTTTGGGAGTCGGTTAAAATAGACTATGTTTGGGTCTAAAATAACATCTGGTTAATGTTTGGGTGTAAAGTGACATCTGGTTAGTAAAGGCCTTCTTATTAAGAATATCTTGATGTTGTAGATAGAAAAGTTTTTATTTTATACTCTAAAACGTAGACTTAGTCAATAAACAAAGCAATTAAAATAAAATAGTTGCGTTAAAATGGCGTCGGCGAATCGCGATTAGCTGATCACTCCGTATTAGTTTTAAATAGGCACCCATTGTTAACATAATGTTAACAATTAGAGAAGTAGGTATCTATATATAAACATTTGAGTCATAGAATTATTACGCATAGAATACTTGTACGCACATCGAAAGTGAAGCAAGTAAAACTAACGCGAAACCGAGTTAGCTGACTCAGCGACGCGTTAGTGCGCAACGTCACGCCTTACAGAGAAGAGCTCGCGAAAAATTGTAAAAATTACCGTTTGTGTTGTAAAATATTGTCACAACGGTGATGATAAACATAAAAGAAGTGATGGTATTACATTTCACATATAAGTTTATACATTTAATTCATTATAAGTACGTAAAACTAAAAAAATACTTACCTAAGCTCTCATAATACAAGTGTTGCTAGTTGTGGGGAAAAAATCACAATTTTCTTTTAAAAATATTTATTTTCTATTTGTGTTTAAAACGTTTAATCGCAACGCTCTGTGTAAAACTCAAACGTTTATATATAGATACCTACTTCTCTAAGTGTTAACATTATATTAACAATGGGTACCTATTTAAAACTAATACGGAGTGATCAGCTAATCGCGATTCGTCGACGCCATTTTAACGCAACTATTTTATTTTAATTGCTTTATTTATTGAGATTGAGATTGTTGAGATTATATTTTTATTGTCATTATTCAGTTGTAATTTCTTACCTACGGGATAAATGTTTGACAGATTTCAAGAAGTTAACTTGTTAGAAAAGTGTATAGGTTAACGTTTCTTTCTGAAATTAAATTAGAAATGAATAATAATAATAATAATAAATATTTATTTCATTTCGAATTACACATACAGGAATCAGAATGATTACAATTAATAAAGTAACAATAAGTCTAACAAAAATAACATGCTATGATAAAATTAAAACTATGTGTAGCTAAATAATGTAGAATCTACAAAAGAAGATAGAAAATTCATATTTATAATGATAACCATGCACATAACTACCTAAATATTTGCTCTTTTCATGGACTATTACCAACACATTACCACCCTACACATCAAAGTGGCTCTTGTTTAGACCATTTTGTGATTAAATCACATAAACCTTCTTTAACATTAGTTACTAATTCATTGCTTACTAATCATCAAGCAATTTTACTAACATTACAATTAGCCTTACCTAGGAAAAACTGCATACGCAACGACACTAAAGTCCATATGACGAACCTTGAAAATCACATTCGTAGCATTAATTTTGACGTTGTTTACTGCTCTGACAATGCAAATACGTCCTTGAGTTACTTTATAAATTCTTTACAATATGCAATAATGAATAATACATCAACAATAAAACTATCATGTAAGTATTATAATATTAAACCTTGGATAACACCTGGTCTCGTCCGCTGTATAAGAAATAGAGACAAACTTCATTTAAAATCTAAACTTTCTCCTGATAATTTAATACTTTCTACTACTTATAAAAGATATAGGAATTTTTGCAATAAACTATTAAAAAACCTCAAAATACAATATGACAAAAATGTTTAACAAAAGGCCGGTAAAAACAGTAAACTTGTATGGAAGTTCATTAAAAATAATACCTTCAGTTCAAAAAATCTTGGACCCCCACTTGATCTACTGTTATTAGACAAAAGCCCAAATGAAGCAACCAATAAAGTGAATAATTATTTTATTAATATTGGCAAAAAAATAGCAGAGACAACTTTAAAATTAAGCAACACTTGTAATCCAATTTTTATGCCCACATCCTTTTCTAAGTTAAATTCTTTTGTATTGTTAAATACCGATATTGATGAGATTTTAAGTATAATATCTGGCTTAAAAGAAGATTGTGCAGTTGGATGGGACAATATACCTAATCGCATACTGAAAAGATTTAAACATTTACTGGCCGCCCCGTTAACACATATCTTTCAATTATGCCTAACAAATGGTATTTTCCCGAAACTGCTTAAAAAAGCAGTGGTTTCTCCTATTCACAAAGCTGGTGATAAAAACTTAGTTAATAACTATAGGCCGATTTCAGTTCTATCTGGTTTATCTAAAATTTTAGAAAAGATCATAAATACCAGGTTGATAAAATATCTGGAAACTAATAACTTGCTGTCAGACAGACAATTTGGGTTTAGGCCTAAGAGATCTTGTAATGATGCCTTGCACCAATTGACAGAGTATGTCACAAGTAATCTTGACAATGGTTTATACTCAATTGGGATCTTCCTAGACCTTGCCAAAGCATTTGATACTATCTCTTGCCCTTTACTATTGCAAAAGCTTGAAACACTTGGCATAAGGGGAACTCAACTACAAATTTTTTCCGATTATCTAAGTGATCGCTTTCAATATGTAAAAATCGGTGAGTATACAAGTACTGAATTACAAAACAGTTCTTTTGGAATCCCACAGGGCAGTATCCTGGGGCCTACATTGTTCCTAATTTATATAAATGACTTATGCAATCTTCAACATCAAAATGGTGTCATAATGTCTTATGCGGATGACACAGCCCTGTTATTCTCAGCTAAATCACGAGATGAGGTTTATAAATACGCTCAGCAAGGCTTTAATATAGTATCCAATTGGCTTATAAATAATCTCCTAAGTTTAAACGCAGATAAAACACAATATATGTTATTTTTAATGAGAAATAATAACATACCTGCTGACCTTAATATTTACGCTCATCATTGTAACTCGTATGACGACATTGCATGTGCATGTCCCCCTTTAACAAAAACAGACAATATAAAATATCTAGGTATCACGTTTGACACAAATTTAAATTTCCGCAAGCACATCGATTTACTTTGTGCTAGAGTTCGTAAATTAATATATATTTTTAAATATCTTCGTAACATCGCTGACTTCAAATTGATAAGACAGGTCTATTTAGCTTTGTGTCAATCCATACTCACTTATGGCATTGTTTAATGTTTGGGTGTAAAGTGACATCTGGTTAGTAATGGCGTTCTTATTAATAATCTCACGATGTTGTAAATAAAAAAGTTTTATTCTATACTCTAAAACGTAACCTTAGTCAATATTGATATTACCTTAAACAAACTTAGCTCGTATAAAAATATAATCTTAACGGGTGACATAAATATTAACATTACCCCTGGAAAAACAATGATTAGTACCATCATTATCGTGTTTATTTTATTCCATTTTATATTCTCATAAAATACATCTTCGTACGTAATACGTAATCTTTATTATATCGATCTTTTAATATTAAACAAAAAATAGTGATTTGCACAATTTGATTGCAAACGCCAGAAACTGGTATCACTGAATGGCGTGTATGTGTGCGTGTGACGAGCGTAGGCACATTCGACTCGCGCCCCCTAACATTATGACCTTGCATCATTTTAACGCTCGTGTTTTGTACTGGACTGCGCTTCTATGCGTAATAATTCTATGATTTGAGTTTTACACAGAGCGTTGCGATTAAACGTTTTAAAAACAAATAGAAAATAAATATTTTTAAAAGAAAATTGTGATTTTTTCCCCCACAACTGGCAACATTTGTATTATGGTAGCTTAGGTCAGTGAGTTTTGGCGGGAAATTGACCGGCGGCGGTTTGCTGCTCCTGTATTATTGTTTAAATAATGGTTTGAAGTGGACTTTGATATGTAAAAGTGTTGCGATTTTGTGTATTAAGTGTCTACGCATGTGAACTATTAGTGGAAACAGTGAAACAAGTGCTCTGATGGTGATGGATTCTCAAGATAAGCTGTTTGTTTGCATAGGCACCTTTAGATACCATCGCCAACTATCAGCTGTCTGCTGGATCAAGTTGCCGCCAAAATCTCCCAAGAACTGCACAATGTGACGCATCAACATATTGTGAAGCAGTATACTATCAAGGAGTGGGGAAATTACAATAAACCGAATAAAAATACTTAAGACTTGGCCTAAAGGTCTAGATACCAGGCCATAAACTCCAAAAAAAAAATAGCTTAGGTCAGTATTTTTTTAGTTTTACGTACTTATAATGAATTAAATATATACACTTGTATGTGAAATGCAGTACCATCACTTCTTTTATGTTTATCATCACTGTTGTAACAATATTTTACAACAAAAACGGTCATTTTTACAATTTTTCGCGAGCTTTTCTCCGTAAGACATGACGTTGCGCACTGACGCGTCGCTGAGTGAACTTACGCGGTTTCGCGTTAGTTTAACTTCCTTCACTTCCGTGCGTAATAATTCTATGACTGTAGCCCTAAAATATCTGCAACGTTGTAATACTACGTATATTAATCTTGTTTCTTAACGAGTATTAAATCACAACCATAGTAACATTTTTTCCTTTTTATTTTGTTAAAATGATTAGTGCTACAGATTTAAAAAAAGATGTTTAAAACAACTGGACATGGCCCTTTCCCGTTGTAGGCAATATGATCCTTAACCGTCACGATTGGCAGGCGGGTTGGCAATCGCAGTACCATACATCTCACACCCTCGAAGTTGTTGCCTATCTCCGGTCTGGGTATATACGAGTGGCGTAAAAGAGATTATTATAGCGCCATCTATCGGAAGCCATAAGATGTTTCTGGTATTACACACAACAATCACGACACGAAATGGAGTGATAGATATCGCCGCAACGAATCAACCCATTAACCATAAACTTAAACCTAGTCGGAACCTAAACCTACTTATGTTCACGCCACTTTGCAACTACCGCCTACGCTTATAATATTTGTTAATTGTTAGCCAATAAGAATATCAGAAAGCCCATTTTCGGGTTTCCTATCTACCGCCTTTTATGCCTAGCATATGCACTCTTGTGTAAAACGGGGTTCTCACAATCTCGCAAGTCAGGAAACTAATCGCACCGCAAATTATCTCGCGTGATCGATCTCGCCCTTATGCGGTTTAGATATTGAACTATACAGGAATGCAGCAAGGAGCACGTCGCTGGGTGGGATAATCCTGCAGATCATATCATTTTATAAAAAATTTGTAAAATCGTCCCATAAGAAAGAGTAAGTACTGTTACCTGACATACAAGCTTATTACTTAGTTCAAGCGCCGATGCAACTGTATGTTATTAAAAAAAATCCTGAATAAAGAAATGATTATGTAATTGGGGTATTTATATAGTTTTCTCATTTGTTTGAGCTGTATAAATATAGAAATGAAAATGATAAATATCATGGAAATAGAATTAATACCTAAAATACATAAATAAATAAAACCCAACCCGGTAAATCCCTCGACAGGGGATCAGGGGAGACCAAACGGCCTAGCTTTAGGGGGAAAGGGAAAGAAACCGGGAGCGGATTCGAGAAGCACCGTATTCTGTATTTGAGATTTATTATTATTTATGCTCGATTCCCAAAAATGTCGATATAAATTTGAATAGTTAGCATTTATTTTAAGTTTCTTGCAAAATTTATTTAATTTTCTTCGATTCCCACTCCGGATTTACCTCTCTTTACGTTTGGAATATTTGCAGATTGAGATGTTTAGGAGACACATACTTTCTATCCATTCTAACACAGTCGTAAGTGATGAGGTGAGTCGTAAAATAATGATTTACTTGCTGGAGTTTTAACACTTATTACATCTTAATTTTTTCATAAGCATATCTTTATTTCCTTTTTAATGGAAAGAAGCCCAAATCATTCCTTTAGTCAAAAAGCAAATACTTCAAGTTTTTCCGATTATCGTCCTATTTGGAGTCTTCACTTCCTTTCCAGAGAACACCTTGTTCAATATCAAAAAAGCTTTTTTTACATACAGAATTGTCTTCAGTCCTATTTGATCCGGTTTTAGGTCACGTACGGTCACACTAGTGCGCCGGTTTTGTTAAAGGTCACGAACATCATTCGCCGCGGTGAATAATCATTAAATCATAGTATAGGAATTGCTGGATTTTAGCAATTCCTTCAATGTACAGCATTGAAATTTCTCTTGATATTTTGATAGATGAACAGCGTTACTTTAAACGGCTATTGATGTGATCGGGTAACTGTTTTATCACTATTTCTGCTTGAAGTAAATATTTCCATATTTGTTTGAATATAATTGAAAAATATTAAAAAAATATATAATCGTTTAGCCTTATGAGTGCTTAATACAAAATAAGAATGTAGGCATTACTTTGATACTTTTAGGTAAAAAACTAATTTATTTCTATGTGCTTATTTTCGCCCATTAAACAACCTTCTTCGGATTCTATCCTACAAATAAAGGAATATAATGGCGTAATCTATACAGCTATTTTCGTGGCTTCACGTATACTATTTCTCGTTCCAATATTGACACGTACGTTCAATCCGAAAATTAATGAAACCTCTATCACCAAACAATAAGTAAAGATAAACAGTTCGTACTCTAGATAATGCTTGACTAGCGTTAAACGAAATAAGACGTAAAATTACTATATTATTGGGTACATATTGTGATGAATTTAATTAAGAATGTGTTAGTTTAATTATTCAGAGTTGTATTCACGCAGGCGGATTGGCTATTGCAGTACCAGAAGTCTCACACCTGACATTGTAGCCAAATTCATCTATTGTGACATGTATCAGTTTATTCCTGTATTTGTGGCAGTGTAATAAACACTTTGCAAAAGAAAAAAAAGGGCACCTAAACAAAAAACCAATTTTATTGTTATTATTAGCTTGTTAAATAGTTTTAGGTAGTCAGTATACTCAGAATTTTACATGTCTTAAGCGCAAAGCGCTTAGGTATGTTCTGCTAGCGCCTGTAAAATCAAGATTCCAACGTTTTTAAATTATATAAAAAGCACATTGTCAGGCAGATAAATGATTGTTGAAGTTAATAATATTTTTTTTAAATCGACTTATTGTCATTTTTACATAAAAAGTGGTTTTAGTGGCTTATGGTAAACACGATAACTTTTGAAAACATCAATTGTTTAACTTAATCTATTTATTAACCTCTTAATTTTTTTCGGCTGCGAAATGTCAAAATTTTCGGTGTTTAGCAGCTTTGTAATAATAAATTTTACTAAATACACTTTGCTCTGCGTTACTAGCTTACTACGCGCTCGGCTGCGTCGTGAGTGGTTTGCTGTATCGTTTGCTTACAGCAGCGGTAATAGGCAGCAAAAATATCGATCGCTGTGGAAATACAAAATATTCCAAAAACCAAATTTGATACATACTTGACCAAAGTTATTCATTTTTATTTTCACAGATTTTTATTATAATATTTTGTCGCTAAAAATACATAGGATTTATATATAAATATACGTATATTTCCCGGCAGGCGAAGTGTAAGGCGTTCTCGCACTAGATGGAGTAACGACCTGGTAAGGCATGCAGGAAGTCAATGGATGCAGGTGGCTCGTGACCGTGCTTTGTGGCATTACTTGGGGGAGGCCTGTTCAGCAGTGGACTTGTGAAGGACTTTATGGTGTGATCTGAAGGTGTACTCTTCGAAGAGTAGAACTAGGAATGGAACTACAATGAACATTTTTTTTCACGATCATGAGCACAATGAATCTTGCACTTCTGGATTTTCGTAGCTTTTTTTTTTAAATTTAACATAAAAATATAGGAAAATTTTAAGCATAGTAATAATTATGGATAATATAATACAGTTGGATTCACCAATATTTATATTAAATTAATTAGGAAGGAATAGTATTCGTTAGTTTTATCATTACATTTTGATTAAATTAATGGGAACTAATGTTAAAGTTCAAAGCAGTTAGTAGTAGTTAGTAGTGTAGCTGCTCGCTAAATAAATATAAAAAACCGGCCAAGTGCGAGTCGGACTCGCGCACCGAACAAATCCGTCTTTTCGCAATTTTTCCTTTATCTGTGCTATAATACATTGCTTCGTACCAAATTTTAAGATTCTGAGTTCACGGGAAGTACCCTGTAGGTTTTGATTCCCTTGCGAGTATCGAAGATTTGCGGCATAAACGGCTGTATCTTTTGATTGCGTTGGCGTTGATCATAGCTTCAAAAGACAGTACACTTGACTATTTGATATAAATTTCAGCTTAATACCTCTAGGCGTTCCTGAGAAAAAGGGTCTTGACAGACAGACATACGGACAACAAAGTGATCCTATAAGGTTCCGTTTTTTTCTTTTGAGATACGGAACCCTAAAAACGTTTATTTGTTTGTTTTTTCATTAATATAGTAAAAGCAGATAAAATTTAGTATGAAATACGACCCCCTCTTGCTGAAATCACAGCTTTCATTCACCTGGGCATGCTAGCGAGTATACCTCTTATGGTTTCTTGTGAAATACGTTCTCGTTTAATGGTTATCACATTCTTGAGCTCTCTGATGGTCTGCGGGGCCGGCTGTACTGATCTTACTCGTCACTTCAGAACGGCCCAGATATGCTCTATGAGATTTAGGTCAAGACTTTGAGCTGGCCAGTCCCGCCGACAAATTGCGACCCCTAGCCTATAATACACTTCCGCATCACCAGACTGATGGACGCGAGCGTTATCATCTATAAGAATGGAGTTATCACTAAGAGCGGCCAATGCGGGTTGTGCATGAGGAATTAGAACTTCAACTTCCATCATGTATCGTTGTCCAGTCACGGAACTGTTTTGGACGAAGACTAACTCCGTACGATCCAACTAATTTATTCCTACCCAAAACATACCATATCTTCAGAACATGCCTCTGTAAAGCGTTCTTCTCGTCTTTTTCTTCGTTGATAAAGATCATAGTGCAAGAAACCATCACAAAAATTTATATTCATAAATGGCAAATAAATGTTTTATTTTTAAAGATTGTTGTTCTCTTATCTAATCATCACTGCAACGATTTACACTAAAATAAACGTTATCATTTGCACCGATTTAAAAACAAGCACGATTGGATTGCCATAGATTTTGGATTTTTCTTTACTGAATATAGACTTAGTAGTGTAGTTGTACCACTTCTAGACCACCTGAGTCAGACGTGGTTCAACGACGTTCGTCGACGCCCGATCCTAAAAAAAAAAAAAAAAAAAAAGGTTTTGGCATGCTCTGATCACGAATCCGCGGTCCATTTTTGTGTAGAATGCACGGTTCCGGAGATGTGTAGATCAATTAGCTAATATCTAATTGATATCCGGTAAGGGCCTCCACCGTCATTAGCGTCCCATTGTTCCTATTTCTATTGTTCTATTGTTCCTTAATCACCTTCATTGCAGCGTGTGCGTCGACTATATCAGTGCTATTGTGTTATAGTTCTTTGTTTATACAACGCTAATCTGAATCATCAATAAAACACATTACATAATTTTGTTACAATTTTTATTTATAAAATACAAAATCTTATTAATTATTATCTATAAAATAGGAGCGAAACATCTCATCCACTAAAATATCGTTGTACAATGTGTTCCTTGTAAATATACTCGTAAAACTATGTATTGAACATCCTTGAAACTTATATAGTAAATACATTAAGCAATATTCGCCACAAACTGAAGTCCACTCATTCTGAATCCTATCAACATTCCAGTTCCATCTTTTACAATTCCTTTTTAAAAACTCTAGATGATATCGTACAGGTGATCGTCCATATGAACGGAAATGTGAGATAAACTGATATGTTTCTAAATATTAAATTGCATTTTTGTGTTATACAAATCGTACTTGAGTCATTGATCACCAAACAAAACACAATACGAAGAAATGTTGAGATAGGCAACGGAAATGTGAGATAAACTGGTTGACGCATAAAGTAATTATCAACTCATTACGGAAATACTTTAGATTAGAATTTTTACGTACTGGTGGTATATAAGACCAACAAACGCAGTCATCGAGTTAGTGTACGGTCGTTTGGCTACAGTGGATCTATCAATAGTACATTTGTGTTACTTCAATACACCAAAGGCTATGGATGTAAGTGTTTATTCTATTGACTAAATTACTTTTTTTCTGTTATTTTCATGTGTGTGTATTATTTTATTTAAATATTGTGTATGTATATGATTAAGCCGTGGTAACTCAGATGGTTAGCGCTAGCTGTAAATTTCACAGTACGCGACCCGGGTTCGATCCCCGCCAGCACCAATTAAATTGTTAATAGCAATTTTAAGTGCTTATTACCACGTGCTTGGTGGTGAAGGAAAACATCGTGAGGAAACCTGCATGTCTGAGAAAATTTCGAAGGCATGTGAAGTTCGCCAACACACATTGAGGGAGCGCGGCGGACATTTCCTTGCTCTAAAACCCTCTCAGAAATGAGAGGAGGCCTATGTTCAGCAGTGGACTTTAATAGGCTGTAACTTTAACTTTTTTAACTTTTATGATTAAGTGTTAACAAATTGATATTAACATGATAACTGTGTTGTTGCAGAAATCATTGAGCTTCGATGAAGATACCTATAAACAGTATTACTACTCGCCACTCTCCCCTCAAGAAGAGAGTGATAACCTCGTCATTAATAATAACACATGCGATGGTGGAAAAAGAAAATCGCAATCGATTGATCATTTTTTTGAAGCTGAATCAAAAATAAAAAAGAGGAAGGGAAAACTTCAGTGAAGTGTGCACCAGTGCTTTTTTCTCCACAATCATGGAAGAGAATACGGAACTATTCAATAGCGAATTAAATCAGGAGTTGTCTAAAGTTTGTGAAGAAATGGAGAGGGGTCAACTGTTCGATTCGTCATACGATGATGAGTTGTATCATCACTGTGCGATGGTTGAAACACAGTTTAAGTATGTAAAATAAACATTCATTTCGATCATAATTTACATATTGTCTTATATAGTTTTTAATAAATTTAAACATTTTAGCAGTCAACCACTACAACTTGGAAGAGGAACGAAGCGAACGTGCAGCAAAGAATCCAAGATCATCAAAAAACCAACAACGGAAGCAGAAGCGCATACCTCTGCAGGGAACAGTATCAGTAACGATGATCAAGTGGAATGTCTAACGTGCCATATATTTATCAAGAAACGGTATTTAGCTAATCATTTTAAAAGTAATGTTCATAAAAATAATCTTTTAAATTCACATAATTCTTTATCAAACGTTAGTGTTATTGAATCTGCTTTTGGAAATAGGATTTTAACTTATAAAATCAAGAGTAGAGTAGATCGTTCGACATGGGTAAATTTTGAAACTCCTGAACTATTTTTAAATTCTATTAAAGATGATATTTTATTTTTATTACAAGAGTGTATTCATCAACACATAATTTTTAAGGTAAACTTCATATTGCATGCTGATTTTGTTCAACAAACTAAAGATATTCATGATACGTTCGATTTTCAAACGCTTAACTATATTATTTGTCAAGGAGATGACTTAAATATTTTTCTTTCATCTTTAAATGATACAATTACTACTAAAATTAGTGCTTTCGAAAAAAAAGATAGTGGATGGAGTCTAAAAAACATAAAATCTATAGACATGAATGTTAATAAATTTAACCCCCTACGCGGTACTTCATACATAGATCTTCCTCGTGACATAAAATTAAAAAAGGCTGTTATAAATGTAAAAAACAAGGATTATTTTTGTTTTAAATGGGCGTTACTCTCGGCGTTATATCCTGTAAACAAACACACCGATCGGGTATCATCGTACGTTAAACATGCAAATAAACTTAAATTTGATGGTATTTCCTTTCCGGTTAAAATTTCTGACATAGCAAAAGTAGAGAAATTAAATGATATTAGTATTAATGTTTTTGGGTTAGAATATAATAAAGAAAAACGATGTAATTCTATAGTAGGTCCATTATTTTTAACAAAGTGTCGTAAAGATAGACATATCAATTTATTATTTTTTTCCAAGGATACAAAAAATCATTATTGCTATATAAAAAACTTATCGCGGTTAGTTAGTAAACAAATTTCAAAAGACGGTCACATCATGTACATTTGTGAAGCATGTCTACTTCGTTTTCCATCTCAGGAAAGGTTAAATAACCATGAACAATACGATTGTGCTCACATTTGTACAGTATTACCAAACAGTGAAACTTTAAAAAAAAAGAATTGGTTTGGTCAACCTATTTCAAATGATAAAATTAAATTTGATAGTTATGAAAAAAAGTTAAAGATACCATTCGTAGTTTATGCTGATTTTGAAGCATTTTTAAAACCAATAGAATCATGTTCTAACGATCCTTCCAAACCTTTCACTCATAATATTCAGAAACATGAAGTACATAGTTTTGGATATTATATAAAATGTTCATATGATGATAAATTATCAAAATATGTAACATATTGCGGACCCAACTGTGCACAAGTGTTTATGGAAAGTTTATCTAACAATCTAAAAGAAATAAATAGACTTCAAAAATATCCACCACTTCCGCTAACAAATGAAGACAAAAACCAAATTTCAAATGCAACCATTTGTCATATTTGTGAAACTGAGTTGGCAAAACATTTTTATGATTTTGATTGGTACACTGGTAGTTTTATAGGTGTTGCTCATGAATCATGTTGTTCGAAGATCAGAACACCTAGTTATATACCAATATTTTTACACAACCTTAGTCACTATGATGCTCATTTTATTGTTCACGCGTTAAACTTTTGTGATGGTGAAGTCGAAGTTATCCCTCAAAATAAAGAAAAATATATATCCTTTTCCAAAAAATTAAAAGTGAATAACCACGAAATTATATTGAGATTCTTAGATTCATTTAAGTTTTTATCGTGTAAATTAGAAGAATTGGCCAAAAATCTCAGTAATGATCAATTTCAAGAATTACGTAGAAATTACCCTAATGATGAAGATTTCTTTCGTTTAAAACGGAAAGGTGTTTATCCATATGAACTTATGACTAATTATGATAGTTTAAGTCTAACATCGCTCCCTGAACAAAAATGTTTTTATAGTTCACTCACAGATTCACATATTTCAAATGATGATTACAATCATGCTAAAGATGTTTGGGAACATTTTGGGTGTTGTAATATGCTAGATTATTCAAACCTATATTTAAAAACAGACGTTTTACTTTTATCCGATGTATTTGAAAACTTTAGAAAGTTATGTATTAATACATATGATTTAGACCCTGTCCATTATTACACAGCACCCGGTTTAAGTTGGGATGCAATGTTAAAATATACAAAAATAGAATTAGAACTTTTAACAGATTATGAGAAAATTGCATTTATTAGATCAGGTATCAGAGGTGGTGTATCTCAATGTAGTAATCGTTATGCTAGAGCTAATAACAAATACATGGAGGATTATGATACAGGGAAACCAAATTCATATATCACATATTTTGATGCCAACAATTTATATGGTTGGGCTATGTCTCAATATCTTCCTACTGGTGGATTCGAATGGGTAAATCCAAATACAGAATTTAATGTGTCTAAGACATCAGACTTCGGTTTTATTTTAGAAGTTGATTTGGAATATCCAGATGAACTTCATGATTTACATTCGGACTTTCCTTTATGTCCAGAAAACATTTGTGTAGGCAATATTAATGAGAATAAACTAGTCCCAAATTTAAATAATAAAGATAAATATGTAATTCATTACAGAAATTTAAAGCAGTGCATAGAAATGGGGGTTAAATTAACTAAAATTCATAGAGTTTTAAAATTTAAACAGTCTCCCTGGTTGAAGATGTACATAGATCTAAACACAAAATTAAGAACTTTAGCAAAATCAGATTTCGAAAAAGATTTTTATAAATTAATGAATAATTCAGTCTTCGGTAAGACTATGGAGAATATTGAAAAAAGGGTTAACATAAAATTAGTTACGCACTGGGAGAACCAGGGTAAAGCTTTAGGTGCTCAAGATCTAATCGCTAAACCACAATTTCATAGCCTTTCAATATTTTCGGAAAACCTAGTTGCGGTTCAGTTGCGAAAAACGAAGTTAATATATAACAAACCAATTTATTTAGGGTTTTGCATTTTAGATATTTCAAAAACATTAATGTATGATTTTCATTATAACTATATGATTAAAAAGTTTAGTAAAATCAAATTATTGTATACAGATACGGATAGTTTAATATATCATATATTTACAAATGATTTTTACACTGATATAAAACCTGACCTTTCATCATACTTTGATACCTCAGATTATGATACAAATAATATTTTTGAATATCCAAAATTAAATAAAAAGAAATTAGGTTTTTTTAAAGATGAAAATAATGGTAAAATCATGAAAGAATTTGTGGGTTTACGATCCAAAATGTACGCTTTTAACTTAGAGAATAAGACTATAGCCAAGGCAAAAGGGGTAAATAAATGTATCATTAAAAAGATGACAATGAATAGTTATAAGTCTTCTCTATTTAATAAAAAAGTGCAATATTATAGTATGCTTAGATTTAAATCAATTAAACACACAATTTTCACACAAAAATTAAATAAGATAGGTTTATCATATAATGACACAAAGAGACATATTTTAGATAATAATATTGAAACATTAGCTTGGGGTCATTATAAACTGCGTTAAGTGTTGATTTTTACTTTTATGTCTGCGTTTAAGAAAAATTTATATTGATTGTAAAATTATGATAATACTATAATATGACGTAGTTTATTACATATTTAAACATTGTTGTATTGTAAATAATTTAAGTTAATTGTTGTTTCTATTTATTTGAGGTTGAGTTAATTGTAAAATTATGATGTACTAATTGTTGTTTCTATTTATTTGAGGTTGAGTTAATTGTAAAATTATGATGTACTAATTGTGTTAGAAATAGTATACAGATAATTCTGTTTTATATAATTTTTGGAATATATATTAATTGTTTACACCAACACTTTCATTTTTTATTTCACCCCTTTGAACTTTAGACGTGTGTTATGTTTCACTTTATCCATCCGTTCACTGCTATTGTGGCAGGACCAAGTGGGTGTGGGAAGTCAAATTTTGTAACAAATTTCATAAAATCAGTTACAGAAATATGTAATTGTGATTTTAATCAGATCACATGGTGCTTTGATGAAATGCAACCATTATATAATTTACCAAATGTTAACTATCATCAAGGAATTCCAAATCTTAATATGTTTGATGGTGAAAACCCACATCTTGTTATTATTGATGATCTAATGAGAGAGTCCGATGGAAGAATTGTGGATATATTTACAAAAGGTAGTCATCACAGGAATCTTAGTGTATTTTATCTAACACAAAATTTATTTCATCAGGGTAAAGGACAAAGAGACATATCTTTAAACTCAAGTTATATAATATATTTTAAAAACCCTCGAGATAAAACTCAAATACGATATTTAGCAAGACAAGTATCACCAGATAACCCAAAATTCATTGAAAATGCCTACAGGGATGCAACTCTAGAGGCACATGGATATTTAATGGTAGATTTAAAACAGAATACCAATGATTTTTGTCGTATCAAGACAAATGTCTTTCCATTTAATGGTTTCTGTACAGTCTACGTCCCCACAAAAGAGTTTAAATACACCAAGAATCAAACAATTGAAATCATTGCTAAATGATGCATCGTCGACTCACAACGTATAAACATTTGCTAACCGCTTTGCATACGCTTAAACCAAAATATCAAAGAGCATTACTTAAAACGTGTGATGAAGAAGAAATTAACTGTATTTGTGAGTGTATTCATAACGTTTTACAAGGAAAAGTACCTCTTAAAGATCAGGATAAACAAAAATTGAATAAACATAAAAACATACTCCGTAAACTAGTACGTAAGTGTAAACATAAACTAAGAAAAAATATAATTATACAAAAAGGAGGGGCTTTCTTACCAACAATATTAGGTGCAATATTGAGTGGATTAGTGAGTGGACTAGCCAGTTAACATGGAAAATGCAAAGAAAATGATACTTATCGAACCTGGATTGATTGAAAAATTAAAACAAGAAAATAAGGTTAATAGTAATTTATCTCGATTAGATATTGAAATGCAAAATATTATGAATAGTAAGACGGAAGACCGAAAGAAATGGATATTATATTTACAAACACTGCAAAGATACCTTCATTTTACCGAAGAGGATCGTCAACCACTCAAATTACCAATTTATTCTGATACATCTAATGAAGATTCAAATGAGTCAAAAATTGGTTTTAAAAATAAAGATAGAGATCTAAAAACTTCAGTTGATATTGAATCTTTGCTGGAGGAGAATCGATCCATTAAAAGTAAAGAAAATGATGAAAATCCACTTTACACACCAGCTCAAATACTCAGTTTAATACCAAAAACTTATCATAAAAAAAGGGCAGTTATTATTAAACTTAGTTGAAACAAGTAAAAGTAAAATACATTGGGATAACGAAGGTACAGTCATAATTGATAGTGAAAAAATTCCTGGAAGTAATATTGTTGATTTAATAAATGATTCACTAAGACCCCTAAAAAGAAGTGATCCGGTAGGGTGGGTTAGATTTGCTGAAGCATTAAAAGATATTAAAGTACCACTTACTTATATTGGAAATCCAAGGAGATGTGAGTTTATTAACCAACTTCAAGCAAAAGATCTGAACAAACCCTCTGAGATTGAAGTTCAAGAGTTTTCTACACCGGTCAGTAGAGATAAAAAGTCTACAACTAAAATACGTAAAGGACTTGAGTGGGAAAAATGGACCCCGTACTAGAAGAAATTAACAGGATTTATTATGATCCATCTAATCCCGCTGGTTTTGGTAGTATTGATAAATTATCAAAAGCCATGAAGGGTAAAATGAATAAAAAGCAAGTAAAGGAATGGTTAAAATCACAAGAAACATACACATTACATAAACCCATTCGAAAAAAATTCCCGCGTAATAGGTACATTCTATCAAATATTAATGAACTGTGGCAAGCTGATTTAAGTGATATGCGAACTTATTCTCAATATAATGATGGTTTCAAGTATATACTTTGTATTATTGATGTATTTAGTAAATATGCTTTTGCAAGACCAATGAAAAAGAAAAACTCAGAAACAACTAAAGAATGTTTTGAAAGTATATTTACTGAAAGTAATTTAACACCTACTCACATACAATCCGATAAAGGTACCGAATTTGTTTCAAAAGATGTACAAAAATACTTTAAATCCAAAAAGATTAATTACTATACCACTAACAATCCTGACATTAAGGCCAGTATTGTTGAACGATTTCAAAGAACACTAAAAATGAAAATGTGGCGTTATTTCACTCATAATAATACTTATAGATATATAGATGTTTTACAAGATTTAATATAATCACAGCTTTCACTCTAGTATTAAGATGTGCCCATGTGATGTAAATTCCAACAATATTATGACAGTTTGGACTAATCTTTATGATAGACGGTCAAAAAAACTTTCTTTAGAAAATCCTAAACCAAATTTCAATGTGGGTGATTATGTTCGAATAACTAAATATAAACATGTATTCCAAAAAGGATATGAATCAAATTGGAGTGATGAAATATTTATTATATCTTCAATAATTGATAGATCTCCATGGGTTGTTTATACAATAACAGATTTACAAAATGAACCAATAATTGGTACTTTTTATGAAAGAGAATTACAGAAAATCACTTACAACCCCACCTCACAACATAAAATAGATAAAATAATTGACACTCGTTATTCAGGTAACAGAAAAGAAGTATTAGTGAAGTGGAAAGGTTATCCAGATAAATTTAACAGTTGGATTTTAGCTTCTAGTTTAAAAGAAATATGAATAAAGAAAGTTTCTATTTAACTTTGCTCAGCAATAGTTCAATGGAATACTTTCCTGATAACAAGACCACAAATTTTTCAACGAAATTACCAAAAGCTATAAAATTAGAAGGTGAATGGTCGGTTGGAGTTGTCGAGTTTCAATATCCATGTACCATGTTTACTGTTCAAGACCATGAAAATGTTATATACATTACAAAATCTATGTTAATGCCTAATGAAGATAAGCCATCCACAGTGTACTACAAAAAACATATTCCAGCTACCAACTATGATAACGTTGAGCATATTTTAAGAGTGTTAAATGGTATCGGAGAGAACTTGAAATTTCGCTATGATGAAATAACAAAATTTGTGTCTATTTCGGTATTGGATAAAAATATAACATCCGTAACATTATCACCCATATTAAGTTTACAGCTAGGTTATGAACCAAATAAAAATCTCCTAGAGAGAAATTTTGGAAAGTGTCCTGCTAATTTACACTTAGGGTTACCATCTCAACTATTTCTATATTGCGATATTATCGATCCTCAGATTGTGGGTGATGTTATGACTCCTTTATTAAGAGTCATTTCATTAGATCCTACAAAATACATTTATGGTGCAAATAAAATGCACGTTTTCTCTCAACCTCACTACTTACCTGTTATGCGAAGAGAGTTCGATACGTTGGAAATAGTTATAAGATCGAGTACAGGACAAAAAATACCATTCCAGTTTGGAACCGTGTGTATTAAACTACATTTCCGAAAATTATAATAATGAATTCTCTTCGTGATCATCATAAATGTCCATATGAAAATTATTATACACATCAAGCTGGATCAGGAGTTGGAGTAATTTATAAGGGTTCACCATATCAACGCGGTCATGGTATTGGGAGCTTCTTAGGGGGGTTATTCAGATCAGTTTTACCTTTACTTTCAAGTGGTGCTCGAGTGATTGGTAAGGAGGCATTAAGCGCTGGAGTAGGACTTTTATCGGATATGGTTCAAGCCCGTCCTATGGAAGCCTCAATAAAAGATCGTCTATAGCAAGTTAGTACGAATTTAAAACGAAAGGCTGATGAGAAAATTGATCAATTTAACATGACTGGATCTGGGTATAAAACTAAAAGAAAACGATTGACATCGTTCATTCCACCATTAACTGCTAAAGTGAAAGCTGCGAAAAAACTTAGTCTAAAACCAAAAAATATCAAAGATATATTTTCAAACTAAATATGTCTTTCCTTCATAATCATTCTTGCGAGTGCGTTAAGTCAGAATTGGATTTGTTTGCACTACCGTCTACACAAACTAGCATTGAAAATGGATTGTGGATTCATTATAAACCAATTTCATCTCTTGGTGATGATGGACCTATCGAGTTTCAAGTTCCTGGGACCGGCGATGACTACATAGATTTGTCTCATACATTACTCCACATAAAGGCAAAAGTATTAAATCAAGATTCAACTAACTTGGTATCTACTACAATAGTAGCACCTGTAAATAATTGGCTGCATTCACTTTTTAGTCAACTTGATGTTTATTTAAACCAAAAACTTGTATCACCACCTAATAATACCTATGCATATCGAGCATACATGGAAACCCTTTTAAACTATGCCCCTGCTGCTAAACAATCTCATCTTACTTGTAGTCTTTGGTATGAGGATACAGCAGGAAAAATGGATTCTACAGATGGTAAAAACATAGGATTTGTTAAAAGACAGGAATTGATTAGTGAAAGTAAGGAAATAGAAATGATTGGTCATCTTCACGGTGACATTTTTAACCAAGATAAATTTTTAATTAATGGTGTTGAAATGAGTGTTAAATTGGTTCGATCAAGAGAGAGTTTTAATTTAATTGTTGGGTCGAACGATGTAAAGTTTAAAGTTTGCATTACGGACGCAACTCTTATTGTGCGACGAGCACGAATTAATCCAAGTGTATTACTCGCACATCAAAAAGTTTTAGCTTCTACCACTGCTAAATATCCTATTACTCGAGCTGAAGTAAAAGTTTTAACAATTCCTTCAGGTGTTCAAGGAAAAACTCTTGATAATATATTTTTAGGACAGGTACCGAAAAGATGTATAATTGGATTTGTGAACAATTCTGCATTTAATGGTTCCCTTACTAAAAATCCATTTAACTTTGAAAACTATGGTATTAATTCTTTCAGCTTATATATTGATGGTCAACAAATACCTTCAAAAGCTTTGCAACCATCTTTTAATAATAGCATATTTACATCAGCATATCATACTCTATTCTCGGGAACTGGTATTCACTTTCTTAATGAAGGAAATGGAATCTCTTGTGAACAGTATGGCAAAGGTTACTGTCTATTAGCATTTGACTTAACTCCTGATTTATCAGCTAACTCATCAACTCATTGGAATCTCATAAAGCATGGTAGTGTAAGAATAGAAGTACGATTTGAATCCTCATTAATACAAACAATTAACTGTATAGTTTATGCTGAGTTTGATAATATTATTGAGATAGATAAAAACAGAAATGTTACTGTAGACTATAGTAGTTAAGATTATAATATGTGTTGTGTGTTAGATTTTATGTGTTATGTGTAATGCATTTTGTGTGTATGTAACTATGTGAAACGTTATAAAATTAAATAAAACAAATTGTATGCAATATATTTTTTTTATTTCTTTATAAATCTTCTATTTAATCTAATACAAAACACTGTTCGAGTTGAAATTTTACATAAGCACACTGACTAAACCACTGAACATGCTGCTGCCAAGGATCATCATCATCTTCCCAATCTTTTAAACCACCACCACAATGGAAACACTTGGTCCCGTCTGCATGGCCAGTATAAAAGAAACCAGCTTCGGCAAGATCTTCAGGTTTCTGTCGCATAACTAGAGGCCAGTTTTCGAAACTAAGCAAACGGCTAGATTTTGAACTGAAGAATGGATATTCAGCTCTTGAGTACTGCATACTCTTCTCGTTTTCTTCTCCACTCAGTGTTGTAGTTTTGTTATTCAATGATGTGTTTTGTACACGTATGCCACACTCATCTCTTCCTTCCGCTCTTGTCTTCCTGTAATTGAAGTAAACAGAATCACATTCACTAATGATCAGCTAATGACTGTCATTGTTAAAAAAGTATTTTTTAACTTTTTCACTTTCTGCTATTGTCTTTGTTATATTGTATACGAGGGCGTTTGTATTGTCGTAGATGCTATCCTTATTAGTCTTTACGTAATATTTAATTCTCGTGGAAGCATGTTTCCAATGATCAGTAGTTGGAATCTTGGATAGCTTCTTCATATCGTACATTTCAATTTTGATGAGATGCGTCGCTTGGTCTCCGTCGTCAGAATTAGTAGAAATGTATGATACACCATCTCTAGCGGCTCGTGCTACGGTTGATGATAACAGCTTCCTCTTTTTTATTTTTGATTCAGCTTCAAAAAAATGATCAATCGATTGCGATTTTCTTTTTCCACCATCGCATGTGTTATTATTAATGACGAGGTTATCACTCTCTTCTTGAGGGGAGAGTGGCGAGTAGTAATACTGTTTATAGGTATCTTCATCGAAGCTCAATGATTTCTGCAACAACACAGTTATCATGTTAATATCAATTTGTTAACACTTAATCATAAAAGTTAAAAAAGTTAAAGTTACAGCCTATTAAAGTCCACTGCTGAACATAGGCCTCCTCTCATTTCTGAGAGGGTTTTAGAGCAAGGAAATGTCCGCCGCGCTCCCTCAATGTGTGTTGGCGAACTTCACATGCCTTCGAAATTTTCTCAGACATGCAGGTTTCCTCACGATGTTTTCCTTCACCACCAAGCACGTGGTAATAAGCACTTAAAATTGCTATTAACAATTTAATTGGTGCTGGCGGGGATCGAACCCGGGTCGCGTACTGTGAAATTTACAGCTAGCGCTAACCATCTGAGTTACCACGGCTTAATCATACACATACACAATATTTAAATAAAATAATACACACACATGAAAATAACAGAAAAAAAGTAATTTAGTCAATAGAATAAACACTTACATCCATAGCCTTTGGTGTATTGAAGTAACACAAATGTACTATTGATAGATCCACTGTAGCCAAACGACCGTACACTAACTCGATGACTGCATTTGTTGGTCTTATATACCACCAGTACGTAAAAATTCTAATCTAAAGTATTTCCGTAATGAGTTGATAATTACTTTATGCGTCAACCAGTTTATCTCACATTTCCGTTGCCTATCTCAACATTTCTTCGTATTGTGTTTTGTTTGGTGATCAATGACTCAAGTACGATTTGTATAACACAAAAATGCAATTTAATATTTAGAAACATATCAGTTTATCTCACATTTCCGTTGCCTATCTCAACATTTCTTCGTATTGTGTTTTGTTTGGTGATCAATGACTCAAGTACGATTTGTATATCACAAAAATGCAATTTAATATGTAGAAATCACTATAATTGACCATTCCTATGTTATTCATTGAGTAGCTAGGTACTGTAATAATCTACTAATAGCAGTAATATCATGGATACACTAGATGTACAACAACATCTGAAAAAGATTCACCCCAGTCAATAATAAAAATAAAAAGAAAATAATGTTTATGCAGCTAATAGACTGCCTATGTATACCCACGTACCAACGTATATAATATGTAATTTGGATACAGATGATAAACCAGGGTCACATTGGGTAACTTTATATATCGATACGAATGACGTCGGTCAATATTTTGATTCATATGGGCGATCACCTGTACGATATCATCTAGAGTTTTTAAAAAGGAATTGTAAAAGATGGAACTGGAATGTTGATAGGATTCAGAATGAGTGGACTTCAGTTTGTGGCGAATATTGCTTAATGTATTTACTATATAAGTTTCAAGGATGTTCAATACATAGTTTTACGAGTATATTTACAAGGAACACATTGTACAACGATATTTTAGTGGATGAGATGTTTCGCTCCTATTTTATAGATAATAATTAATAAGATTTTGTATTTTATAAATAAAAATTGTAACAAAATTATGTAATGTGTTTTATTGATGATTCAGATTAGCGTTGTATAAACAAAGAACTATAACACAATAGCACTGATATAGTCGACGCACACGCTGCAATGAAGGTGATTAAGGAACAATAGAACAATAGAAATAGGAACAATGGGACGCTAATGACGGTGGAGGCCCTTACCGGATATCAATTAGATATTAGCTAATTGATCTACACATCTCTGGAACCGTGCATTCTACACAAAATGGATTCGTGATCAGAGCATGCCAAAACTTTTTTTTTTTTTTTTTTTTTTTTAGGATCGGGCGTCGACGAACGTCGTTGAACCACGTCTGACTCAGGTGGTCTAGAAGTGGTACAACTACACTACTAGACTTAAACTTATTAAATAATTTTCTTCTTTTGGGATTTATAGATTAATATGAATGCTAATTAGTTATGGTAGGCAAACAAGTCCCCGATTGCAATCGTACTTAAAGTATCTGGAAACTACTTGGTTTTAAATTAAATATTAACTTAATCCTAGACATGAATATGTCATCAGATGTAAAAAAATTGCTGCAGCTTGGATGACAATATTCCATAAGTCAATTCCATCTATTACAGCTTTTAAAAGCGGACTGCTGAAAATACACTTCCCCCATAGATTGTCTTATAGTGGAATTTCGTTTCGTATATGCAATATACTCCATTATATCTATTCAAACATTCAATCAGGTACTTACCTGACGCCGTTATCCATTGCAACCTATAAAAGTCCATTGCTGAACATAGGCCTCCCCAATTGCTTGCCTCATCCCTCTATGATATGATTTGCAACCGCAGGTTTTCATTATTTTGTATTGTTATCAGGAAGATGCTGCTGCCTATCTATTTTTTGAAAAAATAGCTTTGTTAATCTATCTTATATAATAAGGTGATATTTATTAGACTATCAAGATCGTGTGCGATCTTATGTACCTTGAATTTTATTGTAAAGCTGTTGAATATCAATATCATAGCCAGAACATCCATGTACTGTGTATATAGAGTGTGTGTTCATTTATCGCGCTGACTTCTGAAAATAAATTAAATACAACTTCAGTCGTAAGGAATATTACATTTGTAGGTGAGTTTTAATCGCTCCACCATATTACATTATTATAAAATTATGCTTGTTTCATTTTCAATTCGAAAATGAATGAAATATCGTTATTACATGTCGTATTTGAGACAGCTACTTGTAATTATATTTCAGATTTGTAAACTCGGTAATCTCGGGTACATAATTACGTTCCAATTAACTTCAAAAGATAAACGTCTAACACAATTTTAAGTGACTGTATCCATCGTCGTGTGTTTAATATGTCTCTTAATTATGTGATCTCGTAAGTAAACATGAGCTCGACCCCACTTAAGCTCCGCTTGTCAAGAGAACCAACCGGACACTTACTTTTCAACTTAAATTAAAACTAGCGGCTTCGCCCTCGTGGGCTTTAATTTAGGAATTAGAGATGCTCTATGCCAAAATTGGATTACTTGTACTCCACGGTGTTTGTGACTCTATGAAAGAAAACTACTAAAACAACTACTGATTTAATAAAGAAATACTCCGAAACATTAGATCTCGACGTGAATTCGACAATACCATCATGTGCCAAACCACCGAGATTGTATGGGTTACCGAAAATACACAAACCAAACGCTCCACTACGTCCTATAGTAAGCCAGATCGATTCACCAACTCATAAGTTGGCTCAACACTTGGCAAAAATACTGTCACCACTAAGAGGACATACCAGAGCACACACAAAGGATTCAAACCGTTTGGTTAGTGAGATAAAAGACCTACATCTCGCTGACAATGAAACTATGGTCAGTTTTGATGTTCAGTCACTATTCACATGCCTACCTATTGAAGACTGCATCTCAATTGTTACTAGAAAGCTAGAAGATAACAACATGCTCACAGAATATGCAGTATTACTCAAACACTGCCTCACATCTGGCTATTTATTGTGGAAATAATAGTTCTACATGCAAGTAGACGGAGTGGCAATGGGCTCATCTGTATCTACCGTAGTCGCCGACATATTCATGGAGGACTTTGAGGAGAAAGCCCTTCTTACTGCTCCTGTAAATCCAAGATTCTACAAGCGGTACGTAGACGATACTTTCACAATTTTACCATCTGACAAAGTAACTGCATTTTTAAACCACCTTAATTCCATAAACCCTAAAATACAATTCACAATGGAGTTAGAGGCAAACAATAATTTAGCTTTCCTAGATGTTTTAGTCATCCGAAATCCTGATAACACTATTGGTCATACAGTGTACAGAAAAAATAACCATACCAACCGATCTTTAAATGGTGAATCGCACCATCATCCTTCACAGTTAGTTACCGTGGAAAAATATTTGTTTCAGAGAGCACGAGGGATCTGTGACAGAAAACATCTGGCCGCCGAGCTTCAGCACGTCGAGCAAGTACTGCAAGACAACAAGCTTCGGGTCCCACGCCTACGTCACAGTGACCGAGTGAAGCCAACCACGGTCGAGCGTGTGCCTGCTGTACTACCCTATGTCAGAGGAGTCACAGACAAGGTTGGCTACATCTTGAAGCAAGCTTCCATTAAAACATACTTCAAGCCGCTGAAGAAGATTGGTCAATTTTTACCATCCGTCAAGTGTCATATCCCTCTACAAGATGCAGGAGTGTAAAAGCTGGATTGTGAATGTGGTCTCTCGTACATAGGACAAACAAAAAGATCTATAAAAACCCGCGTTCAAGAACATATAGCTGACGTGAAGCACCGATGTATCGGGAAGTCTGCAGTTTGTGAACATGTTCAAGATCGTCCCCGCCATTACATTAGATTTGATAGACCACAAATCCTCGCAAAAGAACACTGATTCCTCCCAAGGATGATTCGCGAGACTATTGAAATTTAAAAACATCCTTATTTCAATAGAGAAGATGGAGGGGTGCTGCCATCTGCTTGGGATCCCATAATTAATAAAATCAAATTCAAACCCAAGTATACCACTGCTAGACTTCAAGATACTGTAAGCTTATTCTGCGTAAATCGAACCAAAAATTAATATTAAAAAACTGAAGGTAGCCGGGCTAACTATGACAGCAGGACGTCAAACACCTCAGTCCCCTGTGACCACGGGTGCTTTCCAGCACCCGAAACGTTGGGAATATAAAATAAGTTAATATACGCGATAAAATCGACCGAACTTGAAACCGTACCGACGCTCGATGCTTTGATAAGACATCGTGTGGCCAGATTTAGAAGTAATCTTCTCAAATCTGGAAACACGATTATACTAATTTTAACGCAAAATTGTAGTGAAATATTTAAATATTGGTCTAGTATGTTAAGATGTAAGTTTTAATTTGTTTGATGGCATTTATTTAATTTTTATTTATTTTTGTATTACATTATTATTTTATTTCAATTTTTTTTTATGTTTGTTGATTATACGTAATTATGTTTTTTTTACGGGCCTTTGTTGTCTGTCAATAAATTATTATTATTATTATTATTAAATCTAGCAATTTCTATTAAGCTGTCGACCGAACTTGAAACAGGAAGTCTTACCTTCCCAAAACTTATTATGTTGCTTTACAATGTCTACTAAGTAAAATAACATTTTTATCGAGATTATTACTATTATAACAACGCAGTTTTTACTTAGAGATAAATTTTAAAAAAAATAGTGTTTTTCTTAACAATTTTCGTAAAGTGGCATAACAATTTTTTGAAAGCTATGACTTCCTGTTTTAAGTTTTCTTTTCTGTTTTAAAAATTGTTACATTTGAACCATTCAGGCATTTCTCTCCGTGTAGACTTTAGAGCCACCATAATGTTTAAGTACTGAAAACACCAATACGGTTTTAATAGACTTTTTCGAAGCATAGACGCAAATATACAGCATGTACACATATAATTAGTAACTTATTACTTTGTTGCTGGCTCTTTATGACCTTCTTATAAAATTACTTACCAGCAACAAAAAAACTACTGTCTCTTTTTCTAAAAATGATTTTATTTTGTTGCTGGCTCTTCAGATCTTGCTGATTCCATTACTGACCAGTAATAAAATATCTGCTACCAATTTACTCAAAAAAAAAAAAATTCTGTAAAGATTGCATTCACACTTAAAATTAATAACTTATTACTTGATGCAGCTTATCGATTGATTTTAATTTCTTGCTGGCTTTTCAGATCCTTCTGATTCTATTACTGACCAGCAACAAAATATATGCTTTTTTTTACTGAAAAAAATCTCAAGTAAAAATAGCACGTACACTTCACGTGGACTTTGGTTTCTAGTTTCTAGAAGTTGTTGATCTATTTGCTGACAGGTAGTTTTAATTCGTAGTAGTAATTTTTCGTTAATTCGGAAATTCAGAACCAGTGTTAGAACGTTACTTAATTTATAGTATATTTTATTTTATAATTATTTTGGATGAGAATATTTTCATATTATTTTTGCACTATATTCCAGCTACAAAGTAGTTTTAAATTCTCCCATTTTATCTGCTACGGCCAGGTAATTTGAAGTTTTTACTGCTTTAACTTAATTAAAATTAACTTATACTTAAGATAGCAGTAATTTGATTTTGTCAAAATTAGTTGGAGCAACAAAATCGCGATATTGGCAACAAATTAACTACAAATTCGTGTGAACAACTTTAAAGTTTTCGCTGACTTTTTACTGCTAGTTTCACAGGACTGAATTTCTCTGTAGTGGTTTGCAGAGTTTTACGTGGTCAACATGAAATTCTTATCGTTTAAAATCGTGCTACCACAGCGTTGAACTTAAACAACATTGCTTATAATAAATTTAATTTATTTATTTAATAGTTTGTATACACAGAAGGATATATTTATATGCTGCTCAGGATCGCGCTTTGTGGCATTTCTTAGAGGAGGCCTCCCGATCAGCCGTGGATTTGTGAAAGGCTGTAATTATGTTGAAATAACATACTTTCTAAGTTTAAAAATATAGTAAAGTAGTTTACGTAAACTCTGACAACCAAAGCACGAGTTTTGATTATTGTTATGTTATCTTAAACTTTGCAATAGCAGAAGAATAATTTTCACGTAAACAAAATTTACGTGATAATTAATCACTATTGGCGTGTATTTTATCTAAAAATCATTGCCATTTTATAAATATCGTGTCCAATCGATGATATAATAGCCACACATCAGCTTGCATATTTGCGAATACAATATCAGACACCTCGCACCGTTGACGCTTATCGCTTTGGGCAGTTTAATTTTGGAAATCCATATTTTAAATACCTCGTAATGTAGCTATAATTCTAGGTAGCTCTACTACTATCACATTTTTTTAAATTTTATTTATTTATTTAATTGTATACATTAAACTAAATGATAGGTTGATGTAAAACACAAGTTAACAGGATTGATGCTCCTAATAAACCATTAGTAGTAATACTTCATTCATCATTTATCATTATGATCGGCATAAGTAGTCTAACAATGGATGTGCCCGTTTCCTGGACACTTATAAAAAGATCTAACACATTCACAGATACGCACAATTCAACAATATTATGTGAATGTTTATGAGTAGTTTTATATGCTAGCCATGTATCACGGCTTGGGCATAACACTGTGCTATGAATCTTTGTTATCCTTATAAATATTTCAAAAAGATCTAATAATACGATTTCCTTTTGCCTTTTTTTGTCCAATACGAAGGCTTGTCATTTATTTGAATTTGTCAACTGTGTAAGAAGTAGATATTATTCTCACTGGTATACGCCCTAACATAGGTTGTCCTAATTTACGTAATACCTTGTGTAGCTTCTGCAATCAGATAGAAGATAGACTAGGATATAGTACCATGACCAGATTCGAGAACTGCCAATTTGAGCTTGTGTACAGATATTGGCTAGATAAATGAAATGAATGAAATGAATCATAATAATGAAACTAGGTATTTCGATCAATGACTAGGCGTTTTTCATTTCATAATGTAAAAGTCTTTTAAATTTTTGAGTTATTATTAGAAAGCGCTGCTTTCCATCTCCTGTTTTATTTCCCTGTCACCTCTGATGACACCCATGGAATACGTTACCACTATATGGCATAAGTAATACTTACCTAGAGTCTAAAACGAGGTGATGGATTTGGGTACGTCGTGAGTGTAGGTCTCATCTCGTTTACTCCAAGCGTAATATACCAAGATCCGTGACGGGCAGCAGAGAGACGTCTGGAACTGCCTGCTAAGCATGTTGTCGATTAAGGTTGTCCTCCCTTTACCGAGGCCCGCGTCCAGCTGTGGATATTCACGGGCATCTGCTGATGAGAAGGAAAAAAGTCTTTATTGTATAAATTTTTAATTATTTTATAGCTTTCTTGTTTTTAATTTATAAAATAATATAATAAAACATGGTCAACTTAAAATATAACAACTTATTGCATTTTTTAAGGATACTTCTGAGTTCAGAGAAAATGAAATCACTGACATTTATAGAGTACGAGCAAAGAGAGTAACCACTAAGAGTACCCCAATTATTGTGGAAACAAATTCGGCCATTCTGAAATCTTCGGTCTTATAGAAGTGTAAGGCTTATAATATTAAAAATAAAGAAAAGCTGCGAGCAAAACACCTGGGTTTTAGAACAAGAGAAGACACTCCAATTTACGTATCAGAACAACTGACGTCTAAAGGGGCTAGATTACATTTCCTTGCCCGCGACCTCGCTAAAACAAAATCATATAAATTTTGCTGGACATCGTACGGACGTGTCTACATACGGAAGACAACCGACTTCCCTGTTATACCGATAAGGAATGAAGCTCAAGTACATAACCTTAAAAAATAAACGTGACTACTCAGTGACATTATGGTCCAGGTCTTAGTGTTATTATTATATAGTGTGTTTAGTTTGAATATTACAACAATTTGTACTCATGATATATGCTTGCTTCGCGCGTATAGTCTAAAAACTTTAAGACGTTCTCTAAAGGTAAGGTTTAGTAAAATTATACACTTAATATTTCTTGTTACTTCACAATTCCACAAAACGATTTTACTTTATTTTACTCACACATATTTATTTACACAAACATACATAAACAACTACCTCAAGTCTATACAAAATAACCATGTTACAATTTATAAAAAGCTGTTTAGTTGTACTTTATATAATCATATTATGAATGTGTCCTATAAAAACTGCCAAAATTGTCAAATAACCCCTTCTTTGTAATAGAAGGTGTAACGTCCGGAAGTATCTAATCCTAACTTTATATGGATAGCTTATTAAATACCGTAACAGAGATTGATAAAATAGAAATGGAGAATTCTAGTATGTGTGATGTTATTAGTTTTTCATCCTCGGTAGTTAAAATACTTAACACAGAACTCACAATTATTTCTCAAATTATAAGAGGTATCTATTGTAATTTTGATGATCTTTGCCTTACATTGTCACATTTCAAGTTTTTGGTAGATGTGATAGTATTAACTGAGTGTCAAATTGATCCTAAAAAAACCATACCACAGTTAAATAATTACACATCATTTACAACTACAAATCATTTGAATCGGTGTGACGGTGTTGTAATCTATGTAAAAACGGATTATAAAGTTAAGGTTACCGAGATCTTGCTTTCGAATGCCTCATGTCTTCACATTACTATAAACGACCTGACTATCCTAGGGATTTATCGCTCACCATCAACTTCCGACGCAGAAAAATTCATATATTCACTAGATAAACATTTAGAAAACCTAAAAACATTTAAAACTATAATTCTTACGGGAGACATAAACATAAATATAATAAACAATGACAACTTACAGACAAACGAACGTAAAAATAAAATAAACTACTTAAACATGCTAGCAATGCATGGCATGTTACCAGGACACACCATACCAACTAGAAACAAAAATTGTTTGGATCATTTTATTTTAAAACTAAATAAAACTAAAAATGTTGCGTCTATATACGTTATAAATACAACTATTACTGACCATAACATGATTTTTCTAAAACTATCCAATATAAAAGATGTAATTAATTCCCCTAAAATAAAGACCTCTATCAACTTTCTACAAGCAATTGAATCCTTTAAGGGTTTGGAATTTCATGACATGCTGTTACATAATACTCCTAATAGTCTTACTGATGTGTTAATTAATAAACTGAGGCAACGTATTTTAACAAATACAACAACAACGACAATTTCACGTAAAAATCGCATATTAAAACCATGGATTACAATGGGCATTCTTCGTTGTATAAGAAATAGAAACTATATGCAGAAAAAACTTAAACGTGACCCAAAAAAATGAAATTCTAAAAATAACATATAGACGCTATCGCAATCACTGTAATGCTTTGATTAAAACATTAAAACGGAATTACGAAAGAGATCAACTAATTTAAAAAAAAAAGAATCCTAGGTTACTCTGGAAATCTATAAAAGACATCACGCATCGTAAAGTTAATAAATCAAATATAATAAGACTTCTTAACTGTAAATCAACCCCTAAAGAATCTGTAAATTACATAAATGCCTATTTTGCTAATATAGGCAAATGCCTAGCTGATAATATTATAATGCGTCAAACAAATTGGGACACACTTTCTGATATTTCTAATGATATACACCCACCCTCTTCCTTTGTCTTATTAGAAACTGACCCGAATGAGGTCTACGAAATTTTGATGGGATTAAAATCGGACAGCGCTGCGGGCTGGGATGGTATACAAATGAAATTTCTGAAACATGTTCGCAAAGAAATGGCCCCCGTTATTGCTCACTTAGCTAACCTCTGCGTAGGACAGGGTGTCTTTCCTACTGCGCTCAAACATGCTATTGTCACTCCGGTACATAAGGGTGGAGACCGAGACGAAACCACCAACTATAGACCTATATCAGTCCTTCCAGTTCTTGCAAAAATATTAGAAAAAATTATAAATAACAGATTAATCAGCTTCCTAAACAAATATCAACTAATATCTAACTCCCATTTTGGCTTTAGACGAGGAATATCAACAGAAGACGCTATAAGTGCATTAACGTCTCACATTACTGAAAATGTCGATAAAAATAAAAAGTGCATTACAGTTTTTCTAGATCTACAGAAGGCTTTCGATACTGTCTCTGTCCCCATCCTTATGCGTAGATTGGAATCAGTGGGTGTCAGGGGTACTCCCCTAGCTTTGTTGTGTGATTATTTGCGTGATCGTAAACAGAGTGTTAGAGTTGGTGACTGTATCAGTGAACTGGCAGACACAACATATGGTGTCCCACAGGGGAGTGTGTTGGGACCAACGCTCTTCTTAATTTACATTAATAACCTTTGTAACTTGGAAATTCTTAATGGTAAATTATTTTCATATGCAGACGACACCGCTGTAGTTTTCTCTAGTACAACATGGGACAAAGTACGTGGCTTTGCACAGGAAGGTCTGGCACGAATAGCTCGTTGGTTAGACAAAAATTTATTGACTCTAAACGTCTCTAAGACCAATTATATATGTTTCACAAATTATAACAGTACTCAGCCAAATTCAGACTTCCAAATAAAAATTCACTCATGTAACAATATCACCAACCAAAATTGCTCATGTGATAGCATAGATAAAACATCTAAAATCAAGTATCTTGGAGTAATGATTGACCAGCGACTTGCTTGGAGTGCCCACATTGACCTACTGATTGGCAGAATTCGTAAACTTACTTGGATTTTTAAGACTTTAAGACACGTTGCCGACGCAGATTTAATAAAACAAATATATTTATCGCTAGCCCAATCTATTCTTAATTACTGTATCACAGTCTGGGGTGGAGCCACCAAAACAAAATTTCTAGAACTAGAAAGGGCTCACAGATCTCTGCTTAAAGTGATTTATTTTAAACCTTATAGGTTTCCAACCGTCAGTCTATATTCCCACTGTGGCCTACTATCTGTAAGGAAACTTTACATTTTACACGTGATTTTAAAATTTCATAGAAAACTCCCCCACCACCCCCCTAGACTAAATAAAAGAAGAATATTAAATGTTGCACCTGTAACCCACGTTAAAACTGCCTAAGCCAGGAGACAATTTGGAAGACAATCCGCACATATTTATAACAAATTAAATAAAATTCTTAATTTTTACCCAACAGCGACACATACATGTAAGAACACACTACAGAGCTGGCTTCAAGGTAAAAAATATGATGAAATTGAGAACCTTATCTTACATTAACAAATATAGTGTAAAGTCATAATTCTATTCACTGACTCACATACACACTCACATGTAAACGTACACATACTTACGCACACACACACACACACACACACACACGCACACACACACACACACACACACACACACACACACACACACACACAAAAACACACACACACACACGCGCGCGTGCTCACACACATACATATTATTAACTTAAGTTGTTAAAGTTCTTTTGTTAACTTAAATTGTTCATTAATTCTTTTTGCGCTTCCTCAGGTAGCACTTAGTAATTAACTATAATGTTTCTTTTTGACCCCGTTTACTTTTAACTTGTGTTGTATTGTCTTGCTGTAGTTAATACTCACTGTAACACAATGTATCTTTTTGTAATCTTAAGAAGGAGCGGGGTCTCTTAACACAAGTATCATACTTAAAAGGAGATTCCGGCCATTAGTAATGTAACAATGATGTAAAAGATACTGAATATTTTCATTTTCATTTTCACTTCTAGATATAGGTAAAAAAGAATTGACAACTATTCTATCCTCGTCTGAATGAACCACAACTGGGGGATCTACGGTAGTATCCACACACACACACACATACATATATGTCGGAGCGTCTATATAATACCCGGTTGGATCGAGGTAGAATGGAGGGTATATCGAGAAACCCCCTCTTGTGTCTGTAGTATAAAGTTCACTGTAGGTGCCGTGCGCGCGAGATTCCGCTCAAGTCATTCAACGAGTGTGGTCACTCTACTAGTGCTAAGATAGTGTCGTGGTTCTGTTCGTTATTGTAATTCTTCTAGTGCAGACAAAGAGGATTGGTGTTGCTGAGAGGCTGCCCTGTGTTACTGTGTAGTGTTGCTGTTGGTTTACATATTTTGGTGTTATCATGTAATTACGTACCTTACGTTACACTGGTGTGTGATTGTGGCGGAGACGTGTTACGGTGTGGTCGAACTGTAATTTCACGATACTGAATGTATAGTGCGTTACGTTGTTCTTATTACTGATAATGATTAAACTGCGTAAGCAAGAGAGCAAATTGAACATCCGCTCTCACACTTTTATTATTTTTAACAATTAACGCTATCCTGATGAATTTACGAGACCACAAGCGGGATCCTCTTTTGTAATCTCCGAAACAAGAAGTGGGATCTCCTGTTGTCATTTCCGATATATATATATATATATATATATCATCATCATCATTACAGCCCTTTACAAGTCCACTGCTGAAAATAGGCCTCCCCCAAAGAATGCCACAAAGCACGGTCCTGAGTCACCTGCATCCATCGACTTCCTGCATATCTTACCAGGTCGTCACTCCATCTAGTGGGGGGACGCTCTACACTTCGCCTGCCGGTACGAGGCTGCCACTCGAGAACCTTTCTTCCCCATCAGTTGTCGATTCTTCGAGCTATATGGCCGGCCCATTGCCACTTCAGCTTACTAATCCGTTGGGCTATGTCGGTCACTCTGGTTCTACTGCGGATATCCTCATTTCTGAGTTTATCACGCAGAGAAACTCCGAGCATAGCCCTCTCCATAGCTCGCTGAGCGACCTTGAGCTTCCTCATCCGGCCAGCAGTGAAGGACCACGTCTCAGTTCCGTATGTAATCACTGGCAACACGCACTGGGTGTATAGTCTCGTTTTCAAGTTTTGAGGTATACCTGACGAGAAGATGTGTCGTAATTTCCCGAACGCTGCCCAACCGAGTTGAATCCGTCGATTGACCTCTCGGTCGAAGTTGGACTTACCTAGTCGAACTATTTGTCCCAGGTAAACATACTCGTCAACAACTTCGAGCTTAGTGTTCCCAACAACTACCGGCATAGGTGTGACATGGACATTAAACATGATCTTTGTTTTGTCCATGTTCATCTTAAGACCTATCCGTTGGGAAACACTATTGAGGTCATTGAGCATAGTGCTTAGGTCCTCCAGCGATTCTGCCATAAGGACAATATCGTCGGAAAATCGAAGGTGAGTGATGTACTCGCCATTGATGTTGATACCGTATCCTTTCCAGTCCAGAAGCTTGAAAAGATCTTCCAATGCAGCGGTAAAGAGTTTCGGGGATATGACGTCACCCTGTCTTACACCTCTCTGCAATTGGATCGGTTTCGTACTCTGGTTCTGTACTCGGATAGCCATCGTAGCCCTACTGTACAAGCACTTCAACACTTCGATATACCGACAGTCAACTTGGCATCGCTGAAGGGACTGCAGTACCGCCCAAATTTCGACGGAATCAAAGGCTTTCTCATAGTCCACATACGCCAGACATAGTGGCAAATTGTACTCTTCGGACTTCTGTACAATTTGCCGAAGGGAAACCGGCTTGTTCGGGAGGCTGGAAGTCTTCAAGTCTGCGCGCGAGACGATTCGTAATGACTCTCGAAAACAGCACGTAGACGCGGTTCAGAAGGGAAATCGGTCTGTAGTTCTTCAAGAGAGCGTTGTCGCCTTTCTTGAAGAACAAGACCACCGCACTTCTGCTCCACGCCTCCGGTGTAATGCCACCATGGAGGACGGAATTAAAGAAAAAAAAAAAATATATATATATATATATATATGGCTTGCTGCGCCGTATACCCAATCATAGTCGTTTTATAGCTTCACGTCGTAGTCGTAGTTTTTGAGTTCGTTATCATCAAGTATTTTTGAGCGCATGATGTACCGAACTTGATCTGCTAGGTTTTGCTCCGTGATGGGAACCAGCTTAGCAAAGAAGCGGTGCATTTGAGCCCGATACGCTAGCCCTCAGTTTCTTCCACTTTCGCCGTAAACTACGCCCGCAATGCGTTAGTATTCATATTCTTTGTCGTACGCCTGCGGCGTACTCCACCAGTAGCGGTTGTCGCTTGCAGAGTCTGACAGGATTCCGCCGACACCATTAAGGTGGGGATGATGGATGCTAGGGGCTGCTAGGTGGTCTTAAAGCACCTCGTGCTCGGCTGGTGGCCCGCGTAGTATTACGTCCAGCGCCAGCTACAGACTCGCCCTGGCGCCCCCAGGCAGCGGCCCTATGCGAGTTCTGTTTTTTCCATCATTCATAATATAGGCGTCAACAGGCCCGGCACCGTTTCATGGTGCGGCTGTAACCACTAACGGGTCTTTGGACCCTCAATTCTGCTGAGGTATGGTGCTCACACCTGTTGGCAGGCGCTGACTAACTGAGCCGATGTAGCAGTTTTGTCACTTGACTTAATTATTATAGTTATTATTATTCTCTTTTGTTTCCCTCATGTTTATTGTTTGAATTTTATTTGTGAAAACTTGTATTTGGTCTCCTTTCTCAATGTTTTTTTTTCATATATCACCTACTTGATGTTTTTAGAATTTAAATCTTTAGTATATAATAAAAATATTATAATTTTAGAATCTGACAAATATTTCCAACTTATATAATTATTAAATATGGTACCTTCTTAGAGTATACAAAAGCATAGCTTGCTTATGTATCATCTAACGGTACATTTAATATTTAATATATAATCTCTCTCGCGTACTGTGATCTCTTTTCACTTCCACTGATAGCTTCACTGACCTTCTCGGACTCCAGTGACTCGGATTTCACTGACCTTAATGTAAATAATAAAGAAAATGTCCTGTGAATGAAAAGTTTATTTCATTTAAAGAGATATCAAATTAAAGTGATGTAAATCCAGCCAATAAGTAAATAAACACTTTGATATACTCGCGATCTATATACTAACTATTATCGCTTTGATATACTCTCGTTTTTATACCTACTATAAGGTACACACTTATCAGCCTTCTCTAATTAACTTACGTGGGGTCGTCCAAAACCAAGCCAGCAGTTATGTAATAATTTAAAAAAAACTGTACGCAAACTCACCACGTTGGGGCGGGTTGCCAATCTGCAAATTTTCAACCGACTTCAAAAGAAGAGGTTCTCCATATTTGGATTATTTATTGTATGCTCAGCGATAATACTTTACCACTTCGTTAAATTTAAAGATTCGTGTACGTTAAATACGCAATAAAAGCCGTTAAATAGTTTTAGTCAATGACCCCTCACCTTATAATATAGGAGGTACCTTATGTGAGGTCCCATATAAATTTGGTTAAGATCTAATGACGGCATCCATGATAAAGTATGGCTTCCTATAGATGGCGGTCAACCATCTCGCTCACGCCTAATCAAAAGCACCCAGACTGGCGACGGGAAGCAGCGTCAAAGGTGCGAATCGTCAGGTACTGTGATCGTCAATCTGCCGGACCGGCGTGACAATTAACGTCAACCTTCCACAGAGTAAGAGAGGCCCAAGTCCAGCAGTGGCCTATTTATTGATAATTTTATTTTATTCCTTTATTTTTTCTTTTTTTCTTTAGACAAACTTTACCTCTACATCTATCATTTTTCCTTTATTGTGGGGTCAGTTTACATACATAAATGTCACAAGGACAAACATCCATACACGGAACAATTACTTGTAGGCCAAATACAAATACTTGTTCCATGCGGAATTCCAACCAGCGGCCCTTAGCGCTGTAACACACAGCTAAGCGAATGCGCTACGGAGCTATGATTTTTAAATATTTTGATAATATGTAAACAAAATATACGAAACTATTATTTTATGGATCATTATTGTTCGCACCAAGCGCTTATGTCAAGAATCGACGCCAGATGGCATTCGGCTCGGCGCGATACCGGTTGAAATTCCGCCGAGCGTGGCAAGGGCACGCGGGTCGCGAGCGAAAAAGCAGAGTCGTCTGCAGCTGTGCTTGGGACAGCACGCTGTCATTTTTGTCGGGAACTCGGAATAATTTAGGCGCGTCTAGTAAATATACTGTCTGGGATTGGTAACGCGCATTCCTTGCTGGAGAGCTTCCCCTTCATTGTGTCTGACTCAGAATCTGTATAAGTGCATTCGACAATATTAGCTAGTGCGGCATTTGATATTCTAGAAATAACTGTTGCCACGCGAAACGGTAGTGACCTTTGATCCGGACACTCCGTGTTCGTTTTGTGTGTTAAGCTTTATAACAAACGAGAGTTAGTGGCTTCTGTAAGTTAGTTAATCGTACGATAGAGTTGATGGACTGTCATCGTGACGAACGAAGAAAGTAACTGTGGACGGCGCCGCGGAAGATTACCTCAATTTGATGCGGTACTGACGTCCGGGCTGCTGCCGACGGCAAAGGTCTAATAAGGTCAATCACCACTAGTCACACCCAGATACACATCACAGCACCTTATTTCCCTTGCACCACACAACCACATGAGACCTGACCGAATCCTGAGGGACCAGTCGCCTTGGATATAGGTAAGTAAGCTCGTTTTAATATTCTCCCTGTTGAATGGCAGTAGTATAGAACGCTCCCCCTTATTGTTTATTGTAATTAGAGACTTTCCACCTTGGCCTTCGGAGGCCCGACCTGTATCTGCTTGTAGGTTCTTCCTTCATGGGCCGGGAGGACCCTACGATTAGATAGGCAGCTGCACGCCGTAACAATTATCATAATCATTACATACCTCCACAGTCCACTACTGACCATAAGCTTTCCCAAGGAATGGAAGAATGGACAATTCCTAACGAATCTGAGTCACCTGCATCAATCAACCAACTTCTTGCATCTCTTACTTAGTCTACACTCTATCTAAATTACCCCTCCCTGCCTGTGTCTAGAGTACCCCTGTCACCTGCGAACATCTCTTCACCGTAGTTTGTCGGTTCTTTGAGCAATATAGCTGGCCCATTGGCACTTCAACGTACTTATCCGTTGTTATGGATATTTTAAAAGAAATTTATGTACAAAAATTTTAGTCAGTTTAAATGCTTATTAATATATATCAGAGAACATTTTAATTAACTCCTAGACAAGGTATTATAGAGCATAAAATGTACGTATTCCTTTTGCTTTGACGAAATGTACTAATTTAATTAAAAGTCAACAATGTGTGCTCCTGTTACTTTGTAATCAAATGCGTATTAAGTAAATTACATCTCATACATATATACGCCTACCTAATACATCAAATGGGGATATTTTTAAGATCAACTAAACCTAACACTGACATTAACCACCTAACATTGACCAACTAAAAGTATTGGCCATTTTAAAATATTTTTAATATTATATTGTTCTTCATTTATTCCAGGTTTTTGGAATATCTGGATAGTTGCGACGCGACGGTTTTAACTCAATCCGCTTGCGCAGTGAATTATAAAGAAATATTTCAATGATGTTTTGGAGTCTACTCCTTTAGAATCGATTTTCATATATAAGCCAGCAGTAAAATCAAACGTAACGTCATCCATTACGTTATGTATTCATGTTACCATGGCTACGTAATGTCGCAGCCCCCAGCACAGAGTACTCTCGGCTGTACTACTTTATATAAACAAATAATCGTTCTTAAGGAGTAAACTCGTGCGTTGGAGCTGATATACACAATTTTTTTTTACTTGACGGCGCGTTCGAAGATTATTTCCGAGCGAATGTCAACCGGATATGCAAAACGCCATCTGTCGAAGTCGAATATAATAGATTATATTATCATTCACTCTGACGCAACACCGAGGGCTAGTGCGAAAAGAAAGAGGAAGGACGAGGCAGTTCGCATCTAGACGGCGATCTGTTCACATCACGAATAAGCGCTACGTTCTTGGTGGAGTGTATAACAATTCAGTGCCTATAATAATTTTGTGATAATACCCTAATTACATTTTCCGTGAACTACTTCTTTTAATTCTCCTTGCCTGATTACCCACGTCTAATTAAAGGCAAGTATGGATCCAGAGGATACACCAGACCACCCTGACGTCCCTTTATCAGAAGTGGGATCCGAAGGGCATTCACAAGGAGAAGATAGCAACACGCACGTGGCAGCGTCGCATAATTTTTTGCGCAACATGGAGGCCTTATTATCTCGCCTCTTGAAGACTCCGTCGCCCATTGAAGATACAAACCACATGACAACACAACTAGTGCGGTTTGACCCAGACGAAAAAGACGTGGACGTAGAAGGTTAGTGCAGGATAACGGAAATAGTAGTGGATAGTAGGAAACTAGATGGTGTGGAACTTTTATTAGCACTTACACACGCTCTGAAAGGACGGGCAGCCACGTGTTTGATCAAATTGAAAACTTCACAGTTAAAATGGATGCAAATAAAGGAATTATTCTTAGCAAAATTTTTAAAACCGATGCTACCGCAAGACTACTTCGAAACTGCAAGTGAAGGTGCAACGCGTGTCTGGGGGATGATAGAACATATCCCTCGCACCGAAATGTCAGAAGATGTCATCACGGGTATTGTAGTTTCTGTGATATGCCAAAAAGATTGTATTATACGACGAGAGCTGCAATCATCAAAACGAAAATACGAAGGACAAGAGATAAACGAGACTGAAGTAAAAAGAAGCCGCTACAATGAATCACGCTTTACTGGAACGTGTCATCGGTGTGGTATGTCAAGTCACCGAGCCTTGGACTGTCGCAAATGCCTCGAAGAGCCTGTTACTATAGCAACTATGAAGACAGCTGAGCAGCATGTGAAAGTACAAGTCCATCCGCGCCCTGTTACTTGTTATGTTTGTAGTCAACAGGGGCACGTTGCATCAGCGTGTCCAGATCGCAAAAGGAGCAACGAGAAACCGGCTGTCAGCAATGTCCACCTGTGCGAGCGGAAGCCGGCAATTTTAATCGGAATTCAGAATCGGAAATCGGCACCTTTATTACGTCCACTGGTGAGCTCGTTTCTTTTCTCTTCGATAGTGGTTCCGCCTGTCATTGGTGACTTCAGACTTGGCTAGTAGGCTACCGGGTACGACGCGTAACGAATTTGTATATCTCGCAGGTTTTGGAGATGACAATGTAGTGAAATGTGACTTGCAGATCCTTAACCCCATCAATGTTGAAGGCATTCAATTAGATGTGTTGTTTCATGTAGTACCCAACACTGCTATTAGCGAACCGATTATTATAGGTAGGGATATTTTAGACAAGAGTGTCAGTGTCGAGATTAGTAACGAGCGTAATCATTTCTCGTTACGTAGGTAGGTTGGCATTGTAGGAAAATCGAGTCAATATGATTTTACTAAAATTGGTACAGATTTACAAGGTGAGCATAGGGTAGCCCTCATTAGGTTATTACAACAATACCGCGGCATACCAACACGTTGCGTTTCTACAGGTTTCATGCGAATAGAGTTAATTGACCCAAATAAAACTGTTCAGCGGCGTCCTTATAGGTTGTCACCTGCGGAGAAGGAAATAGTTAGGGATAAAATAAGACATATTTTAGAAGCGGGAGTCATTCGTGAGAGCACGTCACCCTTTGCCAGTTCGATATTGCTCGTTAAAAATAAAGATAACTCTGATAGAATGTGCGTAGACTATCGTGAGCTTAATGCTAATATCCGACCAGAACATTACCGCCGCGGACCAAAACTGGCCGGGGTTGGGCGTACCCGTGTTTCTTTCGGATCAGAAACGCCCGGGGCGTAACGCCCTAAAAGATGGGCCTTACAGGCTTGTTATTGCTCCCGGTATCGCTCTTTGATTAGAGTGGACAGAGAATGCAACATACGCGGCGATGTGCTAAGCGCACCAATGCTGGGTGACCCCCCGCGGTAATGTGCCAAGCGCACCGATTCCGGGCGATCTCTGTGCGGCGATGTGCCAAGCGCACCAATGCCGGACAACCCGTAAACCCGTAATCCGTGCCCGGGTGCCCTCGCAGGGCCGCGATGAAGAAAACCTCTTCAAAAATAACCCTAATCCTAAGGTCTAAGGTGCCGAGGGGATGAATGGCTGGGGGGGAGCCCAGTCCCAAGTCTTGGGGGGAAGGGGTTCAGGGACCACACCCTGTATAAAAGGAAATAAAAACATGCAGTGTGACAAAAAAAAATACTCCCCAGGGTGGTCCTGCCAACCCTAGTGTTGGCGGGGAATCCACCCCCAGTAGCCTAAATAGGCTCTGTGGCAGCCCCAACATATCTGGGGGGGGGGGGGGGGCAATCCACTACACTGCGGTAATGCACCAGTGTTAACCGCTTGCCCCATAACATCAGAGGGCCAAGTTCAAAAAGAAGGAGCCGTGTCGGAAATACCAATAATAACGACGCGAGACAAGCATGGGCGTCTTAAGCGACCTAATACAGCAGTCAGGCCGGTGAGAGCGATGCTGATGGGGGTTCTGATAGTTCGTTCGTGTCGCTTACATCTGTAGGAGGTCGAAAACGCAAAGCGAAGCCTCCGAGTACATCGGTTGTGGCGGCTAAATTTACGGCGGTCCCAGTTGCAGCCTCTGGAGGAGAAAGTGTAACAGGGGCTGAAACAGAAGAAGACCTGTTCGATCCTTCAGTAACGCCCACCAACACCAGGGCAAAGAAGAACCTTCCGGGCCTGGAAACACTAGCCTGCGAAATGCGTTCTCATGGAGACGTAGAGCTCGGTCAGCAAATTGACTTTCACCTCCAGGTTCTCGAAAAAGTTGCCGATCGATCCCATAATCTAAAAGGTGAGTTTGTTCGTGGCATAAGGTTGGCTGTGCGAAATATCAAAGCTGCGGCAGAAGAGCTCGAAGAACCGATCCTAACGAGAACGTCACTAGGCTAGAGAGAGAGAACGCAGAGTTGCGTTCCCAACTTGCCAGTCTATCGGCCAAGACGGAAAATCTTACGAAAGAAATTAATCTCCTTCACAAGAATATGCAGGAACGCTCTAATACCCAGGTGGCCACTTTGCCCACACAACAAGCACCTGCTGCCTCCAATTATAGGAGCGGTAAAGATGAACTGATGGCAGACATTGGGGCTCTCATTGACAGGAAACTGGCTGCCTTCCAGGCCAAGTTGAATCCTGAAAAGGCCCCAGCACACCAACCATTGACAACACGGGAACAGCTGCCACCGCCAATGAAAGAAAGACGCCCGCAGTCACAGCCACCACCACAACCACGAAAGAATAAAAAACGAAGAGTAAGGAAGAAAAAGGTGCCTACTCATTCGCCGGTGGGCGATTTGCCTCCAGTGGCTGCTCCGCCACAGCAGCACAACTCACCTTCACCGATGGTAAACTCATGGGCGGACGTAACAAGAAAGCCAATGCAAAAGCGGCCTAAAACAATGGCGGATACTCTCCCTCCTCTTGTAATGTCGGAACTCGGAAGGCGCTGAATGAAGGAGACGTGTTGCTTGTACAAGAACTTTAATTATACTGTTCTTATCCTACCTTAACACTAATATATATATAGTTGTGGGGGCTATACTACACTACACCTCCCAACGACAAAAAAAAAATAAACAAAATTTATCTGTTTTTATCCAACCTCAAAACTATTCTAAACATAATTGATGAATAATCTTAATTAAAATTTAATGGAATTAAGTCTAAGAGTTATAAAAATTACAATCTAATGTATACCGAGATTGAGCAGGGCTTTTGACAACGCTCTCTCGTTAGTAAAAATCGCGTATTCACAGAAGTATATGACATAGTCAGGCATAATTATGTATCACATAATAGAATATGATATTATTATGTTTTGATTTTCGCAAACATTTATGTTAATTTTTATTCGTATCCTTAATCATTAAGACAAGTCATCTAGTTAGGACATTTAATAATACATAGTACTCATTTCATTTTCATATTTCTTATCACACTTCAATACTTCTCTTTGTTCCCTATTTTACTTCATTTTTATTAAACAATTATTTATTTTTCATTTTACTTCTCAGCATTTTTGCTACATATTCATTCAATATTTGTGTCATTTCTTTCACGTACACGGCTCGCGTACTTACATGATCAAGACAATGACCAATATCACTTTATTCAACTCTTTACATTTATAGCATTTCAGCTCATATAATTTATTATTTAATTGTACCATAACTTTCACGTACACGACTCGCGTAAATACATGATCAAGATAATGAACAATCTTCCTATACAGTTCTTCATAAAGTCACATTTCTTTAAAAATTCGTTATAAATCATTCCGTATTTCATCGAATCCGAACAACTTTAAAAAATAATCGGTTATTAGGTTTTCCAAACTCTCAGCTGATCAGGCCGATTGTATGTGGATATGCTAACCTCCGATAACTTTTCTTTACCTTACTCTCAGACTTACACACTATTTATATTTTTCATTTATAATTACGTTTTCCGTAACTTAGCCAAACTGTAAATAATGGCTGAAGAATGTGTACGCATAGGCTGGGGTTCCACTCGAGTAGAACTGCTGGAACCCAGGCCTATGCACTGCTACAGATGCCTCGAGAAGGGACACGTGGGCAGTAAGTGTCCTAATGAGGCAGACAGGAGCACCCGCTGCTACTATTGTGGTGGTAAAATGTCCCGTTTGCTCCGACCTTGGGCGCCCCTCCAACCATAGGTTGGGGAAAAAATGCGCTCAACCCGCAAAACGGGGAGTTAGGAAGAGTAAGCCCTCTCTCACCCCCTCCAGCGAGATGGGCACAGCAGCACCTGCTGCGGCACCGAGCTCCGACTCGGCAATGGAAGTTGCTTTGACGTTTTTCACGAAGAATTCACGCCCCTCAAAGTCCTCCAGGGTAACCTGAACCACTGCCGCAATGCACAACATCTGCTTATGCAGACCATTGTGGAGTGGCGGGTTGCCCTTGCAGTAGTAGCGGAACCCCATACCGTCCCCGACCATCCTCGCTGGTTCGGCGACGAATCGGGCTCCGTAGCCATCTACTGGGGGGGTTGTGATGGTGCTCCACCTTGCGTCCTCCTGCAAAGGGGGCGGGGCTTTGTTGCAGTGCAATGGGGCAGCCTGGCTATAGTGGGCTGCTATGTCTCTCCCAACAGGACCCTCGCCGACTACGAGGAGTACCTGGACGAGGTAGCGGATTGCGTGCGCGGGTGCTTACCCCGTCCGTCAATCGTCCTAGCAGATTTTAACGCCCATAACAGGGCTTGGGGCAAATCTAGGGACGATCCAAAGGGAGAGATCATAATGGAATGGGCGGCTAGTCTGTACCTTCGACTATTAAGTCGGGGGTCTGAGAGTACATGTGTGCGGTGGCAGGGGGAGTCCATTGTAGACCTTACGTGGACAACTCCTCCTGCAATGCTAAAGCTGTCGGGATGGCGAGTGGCGACAGAGGTGGTGACACTTTCAGACCACCGCCACATCGTGTTCGATGTCGCACTTCGCCACTTCGACAGTAACTCCAGTCGTCCAGAAGGCAGCCCACCGCGGCGTTGGTGTCTCAAGCGGCTTGACCGAGACAAGCTCGAAGCCGCCGCCATCGTCGCGGCCTGGCCAGAAAAAGCCGAAGAGGTTCCGCTCGATCCGGAAGTGGAAGCGAACTGGTTGCGAGCTACGATGGCGCAAATATGCGACGTCTCGATACCCAGAGCCAGTCGTCTCAAGCGCAGGGCGGTGTACTGGTGGTCGGCAGAAATAGCACACCTTCGTGCGATCTGCTTGCGGAGTCGGCGCCAGTACACAAGAGCCCGAAGAAGAAGGCGAGCTCCACCTGAGGATATAGCCAGACTCTACGGGGCATACCGAGCGGCTACAAAGGCGTTACAAATCGCTATATCTAACGCCAGGTCTCGGTCCTGGAAAGAGCTCCTAGAGGGACTCAAAGAAGATCCCTGGGGACGACCGTACAGGATGGTGCTGGGAAAACTCCGGCCATGGTCGCTGCCCTTGACGGAAACTCTCGATCCGGAACTGCTGGGAAGAGTGATCGGCACGCTTTTCCCAGAGGACCGGTCAAGTCCCTCAGGTCACCTGCCGTCGTCATTGGAGTGGCATGATGAGATGGATGTGACCGTGGAGGAGCTGGACCGAGCCGTTAGCCGTTTGAGAGCCCGGAACACCGCACCGGGGCCTGACGTATTTCCTGGTCGGGCTCTGATGCTGAGTCTGGCTGCCTTGGGGGATAGGCTAAGACAGCTGTTTACCGGCTGTCTGCGGAGTGCCAAGTTCCCCACAGCATGGAAAGAAGCAAGGTTGGTCCTCTTGAAGAAAGAAGGCAGAGCCACCGATTCTCCCTCTGCGTACCGTCCCATATGCCTGTTGGACGAGATTGGCAAAGTGTTCAAAAGAATAGTTGCCACTCGGCTCAACGGATATCTGTCGCGCGTCGGTCGATTTGGCAGAAAGCCAATTTGGATTCCGACGGGAGCTTTCCACCGTAGATGCCATTATGCGCGTGCGCTCCCTGTCGGAACAAGCAATATCCCAGGGTGGTGTGGCGTTGGCAATAAGTCTTGATATTGTCAACGCCTTTAACTCTCTACCCTGGGATACAATACGGAAGGCATTAGCACACCACCAGGTGCCTTCCTACCTGCAAGGCGTAATCGGGGACTACTTGGGCGACAGGTACATTCTGTACATGGGGCAAGATGGTAGGAATATACGGAGGGAGATCAAACGTGGGGTTCCACAGGGCTCAGTGCTGGGGCCGCTACTGTGGAACCTCGCGTACGTCGCGGTTCTGCGTGTCGACCTTCCTGCTGGCGTAAATATCGTATGCTATGCCGATGATACACTGGTGGTCGCCAACGGGGTCACCTTCGAGGGGACCAAGGAGCACGCTGAGCTTGGGACGAAAGTCGTCGTCGCTAAAATCCACGAGTTGGGTCTAGAAATAGCGCCTCATAAGACCGAGGCCTTATGGTTTCACAAATTACCTCGGAGCAGGGAACCACCCGACTCGTGCGTCTATGTGGGTGGGTCTGTAGTAAGAGTGGGGCGGTACATGAAGTACCTAGGGCTCCACCTAGACAGTCGCTGGGGCTTCGAAGAGCACTTTGAGCGCCTTATCCCCCGAATTGAGAGGGTGGCGGGTGTAATGCACAGACTGCTGCCCAATCTAGGGGGACCGCGGGAGGAAATACGCCGCCTCTATGCGGGGGTAGTACGATCCGTAGCCTTATACGGGGCACCTGTGTGGGCGAAAAGGCTAGCCATCCGGCGCTGTAGATCTAAAATCTACAGTGTCCAGCGGAGGATGGCTATACGGATCGTGCGGGGATATCCTTTGTCGATATCCCCGCACGATATCTTTTGAGGCGGCAACAGTCCTGGCTCGCTTCCCACCCCTAGATATACTGGCGGATATGGATGCGAGGGTGTACAACCGAATCCGCATCCTCCGTCAGAGAGGTGGCAGTGAGCCAGATGAGGCGCTCAAGTCTATAAAACGGCAGGAGCGACAGAACGCTTTAGCGATGTGGCGCACTCGACTTAACGAGGAGCGCTATGCACGTAAACGCGTTATTGGCGCAATCCTGCCGGTCTTCGAAGCCTGGATGCAGCGACGAGTAGGAAAACTCACCTACAGACTTACACAGATAATTACCGGGCACGGGTGCTTCGGTGATTATCTGTGTAAGATCGGACGCGAAGCGACGGCGAACTGCTTCCACTGCGGTGGACAGGATCAGGACTCCGCGTCCCATATGCTGGCGGTATGTCCAGCGTGGGAACGGGAGCGAATGATCCTGGCAAACCGGGTCGGTCGGGACCTCTCCCTGCCAGCAGTCGTGTCGGCGATGTTGAGCGGCGTGGACGGCCGTAGCCAACTTCTGTGAGTCCGTAATGGTCCAGAAGGGGGCTACTGAGCGGGATCGGAGGAGGACAGATCCCACTCGGAGACGACGTCATCAAGGCGTTCGTCACGGCCCTCCCTCTGAAGATGGTGTTCTCCTACCAGAAACGGGGCCTCTGGGGTTGCAGGCGTTTGGAGCGGGGGCCTCGAATGCCTAGTAACGTAACCCCCGAGGAGGACGATGGCTCGGAAGTGGTCCCGAGACATCGTGATAGCACTGCGAGGGTGCTGGGGGTAGTAAGTTCTGCCCCTGGGACGTGCTTCCAATAAAGCGAAGCGAGAGAGGGGCCCCGGTTGTGTTCCGACCGGAGATCCCGGGACCCCTCGTACACACTGATGGAGACCACCGTGGGGTTTTAGCCGGTAGGAGTCCGGCATAACCTTCCGGTTGTCCCCGCAGCCGGAGGTATCCATGAGGATTTCCCCACGAAAAAAAAATGTAGGAAAATCGAGTCAATATGATTTTACTAACATTGGTACAGATTTACAAGGTGAGCATAGGGTAGTCCTCATTAGGTTATTACAACAATACCGCGGCATACCAACACGTCGCGTTTCTACAGGTTTCATGCTAATAGAGTTAATTGACCCAAATAAAACTGTTCAGCGGCGTCCTTATAGGTTGTCACCTGCGGAGAAGGAAATAGTTAGGGATAAAATAAGACATATTTTAGAAGCAGGAGTCATTCACGAGAGCACGTCACCCTTTGCCAGTCCGATACTGCTCGTTAAAAATAAAGATAACTCTGATAGAATGTGCGTAGACTATCGCGAGCTTAATGCTAATACCCGACCAGAACATTACCCGTTACCGATAATCGACGAGCAGATAGATCGACTTCACGGTGCCCGTTATTTTTTGTCTTTGGGCATGGCATCAGGCTATCACCAGATTCCAATAGATCCCGAGGGTGACAACATAGCTCGTACAGCTTTCGTGACCCCCGAGGCGCAATATGGGTTCCTTGCCATGCTCTTTGGCCTAAGAAGTGCAGCGTCAGTATATCAAAGGTGTATTAACAAAGCTTTAGGTTCGCTTAAGGATACGATGGCATTAGCATATATGGATGACATCGTTTGTTATTCTGAGGACGTCACGCAAGACCTTGAACGTTTAGGCCTTACACTAAAAGCTCTATGTGAAGCGAAGTTTTCTTCGAACATTCATAAATGTAAATTCCTGAAAAACGAAGTAGACTTCTTAGGTTATGTCGTAAAATCAGGTCAAGTAGCTCCCAATCCTAGGAAGGTACAAGTACTAACAGACATACCCGCCCTGCGAACAGCCAGTCGAGTTCGTCAATTTTTAGGTCTCGCATCTTATTTTCGGCGTTTTATTCCAAATTATACTATATTTAGTAGGGCATAAAACCCCCTAACAAAACTAAGAGGTCCGATAATCTGGACGAGCCAACATAAAGAGATCCACGAAACCATAGTTAGCATATTGACATCAGAGACGGTCTTGACGATCTTTGACCCCAAATCCCCAGTAGAGCTTCATACAGACGCGAGCTCAACACAAGTAAGGAAGTAGCATGGAACACGCCGATTTCCTCTCCAGAAATCCACTCGATGAATCTACCACGAACTATATCTGATACCAATCCGTCCAAGAGAAACAAGTCCGTCCAATTCGTTGAACTCCATCAGGGTTGGCTGACAGTCGAACAAAAAAAGGATAGCGAAATACAGGACCTTATTAACAAGCACAACAACAAAGCACTTTCTGAAGCCGTTGCCCATACTTAGATATATTTTTTATAGGATAGGGTGACAAACGAGAACACAGTCCACCTGATGGTAAGTGGTTACTGTGACCCATAGACATCTACATCTATCCTCAATAAAGACTCAAGATGCAGATGCGTTGTCACCCGTGAGGACTAAGATGGAATGTCTCTTTGGCAGTAAAAAGGGTCTCCGGTTCTCTACACCCACTATACGAAACACAGCAGCGTTAAGCTGCTATTTTACGCTGATTTTCTGTGAGAGCGTGGTCCTTCCCCGGTCGAGCCGACCCATTCGTGCTACAACTATACTACTAATATAGCTGCAGCATGACTCTACCACGTATGAATATAGGAAGGAATATTTTATAGGAAAATTGAGCGTAACAAAAGTAGCTATTGGCTCCCGGTTGTACCGCGCTCCCTCACTTGGACTTTAATCAACCATGTCTATACAGAGATTAAGCACTTAGGCACTGAAAAGACGCTAAACAAACTATACGAGCAATATTGGTTCCCACAAATGTCAAAGCTAGTGCGCAAATTTGTAGATTCTTGTATAGTATGCAAAGCTTCGAAGGGCCCGTCAAGCGCTACCTAGATAAGACTTCATCCGATTCCTAAAGTTTCCACTCCTTGGCACACCGTACACATTGATATCACTGGTTAACTTAGTGGAAAAAGTGATCGCAAAGAATATTCATCGGTTATTACTGATTCCTTCACCAAATACGTTCTTCTTGAATATACCAACTCTTTAGATTCAGCAAGTGCTATTAGGATAATTAAGAGAATCAGGCGTTACTTTGCGGAAGTCCATTATATTAAATTTGCCAAACAATGTTCGCAAAGTAATTGTTTGGCAAATTTAAGTGCTATTAAAGCTATAAAAAAGGCGGTTTGCCTTTTTCGATCACCTAAACGCGTTATAGCTGACTAAGGAATATGCTATATAATTGGCGAGTTTAGAGAATTTTGTAGGTATCATTACATAGACCTTTATCTCATCACAACAGGATCTAATAGAGCAAACGGTCGCGTAACGCGCACCCTGAAAAGCATTCTCACCATAGTTGAGAACGACCCGAACAAAACTTGGCGAGATGAACTTCTAGATGTGCAGTTAGCTCTAAATAGTACGCGGTACAGGATAACTGGATATTCACCCACAGAACTAATGTTTGGGATAAAAGGTCAATCCTTAGGTATGTCAAAAATTGTATTAAGTTCCGAACCTGAGTTTTCGTTGTAGACGGTGCATGCTCCGACTACAAGCCTTAACGCTGGTGTTCCACAAGGCTGTGTGCTATCACCAACGCTGTTTCTTCTGCATATTAATGATATGTAGCAAACCGGTAGCATTCATTGTTATGCGGATGATAGCACTGGTGATGCTCTATACACCGGCCGTGCCAATATTTCTCGAGAAAACGTCGCCGAGTACCGGAACAAACTTGTGTCTGAAGTCGAGTCTTTGCTGGACAAAGTCTCAGATTGGGGGCGACTAAATCTAGTCCAGTTTAATCCCCAGAAGACACAAGTTTGCGCGTTTACCGCTAAAAAGAACCCCTTTGTCGTATCTCCTCAGTTTCAAGGTACTCCCCTTGTTGCCTCAGCCAGTATCGGAATCCTCGGCGTCAACATATCGAGTGACGTGCAGTTTCGTGGTCACTTGGAAGAGAAGGCCAAATTGGCCTCTAAAAAGCTTGGCGTGCTCAGCAGAGTGGGACAGTATTTCATGCCAGCACAACGCCTGCAACTTTACAAGGCGCAGGTTCGGCCTCACTCCCATCTCTGGGCAGGGGCTCCCCAGTGCCAGCTCCTTCCACTTGACCGCATCCAGCGCAGAGCGGCTCGAATCGTCGACAACCGAGTCCTTTCCGATCGGGTCGACTCATTGGCGCTGCGACGAGATGTTGCATCTCTTTGCATTTTCTTTCGCATTTACCACGGGGAGTGCTCTGAGGAATTGTTCGGATTAATCCCAGCCGCCAAATTTCACGAACGCACATCGCGGCAGAACTCCCGATACCATCCACACCATCTGGATGATTAGCGGTCCACCACTGTGCGATTTAGAAGATGTTTTCTTCCTCGCACGACTTCCTTGTGGAATCGATTACCATCAGCGATTTTTCCGGACCGATACGACTTAGGGACCTTCAAGAAAAGAGCCTACTCCTATTTAAAAAGCCGGCAACGCATCTGCAATTCCCCTGGTGTTGCGGTTGTTCATGAGCGGTAGTAGTCACTTACCATCAGGTGAGCCGCATGCTCGTTTGCCCCTCACCTATAAAAAAAAAACCTGAACCCCGATCAGACTTAGACACCATCAGATGTAATGCTGCTGACAACATTGCGAAAGGAGCTGCAGCAGAAGTAGAGCGATTCAATCGAGGCAAGGCAGTCGTGAAGCCATTCCCTATAGGCGAGTATGTTTTAATAAGAAACAACGAGCGCAATCAGACAAAGCTTCATAAAAAATTCAAAAGTCCATTTTTAATTACTAAGGTGTTAGAAAATGACAGGTATCAGCTGAAAAACATTGATGGGTCTAATAGGATTTACAAATATGCTCACGAGCACCGCTGAAGGGACAGCAGCACTGCCCAAATTTCGACGGAATTAAAATCTTTCTCATAGTCCACATACGCAAGGCAAAGTGGCAGATTGTACTCCTCTGTCTTCTGTACAATCTGCCGCAGGGTATGTATGTGGTTCATAGTACTAAAGCCTTTCCGGAAACCATTTCGGCTTGTTCGGGAGGCTGGAAGTCGTCAAGTCTGCGTGCGAGACTCCGCTCCGCTGTAATTCCATCCTCGCCCAGGGCCTTGCCGTTTTTAAGGTAGTGGAGAGCCATTCTAATCTCGCTCAGACTGACGTCCGGGATATCTTCGGAATAGTGTCGGATAAGACTCGCTATTGGATCGTTACTCACACTTGCGTGTGGCACCAACGATGACGTGTTCAGCTGCCCATAGAACCTCTCAATCTCACTCAAAATCTCAGAGGTCCCGGAAACGATGCTGCCACACTCGGTCTTCAGCTTTGACAGTTGGCTCTTTCTGGCAGACAGATCTCTGGCAAAGACTTTGGAGCATTGGTTCCGCTCGATCGCTTCTTCAATACAAGCTGTATTGAAGTTGCGCAAGTCCTGCCGCATGCATTTGGAGATCTGTCTGTTCAGTTGCCTTTATGCTGTCAAATCTGTAGAAGAATGTAGCTTCATCTCCCGTCTAACAGCCATGAGATAAAGAGTGTCATCGGAGAGTATTTTTGTTCTTCTGCGTTGGGTATTGCAGAACTTAGCTCCGACCGCATGGACAGTTTCCACGAGCTTTTCATTCATATCGTTCACTTCATTGCAGTCTTCTAGGCACTGAAAACTGTTTTGTAACTCGAGCTGAAAGGTTTCGAGACTTTGGAACAGAGCACGAGGGGGACGGAGCGGTGACTTCATTAGACGAGACCTCTCCAAATTAACGTTTAGGTTTAGTGTGCTTCTAACCATTCGGTGATCGCTAACTGCTTTCACCCTTGTGATCACGGAGACATCACTAAACAGTTGTCGTCTGGTCGTCATAATGAAGCCAATCTCACTTTTTGTCGAACCGTCGTGGCTCGACCAGGTCCACTTCCTGTGGGGCCGCTTCTGGATGAAAGAGTTCATCATAAAAAGTCCCTCTTTCTATCTGAAGTCAGCCAGCTTCTGGCCCCTTGGGTTCTATTCCAAATTTCCCTACTTTCAGCTCACCGTTCTCTCTTGTGCCTAATTTTGCATTGAAGTCTCCCATTAACACCGTATAGTGGGTTTTGGAGGAATGCATGGCTCTAGAGATATCCTCATACGTTTTCTCCACCTTCTTATCGGGATGTGCCGAGTTTGGTGCGTAAACCTGTATGACCTTCAGCGAATACCGTTTAATGACTCTAAATATAAGGTACGCAACCCTCGTCGATAGACTCTCAATCTTTTCAACGTTCTTAACGAGAGACTTGTGGACGATAAATCCGACACCTCTTCGACCACCTCTATGGATGATAATAACCCCTGGAAATGAGGTGATCGCTGCCAAGCTATTTCTAATTTGTTGTGTTGTTAATTTGTGTAACATCATGATTGTAAGCTGTTATTTAAAAAAAAAAGTCCCGCTGGGTTTCTTGCTGGTTCTTCCCAGGACAGAGGTTTTTTTCCGAACCAGTGGTAATCAAACAAAAGAGTGACTTTCAATAAGTATTATTTATAATCTATATTGAATAAAAAAGTTTCTGTTTCTGTTTCTGTTTCCTTGGAACAGATGGTCGCCCTCCCGGTGATAGAGCAAGTTGCCGGATTCGAGGATTACCGTGTCCTCCCCTTCTCTTCGGATCTCAGATAATCCTATAATATGCCAGCGTAACTTGTCTATCTCTTCTTCCAGCTCCACGATCTTCTCGTCAATCCTCAGGGTGGGTGCGTTGTATATTGCCAGGTCAAGTCGTCTTAAGTGGCAACCGAACCTCCACCGGAGTTTCTTAGCCCCTGCCCCCCCGTTACCATGGTTGCCACCGTAGCCAGTAATAGCTGGGCCGCCGGGGACTGGGGGCCGTCTCTTTGTAGCTCTAATCATTTGCCATAGTTGCCACGCTTGGCGAGCGGGTTGGCAACCGCAGTTTTTTTATTGTACTTTTGCTGTTATCAGGAAGATGCTGCTGCCCATCTTCTGCCTGTTTCCCTTTGTCGCCTTTTACGACACCCACGGGAAGATCCATATCTATCACCCTATGGTAGTGGATATTCTTAACCGCCACTACACGGCTTGTCATGGCTGGCACGGTAATGTCAATTATGGGAATTAATTGATCCTATTAAACTGTCTAAGGTGTCGTCATATGAGATGATGAGTAGAGAGCCAGTTGTCCAGTCCATGTTGTCATATGAGATGACGACTGGTCGAAGGGACGCTGTCGCTCTAAGTTAGGTGTCGTCATATGAGATGACGAGTAGAGAGCCAGTTTCCGGTCCACGTTGTCATATGAGATGAGGACTGGTTGAAGGGATGCTGTTACTCTCTGAGTTAGGTGTCGTCATATAAGATGACGGACAGAGCTGCCGCTCTATGAGCTAGTTAGTCGAGGGCTAGGTTGTGCGATCCAAGTCATCATTGGAGATGATGGTTCTTCGAAAGGACGCCTTAGCCAGTGTTAGTTTGTTCCAAAGATAGGGACAGTGTACATATTCATGTCAGGATAGGACAAGCGAATGAAAGTGGTAATCCTAGCGGGTTTTATTTTTCTATTATTACAGAATAACTACACCAAAAGCAGCACGAGGACGTGCTAATGTCAGTCTGACCGTGACGGCGCGTCTGGTTATTTCGAAGATTATTTCCGAGTGAATGTCAACCGGATATGCAAAACGCCATCTGTCGAAGTAATCTCTTGTCATTTACTCTGACGCAACACCGAGAGCTAGTGCGAAAAGAAAGAGGGAGGACGAGGCAGTTCGCATCTAAACGGCGATCTGTTCAGATCACGAATAAGCGCTACGTTCTTGGTGGAGTGTTTAACGATTCAGTGCCTACAATAATTTTGTGATAATACCCTAATTACATTTTGCGTGAACTACTTCTTTTAATTCTCCTTGCCCGATTACCCACGTCTAATTAAAGTCAAGTATGGATCCAGAGGATATAGGAAACCACCCTGACGTCCCTTTATACTTTGAAGCCAAAACATCACACTAGGACTTCATTTTGTTTGTGACTACTATAGCTCATGAACACCTGCAACAAAATTCAAACAAATAACTCTACAGATGCATTATCACTTCTTAGGACTAAGATGGAATGTCTAACAACTTGTAGGAGTTTTTAAACAGGAGTTTTTATAAAGATATTTTAGTTTTTAAAAAGAAAACATCATATTTATGTAACTTTTGAATATTATTTTAGTTATAATATTCTAAAGATATATAATGATAGAAAAGAGAGTAATGACAAACAACATAAATGATTCTTTGAAGATCGTATTATTGAAACCAATGAAACAAAACAAACGAAATAAAGTGACAAATTAACATAAGTTGTAAGAAATACTTGGGAATTAAAGAGTTTTTAAAATTATAAAGATGATTATTTTTATAAGCGAGATAATCATCACTGTAACCTTAATGAGTAAGTCTCCTTTTTGATACTCTTCAAAATCCTTGTATAATACCGCCTGCTATATGGTAGTCAAAAATATATGAGACTTGTCATAGAGGTATGGAGAGAAGAATTTTAAAAATATGATGGTTTTCAAAGATACAAGGGATATGGAAAAAGCAAAATTAAAATTATGAATTTTTTTTATATCAAAATAGATATTTAAAAAAAATATTTACTGTAAGCACGTACTCGTATACATTTCATACCATTTTATTTATCGAATAACGGCGATAAACGTAACTGATGGTAAGTGGAGGCTATGACTCATATATCTCTACATCTATCCTCGATTAAGAATCAAGAAGAGAACGTCTTAATCGTAAATAAAAAATAAAAAAATTTGAAACCTACCATAACAACAAGATCTGATGATCTTAAAACGACTAAAAAGATTTGCTTGAAAAATAGCATCAAAACATTCTTGGAACTTTAAACCTTTTTAAAAGTCCTAGGAGGTAAAACATAGTGCGAAGTCACGTCGTTTTTTTATATCACGTCATTTTCTTTTATATCGTCAGAGGAGGTAAAACATAGTGCGAAGTCACGTCGTTTTCTTTAGCCTGGCCTTGGCGGGAATCAGTCAGATTCCAGAACCAAAAAATATCCAGCCCTAACGATGATTTATATCTTGCCAGTAGTAAAAAAATTATAGAAGAGTATCTAATTCCTTTTGGTATGGTCCTTGTAAGGCATGTCGACGTTCTGAGTAGAATCAGACTAGTAGATGGCCCTAAAGCAGACACTTAGGATGAAATTGAGGCGGGCCTCATTTACTGCGATGGATGGAGATGGATGGAAAAAGATGGATCAAAATTAGGATAATTTTTTATTTCAATATTCTTACGAATCTTCATTGGTAGGAATCGATGTTCTTTTGCGAGGATTTGTGATTTATCAAATCTCATGTAATAACGTAGACGACCCTGAACATTTTCTTATAATGGGAAAGTCTTGCATTATCAATATTGCAAGACTTCAAGAAACTCACAAAAAGATTAAAAAACAAGTAATTTAAATCTAAAAGTATCCCGGTTTAATTGTAACATCAGGACGTCAAACACCCCATTTCCCCGTGACTGATAGATGTTGCAAAGCACCTGAAACGTCGGGAATTATAAATAAGTTATAGGTATAAGCGTAATTAAAAGCGATAAAATCCGTATGATTCATTTTCTTCAATGTTAAATTATACGGGGTTATTTTGCATTAACCGGCCAAATTCGCAGAAATGTTCAGAATAAGGAATACAAGCAAATGATGGAGAAAAATATCACAAACATTCTTTCCTTATCTTTTAAATTCAAAATGCGTGGAAATGTATTATTTTAACTGATTTTACTGCGCATGCACACATTTGTAAGGGCCGATCGGTAGGATCGGTAAAAACGCTGTTGTCCGTAAATGAGTTTAAATTTAGGGTAATTACATATAAAAGTAGAAGCTTTAGTTACTCGTATTTTCAAAAACTGCATTAACGGTATATCATTATTTATATACTAGCTTTTTACCCGCGGCTTCGCTCGCGTGAGCTTGAATTTAGGAACATCATTAAATGCTGTTCCGTGCCAAATTTAGAAAAATTCGATCACTTTTAGAGTCACCTCGGTATCTGTGTCTCTATGTCTGTCAAAGATTTTTTTTTCATTCTAAAAGACTATTAGACGTAGATGATTGGTAACATGCTACAGGAACACATGAATATTTAAGTCTAGAAACACCTACTATTATTTATAATGGGCGTGTCTTCCGATGTAACCATAAGAAGGGTAAATAGTCTTGGAATCAAAATTTATTATTATCATTATTTACATTTTATTCTTTACATTTATTCATAATTAAAGTTAATTTAGTTTTAACAAAATAATATTATGTTTATTTGAGATATTTTATTCATATCATTAGTCCTATTTAATATTGATTGGCACCTATTATTATTTACACGATATTTTTTTTACTTCGATTATACTTCAAAATTTCAAAAATACAGTTCTATAATAATGAATTCTACACATTAAAACTAATGTCACGGATTCTTTTACGCATCTTGGATGAAAGATCCGAGTAAAAGAACATATCGTTGATGTGAAGCACCGAAGCTCCGGGAAGTCTAAAGTATGTCAACATGTTTAGTATCGTCCCAACCATTATATCGGATCTGATAGTCAACAAATGCTTGCAATAGAATACCAATTCCTTCCAATGATGATTCGCGAGGCTATTGAAATTAAAAATATCCTAATTTTAATAGGGAAGATGGCTGAGTGCTACCATCTGTTGAGGACCCCATAATTAATAAAATTAAATTCAAACCCAAGCATACTACTGTATTTATTCTATTCTATTCTTATTCTATTCTATTTTAACTATGACATCAGGTCGTCAAACATCTCAGTCCTCCCATGACCATGGGTGCTGTAAAGTTCCCAAAACATCGGGAATTAAAAAGTTAAAATTAAGCGCGATAAAATCCTTAAAATTAGTTTTATTCATTATAAATTTTATTCACAGTGAACATGGGAAGCACTACACTCATAAACGGGAGTAGAAAATGTCCGCCTTGTAGTGACGGTGAAAGAGAATCCGCCACCTCAGATCGTCCCGTCGTAAGAGCCGACATAGAAAAACAAACAGGGGATGGGCAGAATCATCTTCCTTACAACAGATCAAAATAATAATAGCTGCGGTTGCCAACCCGCCTACCAAGCGTGGCAACTATAGCAACTATTCAGCTACTTGATTATTTATGGGGGAGGCCTATGTTCATTTCAGTGGACTTTTGATAGGCTGACGATAAGGAGTTCTACTCATTTTTTCAACCCTTAATATTGACTGTAGAGTGAAAACAAAAAAATAACACCCGAAAATATAAATGTAACAAAAACTGCATATATTGCTCCATGAAAAGTAAAAAACTAGCAGCTTACATACATGTTACTACTGGGCACAGCCCGCAGAGCTTTTGGCAAAAAAAAAGTGTTCACTGAGCTGATTCCCACGCGAGATGAATGTAATGTAAATGATTCAATTATTTACATCGTATATTCTTTAGCATTGTATTATTTCATTTTATCAGTGACTTGTCATTTTAGTTTATTTAGAAGTAAGTAGATGGCGCTATCATTAGATGAACTAATGAAAGCCAAAACTATAATATCTAGTAACATCAGCGATAGAAACGAACATTTATTTATTATATCAATAAGGCATAAAGTGGTGTCAATTTTAGTAAGTAAGTAGCCTATAAATTGCCCCGGGTTACTGACTACCTCATACAAAATTTTATGTAAATCGGTTCAGTAGATTTTGTGTGAATCCGAAATACACAGACCGACAGACAGATAGACAGACAAACACACAGACAGACAAACAGACAGACAGACAAACAGACAAACAGACAGACAGACAAACAGACAGACAAAAATTCTAAAAACCACTAATTTGGCTTCAGAACGCTTTATTCAGTCCCCTGGACTTGTTTTTTCAAGAATATATTAGAATTACGGACAGGACTTTTCTACAGATTTATAATATGTATAGGTTTGAACTCAAGTTTAAAATTTGTTTACTCTTTGGTTGAAAGATAACCCTCTATATTAAAAACAAATCTTATACCTATTACAAGTACTACTAACTCAGGTTTATCTGATTTACATTAAATTATAAGTAATTATTTTCTTTAGGTGGTAGGATTCCTTTTTACCTAGAAGTCCGTCATGGTAGGGACCTTCTTGGCTTTAGATCCCTAAAGGTGAACCTGGCATCTTTAGACTTTTTTGTTTGGAGCTGACTGTAGATGTCCATAGACTGCATTAACCTGAATCCATCATGTGAACTGTAACTTTCTCAGTCAATTCAGTTTTAATATAACAAAAATACTGTGCAGTAACGGCGTAAGAATATTCACTCCCTTATAATATCATCCCGTTGCCCATGGATGTCGTGAGAAGCGACAGAGGGAAACAGTTTCAACTTCATTAGGAGAAGGGCAGCAGCATCTTCCTGATAACAACTGAAAATAATATAAAGTAGTTTTTTTTACGAATTTACATAAAGTGTTGCTTTTCTTTACATAGCTAAAATGTCTCAACATTGTAACCTATGTATTTTAATACAGACGGTTTGTTGTAATTATAATTAGCGTACATTTAATTGTTTTTAAGTTGCCACGGAATATTTAGCTTCTCATTACGTTAACAAACTCTTAAAACTTTTACAGTTTCAAACAAACGTTAATAAATTCTAAGTAAAAATTTAATACAACGTGCTTTTAATGAAGAAAAATCTCAATTAATATTCACTCATTATTAATTAAAATTACTTACATTTTCCTTGAAGTTTCTTCGGTTACTTTTACCAAAAATTATAAAATGTAATATAAAATTAAAGTTACAGCCCATATATCTCATATCTTCTTACGTGGTAGAGCCATGCTGCAGCTATATTAGTAGTATAGCACGAATGGGTTGGCTCGACCGGGGAAGAACCACGCTCCCATAGAATACCAGTCTAAAATAGCAGCATAGCGCTGCTGTGTTTCTTATAATGAGTGTATAGAACCGGAGACTGTTTTTACTGGAAACGAGGCAATCCATCTTTATTCTCACGGTTGACATCGCATCTGTATTTCGATTGGCACACAGCAACCACACACCACCAGGTAAACCGTGTGCTTGTTTATCACCCTTATCATATGAAAAAGTTATATTCACCGCCAAGCTTATCATTATATTCTTTTTTTTAAAAGATGATGTTATTTTTAAAAAATGAGCTATTTTTTTTAAATGTTAAATATTGGAAAGGTCTTTTTTCATCTTAAAATGTTCCTTCCGATTGACTTAGTATGCATAATGAATGAAAAAAGTTTTCAACTTCTGTGGGCTTAGAACCTCAAAGCTTCGCGTCGCGCAAATTGTTGCTATTGTTTACTCTAAAACACGCACCGCGTTGAGAGAAATTTCCTCCAATTTTCTTTTCAATATTTGAATTATAACTCTCCGATTATTCATCCATGTTGTAAATTAAAATACTCAGTCATTTTTACCAAAAATTTATGTTATTATATATATACTAACTTCGATTTTTACGGGTGGTAAATAACATATTATATACATTTATATCGACAAGATTTCCGTATTTTCCTCTTACTTAGTTTGCAATGCTTTCAATGTAGTGACAACAAATACCAGGAGACTGTAACCAGCACAAATGTATTACCTAATAGCAATTCAGCTTATTGGTTGCGAAAAAGAAACAAGCTTACCTAAGCGAAAGTGCCTTAACACAACAATGACAAAATAATAAAAAACATCAGCAACTATTGAACACAATGACAAACTTTGACACGCACATGTTCGTAAGGGTCAATCGATAGGCAAAAACATTGTTGCCCATAATTCACATTCAATTTGGGATAATTTCAATTACAATTAGAAGCCTTATTTACTCGTATTTTCAAAAACTAAAATAACTGTACATCATTATTTATATTTTTAAAAATAAGTTAAAAATTTTGTTACTTTTTGAAAAATAACCCTGTAACCATGCAACGGCGATCACGTGTGTAAATGGTAAATCGGCACTTTCATCAATATCAGAGGTGTCAGAATAAAGAATATTTAGATTATGTATTTCTTCTTTTTCACGAACATCGAATTAACCTATTCTTAGAATTTGTCGTAATCGCCCAATTTTGACGATTGCAATATCAGATATATCACATAAATAAATTTACGCCTTCTCTACTTGCGACTGGTCTGGAGGTTTATCATCGCCCATTTAACGTCATTTGAAGTATTTTTTTATTTTTCTACTTCCTCTTTTTTCCAATTTGAATGGATGAAACATTTTTTTAAATAAGGGTGACAAACGAGTAAACAGTTCAACTGATGGTAAATGGATGCTGAGACCCATAGACATCTATATCTATCCTAGATTAAGAATCAAAATGAAGATGCGTTGTTACCCCTGAGGACGAAGATGAGACGCTTCGTTTCCAGTGAAACGAGTCACCGGTTCTCTACACTCACCATACGAAACACAGCAGCATTACGCTGCTATTTCACGCTGGTGTCCTGTGAGGGCGTGCTCAAATCAAACCATTCGTGTTACAACCGCAAATTTGTTAAAGCGTGGCTCTAACACGTAAACGTTTATTTATTATCACCACGTTGAGGTATGCTCACGGTACAAGTATAATACACAAGCTAGTGATACCAGTTTCTCGACTCCACAGAGTCAGTAATTCATTCTTGGGGCATTGCATACGCTATTACAACAAGGTCCCGGAAAGTGTACAGGTTCTCTCTATTACCAAGTTTAAATGTTTTATTAAGCTGAAACTGTATAAAAAGGGTTATTGTAGTATAAATGAATACATGGTTGATAATAACCCCTGGGAATGAGGTGATCGCTTCCAAGCAGTTTCTAAAATAAATTTTGTAAATAGTTCGTAATCATTTATATTGTAAATATATTTAAAAAAAAGTCCCGCTGGGTTTCTTGCTGGTTCTTCCCAGGACAGAGGGTTTTTTTCGAACCAGTGGTAAAGTAAAAAATGTTTTTCAATAAGAATTACACATGTAATGTATATTGAATAAAAAATATTCTATTCTATTCTATTCTAATGGCCTACAAATAATTCTATTATATTAAAGGTTCTGGATATCATAATGGAAAGGGTAAAAAAGGTTAAAATTGCCGTTCTCACTGTTTGTTATTATAATTAAAACAACTCCCTGATTTTTATGATTGCTAATTTTACATTTATTTATCAAATGACTTTTACTAATACAAAATCTAGTTAAACATCTAAATAGACAGATTTTTTAAAATCTAATTTATATATGTACTAGTATTTAAAGTTTTTTTCATAGTATACAAAAATATTTGCATGATCGTAAAAAAGGAATATAAAAGGCCTATATATTCTGTTAAGTTAGTACAATATAGCACATAACGTGTGTTTAGTTTTGTTTTGTTGTGTTTACAGATTACTATCTCTGGTGTTGATTTGTTTATATTCGAACTTTTATTTGTTAGCGAACAAGTATTACTTTTTGCATATTACTTTTTAAGAATAATCATTTATAACAAAGTTGAATTTATTTTGCTTCATTCAGTTTTATAATTATTTTTTTTTAATTTCGGCAAGTACGAAAGTATTCGAAACTTACAACTGTGATCGAAATTAGTCAGAAGAACATCATCATCATTATCCATTATATTATTTTTCTAAATATTATATACCTTTTCCAAATATGTTTTAAAAGAAGAAGACTATACAGTACTAGTACAATTTAAAACTAATCCCCCCTCCCCTGAAAAGAATTCATAATTGTAGGTACATATTTATTGGTAAAGTAGTAAAGTAAAAACAGTGGTAAAGTAAAAAATGACTTTCAATAAGAATTACACATGTAATGTATATTGAATAAAAAATATTCTATTCTATTCTATTAATATATAAATTTAATTTTAGGCTTAGGCTTTTAGGAAATTAAATATAAATTTAGTTTTATCTCAAACCACAATGGAATCATTTCAAAAGAGTAATCGACTGGCCATATTATTATCCTAATGAGAAGATAGCTTTACCATTATACTAACCCAATGATTTCTTATATTTGTGAAGAGAAAATAAATAAATTTTCAATACTACATACTCGTAGTACATATGAAATGAAACTAATTTTACGGATTTTATCTCGTTTAATTTTAACTTTATAATTCCCTCGTTTGACGTCCCAATGTCATAGTTAGCCCGGTTTCAACCTTCAGTTTTTGAATATTAATTTTTGGTCCGATCTACGCAGAACAAGCTTTCAGCATCTTGAAGTGCAGTGGTACACTTGGGTTTGGTTTTAATTTTATTAATTAGAGGATCCAGAGATGATGGTAGCCCCCATCCGTCTGCTCTATTGAATAAGGATCGGTGTTAATTTGCGAGGATTTGTGGTCTATCAAATCTAATCTTATTGTGGGGACGATCTTGAACATATTCACAGACTGCAGATTGCCCGTATGCATAGAAGACTGCAGACTTTCATCTGTGCTTCACGTCAGCTATATGGTCTTTTACGCGGCTTTTCATAGATTTTTTTGTTTATCCTACATAAGAGACCACATTCACAATCCTACATCTTGCAGAGATATATTACACTTGACGCATGGTAAGAATTGACTAATCTTCTTCGGCGGCTTATAGTAGATTTTAATGGAAGCTCGCTTCAAGATGTAGCTAATCCTGTTTGCGACTCCTCTGACCTGGTAGTACAGCAGACACACGCTCGAACGTGGCCGGCTTCACAAGGTCACTGTGACATAGGCGCGGGACCCGAAGCTTGTCGTCTTGCAATACTTGCTTGATGCGCTGGAGCTCAGCGCCAGATGTTTTCTGCCAAAGATCCCTTGTGCTCTCTAAAACAGATTTTTCCACGGTAGCTAACTGTGATGGACGTAAAATTTCGTTTCATTTAATACTCGAAATTCCAATAAAGTTTAAAAGTGGTATTCTAAATCGCTATTTTGAGATATAATATATTTCTATACTCACCATACGAAACACAGCAGTAATAAGCTGCTATATTATACGCTAGTTTTCTGTAAGAGAGAGAGAGAGAGATGCTGCAACTAAACCATAACTGCAGCATAAGGTGGCCGAAAAATACCATTAACTGCAGAACCAATTCTTTGGATCACATCGGTGTAGCACATGAGTAAAGAAACCGTGCTGAAGCCATATTAAACCTATAAAAAATGCCTTTATTTCATCGCAAAATGGAGTGCCAATTTCTAGGCTAAGGATATTTTTTTGTTTTCATTTCAGATCTCATTCTGATACTATATACATATTTGATGTAAACTAACTACGCGGTTTTTTAATTTTAATCTTTCCTGTTACAAGGATTAACGTTGAACGTTTTGGTTTTCGAAATGTTAGCGCCAAGCTGAAACAACATAGTAACGATAACATAATTATAATTATAATATCATCATTTCTAGCATAGCATAGTATATCAGCATAGTGTTGATAATTAATTTGTACCTACATATGTATACCAATAATAAGATTCATTAATTTCGATACTTATTTTTATCTCTTTTCTTTTTGTCCAGTTTATTGTATAATATGCAATGAAAGCATATAGAAAAGAAGGAACTGTAAAAAGAGAAACACTATTGATTATAAAGAAAATTTTAAATTGCTCTAGAAGCAGTGAAGAATGGAATATCCTAAAATAAATTCATTCAAAATCTTTTAATGACCCTAGACTCTAAGGACACTCGCCATTGATGTTAATATGGTATCCTTAACAGTGTAGTAGCTTAGTAGCTTTAAGGGTCATTCTGTCTTACACTTTTCTGCAGTTGGATGGCCCCATACTTTCGTACTGTACTCGGATAGATATTCGAACTAGACAGTCAATCTGGCACCACTAAAATGACCGATTGTGCTCTTCGTTTTTCTGTGCAAATGACAAAGTGTATGTATATAATACTCAATGGTACTAAAGCCTCTTCTAGAGGTCTACGTGTGTAATTTACGTATGATACGTAATACTTACTTACTTACTTACTTATCTTCACGCACAATCCCTGACGGGGTAGCCAGAGAGAACAGATCGCCAAGTGTCACGATCCTTACAAACCTCTTTCGCTTCTTTCAGATTCATTATCTTCTTCATGCATGCACGTCTAGGTATCCGAGTACTCTTGACCCTACCCTCTTGGAGCAATTTGCTCACATGGTCTTCGAAAGTTAGTCTCGGTCTACCTCGACACCTTTTAATATTAACTTTCGCGCTATATATTTTCTTCACCATTCGGTCTTCACTCATTCGCTCAACGTGCCCAAACCACCGAAGCACGCCCTTATCAATTTTTGTGATAAGGTCATCTTTCAAACCTGCCATATTGCGAATCTCTTCGTTTCGCTTTCGGTCGGCCATGGTAACGCCGCACCTTTTACGAAGAGATCGCATCTCCACTGCATTCAACTTACTTTTATGCTTCTTCTGGCATACCCAGGTTTCGCTGCCATATAACAAAGTCGGTACCAACACTGCGTTATGTATTGCAAGGCGTGCACTCTTCGCTACGCCTTGCCTTTTGACTAACGCAGTCAGGGCACCATTGACTTTGTTCCCGGCAGCGCAACGCCTGTCCACATCTAAATCACATCTTCCATCCCGGCTAAAAGCACTCCCCAAGTATACAATTTCATTTACGTATGATACGTAATGACTAATGAATCTCAAAAACAGCATGTAGAGTGAGCTCACTCTGAGGGATATTGATTTGTAGTGATTCAACAGAGCGTAAACCTTTTTTGAAGTACAAATAAAACACCACACTTCTGCTCCACATACGAGGTACTTAGTAAATTATTTTATCAGTTTTTCTCTCTACTAGAAGTCCAGCCGATACCAAGTTAGAGGAATTTCAAAAGTTCGTCCGCGTGGAATTTATTACAATTGGGTTTTATGGGTTTTAATTGTATTGCGCGGTCCCTAATTCTGGAGAATAAGAGTCTGCTGGTGGATTTGTGAATCTCCCAATTGAAATCGGTAACGGTAATTATCCGATAAATGACGGAATGATAACCATCCCTGATAATTTCTGCACAGTTGTATTTACGTTACAGGAAATAATATCCAAAATTTACCCCGACATTGCTCATATCCACGATAAGCCAATGGAATGGTTGTGTGAACGTGCCATACTAACCCTGAAAAACGACCAAGCAGCGGCAATTAACGATATTTTTTTTCAATTTCTTCCCCCTCAAAAGACGTTAACAGTCTTTAGAAATTGAAAAGAAATGGTGTACACGTCAATAGATTCTGTAGTCAACACAGATGACGCAATTAACTACCCTGTCAAATTTCTTAATTCACTGAAACCATCGGGTCTTCCACATCATAAGCTTATTCTGCGCGTAGGCACTCCTATTACTGTTATGTTGTTGCGAAATTTAAAACCTCCTCAACTGTGCAACGGAACCAGACTAAAAGTAAAAGCGTTAAATCACAATGAAGTGGAAGCCACAATTATAACTGCATGTGCACAAGGGGAAACTTCATTTGTACCAAGAATCCCCTTGATCCCGAATGATCTTCCCTTTGAATTCAAACGAATACAGTTTCCCCTCAAAGTCTGCTCTGCAATGACCATAAATAAATCACAAGAGCAGACATTAAAATTTGTGGATATAGACTTGAGAGAAAATTGTTTTTCACACGGGTAATTCTATATGGCTTGCTCACGCGTAAGCTCGCCCAGTAGTCTGGTAATTTTGGCACACAGTAATAGATTAGCAAAAATGTGGTGTATAAAGAAGTTTTGTAGTTTACTAGCTTCTGCTCGCGACATTCAGTTATAGCTGTAGCTTGTACCAGCAGACGCTTTTTCACACATGGGCGCGACATAACTGAACTCCACGCAAATGAAGTCATGGGCAAAAGCTAGTTAATTTATATGAGAGAAAATTTCAATTAACTCGATATAAAAGATATAATTTGGCATGAAATTGGCGTATTTCTTTTGCTTTGAAGAAAGGCGGACTGTGTGCTCGTTTGTCACCCTATCCTATAAAAAAATGATTGCCGACAGAAGTGAAAACTCAATGATATTACATGCGTATACATGTACACAAGCCGCTATATATATTATATATATATATATATATATATATATATATATATATATATATATATATATATATATATATAGTATATATAGTATACATGTATAGTATATTATATACAGTAGACATGCTCTTACGTTACGTAATGTACTTGCGCGCAATACGTCACGAGCATGTCGAGGCCATCGGTGACGTGAATCCATAAGGTTTTCCCCTACCAAAAATCGCACGCAGAAGTTTTTAAACGAAAAATAATTAGTAAGTACATACTGATCTTGACATGCTCGTGACGTCGATGTCGAGTAATAATTGACGAACGAGGAACAAATGAGGAACATAATTTTATAAATGGGTATTTTGCAATAACCGGCCAAATTTGCAGAGAAGGTTCAGAATTTCAAACGTTCTGTCCTTTTTATCTTTAACATGCAAAATGCGTAGTAATATATTATTTTAACTGATTTAACTGCGTACGAACACATTCGTAAGTGTCGATCGGTAGGCAAAAACGTTGTTGCCCCTAAATCACATTCAATTTAGGATAATTTCAAATAAAGAGTAGCCTTATTACCTCGTCTTTTCAAAAACTGCAATAACGCTATATTATTTGAATTTAACTTGGATCTGTAGGTTCGCTCGAGGGAGTACATTGGCTCTCTAAACTGTAAGCAATGCATTCGGCCTCTTCAGAATCGTCAAAGGCGAAATCGGGGTTTCCTGGTCTGATAAAAGGCGGCATAGGTGATGTTTCTGCTTTCAGAGCTCGGGTCAACTGCCAGAAGGCATTTTGTGATAGCTCGACGTCCGTCAGCAGATTATCCGACTTATCTTGTCTAAACTCTTTGACGCGTTGTTTCGCCTCGTTTTGGAGGCTACGCAGACGGACTTTTTTATCTATAGTACGATAGTAATCGTATTGTCTTAGGGCCGCGATTTTTGTTCTAATTAGTAGTCGAATGTCGCTTGGAAACTTCATGTGTTGATTGCTCGACGCCCGAACCTTACGAGAGCATTCTTCAACTGTAGATGTGAAGTGGGCCCATAGGGCGCTTATTAACCTCCTCAGGCGAGTCCATCTTGTCCGGAATTTTGTCTAAGTTTTGGGACCTCATCATGGTTTTTTGACCTCGAGTTTCCGCCAGTCCATCATGGTTTTGGTCTGAAAGACCTCATCTGCGGGCTGACTTAACTGCAATAGGATTGATATATGGTCCGAGTCGAGTTCTAATATTGTTTCAATTGATGATATCCACAAACGGACGTCTTTGGGTATGCTACGTTAAGGACGTCCGGTTGGGGACTAGCAGCGAATGGTTAGCGGGTTGGAGTCTCAGGCACGATAACATTGAAGATTAGTCGTCCATGAGATCGAACAATGTATTACCATTGGGATTCCTTGTAAGCGAGTTCCAGGAGGAATGCTTACTTTTGAGGTCTCCAGCTATTATGATACTAGAGTCTAGGTTAAATAATTTTGAAAAGTCTGATTTAACTATGCGTTTGAGTGGCGGTAGATGAGCCGATACGATGGTAAGTGGTGGATGGCTAAAGAGACACACACACCTTACATATAGAAACTTCTATGTTAGTTAACGGGAGAGCGTCGATTGGTACGCAGTGCAAGGACCTTTTGTAGTAGATCAAGGTGCCGCCTCTAGAGCTGGTCAACCTATCATTTCTAACTTAGGTATAGTTTGCGATTTTAAGATCACGATGGCTAGCTTTCAAAAAATATCTTGCACTAACATTATATCTACATCGTGGTTGCACAGGAAGAGCACAATCTCGTCTTTTTGGTCTCTGAGGCCGTTCGCGTTAAAGAACGCGATAGTCAGAGAGCAAAGGTGATTAGGTGCACTGGAAATACCAGATTGCGTCGATAAGTCCTATGTGCTCAATCGTAGAGCTGAGCTTGTGCTATCGATATAGTGTTGTTTTTTTTTTCTATCGACCAAATTATTTTGCTTTTGCGCAATAATTATATTTAAGAAGAATTACAAAAGTACAAAGTTGGTCATAGTACTGTTACAGCTTTACTTAAAATCACTGATGATATTCGCTGGGGTATGGACCAACAGCAGCTCACTATTCTTACGTTGCTGGATTTCAGTAACGCTTTTAGCACCGTCGATTTTGACGTATTGTTGAGTCTGCTATGTTCTATTAACATATCTCCAGCGGCAATTGAATGGTTTCAAAGCTATTTGCGTGGCCGCCGGCAGCGTGTTATGGTAGAGGGTGCCACATCTACGTGGTGTGAACTAACTGCTGTTGTCTCCTCTCCTTTATTCTGTATTTATTAATTCTATTACTTCACGAATTTCTTCTCTCTACCATTTGTATGCAGATGATCTCCAAATTTACTCCCATACATCACTCCAGAATCTTACCAATGCCATCAATGACACCAATACGAATCATGCTACAATACTTGATTGGAGCAGGTCGTTCGGGCTTAATTTAAATCCCAAAAAGACCCAAGCCATTATTGTTGGAAATAGCACCCTAATCTCGAGAATTTGTTGGGATAACCTTCCACCTATTGTTGTTGATGGTGTCGTGATACCTTTTAGTAAATCTGTAAAAGACCTAGGATTATATATTGATCAGAATCTTTCTTGGTCCCTGCATATTAAGGAGTCCAGCAGAAAGATGTTTGCGGCAGCATCTTATTTAAGACGTTTGCGTAACTCGCTTCCCATTCCTACTAGAATTTTACTGGCACAGTCTTTGTTACTCCCTATCCTTGATTATGCTGATGCATGCTACTCCAATCTTACTGAGGATCAATTAAATAAACTTGAGCGTCTTCAGAATTTCGCTATTAGGTTCATATTTGGCCTTCGCAAATATGATCACGTTTCAAAGTATCGTATTAAGCTCAAGTGGCCCCCTATCAGGCTTCGTCGGAATACTCATATTCTATCTCTACTGTACGGTGTACTATTTGATCCTAAAACACCGAGTTATCTTCAAGAAAATTTGAGTTCATGGGCATGGCATGGCATGGCAAATAAAGATCATTCCAGAATAGCTGATAAACTTTTACTGCGTATGTCTGCTACCAACTCAAAATTTTTTCATTTCTCCTTGTGTGTCAAAGGAATCAAATTATTGAACTCGCTTCCTTTAACAATTAAAAAAGCCCAAAGCATTGAGTCTTTCAAAAATGTGGTTAAAGATTATTATTTAAATGTGTTCTACTTAATATATTTTATTGTCATATCTACTTTTCTTGATAAGGTTTATGTATATGATATATAGTTATAATGTATTACAGAAATATTTATAAAAGTGTATGTATTCTATGTATGTATATGTAGGTATATGTGTATATGTATGTGTATGTATATATTTGTTTATATGTATAGGTATATATAATATTATTTTTAATATATGCTTGTTTATCTACTATTTATGCACACTTCTATATATTTAAATGAAAATTATCTCCTTCACCAAGGTTTGCCTGGAAGAGATCGCTGTTTAGCGATAAGGCCACCTAATTGTACATTCGTTGATAAATTTAAGTTTGCTGTGTTGTGTAGTGTTTTGTGTGCAATAAAGAGTATAAATAAAAATAAATAAAAAAAGTTAAAAAGTACTGCGACGTAAGGGCTTCTTGAACTTTGCAAGATGCATTTTTATATTTCTACGATGATTTCCTTTAAGAAATACCCATTCTCTTTCAATAAAAGTGACTAATGTGGAAAATATGCCAACTAAAATGTAAAGTATGGAAGTTAACAGCGAATGTCAAATTTTCTTTTGAATTATACTTCTGACCCAGGCGTCCAACTGATGGCGGACTAAAACAAAATAAATATAATATTTGGACACTTAAGCTAACAACCCTGGTACACAGGGCAACATTACCATTGTGAGGTTATAGACTCTACACTCATCCGTCTTCTTAGCGTGAATAGTTTGGTAATTTTTGCAATATATAGATACACGTGGCGCATTCTTGGAAAGTTTTAAATTCGGAAATTTCAAAAAGAACTAAAGAAGAAAAAGTGAAAATAACTTAAACCGTTTCGTGGTAGCCATAGCACGATCTCAGAACAATCGCTTCGTCCCCAAATTATGCTTTGATTTGCCCCGCGAAACTTAAATTGCTCGTAAATCGCGTCATCTAGACGTGATGACAGGGACACAAACGATCTGTCGGATTAGAGGAAAACTGTTCTGTTTTTTACAGGATACATTTCTGCGCGTAAGCGCAAGATTTGCATGACTTAATTCTTCCCGTTCCGTTCCATCATCGCACTATTCGATGCTTGACTGGTATCCGTCTCTTTGTTGTCGATATATCACGCATTCGAATCAACGGTTTATTTTGTGGTTCATAAAGTGTACTTGAGTAATTTTTGCCAATTGAATTTTTGCATTGTACGGTTACAATTTGATTAAATAAATAGCACATTACTGGTAAATAAACATCTCTGTTCTTTTATACTTTTTAAATATTTGAATAAATAACTAATAAAATGCTCTAAACTTCCATTTGAAACACATAAATAAAAGATCTATATGGTTTTATAAAATTAAAACTAAGTTTCACGATTTAAATAACATGCATTCTTGGTTTCATTTCACGAATGGGGAAATCAATGTAGACAAAGTCCATTCTTTAAATTATATAAAAAAAATCCCTTACAATTATTAAGCGCTCGCTGTAAATTTCACAGTACGCGAGCAAGCTGCGTTCGATCCTCGCACAAATGAAATTGTTAATTGCAATTATAAGTGCTGATTTAACACGTGCTCAGCGGTTAAGAAAACCATCGTGAGGAAACCTGCATGTCTGAGAAATAAGAAATACATATATTGGAAGACATGTGAAGTTCGCCAACATGCATTGAGGCAATTTGGCAGACTATTCCTTGCCCTAAAGCCCTCTTAAATATGAGAGAAGGCCTGTGCCCAGCAGTGGGACGTATATAGGATGTAACTTGAACATAGATACGTACAGATCAAGCTAATATAAAGCGTTGAAATTGGATCAGTAGCTCGACGGCGCTCCAAATTCTCCATTCTCAAAATTCGCTCCAAAATAAATTACTTTTAGAAAATACTTCTTATATGATGTTTTTCTTTTAAAACTTTATAAAATGTTTATATTCGTTTATATGACCCTTTTTGAACTAGAAGTCTGCCTGTGTGTGCATGCAGTGCGTTTCTCAGTATTATAATTAAGGCTATTAGGCTGTACATTTACTGCTTAAAGTTTATAACAGGTGCTGCTTAATTAGAAAAGACAAATGTCAATTTATTTTTGAAAAAAAATGACCATTTCTCTGCCAATCGTTCTAAGCATAAATGGCTCACTAATACGGCAAAGGCTACTCCAGAATTTTACTAACACTATTTCCTATTGTAAATTCTAATTCTCCACTATATCGTAAAGATAACTTTAACTTTCCTGATCTATTTCCGCCCGTGAATCTCTTCCTTCTAACGCCCTTAAGGTTAAGTATTCCAGAAAATTTCACAGTTCAGGTTGTTCTCTTCTGGAACGCCTTACCGTAGGAAGTAACGAATAAGCTTTTGTTCAAAAGATGGGTGCGACAACGTTATTTAGAGATAAACCACAATTAATTGATTTCCCCCATTTTTTACATGTATACAGGGTATTTTTGGAACGCTCCCGAAAACTAAGACAGGCGACAGCACCAAGTATACCTTTGATCATGGGTTACAAATAAAGTCGATCCTGATGAAAAAAAAATCATCTTTTAACAACGTTTTATTAGCTTTATTCACGCGCCATCATGTTAGTACAGCTAAATGAAACGATAATTTCATAAAAAATATCATGAAAATACTGAAACATAAAACCAGCAGTGGAAACTGAATTGATATCACCTGACTAATGGAGGTTAATGTACGCGCGAACGGTGAAAAACAAACGCTGGCCTTGAACTTGGGCACTGAGCGATTTATCACATATTAGTACGAAAGGCGCGCGACGGGGGAACAATCCGCCAGTATTAGTGTGCCTGCATGCTATTGGTTCCCGCGCTTTGTTCGCTCCAAAAATACAGTCGCATACACAGCTTACTTTGCGACTCGCGACGATGTTTTAAAAAGGAAGGAAAGAAAATTATTTATATCCATTCTTTTATGACTAAACTAGTGATCGAAAAGGTAAATATGATAGGAGAAGGTGAATGGGGAAAATTGTGCAGTAAAGTTAAAAGTGTGGAGGAAGAATACCGAAAAAATTACCATGTGATCGACCTGATGACGGAAGCTCAAGCGAAGATGAAAGTGATGATGAAGTAGCATCCAGTAACACCAACACACCATTAACATCTGGCTTCCATGTGACCCAAGACGTCATAATGGACGGCGTGTTACCCTTAGCTAAAGTTTTCTTGTGTAGTGTTATACTACTTACGTATAATTTTACATTATTTTAAATTCATTTTTCCATTCTGTTTCGATTTTCTGCATTCACCTCAAAACTGGATATTTTACATCACCTTTATTTCCATAGGATCCTGTAACGATTTTAAACCATAAGAACACAATAACAAATCATTTCTACTTCGTATTTTCACATTATCAGCACTTTTAAATTGGTGTCAATGGAGTCTACCTTTTTTCGATCTTTTAACTAGTTTTCCGTAACTCTACAATCTTGGGCTTTGTGTGGGCAGCTGCGCTACCTTTTTTCCTATATCAATAATATCTCATTTTCCACTTAAATCTTACCGTTTTCTTATTATAAACCAAAAACAAAAATTTGACATGTTTTGTCTTTCTTATTTATATCGTTTCCATGGTAATTATATTCAAATTTGCTACCGATCTGTTATTCCTATTTCGATAATTCCACATAAATCCTCTTTTCTCTTGACCATTTACAAAAAATTTGCGTATAATTTAAATAATTTTTCCGTTCTCTCTAGAAAGGTATAAAAGCCGAACAATCGGTGAAGAAAGGCAGTCTCGCTTCAGTTCGCGAATCGGAAGTATCTCCTAAAGGCCTTATCCCGGGGCCGCACTGCCCCGGGATCCTGCAAGCCTCCACCTACACGTGAAGTCTTCGGCGAAGCCTTCTTCAAACGCGGAGCCGTACCACTCCGGATTCCTACAAGTATCCATCTACCTCGGAAGTCGCTTCGAGACTACTACAAGCGCGGGGGCCACACTACTCCGGGCGCTACGACTACTTACTCCAGGCGCCGAGTGCACCTACCGCCGGCGCTACCTTTGGGCGCTGCAACTGCTGGCTCTAAGCGTTGCGCGCCCCTTCTCCAGGCGCTACGTGCGCCGGCTCCGGACGCTGCGTGTACTGGCTCCAGGCGCTGCGCGCCGTCGCTGCTAAGAAACCTACCTCTACAAGCGCAAACGGCGTGTGCTGGCTTCAGGCGCTGCGTGCCGTCGCTGCTAAGAAACCTACCTCTACAAACGCAACGTGTGTCGCTTCGACTTTTAGGCCCCACTACAACACTATATTCCCCTATTCTCTCACCTTTATTTTTTTTATAATCTAATTGTACTCTCACTTCATTCATCATCATCCTCATTTCATTTTTTTATAAAATTGTAAATACCTTTTATAAATTTAAATATATTGTTTTCTGGCTCTACTTTTGTTGTTTTGTTGTACTTAGGTTAGGTTCTATTTTTTTTAATTGTCGCTTCACGACATTTGGCGCCCAACGTAAAAGTCCTCTTTCTCTCTTAATTCTTCACCTTTACTGCGCCTTGTCCATTCCCTTTTGATTTAATTGCTCTCCCTTTCGTTCTTAACTCATTATTCATCATTCATTTATTCATCCTTTTCATAAGTACCTTCCAAATTCTAAAACAACACTTCATCTAGTGTTTCAACTTATCTGGCTTATATTTAGACCTACATTTAACACTTCACTTACATTCATCACTTTAATATTTTTATTCTAGAACAAAACTTCATCTAGTTTTTCAACTTATCTAGATTATATTTAGACCTACATTCAACACTTCACTTACATTCATCACCTTAATATTTTTATTCTAGGTAACTTAAAGAGGTATAACTTTTCAATTAAATCTTTATTTCTTAAACTTAACTTTGAACTTTACACTTTATATAAAATTGTTTTTCAAAGCTGAAGCGAGACGATTCATAACTTTTCTAAGCATTTACTAACTGTTAATTTGTATATATGTATAAATATCTAAACATTTATTAACTGCTAATTTGTATATATGTATAAATATCACATTTAATTTGTATATATGTATAAATATCACCATCATTTTCACCTTGTTATTATTTCTTTTAATTTGTTTGTTTGTTTGGTAGGTTAATCTTCACTTCTTATTATTTCAGACACATCTCGCTAGTGATGTTGCTGATCTCTGGCTTTGAGCCCTACCGCTCTGGCCGTTCTTTATCTTTACTTAAGTCATAGCGACTAAATCTTGCTTAAGATTGATTTCTTTATCTTTATCTTCACTTGGGAGCGGCTGACTACTCCCTTAATAATTTTTTCTTCACGCAGGAGCGGATGACAACTCCTTAAATAAGCCTGAATGTCCTTTCGAAAACACACTTTTAAGAGTGGTGTTTCTTCGACTAATTTTTTTTTTCCACGCAGGAGCGGATGACTACTCCTTAAATAAGCCTTAATGTCGTTTCGAAAACACACTTTTAGAGTGGTAGTCATTGAATGTGAACTCCACCCTTACCTGAATGGCAGATGATGTATGTAAGAGATAGTATATCTGATTTTGCCTGGTGATATCTGTTTCTGCAAAGCTGTGTTTTTATGGTTTATTTTAGAATGTATACATCAAAATTTTTGCTGAGTCAAAAATTTTCCAGGGTCGGGGGGAAAATGTAGTGTTATACTACTTACGTATCATTTTACATTATTTTAAATTCATTTTTCCATTCTGTTTCGATTTTCTGCATTCACCTCAAAACTGGATATTTTACATCACCTTTATTTCCATAGGATCCTGTAACGATTTTAAACCATAAGAACACAAGAACAAATCATTTCTACTTCGTATTTTCACATTATCAGCACTTTTAAATTGGTGTCAATGGAGTCTACCTTTTTTCGATCTTTTAACTAGTTTTCCGTAACTCTACAATCTTGGGCTTTGTGTGGGCAGCTGCGCTACCTTTTTTCCTATATCAATAATATCTCATTTTCCACTTAAATCTTACCGTTTTCTTATTATAAACCAAAAACAAAAATTTGACATGTTTTGTCTTTCTTATTTATATCGTTTCCATGGTAATTATATTCAAATTTGCTACCGATCTGTTATTCCTATTTCGATAATTCCACATTAATCCTCTTTTCTCTTGACCATTTACAAAAAATTTGCGTATAATTTAAATAATTTTTCCGTTCTCTCTAGAAAGGTATAAAAGCCGAACAATCGGTGAAGAAAGGCAGTCTCGCTTCAGTTCGCGAATTGGAAGTATCTCCTAAAGGCCTTATCCCGGGGCCGCACTGCCCCGGGATCCTGCAAGCCTCCACCTACACGTGAAGTCTTCGGCGAAGCCTTCTTCAAACGCGGAGCCGCACCACTCCGGATTCCTACAAGCCTCCATCTACCTCGGAAGTCGCTTCGAGACTACTACAAGCGCGGGGGCCACACTACTCCGGGCGCTACGACTACTTACTCCAGGCGCCGAGTGCACCTACCGCCGGCGCTACCTTTGGGCGCTGCAACTGCTGGCTCTAAGCGTTGCGCGCCCCTTCTCCAGGCGCTACGTGCGCCGGCTCCGGACGCTGCGTGTACTGGCTCCAGGCGCTGCGCGCCGTCGCTGCTAAGAAACCTACCTCTACAAGCGCAAACGGCGTGTGCTGGCTTCAGGCGCTGCGTGCCGTCGCTGCTAAGAAACCTACCTCTACAAACGCAACGTGTGTCGCTTCGACTTTTAGGCCCCACTACAACACTATATTCCCCTATTCTCTCACCTTTATTTTTTTTATAATCTAATTGTACTCTCACTTCATTCATCATCATCCTCATTTCATTTTTTTATAAAATTGTAAATACCTTTTATAAATTTAAATATATTGTTTTCTGGCTCTACTTTTGTTGTTTTGTTGTACTTAGGTTAGGTTCTATTTTTTTTAATTGTCGCTTCACGACACTTGTTACAAACTACTTTATATTTTACGATAGAAATAACAAATAATGCTCATGTAAACATTATCCATTTTTAATTCCCACCTCTTCCAAAATTCTAAGTAGCTAGTAAAACACCTATTATGATTCTACATTAAAACAATTAATTACTATAATATTATAAAACAATAGCCCAATACCATGTAGTACTTTAGAACGCGACTGTACCCACACCCCCTCCGCTATCGACCTGTATCTAGCTCGGTACGTAAGAAAAAAGGGCGCATCTAACAATTTATGAATAAATGAGTTAAATATACCATTCGATTCATGATAAGAAGGCGCATCTACTTTTTTTTTTAATATTCACAAATATCAATATTTTAGAAATTATCGTAAGAATTTTAGACGTAACTGTTGATCACAGATGACTTTTTTTAGTAGAAAAGACTTATACAAATTCAACTTAAAAGAAAAGACTTATTTAACCAGTTGCTACGTCATCTTTAACAATATTTGCATCGATTACTTAAATTTCAATTATTCTTGGTCTTGTCTTGTTATTCTATATCTTATTATTAAGAGCTTATATCTTATTGTTAAGAGCTGGTGTTTCACATGTGGTACCATATAAATTTGATCGAGGTCAGAGCAATAGTTTTTGAGTTATCCTTAATTATTTATATTAAAGTCGGTTGTACAAAATTTTTAATTTTTAATTATTATCGTAGTAAGTCTTGTATGATATCCCCTTTAAAATCATTACTCAAGAGTTGCGGGTTGTTATTTTTTGTGTCTCACTACCAATGCTTTTCTAATATTTACTAAAAAAAAAAGTAGTAAATTACTATTAGCGTCCTTTCAACTTCAAATGACCTTTCCAAAATATGTAAAATTGTTAAATGAATGGCAGTATTTTTTTTAATTTATTAGGTTGGAAAGACGCAAATAGTTATATGCGTCTTTCCTTCGATGTTTTTGTGATGCCAGGTGTATTTTTTAAGCAAAGATGAAAAGGAAAATTCGTTTTATTTAAATAAATAAACAAATTATCAAAAAATTTGTTCGTCCTTAAAATCTTCATGTCTCTACGTATATATTTCAATTTTCATATAGATACCTTTTAATATACTTTAGACACAGGGTCTGAAAGAAAAATTCATCAATTTATTTTTTATTTCCATTTTACGTTTTTGTTAGTTGCGTCCTTCTTTATGTAACCCGACGACGGCAGAATGTAACCCGGCCGGCTCGTGTCGCCTCACGCTGTGACGCAGTAGACAAAGAGTATAATAACTGTCCTAGCAGTAGGTTTCAGTTTTGTTGGGGTTCGTTATTAATTGTAGTTTTTGAAACAGTTCCGTGTTGATTTTGTACACGCGTGCGCGAGCGACAGCTCAATCGTATTGTTATTACTTGTGATTACGTGTTGGTATTATTCCTGTTGTTACGTTTTTTGTTTTAATAATGCTTAACGCGTACTTTTATAGTGATTGTGAATACAGCAACATGTTATCCGAACCCAGGTACACGAAGTATCGCCAAATAAATTGTTAAGACGTCGGGATGGAACAATTGTGTCATAAGTACTGTGCAGTGCACAAAGTGTTGAAGCGTAACCGAATGCGCCCATACAAATTGCACAAAGTGCAAGCTTTAGTTCCCGGCGATCACGTCCGCCGACGAGTTTTCTGCCGTTGGTTATTATACCAGCGACAACGTGTGCCTGGTTCCATTGAGCACATTATCTGGACGGATGAGTCGACATTTACCAGAAACGGCCTGTGGAACCGAAGAAATACACACGTGTATTCAGAGGTTAACCCGCACGCTGTTCGACAAACCGGGCACCAAACCCTATGGTCGGTTAACGTATGGGCAGGTTTATTTAAGGATCAGGCTTAGCTTTCCATTGACGTCAGTGGAGTTTGGTTTTGATACGTATTTTTACAGAGAGATTACACTATTATAAGCACACACACAAAGTCTCAATATACGGAAACGCGTAATTTTTGAGAAAAGAATAATTGAAAATCAATAATTCTTGCAATGTTTATGTCTAATCTGCTAATAAACTGGCGCCATTTCGTAATGTCATTGTCGACGTCAATAGGGATGTCGATTCTTTCCGAAAAAGGTCGATTTTTAAATCGATTCAAATCGTAAGCTGATGTATCGGTTCACAAAAAATCGATTTCTAAAATATCTATATTTTTTTAATGTTTCTATTTATAATGTAAATATAAACCCATTTTATGAAAAACAAGAAAGATACCATGATAAATGATCTCTTATTGAAATTTGTTTTATTTAACAGTACCTATTAGGGCAGATAACAAATAAAATAGGTTAGGTTCAACTTATGTCAAAGAACCGAATTGATTGACCCCGACTCCGCCTGGTACGAGTCTGTCCTACCCCTAGAGTGGTTTTATAGAGCCGGAGGCGCGTAGGGGGAGCAGCCTCCGCCTGCTGTAACAAATCGTAGGCATCGGACGAGCCGGAGCGGCTGTGGCTGGTCGCCGAAGGCGACCAACAAGCCGAAGCTGCGGAGGCGAGGAGGGATGCCTGCGATTTGTTACGCTAAGGCGTAGAGGTTGCTCTTCCCGCAGCGCCGGAGACGTAGCAGTCTCAAAATAGATACAGAAATCCTTATGAATCAGTCCCCTTATTTTTTTATGATGAAGGGGATTTTTTTCTCATAAGATGGATTTATATTTACATTATAAATGCATACATGAAAAAAATATCGATATTTTAGAAATCGATTTTTTGGGAATCGATACATCAGCTTACAATTCGAATCTATTTAAAAAATCAATCTTTTTCGGAAAGAATCGACATCCCTATTGACGTCGACAATGACATTACAAAATGGCGCCAGTTTAGTAGCAGATTAGACATAAACATTGCAAGAATAATTGATTTTCAACTATTCTTTTCTCAAAAATTACGCTTTTCCGTATATTGAGACTTTGAGTGTGTGCTTATAATAGTGTAATCTTTCTGTAAAAATACGTATCAACACCAAACTCCACTGACGTCAATGGAAAGTCGTACCAAGGATCGCATACTGGGACCAGTGTTTCTGCCACAGCGACTGAACAGACAGCGATACCATGTCGTGAGGTTCGTCCGTGAGCGCCTCAATGAGCTATTTGATGATCGCTGGATCGGCAGACTAGGACCACACGCTTGGCCACCTCGCTCACCAGATCTGACCCCGTTAGACTTCTTTTTGGTATGTGAAAGAAAGGGTTTTTAATCGTGAGTGTGATAGTGCTGACAAAATGCGCCAAAGGATCGTGGATGCTTTCGAGAAACTATGTACGGACTGTGTCGAAGACCACACGATGATGCCCCGCCTGCACCCAAATCTACCTTGAAATGAATGGAGCACAATTTGAGCTGCATCTCATAAGACCACGGAGGATTTAGAGCGGTAAGCTGTTTCATAACTATTTTTTTTAAAACACTACAATAACTTAGTACTGAACCAATCTGAATAGGTACATAACTGAATACATGAGAATAATAAACATACCTACACGATGAATAAAAACGCATGACTCCAACCTTGGTTACATTTCATTTAAGTATTTTTTCATTAGCGTATGTAGTGGTATGGCCCGCTAGTTGCGGGCCGCGCGAATTTGCGTTCGCGAGTACATTGACCTTTAGTCAGGTGATACAATTCAGTCATTCCACTGCTGGTTTTATGTTTCAGTATTTTCATGATATTTTTTATGAAATTATCGTTTCATTTAGCTGTACTAACATGATGGCGCGTGAATAAAGCTAATAAAACGTTGTTAAAAGATGATTTTTTTTTCATCAGGATCGAATTTATTTGTGACCCATGATCAAAGGTATACTTGGTGCTGTCGCCTGTCTTAGTTTTCGGGAGCGTTCCAAAAATACCCTGTATATGTGTGTGTATGTATGTAAATTAAATGTTTAAAGTGGGTAACTAAAAAAACCTAGTAATCTATACATATAATAAATCTGTAGAAACGTCGTGTCTGTAATTTTAATATTTTATGAAAAAAACAATCTAGGGGACTAAATAAAGGGCACTGAAGCCAAATTAGTGGCTTTTAGAATTTTTGTCTATCTGCCTGTCTGTGTATTCCCGATTCACGCAAAAGCTACTGGACAGATTTCCATGAAATAGTTATATAATATAACTCCAGTGTAGGTAGTTAGGGACTCGAGGCAACTTAAAGGCTACTTTTTATTCGATTGCCGAACTTCAAAAAAGGAGGGTTAAGTATTTTCCTACCTGAAGATTTTAATTTCTATTTCTATTTTATTGATAATTGATGTGTTTTTAAATAAATAACATATTGAATAAAACTATTTTTACGGATTTTATCGCGTTTAATTAACTTATTTTATATAAAATAAAATAGCGATAAAATCCGTAAAAATAGTTTTATTCAATGTGTAGTGTTCGCGTAAATATAAGAAATCATTAAATAACATATTTATAAATACATCCTTAAATAAGTTTTAACCATTGCGTAATAATTTGAATTGCGCCGATAATGCACGTTTCACTTTATCGGAACAGTGCCATTTAAGGTGAAACTCAAAAAGTGTAACATTTTACCTCCAGTTACTAATAAATAAAATTAAAATAAATAACTTACATTTAATGTTTAAATAATTTCATTCTTAATAAATTGAATAATATAGCGTTCATTTTTCAGTTCTTTCGTTATTTCATTTTAGTAAGAATTAATAAAGTTTAAAGTAACTAATTACTACTTTAATAGATAATAATGACATCTATCGAAAATCAAAAAAATAAGATGTTTCTGAGTTTGATTTTTTTTATACAGAGGGGGCAAACGACATGCGGCTCACCTGATGGTAAGTTACTACCGCCGCCCATGAACAACCGCAACACCAGGGGAATTGCAGATGCGTTGCCGGCCTTTTAGAAAGGTGTAAGCTCTTTTCTTGAAGGTACTTAAGTCGTATCGGTCCGGAAAAATCGCTGGTGTTAATTGATTCCACAAGGAAGTTGTGCGAGGAAGAAAACATCTTCTAAATCGCACAGCGGTGGACCGCCAATCATCCAGATGGTATGGATGGTAACGCGAGTTTTGTCGCGATGTGCGATGGTGAAATTGAGCGGCTGGAATTAGTCCGAACAATTCCTCAGAGCACTCCCCGTGATAGATGCGATAAAATACGCAAAGAGATGCAACATCTCTACGCAGTGCCAGTGTATCGAGCCGATCAAAAAGAACTCGGTCGTCGACGATTCGAACCGCTCTGTGCTGGATATGGTCAAGTGGAAGGAGCTGGCACTGGAGGGCCCCGGCCCAGAGATGAGAACAGTATTCTACGTGAGGCCGAACTTGCGCTTTGTAAAGTTGCAAGCGATGTGCCGGTATGAAATACTGTCTCGCTCTGCTGAGCACGCCAAGCTTTTTAGAGGCCAATTTGGCCTTCCCTTCCAACGGACCACGAAACTGCACATTATTCGATATGCAGCAAGGGGAGTGCCTTGAAACTGAGGAGATACGACAAAGGGGTTCTTTTTAGCGGTAAACGTGCAAACTTGTGTCTTCTGGGGATTGAACTGGACTAGATTTAGTCGCCCCCAATCCGAGACTTTGTTAAGCTAACACTCGACTTCAGACACAAGTTTGTCCTGGTACTCGGCGACGTTTTCCCGAGAAATATTGGCACGACCGGTATATAAGGCATCACCAGTGCTGTCGTCTGCATAGCAATGAATGTTACTGGTTTGCAACATATCAACATAACAATATGCGGGGCAGCCTGAGCACCCACGCTCAGGAGTGGAGTAGTTTGGTCGTGGATGATTTTTTTTATAGGATAGGGTGACAAACGAGCACACAGTCCACCTGATGGTAAGTGTTTGCTGTAGTATATAGACATCTACATTTATCCTCGTTTGTGAATCAAAATGCAGATGCGTTGTCACGCGTGAGGACTAAGATGGAACGCCTCTTTTCCAGTAAAATGGGTCTCCGGTTCTCTACACTCACCATACGAAACACAGCAGTGTTAAAAGCCGATATTGTGAAATGGCTGAATGACAATAATATTGTTGCTGACATGTCCATGTTAAAAGTTGAGCTGCTGCATTTGTTTGCTATAAATAAGCCAGCTAGACCAAAATACGTATTGGACGAAATGGCTAAGGAAGCCGGACACAATGTAATTCGCCTTCCACCCTACCATTGTCAATGCAATGCCATAGAATTGATTTAGGCGCAAATTAAAGGCAAGAATTTAAACAATTCTTTTTTATAATTTATTTTTACCTATTTTAACATTTGATCTTATTTATGCGGCTCGTAAAAATACCAGCCCACCGTTTACTGCAAACAAAATGCTGTCATTGTTGCAAGAAGCTTGTGATAGTGTTACTAGTGAATTGAGAAAGTGTGGTTTTACGAACAAAAAATTAGATTTTCGCTGATTGGGACAGAGACATACATATCGATGCCGTCATAGATAACCAAATTATAATAAATACAGGTGATTCTACAGACGATGATGAGGGTGATGACGACGATGTCGACCATGAAATATCGACTTCGGCTAGTGATGATGAATATGTTCCATCTTGATAAAAATATCATGTAATATTATCTAATTAAAATTAAAAAAAAAACAGTTTTATAAATTTTAATTTGATGCTAATCCTTTTTCTGTCAATACGATTTTAATTTGTTCGTTATAGTAATAGAAAATCAATATCGTCAAGTATCGACTATAGCGGTACTTTACTAGTACTTGCTTATTGACATCTGTCAAATGGGACTTCATAATTGGAAGAGAGTATAGAGAGTACATTTTTTGTTTTCATAGTTTTAGTCCCAGAATAGCGCCATTTACTTACTGCTAAATAAACAAATAATAAATAACTGATGAAATTAAAGAGAATTCTAATGAATACTCTTATTGTTCCAGCATCAAAAATTGTCAGACTTAAAATATCCAAACCGGAGTCGGGATGATTTATCACAATTGTCACTTTTACTGTGTACACAAAACTGTAATTAAGACAGAATGTCTTCAGTTGAATATGTTGGGTGTCTCTCAGCATGGCAATATTTCACCAACTTATTTTTGTATCAAGTCCAATGTAAGTAATTGAATATTTTTTTTATAGGATAGGGTGACAAACGAGAACACAGTCCACCTGATTGTAAGTGGCCACTGCGACCCATAGACATCTACATCTATCCTCAATAAAGACTCAAGATGCAGATGCGTTGTCACCCGTGAGGAATAAGATGGAATGCCTCTTTGCCAGTAAAAAGGGTCTCCGGTTCTCTACACTCACCATACGAAACACAGCAGCGTTAAGCTGCTATTTTACGCTGGTTTTCTGTGAGAGCGTGGTCCTTCCCCAGTCGAGCCGACCCATTCGTGCTACAACTATACCACTAATATAGTTGCAGCATGGCTCTACCACGTATAGCCTGTACAAAAAGATTAAGTGGACTGTAAGATTTTCATCTTTAAATGATGGAATAGTTTGAATGACTAATTACTAAGAAGACGGGGTTGACAATAGTACAAAAGCTTCTTTTCAGTTTTATAAGTTTTATTTAAGCAAATGCGAAAGCCGTGTGGCACTCCGTAAGATTTCAAAGCACAGGAACAAGAGTGTTCGATTCCCGCGAGGACTAATGAAACTGGTAAGGAAATTTTATTTGCTTATTTTCCACGTGCTCAGTGAAGTGGTAAAGAAAAACTTAGCAATGAAGCCTTGATGTCTAAGTAGTTTTAAAAAAATGCGTGAGTGTCGAAGAATACTGGGTTGGAACGAAGTACCTTGCGTAGTATATTATTATTGATAAACGTAGGTATTATATTATTGATTAACAAATACAAATAAATGAATTACTAGCCTCTATTAAAATGAAGCGTCATTTGAAATAAAATAATATTTCTTTCATGGCAAGATAAGAAAATGTGTGAGGGAGATGGATATTATTCCATCTCATTTCCTTATTTCGCTGCCAAGGCTGTCTACACAAGGGTTAGTGACGAAAAAATCTTACACTTTTTGTCATTTAGCTCCCATTCGCCAAACCCGTACCGTCCGATAAGGAACTTCGTTCCAAAAATTGTGAACATGTGAAACCACTATTTTGCACATGGCTTATTAGCAGCCCTGTGTACAGTCGTAAGACGTATGTAAGCTGCTTCTTTACTTTTTTTTTATTTTCAATGAGACTTATAAAACAGTTTGTCATATATCAAGATAGCTTTCATATTTTCAGACATACCTAACTTTGACGGCTCCGTGGTGCAGTGGCTTAGCAATCAGTTGTTGCGCTGGGGGCCGCGGCTTCGAATCCCGCACGGAACAAGTACTTGTATGGGCTAAAAATAATTGTTCCGGGTCTGGATGTTTGTCCTTGTGCAATATATGTTTGTAAACTGCCTCCACGACACAGGAGAAAATCCCAGTGTGGGGGTAACGTTTTTTAAAAAAAAATTTAAAAAATTGAGATTTTTGTGACAGTCCCGGTTTCGTAGCTGACATAAGTAAATGAACAGGCTTATGCGAGAAAGTACTATAATTATCAAAGACAGTAAATTTTAAATGCATGTTTATTTTTATTTTAACTATGTGTAGAACTGCATTGATAGAATCTTGAAGGTTATATGGTAATCGAGCTGATCCAAACGTAAATTTCGTAGTAAGTAAGGAACCCAATTTCGATCCGCAACGACACCACCCATACTTTAATTGCTATTTAAAGTTTCGATTTACCACGTTCTCAGAGATTAAGGCAAATATCGCGAGGAAACCTGCATATTTGAAAAGTTAAAAAAATATTTCGGAAATATTTTTAGGTACACTTATGTGAAGTCAGTCAACCCGCGTTGGAGTCAACTCAATCAACGCTTTTTTGTCCTAAAACTCGCTGCGGCCTATCCCCAGTAGTGGGATGTATGTATGCTGCTACTTTTTTACTTTTAATAGGACTATCCACTGCTGATCATAGGCTACTCCTATTGTTTGTCAAATAGGCCGGATATTTGCAGTAGTAGCCACGCTTGGCAAGTGGGTTGGCAATCGCAGCTTTTTATTACACCGCATTGCTATCAAGAAGATGCTGCCATCCACCTGCTGTTTCAGTTTCCCTTCTGTCGCCTCTTACGACACCTACGAGACGAAATGTGGTATTTGTTTTTATTTCGCCGCCTCTACATTGTTAATATATTTCTACTCCCGTTCATCATTTCGATTCCCTCCATAGATTACGAAATAAGTTGAAAGCTATAATCAGAAAAATGCTTCTGCCCATTCTCTATATTTTTACTCCCATTTATGAATATAGTTCCTCTCACACGTTCATCGTGAATAGAACTACATTTATGAAGTTTAAACTTTAATTGGAGTAAAGTTAATGGTATTTATAAATTGAAACCAACGCGAGCGAAGCCGCGGGTAAAAAGCTAGTAATCTATAAATGTTTGATTTTTATTACACTTTATTTTTATAAGAGTAATCATGCTAATAATATTATATTCTCAACTATTTTTCTTGCAAATAGTTTTCGTAAGGTCTACTTAATTTAATAAAGTAAAAGAAAAATATCCAATTTTGTGAACACGTTGTCACTTTCTTAAAATATAAACGTAGATTAATTGCCTTATATTTACCTGGAATTTGATTCTTAAAATGTTCGTGACATGTTCTTATTTAAAAATTTAAGACTATTTGTTGTTGAAGAAAATGGAATTAATACAAAAAAGTGTACGAAATAAGTATTAAAAGACCTACAATTTAATGCATACATTCATACATAAACTCTAACGCTTGTTACTCACAGGGGCAGGCAGAGACTACCGATTTACATTTGGCACGATCCAAGGTTTATAAGCGAGTAACAGTAGACTGATACAAAGCCGTTGTAGTCCTATTGTATTGGGGAAAAGGATCACAGTAGGACTGTAAAACTTACCATGGAATCAAACTGCCGTCAGAATAAATGTACCATTTTGTAAAAACTGTTAATACGTTAAAAATTATGCTTAAATTTATTTATTTAAGTTTTCATCTCAGAAAGTGTAAAAAGCATTCAAGATGTTTTAATATCGGCGAGATAAGGACCGACAGGTCATACATGAATATTCAGATTAGTGAAATGTAGCTCAAAACTAAAGTTGACGTACACAAGCGATACTTACTTATTATCATAAATTGAAGAAAGTGAAATATATATTTTTCTTTCTTACAAATATTTTATGAAATGTTATGAATAAAATTTTGTGCCGAGGAACGAATAATGTAATATTTATCAAGTCAACCAGTTTATCTACAGTGTTACGAGTATACAATTTACAAGCGTCAGATGATATGGAATAGACTTTTTTCACGATATTGGCGTTTATTTCCATTCATTTCAATAATAATGAAAAGCTGGTTTGCATCTTATCGAATAAGAAAAAACAGGTGACTTGATTATATAAAATTTATATTAAGAATAATTAGTTTTTCTTAATATCTTTTGCCATATTCCAGTTCCATGTTTTCACATTAAGTATCTTAAGATTATTTTCTGAACATTTTCCCAAAAGTAGAGGTTACTAAGTAATAATAAGCGAAATGGTGGAAAAATGAATTTTAATTTTTATATATACTGTCTGGTTCAGTTTCTCGAGTCAATGGTGTCTGTTTGATTCAAGTATATCTAATGTTTGATTCTTTTTAACATAAAAAATAAGGATTAAAATGTTTAAGTTTTCATTTGCGTAGTATTAACTAACCTATTTAAGTTTTATTTGCATAGTCCACATTTGCATGCTGTGGCAGCCTATAATAAAGATGACGCTTAGCTTTACTTTGATATTCATGTTACTTTAAATTCCATGTATTAGTGTTCGTCTTGTTGGTGTCCTTTTAAATAAATAAATAACGTTCAGCCTAAGCAAACAAGCATAGGCTATAAGTGGTTTTTTATAGAAATTCTTTTTGGTTTTAACAGTGTCTGCAATGTAATGCAATATCTAAATCTGTGCATTTTGGGCAGCTGTTTTTATGATGTATTGTTTTTAACAATAAAATTATATTTTTATGTCCTATTACATATCTTGTCTTTCGTTATCGTCGTTATCTGCTATTACATGAGTAATATGGAACACTTCTTGGCTAAACGTGGTGAAGATTTGCGCAAAATGGCTGATGGCAAACTAAAGCTATGTTAAGTAGTTGACTGTTAGAGATCACCACCACTGATCTTTAGTTCCCTGTGTCCATCAACTTCCTGCACACTCAAAATTTTTAGTAAATAATTGCTTACTTTAACTACTTGTTTAATTTAAAAATTCTCATGTCTGTTAGACTATTAAATGAAAGACGCGTGGGCTGACAGATTCATGGTCCCTCAGGAATAAAATCGATAAATGTCCTTCAATCATACCAATATTAGAGTATTAAATAAAACTTAATGTGTGTTACATTGATCATGAGCTGTGAAGATCCAAGTGAGATTGCACGCTCATGAAATTATTGTATTGTCATTGGTTCTTAATAGATCTGAACATTTTCTTCAGATTATTCAAATGTGCCGGCAACGGGTGAAAACTGAATTATAAAAATTTCATTGAACTCATACCTACACACAACAAGCTAACAAAAGTGTGTAAAATACAAGACCTGCTAAAATAGGCTTATAGGTTTGATGTCAAATGTAGTTACACTGTTTTTTATTGTAGGTATTTTGGTTATTTTAGTCGTATCACTAAAAGAAAAACTTACTGACTTCTTAGTTACAGTTGTTACAATTTGTTTAGAAGACAGAGTTCTATATATATTCGTTAAAAGATTTATGGAAAAATAAAGAATGTATTTGTGTATTGATGTTTATTTAAGCAAACTGTGTTGAATAAATAAAAGGAAATACCTATGTAAGAAAAAATAACGGCTAAAGAAAAAAATTAAAGGCAATTGTACCAAACAGATATTTAAAATATAAAGTTGATTAAAGATTTTCTTAGTATACAATTTTAGATTCAAAATATTTTACACCTTGTTATAAGAAAAACATCAATGAAAATTCCAATAAAGCTTAACGACAACAATGTCGCGTTAAGCTCATTGAAATGGGGAGAGGCTAACGAAATCTCACACGTTTTGTATTTCGCTTCGTTAGGGGTACCCTTCATTAGTAAATTATTTATATGGGTTTCTTCGGTTTCAATTTACTTTTCCTTTATTTATTTTTCTCTCTGCTAGAACCAAGGTAAAATACCAAGGTAGAGGACGGGCTGATGAAAAAAAAATTTATTAATTATTTTGTATGCGCTTGTTTATACCATAACCGTGACATTTTATCAAAATCCCACTGCTAAACACAAGCCTTCCCCGTAGATTGATTGATTTACTATAGTAGCCACGCTTGGTAAGCGTGTTGGCAGCCGCATTTTTTTATTAGGAAAACGCTACTGCCCATCTCCAGGTTTGATTCCCACTGTCATCTCTTACGACATCAACGGGATGATATGGGATAACGGATATTCCAAAACCGCCACCACATAGTCAGAGTGAGCAAATTCTTTTATTAACCGTGGCTAAGTCACATACGGCAAACCTCCAAAAGTCCTGATTTTAAGACTTGTCTTAGCGTCCTCACTCTCAGACTGTACTTTGTATACGATATATTAGTTTGTAGACAGTGGAAGGATTTTATTATGTGCTACCTCTCTATCTTTAGTATCCACATATGGTTAGAAGTTGGGCCCTGAACCAGACCCGTCTTCGGTGGCCGACAAGGTTAGTGCGTTGTGGATATCGTCGAAAAAAATTATAAATATAAAAATTACTATTCTAACTAGTATTCCAAATACAATTGATTGTACATTTGACTGTAAATTGGACATATGAAAATCGGATAAAGATATATTAAAGTGAAGAATTATACGTAAAATGTTTTGTTGTTCATTATAATACAAAGTGAGTTTATTAAGGGCTACATAAATCTATTGACAAAAAAATGTGGTATATTGAAAAGGTACAAAAGATGTTGGCTGTTATTTTAGACTGCGTTATTTATATAATTAAATAGTAATGTATGTTCATCATTACATCTTTCCATAGAAAAAAGAGTGATAAGCAAGCACAGCATTCACCTGATCATGAGTGAATGATCTGGACACCTCTCTAACACCCTCATTTTTAAGTACTCAATTAAGAATTAAAATGCAGATGCGCTGTCTTCCATGAGTGCTAAGATGCAATGCTTCGTTACAAGTAAAAAGTATTTCTGTACAATAAGTGTGCCAGACCAGCACACATTCCACCTAATTGTAAGGTCGAATGGTATCGGTGCTATGGCCCATACATCTACATTTTTATTCTCGACTAAGAAAAGAATTAAAATGCCGATACGTTGAGGAATAAGGGAATGCTTTGTTTCCTATGTCTCCGATTCTTTTCATTTAGCGCGCGTAACACGGCGCATTATGTTGCTATTTTACGATCATATTCTATGAGAGCGTGTCCCCGTCGAGCCGTCTTATAAAGACTACGTATATTAATCTTGTTTCATAACGAGTATTAAATAACAACCATAGTAATATATTTTCCTTTCTATATTGTTAAAATGATTAGTGAGTCTGATTAAAACAAATGTTTAAAACAACTACGGACGTGGCCCTTTCCCGTTGTAGGCAACATTATCCTTAACCGTTTCGCTTGGCAGGTGGGTTGGCAATCGCAGTGCCATACGTCTCACGCCATCGATGTTGCTGCCTATCTCCGGTCTGGGTATTTACGAGTGTCGTAAAAGAGATGATTATAGCGCCATCTATCGAAAGCCATAAGATGTTTCTGGTATTTCACACACAACAATCACGACACGAAATGGGGTGATAGATATCGCCGCAACGAATCAATACCTAAACCCTAAACTTAAACCTAGTCGGAACCTAAACCCACCTATATTCGCGCCACTTTGCAACTTCCGATTAACGCTTATGAGATTTGTTAATAGTTAGCCAATAAGAGTACTGCAAAGCCCATTTCCGGGATTCCTATCAACCGCCTTTTATGCCTAGCAACTCTTGTGTAAAACGGAGTTCTCACAATCTCGCAAGTCAGGAAACTAACCGCACCGCATATATCACTGCAACTATACAGGAATGCAGCAAGGAGCATGTCGCCGGGTCAGAAAATCCTGCAGATCATATCATATTTAGTAAAAATATCCCATAAAAAAGAGCAGTGCTGCCTGAGATACAAGCTTTTTGCTTAGTTCAAGAACCGATGCAAATGTATGTGTTTAAAAAAATCCTGAATAAAGAAATTATTATTTGGGTTATTTATATAGTTTTCTCATCTTGTTGGGCTATATAAATGAAAATGATTATTATCAATAAAATAGAATTAATACCTAAATAAAACCCAACCCGACCAAGTCCTTGGCAGGGGAGACCAAACGGCCGAGGGGAAAGGGAAAGAAACCGGGGGCAATGCGGGCAGATTCGAGGAGCACCGCCTTCTGCATTTGAGATTTTTTACTATTAATGCTCGATTCAAAAAAATGTCGATATAAATTTAATTAGTTAGCATTTATTTTAAGTTTTTTGTAAAATTTATTTAATTATTTTCGATTCTCACTCTGGACTTACCTATATTTGCGTTTGGGAAATTTGCAGATTGTGATGTTCAGGAGACACATACTTTCTATCCATTCTAACAGATCGACCGTGATAATGAGTGATGACGTGAGTCATAAAATAATGATTTACTAGCTTGAGTTTTTAACACATATTATAATTTAATTTTTTCATAACCATATCTTTATTTCCTTTTTAATGGAAAGAAGCCCGAATACCTTTACTCAAAAAGCAAATACTTCAAGTTTTTCTGATTATCGTCCTATTTCGAATCTTCACTTTCTTTCTTGAGAACACCTTGTTCAATATCGAAAAAGCCATTTTTACAAACAAAATCGTCCTCAGTCCTTTTCATCCGGTTTTAGGTCACGTACGGTCACACTAGGGCGCCGGCTTTGTTAAAGGTCACGAACGTCATCCGCCGCGTTGAATAATCATCAAATCATAGTATAGGAATTGCTGGATTTTAGCAATTCCTTCAATGTCCAGCATTGAAGTTGCTCATGATATTTTGATAGGTGAACAGCGTTCTCTTAACATACTAAAATGTTTATTAATAGTATTATTAATAAACGAATAGTATTTCATGTACTTTAAACTGCTATTGATGTGATCAGGTAACAGTTTTATCACTATTTCTGCTTTAAATAAATATTTCCATATTTATTTGATTACAACTAACTATTTAAAACTATTTAAAATAAATTATAATCGTTTAGCCTTATGAGTGCTTAAACAAAATAAGAATGTAGGCATTAATATGATACCTTTCAGGTAAACAGTAATTTATTTCTGCTTATTTTCGCCCATTAAACAACGTTCTTCGGATTCTATCCTATACATAAAGTAATATTTTGGCACAATCTATAGAGATATTTTCATGGCTTCACGTTCCAATATTGACACGTACGTTCAATCCGAAATTTAATGAAACCTCTATCACAAAACAATACGTAAAGATAAACAGTTCGTTTTCTAGATAATACTTGACTAGCGCTAACGAAATAAGACGTAAAATTGCTAGGTAATATTATTGGGTACATATTGTGATGAATTTAATTAAAAATGTGTTAGTTTCCCTACTTAAAGAGTTATATTCTCGTAGGCGGATTGGCGGTCGCAGTACCAGAACTCTCACACCTGACATTGTAGCCAAATCTCACAACTGACATGTACCAGTTTATTCCTGCATTTGTAGCAGTGTAATAAACACTTTACGAAAAGGAAAAAAACGTGCACCTAAACAAAGAACCAATTTTATTGTTATTATTAGATTGTTAAATAATTTTATGTAGTCAGTATACTCAGAATTTTTTAAATTAATAAGCAAGGAATAGTTTTTTTAGTTTTATCATTACATTTTGATTAAATTGATGAGGAATAATGTTAAATTTCAAATCGCTAGTAGTGTACCTGCTCGCTAAATAAAAATGAAAAACTATTATTTGTTTGTATTTTCTTTAATAAATTAAAACCAGATAAAATTCTGACCCCCTCTTGCTGAAATCACAGCTTGCATTCATCTGGGCATGCTAGCGAATATACTTCTTATGGTTTTTTGCGAAATACGTTCTCGTTTAACGGTTATCACATTCTTGAGCTCTCTGATGGTCTGCGAGGCTAGCTGTACTGATCTCACTTGTCGCTTCAGAATGTCCTAGATATGCTCTTTGGGATTTCAGCTTCGAGGACTTCGAGCTGGCCAATACAGACGACAAATTCCGACCTCTAGCCTATACGCTTACATATCTCTGGATTGATAAACGCGAGCGTTGCCATCCATAAGAATTGACTTTTCACTAAGAGCGGCCAATGCGGGTTGTACATGAGGAATTAGAACTTCGACTTCTGTCATGTATCGGTGTCCAGTCACTGAACCGTTTTCGGCAAAGACTAACTCCGTACGATACACCGAATTTATTCCTACCCAAAACATAACAGAGCTCTCACCATATCTTCAAATCATGCCTCTGCAAATCGTCCTTCTCGTATTTTTGTTCGTTGATAAATATCATAGTGTAAGAAACCATCACAAGAATTGATATTTATAAATGGCAAAAAAAGAGACTTTTATAGATTGTTGTTCCTTATCTAATCATCACTGCGATGATTTTAAATAATATAAACTTTATCATTTGTACCGATTTAAAAACAAGAACCATTGGAATGCTATAGATTTTGGTTTTCCTTTACTGCAAAGATGAAAATGATTTAAAGTTATTAAATCATTTTCATCTTTTGCGATATATCGCATTTTAATATTAATGCTAATTAGTTATGGTAGGTAATAGTAAAGTCCCTGATGGCAATCGTACTTTAATTATCTAGAAACTAATTGGTTTTAAATAAAATATTATCTTAATCCAAGATATGAATATGTCATCAAATGTTAAAAACTTTGCTGAAGCAGGGATGACAATATTCTATTAATTCAATTTTGTCTATTACAGCCTTTAAAAGCCCACTGCTGAAAATAAGCTTCCCCCATAGTTTGACTTATAGTGGGATTCCGTTTCGTATATGCAATATACTCCATTATATCTATTCAAACATTCAATCAGGTACTTACCTGACACCGTCATCCATTACAACCTATAAAAGTCCATTGCTGCACATAGGCCTCCTCAATTGTTTGCCTCATAGAAGAGATTTGCAACCGCAGATTTTCATTATTTTGTATTGTTATCAGGAAGATGCTGCTGCCTATCTCCCGTTTCAGTTTCCTTCTCTCGCCTCTTACGACACCCACGGGACGATATGGGGTAGTGGATATTCTTACATCGCCACTACTCGGTAGACGCACGCAGACGTTTTAAACAGTGGTAGAGCCACGCGGCAGCTTTTGCTATCGCACGGATGGGCCGGCTCGAACCGGGGTGGTACCACGACCTCACAGAATACCAGCGTGAAGTAGAGATTTACCTCTGCGTTTCACTTGGTGAGTGCAGGTGGCCGGAGGCCCTTTTTACTGGAAATGAGGCATTCCATCTTAGTCCTCACGGGTGACAACGCATCTGCATTTTGATTCGCAAACGAGGATAGATGTAGATGTCTATGGGCCGCAGCAACCACTTACCATCAGGTGGACTGTGTGCTCGTTTGTCACCCATATCCTATAAAAAAAAGACGCCGTCACCAGATTGATTTAAATATGAATGGGTTAATATTGAATACAAAATGCTTGATAAGAAACATAAAGTCGAAGAAACTACGCAGTACGTTATTGGAATTTTAAAACATATAAGCTATTAGCAATGTGCTTCTATTTTTCAGGGTAAAATAGAAAGTGTGCGGTCAAATTTAATAGGTAATTAATAAAAATAAATCTGTAAAGTTTCATCTATAAGGATAATACAAGGGTAAAAACATAGACATCTGTTTTTTTTATATTTTTAGAGTGATAATAACATATGTAAAGTATTATGTGTCTATATCTGTCCCTTACGGGTGTACGCGCATGTCAAATCTTTAGAATTCTTAACCTAGGCTCGAACCAGCGTAAAATAGCAGCTTAACGCTGCTGTGTTTCGTATGGTGAGTGTAGAGAACCGGAGACCCTTTTTACTGGCAAAGAGGCATTCCATCTTAGTCCTCACGGGTGACAACGCATCTGCATCTTGAGTCTTTATTGAGGATAGATGTAGATGTCTATGGGTCACAGTAACCACTTACCATCAGGTGGACTGTGTGCTCGTTTGTCACCCGATCCTATATAAAAAAAAAACCTATTATTTTTTTACGTGAAACAATTGATATCTTCTGTTAATATTAAAATTTATTTCATTTAAATAAACGTTGAGGTGTTTTGTTTTCAACAACGTTAATAATAAAATATTAATATGATTTTGTTTAATCATTAAACAAAAAAAAAGCAGTGGACGTTACGGGATGATGAAGTAGGAGAAAAATATATAATAATGAACAATTTTTAAAATTGGACCAAGGATATGAAGCAGTGTCAAAAACATGGGTACTACATATTATAGACAGTAAGATTGCACTTCCTTCCGTAGTAAGCAATCTCTCACCAGTTGTTATCAGCTCTAAGTGAGCGCAGGTCAGCCCATATCCAGTCGCTTAAGCGATGTTCGGGTCAACCAACTGGATGTCGGCCAGTTGCTCGACCTAAATATGCCCTTTATACCTTTACACTTCGATCCTCTTCCATCCATCCATTCTACATGAAAGAGCCACCGTATGCGATGTGATTTTATTCTTCCCATAATATATTATAAAATATTTTTTTGAGTCAAAATTACGAAATATTTCTTTCAGATGTGTACACACTGGCACATCGTTTTTGTACTAATGACTGTTTTAATACAAAAATAATAACTTCTCTGTGAAATTGTTTACCACCAGCGATTTTTCCGGACCGATACGACTTAGAGAATGTTAGAAACGAGCTTACTCCTTCTAAAAAGCCGGCAACGCACCTGCAATTCCCCTGGTGCTGCAGATGTTCATAGGCGGCGATCAGGTGAGCCGCATGCTCGTTTGCCCCCTTTTCTATAAAAGAAAATAAGGAAATTATATTTGTAAAATTAAAATTACAAGTGTTTTTTTATGTTAAATTTGGTTCGAATTCCGAGTTTTTCCGGACCACTGGCATTTCCCTTAACCACAGCAGAACTGTGAGAGTGTGGTCCTTCCACGGTTGAGCCGACACATTCCGGCTACAACTATAATATAGCTGCATCATGGCTCTACTACGTTTAACGTACCCGTACCACGTTCTCTCATCTATAAGAATGTGTAGCTGTCACTGAGCTGCATATTTTCAGGAGTGAACAAGATTTAATTGTGCCATCTATTGGAGATCGAAGAATCATCCTAGTATTTCTCTAGGTCAACAATTTTTAAATGAGCATTTACATTATTAGTCTACTACATTTATTTCGATATAAACTTAGTGTTACTGATTTTATTGTACAACTAGTGCGTGTTGCCAGTGATGATTTATGGCTCTGAGACGTGGTCCTACACTGCAGGCCGTATGAGGAAACTCAATGTCGCTCAGCGAGTTATGGAGGATGATGATGGAGGGCTATGCTCGCGGTTTCTCTGTGTGATAAACTTAGAAATTAGGATATTCGCAGTACAACCAGAGTGACTGATATAGCCAAACGGATTAGTAAGTTGAAGTGGCAACGGGCCGGCTATATAACCCGAACAACCGACAACTGATGGGGAAATAAAGTTTTTGAGTGGCACCCTCGCACTGGTAGGCGAAGTGTAGGGTGACCCCCCACCAGATGGAATGACGACCTGGTAAGACATGCAGGAAGTGGATGCAGGTGCATAAGGACCGTGCTTTGAGGCATTCCTTGGGGGTGGCCTATGTTCAGCAGTGGACTTATTAAGGGCTGTAATGATGATGATGATGATTACTGTTTTACTATATATACTATATACTTTTTTACTATATATTGCTGCAGCTAAATGGATGTTGTAGCACGAATATGTCATTTATACTACTACCATAATATAACTGCAACGTTCTATACCACGTATAAAATGTTCAGCATGGGACTATTGAAAGTTGTAATGAATAAATATGTAAATTGTGCACTTTGTTTGCTATAGCTGGATGCTGGAGCTGTTTTGAATTGTAAGAATGAAGTTTGCTTCAAAAAATTTGATGCTGACAGTAAACCAGACAGACTCTTAGGTAGAAGAGTCACCTTTAATATGTGGTAAATAGTTACCTTCAATATAACTGCAATTTATTATCACGTTAGCTAAATGTGATTAAATGTGTCAGAAGTCCCATATTAATAGGAGAGGTAAAAAATTAATTATTATTTTCCTGCTAGGTCTCATTTGTCTCTCCAAATGACAATCCAACCTACTCGCAGTGTTTGACTTATACGAATGTTACTCTCATGACAGGTTGATGACTGAAATAAGGAACAAATTATTCTATTTGAATAAAAGAGTCAAAATATTTCTTTTGGCTTTATTTAAAGTGAAAATGTAAGAATTTGAAATTAATTTTGTATATACAGAGACGGTGTAAGAAAATCCTGCACTCCATTTTGTCCGCGAATATCGTGGATATGTCAAGAAGAGAATGACTAAGGTAATTACTAGAAAATTAAGTGACTTCCGGGAGATACTTCCAGCGTTATAATCATCTTTTTTACGTCGAGACGTCTGCAAGCCTACCAAGCGTAGGGATAATCGCATCCTCTCCACAACGGGCGATACTTATTTCCAGCAAAAGATGTTTACAGGCTGATGACGAAAAACTGAAAGTAGTCAGATATAGGCCTAAATTTTTTGTTTTATTCGACGATAATTAATCCGCTTTTTGGTACTTTGATCAAACGTACATTTTTAATTAAAAAAAGAAAACATATCGTCTTGTATAATATATCATCTTCTGCAGGCTGTTTTATGTTTCTGATTTCAATACGCTTTAACGAACCGCTAAGACCCTTTCAGCTTGATTGCATATAAACGGTCTAAATCAATTTCATTTTCTATGAAACCTCAGAGTGAAAAGTGTTTTAGCTTAAAAGCTTTAACCCGGCGTCATGGGTGGGTTATTTTGAACCGACATTTGACATAAGATGTTTCAATATTTCCTTCAAAAATAATAATCTGAAATAAGTGAAATAGAAATTCCGGAAGAAGTGGAGAGAGGTAGGGAGATAAGTGTAGATGAAATAATGAAAGCAATGAAAAGCATGAAAGCAGGTAAGGCAGCCGGATATGATAGAGTATCACTCGAAATGCTAAGGGCTGGTGAGGGTGTGGTTGCAGGCCTGCTGCACACCTTGTTTAATTTATGTTGGGAACTGAAACGGGTACCGGAAGACTGGTGCAAAGCCGTTATAGTCCCAATATATAAGGGAAAGGGGTCGCAACAGGACTGTAAAAACTACCGTGGTATCAGCTTGCTTAGCATTGTGGGTAAACTGTATGCTAAGGTGTTAATTGAAAGAGTTATGGAAGAAACTGAAGGAAAAATTTGGGATGTGCAAGCTGGATTTAGAAAGGGGATGGGGTGTACGGATCAAGTCTTTTCCATGCGCATGATAGCGGAGAAGTTTTTGGCTAAAAACCAGAAAGTTTTTCGTGCGTTCTTAGACTTGGAAAAGGCTTATGACAGAGTGGACAGGAACGTGTTATGGCAAACACTGAACTCATTTGGGTTGAGCGCTGGCTTGATACAGGCATTAAGGTCTCTTTATAGGGACTCTAGTGCTTGTGTCAGGATAAACGGGGTCTACTCGGACTGGTTTGGCATTCATAAAGGTGTCAGACAGGGATGTGTGGCTTCCCCGTGGCTGTTTAACCTATTTATGGACAGTTGTTTGCAAACTTTGAAAGTTGAAGAATGTGGGTTGAGAATGGGTGAGTCAACCGTCAAATGCCTTTTGTACGCCGATGATCAAGTCATATTTGCATCGTCGGCGGCCGAGTTGCAAATGATGGTTACTTTAATGAATTGTTCATTGAAAGAAAGGGGTATGAAAGTGAACGCAAGTAAGACGAAAGTGATGGTTTTTGAAAGAGAAGAAAGTAAAACTTTATGTAAAATAAGAATAGAAGGGGAGTTGATTGAGCAAGTGGATGAGTTTGTATATTTGGGATGTTTATTTAGCAGGGATGGTAGATATGATAAGGATATAGAACGACGAGTGAACGCAGGAAATAGAGTGAATGGGGCTCTACACGCTATTGTGAGGAGTCAGAATGTGTCAACTAAGGCACGTATGGCAACATAATGCTGTGTTAGTACCGACTTTAATGTATGGTAGTGAAAGTTGGGTCTGGCAGAAGAAGCATGAGAGTAGAATAAATGCTGTAGAAATGCGTTCCTTAAGGAGTATGCTAGGGCTGAATCTGAATGACAGGGTGAGAAATAGTGTAATAAGAGAAAAGTGTGGTTTGCAAGATGACGTTGTGACAAGGATTAAGAAAGGAATGCTTCGGTGGTTTGGTCACGTAGAAAGAATGAACGAGGAAAGAGTGACAAAGCAAATTTATGTTGCAGAAGTGAACGGCAGGGTCGGGAAGGGACGCCCTCGACGAAGGTTTATCGACCAGATCGGCGATACATTGAAAATGGGCCAGATTAGGAGTACCCTTAACCGACGAGCGTGTATGCGTAGATATATGGATGTGAAAGAGGCGAGAGAGGTGTGTCAGGATCGCGCCAAATGGAAGTCCGTAGTCTCTGCCTACTCCTCTGGGTGACAGGCGTGAGTGTTTATGTTTATGTTATGTATGTGTATATCTTTATTGGGTTATGTTTAAGAAAATGAAATCAGTAACTGTGTTATAAAAACGTACAATTACGTGTTTAAACCATTAAAAATAAACACTAAAAGATCATCTTAGTTTGCATTTCCTAGCCTGATCTCACTTTACTAGGTAGGTGTAATATTCTGTATGAAGTTTCATGTTTCTTATTTCAATACGCTTGTAACACGAAAATTTTCGTGTACATTATTTTAGCATATTTACGTTATTACATGCGATGAACAGACTTCAGAGCGCCATCTAACGTCATTAGTCCGAAGTAACTAGAAACGTATATTGACGAATCGAGCTAGCTAATTGCATGCAATTGACCTTTCGTGTTAGTTCGAAATCCTACCACGGATCGACGGTGGCGTGTAGCCCAAGGGAGGCCTAGTTCTTTTTGGAGCGAGCCGTTGTAATGATCGGACACGCACATATATAATTTTTGAATCGAAACGCCGGAACATGAATTTAAAATGGCGACTACTTGGGCGTACGGCCCCTTAAACACAATGTCTACGGGCAGTTTAATGTGTTGAAACACATCATCCCATAAATTGTAAGTACTTAATGTTTTTGTCTTCTTAAAAGCACATGTGCTCTAATTAACGGTACACGGTGTTTCATAGATTCTTTTGCCTTGTCATAGGGGTCCTTAGTCCTTAGTCCTTAGTCCTTAGTCCTTAGTCCTTAGTCCTTAGTCCGTACTTTGAGTATGGTCCATTATCAAGTTTAACAATGTGAACGAGGCGAGGCAGCTTCAACGGGTGGCTATATTGGGACTGGGCGGCCAGGAGACCGCGACCGGCGTACACCTGGAGGATATCTGTTGCCTCACTGCTTCGCGGGATTGACCATAAACAGTGTAATATTGTGTAATCCACCAGGTTAGTCAAAACCTCAGTTCGTAGGGTATTTTAAAGTGAAAACTTGATATTTGGAGCTATACATGTGAACCGTAGAAGGAAATAAACTACTTTTTGTCTGTATGTGTATCTTTGAATTTTTATTTACTAATCATCCAACAACAGGCGCCCTGGGATACTTTTATTTTGATCCTCGAGTCCCTTGACTCTCCGATAACCGTAGCCGGTGAGTAACGCCCTAAAAAGTGTTATAAAGTGGCTACCCAACGTTGAACCTTAAGTTGCTGGATGTTAGTAGATGAATTAACCTTAAGTGTAACTATTTAAGCTGTTAAAAACCCATTTAATATGAAAACTTAGTGAAATTTAATGTTAACATTTTTTTTTCTGATGTAGGTAGATTTAAGTAAGCTTGAGAACAAAGAAAGTTTAACTTGAATTTGATTTATATGTACTTAAATGAATTAAGTCCATGTCACACCTATGCCGGTAGTTGTTGGGAGCACTAAGCTCGAAGTTGTTGACGAGTATGTTTACCTGGGACAAATAGTCCGACTAGGTAAGTCCAACTTCGACCGAGAGGTCAATCGACGGATTCAACTCGGCTGGGCAGCGTTCGGGAAGCTACGACACATCTTCTCGTCAGACATACCTCAAAACCTTAAAACGAAATTGTACAACCAGTGCGTGTTGCCAGTGATGACTTACGGAACTGAGACGTGGTCCTTCACTGCTGGCCGTATGAGGAAGCTCAAGGTCGCTCAGCGAGCTATGGAGAGGGCTATGCTCGGAGTTTCTCTGCGTGATAAACTTAGGAATGAGGATATCCGCAGTAGAACCAGAATAACCGACATAGCCCAACGAATTAGTAAGCTGAAGTGGCAGTGGGCCGGCCATATAGCTCGAAGAACCGACAACCGATGGGGAAGAAAGGTTCTCGAGTGGCAGCCTCGTACCGGTAGGCGAAGTGTAGGGCGTCCCCCCACGAGATGGAGTGACGACCTGGTAAGACATGCAGGAAGTCGATGGATGCAGGTGGCTCAGGACCGTGCTTTGTGGCATTCTTTGGGGGAGGCCTATGTTCAGCAGTGGACTTGTGAAGGGCTGTAATGATGAAATGATGATGAAATGAATTAAAACTTAACATAATAAAAATATTTGTGCTATTTTAAGTAGATATTTTTAATATCAACCGATTTAAGACTTTCTTGTAACCGTCAGTACATTTTAACAAAATATCGATCCACAAGTATATAGACTCATTACATAAAGATGAAATCAGATATGAACTCGCCATTATTGGTATTTCCACAGATGAAAATGTAACCACCGATGCAGTGAGGAAGCAGGTCCGCCAGGTGTACAAACTCGCACGCCGTGGAAGCATAAAGTGTGAACCACTCCAGTCACCCAGTATAGCCTCTGAACTAGTGATCTGCACCCCAAAGGTCGAACTTCTGGAATCCCAGCTGCAGGCGGGTAAAGTAGATGATCGCAATTTGACTCTTAAACTGTCTCGTCGTGCAAATTATTTGATGGATAGACTAGCTCGTATCTCTGAAAGTAGTTCGCATTTGTCAGATCTTCGTAGTCGTTTGATTCGCATTTTGAGTGTCATAGACGGTGAAGATAGCGACACGGATAGTGAGTACAAGGAAACCCAGGCACAGCCGTCTAACCAGAAAGTGGAAAGTAACGTGATCTATGTGAAAGATAAACCCTTGAACCTAAATACATTTAACTTAAAATTTGACGGAACCACGTGTGTTCGTGTATTTATTGAACGTCTTGAGGAACTTAAAGAGGCTCGCAACATTACTGAAGCTCGCATACTTTCAGCTTTTTCTGATCTTTTAGAAAACTCTTCTTTATGTTGGTTTAGAAGTAATAAGGATAATATCCACTCATATTCACAATTATTGAAATGCTTAAGGGACGACTTTGATATTCCCGATTTAGAATATAAACTATTAAATGAAATAAGGCAGCGTACACAGGCCAAACACGAAACGATAGTAGTCTATCTTTCCATTATGCAGGGAATGTTCTCGCGACTCACTCAGCCGTTGTCGAGTAGACAACAACTCGAAATCTTGATGCATAACATTAGACCAGAGTATATGAAAGATTTAGCTTTACATGATATAACCTCTGTAGACAAACTTAAACTTTATTGCAAACAGTTAGAAATTGCGCGGTCGCGTGCGGAACAATTTAGTGAACCTAACTTGAATAACTTTAAAATTACAGCGGACTTAAATAAACAAATGCCGCGATCTCACAGTAAACAAGTCTCTGTGCTGAATGAAGCTGGCTCTTCGAGGCAATTGGATAGGAAATGCTTTAGGTGTGGATTAAACACTCATTTCACCAATCAATGCAATTCGAAAGAGTTAGTGTGTTTTAAGTGTGAATTAAAAGGTGTTAAGCGTTCAGATTGTAGTAATTGCAATTCAAAAAACTAGTTAACACGGAACTATCCAACACCTTTAATAAAAATAGGTCTTATACGTCCAATAATGAAGAGGTAGTTCTGTTTAAAAAAAATACTAGGGATATAAGACCATACTTAAAATTAAAAATATTGAACTTACAAGCTTTTGGCTTATTAGATTCGGGTGCAACTTGTAGCATTCTTGGAAATAATGCGCATTTGATCTTTTTAGAACACGGATTTCAACTCAACTGGTTTGACACTGAGCACTACGTAAGAACTGCTGATGGTACGAGATTGCATTGCTTAGGGTATATGTCCTTACCTATTGAATTTAACAATAATTTCAGAGTGATTAACTTTTATGTTGTTGCACAAATAACTTCACCTATAATTCTAGGTGTTGATTTTTGGCAGGTGTTTGACTTAGGGAGTGACCTTGTATCCGAAGTACAGTTTGACCGAAAGTTGGAGTCATCAATATGTAATAGCATAAATTCGGTTTCTCTTAATAAAGGCCTTGAAGAATACGAGTCTTTATCCATAGAACAAAAACAAATCATGGATAAGTTAGTCCAACAGTTTGATACAATTAACACAGTTAAAGTAGGTTTGGGACGTAACAATTTAATTCATCACGTCATAGACACAGGGGATAGCAAACCTATTAAGCAAAGGTACTATCCATTATCACCTGTTAAGCAACTAGCACTTGAAAAAGTATTGGATAGAATGCTTAGTTTGGGAGTTGTGTCACCTTCACAGTCAGCTTGGAACTCACCTGTAGTAATGGTTCAGAAGCCAAACGGGGACCTAAGGCTTTGTCTAGATTGTAGAAAATTAAATGCAGTTTCCAAACCCGATGCGTATCCTCTCCCGTATATAAGCAGCATATTGGACCAGCTCCGCGACGCGAAATACCTAACGTCAATAGATCTTTCCGCTGCGTATTGGCAAATACCCTATGATAGCGAGCAATCAGCTGATAAGACCGCGTTCACAGTGCCACGTAGGGGGTTATTTAGATTCAATGTAATGTCGTTTGGCCTTGTTTCCGCGTCAAGCACAATGCAAAGATTAATGGATAGGCTATTTGGTCCCGAATTTAACAACAAAGTATTCTGTTTCCAAGACGACATAATCATAATATCCAGCACTTTCTCAGAACATGTGCAGCTCTTGCATAAGGTCTACGCAAAACTCAGGGACGCAAACTTGACTATAAACATGGATAAGTCTATCTTTTGCCGTAGAGAACTTAAGTACTTGGGATATTTAGTTGACAAACATGGACTTAGAACTGATCCGGGAAAGGTAGATATTATATTGAATTATCCAACTCCAACTTCCGCTAAAGAGGTTAAAAGGTTTCTAGGCATGGCAGGCTGGTACAGGAGGTTCATTAACAATTTTTCGAAAATTAGTAAACCGTTGAATAAGTTAACTAGCAAAAATGTCCGCTTTGAATGGACTACGGAGGCAGATGAGTCATTTAACCACTTAAAAACCGCTTTAGTGTCTGCTCCGATACTTAAATGTCCAAACTTTGATTTGCCTTTTTCTATCCATTGTGACGCTTCCTCAGTGGCTGTGGGCGGAGTCTTAACCCAGACTTATGACGGGGTAGAACATCCCATAGCATACTGCAGTCGGTCTCTTGCCAAAAATGAAATTAATTTTTCCACATCGGAGAGAGAACTTATGGCCGTGATTTACGCATTAGAGCAATTTAGATCTTATGTAGAAGGTACAAAGTGTAAAATAATAACCGACCACGCCTCGTTATTATGGTTTTATAAATTAAATAACCCATCAGGTCGCTTAGCCAGGTGGAGCATGCGATTGAGTCAATTTGATTTCGAAATAGAACACAGAAAAGGTAAATTAAATGTTATTCCAGACGCACTAAGTAGGATTCAAGTTGATGCAATCGCTACGCCAGCAACCAGTGATGCGTGGTATAGACATGTATACGAAGATTGTCAGGCCAACCCTCGCAAATATCCCCACTTCATGGTAAAAGACGATAGATTGCTTAGGTACTCTAAAAATAAATATGAGTTAACGAATGAGTTTAATTGGAAGTTAGTGGTACCCGAGGAAGACAGGTTAGATATTTTAAAGAAATGTCATGATGAACCAGTTAGTGCTCATTTGGGTGTCTTTAAAACCCACAAGCGTCTTAGTCTTAATTATTACTGGCCCAGCATGTACCGAGATGTGAAAGAATATGTTAAAAAATGCGAGATATGTAAACAATACAAACCCGTCAACACGGCTAGACCTGGTTTAATGGGAAACCCGAAGGAGGTTAACAAACCCTGGGAGGCCATATGTTGCGATTTGCTAGGCCCATTTTCGGTTTCTCGCAATAGGAATATTCACTTAATTGTATGTACAGACTATTTTAGCAAGTATGTCATGTTGCATCCTATACGGATCGCAACAGGCGCTGCGGTCGCTAAGTTCATAGAAGAGAAAGTGTTCCTAGTACATGGCGTTTGTAAGACTATCTATATTGACAATGGCCCACAGTATGTGTCTAATCAGTTTAGGCAACTGTTACATAAATATAACGTACCGAATATCTATTATAACACGCGTTATCACCCACAGGTAAATCAAGCCGAAAGAGCGATTAGGAACGTAGTTAACGGTATATCATGTTATGTAGGTACCGAGCATAAACGATGGGACGAGAACGTCCCAGAGTTGCAATGCGCACTTAATTCAGCCGTGAATGATACCACTAAGTTTACTCCGTATTTTCTTGTGCACGGACGGGAATTCATAATAGATGGAATGTTACACAGCTTAGATAGCCCTCAGCCAGTTCAAAGATCACAAGTAACTCTCGGTGAACCACAAGCATACAGTAAAAAATTAGCGGAATTAGACACCATATTTAAAAAGGTACAAAAGCATATTAAAAATGCTCAATCTAGAAATGAAAAGTACTATAACTTAAGAAAACGACATGTTGAGTTAAAAGTAGGTCAGATTGTATATAAACGTACCCATTACCTATCTAATGCCTCAAAGAGATTTACGGCTAAACTAGCACAAAAATTTCAAAAATGTGTCATAACAGCGAAATTACCACCTTTAGTGTATACCTTAGCCAGCATGGAAGGTAAGACACTAGGTAATTTTCACATAAAAGACATCCTTAAACAAGATGACTAATAGTTTTGTAGAATGTGAGTGATGAGTATGATTGAGTGAAAGAATGTAAGAATAATAAACATTTTCAAAATTCATTTCCACCGGTGAACTTTCTGAGATAAATAAGCTGTGATTGTATTGATGAACGAGCGATACATAACTAGTAGGTCATCTTATGTTGTGAACATCGGCGCGAGTTAGATAAGAATTTGTTCTTTATGTCCGCACTCTGGACATTATATAAGAAAATGCATACCAGCCAGTGCGTAGCATTACTTAAGCTGTTTCTTTTAACTTAATATGATTAAACGTTAATTCACTTAACTTAATGCGAGATAGATATTTAACTTAACTTAATACTTAATATGATTTCCAAATCACTTAACAACTCAACTTAATAAATAAGAACACGTTCGTTTTTCGACTACTTAGAGAAAAGTCGAGTCGAAACGTAAACATCTTGTGTAGGCTTAGTGCACTGTAGGTATTCGTTTCTGTCCCGTGATGTTACGTCACGCACCGCATGAATGGTAATAGACTATTCGCAAGTAGGATTCGGGAACGTAATTATTCATAGGCAGTTGTATTTCATTATTGTAAAAAAACATGTAGGAATAAATGTAAATAAAGCTGCATGCCATTAGGTTAATATAGGTATAACAATTAGTGTAGTATTTTCTAACTTACAACACAAGTAAGTAAATTTGTGGTAGTGTTTTTTTTTGTGTTAACAACACAAGTAGGTAATTACATTTTGAGGTTAAATTGTTTAGTGGAATATAATGTTACTAGGTATACAGATACAGAAATGAAAATTAGGTAATAAGTAGAGTAATAATGAGCCTTGTGTAAGATTAAACGTCGTAATTAAGTGATTAAGTGATGGCTTGGTACTTGTTAGTTGTTGGTGCATGGGTGACTTGGAATTTACTATCCGTGCGAATGTTTTTAGCCAGATTGGATTAGAGACGCATTACAACTTCTTCACTGTCTTTGGTATTCAGTCATTGTTCTGCAGGTGGCACGAAATGTCTTCGGAAAAAGTATCTTCATTACGAAGAACTTTTTAACCCAAGCAAAGGGGATGTGTAACACGAAAATTTTCGTGTACATTATTTTAGCATATTTACGTTATTACATGCGATGAACAGACTTCAGAGCGCCATCTAACGTCATTAGTCCCAAGTAACTAGAAACGTATATTGACGAATCGAGCTAGCTAATTGCATGCAATTGACCTTTCGTGTTAGTTCGAAATCCTACCACGGATCGACGGTGGCGTGTAGCCCAAGGGAGGCCTAGTTCTTTTTGGAGCGAGCCGTTGTAATGATCGGACACGCACATATATAATTTTTGAATCGAAACGCCGGAACATGAATTTAAAATGGCGACTACTTGGGCGTACGGCCCCTTAAACACAATTTCTACGGGCAGTTTAATGTGTTGAAACACATCATCCCATAAATTGTAAGTACTTAATGTTTTTGTCTTCTTAAAAGCACATGTGCTCTAATTAACGGTACACGGTGTTTCATAGATTCTTTTGCCTTGTCATAGGGGTCCTTAGTCCTTAGTCCTTAGTCCTTAGTCCGTACTTTGAGTATGGTCCATTATCAAGTTTAACAATGTGAACGAGGCGAGGCAGCTTCAACGGGTGGCTATATTGGGACTGGGCGGCCAGGAGACCGCGACCGGCGTACACCTGGAGGATATCTGTTGCCTCACTGCTTCGCGGGATTGACCATAAACAGTGTAATATTGTGTAATCCACCAGGTTAGTCAAAACCTCAGTTCGTAGGGTATTTTAAAGTGAAAACTTGATATTTGGAGCTATACATGTGAATCGTAGAAGGAAATAAACTACTTTTTGTCTGTATGTGTATCTTTGAATTTTCATTTACTAATCATCCAACAACAGGCGCCCTGGGATACTTTTATTTTGATCCTCGAGTCCCTTGACTCTCCGATAACCGTAGCCGGTGAGTAACGCCCTAAAAAGTGTTATACGCTTTAATGTAATGCTAAGACCCTTTCACTTTAATTGCTTATAAACGGTTCAAACAATTTTCAATTTTTATGAAACATCAGGGTGGAAAGTCTTTTAGCTTAAAAGCTTCAACCCGGCATCGTGGTAGTAGAAAATTGCTACATGTACGTTCGGGCGGGCCATATTGATCCGACTTTGGACATAAGATATTACGAAATTTCTTTAAAAAATAATTAATTTTTTTAAGGTAAAAACTGACAAAGCAAGCTGGCACTGACATAAAATTTTTTTCGCGTAGGAAAGGTCAGATCTTTTTTGTATAATAAATATGTAATTTATATAAATGAGGATATTTTAAATATGGTGGCACGCATATAAAATGTGATGGCCATTTTCGTTGGGTTGTAAAATTTGTGTTCCATGGACGTTGCATATTTTTACAAAGATATTAAAATTTAATTATAGAAAGCCAAAAGTTGTTTGTTTCATTTGAAAAGTAAATAACGCCGTTACAAATAAAATTTATTTTTAGTTCAGGAATGTTCTGTAAGGCCCGCACCGACGGGTTTGACGCGATAATGCGCAAAAAAGCCACATCGCTACTAAGGAGTGTGCGTGTGCGTGTGCGTGTGCGTGTGCGTGTGCGTTTGCGTGTGCGTGTGCGTGTGCGTGTGCGTGTGCGTGTGCGTGTGCGTGTGCGTGTGCGTGTGTGTGTGCGTGCGCGTGCGCGTGCGTGTACGTGTGCGTGTGCGTGTGCGTGTGCGTGTGCGTGTGCGTGTGCGTGTGCGTGTGCGTGTGCGTGTGCGTGTGCGTGTGCGTGTGCGTGTTCGTGTGCGTGTGCGTGTGCGTGTGCGTTTGTGTGTGTGTGTGTACCATTCAAGCATTTCTCTCCGTGTAGCCTTTAGAGCCACCATAATGCTTTAGTATTTAAGTCACCAATTTTTTCGAAGCATAAACGCAAATATATCTAGAGCATGTACACATATAATTAGTAACTTGTTGCTGGCTCTTTATGAACTTCTAATAAAATTAATGACCAGCAACAAAATATCTACTGTCTCTTTTTCCAAAAATGATTTTATTTTGTTCCTGACTCTTCAGATCTGCTGATTCCATTACCGACCAGTAATAAAATGTCTGCTACCAATTTACTCAAAAAAATCCTGTAAAGATTGCATGCACACTTAAAATTAATAACTTATTACTTGATGCAGCTTATTGACTGATTTTATTTTGTTGCTGACTTCTTAGATCCTTATGATTCTACTCTTCTACTGACCAGCTACAAAATATCTGCTGTCTTTTTACTGAAAAAAATCTCAAGTAAAAATAGCACGTACACTTATAAACAGCAATTGGTTTCTAGTTTCTAGAAGTTGTTGATCTATTTGCTGACAGGTAGTAAATTTTTCGTTAATTCGGAACTAGAAACAGTGTTAGAACGTAACTTAATTTCTAGTATTTTTTTATTTCATAATTTCTTTGCATGAGAATATTTTCATATTCTTTTTGCACTAAATTCCAGCTACAAATTAGTTTTAAATTCTCCCATTTTATCCCATTTTATACGGCCGGGTTAATTTGCAGTTTTTACTGCTTAAACTTAATTAAAACTAACTTATAGTTAATTATTATTTTTTTTTTATTTATCTTCACGCACAATCCCTGACGGGGTAGCCAGAGAGAATAGATCGCCAAGTGTCACAATCCTTACATACCTCCTCCGCTTCTTTCAGATTCATTATCTTCTTCATACATGCACGTCTAGGTATCCGAGTACCCTTGACCCTCTCCTCTTCGAGCAATTTGCTCACATGGTCTTCGAAAGTTAGTCTCGGTCTACCTCGACACCTTTTAATATTAACTTTCGCGCTATATATTTTCTTCACCATTCGGTCTTCATTCATTCGCTCAACGTGCCCAAACCATCGAAGCACGTCCTTATCAATATTTGTGATAAGGTCATCTTTCAAACCTGCCATATTGCGAATCTCTTCGTTCCGCTTTCGGTCGGCCATGGTAACGCCGCACATTTTACGAAGAGATCGCATCTCCACTGCATTCAACTTGCTTTTATGCTTCTTCTGGCATACCCAGGTTTCGCTGCCATATAACAAAGTCGGTACCAACACTGCGTTATATATTGCAAGGCGTGCACTCTTCGCTCGCGCACTAACGCAGTCAGGGCACCATTGACTTTGTTCCCGGCAGCGACACGCCTGTCCACATCTAAATCACATCTTCCATCCCGGCTAAAAGCACTCCCCAAGTATACGATTTCATTTACCTGTTCTAGACATTCCTGATTTACCCATATTTCACACTTCGTTCTCTCTTCGTCCCTTTCAAATACCAGAACCTTAGTTTTATTAGCATTCAAACGGAGACCTTTAATTTCACATTCCTCTTTCATACACGTGACTAATGCCCGCAGTTCTGCCTCTGATGGTGCAATAAGCACTGCATCATCAGCATACAGCAGACAATTTACTTTTATGTCACCCAATTTCACACCCAAACAGCTATCTTTCAGCTTGTGTAAACAGCTGTCGAGATACAGTATGAACAGCCAGGAAGACATGACACAACCCTGTTTTACGCCCGTTTGGCCGCCAAACATGGGTCATGCCCTACCCGCACACAGGCTTTACAGTCACAGTAAAGTGACTGCACAGCCCTTAGCAATCGACCATCCACACCATACCCCGGCAACAGTTTTTTTTTATACGATAAGGTTGTCAAACGAGCACACAGTCCACCTGATGGTAAGTGGTTGCTGCGGCCCATAGATATCTACATCTATCCTCTATTACAAATCAAAATGTAGATGCGTTGTCACCCGTGAGGACTAAGATGGAATGCCTCATTTCCAGTAAAAAGGGCCTCCGACCACCTGCACTCACCAAGCGAAACGCAGAGGTAAACCTTTACTTCACGCTGGTTTTCTGTGAGGTCGTGGTACCACCCCGGTTCGAGCCGGCCCATCCGTGCGACAGCAAAAGCTGCCGCGTGGCTCTACCACTGTTAAAACCCACTGTTCCCACATATTCTTCCTTACAACCTTATCAAATGCTTTCTCAAGATCCACAAAAGCACAGAAAATCCTCTGGTTAGCAGCCAGAAGCTTTTCCGTGATCATGCGGAGAGAAAACACTTGATCCGTGCATCCTCTTCCAGGTCTAAATCCGCATTGTGCCTCCCATAGAAATCTTTCCGATTTCTCTTGCATCCTATGTGTCAAAACCTTCGAGTAAACTTTACTTGCTAAACTGGTCAAGCTGATCGCCCGATAGCACCCGCAGTCAAAATGTGAACCTTTACCTTTATATAAAGGCACAATGACTGCGGATCGCCAATCATCCGGGAGATCCCCCGTCCGCCAGCACAAATTTCACAGCAGATGAAAGTTGTCCCAGACGCGAGGCCTACCATACTTGACCATTTCAGCAGTAACTCTGTCTAGTCCCGCAGCCTTACCACATTTCAAACTTCGAATCGCACGTCCAATCTCTTTCATACTGATGACCTCAGTGTCATCGAGGTCCGGGTCTGGCGTACCAGTCACGGCGTCATCCCCGGATCCCTCACTAAGATCATCACACGCATACATTTCTCTATAAAATTCGCTCGATCGCTGCATGACGTCCGATTTTTCTGAGAGGGCGTCATTGGTTCTCGAAAGCACTTTGTTCATTTTTTAGGCCGTCGCACCACTTTGGGTCCTTCCAACCTCTTTCCAGAAGAGTTTGGAGTTCTCCTTAAAGTTGTGCGACAACCTTTCGTCCGCTTCCATTCTACACCTTTCACGCACTTCCTCAATCAATGCTTTCGTGTGAACTTTCTGCAGCTTATATCTTTCTTTCATCTTCTCTCTCATATCCTTATCATTACTAGAGGCCAAGTAGTCTAACCATGCTTTCTTCTTCTTTACAGCTTCTTTCACTTCATCATTCCACCATGCATCTCTTCTTTTACTACTACCTCTTTTTATCGTTCCACACACTTCTTCCGCTGCACTTATCATTCTATCCCTAAGGTTCTGCCATGTTCTTTCCACACATTCTTTTCTGTCATCGATGGTGACAAGCTTTTCGGCTACCCTCGCATGATATTTGTCCCTAGTATCCGCTTCCTGAAGCTTCCAGCTTCGGATGCGACTGACCGACTGTGGTTCTGTTACTGCCGTCCGGTAGCGCCAACCCGCGAACAGACCCCTAAATCTAGTAATCACTAGATAGTGATCCGTTCCCAGGTCAGCACCCCTGAACACTCGCGTATCCATCACATGTTTTCGCAGTCGGTCATCCACCAGGAACAAATCGATCATACTTCTCTCATTCTTTCTTTCTCTAGTATATATATGGATTTTCTTGTGATTAAGCATAGTGTTTGTCACAAGAAGACCCTTTTCCTTGCATACAGCCAGTATAAGCTTGCCAGCATCATTAACCCATTTATCGCCAAACTTTCCAAGCATCGACTCGTACCCTGGTCGAGCGGTACCAACCCATCCATTAAAATCACCACATACAACAATTCTTTCGTTTCCCCTAACCAAATCTAGAACTTCCCTTACATTCTCCCAAAACTCCTCCAGCTCAGCCCTGGACGACGAAGGTACCGGCGCATAAACAGCCAAAAGGAATAACTTCGTCAATCCCAATTTAAAGCGAACCCAGAGAAGTCTTGAGTTCACAACCTTATATTCAGTCATAACATCGACCAACCGAGACGACAGCAGCACCCTCACTCCCTGGTAGGCGCTCTTGCTCTCCGGGACTCCGGACCATAGACCTAATGACCAGGGAGCTCTTCAGTTTCACTGCCCTTCCGTTTGGTCTCCGACATACACACGACGTCTAATTCTCTTTCTTTCATTATTTCGATCAACTCATTCGTCTTATCTCTCATGCCTCCTCTAACATTCCACGTGCCAACTCTGCACTCTGTCCTCCACCTTCCGTCGTGTCGGGCTGTGCGTGACGGGTGGCGGTCCCCATCGCCGCTTTGCGCGCTACATTCCACACCAACGGGGACGAGCTGGTGTGCGTCGCCTTGGGGGGACGCGCTAACCCTCGTTGGCATGGGTGCGCAGCTGTGTAGGATTGCAGCCCTGAAAAGGGCTGGCAGGGGTCGCGACGAGCACGCTTCTACAATGACTTATAGTTAAGATAGCATTAATTCGATTTTGTCAAAACTAGCTGGAGGAACAAAATCGCGAATTCGGCAACAAATTAACTACAAATTCGTGTGAACAACTTTAAAGTTTTTGCTGACTTTTTACTGCTAGCTTCACAGGGCTGAATTTCTCTGTAGTGATTTGCAGATTTTTACGTGGTAAACATGAAATTCTTATCGTTTTAAATCGTGCTGCCACCGCGTTGAACTTAAACAACATTGCTTATAATACATTTTATTTATTTATTTAATAGTTTGTGTACACAGAAGAAGATATTTCTTAGAGAAGGCCTCAAGTTCAGCAGTGGAATTGTAAAAGGCTGTAATGATGTTGGAATAACAAGGCTCTACTTTCTAAGCTTCGAAATATAGTAAAGTAGCTTATGTAAACTCTCACAACCCAAGCACGAGTTTTGACTCTTATGTTATGTTAAACTTTGCGATAGCAGAAAATTGATGGGTAGGGTGCTTCTGTGGTTAATTTTCACGTAAACAAAATTTACGTGAAGATTAACCACCATTTGTGTGTATTACAAATCATTCCCATTTTATAAATATCGTGTCCAATCGATGATATAGTAGCCACACAGCAGCTAGCATATTTGCGAATGCAATAGGAGATACCTCGCACCGTTGACGCTTATCGCTTTCAGCAGTTTTCATTTGGCAATCCATATTTAAAATACCTCGTAATGTAGCTATAACTCTAGGTAGATTTACTTCTATCACATTTTATAATTTAATTTAATTAAATGATAGGTAAAACACAATGGCTATAGGCTTAACATGATTGATGCTCCTAATAAACCAGTAGTAGTAATACTTCATTCATCATTTATCATTATGATCGGCATTACATTATTTTAAATTCATTTTTCCATTCTGTTTCGATGTTCTGCATTCACTTCAAAACTGGATATTTTACATCACCTTTATTTCCATAGGATCCTGTAACGATTTTAAACCATAAGAACACAATAACAAATCATTTCTACTTCGTATTTTCACATTATCAGCACTTTTAAATTGGTGTCAATGGAGTCTACCTTTTTTCGATCTTTTAGTTAGTTTTCCGTAACTCTACAATTTCGGGCTTTGTGTGGGCAGTTGCGCTACCTTTTTTCCTATATCAATAATATCTCATATTCCACTTAAATCTTGCCGTTTTCTTATTATAAGCCTAAAACCAAAATTTGACATGTTTTGACATTGTTGTTTATTAGGTCTCCATAGTAATTATATTCAAATTTGCTACCGATCTGTTGTTCCTATTTCGATAATTCCACATAAATACTCTTTTCTCTTGACCATTTACAAAAAATTTGCGTTTAATTTAAATAATTTTTCCGTTCTCTCTAGAAAGGTATAAAAGCCGAACAATCGGTGAAGAAAGGCAGTCCCGCTTGAGTTCTCAAAGAAGAAATATTTTCTAAAGGCCTTATCCCGGGGCCGCATTGCCCCGGGATCCTGTAAGCCTCCGCCTACACGTGAAGTCTTCGGTAAAGGTGAAGAATTAAGAGAGAAAGAGGACTTTTACGTTGGGCGCCAAATGTCGTGAAGCGACAATTAAAAAAAATTGAACCTAACCTAAGTACAACAAAACAACAAAAGTAGAGCCAGAAAACAATATATTTATATTTTAAAAAGGTATTTACAATTTTATAAAAAAAATGAAATGAGGATGATGATGAATGAAGTGAGAGTACAATTAGATTACAAAAAAAATAAAGGTGGGAGAATAGGGGAATATAGAGTTGTAGTGGAGCCTAAAAGTCGAAGCGACACACGTTGCGCTTGTAGAGGTAGGTTTCTTAGCAGCGACGGCACGCAGCGTCTGGAGCCAGCACACGCCGGTTGCGCTTGTAGAGGTAGGTTTCTTAGCAGCGACGGCACGCAGCGTCTGGAGCCAGCACACGCCGGTTGCGCTTGTAGAGGTAGGTTTCTTAGCAGCGACGGCACGCAGCGCCTGGAGCCAGCACACGCCGGTTGCGCTTGAAGAGGTAGGTTTCTTTAGCAGCGACGGCACGCAGCGCCTGGAGCCAACACACGCAGTGTCCGGAGCCGGCGCACGTAGCGCCGGGAATAGGTGCGCTCAACGCTTGGAGCCAGCAGATGCAGCGCCCAAAGGTAGCGCCGGCGGTAGGTGCACTCGGCGCCTGGAGTAAGCAGTCGTAGCGCCCGGAGTAGTGTGGCCCCCGCGCTTGAAGTAGACTGCCGACGACTTCCGAGGTAGATGGAGGCTTGTAGGATTCCGGAGTGGTGCGGCTCCGCGCTTGAAGAAGGCTTCGCCGAAGACTTCACGTGTAGGCGGAGGCTTGCAGGATCCCGGGGCAATGCGGCCCCGGGATAAGGCCTTTAGAAAATATTTCTTCTTTGAGAACTCAAGCGAGACTGTCTTTCTTCACCGATTGTTCGGCTTTTATACCTTTCTAGAGAGAACGGAAAAATTATTTAAATTAAACGCAAATTTTTTGTAAATGGTCAAGAGAAAAGAGTATTTATGTGGAATTATCGAAATAGGAACAACAGGTCGGTAGCAAATTTGAATATAATTACTATGGAGACCGAATAAACAACATTGTCAATACATGTCAAATTTTGGTTTTATGCTTATAATAAGAAAACGGCAAGATTTAAGTGGAAAATGAGATATTATTGATATAGGAAAAAAGGTAGCGCAACTGCCCACACAAAGCCCGAAATTGTAGAGTTACGGAAAACTAACTAAAAGATCGAAAAAAGGTAGACTCCATTGACACCAATTTAAAAGTGCTGATAATGTGAAAATACGAAGTAGAAATGATTTGTTATTGTGTTCTTATGGTTAAAAATCGTTACAGGATCCTATGGAAATAAAGGTGATGTAAAATATCCAGTTTTGAAGTGAATGCAGAAAATCGAAACAGAATGGAAAAATGAATTTAAAATAATGTAAAATGATAAGTAAGTAGCATAACACTACATAGTCTAACAATGGATGTGCCAGTTTCCTGGGAACTTATAAAAAGATCTAACACACTCATAGATACGCACAATTCAACAATATAATATGAATGTTTATGAGTAGTTTTATATGCTATCCATGTATCACGGCTTGGGCAGAACACTGTGCTATGAATCTTTGTTATTCTTATAAATATTTCATAACGATCTAATAATACGATGTCTTTTTGCCCTTTTCCAATGCGAAAGCTTCCCATTTATTTAAATTTGTCAACTGTGTAAGAAGTAGATATTATTCTCATTAGTATACGCCCTAAAATAGGTCGTCCTCATATACGTAATGCCTTGTGTAGCTTCTGCGATGAGATAGAAGATGGACTAGGATGCAGTACCACGACCAGATCTGAAAACTGGCAATTTGGGCTTATGTATGGCTCCGGTTTGGATACCCAAAGAAACTAGGTATTTGGATCAATGACTACGCCTTTTTCAAAAATATAACGTAAAAGTTTTTTATATTTTTGAGTTGTCATTAGAAAAACGCTGCTGTCCATCTCCTGTTTCATTTCCCTGTCACGTCTTACGACACCCATGGGGTCATATGGGGCAGTGGATTCTCTTATATCACCACCATATGGCATAAGTAATACTTACCTAGAGTCTAAAACGAGGTGATGGATTTGGTTACGTTGCCACCACTGGGTGTAGGTGTTATAAGGGGCAACTATGGGAAGCTTTAGAAATATCTCATGATTTCCGTTAGACAGTGGTATGACCATCTCATTTACTCCAAGCGTAATATACCAAGATCCATGACGGGCAGCATCTACAAAGGTGAGAGACGTCTGGTACAGCCGGATAAGCATGTCGTCGATTAAAGTTTTCCTCTCTTTACCGACGCCCACGTCCAGCTGTGACAATTGACGGGCATCTGCTGATGAGAGAGAAGAAAGTCTTAAATACAATTATTTTATATATTTTAAGTTTGTTTATAGCTTTCGTGTTTTTAATTATTAGAATTTTTATGTGGTTAGAGTCAAGCTGCAGCTATGTTGTGATTGTAGCACGAATGAGTCGCCTTGACGGGGGAAGGACCACGCTCTCACAGCATACAGACTAAAGAAACTGATTATTATATTAAAATTAATCGTATAAGCGTTAAATTAAAAAAAATGTTTTAAAATGAAACAACATTTGTGGTCACGCGCAGAACGCGTGGTAGTTAGGATGCAGTCTTCATAATATATAAATTATAATATCGTACTTGGATAATCAAATTAAATGAAGTGATACAAAATAGAAAACGACATGTTTTTTACATTCACAGAAAACATTCTCTTGTTTTTACAATATTCTTGACATCTGTCTTTTTTATTCTTTACAATTATTTAAAAAATTAAAATAAAAACACAACATATAAAAACTCCACGAACATATTGCATTTTTTAAGGATACTATATTATAAAAATCTTAGAACTAAGATAAATATATAATAGTTTTAGAATCTGACAAATATTTTCAACTTACTCACATAATCTATCTATACATATAATAAAAATGTAAAAAGCAAACGTCTGTACATTTTATATTTTTGTAACAAAAGCGATTGAGAGGTACTAAAAATAAGTAACTAAATACATTTCTACCATTTTTAGAATCGTCTGTCTGTCTGTCTGTTTTTTTGTTGACGTATCACGTATAAAGTACTAATTTATATCATAAGAATTATTAAGGAAAATATAAAGTGTATCTTCGTGTTACATTTAGTCTTTATTTTATTAAAATCAGTTCATTCAATCAAAAGTTATGATAAATATTCTGAAGTATGAATACGAAGTATAGGTACCTACGAATTTGTTCAACGGTGGCGATGGTTGAGTCATCAAGTGCATTTTAAACTAATACCATATCATAAATCATAATTAAATTAGGTAAAATAATGTTCTATAATGATATAATTATATCTAAAACGCAGTAAACAAAAGTATTAAAGAACGTATTAAATAAAATATACAAAAATATATTATAACCTTATTAACTAAATCTAAAGTGAAATAGTTAACCAATTTCATCGATAGATGGCGGTATGGTGCAAATGTAATACAAAAAGGCGTTTTACTTACTATGCAGACACTGGTTTATAAGTTCTTTTATGTTTTATATAGTAATGTACCAATCGCGTCAATTAATCTCTTTTATTTTTAGAATTGATTGCTGTTAGCAGCGCCATCTCTCTTTAAATATATATGTAGAAAGGGTAATTGAGTATAGTACAGAGACTAATTTTGTAGTTAGGAATAATAATTAATTCGTTTACACGAATTAATTATCCAACGGGTCGAGGATAAACTAGTAACGGAATACGACAAGCGTACTGTTCCACGTCAGAGCCAAGACTGCCTTAACGGCGGACGCTCCATCCGTTTTATACAAGCAGGACGGGCGGCAACGCAGGTGCAATGCCGCAGGTGTGCGGTACACATGTCGTTTACAAGAATTCTGTTTAGCTAGACCAACGCCACCGCACCTACAACGGTGCAGGTGCCGACATATACTTATAATAAAAATGGTGATAACATGTTGTGTCTGTTTTTGTACATCGTATAGAATATTTGTCACTAAAATCATTATATGGAAATGAATATAATTAAATCAGCACATTTTAATAATTTTTTGAATTGTCTGTCTGTCTGTCTGTTTGTTTATAAACGCATCACATCTAAAGTAAACATTTTTTTTAAAGAAATCGTTAAGAATATCATAAAGCGTATCTTTAAGTTACATTTAATTTTTGTTTTATTAAATTTGGTTAATTCTATCGAAAGTTATGATTTTTAGTTTAAAATGTAGAATCGAATTTGTTCAATGGCGCCGTAAAATTTCAGAAAAAGTAATAAAAAGATTTGTGTGTAAAAAAACGTTCTATAATAATATATTTATACTTAAACACAGTAAACAATAAAAAAGATGTTTTCCTTAAATTAAAAAAAAATTCTCACAAAGAACGTAATAGATGGCGTTGTACAAATTACATGCTTTTCTGAATTGCGGCGTTAGTCACTAATAACCATAGTGCATTACCCAGAACCAATGTAGATATTATATATTATTTTCAATTTCAACTAAATAAATTAAATTAAATTAAATGATATATATTATGAGTTTATTATGAATTATGAATATATATGAATATATAAGTAAAATAGTCAATTTATTTTGTGTCAGATTATAATGAACATAATAATCTCCGAAATTACAACTCAATAGCGAACTCATATCCCAACTTCAAAGGATGCTACATGAAATAAATCCATACGTTCATAGTTTTAGAGTTGCATTGCAATCGATGCGTCAAGATTTAATAAACAATTATAAAATAGTTATTAACGCTGATAGACGTCCTGATACTGAACTCCGCGGTAGCAACGTTCCTGTCAATGATGAAGTGACAGTGGTATTAGTTGACCAGGAGTACGATAGACGTGACATCGTATTGCACACACATGACGATCGACTGCCAGGGATTTATGAAACGCATCGATATTATGATGCTCTACAATATCCATTAATATATTGTCACGGTGAAAATTTTATTCGCACCTGTTACATGTAAGGCATAATCGTCTTGCGTATCTGCAAAGATTTCGGGGGTTGTTTAACCAGTTTATAGTGGACATGTATGCGAAAATAGAGGCGGAGCGCTTAGTATATATACGCACTAACCAGAGACGTCTGTTAAACTGACGTTATCACTTATTGATACAGTAATGATATAAATCGTTTAATATTCTCTTACCTGAATGTCAAATTTTCTAAGTAAAACCTATATACGCGAGCTACGCCGCGGGCGCAGCTAGTCTTATATAAAAATCTATTGCTGTCCGTTAGTCTTGCTAAACTCGAAACTGGCTCGAACGATTCTAATGAAATTTTTATGTGTTTAATTGGGTCCCTGGATGGTTTAGATTCACTATTGGACCCGGTAGGTGGCGCTGTTGTCGAGATCCATAAATTAGCCGTGCGAAGCCGGGGCAAACCGCTAGTTATTAAATATGGTACCTTCTTAGAGTATACAAAAGCATAGCTTGCTTATGTATCCTCTAACGGTACATTTAATATTTAATACATAAGCTCTCTCGCGTACTGTGATCTCTTTCCACTTCCACTCATAATTTCACTGAACTTCTCGGACTCCCGTGTAATGTAAATAATAAAGAAAGTGTCCTGTGATTGAAAAGTTTATTTAATTTTAAGAGATATCAAATTGAAGTGATGTAACCAGCCAATTAGTAAATAAACACAGCCTTACGTAAACTCACCACGTTGGAGCGAGTTACAAATCTGCAATCTTCGGAATATTTTTTTTTTGTATTTTCCGCGATAATTCTTTACCACTTCGTTATACTTCAAATATTCTTACGTTAAATACGCGATAAAAGCCGTTAAATAGCTTTAATCAATTATTTTTATTTATTAGAAACAGATATTTTAGGTGTGGTCCCATAAAAATTTTGGTCAAGGTCTGATAACAGCATCCATGATAAATTATGGCTTCCTATAGATGGCGGTTAACTATCTCGTTTACGCCTGATGATAAACACCCAGACCGGCGAGGAAAAGCAGCGTCAAACGTGTGAATCGTCTAATACTGTGATTGATGTTATAATTAAGTAGTTCGTGTCAATTGAGGCCAACCTTCCAAAGAACGGGAGAGGCCCAAGTCCAACAGCGGACTATTTGTTGATAATTTTTGATCATTTCATGGATCACCATCATCACCATTACAGCCCTTTACATGTCCACTACTAAACATAAGCTTCCGCCAAGGAATGTTATAAAGCAAGCACTGACCTGAGTCACCTGAATTCATCGACTTCCTGCTTCTCTTACCTGGTTGTTGCTCTATCTAATGTATACCTCCCTACCTGTGTCTAGAGTACCCCTGCCACTTGCGAACATTTCTTCCCCGTCTTTTGTCAGTTCTTCGAGCAATATAGATGGCCTATTTCCACTTCAGCTTACTTATTTGTTGTTATGGATATTTTTAAAGAAATTAATATACAAAAAATATAAGGAAGAATGCGGCATAAATAGTGGTGCACTTTTTGAAAGGCCAGAGATCAGACGTGAGTCAGACTGATAAAAAAGTCAATGCCGCCGTTGAGGAATAAATTGGCTTTATGAAGTTTTAGTCAATTCAAGTATTTATTATTTTATATGAGAGAAAATTTCAATTAACTCGATATACAAGATATAATTTAGCATGCAGTGTGCGTATCCCTTTTGCTTTGAAGAAATGTACTAATCAAATTAAATGTCAACAATGTGTGCTCTTGTTACTCTGTAATCAAATACGTATTAAGTATATATTACATCTCATATAATACTTATATATGCGTATATACATATAAATACATCGTATAAGGATATTTTTAATGACTTTTTTAGTACTTTTACTGCATAATCTGGGCCAGTACATATTATGGCAAGAATTCAGACATTTTTATTTGCTAAAGAAAGTTGGCCTTGGATTTGGTAAAACCAGTCATGATTTTGATTGAATCACTGAATTTATAACCTTTAACTTTTTTTTGGTCGAAAGGCCGTGTCAAAATCTATTCCGAAAGCTGAATTAGGTGAAGCCCTCAAATAAAAATGAACTAGGTCAATGAATAGACCACATTTTTCTATAATAATCTTTTCTTGTTTGCTCAATTGTGCCAATGCTACAGACTCGTTGTCCCTACCATGTTTAATGGAAGAGACGTGGTCTAAATTATAACTATATAAAAGTTTTAAACCGATTGATCAAAAACTGCGGTCGTAGTTGACGATACCCTAGAACGCAGGCAATCGACGCACACTACGAAACAATCGACGCATACTACGAAACAATCGACGCACACTACGATGGTATCCAAACGATGCAGCGCGCGAAATAAACTGACGCAGGTCCAACCTCGACAAGCGCTCGCGCCGTAGTCAAAGAGTATAGACCATAGTTATCGCAGATGGCCGGCGCAGTGAAATATATGGTACTTTTATTTAATGAATTAAAATATAATAGTAACGATTTAAGAAGTAAAAATAATAGTATAATTTAAGCAAATGCTGATGATTATTTTGGTATAAATTTTATGTCTAAATGATGTAGGACTTCGGAAATATAGGGGCTTGTATCGAAGCTTTTTCGGTCGTTTTTTGAATTATGTCGATTTTTTTTCCTAGCGTGAATGGCATATAACGAAAATGTATTCTATAATTATTAAAGTGTAGGATATTTGGGAGATAAAAATATTTTTTTTGATGGACGATATTCAATAGAATCTACAAATTAGAGCTCCCAAATCATGTCTTCGAAAGTTTTTGCCTAAATATGCATCGGGAGAATGATTATAACTGAATAAGTAAATAAGTTATCTAAAATTCGCTTTCAGCTTATTTAAGAAAATATAACGAACAATTTTTACCAAGTAATTGTTATTTCAAGCAACGAACGATAAACATGCAATTTCAATGAGGAAACCTTGTAATTTCGCGTTTTCTTGTAATACGCCTCTTAAATAAAAGAAAAAATAAAATGTGTTAGCGGTTAAAATTTAGTTGATCTAGATTTCTAGAGGGAGCGAATTTTGTACTCAGAGTAATTGTAATTTTTTTCATTGAAAACTGCTATTTAAACATCTTTTTGATTCAACTTGTGTGGATCGCAATAATTTCACATTTTATTGTAATGCAAATTGCTGCGAGAAGCAATCAAGTCCAAAGGCTACAGCCTGAACACCAGGAACTTTTTATGTATCTCGGTAGGACCTATAGTGTAGTAGGATGTACAATTTTCCAACTTGCGTTTTAATTCTCTGCAAAAAATCTGAAATTTCATATAAAGTTAGTGTTTCTACAAAAAAATGTAAATTATTAATTAAAATTTTCTTCGATATACACATATCAACTCCTTGGAATTCATGATGTGTTGTTAGAATATCCTTACACCATAGAATATACTGGTGTAGTATATTCTAAGTGTATGCCCTACACCGTGTTGATGTGTATATTTTTTTCTCGAATGCATGCGTATACGTGCGTGCGTGCGTACGTGTGCGTTAATGGCAACAGATGCGGAATCAAAGTGAGGAATGGAGATATTTTATTCTACTAAAACACACACTCATTCATTCATATATTCCTTACAGCTTCTCAAAAATCCACTGCTTATCATAGGCCTCCCTTATAGATTTCCTCCTTTTTGCCAACCGCATTTTAAAGCTGCCATTCTCCTGATTCGTCACCTTACGACACCAATGGCATGATAATATAGTGTACTGGATTCTCTTACGCTGCCACTATGCGGCGTACAAAAAATATAATGGATGCATTTATGTGCACCAACATACCGGCTCAGTGTGATGGATTTACCACTCCCCGTTATTTGTCTTTTTAATAGCAACGATATTATTTTGACTGCCTCGTTGGTCTAATGGTCGTAAACGCATCTGTTAATCATGAGGTCCCAGGTTGAAATCCTGGGTCAGGCCAAAATTCGATGTCGTGTTTTACTAGCACCACCCAAGTTGGTCCTGCGTCTGATCTCTTTTCGGCCGTGTCGGATCGTCCCATCGGACTATCTGATTGAGTGCATAGAAAATAGGCCATTGCTCGAGCATACTCGTGCACTATAATAAATGATCATTTTACATAAAGTTTATGCGAAAACTAATAAGAACTTACGACTTCTGTTAAAGTTTTAATTGTCTATTTTAAAGTTGATGACTTTTGATACTAATTAAAAGATCAAAGTCTAAGCTACCCAAGCCCCATAGGCTAATAAGGAAACGCGGGATGCTCGTATCGTTGCGACGGTACCAACTCAATCCGCCGGCGCGGCGCAGTGAATTATAAAGAAATATTTCAATTATGCGTGGCTGTTTTTCTTTTACTTTCATAGCCAAATTATCACACTAGGACTTTCTTTTGTTGTGGCAATTGCAGCTCATGGACAACTGAAACCAACTTCAAACAAATAACGCTACACATGTGTTATCGCTTCTTAGGACTAAGATGGAATGTCTAACAACTTGTATAGAAAGCAAGTCCTAGCTCTAGTTAATCTTTAGAAATTATTAAATAAGCAGATTGCACTTTGTGGCTTCAAATTTAACAATGTATATGTCGTAGCACGCAAAGAAAATGTTAGAAATAATCCTTATAGCGTTCCGCTACACACTTAGCCAATTTTTCAATAGTTAGAGTATTAATGTAGTTAGCTTTTGTATTGGAAATTATGTTTTAATAAATAAAATAGATAACGTAATAATTATGTGCTTGATTCGTAAAATATTTTTGAAGTAAACAAGAAGCTTTATAGTAGGTATTAAACAAAGAGTATTATTTGATCGCCTACTAAAATAACTTAAGAAAACCTTGTTGTTTTACAAATAATTAATATTGGTTCAATGTAAGCATTTGAACGTGCTCCTTTACGTAACTGGTAGAAATTTTCAATGAGAATAAAACACGATACAAATCAAAAGAGGGTGGTACCATCTGCGTATGTACAAGCTTCTTACCATTTTCTGCCAGTAAATATCTGCTGCGTTCCGGTCTGAAGAATATAGAGCCAGTATTAATAACAGGCTGTGAATAACTCCATCTTAGTCCTTAGACGTGTTTTATCTTGTGTACCTTGCTTTATTTGAAGTTGGCTGCAGTTGGCCATGAGCTGAAGAAGCCACTTACCATCAAGTGTATTGTGGGTGCGTTTGTCACTTTATGTTTTTGAAGAAAAAATCACAAATTTATATAACATAAAGGATCCCTTGCTACTTACATAACAAATATTAAATTGAAGTATTGGAGTCCGAAAATCATTTTATTCAAACCAATGAACCAAACCAAATAAATTAAGTGACGAATTAACATACGTTGACTGTTAAAGAGTTTTTAAAAATATAGGGATGATTATTTCTATAAACAACATAATCATCACTAAGCTTAATGGATAAGTTGCCTTTTTAAACTCTTCAGTGATAAAGCCTTAGTATATATGGTAGTCAAACAAAAATACCTAGCTAAAAATATAGGAGAAGATGGTCATAAGCCACTCGGGGTAAGGAGAGAAGAATTTTAAAATAAGATGGTCTGGAAAAATATAAGGGACATGGCAACAGAAAGTTGTTATTTAAATTTTTTATTCTTTATTACAAATATCGATATTTTTTTTTTCAAAGTTATCGCTGAGTGCTCGTATATACTGTTTCATACATTTTTTTTGCTTGTATATACTGTTTCATACAGATGCTTTTGGGACACATATTGTCACTTATTCATTGGGGGGTATTTGCCATAATTGCCACGCTTGGCGAGCGGGTTGGCAACCGCAGTTTTTTATTGTAATTTTGGCTATTATCAGGAAGATGCTGCTGCCCATCTCCTGCCTGTTTCCCTTTGTCGCCTTTTACGACACCCACGGGAGGATATGGGGTAGTGGATATTCTTGACCGCCACTACACGGCACGAAGAACCGACAACCAATGGGGAAGAAAGGTTCTCGAGTGGCAGCCTCGTACCGGTAGGCGAAGTGTAGGGCGTCCCCCCACGAGATGGAGTGACGACCTGGTAAGACATGCAGGAAGTCGATGGATGCAGGTGGTTCAGGACCGTGCTTTGTGGCATTCTTTGGGGGAGGCCTATGTTCAGCAGTGGACTTGTGAAGGGCTGTAATGAATGAATGAATGAATGAATTGTCACTTAAAGTCTGTTCACTAAGATAGTGTCGGTACACTCGGAGGCGCACTTATTATTTTGCTTTTATTTTATTATTTTTTATTGTGTTTGTTCAAAAAAGTTTTCGAAGAATAAAATACGATACCATTTTATTCTCATGAATATTATATTAATATTTTATTAGAAGAACCATGAGGTTGTTGTACACAGTTAGGTAGAAAAGAACCTTTCGCTACGGCACTTCGTTTTAAAATGCCAAATTCTCCTGCGGGTATACGCCGGATGCTGCGACCTTAGATGTCGCAGCGGTGCCTATGACAAAATGCTCGGTACGTGCCAAGGCGGTGCGACGAAATACGACTGACTATATCACTTGGAGTTAACCATTCTTTGATCCTCTAGTACCAGACTAAAACGATGCGATTATTTGTATGCGTATGCATCGACTCAACGACATTTAGTTCGTGTAAGCTTATCTTCGATGGTAAGCTATCATAGTAATAGTAATAGTCATAATTGGTTCGTGTCAGCGTCAAATTTCTTTAATATAAAATAGCACCTATTGGTAGAACTGACCGGTCGATAAGTTTCCATCCCGAAAAAGTAGTCAGAAAGTCTTAAGTTCAAAACTTTGTTGGGACTTTAAATCTTTATTTAAAGTCATCACGAGAGAAATCACGCCAAGGCCAGGCTCAATAAAAATCATTTTTCAAACAAAAATATTTATTACTATTAAGTATTCCTATTTTAAAAGCTAACGAATATTCAGCCTTTACGATGATTTATATCATCGTAAAGATGGTTTACATCTTGCCAGTGGCAAACAAATTATAGAAGAGTATCTAATTTCTTTTGGTATGGTCCTTGTAAGGAATGTTGACGTGCTGATCAAATCCAGACTAATAGATCGCCCTACAGCAGACACTTAGGCTGTAATGGAGACGAGTCATATTTATTGCGATGGATCGAGAAAGATGGATCAAAATTAGGATTTTTTTTCAATATTCTCACAAATCATCATGGGTAGGAATTGATGTTTTTTTGCGAGGATTTGTGATTTATCAAATCTCATGTAATAACGTAGACGATCCTGAACATGTTATTATAATGGGTCGGTAATTGTTTACACGTTAAGAAAGCGTATTAAACAAGATAAAATCCGTATAATTAATTTTATTCAATGTGAAATTATATATTAAATACAAATAGGATATTACAAGTACTAATTCTGATTAGTCTGATTTACAATAAATTATCAGTAATTAATTTTTTTAGGTGGTAGGACTCCTTTTCGCCTAGAAGTGCGCCATGGTAGGGACCACATTCTAATCTTTAGATACTTTAGGAAAACGCATCTTTAGACTCTTTGTTTGGAGTTGACTGCAATTGTCCATGGACGGCATTATTGGTGGGAGAGCCATGCTGCAACTATATTAATAGTATAAATGTAGCACGAATGGGTCGTCTCGACCGGGGAAGGACCACTTTCTCACAGAATACCATCGTAAAATAGCAGCTTAATGCTGCTGTGTTTCGTATGGTGAGTGTAGAGAACCTGAGACCCATTTTACTGGAAAAGAGGCATTTTATCTTAGTCCTCACGGCTGACAACGCATCTGCCTTTTGAATTCGCAAACGAAGATACATGTAGATGTTTATGGGCTACAACAACGTATTAAGATCACACCTAAAAATTAGCCTTCCTGCATCAGGACTGTAAGTTTGTTAGTCACTTTAGTTTTATGACAAAAAAAAACAGAGGCAGTCATGAGGACTGCCGACAAAAGTGAAATCTCAATGATATGCCCATATACATGTACAAAGGCCACTATACTACGTGTCACGCAGGCGCAAGCCAAACAAGCAACACGTAGTACGCATACAATACGCAATTGTCACGAGCATGTCGAGGTCATTGGTGACGCGAACCGTTAAGTTTTTTCCCTACTAAAAATCGCTCATCGGTCATCGCGGCTAAAGAAGTTTTCCTTTCAAAAATATTTTGCAGTGACATCATGCTGTTGCCCATTAATGTTGTGAGAGGCAACAGAGGGAAACAATTTCAATTTTCTCAGGAGAAGGGCAGCAGCATCTTACTGATAACTACTGAAAATAATAAAAAGTTTTTAATTCGACTTTACATAAAGTATTGCTTTTTCTTACATTGCTAAAATGTCTCAACATTCTAAACTATTTATTTTAATACAGCTTGTTTCTTGTAACATTTTTATAATTAAAGTAACAGCCTATATACGTCCCACTGCTGGGCAAAGACCTCTTCTCATTTCTGAGAGGATTTTTGGGCAAGGTAATGTCCGCCGCGCTGTCCCAATGCGTGTTGGTGAACTGCACATGTTTTCGATTTTTTTTATTATTTCTCAAACATGCAGATTTCCTCGCGATGTTTCCTTCACCACCGAGTACGTGGTATATCAGTAATTGAAATTGCAATTCACAATTTTTTTGGTACCGGCCAGGATCGCACCCAGATTGCCCGCGTACTGTGAAATTTACAGCGAGCGCTAACCATCTGAGCTACTATGGCTCTATTTTTATAATTAGCATATATTTAGTTATCTTTCAGTTCCCACGAATATTTAGCTTCTCATTACGTTAACGAACTCTTACAACTTTAACAGTTTCAAACAACCGTTAATAAATTCTAAGGAAAAGTTTACTACAACGTATTTTTAATGAAGAAAAAATCTTAATTATCATTCATTAATTTTTAATTAAAAAATACTTAAGTTTTCATAGCAGGTTGTTAGGTTACTTCTACCTAAAATTATAAAATGTTACATAAAATAATTGTTACAGCCCACATATATCACATCTTACATGGTGGAGCTATGCTGCAGCTATATTAGTAGTAAAGCACGAACGTGTCGGCTCGACCGGGGAAGGACCACGCTCTCATAGGATACCAGCGTAAAATAGCAGTGTAACGCTGCTGTATTTCGTATAATGAGTGCAGACCGGAGACTCTTTTTACAGGAAACAAGGCATTCCATCTTAGTCCTCACGGTTGAAAACGCATTTGCATTTCGATTCATAATCGAGGATAGTTGTAGATGTCTATGGGACCCAGCAACCACATACCAGCAGGTGGACTGTGTGCTCGTTTGTCACTCTTATCCTATAAAGAAAGAATAGTTATATTCACCGCCCAGCTTATTTTTACATAATAAATATTATTTGCAAAATAATATTATTTACAAAAAATTATCCATTTTAAAATGTTTAAATATTCGAAATGTCTTTTGTAAGTAACCTTAAAATATACCTTAAACTTAGTATGCAAAATAAATGGAAAAATTAAGCTTCTGTGGCCTTAGAACCTCAAAGCTACGCGTCGCGCAAATTATTGCTATTGTTTACTCTTAAACACGCACCGTGTTGAGAGAAATTTCCGCCAATTTTGTTTTCAATTTTTTTGTATTATAATTCTTTGATTATTCATCCATATTTGAAGTTAAGATATTAGTCCATTTTACCAAAAATTATGTAAGTAATATAATATATATATATATATATATATATATATATATATATATATATATATATTATGTCTTTCTTTGTTTTTTTTTTAATTAAAAAACGTTAGTACGCTTTATATATATAATAATACTTACCTAGAGACTAAAACGAGGTGATGGATTTGGTTACGTCGCCACCACTGAGTGTAGGTGTTATAAGGGGCAACTATTGGAAGCTTCAGAAATATCTCATGGTTTCCGTTAGATAGCGATATAATCATCTTGTTTACATCAAGCGTGATATAGCAAGATCCGTGACGGGCAGCAGCTACAAAGGTGAGAGACGTCTGGTACAGCCGGCTAAGCATGTCGTCGATTAAAGTTATCCTCCCTTTACCGCGGCCCACGTCCAGCTGTGGATATTCACGGGCATCTGCTGACTAGAAATAAGAAAGTCTTAAATACAATTATTTCATAGATTTTAAGTTTGTTTATAGCTTTCGTGTTTTTAATAATTAGAATTTTTTATGTGGTTAGAGTCAAGCTGCAGCTATGTTGTAATTGTAGCACGAATGAGTCGCACGGGAGAAGGACCACGCTCTCATAGCATGCAGCCTAAAGAATTTGATTATTATTAATGTACTAATCAAATTAAACGTCAAAAATTTGTTCTCTTGTTACTTTGTAATCAAATACGTATTAAGTATATTACATCTCATATAATACTTATATATGCGTATGTGTATAAACACATCTTATAAGGATATTTTTAATGACATTTTAAAATATTTTTAATATCAAATTGTTAGTCATCTATTTTATTCCAGATAGATTCCAAATTTAAATAAAAGAAAATAGAAAATGTTTTAGCGGTTAAAATTTAGTTGATCTAGATTTCTAGAGGGAGCAAACTTTGTACTCAGAGTAATTGTATTTTTTTTTTCACTGAAAACTGCTATTTAAACATCTTTTTAATTCAAATTGTATTGATTGTGAAAATTTCATATTTTATTGTAATGCAAATTGCTGCGAGAAGCAATCAAGTCCAAAGGCTACAGTCTGAACACCAGAAACTTTTTATGCATCTCAGTAGGACCTATATATAGTGTAGTAGGATAATACAGTTTTTATACTTGCGTTTTTATTCTCTGCAAAAAATCTTGGACATGTATATATGTCTTAAAAAATATTGACATGCTCCTTGGAATTCATGATGTGTTGTTAGAATATCCCTACAACATAGAATATACTGGCGTAATATATTCTAAGTGTATGCCCTACACCTTGTTGATGTGTATATTTTTTTTCTCGGGTGCATGCGTATACCTGCGTGTGTGCGTGCGTGTACGTGAATGGCAACAGATGCCAAAGCGAAATGAGGAATGGAGATTGTGATGTCCACTAATTTAAGTATAGGGTTTAGCAAAACAACCAACTATCAGTAAGTAGGTACACAGCACAAGACAACGTCCACTCGCTACCGATGACAGATCGGCAATGCGAGTGTGGCGCCACCGTTGGTCTGTGTACTACATTTAATTATACATATATCACATCTCTTCCTTTTTATATATTAATTAATTTTATTACTACAATAAACAAACAGAACAATGTTTTATAATTTAATCAATTATCAATCTGAACTTCTTTATCCTGATCAACCACTTTCCATTGACCTTCCACTTTCTTAAGGTGTACGATATTCCTCCTGTACTCCTGACCAGTTTCATCATTTTTTATGTTTATGTCACTGCCTTCGAAGCTAATAACAGTATGGGGGGTTGGGTTAAATTCTGAAACTAATATATTTTCTTTTATCAAGTTCTTCACTTGTTCATTTATCAAGTTCTTCAATTGATAAGGGCGTGCTTCGGTGGTTTGGGCACGTTGAGCGAATGAGTGAAGACCGAATGGTGAAGAAAATATATAGCGCGAAAGTTAATATTAAAAGCTGTCGAGGTAGACCGAGACTAACTTTCGAAGACCATGTGAGCAAATTGCTCGAAGAGGGTAGGGTCAAGAGTACTCGGATACCTAGACGTGCATGTATGAAGAAGATAATGAATCTGAAAGAAGCGAAAGAGGTATGTAAGGATCGTGACACTTGGCGATCTGTTCTCTCTGGCTACCCCGTCAGGGATTGTGCGTGAAGATAAGTAAGTAAGTTCACGTACACTTTATCTCCTATTTCTAATTCCCTATCAACAGCTCTTCTTTTCCTGTCTTCGTTTAATTTGCTTTTATCTTTTCTTTCTATGTCTCGGTCTCTTATTTCTAGATCATCATAACTATTTTCGAGGTCCGTTAAAAAAGGTAGTTTGTCTCTAAATTGTCTTCCATAGAACAGCTCGGATGGAGACTTTCCTGTGGAAGGATGAGGAGTACTAACAGTACTCCTCATTAAAATAAAAAAAATCCTCTCTTAAAATACATACATCATTAGGTATTTTAACAAATCATCTTTCCAGTCTGATTTTTAGCACTGACTTATTCGCAGTCGTTTAAGGATATCCCTGTTTTGCCTCTCTACTTCACCATTTTGCTGAGGCCAGTAAGGGATCGTATTAAAAAGCGTTATTCCTTGTTCAGTACAAAATGTTTTGAATTCCTGACTACAGAATTGTCTACCATTATCGGCTGTTATACTAGCAGGATTTCCGGCTCGTGAAAAAATTTTTTTCAATACTTTTATTGTGTCTTGTGTTGAAATAGATTTCATGATTTCGACCTCTTTATACCGACTGTAATAGTCAATAATCACTAAAAGATGTTCTCCTCTTGGCAGTGGACCCAAAAAATCAACGGCTGTATCCACCCAGGCTTTTGAAGGGAGTTCACGCCTTTTCATAGGTACTGATGGATTGGGTGCCGAGACTAAAGTACACCCTCTGCAGCTTTTCACGGTATTTTCAGAGTCTTTGTCTATTTTTGGCCAAAACTTTTGTGCGCAGCCTAGCTTTCATATTGACTATACTTGAATGACCTTCATGGGCCGCTGCTAACACTTGTTTCCTCAACTTAGTAGGAATCACCATTTTGTTTCCTCTCAACAAGACGCCATCGTGTAACCAGAGTTCATGTTGAAATAATTTATAATTATTTATTGAAGCATCCCAAGCATTGTTCATCAAAGCATCTTTTACTAATTTAAACTCATCGTCATTTGATGCTTCAATAATCGATTTAAGAGATAATGCTATGGGTCGCGCGAGTTGAACAATCTGGTTAACATGATGTTCGTCTTCAAAAGAACTGTTTTGAATGCTGGTCGTACATAAACGTGATAATGGGTCTGCTATGTGGGATTTTCCGGGCTTATAAATAACTTTATAATCATATGCTTGTAACCGAAGGACCCAGCGCTCGATTCGTGCACAAGGCTTTGATCGCGTACCAAATATAACCTCCAGAGGTTTATGGTCTGTGATAAGCTCAAACTTTTTCCCGTATAAGTACATGTGGAAGTGTTCAATTGCCCACACTAAAGCCAATGCCTCCTTTTCGGTCTGACAGTATCGTTTCTCAATGTCTGTCAGGCTCTTGTTTCCGAAGGCAATGATGCGGGGTCCATTGTCATCATACTGAATCAGTACAGCGCCCAAACCTACCGGACTAGCATCAGTGATTGCTTGGGTATGATCATTTGGATCATAGTAGCCAAGAGTAGGAATCTTGGAGAGACAATTTTTTAATTCGTCAAAAGCCGTTGAATGTTCTTTTTTCCAAAAAGTTATGATATTAGCATTTTTGTGCATTTTTTTTTCGAAGCAATTGCCGAATGGGTTCCGTTAAGGTTGACAAATTGGAGATCCACTTTTCTACAAAGTTGATTAAGCCCAGAAAACTTTGAATTTCTTCGATGGTTTCCGGTGGTCTAAATTTCTCGATTGCTTTTATATATTTGTCAAGTGGTTTAATACCTGATAGCGAAAGCTCGTGGCCCAGAAACTGAATAGACTTTGCATTAAAAATACATTTATTTTTATTCAGTAAAACATTATTGTCTTTGAGTACTGTTAAAACATGTTGAAGCCTGGTATCATGTTCTTTTTTATCAAGTCCAAAGACATAATTAATAGAATCAGGCGTTACTTTGCGGAAATCCATTATATAAAAGCTTTTACAAAAATTTTTACTTCGCAAATATCCGCGTTATAAAATAAAATGATGTGTCTTACCTAGTATGAAGAAGCACCTCCCGCCCTCCCTCAATTGCGTGCAGAATCCCCGTCACCACTAATCCCAGCACCGCTACTCCCAACACCACTACACTAGGCAAGACACACCATTGACGATAATACGACACGTGTTTCGCCTCTACACGAGGCATCCTCAGGTGATATAGACTCTACGGTGGCTAACCGCTAAGTGAGCGGCGAGCCAAAACAAGTGCCTTTTATACAAATTGATGATGCAACAGCTCCCTACCTAAGGAGCGAGCGACTGCGTCATGCGATAAAACATGCGACCAATCACCGCTGGACTTACGCGGCCGTTTGTAAATTTAAAAACAAACCGCCGCGCAACGCCCACATTGTTAGAGAGCAGGCTTGAAGATATTTAAGAGAGGTGAGTTAGTAACATTTGTTTGTTCATTCAGCAATGCAACGGTATTATTATTACTTTTTAATATCTCTAACTGTTCCAGCACACATAGTCGCAGCCCTTTATTACACGTATGTAAGACTTTAAAGGAGTGGTCGTTGGCTAGGTTGTGTCCAGTGTCCAAAAGATGTTTGGCAAAATGCAATCCCGATAAATCCCATTTTGAGGGAGGGCGGGAGGTGCTTCTTCATACTAGGTAAGACACATCATTTTATTTTATAACGCGGATATTTGCGAAGTAAATTTTTGTAAAAGCTTTTATAAGTCCAAAGACAACAATATCATCTATGAAGTTTACCACTCCTTCGCATGGCAATAACATTTTCTCCATAATCTTTTGGAAATGTTCAGGTGCGCAAGATATCCCGAACATTAACCTTTTGTACCGGTAAAGCCCTTTACTAGTGATAAAAGTTGTGATATTTCTGCTATTTTTATCTAGTTCAACCTGATGAAAAGCATTCTTAATATCCAACTTTGAAAAATATGTTGCTTTGCAAAATTTGGGAATAAGTTGTTCCATGTTAGGCAAGGGATGATTTTCTCTAATAATTGCTTTGTTAGCAGCACGCATATCCAAAGAATTTCGAATATCATCATCAGACTTTAGAATCGGTACCATCGGAGAACCCCAAGAAGATGGGTTATTTACAGGTTCAATGATGTCCATTTTAACCAGTTCGTCTATTTTCTTATTTATCCTTAATTCCAAAGGAATTGGGACTCGTCTATAATGTTGACAAACTGGAGGAACAGTTTTGTCAATAGTGATGTTTAATTGAACATCTTTGAACTTGGGAAATTGTTTTTCCTCAATGGAATTCACGACAAAGCCTAGTTTTAGCACATCAAGGGAAATGGCGGTTTCTTTACCCAAAAGATTCCTTGAACCATTTTCTATGACATAAAATTTTGTTAATAATGATTTAGGACCAACTTTTATTTGTGCATCAAATGAGCCTAACACTTTAAGGGGATGTTTGGCACCATAAGCCAGGAACGTTTTATCTGAAGACTTTTGTTGGTTGGAAACTACAACTTTAGATCGTTTCATGTATACCCAAGTTTTATCATTAATAATATTTGATCTACTACCGGAATCAATAAGTATTTTTATATTTACACCACCTACCTGACAATCTATTGTTGCGTCGTCGTCGATATGGAAAATATAGTCTACAGATGCAGACTCTCTATTTTTTGTGGTTTCTGTCTTGGGTTTCTTAACTTTATGGTTTTCATTTGACGAAAGGTTGGTACTTTTTCTTTTATTGGCCCTTGTTCTACAGTGTTTCTGAAAATGACCTTTGAACCCACATTTCATACAATTCACATTTATAGCAGGGCAGGAACTATTGTCATTTTTGTGACTTTTACTGCCACATCGGCTACAGAAATTTACCTCTTTTTTAGAATATAGTTTTTTTTGTTTTAGTGTCAATTTTATTTAGGGTGGTAGTTGTTGTGCTCTGCCTATCGTGAAACTCGTTTAGCTGCCGTTCTACGGTTTCTAGGGAATTTGCTTCTGCCACGATTTTTTCAATGGTTGCCGTGTCACCAAGTACCAAAATGTTCTTCCTTAATTTGGTCGAGCTACACTTTTCTATTATTTGGTCAATAAGATTTTCGTCTGCATTAGCGAAATTGCATTTAGAACTTTGACGTCTTAGACGAACCAAGAGTTTTTCAAACTTCTCGTTTGGTTCTTCTTTCATTAACCGAAAAATGTGCCTTTCAAATAAATAACTTTGTTTGGGGGAAAAATACTCGTCCAACTTTTTAATTGCTGTGTCATACAAGCCAGTCGCATCAGGATTAGTCACGTGGGCACCAGGTATATTGAAATAAATGTCTTGTAACGCCATGCCTCCGAAATGTAGTAGCATGGCGCGTTTTGTAATTTGAGCATTGGTATTGGTTGCTATGAAGTATATTTCTAGGGCACGTTTCCATTTGTCCCACCGGAAACTTATGGAGGTTGGATCGCCTTCACAATCGAATGGTTCTATTGCTGGGACTTGTGATTGGAACATTTTTGGACGATCTGCAAATAAGTAAGGGAGGGGACTTGTAAGCATACCAATGTAGTAAAAGAATTCCTAGATCGATTTTTTTTAAGTAGCGTAAAATAAATGGTTAATATTAAAATTACCAATATTCATATTGAATAAATTTTATTGGCTTTAGCAAAAGAATTAAGTATAAGCCATTTTATTTTTAGTTGAGATTGACTGTAACCAGTATTTAATATTTTGTGACTAGCAACATCGATACAGAAATAGGGTCCACACTATGCACTAGCTTGCTACATATTTATTATTCTGTGATCCGTACCGTGAAAGCTAACCGTAGAGATTATATACTCCTCGGTGAACGCAATCTCATATCATGTACATAAACAAGCATATTAGTCTGCTACATAGATTACTGTATAGTCTGTCTCAATAGATTACTGTATGGTCTGTGACGACTATAGATGCACACAAAGATCTGTTGATATTTGGTAAGTACTCACTACACTATCTGACTTGATATTATTACAAACAAACAGTCATGACACAAAATATTATATTATTATGATGTGCAGCGATATTAACAAATAATGACACTAAATAAAGAAGATATATATGTTTGTTTTATAACGATAAACAGTGCAAAATACATTCACTTTGTCCTATTTTTTTCCATTATATTACTTATCCATAACGGGTTTGACACTTGTTTAGTTTTAACAGTAACTGGAACATAACTCCCAATTTATTGAAGTGGTACTATGTTAAACTGGTAACACGATTCGTTACACTGTTTGGTTATTTTAACAAAATATTTTTCGATAGGAATCATTAGCAAACAGATTTGGTCAACAATACTTGTATTATAATCATAGTTGAGTACTTTGCAAACACTATTTAGATATACAATAAGGATATTAATTTACTTATGTCGAAATAAGACTCGAAATGAAATGCCGTAACCCCTTTCGTTAAACTAAATAAATGACGAAATGACTTCGATGAGATTTAAACAACACATTCCTGGTCAATCGCCACCAAAGTGGCACGGTAACGGCACAATAAACGACGAACTATTTAATTTTGAATAAACAAGTAATATAAATACTCAATAGTAATATAATTTCAAAGTATCCATCACTTATTTCTTATTTTTTTCTTTTTTTTTTGAAAAAATGTATGTAAAAAAATAAATGTACTGTTTTAATTTTGTTGCTGACCAATATCCGTAAACTGGTTTAAAATTTGACCGAAAATTTTACTTATTGCGCTTTTACTCGTCGCCAATGTGATGTCCACTAATTTAAGTATAGGGTTTAGCAAAACAACCAACTATCAGTAAGTAGGTACACAGCACAAGACAACGTCCACTCGCTACCGATGACAGATCGGCAATGCGAGTGTGGCGCCACCGTTGGTCTGTGTACTACATTTAATTATACATATATCACAGAGATATTTTATTCTACTAAAACATACACTCATTCATTCATATATTCCTTACAGCCTCTCAAAAATCCAATGCTAATCATAGGCCACCCTTATAGAATTCCTTCTTGTTGCCAACCGCAGCTTTCTAATGCTGCTATTCTCCTGATTGGTTACCCATGGCATGATAATATAGTGTACTGGATTCTCTTACGCTGCCACTATACGGCGTACATAAAATATAAGGGATGAATTTACATATGTGCACCAACATACCGGCTCAGTGCGCTGGATTTACCACTCCGTTATGTATCTTTTTAATAGCAACACCGGTAGCCTGGCAGCTCTATAGATGCTGATAATAATTTGACTGCCCCGTCGGTCTAGTGGTCGTTAACGCGTCTGTTGATCATGTGGTCCCAGGTTGAAATCCGACGGCGACGAATTGCGACGAATTTGAATTGCGAATTGCGACGGTATCAACTCAACCCACCAGCGCGGTGCAGTGAATTATAAAGAAATAACATTTCAATTATGCGTGGCTGTTTTTCTTTTACTTTCATAGCCAAATTATTACACTAGGACTAGTTCTTTTGTTGTGGTTCCTGCAGCTCATGGACACCTGCAACAAAATTCAAACAATTAACGCTACAGATGCGTTATCGCTTCTTAGGACTAAAATCGAATGTCTAACAACATGTATTTATGTGCCCTTCATACCGGAACACAATAATGCATGCATTGTTGATTGGTAGCAAAAATAAGCAAGAGGGTGGCACAAACCCGGACTCTAGGACTCCTAGGCAGAAAGCATGTCCCACCCACCTAGTTAATCTTTAGAAATTTTTAAGGAGAATAAAACACGATACAAATCAAAAGAGGGTGGTACCATCTGCGTATGCACAACCTTCTTACCATTTTCTGCCAGTAAATATCATTGCTGGCTCTGCTGCGTTCCTGTCTGAAGAATATAGAGTTAGGATTAATTACAGGCTGTGAATAACTCCATCTTACTCCTTAGAAGTGTTTTTATCTTGTGTACCTTGCTTTATTTGAAGTTGGCTGCAGTTGGCCATGAGCTGAAGAAGCCACTTACCATCAAGTATATTGTGGGTGCGTTTGTTACTTTATGTTTTTGAAGAAATAATCACTCATTTATATAACTTAAGAATATTATTTTAGTTATATAATTCTAAGTATATATAATGACAGAAAAGATATTAACGACAAACACCATAAAGGATCCCTTGATACTTATATACGAAATATTAAATTGAAGTATTGGAGTGCGAAACTCATTTTATTGAAACTAATGAACCAAACCAAATAAACAAAGTGACGAATTAACATAAGTTGTAAGAAATATTTGGCCATTAAAGAGTTTTTAAAAATATAGAGATGATTATTTCTATAAGCGAGATGATCATCATAAGCTTAATGGATAAGTCGACTTTTATAAACTCTTCAGTGGTAAAGCCCTGGGATATATGGTAGTCAAACGAAGATACCTAGCTAAAAATATATGAAAAGATAGTAGTAAGCCACTCGCGGTATGGAGAGAAGAATTTAAAAAATAAGATGGTCTGGAAAAAATTAAGGGACATGGCAAAAAAAGTGTTTATTTAATTTTTTTATTCTTAATTACAGATATCGATTTCTTTTTTCAAAGTATTTACTGAGACCACGTATATACTGTTTCATACATTTTCCATAAAATAAGGATGTTAACGGGCAAACAGTCCACCTGATGGTAAGTGGGGGCTATGGTTCATAGATATCTATCTACGTCTAACCTCGATTAAGTATTAAGAAGAGAAAAAGTCTTAATCGTCAATAACTTTTAAAACTTAAAAAATATTATTATTATTATTATATTAATTTCAAAACCCCCAATTAAAAATATTTGACGGTCTTCAAATGGCGGAACATATTTTCTTGAAACAGCTAAAAACACTCTCGATTAAGATACCCTTCAAACGAAAAAACTTAAACAAAATCGGTTCATCCGTTCAGAAGCAATGTGGCATACACAGTCACACAGATACACACTACAAACTTGAAACATCCTCTGTTTTCTTCGGGGATTAATAAAGAGAAACGTCAGAGCTAAATTCTTAACCTTTTGGAAAATATTCATGACGACTTTTCTTTATACACTTTATAAATCAAAACTATCCGCAGCCAGTAGTAGATGTTCTTCGCTTTAAAAACGTGCTGCCTTTTAATATTTCTTATATTTTTGAAACGGGTAAAATTAATAGTTCAGGAGACAGGTACATATTTTGAATTAAAATAATTGAATATTCTGGCAGACGTGTGCGGCCCTGTGTTGTCGTTGAAAGAGAAGGATGATGCTTTTGGGACACATATTGTCACTTAAATCTGTTCACTAAGATAGTGTCGGTACACTCGGAGGCGCACTTATTCTTTTGCTGTAATTTTATTATAGTGTTCGTACAAAAAGTTTTCCTATTCTACGAATAAAATAGAATACTATTCTCATGGTTCTCGTAATGAAATATAAATATACGGCTCCGTGGCGCAGTGGCTTAGCAATGAGTTGCTGCGCTGGGGGGCGCGGGTTCGAATCCCGCACGGAACAAGTATTTGTATGGCCTACAAATGATTGTTCCGGGTCTGGATGTTTGTCCTTGTGAAATTTGTGTTTGTAAACTGCCTCCACGATACAGGAGAAAATCCTAGTGTGGGGGTAACGTTTTTTTTAACAATAAAAAAAAATATAAATAATGAACAAAGTTAGGTACAAAAGAACCATTCGCTACGGCACTTTGTTTTAAAATGCCAAATTCTCCTGCGGATGTACGCCGGACGCTGCGGCATTAGATGTCGTAGCGGAGCCTTTGACAAAATGCACGCCATGTGCCAGTGTGGTGCGACAAAATTCGAGCGACTAATACCACTTTGCGTTAACCGTTCTTTGGGTTACAGTTAGTCTTTATTTCATTAAAATCAGTTCATTCCATCAAAAGTTATGATAAATATTCTGAAGTATGGGTAGGAAAGTATAGGTACACACATATATATATATATACGAATTTGCTCAACGGTGGCTTTAGTTGAGACAACAAGTGCATTTTAAACTAATATCATATCATAAATCATAATTAAATGATGTAAAATAATGTTCTATAATGATATAATAAGTATATCTAAAACGCAGTAAACAAAAGTATTAGAGAACGTGTTAAATATATTATACAAAAATATATTAACATTATTAACTAAATTTAAAAGTACAATAGTTAACCAATTTCATCGATAGATGGTGGTGTTGTGCAAATGTAATGGAAAAATGCAAGTTGTGGTTTTCTCCTGTAGATGAGTATTCATATTTACTGCTAATCTTTATATTATCGCTGCCCTGCTGTGTGTTGACAAACTCAATTTATTCTTTACCGCCGAGTAGCTCTTTTAAAATTTGATTTACAACATATGTAAATCAAATTTTAAAAGAGCTATTAACAATTGCGTTGGTTTTGGCGAGGATCAAACTTTATTTTTTGCTTACTGTCAATTTCTTTTACGTTTTATATAATGTATCAATCGCGTGAATTAATCTCATTTATTTTTAAAATTGATCAGAAATAGTAATAATTAATATATTTATACTTAAAACACAAAAAGAGATTAAAAAAAAGGATGTTTTCTCACACAAAGGACGTAATAGATGGAGTTGTACAAATTACAACCTTTTCTGAATTGCGGTGTTGAGATTCTCCGCCGGTGAATCTTATTGAGAATCACTGAAGAAATTAGTATCTACCGAAGCCATACAACAGAACCCGACCAAAAGTAACAAAATTGCAACGAAATGTCGTGATATTGTATTTATAATATACGCAAAATCAGTGCTGCCATTTTAGCGCTTTGGGAACTAGATCTAGCGCTTTTTTGGAATGTATAGCGGGCATTTCAAAATTTTAGCACCTAGCGCTTAATCTAGCGCTTTTTGGTGTATTTAGCACACATTTCAAAATTGTAGTGACTAGCGGGTTATATACTCTTTTATAGTAGCACTGTTAGTCCACATTACCGATAATAATAATAATGACCTTTATTATTTTTTCCCACAAATACTACATAGCAGTTTATCTTTTTCAAACATATTTTTTTCACAAAACAAAGAGCATGGGAGACGAGTCCAAACTAGGATACCCTGTGCTATGGATCTCCTGGCTCCCCCTTTAGGATGATCAACTTGATTTTTTTACCGACGACTGTAAGCCCCCTTATTAAAGTTTTCGTTCATGGTTTTGGCAACGTATTTATTTTGCTTTATTCAGTTTCAGCCAGATGTTTAGAGCACAGCTAAGTTAAAAGTTACTTAGAAGTTACAACACATAGAAACTGTGTAGCAACCGCAATCAGATGCTGACATCTGAAACTAAGTTGCGAAATAAATTGCACTTTAAAACAATTAATGTCATTTTAATTGTTCGTAAAGTACTAACTACTGTTGGCAGCAATTGCCATGATTATAAGTCGATGTCCTGCGAAATATTGATACATCACAAAAATATTGCCAGAAAAAAACTTAATGTTGTTTTGTTTATTATGATTATATTTTCTTGGATTATAAATTATAATAAAAAACACAAAGTTTGTTTGTAGTTGATTAAGCGCGTAATCTAGGGCTTTTTGAAGCGCTGTTTTCATGAAATCTAGCGCTTTTTGTGTTGTCCAAGCGCTGAATGAGTTTTTCGATCTGGCAGCACTGCCCAAAATCCCTCTATTAACAAATAACGTTCCTTTCAGTTTTAAGCGCGTTCAGTTCCCAGTCACAGTCAGTTTGTATTATGCGATGACCGTAAATAAAGTGCAAGGTCAAACTTTACGCGATGTAAGAGTGCACTTCAGTGCTGACTGTTTGCACACGGCCAACTCTATGTTAAATTTAAAAAAAAATCTTTGCGTACATCCGCTAGATAAAATAAAATGATGTGTCTTACCTAGTTTGAAGAGCACCTCCCGCCCTCCCTCAATTGCGTGCACTATCCCCGTCACCACTAATCCCAACACCACTACTCCCAACACCTCTACACTAGGAAAGACTCACCACTGACAACAATACGACACGTGTTTCGCCTCTACACGAGGCATCCTCAGGTTATATAGACACTACGGTGGCTAACCGCTACGTGAGTGGCAAGCCAACACAACTGCCTTTTATACAGAACGCTGACGCAACCGCTTCCTGCTTAAAATTAAAAACAAACCGCCGCGCAACGCCAGCCTACCCTCCAACCACGCAACCAATCGCTGATCGCGAGGATGTCTACTATTAGAGAGCAGGTACACTTAAAGTTATTTAGGAGAGGTGAGTTAGAAACATTTGCTTGTTCATTCAGCAGTGCAACGTTACCATTATTACTTTTTAATATCTCTATCTGTTCCAGCACACACAGTCGCAGGCCTTTATTACACGTATGTAAGACTTTAAAGGAGTGGTCGTTGGCTAGGTTATGTCCAGTGTCCAAAAGATGTTTAGCAAAATGGGATTTATCGGGATTGCAATTCCTGTACGCGGCTAAATGCTCTTTATAACGTGTTTCGAAGTTGCGACCAATGTGACCCACGTAAACGGCGTGGCATTCGTCACAAACAAGTTTGTAAACACCTGACTTTTGACGAATATCCAACTTATCTTTATTATTACAGATATTTCTAAGATAATTGTTTGTTTTGAACGCCACATAAACGCCGTTTTGTCGAAGAGTATTAACTACTTTTTCAGATATGGGGCCTAAGTAGGTCAAACTGCTCATATATCGATGAACACTTTGAGGTTGAACCGCGTACAGAGAGTTGCCAACAACATGCTTTTGTTTCTTTTTAATGAAATTGTTAATGAGATTTTTTGTAAAACCGTTAGAGACCGCTATTTGATAAATTATATTAAGTTCTTTTAAATAATTTTCTTTAGTTAATGGGACAGTGAACAAACGATTAATGTAACAATAAAAAGCGGCTACATTATGTTGCCACGGATGACACGATGACGCGGGGTGACCGTGTCGGTTTGAGTTGGCTTTCGATAAATTTGAAAAATGTTTTTCACATGTTTTTCAAATTGTTTATTAATTATCAACTCTATGTTGCTTTTTCCCGCGTTAGTAGCCCCCGTAACCTTTTTGTGTACACCCCGGCTAAGCCTACTTCTAACTTCGTTTACACAGAAGCTCTATCATAAACGACTTAGAACTTCGATGATAACGATTTATTTTGTTACCACTTATTAATACATTAATGGTATAAATCGTTTAATATTCTCTTACCTAAACGACAAATTCTTTGAGTAAAACGCGAGCTACGCCGCGGGCACGGATAGTTTATAATATAGTTGTAGCACGAATGGGTCGGCTCGACCGGGGAAGGACCACGCTCTCACAGAATACCGGCGTAAAATAGCAGCTTAATGCTGCTGTGTTTCGTATGGTGAGTCTAAAGAACCAGCGACCCTTTTTACTGTATACGTTGTGTAAAGGATCTTATTTAACAATTGTGTTGTAACCAAAATAATTAGTAGACTACTGGTAACAATTACTCAGGCTCGGAGCGCTCGTCTTTAATTTCGTAGCAGCAATTGTTAATTGAAATTTTAAGTGATGATTTTCCTCGTGTTTCTAAGTGAAAGATAATAATTTGAAAAAGAAACCTGTACGTATTATAAATATCTTAATATGCTAACCAGATCTAGAGAAGCTTGGTTAATTTTTCCTGCACTTTAAACCTCCCAAATATGAGAGAAGGCATGTGCCGTGCAGTGCAACGCTAATAGATTTTTAATGTAAAATTAAAGGAACCGTAATTAAGGTTCACTGGGGGGACTTGATGCCATGTAGCATTCTTCGGTTGCCTTTTCCCGGTGATTCATGCAGTGCCCGATCTTGAGTGCACTGGTATGTGCATTTTTGAAACCAGGTAATCAACATCACCATCATCATTACAGCCCTTCACAAGTGCACTGCTGAACATAGGCTTCCCCCAAGGAATGCCACAAAGCACGGTCCTGAGCCACCTGCATCCATCGACTTCCTGAATGTCTTACCAGGTCTAGAAAAATATAAGACACGTGGCAAGAGAAAGTTGTTATTTAAGTTTTTTATTCTTAATTATAAATATCGATTTTTTTTTTCAAAGTATTTACTGAGAGCACGTATATAATGTTTCATACATTTTTTTTATAGAATAAAGATATAAACGGGCATACAGTCCACGTGATGGTAAGTGGAGGCTATACGTATATGGTTCATAGAAATGTCTATCTACATCTATCTTCGATTAAGAGTCAAGAATAGAAAAAGTCTTAATCGTAAATAACTTTTAAAACTAAAAGAAAATATTATTATCATGTTAAAAATTTTAAACCCCCCAATATCTGATGATTTCAAACGGCTGAACATATTTTCTTGAAACATCTAAAAACACTCTCGATTAAGATAGCCTTGAAACGGAAAAAACTTAAACAAAATCGGTTCATCCGTTCAGGTATGATATGATGCTACACACAGACACACAGATACACACTACAAAATTATAACACACTCTGTTAAATCTAAACCTTTTGGAAAATATCCTTGACCACTTTTCTTAAGACACTTTATAAATCGAAACTATAAGCAGCCAGTAGTAGATGTTCTTCGCTTTTAAACGTGCTGCCTTTTAATATTTCTTTTATTTTTGGAAACTGGTAAAAATTACTACTTCAGGAGATAGGGACATATTTTGAATTGAAACAATTGAATATTCTGGCAGACGTGTGCGGCACTGTATTATGGTTGAAAGAGAAGATGATGATACTTTTGGGACACATATTGTCACTTAAATTTTGTTCACTAAGATAGTGTCAGTACACTCGTAGGCGCACAAATTATTTTACTTTTATTTTATTAGTTTTTAATGTGTTTGTTCAAAAAAGTTTTCCTACTCTAAGAATAAAATAGAATAGGTACTATTTTATTCTCATGGTAATTGTAATAAAATATGAATATAAATAATAAACAAAGTTAGGTAAAAAAGAATCTTTCGCTACGGCACTTCGTTTTAAAATGCCAAATTCTCATGCGGGTGGAAGCCGTACGCTGTGACCTTAGATGTCGTGGCGGAGCCTTTGACAAAATGCACGGCACGTCCCAAGGTGGTGCGACAAAATGCGAGCGACTATACCATTTGGTGTTAACCGTTCTTTGATCATATAGTACCAGAATAAAACGATGCTATCACTTGTATGCGTATACTTAGCCTCAACGACATTTTATTGGTGTAAGCTTATCTTCGATGGTCAACTATAGATCATGGTAATAGTCATAATTCATCACTAGACAGTATATTATGTTAAAGGTGTTTATTTACTGTCGGCTTTACATTTATTTATTATAAAATAAAACCAATTGGTAGCACTTACCGGTCGCTGAGTTTCCATCCCAAAAAAGTAGTCAGAAAGTCAAAAGATGAAAACATTCTTGGGACTTTAAAACTTTTTTTAAGGTCATCACGAGAGAAATCACGCCAAGGCCAGGCTCAAGAAAAATGCATTTTTCAAACAAAAATATTTAAATTATTAAGTGTTCCTATTTTAAAACCTAGCAAGGATCCAGCCTTCACGATGATTAATATCATCGTAAAGATGATTTACATCTTGCCAGTGCCAAACAAATTATAGAAGTGTATCTAATTTCTTTTGGTATGGTTCTTGTAAGGAATGTCGAAATTCTAAGTAGATTCAGACTAATAGATGGCCTTATTTATTGCGATGGATTAAGATGGATGGAGAAAGATGGATCAAAATTAGGATAATTTATTTAATTCAATATTCTCACGAATCTTCATTGGTAGGAATAAAAGTTCTTTTGCGAGGTGTGTGTAATAGCGTAGACGATCTTGAACATGTTCTTATAATAGGGAAAGTCTTGTATTATTTATATTGCAAGACTTCAAGAAACTAACCTCATTCTGCGTAGATGGAATCAAAAACAAATACTTAAAAGCTAAAGGTATACCGGTTTAACTGTGACTTCAGGACGTCAAACCCTCCACTCCCCCGTGACTATAGATGCTGCAAAGCATCCGAAATATCGTAATTATTTACAAGTTAAATAAGGTATTAAACGAGATAAAATCCGTATAATTAATTTTATTCAATAATAAAGTCTATATTAAATACAAATAGTAATATTCTATTATTAATTCCGGGTAGTCATATTTACAATAAATTATCAGTAATTATTTTTTTAGATGAAAGGATTCCTTTTTGCTTAGAAGTCCGTCATGGTAGGGACCACCTTCATACTTTAAGACCCTTTAGGACAACGCATGTTTAGACTTTTTGTATGGAATTGACTGCAGTTGTCTATGAACTGCATTAATCTGACTGCAGCAGGTGGACTGTAGGTTTGTTATTCACTTTAGTTTTATAACAAAAAAAAACAGAGCCAGTCATGGGGACTGCCGAAACGAGTGAAAACTCAATGATATATGTGTATACATGTACACAGGCCGCTATACTACATGTCGCACAGGCGCAAGCCAGACTAGCAACACGTAGTACGCATACATTACGTAATACGTCACGAGCATGTCGAGGTCATCGGTGACGGGAACCGTTAAGTTTTTCCCTACTAAAAATCGCTCATCGGTCATCCCGGCTAAAGAAGTTTTCACTTCAAATATACTGTGCAGTGATGGCATAAGAATATTCACTACCTTATAATATCATGCCGTTGCCCATTGATGTCAGAGGCAACAGAGAAAATCAGTTTCAATTTTCTCAAGAGAATGGCAGCAGCATCTTTCTGATAACAACTGAAAATAATAAAAATCAGTTTTTTTTATTCCGATTTACATAAAGTATTGTTTTTCTTTACATTGCTAAAATGTCTCGACATTGTAATCTATATTCTAATACAGCTTGTTTCTTGTAGCATTTTTATAACTAAAGTTACAGCCTATATACGTCCCACTGCTGAACACAGACCTCCCCTCATTTCTGAGGGTAAGGAAATGTCAGCGGCGCTGCCCCAATGCGTGCTGATGAACTTCACATATCTTAGATTTTTTTTTCTTATTTCTCAGACATGCAGGTTTTCTTGCGATGTTTTCCTTCTCCGCCGAACACGTGGTATATAAGCACTTGAAATAGCAATTAACAATTTCATTGGTGCCGGCGGGAATCGAACCCGGTTGGTTCGCATACTGTGAAATTTACAATGAGCGCTGACCATCTGAGCTACCACGGCTCTATTTTTATAATTAGCATATATTTAATTATCTTTCAGTTCCCAGGAATATTTAGCTTCTCATTACGTTAACGAGCTCTTACAACTTTAACAGTTTCAAACAACCGGTAATAAATTCTAAGGAAAAGTTTACTACAACGTATTTTTAATGAAGAAAAATCTCAATTATTATTCATTAATTTTTAATTAAAAATACTTAAGTTTTCATAGAAGATTTTTAGGTGGCTTTTACCTAAAATTATAAAATGTAATATAAAATTAATGTTACAGTCTATATACGAGTATGTCACATCTTCTTACGTGATAGAGATACTACAGCTATATTAGTAGTATAGCACGAATGTGTCGGCTCGACCGGGGAAGGACTAGGCTCTATGTTTCATATAATGAGTGTATAGAACCGGAGACTGTTTTTAACTGGTTAGTAGTAGTAGACTAGTTTTTTTCTGCCATATTTTATATTATTGAATGCAGTTAGATGTTGTGTGCTTGGTTCTTACTTGATATACAGTGATCATATTTTTTTTCCATTTTACTGTCTATTTATAGAATATTTTGACTACGTTCGAATTCTAAATATTTAAACGAGGTAGAGCCACGCTGCAGCTATATTATAGTTGTAGCACGCATGGGTCTGCTCGACGACGGCAGGACCACGCTCTCACAGTTATCAGCGTAAAATAGGAGCTTAATGCCGCTGTTTTTTGTATGGTGAGTGTAGAAAACCGGAGACCCTTTTTAGTGGAAATGAGGCATTCCATCTTAGTCCTCACAGTTGACAACGCATCTGCATTTCAATTCATAATCGAGGATAGTTGTAGATGTCTGTGGGACACAGCAAGTACATACCACCAGGTGGACCGCGTACTTTTTTGTCACCCTTATCCTATAAAAAAAAGTTATATTCACCGCCAAGCTTGTCTTTATATTTTTTTGAAAACGATAATATTATTTGTAAAAAATTTGCCAATTTCTAAAATGTTTAAATATTCGCAAGGTCTTTGTTAAGTAATCTTAAAATTTTCCTTCCGATTGACTTAGTATGCAAAATAAATGAAAAAAGTTTTCAGCTTCTGTGGGCTTAGAACCTCAAAGCTTCGCGTCGCGCAAATTGTTGCTATTGTTTACTTTAAACACGCACCGTGTTGAGAGAAATTTCCTCCAATTTTCTTTTCAATATTTCGTATTATAATTCTTTGATTATTCATCCATGTTTTAGGTTACAATATTCAGTCATTTTTACCAAAAAATTATGTTAGTATATGTATATACAATGTGTAACAAAAACCCTGTGGTTCCCTTTAAGTGTGTTATCAGAGTCAGTATTCAAACGTCAAAAATAACTTTTTTTTTAAAAACTTAAAAAAATTAATTAAAAAAAGTTACTTTGCAAATTGTATGTCGTTTTATTACCTCTAACTGACACGAGCATCGGTGAAGGGCGGTCTTTCACAATCCTGTTACTCTCCGGATAATGCAGAGGTAATAAAACCACATACAATTCGCATTTTTTTTAAATAAAATATCTTTTAATGTTCAAGTATTTTTTGAAAAAATAAGTTATTTCTTTACGTTTGAATACTGACTCTGATAAAGCACTTAACGGGAACCACAGGGTTTTTGTTACATGTTGTATATATACTAACTTTTGACAACTGATTTCTGCGAGCGGTATATAACATATTATATAGGTACATTCATATCGACAATATTTGCGTATATTCCCCTTACTTAGTTTGCAGTTACAACAAATACAAGGAAACCGGAACCAGCACAAATACAACAGCAATTCAGCTTATTGGATGTGAATAAAGAAACAAGCTTGCCTTCGCTAACACAACAACGACAGAATAATAAAAACGTCAGCAACCATTGAACACAATGAAAAATTTTCGCCTATTCTATTTTTTGAATTTAGTCCACTGCTGAACATAGAAATATTTCCAAGGAATGCCACAAAGCTCCGTTGTATAAAGGATCGTATTAAACAATTGTGTTGTAATCAAAATAATTAGTAACTAGTGGTAACAATTACTCAAGCTCGAAGCGCTTGCCTTTAATTTCGTAGCAGGAAAAATTGTTAATTGAAATTTTAAGTGATGATTTTCCTTGTGTAGGATAATAATTTGGAAGCCTGCACGTCTGAGAAATTATAAATATCTTAATATGCTAACCAGATCGTGGTTAATTTTTCCTACCTCTTAAACCTCCCAAATATGAGAGAAGGCATGTGGCGTGCATTGCAACGCTAATAGATTTTTAATAAAAATTAAACGAACCTTAATTTAGGTTGACTAGGGCGACTTGATGCCAAGTAGCATTCTCCGGTCGCCTTTTCTCGGCGATTTATGCAGTGCCCAATCTTGAGTGCACTGGTATGTGCATATTTGAAACCAGGTAATAGATTTCTAGATTTCGAGAGTAAATAAGGTAATTTTTTTAGTGTAATAGCAAATCACTATTCTCACTCATTTATATCACTTACTACATTATTGTAAAAATATTATTATTATTTATTTTATTTGAATCTTTATTGCGAATATTATAAGTAAATGAGAAAATAATACAACTGTACCACGGGCGGTAGCTGAAAGTCAGTGCTATGCTTCCTTGTAGGCAATACCTGCACTATTTGCTAGCATTACAGTGCAGTTTGATTTATTTAAGCTTTTGTTTTAAGTATTTTGAACACTTCTGTGTGCTCTGTATGATAGAAATTAAAGACTATTTATCTATATTTCTATCTACCTCAAACTATACGAAACTATACGTAGAGTATTGGTATCTGTAACATCTATTTCTCCCACTACGAACCACCGCAACCTCTAGGGTATGAAAATTGCAACAATTAACGGCATTCTTATAGTAACAATGCGCCTATGGCCTTTCTTGAAGTTGGGTAGAGGTGTCCACAAGCTGCAGTCGCCAACGCAAACTATTATACGAACTGTTCGCTCGTTTTTCACTATAATTATATAACAGAAAATACAACTCCTAACAGTGCGTCTATCGCTTCTCGCGTTTCTCAGAAAGAATTTGTTTTTATCGTCATGCGTGTTCAGGTGGCAGATCGCGATACGAGATACCTCGCGCTTTTTCATACATATATTGACGATGTATCAGATCGTCAATATATGTACTCGTATGGTATCGGCGGCCGTTATGTCTTTCGGGCTTTTCCCATAATTACGAGCATTCATTTACTTTTACGATACCTACGGGCCAAATTAGAGTAAGGGTGGGGTAGGGTAACCACACCAGGAAAATTATTTAATCGTTATAAAAATGCGTTTACAAAAATTTGACTTACGGCTTCAAAGCGAAGACTTCGTTTGTTTACTACTGTACACATAATTTTTTTGTTTGTTAATTTATTTTTGAATGTAAATCTACTTTATATGCCCCTAGAGGTTTTATATCTATTTTTAATTCTGTTTATGGATCGATCTAGACTTTTCATTATTGTATTAAAAACGACTCGAGTAATACTAGGACTGAATGCTAATACGCACTAAGACCAATTTTGTAATTTTTTGAATAAGTGATAGCATCAACAATTATCATTACAACCCTTCTTAAGTTCACTCCTGAACTAGCCTAAGGAATACCTCGAAACACGAGCCACCTGCATTCATCGAATTCCTAAATGCCTTACCAGGTTTTCACTCCGTCTACTGGCGGCCGCCCTAAATTTGGAGTATCAGTACTACGAGGCTGCCTCAACAAAGCGAACAACAAAGCAAAAATAAGTAAAATTTGATGGCCTATTTTTTCTTTTTGCTTTGTTAATGTCCTTGTACACTTGTACCTAAGATCCTAGTACATATATTTTAGTAATCTATGCTTATATCAATCAATGACTGTCTAGATACCACAATGCGTTGTGGTTACGTTTACATAATTTATAAACATAAGTCAGAATTAACGGGCTTATGTGCATGACAGCAACGTCTTAAACCCGCGTTGGTGTCTTTGTGTGCGTTGAGTGGGGTAAAGTATTTTGTACACATATAATAGTTACTTGATCAGTAACTATCAAAACTCGCATGTGTTAAGAATACGAATTAGCTCTTATAAAAGGGCAAGAGCCATTAAATCCTATTAAAAATCCATTGCTGAACGTAGGACTCCCTCATAGATTTCCTTATAAGGGGGATTTAGCCATAACTGCACGCTTGGCAAGCGGTTTACCAACCGCACTTATTAATTTTTATTCAGTTGTTATCAGAAAGATGCTGCTGCACATTCCTGGTTGATAAAGTTGAGAAATATTAGAGAGCTCACAATGTCTATGAGTTTGTCATCAGAACTGAAAAGTAATGGCCGCTAATTTATATTACAACCGATTTTTTGAAGCTTCATATACACTAGGTACCGCAGGAAGTCTTTGCTACTAGGTGATGGGACTTCTTTTCTTGTTAGAAGTCCGTTTAGATAGGTGGTACCACCCCTCTTACATACTTTTGCTGCCAAATGGCGATCCTTGCACTACTATGATCTGGTCGGAAGGGAGGGAGCTAGAGGTTATAAACTAAATTATTGTTTTGTTTATTGATTAAACGTAGGTGCTCCAGTTTTTGTTAGTTTGTATCCTCAGTTATTTTATACTATGACTACTTTTATATTCTATTCTATGTTATCCGTAAAATTATGACAAATGGCTTGAGATTTTGGATCTAAGTGTGGACATAAAAACAGATATACATACATACATGATGTAAGAACATAAATTTCAGCTTAACGTATTACAGAAGCTGTGGTAGTTTAGATAGTTAGCGGTCGCTGTAAGCTTCACAGTCCTCGAGCAACCCGGGTTCGATCCCCGCCGGAGGAAAAAAATATTTGGAAGACATGTGAAGTTCGCCAACACGCATCGGGGAAGCGCGGCGGACATTTCCTTGCCCTAAAACCCTCTCAGAAATGAGAGGAGGCCTGTGCCCAGCAGTAGTACGTAAATAGGCTGCAACTTTACTTTTTACTTTTAACGTATTACTGTCCTTGGAGTTCCGTGAATGTTAAATAATATTAGTCAAAAAGCTTTGTAACAGCCATAGAGTTAGCGCAAATCTTATGTCGAGATAGCTTGCACGATGTAGATAATATAAGTATAGTTATAAGTAGTGTAGTTGTAGCACGAATGGGTCGGCTCGACCGGGGAAGGACCACACTCTCATAGAATACCAGCGTAAAATGGTAGCTTGACACTACTGTGTTTCGTATGGTGAGAGTAGAGAATCGGAAACCCATTTTACTGGAAAAGAGGCATTCCAACTTAGTCCTCACGGGTTACGACGTATCTGCATTTTGATTATTTATTGAGGATAAATGTAGATATCTATGGGTCACAGCAACCACTTACCATCGTGTGGACTTTGCCGTCGTTTGTCACCCTATCCTATAAAAAAATAAAGAAAAGCAGAAATTTCTCGCAATAACAAGTATTATACTCATCTTTACTTTTCTGTCATCGGTGGAACTGCATTCTCACACTGTGTAATACAATATCGATACCGTACTCCAATACGATATCGAAACATAAAGAACATAATAACGTACCTACCTTTCACATTCCTTATAAGATGTCGGAAATTGGATCCGATATAACAATAACCGAGAGGCTGTAGGACTTCTTTTCTATGGAACAATAATATTTGAGTAATATATTATGTGTTTATTTGTATAATATGTTTTGTGTGAATCCAATTTTTGGCGAAAATATTACTTAACTATTACTTACCTCTTTAAAACGAAACACGCTATCGAGAGAATATGAAATAATATAAAATTAAAAATTTTGTACAACTGACTTCAATATAAATTATTAAGAATAACTTAAAAACTATTAGTCAGACCTTGATCAAATTTATATGGGACCACATGAAAAGCACCAGATTTCAAATAAAAATACAGTCGAATTGAGTACCGTCTACTTTTTGAAGTCGGTAGAAAAATATGTACTTTTAATAAAACGTAAAAACCAACTTCAAAAAACTAAAAAAAATCACAGGCTCAAGTCGATAGTGAATTAACGATTCGACATCATAATATGAAAATTTTTCGTCGTCGGTCGGTTGTTAGAGAAATGGGTTTTTACTGTTTATTACAATTAGTTTTTCCCCTCTTGAATTGTATAAGCAATAATAATAGAAAGATTGTGATCTCAAAGTTATCTGGGTTGTATTTAAAACTTCATCCCCTATTTCGCCATACGCAGAGATCGAATTTTATTTTTTATCCAAATTCATGTGGAACCCCTAACGTAAACTTTATCCTATTTAATAAAAAAAAAAGGGATCATTAAAATCGGTTATCAATTAACTAAAGTATCATAACATAAATATCATATGAACAAGAAATATAAAGACAAAATGATACATCGCGGAGCTTGCTTAAAAAAAGTACATTATATTTTTAATTTGATGATCCGTAAAAATTGAGTTTTCTAAATCAAGTTTTAATACTCTATGTTGAACAAACTTACTCTTGTTTGATTATTAAAATTAAAAGGAGCTTGGAAGGACTTATGTAAACAGTAAGAACCACAATCTCCGACATTTTAGTTTAAATAATTAAGAATAGCGCATTTCTTCTAACTAGAAAAAAGTATTTTTTGTCCTCCCGCCATGGCAGTTTTCTTGAATTTATCTTTTCTTCTGCTTTGTCAGTCCACTGATGGTCTGGGCGTCTTCTATTGCAGAAATAATTTGCCTTAATCGCTGATCCGGCAGGCGGATTGGCAATCGAATTACTCTAGATTATTTAACAGCCAGCTTAACATATAACTCATTTATAATCATGCATCAGAATAAAGCCAGCATACTTGCAAAGAAAGAATTACTGGAACTCACGCTGGAGGAATTGCAAAATCCAAATACAAATCAAAACTATATATTGTGCTTGCATGTAACATTCCTGACGTCCAATCACAATAAATTCGTAAATATTGCCCAATATGACTTAGCATCAACTTTTTGTAGAGATCAGCAAAGAGGCAGAACTTGTATTTTAATCAAACAAGGATTAATTTACGAAGAATTAAACTTCTCAGACAATCGCGCGAGCAAACCGCAAAAGACATTTGAAGCTTGTGGTATTAGCATACTGTCACTTAAGTAACTTATAATTTATGTTTACAGAACCCTCAATTCTGACCCAAACTTGTTTTAAAAAATTAGACATGGTTTTACATGAATTTAATAGGCGGTGTAGAAAAGCCATAAAAATTGTAATTACAGGTGACTTAAATGCTAGGGCACACTGTAATGATCGTTAATAGAATATTTCGGATTGAGTTACAATAAAACCTTTTTTATAATTTGAATACTGGCCTCTTAGAATTTTAATGACATTCAAACAATTTAAAAAATGTTTAAAAACAAAAACTATGTTGGTTTAAAGTTGACACGTTGTTAACAGAAATGGAGCTCAGGCGTGAACACTTTCGTGCCATAATTTATCACAATTTCCGTCGCGGCTTATCTCAAGATAAATGTCTCAGCGAACTTGTTTCGATTTATGATGTTGAAGCACCGAGTCAAACGACAATATACCGCTGGTATGCCGAGTTCCGACGTTCGTGTGTCCCTCAGCACTGTTTCTTCTGCATGTCGAGCAAGAACAGCGGTCACGCCTGAAAACAAGGCAGCTGTGCGAACTATTACATTAGATGACCGTGATATGACATACGAGCAGATTCGAGCTGTTATCAGTATCAGAATGACTGCAGTTCAGTCGATATTACATAATCAGCTGTGTGTTAGAAAGCTAGTTTCCCGCTGGGTTCCCCACAATTTGTCCGAAGAGCAGAAGGCGGCTCGTGTAGATTGGTGCTGGAATACTTTGCAACGCTTCAACGTAGGGAAGTCAAATGCCGTTTATAATATCGTGGCAGATGAAGAATCATGGATTTATTCATACGAACCTGAAAGAAAACATCAGTCAGCAAGTTTGGGTCTTTGAAGACGAGGTCAAACCAACGAAAGTGGCTCGCTCCTGCAGCATGTCAAAGAAAATGGTCGCTACGTTTGTCTCGAAAAAGGTGCATGTTGCTACAATTTCTTTACAGGAACGCAGAATGGTAACCGCTGAGTGGTATATCACGGTTTGTCTGCCAGAAATGATAGCCGAACTCTGAAAAAAATAACCCGAAACGTCGCATCACGATAATGCAAGCTCCCATACGGCTCGGAAGACAAATGATTTTTTGAAGCAGGAAAACGTTGAGCTGATGAGCCATCCTCCGTACAGTCCTGACCTGAGTCCAAACGATTTCTTTACATTCCCTATAATGAAAGATTTATTTCGCGGTCAACGATTTGAAGAAGCAGCTGTGGAAGCGTACAAATCAGCCATTTTGTCAACATCAACTTCAGACTGGAATTGCTGTTTAATGATTGGTTTGCACGAATAGAAAAGTTCATTCAGTTGAACGGAGAATACTTCGAAAAACAATAAAATACAATTTGTCTATACCGTGCATGTGGTTTTTCTTATGCCCGATCATTTCAGTGTGCCCCTCGTATCAATACATTAAGGCCAGGAAAAATTTGCAGCCATTTATCAGATTCATGCAACAACTACAACTTAAAAATACACATTAATGGTCCAAATTGTAAAGGATCTTGCATAGACCATATTTTGAGCAACATTAAAGACGCTGTACGACTACTTTATTACCACTCCATTTATCTGACCATGACCCAGCTCAGCTATTAATTTTTATTTTTTTATTATTTTATAAAGAGACCACAAATTACACCCAAGTCACCCTTTGTTTATAAACGAGAATATTGACTTGAAAATATAAAAAAGTTCGAAAATTGCATTAACAACTTATCATGGTCTGAATACTACGAGTAGTTTGACGCGAACATGGCATTTACAAATTTCCACGACATGTTATGTTTATTTTATAATTTATGTTTTCTGAACATATATATCAAAATAAACAGCATTAATATAAAAAAATGGATAAGCCGTCGTCTAAAAATAAGTTGCAAAACAAGAAGATATCTACGCTTTAAATCTATACAAATAAATAAAATTGGAGTGTCTGTTTGTGATGTCAAACTTACAGTTTTTTTACTAAATTCATATGAAAGTTAATACGGTACCTATAACTGAAATACAATTTTTAAATTTTTTGTCTGTTTGTCTGTTTGTTCTGGGTAATCTCCGAAACGGCTGGATTGATTTTGACGGGACTTTCACTGGCAGATAGTTGATTTCACAAGGAGTAACTTAGGCTACTTTAATTTTAGCAAAAGAATTAGGGTTCCGCGCAAAAACATAAAAACCCTAACACGCAAGCGAAGTCGCGGGGAACAGCTAGTATTATAATAATAAGACATCAGTGAATAAATAAACGTACATGGCCTACTCCAAATTATTAAAAAATGCATTAATAACCCACAAAGAAAACAAACATTAACATTATAAATCGATGTAAAAACAAATGTAAAGCAACATGGTAAGTGATAAAAAAATACATAACGAATATAAAAATAGATGACGACATCACTGAATTCAATATAAAAAATGAAACAGTAACAAAGCCTGCCAAAATAATTACTGCCTTAAACGATTACTTCATTAACATATCTGACACTGTTTCAATCAACACTGAAAAATTTAAGCATAAGAGGAAAACACTAATTAACTCAATGTTCTAACAATCTATGATGGTGAAAGAAGTGAAAAAGGAACTTATGAGTCTAAAAAACACTAAAGCGGAAGAATATGACATTATATCCACTAATATATTAAAAACAAGCGTCACCGAAATAGTCGATATCCTTACACATCTCATAAACTTATCCTTTTCTGCAGGTATATTTCCAGATAACTTAAAGCTATCTTTAGTCAAACCACTGTACAATAAAGGGGGATAAAAAATCCAGCTAACTATCGCCCTATAACATTAATACTGATTCTATCAAAGTTATTTGAAAAGTGCATGTTAAATAGGCTTATGAGTTTTTGCTCCGTATATAATATTATAAGAAAGGGACAATTTGGCTTCCAGAGAGAAAAATCAGCGACTTTAGCAAGCCTAAATAAAAATGATCTAACTACCTTACTCTTTATTGACTTATTAAAAGGCGATTTCGTTGCGCACAAAACTCTTTTGAGCAAACTGGAATCTCTCGGAATCAGAGGACCCCCATTATCATTGATAACGTCTTATCTAAGTGGATGTCAACAAAAAGTTGTCATAAATAAAATAATTAATAATGAAATAAGTTCTGTTTCGTCTGAATATAGAGATAGCAGTATTGGTGTCCCACAAGGAAATATACTAGGACCCATTCTATCTATACTTTATATTAATGACATAATAGAAGTAACAAAATATCAATGTAATTTATATGATGACGATATATCCTTAAATGTTACATATAATAAATCTAAAAACAATGACTCTTTAAAAAATCATGAATATGACATTAATAATACGATTAACATATTAATCTAATGGCTTATAGCAAACAATTTAAATATTAACCTTCACAAATCATATTATATACAATTCAATAAATCAAAAAATAAACAGTACAATTTTATTCTAAATGTGACAAAGATAAATAAAGAACAACAATTGAAATTCTTAGGTACAACCATTGACGTTGACTTGAACTGGAAAATACATATAGACCATTTGTGTAACAAAATTAACCACTTTGTATATTATGCTCTTAAACGTGTTAGGAACGTATCCGACAAAAAGACCGCTATTATGTCCTATCGCGCCTACATAGAATCGATATTGTGCTACGGCATCTTACTATGGGGCAACAGCACGGACAAAAACATAGCATTTATATCCCAAAAAATACATTAGGGCCATATGTGGAGTTTTACTTCACGTGTTCTGTAAACCACTGTATAAAAATCTAGGATTATTGCCACTACCTTCACTTTACATTTATGAAGTTGCGGTTTTTGTACACAAAAACACACAATTATTTAACAAAGTAAATAATTTTAGATTGAGAGATCCTTACAGAATGATATATAATGACATTCCAAGGTCGGATAAGTATGCAAAAGGTTGCCTCTGTATGTGTGTCAAAATATAAAACAAGATTCCTAGAGACATTAAAATGCTTAATAACAATATGTTTAAATACAGGTTGTACAGATGGCTAAGTCAGAATAACATTTAAAGCATAGATTCATTTCTCTGTACAAAAAAACTTAACATAAATTAATATAGTTACAAAATTTTATTTTATAAAATTTTTATTCTTTGACATATTTGGTAGCAATTATTATATTAATAGTATGGATTGACATGTGATCTCATTATAACATTCTTAAATTCAATGTATTATTTGCATGCTATTTTCATTATGGCGAAACATGCGCTCTGCCAAACGTGTACAAGCTTATAATACTGTTTTTCTAAGCAAATAAAAATATTATTATTTCTATCATACAGAGTAGCGTCATTGTAGAAGCGTGCTCGTCGCGACCCCTGCCAGCCATTTTCAGGGTTGCAATTCTACTCAGCTGAGCACCCATGCAAACGAGGGTTAGGGCGTCCTGTCTTCTCGGTTGGTCGATGTTATGACTGAATATAAGGTTGTGAACTCAAGACTTCTCTGGGTTCGCTTTAAACGCGGACTGATGAAGTTATTCCGTTTGGCTGTTTATGCGCCGGTAGCTTCGTCGTCCAGGGCTGAGCTGGAGGAGTTTAGGGAGAATGTAAGAGAAGTTCTAGATTTGGCTAGAGGAAACGAAAGAATTGTTGTATGTGGTGATTTGAATGGATGGGTTGGTACCGCTCGACCAGGGTACGAGTCGGTACTTGGAAAGTTTGGCGATAAAAGAGTTAATGATGCTGGCAAGCTTATACTGGCGGTATGCAAGGAAAAGGGTCTTCTTGTGACAAACACTATGTTTAATCACAAGAAAATCCATATGTATACTAGAGAAAGAAAGAATGAGAGAAGTATGATCGATTTGTTCCTGGTGGATGACCGACTGCGAAAACAGGTTATGGATACGCGAGTGTTCAGGGGTGCTGACCTGGGAACGGATCACTATCTAGTGATTACTAGATTTAGGGGTCTGTTCGCGGGTTGGCGCTACCGGACGGCAGTGACAGAACCACAGTCGGTCTGTCGCATCCGAAGCTGGAAGCTTCAGGAAGCGGATACTAGGGACAAATATCATGCGAGGGTAGCCGAAAAGCTTGACACCATCGATGGCAGAAAAGAATGTGTAGAAAGAACATGGCAGAACCTTAGGGATGAAATGGTAAGTGCAGCGGAAGAAGTGTGTGGAACAATAAAAAGAGGCAGTAGTAAAAGAAGAGATGCATGGTGGAATGATGAAGTGAAAGAAGCTGTAAAGAAGAAGAAGAAAGCATGGTTAGACTACTTGGCCTCTAGTAATGATAAGGATATGAGAGAGAAGATGAAAGAAAGATATAGGCTGCAGAAAGTTCACACAAAAGCACTGATTGAGGAAGTGCGTGAAAGGTGTAGAATGGAAGCGGACGAAAGGTTGTCGCACAACTTTAAGGAGAACTCCAAACTCTTCTGGAAAGAGGTTGGAAGGACCCGAAGTGGTGCGACGGCCTTAAGAATGAACAAAGTGCTTTCGAGAACTAATGACGTCCTCTCAGAAAAATCGGACGTCATGCAGCGATGGAGCGAATTTTATAGAGAAATGTATGCGTGTGATGATCTTAGTGAGGGATCCGGGGATGACGCCGTGACTGGTACGCCAGACCCGGACCTCGATGACACTAAGGTCATCAGTATGAAAGAGATTGAACGTGCGATTCGAAGTTTGAAATGTGGTAAGGCTGCGGGACTAGACAGAGTTACTGCTGAAATGGTCAAGTATGGTGGGCCTCGCGTCTGGGACAGCTTTCATCTGCTGTGAAATTTGTGCTGGTGGACGGGGGATGTCCTGGCTGATTGGCGATCCGCAGTCATTGTGCCTTTATATAAAGGTAAAGGTTCAAATTTTGACTGCGGGTGCTATCGGGCGATCAGCTTGACCAGTTTAGCAAGTAAAGTTTACTCGAAGGTTTTGACACGTAGGATGCAAGAGAAATCGGAAAGATTTCTATGGGAGGCACAATGCGGATTTAGACCTGGAAGAGGATGCACGGATCAAATGTTTTCTCTCCGCATGATCACAGAAAAGCTTCTGGCTGCTAACCAGAAGATTTTCTGTGCTTTTGTGGATTTTGAGAAAGCATTTGATAAGGTTGTAAGGAAGAAAATGTGGGAACTGTTGCCGGGGTATGGTGTGGATGGTCGATTGCTAAGGGCTGTGCAGTATCTTTACTGTGACTGCAAAGCCTGTGTGCGGGTAGGGCATGACCTGTCACCCATGTTTAGCGTCCAAACGGGCGTAAAACAGGGTTGTGTCATGTCTTCCTGGCTGTTCATACTGTATCTCGACAGCTGTTTACAGAAGCTGAAAGATAGCTGTTTGGGTGTGAAATTGGGTTACATAAAAGTAAATTGTCTGCTGTATGCTGTTGATGCAGTGCTTATTGCACTATCAGAGGCAGAACTACAGGCATTAGTCACGTGTATGAAAGAGGAATGTGAAATTAAAGGTCTCCGTTTGAATGCTAATAAAACTAAGGTTCTGGTATTTGAAAGGGACGAAGAGAGAATGAAGTGTGAAATATGGGTAAATCAGGAATGTCTAGAACAGGTAAATGAAATTGTATACTTGGGGAGTGCTTTTAGCCGGGATGGAAGATGTGATTTAGATGTGGACCGGCGTGTCGCTGCCGGGAACAAAGTCAATGGTGCCCTGACTGCGTTAGTCAAAAGGCAAGGCGTAGTGAAGAGTGCAAGCCTTGCAATACATAACGCAGTGTTGGTACCGACTTTGTTATATGGCAGCGAAACCTGGGTATGCCAGAAGAAGCATAAAAGCAAGTTGAATGCAGGGGAGATGCGATCTCTTCGTAAAATGTGCGGCGTTAGCATGGCCGAGCGAAAGCGAAACGAAGAGATTCGCAATATGGCAGGTTTGAAAGATGACCTTATCATAAAAATTGATAAGGGCGTGCTTCGGTGGTTTGGGCACGTTGAGCGAATGAGTGAAGACCGAATGGTGAAGAAAATATATAGCGCAAATGTTAATATTAAAAGGTGTCGAGGTAGACCGAGACTAACTTTCGAAGACCATGTGAGCAAATTGCTCGAAGAGGGTAGGGTCAAGAGTACTCGGATACCTAGACGTGCATGTATGAAGAAGATAATGAATCTGAAAGAAGCGAAAGAGGTATGTAAGGATCGTGACACTTGGCGATCTGTTCTCTCTGGCTACCCCGTCAGAGATTGTGCGTGAAGAGTGGCGTAGAAGTAATGTTATAATGTAAATGCGCTATAATTTTGCAAACGGCATCTAATGCATTGTGCCTTTATGTTACAGATGGACAGAGATTTAGTTGGCAACAAGCAATACAGTGATACACACCTGAAGAACGCGGAATTATTGGTACTGATTGTTTGCCCACTTTTCGAGTTCAATTTCTTATTACGAAATGAAACAACGGCATCAGCCGACGTTTATCGCAACGAATTTTGGTGAAAGAGCTGAAAATGTTCCCTTAGGCTGCGTTTCCACCAGAGATGTGCAAGAATGCGTATCGAGGGATAGGGTTAAGAATCCTAGCCTCGCTCAGCACAGCTCTGGTGGAAACAGCTCAGCGGAGCGAGGTTTTTGTACATACATACAAAACAAGGATGTGTGCGAGGGATGTGTGGCGAGGGATGAGAGCGAGGTTAAACAAAACGAAATACATTCAATTTTAAACGATTTAAAACATTCCTGTTTATAATAATATCTCTTTATAAAATTGAACTTTGAAACTTTTAATTAATTTTTAACAACAGCCATAGATATAATTAATTATATTTTTAACCCGCTACAAATCCTCGCACCGCTCATTCTGCGCACCGTTTCACAGCGTTGCTACGCATCCTCGCACCGCTCAGCGACCTAGCATATTTCTGGTGGACGCGGTCACACCGTTCCACAGCCTCGCTACGCATCCTCACACCACCTAGCTATCTGGCACATCTCTGTTGGAAACGCAGCCTTACTGTACACCAACTGCGGCATTTGCAGTGAAAAAGTGATTGGCCCTTATTCTAAAAAGTCAAGTCTTAAAAGCTAACATGGAAGAAGAAATCGACAATTTGGAGCTTGTGGAGGTTTTGCGAGCAACAATTCCAAATATCATAAAACGATGACAAATGTGCATCAACTCAAGAGGTCGTAATTTGATCGATATTATTATTGAACCTTAATGTCATTAATTTTACACCCTAAAATAAACTTTCGTGATAACAGAGCCCAAGTATTTTCATTTCAACAAAATGGCAGCATAGTGACATTATGACATTACTTCTGGTTCATTCTGTATAAATTTTTTTTTGTAGATTGTTTGATAAATTGTTACACTTTCTATAATACTGTTATATACTCCTTAATCTTTATAATATCTATTGCTTTTATTATAAAAGACCGCATCCCTATGTTTACTTGTTTACTAACTCAGGCCGTTTAATCCCAATTAGGCAGGAAAGGTCAAAATAGTTTTGTCCAGATTAAAATTTAATAGTAAACAATTTATATTCATTCTATTCCCACTGTTCATAAAACATTACCATTTACACCTGTTATTATACCCGTTTAAATATTTATATTATTAAGAGTGTATTAAGATTAACAGTGGTAGAGCCACGCGGCAGCTCTTGCTGTCGCATGGATGGGATAGCTTGAACCGGGGTGGTACCACGACCTCACAGAATACCAGCGTGAAGAAAAAGTTTACTTCACTTATAGAATACTTAAATTCCGCTCGCGAATAAAACTGCTCGGGGCAATCGGAGTAATAAGACCAAGCTCGGGGCAATAAGACCAAGGCGACCCCTGTACGCTATCCGTGAATATTTGCAACATCAGGGGACTTCATTCCAACCTTAACGCCGTCCATTACCATCTAGAGACGGCGAAGCCGGCTTTGCTCTTTTTAACCGAGACTAAGGTGTCCTTTCCAGATGATACTTCATATCTCTCCTACCCGGGGTACAAATTAGAACACTCCTTTGTGCTTCGGGCTGGGATTTGCGTATACGTCAGAGAGGACATCTGTTTTCGACGCCTCGGCAGTCTTGAAGGTACGGACCTGTCCATCCTATGGCTGCGCGTAGACAGCGACGATCATCTTCGCGTCTACGGGTGCCTCTATAGGTCCTATAGCGGTAATTCCCACACAGACCGACTCATCGACCAAGTCCAAATGGCTGCAGACTCCGTGCTACAAAAGGTCCCATCTACAGAGATCGTGATACTCGGTGATTTTAACGCCCACCACGCTGAATAGCTTGGTTCCCGTTTAACTGATCATGCGGGTAGATCTTTCTATGACTTTGCCTTCGCGTATGGTCTAACACAACTGGTTACTTCGCCTACGCGGATCCCAGATGTGGAGAATCATGTACCTTCCCTGTTGGACCTTCTTTTGACCACTCATACGGACGGATATCAGGTTTCCCTTGATGCCTCTCTTGGCTCTTCGGACCATTGTCTGATCCGGAGTATGGTGCCACGCTCCCATCGCAGTTGCTATCTGCAGCTTGCCGCCGTGTTTGGCATTATAGGTCGGCCGATTGGGACGGGATGCGGTCTTTTTTTGGATCCTACCCTTGGCGACGGGTTTGCTTCTTGCCGGATGATCACAACGATGTTGCTGATTCTGTCACTGATTTGGTACTTCAGGGAATGGAATTATTTATTCCATCATCTGTGGTGTCTATCAGAGGCAGAACTCAGCCATGGTTTGATCAATCCTATAAAATTGCATCACGCTATAAGCAGGAGTGACGCATCAACGTCCCGGGATGTGAAAACTAGCGCTATTAAAAAGAAGTATAATTCCGCCTCCACGTCCTTCAAAAGTGTCATTGCCAGGGCAAAGTCAAAGCACATCAGCAGTATTAGCAACTAGTTTACCTCCCTTCGGGAACTCGTGCATTCTGGTCTCTCGCCAAGGCTGTCCAAGGGAACTTCTGTCAGCCATCCCTGCCATCTCTATACAGGATGGACGACTCACTGGTCCATGCTACAAAGGAGAAAGCCGATCTGCTAGGCTCTTTCTTTGCTTCCAACTCGACTCTCGATGACGGAGAAAACACGCCGCTGAACATGCCGCGGTGTGAGTGCTCCGTGCAGGAGGTACTGTTTATACAGCGCTCGGTGAGCAAAGCACTCCTATCCCTGGACGTCAACAAGTCGAGTGGGCGTGATGGAGTCCCACCTATTTTGCAGAAGACATGTGCTCCGGAGTTGGCAGCGAATTTACTCCCACTCTCTAAGCGCAGTCCCGAACTCGTTGAAGACAGCTTTGATGCACCCGATCCCTAAAAAAGTCGGCCGCTCAGATCCGTCCAACTACAGGCCTATAGCTATCACTTCTTTGTTCTCCAAAATAATAGAAACTATTATTAACTACCAGCTTATGCGGTACCTTCAGGATCACCAGCTGATTAGTGACCGCCAGAACGGTTTCCATCGAGGTCGCTCAGCTGGTGATCTTCTAGGTTACCTAACTCCTATGAGAGATGGGCGGAGGCAGTGGTGTCCAAGGGGGAGGCGTTGGCCGTTTGTTTGAACATAGCAAAGGCCTTCGATCGGGTTTGGCACAACATCTCCTATAAAAAAACATACTTATCTAAATTAAGTTTAATAAAATATAAGTACATCGCATCGCAAGTACATCGTAAAAGATAATAATAGATTTACGGCACCTACTATGTGTTTCTGTTTATAATAGTTTTAAACCAGCCAGCAAGAAGTGCTTAGTCAACAATTTTGACTAGGAACATGTCCCGTCACCAAAAAGTTAGGTAAAAAAAAAGTTACGTAAATAAAAGCAGAAAAATCCGTAAAATTAGTTTTATTCAATAAAAACAGATTGTAAAATAGTTAGATATGTGAACTATGCTACAGTTTGATGTGAGATACATAGATGGCAGCTAAGCAAAATTTCTCCAAAGAACAGTATGACTTTTTCGTTAGATGTCGCTTACTAAGATCACATAGATGAAATTTTACTAGTCTGTATTGTTCACTGACCTTTATATTAGATACAAATATCTGATATTATTAGAAGAAATTTTAATAACGTTATTTTTAGTTTTTTGTTATTTCAACTGCCAGAATTTAATTATAAAATCTGCATATGTAGGTCACAAACTTTATAACATCAAAGTTAACAGAAAATATTATAATTTGGATAAACATTTTTTTTTTAGAATTCCTATTAAACGTAAGGTAACGTTTGACTGTCTAATTGGTCTAATGATCGTAAATGCCACTGTTGATCATGTGGTTCCGGGTCCATATCCGGGGTCGGGCCAAAAATTTGTATTTCTGACAAGAAATTCTTAGGTGCAATTCGGCTTTAGAAATTTAGCGACGCTTTCGACCCTGTGCCTCGGAAAGCCCTTGGTCCTTTGCCTGATCTCTCACCGGTCATGTTGAATTTCCGTCTCATCGGACTATAAGCGTGAGGGAATAGAGAGAGCACCCGTGTTGGCGAATTCATTCATGCACTATAATCCTGTCCTATAATGAGAGATGACTAGTCTCCATTAATATTGATCGCCGTGACCGAAACTCGATCTGGAGATTTATTTATTTATTTCAACTAACAACTATCATGACAGGAAAAAACCTAATGCGACAGTGTAGTTCTTTTCATGCGTAAAAAAAATTTGGTCATTAACTGTAAAATATTGTAACCAATCCTACCCTAGGAAATTCACTCAATGTGCAATAGAATAGGTCAATGCCTTCAGCCATTATACTAAGAATGCGTAATATTCGCGTTAAAGGCGCTAAAGGTTCTTCACTATTGTTATTAAACGTAGTAGCATAAAATATGAGTTAATTATCATGTCAACATTGAAAATAGTCGAACTTTGTTCTAGTATTTTTCATAAATGGAGGAAAATGCAACATTTCTCATTCGAAATATACTGTCATATACTATCATCATCATTACAGCCCTTCACAAGTGCACTGCTGAACATAGGCCTCCCCCAAGGAATGCCGCAAATCATGGTCCTTAGCTACCTGCATCCATCGACTTCCTGGATGTAATACCAGGTCGTCACTCCATCTACTGGGGGGTCGCCCTACACTTTGCCTACCGATACGAGGCTGCCACTCGAGGACCTTCTTTCCCTATTCGGTTGTCGGTTCTTCAAGCTATATGGCCGGCTGGCCGGTTATAAGATACTGAACTATACCTATATTATGTACACAAAACAGAAAAAAATATGTGCGTGTTGTATCTCATGATTCGTGTAAGCATTTTGATCTGTTTGATGTAGATAATTGGTCATATTTTGCCAAGCGGTGATACGAGTTAATGTTATTCTTGAATTATTTCATGAATTGAATATTTAAACTTTTAAATAAACATAAAAACATTAAGTCGTCATGTGTAGATATTAAGTCTGAAAAACAAACACAATGATAGAATAGATAGATAAGATAGATCGGAACAGAAATTAATAATTTATAATCTGGAGGTAGCCATGGTTAACTATGACATTGGGACGTCATACACCTCAGTTCCCCCCCCCCCACCCCGTGACCATTGGTGCTGGAAAGTGCTTGAAACGTCGGGAATATAAAATAAGTTAATATACGCGATAAAATCCGTAAAATTAGGTTTATTTACATGTGTAGTGTTCGCGTAAATATAAGAAATCATTACAATGGTAGAAATCAAGTTGTTAAGATTTGTTGCGAGTTTCAGTTTCATCTAAATTTCGTAGTGTTGAATGCAAATCCTTAACAATTGTGTAGATAACTTAAATTCAAAAACCCCGAAACAAAAAGAGCTGATGATCTTCAAAAGGCTGAACAGATTTTCTAGAAACATAGCTAAGAATACTCTCGATTGAGACAAATTTTAAGCATAAAAATTTGATCAAATCCGGTCCATCCGTTCAGGAGCTATGATGACACAGACAGGCATACGTATAAACTCTACAAGCATATTATAAGACGAGGAGTCTGTTTTCGTCGGGGGCTAATAACATATGACAAATTAAGATTATAGAAAAAAACTCAAATAAAAATGTTTATTTCTCATCTGTATGACATTAACAAAGACATGGATTTTAAAAGCAATCAAAATACACAAGTACATAGATCTTTTTTTGAAAATGGTTTTCATGATTGCAAGACAAAAGACACGCTCGTAAATATTTCACGTAGTCAGCTGATTAAAAGCTGCAAACAGAGCTGATTTAGGCCCGCTCTATACATACGGAATTCCGTTTCGAGATTCCGTTTCGGAATTTCGAACGGTCGGCCACACACAAACGGAATCCCGTTTTGCCCGCAAAATATCGAACGGAAAACTACCGTACGTGTGTGGCGGGTCATAGATTTTATATGGACTTGCTGCGTTCGGGATTCCGAATCGGAATATCGAAACGGAATCTCGAAACGGAATTCCGTATGTATGTGGCCGGCCTTAAAGCCGAATTAAATTAAAATATTGTTTTAATTTTAAATAACATGCGAATGCAGGGATTGAGTACAGTTTTTCATCGGTCTCCGCCGAGACAGCACATATTACAAATTGGATTGGGCAGCGTTCACGAGATTTCACACGCGCACTTTCGCTTGAAGAGGATAGTTTCGCTTCGGGCCGCACACTCTAACCAAACAGCAAATTCTAAAAAAAACACCAATGTTTAGAAGCAGGTCCGCATGAGATTATACTGTGACATGATTACAAAGTTTTAAGTTGCCATGTCGCGGCGTGCTTACAAGATTATTGCTTAGGCACCGTTAGAACAAATTAGTATTATAATTATGTTTATCCGTTTTATATTGTTTGAGGAATTTGGTAATTTATTTATTCATATATTATGCATATACATATTTATGCATTTACAGACGTTCACATACTGATCTGAGAATTAAAAGCATATACTATTTATTACATTAAGACTAAACATTAATAAGGATTCTACTTCTGAAGTGACTTTTGTGAAGTAATTTATACTGCAATAAAGTACAGTTATTTTCAAACTTTTTCTAAATAGATATTACATAAAATAATTATCAACACAAAAACAAGAAAAATAAGAACTAAGAAGAAAGTCATAAAACTTATGTATAAAAATACAAGTATTACTTCGTGGAATTTAATTTAGACTTAGTAGTTTGATACTTCAAACGTAAAATCATTGCTTATTTTTATCGCATCGTACTTCTTATTCCTATTCTTCAATGATATATCTTGATCTTTCTAAAGGTTTAAATATAGGCCGTTTAATAAATTTATGGCGTGATCGTCTTAGTTAGGACCCTTTTTTACGTTGTGTTTGTATACTAACTTAGTTCTTTTAGGTGTATCTTGGGAGAATGAATATTCCCGAGAGCAATCGAAAGCTGTTGGTAGAGTCTTATAAACTAAAGAACCCCGTTCACGAATACAGAGCTGAAAAAGGTTAAGAACAATAAATTGTCCCTATTCCACTTGTATCTGGTTCACAACAGTCAATTCCTTATTAATTAATCCCTTCCCGCTTGGAAAAGGCTCATAATATTTATATCAAATACCAGTTACAAGGGCTTCGCTCTCCCACATTTTAAAAAAAATGTGGAGGAGGTACACGGCCCCACACACGCCGCGCACGGTGAGCGCCAACCATTTTAATGCGCTTCCCCCGAAGGGTACGCTAAGTTGGAACTGGACCGTAGTCCACAGCAAAATAACTGGCGAACCAGTAAAAGAGGACTTGGCCCCTTGACAGTGCGTAAGCACAAACATCGACCGAAGTCGCGCATGTCAATGCGTGTAAACGCTATACAGAATACGATCAAATCCAGCCACAGTGAATGTACGTCACACGGGTTAGGCAACAATAGGCACACTGACCATAAAAAGCCTTCCGTGAGCGCCACCACCTGCCAGACCGCCGTTCCTGCAGACGTGATGTAAGTGTAAGGCATCACCACCAATTGCATGGTTAGCACGGCCAATTGGTCGCAGAGCCCACGCAGGTCCCACGTTGCGCGGCTTTCGGCTGCAGCCTTGAGAGCCTCCTCAGATTCTCGCTCCAGCTACCACCCGCATGAGGTCGACACATATGCTCCACCAACCAATACAATGGCAGATATTGCCAATAAGCAGTTATAAGATATTAGTAATAATTCGCCATCAGAAAGGGTTTGTGTCACTGACGTTGAGTATATGCATTTTTCGATCATGTTTGTCTCACCTACCAACAAGTTGCCTTCAATCTTTCAAAGGTGGGAACTTTATAGAGATATATTATTAAGTTGTTATATAAAACATCATGGAGGGCAGACAATCTGCAGCCCCCTGATCCACCTGCAATAAGACATGAAGTTGAGTATGCTTGCTGCACTTAAAAGTACTACCAAACACACTCACCCTAATCCGAAATATAGCCGACGTATCATAATGCTATGCGCTAAGACGTCGCCCACAAACGGTAGGGGTGTGCGATGTCCACGGGCAAGTCGTATTGCTACAACAAACCCGCTTACCACCGACACTAAGATGATATGTCTAGGACACATCGGTTAGTGAGTCCAAGTTTACCTCGGTCTCAAAGGCTGCGAAGCAACCTACACGCCACTATAATAATCCTTTTCAAGTCCCATTTCTTTCAATATAATGCTTTTACATATTTGAGACCTTCCACATATTTGCTTTATTTCATAGACCATACTATTGTATGTCTTATTCATATGGGACTTCAAGTCATAACTCTGCTATCATAATGCTTATGCATCATAGAGACCTTCTATATTAATGCTTTGGTTCGTTAGACCTTACTATGATAAGTCCCTAATATAGGACTAGTCATTGTGCAATCTTAGTACTAGCAGTCGGTCAGCCGACTACCCCATATATATATATATGTACAACCTTGGGTATGTGTCTCTGGCAACGCCCCAATATAAGGGAACATTACAAGAACACGTTCATCAACTTTTTGATCCATTTTTTCTATTATATTACAAATGTTATTTATCTTTGTTATTGCAATATAATCGCCTTGTATTTATATGATTTGATATATTTTGAACATTTTAAGCAGGTTTTTAATAAATTTAGAGATTTTTAGAGACATTTTATGCGTTTACTAATATTATAATATTCAATATTCCAAATGGATATTTTTTGAACTTTATGCTTATTATTTGCATTTAATTGTTTAAAATATAATTTCTATGTCATTTTTAAATGTCTGTATAGTGAATTTAATTATTATTTATTAATAATAATTATAAGGCGTCACAATCCACCCCCAAATTTTATGTTAATGATCCACATAGTGGAGTCGTTAATATAAAATTTTAGTATTTTGAGAGCATATACACTACACTCAAATAATTGTTTATATATCTGTTTTTTCCTCTTTTAATCTATTACAATACGGCATATGTTATCAAATCCCCCTACCCCAGAGAATGGCTGCCACCAACACCCCTTCAACCACAATTATCACAATGTGATAACACCATAATTCAAGTTATTGTATATTGTGTTGTTAATAAAGTTTGCAGACAATTGTCGATTTATTATTTTATTAATTTATCTTTAAATCTTTGAAACATTATTTCGATAGTGTCACACTTTATGTGCATACAATCCAGTTGGATATTTGTTGAGGTCAGTTCGATAGCACATAGGATAAATGTGATTAAGCCATTCACCCTGACCCAACTCCCATATTTATTTAATAAAAATGATTACAAAATTATCTTACGATCTATATTTACAACTCTTCATTATTTCTCAATAACGTTCTTCTATCATATAACAAATCTCTTGCTAATAACTTTAATAATTTTAGACCTTTAACTTAAATAATTATTTCCATTGGCCACCCACAAAACCCTTTTATGTTACAATATTTATTTAATTACTCCAATTTATACAAAAAGAAATTATTATTTAAAATATTTTAATAAGTGAATAGCATTGAAAATTCCTCTAATTTCGTTTGTCTCTGGATTTGCTAAGGTATATACATTGTCAAATGGTACGGCTGCTATTACATAAGGTCCTTCATATGCCAAATTGAACTTACTCATAACTTTATTATCAGCGTCTGATCTACTAGATCTTGAAATTTTTACTAAGTCACCAATATTATATTTTATTAATCTATTTTGCTTATCAAATTTTGTGTTTCTTATTTGACTTGCCTCTTTTAAATTTTTACGCACTTGTTGTCTAATTTGTTCGACATTATGTTTGTCTTTACTTTTGGAAATTACTTTGTCAAAAGACATCTCATTAGACTCACCATAAAGAATCTCAAAAGGTGTGGAGCCTGTACTATTGTGATAAGAATTATTATACAATTCTTCTAATTTCGGCAATATTAACGCCCAATCTTTGTGGTTAGTATGACAAAGCGTCCTAAATAATCTCCTCAACTCTTTATTTACTCGCTCTGTTGTATTTGGTCTAGGATTTCAAACTGTGGAATATATTGGCTTTATATTTAAATCTCTCATTGATTGTTTCCAGTTTTTAATAAATTTAGAGATTTTAGAGACATTTTATGCGTTTAATAATATTATAGTATTCAATATTCCAAATGGATATTTTTTGAACTTTATGCTTATTATTTGCATTTATTGTTTAAAATATAATTTCTATGACATTTTTAAATGTCTGTATAGTGAATTTAATTATTATTTACTAATAATTATTATGAGGCGTCACAACAGGATTGTACTGCTCGAAATAAATTTAGGTATCTACACAAACGAGATTATACGATTCAACACGCTCTTATCGAGATTCATGTTTTATGTTGATGACGCGACCACAAACAGCTGAAGAACATCTTTCTGTTGTGCTAACTGAATAAAAGCATTTGGTACACGTTTTTTTTGTAACTTCTATTTCATGCGGGTGAATCATCATTAAAATCTTCATGATGGTGCTATTAACTTACTAACGATGTAAAGTTCTTACCACATGATAACTATACACATAAATTTCTTTACTATTAATAAATTAAAATGCAAATATTATCCAAGTTCAAATAACTCAAGAAATAATTTAAATGATCGGTAGGGAACCTCTATAAATCCGCGGATAAGTGCGTAGCGTTTAACACAACATGTTATGATTTTTCCCTCTCTATTATAAAATACTCTTAATATTAAACACAATCAAATTTTAGAATATAAAGGTGGCAAACGAGCACACAGTTCAGCTGATGGTAATCGGATGCTGAGGCCTATAGATCTATATCAACATCCATCCTCGATGGATTATCTATATGCAGATTTGTTATCACCCATGTTGACTAAGATGGAATGCCCCGGTACCATTAACAAAGTCTCCGGCTCTTCTCGCTCACCACACGAAATAAAACAGCAATGTGCTATATTTTACGCTGGTTCTGTGCATGCGTGGTGCTCCCCAGGTCGAACCACTATCGTGTTGCAGCTATAATGCCATTATATATAACTATGTGATGCAAATTCGTCGTTTAAATTGACTGGGTAGATATTATCAACGTTACAATAATAACATTTATTAAAATATTAATTCTGAATACTTATACATTTTTCTTCTATTTTTGCTTCTTTATCAAGGTAAACCAGTTTACTAATGATATTAGTTAATGAAGCTAGCTTATTAACTTATTAAATATGTGTTGTTGTTGTTGTGGATACTTATATGAAATAAAAACAATATTATTATTATTATAGACGTCACCTATTGCACGTATTTCTGTTGAAAGATCATTTTACGAGGTTAGTTAGTTAGTTTATTTTGTATTAAGAAAAATCAAAAACCTGTTTTCCAAACAGTCGAATTTTTAGATATTTTTAAATTAAGATATTATGTTCCTCTGTCAGAAACAGTATAACAAATTTGATATAATAGATTGGCGGTTTATACGAGTATACATAAATGGGGACAAGCGTCTAGACCCGGTACAATTATTTGTAAGCCATATAAATACTTACTTCGTGCGAAATACGCAACCGGAGCCGTAAGTAAATACGGAGGCCATTATTACACCTCATGATTTCTTTGTAACATTTATGCTATTAGGCCTAAAATAGCTTTTATGCAGTGTTAGAAACGTAGGGACAATCAAAACATCCGACTACACTGAAAACTAACATTTGTGATTTCTTTTTTTGTACAAAAAGCTTTTCAAATATAATAAGTATTTTGTGGTGTGAGAAATTGAATAATTAAACAAATATCTAATTTGCATGCATTGTTCTTAATTTCATAATACATGGTGAAAGTTATGAACAAACTGAACTAGACATGGAACGACTAGTGATTCGCCAAGTACTCGGCCACCGGGTACTCGGCCTTGATTGGGCCGAGCACTCCGCCGAATACTCGGCTTCACAAAAAAAAAACGCGATAGCGGGCGGCGTGCGGTTATTTCCCTTACAAATTAGACCCAAATAGGGACGAAAAACTAGTGGTTTTGCATCACAACCTTCCTCTCTTAAATTTTAAATATTAGTAATAATAATTTCTATTATAGTTTCTTATGTACGTTCTAAATATTTCTGCTGATTCCCATGTTCCTGATGTTTTAATGTGTCTAATATAATAAAAATGATAAAAACTGGCTTTTTGTCTTTATATTTCTCTGGAATATAATGCCGAGTACTCGGTACTCGGCCGTTAATACTCGGTGCTCGGCCAAACCCTAAAAAAAGGCCGAATCCGCCGAGTACCGAATCCAAACCGAGTACTAGTCCCATGTCTACTTTAAAAGTAGTTTCAGATGATAAATGATAGGAAATTGTGGGTCTGCAACAATGTTAGAGTTAGAATTAACGACAATTATTCTTACTTAATGAGTATAATAAAGAAACTTAAAAAATAAACTTTTGTTTTTGTTAATGAATAATGGATGAGAAATAAAACTTTCATTTAGTTTTTTTCCGTTATCTTAATATGTCATAAATGTTATTAGCCCCCGACGAAAACAGAGGGGTGTTTAATATGTTTATAGAGTTTATCACTTTTGCCATTTTTAATTGTTCAACTGCAGAGATGTGTAAACAGGGTGACGTTATATCCCCGAAACTCTTCACTGCTGCATTGTAAGAAGTTTTCAAGCTACTGGACTGGAAAGGAAAGGATACGGTATTAACATCAACGGCGGGTACACCAATCACCTTCAATTTGTCGACGATATTGTCCTTATGGCAGAATCGCTGGAGGACCTAAGCACTATGCTAAATGACCTTAATTGTGCCTGCCAAGGGATAGGTCTTAAGATGAACCTAAACAAAACAAAGTCATGTATAACGTTCATGTCATATCTATGCCGGTAGTTTTTGGGCGCACTAAGCTCGAAGTTATTGACTAGTATGTTTATCTGGGACAAATAGTCCGACTAGATAAGTCCAACTTCGACCGAGAGGTCCATCGACGGATTCAATTCGGCTGGGCAGCGTTCGGGAAACTATGACACATCTTCTCGTCAGGTATATCCCAAATAAGTATTAATTACCTAGTCGTTGCTCTATCTAAATTACCCCTCCCTGCCTGTGTCTAGAGTACCCCTGCTACTTGCGAACATTGCTTCCCTATCGTTTGTTGGTTTTTCGAGCAATATAGCTGGCCCATTGGTACTTCAGCTTACTTATCCGTTGTTATGGATATTTTTAAAGAAATGTATGTACAAACATTATAAGCAAGAATGTGGGGTAAATAGTGGTGCATTTTTGGAAAGGCCAGTGATCAGGCGTGAGTCAGACTGATAAAAAAGTCAACGTCACCGTCGAAGAATAAACTGGCTTTATGAAGTTTGAGTCAATTCTAATGCTTATTAATTTATATTAGAAAATTTCAATTAACTCGATAAACCATCTGCGTATGTACAACGTTCTTACCATTTTCTGCCAGTAAATATCATTGCTGGCTGTGCTGTGTACCTGTCTGAAGAATATAGAGCCAGTATTATTAACAGGCTGTGAATAACTCCATCTTAGTTCTTAGAAGTGTTTTTATCTTGTGTACCTTGCTTTATTTAAAGTTGGCTGCAGTTGGCCATGAGCTGAAGAAGCCACTTACCATCAAGTATATTGTAAGTGCGTTTGTCACTTTATGTTTTTAAAGAAAAAATCACACATTTATATAACTTAAGAATATGATTTTAGTTATAATATTCTAAGTATATATAATGATAGAAAAGATAGTAATGACAAACAACATAAACGGTCCTTTGTTACTTATATACGAAATATTAAATTGGAGTATTGGAGTCTGAAAATAATTTTATTGATACCAATGAACTAAACTAAATTAGTTAAGTGACAAATTAACATAAGTTGACCATTAAAGAGTTTTTAAAAATATAGAGATGACATGATGACATGATCATCACTATAAGCTTAATGGGTAAATCTCCTTTTTTTAAATTCTTCATTGATAAATCCCTGGTATATATGATAGTCAAACAAAGATACCTAGCTAATATATATATATATATATATATATATATATATATATATATATATATATATATATATAAGACAATCGCGGTATGGATAGAAGAATTTTAAAAATGAGATGGTCTGGAAAAAGTATAAGAGACATTTTTTAATATTAACAGTGGTAGAGCCACGCGGCAGCTTTTGCTGTCGCACGGATGGGCCGGCTCGAACCGGGGTGGTACCACGACCTCACAGAATACCAGCGTGAAGAGAGGTTTACCTCTGCGTTTCGCTTGGTGAGTGCAGGTGGCCGGAGGCCTTTTTTACTGGAAATGAGGCATTCCATCTTAGTTATCATGGGTGACAACGCATCTGCATTTTGATTTGTAATAGAGGATAGATGTAGATGTCTATGGGCCGCAGCAACCACTTACCATCAGGTGGACTGTGTGGTCGTTTGTCACCCTTATCCTATAAAAAGAAAAAAAAAACGGTACTCCCACGCTAGGATTTTCTCCTGTATCGTAGCGGTAATTTACAAACACAAATTTCACAAGGACAAACATCCAGACCCGGAACAATTATTTGTAGGCCATATAAATACTTGTTCCGTGTGGGATACAGATTCGGGAATTTTTATTCTTTATTACAAATATCGATATTTGTTTTTTTCAAAGTATTTAGTGAGTGCTCGTATAATACTGTTTCATACATTTTTTTTTATAGAATAAGGATGTAAACGGGTACACAGTCCACCTGATGGTAAGTCGTGGCTATGGTTCATAGATGTCTATCTACATCTATCCTCGATTAAGAATCGAGAAGAGAAAAACTCTTAATCGTAAATAACTTTTAAAACTAAAAAATATCTTGTTATTGTTATTATTTTAAATTTAAAAACCCCCCATTAAAAACATATGACGATTTTCAAACGGCTGCACATATTTTCTTGAAACAGCTAAAAACACTCTCGATTAAGATACCTTCGAAACGAAAAAACTTAAACAAAATCGGTTCATCCATTCAAGAGCAATGTGGCATACACAGACACAGATACACACTACAAACTTATAACACCCGCTATTTTCTTCGGGGATTAATAAAGAGAAACGTCAGAGCTAAATTGTTAACCTTTTGGAAAATATTCATGACCACTTTTCTCTATACACTTTATAAATCAAAACTATCAGCAGCCAGTAGTAGATGTTCTTCACTTTTAAACGTGTGCCTTTTAATATTTGTTTGATTTTTGGAAACGGGTAAAAATTATTAGTTCAGGAGATAGGGACATATTTATTGAATTAAAATAATCGAATTTTCTGGCAGACGTGTGCGGCCCTGTGTTGTCACTTAAAATCTGTTTACTAAGATAGTGTCGGTACAGTAGGAGGCGCACTTATTCTTTTGCTTTAATTTTATTATTGCGTTTGTTCAAAAAAGTTTTCCTGTTATAAGAATAAAATAGAATACTATATCATTCTCATGGTTCTTGTAATAAAATGTGAATATAAATAATAAACAAATTTAGGTAGAAAAGAACCTTTCGCTACGGCACTTTGTTTTAAATGCCAAATACTACTGCGGATGTACACTGGACGCTGTGACATTAGATGTCGTGACGGAGCCTTTGACAAAATGCACGGCATGTGCCAAGGCGGAGCGACAAAATTCGAGCGACTATACCTTGCGTATAGTCGCTATATATACTAGGCGTTAACCATTCTATGATCGTCTAGTACTATAATAAAACCATGCGATCATTTGTATGCTTATGCTTCGCCTCAACGACATTTTGTTTATGTAAGCTCATCTTCGATGGTTAACTATAGATCATAGTAATAGTCATAATTCATATATATTTTATGTTAAAAGTGTTTTTTCCTGTCGGCGTCAAATTTCTTTATATTATAAAATAGCACCCATTGGTAGCCCATACCGGTCGATAAGTTTCCATCCCGAAAAATTAATCAGAAAGTCAAAAGTTCAAAATATTCTTGCGGCTTTAAACCTTTTTCTAAAGTCATCACGACGGAAATCACGCCAAAGCCAGGCTCAAGAAAAAGCATTTTTATATCGCAAGACTTCAAGAAACTGTAATCATTCTGTGTAGATGGAATCAAAAACAAATACTTAAAAGCTAAAGGTATCCCGGTTTAACAATGACATCAGGACGTCACCTCCACTCCCCCGTGACTATAGATGATGCAAAGCATCCGAAATGTCGGTAATTATTTACAAGTTAAAAAAGCCTATTAAACGAGATAAAATCCGTATAAATAAATTTATTCAGTGTGAAATTATATATTAAATACAAATGGGATATAACAAGTACTGATTATGGTTAGTCTGATTTACAATAAGTTATCAGTAATTATTATTTTTTAGGTGGTAGAATTCCTTTTTGCCTAGAAGTCCAACATGGTAGGGACCATCTTCTTACTTTAATACCTTTTAGGACAAAACATCTTTAGAATTTTTGTATGGAGTCGACTGCAGTTGTCCATGCACTGCATTAACCTGACTGAATTAGGTGGACTGTAAGTTTGTTAGTCACTTTAGTTTTTATACAAAAAAAAAAACAGAGGCAGTCATGAGGACTGCCGACAGAAGTGAAAACTCAATGATATATGTGTATACATGTACACAGGCCGCTATACTACGTGTCGCGCAGGCGCAAGCCAGACTAGCAACACGTAGTACGCATACATTACGCAATACGTCACGAGCATGTCGACGTCATCGGTGACGCGAACCGTTAAGTTTTTCCCTACTAAAATTGCTCATCGGTAATCCCGGCTAAAGAAGATTTCACTTCAAAAATACTGTGCAGTGACGGCATAACAATTTTTTTATAGGATAAGGGTGAAAAACGAGCACACAGTCCACCTGATGGTAAGTGGTTGCTGCGGCCCATAGATATCTACATCTATCCTCCATTACAAATCAAATGGCAGATGCATTTTCACCCGTGAAGACTAGGATGGAATGCCTCATTTCCAGTAAAAAGGGCCTCCGGAAAACTGCACCCACCAAGCGTTCACGCTGGTATTCTGTGAGGTCGTGGTACCACCCCGGTTCGAGCCGGCCCATCCGTGCGAATGCAAAAGCTGCTGCCTGGCTCCACCACTGTTAAAACAATAAATAACAATATTCACTATCTTATAATATCATGCCGTTGCCCATTGATGTCGTTAGAGCCAACAGAGGGAAAGTTTTTCAATTTTCTCAGGAGAAGGGCAGCAGCATCTCCCTGATAACAACTGAAAATAATAAAAAGCAGTTTTTTATTCCGAATTTACATAAAGTATTGCTTTTCTTTATATTGTTAAAATGTCTCGAAATCGTAACACATTTATTTTAATACAGCTTGTTTCTTTTAATATGTTTATGATTAAAGTTACAGCCTATATACGTCCCACTGCTGGGCACAGACCTCCCCTCATTTCTGAGAGGGTTTACCCCAATGCGTGTTGGCAAACTTCACATATCTTCGAATTTTTTTTCTTATTTCTTAGACATGCAGGTTTCCTCGCGATGTTTCCTTCACCGCCGAGCACGTGGTAAATCAGCACTTGAAATAGCAATTAACAATTTCATTGGTGCCGGCGGGGATCGATTCCGGTTGCTCGCGTTCTGTGAAATTTACAACGAGCGCTTACCATCTGAGCTACTACGGCTCTATTTTTATAATTAGCATATATTTAATTATCTTTCAGTAGCCACGGAATATTTAGCTTCTCATTACTTTAACGAACTCTTACAACTTTAACAGTTTCAAACAACCGTTAATAAAAAGAAAAGTTTACTACAACGTATTTTTAATGAAGATAAATTTCAATTATTATTCATTAATTTTTAATTAAAAATACTTAAGTTTTCATAGCAGATTGTTAGTTGGCCCAAAATTAAAAAATGTAACATAAATTAATGTTACAGCCCATATATGTCACATCTTCTTACGTGGTAGAGCCACTACAGCTATATTAGTAGTATAGCACGAATGGGTCGGCTCGACCGAGGAAGGACCACGCTCTTATAGAATACCAGCGTAATATAACAGCTTAACGCTGCTGTGTTTCATATAATGAGTGTATAGAACCGGAGACTGTTTTTAACTAGTTAGTATTAGTAGACTAGTTTTTTCTGCCATGTTATATAATATTGAATGCAGTTAGATGGTGTGTGCTTCGTTCTTACTTTATATATCCAGTGATTTTTTTTTTTTCATTTTACTGTCTATTTATATAATATTTTGACTACGTTCTAATCATAAATATTTAAACGAGGTAGAGCCACGCTGCAGCTATATTATGGATGTAGCACGAATGGGTCTGCTCGAGTACCACGTAGTACAACGCTCTACAGTTACCAGCGTAAAATAGGAGCTTAATGCCGCTGTGTTTCGTATAGTGAGTGTAGAAAACCGGAAACTTATCTTAGTCCTCACAATTGATAATGCATCTGCATTTCGATTCATAATCGAGGATAGTTGTAGATGTATATGGGACACAGCAACCACATACCAGCAGGTGGACTGTGTGCTCGTTTGTCACCTTTATCCTATAAAAAAAAAAAGTTATATTCACCGCCAAGCCTGTCTTTACATTTTTTTGCAAAAGATAATGTTATTTGTAAAAAAATTGCCATTTTTAAAATGTTTAAATATTCGCAAGGTCTTTATTAAGTAATCTTAAAATTTTCTTTCCGATTGACTTAGTGTGCAAAATAAATGAAAACAGCTTTCAACTTCTGTAGACTTAGAACCTCAAAGCTTCGCGTCGCGCAAATTGTTGCTATTGTTTACTCATAAACACGCACCGCGTTGAGAGAAATTTCCGCCAATTTTTCTTTCATTTTTTTTATAATTGTTTGATTATTCATCCATGTTTTAAGTTAAAATGTTTAGTCATTTATACCAAAAATTATATTAGTACATGTATATATACTAACTTAGATTTTTGCGAGCGGTATATTACATATTATACACATTACAGGTACATTTATATCGACAAGATTTGCGTATATTCCCCTTACTTAGTTTGCAATGCTTTCAATGTAGTTACAACAAATACCAGGAAACCGGAACCGGCGCAAATGTATTACCTAACAGCAATTCAGCTTATTGGATGTGAAAAAAGAAAAAGTTTGCCTTCACTAACACAATAGTAATGACTGAATAATAAAAACGTCAGCAACCATTGAATACAATGAAAAACATTGGCCTATTCTATTTGTTGAATTATATACCGCCATTGAAGATATTTCGTAAAAGAAAACAATTTCATTATCATCATATATCATTTACAATACCTAATGTAAAACATTCGAAAACCAATGTGCTCTTAAATGGGGAGGAGTTGAGTCTTGTGGATACCACTGTTTTTCTCGGTATTACTATTGACGCGAAACTTCAATGGGGCCCCCATATATCTAAATTAGCAAGCAGACTTAGTTCTGCAGCATATGCTGTAAGAAAGATTAGAAGTCTCACAGATGTTGAGACAGCTAGGTTAGTGTCTTTTAGTTACTTTCATAGCGTAATGTCTTATGGAATTTTGCTATGGGGTAATGCGACTGATATTGAAGCTATATTTGTTTTGCAAAAGAGAGCCGTACGGGCGATTTATAATCTAAATTGTAAAGAGTCCCTTAGAGAAAAATTTAAAGAAATAAACATATTAACTTTGGCATCGCAATATATTTATGAAAATGTAATGTATGTACATAAAAACATAAATAGCTTTAATAAGAATAAGGATGTTCATACCTTAAACACTAGGAACAAACATAAGCTTGTAATGCCGCTTACAAGACTCCACAGAATTAGTAATTCATTTATGGGGCAATGTATACGCTTTTACAACAGAATCCCAGAACATGTTCAAAGTTTGTCAATAAACAAGTTTAAAAGTTTTATCAAAGAAAAACTGTACAAAAAGGGTTATTATAATATCAAGGAATACATGAATGAAAATAACCCCTGGGAATAAGGTGATCGCCACCATGCTGGTTCTATGAAAATTCATTTAAAATTGTATAATCAAAATTATTGTTAAGTGAAATTATGTTTAAAAAAAAAGTCCCGCTGGGTTTCTTGCTGGTTCTTCCCAGGACAGAGGTATTTTCCGAACCAGTGGTAAATAAAATAACGACTTTCAATAAGTATTATGTAATAATCCATATTGAATAAAAATCATTCTATTCTATTCTATTCTATTCTATCATAACAGCCTAAGTCCATTGCTGAACATAGAAATATTTCTAAGGAATGCCACAAAGCTCCGTTGTATAAAGGATCGTATTTAACAATTGTGTTGTAACCAAAATAATTAGTAAACTAGTGGTAACAATAACTCAGGCACGTAGCGCTCGCCTTTAATTTCGTAGCATCAAAAATTGTTAATTATATATATACCAGATCTAGAGTAGCTTGGTTAATTTTTCCTAAATCTTAAACCTCCCAAATATGAGAGAAGGCATGTGCCGTGCAGTGCAACGCTAAAAGATTTTTAATATGAAATTAAGCGAACCTTAATTTAGGTTCACTGGGGAGACTTGATGCCAAGTAGCACTCTCCGGTCACCTTTTCCCGGCGTTTCATGCAGTGCCCAATCTTGAGTGCACTGGTATGTGCATGTTTGAAACAAGGTAATCATCATCATCATTATCATCATCATTACAGCCCTTCACAAGTCCACTGCTGAACATAGGCTTCCCCCAAGGAATGCCACAAAGCACGGTCCTGAGCCACCTGCATCCATCGACTTCCTGAATGTCTTACCAGGTCTAGAAAAATATAACGGACATGGCAAAAGAAAGTTGTTACTTAAGTTTTTTATTCCTAATTACAAATATCGATTTTTTTTTCAAAGTATTCATTGAGAGCACGTATATACCGTTTTATACTTTTTTTTTAGAGAATAAGGATATAAAGGGGCACAACATAGTCCATCTGATGGTAAGTGGAGGCTATGGTTCATAGATGTATGTCTACATCTATCTTTGATTAAGAGTCAAGAAGAGAAAAAGTCTTAATCGTAAATAACTTTTAAAACTAAAAAAAATTTATTATTATTTAAAAAATTTTAAACCATCCCCAATAAAAATATCTGATGATCTTCAAACGGGTGAACATATTTTCTTGAAACATCTAAAAATATTCTCGATTAAGATACTTTTTAAACGAAAAAAAACTTGAACAAAATCGGTTCATCCGTTCAGGAGATATGATACCACACACGGACACACAGATACACACTATAAACTTATAACACCCTCTGTATTCTTTGGGGATTAATAAAGAGACACGTCAGAGTTAAATCTAAACCTTTTGGAAAATATCCTTGACCACTTTTCTTTAGACACTTTACAAATCGAAACTATAAGCAGCCAGTAGTAGATGTTTTTCGCTTTTAAACGTGCTGCCTTTTAATATTTCTTTTATTTTTGGAAACTGGTAAAAATTACTACTTCAGGAAATAGGGACATGTTTTGAATTAAAACAATTGAATGTTCTGGCAGACGTGTGCGGCATTGTGTTGTGGTTGAAAGAGAAGATGATGATACTTTTGGGACACATATTGTCACTTAAAGTCTGTTCACTAAGATAGTGTCGGTACACTCGGAGGCGCACAAAATATTTTGCTTTTATTTTATTATTTTTTATTGTGTTTGTTCAAAAAAGCTTTCCTACTCTAAGAATGAAACAGGATACTATTTTATTCTCATGGTTCTTGTAATAAAATATGAATATAAATAATAAACAAAGTTAGGTAGAAAATAACTTTGCTTCGTTTTAAAATGCCAAATTCTCCTGCGGGTGGACGCCGGACGCTGCGACCTTAAATGTCGCGGCGACGCCTTTGACAAAATGCACGGTACGTGCCAAGGCGGTGTGACCAAATGAGAGCGACCATACCACTTGCGTTAACCGTTCTTTGATCATATAGTACCAGAATAAAACGATGCGATCATGTGTATGCGTATGCTTCGCCTCAACGATATTTTGTTGGTGTAAGCTCATCTTCCATGGTCAACTATAGATCATAGTAATAGTCATAATTCATCACCCGCCAGTATATTTTGTTAAAGGTGTTTATTTATTGTCGGTGTCAAATTTATTTATTATAAAATAGCACCAATTAGTAGTACTTACCGGTTAATAAGTTTCCATCCCAAAAATGTAGTCAGAAAGTCAAAAGTTCAAAATATTCTTGCGACTTTAAACCTTTTTTTAAAGTCATCACGATAGAAATCACGCCAAGGCCAGGCTCAAGAAAAAAGCATTTTGCAAACAAAAATATGTAAAATTATTACGTGTTCCTATTTTAAAACCTAGCGAAGATCCAGGTTTCACGATGGTTCATATCATCGTAAAGATGATTTACATCTTGCCAGTGGCAAACAAATTATAGAAGTGTATCTAATTTCTTTTGGTATGGTTCTTGTAAGGATTGTCGACGTTCTTATTAGAATCAGTCTAATAGATGGCCTTATTTATTGCGATGGATGAAGATGGATTTTTTTATAGGATAAGGGTGACAGACGAGCACACAGTCCACCTGATGGTAAGTGGTTGCTGCGGCCCATAGACATCTACGACAAATCAAAATGTAGATGCGTTGTCACCCGTGAGGACTAAGATGGAAGGCCTCATTTTCAGTAAGAAGGGCCTCCGGCCACCTGCACTCACCAAGCGAAACGCAGAGGTAAACCTCTACTTCACGCTGGTTTTCTGTGAGGTCGTGGTACCACCCCGGTTCGAGCCGGCACATCCGTGCGACAGCAAAAGCTGCCGCGTTACCACTCTCTACCACTGTTAAATGTAAAAAAAAAATGGAGAAAGATGGATCAAAATTAGGATATTTTTTTAAAATCATATTCTCACGAATCATCATTGGTAGGAATCCATGTTATTTTGCGAGGATTTGTGATTTATCAAATCTCATGTAGTAGCGTAGACGATCCTGAACATGTTCTTATAATGGGGAAGTCTTGCATTATTTATATTACAAGACTTCAAGAAACTAACCTCATTCTGCGTAGATGGAATCAAAAACAAATACTTAAAAGCTAAAGGTATCCCGGTTTAACTTTGACTTCAGGACGTCACCTCCACTCCCCCGTGACTATAGATGATGCAAAGCATCCGAAATATCGTAATTATTTACAAGTTAAATAAGGTATTAAACGAGATATAATCCGTATAATTAATTTTATTCAATAATAAAGTCTATATTAAATACAAATAGGATATTACAAGTACTAATTCTGGTTAGCCTGATTTACAATAAATTATCAGTAATAATTTTATTTAGATGGTAAGATTCCTTTTTGGCTAGAAGTCCGTCATGGTAGGGACCACCTTCTTACTTTAAGACCCTTTCGGACAACGCATTTTTAGACTTTTTCTATGGAGTTAACTGCAGTTGTCTATGAACTGCATTAACCTGACTGCATCAGGTGGACCGAAAGTTTGTTATTCACTTTAGATTAATCACAATTAAAAAAAGAGGCAGTCATAAGTACTGCCGACAGAAGTGAAAACTCAATGATATATGTGTATACATGTACACAGGCCGCTATACTACGTGTCGCGCTGGTGCAAGCCCGACTAGCAACACGTAGTACGCATACATTACGCCATACGTCACGAGCATGTCGAGGTCATCGGTGACGCGAACCGTTAACTTTTTTCCCTACTAAAAATCGATCATCGGTCATCCCGGCTAAAGAAGATTTCACTTCAAAAATACTGTGCAGTGACGGCATAAGAATATTCACTACCTTATAATATCATTCCGTTGCCCATTGATGTCGTTAGTTTTAATTTTCTCAGGAGAAGGGCAGCAGCATCTTCCTGATAACTACTAAAAATACTATTTCATATATTATGCACTGGTGTGTGCATAATATATGAAACAAGGTAATAGATTTCTAGATTTAGAGAGTAAATAAGGTATTTTTTTTAGTTTAATAGCAAATCACTATTCACAGATCGCCACTTACCATCAGATGGGAATGTAGTTAAGCGCTGGCTTCGAACGATAAAAAAATGATAGTGTGTAAGTTACTGACGTGTAGCAGCATGCGGTAGTTGGTGCGGCGCTCGCTGTGCGCGCACACGAGCAGGCCGGGCGCGTGCGGGCGCGCGGGCGCGCGGCGGTGTGCTCTGTATGATAGAAGTTAAAGACTATTTATCTATATTTCTATCTACCTCAAACTATACGAAACTATACGTAGAGTATTGGTATCTGTAACATCTATTTTTCCCACTAAGAACCACCGCAACCTCTAGGGTATAAAAATAGCAACAATTAACGGCATCCTTAGAGTAACAATGCGCCTATGGCCTTTCTTGAAGTTGGGTAGGGGTGTCCACAAGCTGCAGTCGCCAACGCAAACTATTATACAAACTATTCGCTCGTTTTTCACTATAATTATATAACAGAAAATACAACTCCTAACAGAGCGTCTCTCGCTTCTCGCGTTTCTCAGAAAGAATTTGTTTTTATCGTCATGCGCGGTCAGGTGGCAGATCGCGATACGACATACCTCGCGCTTTTACATACATATATCGACGATGTATCAGATCGTCAATATATGTACTCGTATGGTATCGGCGGCCGTGATGTCTTTCGGGCTTTTCCCATAATTACGAGCATTCATTTACTTTTACGATACCTACGGGCAAAATTAGGGTGAGGGTGGGTTAAGGTAACACCACACCAGGAATATTATTTAATCTTTATAAAAATACGTTTACAAATGTTAAATAAAGTCACTCAATGCATCACTAATATCATATATTTTCTTAATTGTACAAGATATCACTAAATCTAAACAAGGTTATAGATATCCACAATAACATCAATGTACATTAGACACACAGAATAAAATAAGTATAACAATTCCTATTAATACTCACAATTTACCTTCCGTGTACGTTCTCTCTACTCAACAGTTCTTCCAAAAAGACCCCCCAACAAGCCGCCGACATCTGTATTTTATAGGCTTGTAATTTACCATTGTTAAACTACAGATGGCGCCGCTTGTTTGGTTTCCGTTACAAGTTTCCAATAAAATAGGATATTATTAAGTATGTTTTTACATTACAAAACATGATTTATATTTATTTTAATTATCTTAACAATGTTACATCACAGTTATAAATATGAGCGAAAATAAATAGCTCAACTAAATCTAAAATATTAATGTACCCGCTATTATAAGAAACTACTTATTGTAAGAAAATAATTAATTACCCACAATACTAATTATAACAATATATATTATTAAAATATGCTAACAGATTCGGCCATCTGACGGATTGTGCGTCCTCGCACAATTAGGCAACAATTTTTGAACACTCCTATAAGTATTCTACAGGCTCTTTTCGCCCTGATTACAAAATTATGAACACCATTATTAGAACATTTATAACTTTAGTGCAGGCTCCTCTTGTCCTGAACACCATTAGAACATTTTAAAACTTTAGTGCAGGCCCCTCTTGTCCTGAACACCATTAGAACATTTTATAACTTTAGTGCAGGCCCCTTTTGTCCTGAACACTATTAGAACTTTTATAACTTTAGTGCAGGCCCCTCTTGTCCTGAACACCATTAGAAGTTTTATCACTTTAGTGCAGACCCCTCTTGTCCTGAACACCATTAGAACTTTTATCACTTTAGTGCAGGCCCCTCTTGTCCTGAACACCAAACACACACACTAAACACAACACTTAAAAGAAAATCAACTTGATGTCTAGAATACACTTATAAAACAATTTAGCCCTTTAAGATTTATGACGCAATTTCAGATTCAGATTCGGATTCACTTTTTCCGTCACTTAACATCGTATCATGTGGTCTCTGAAAATTTAGCCACGTTTTATTTTATCAACAGCTACCACAGAAGAATAATGTTTATTATTTCTTCGCGTTAATGGGGTATCTTCGACAACTTAACGATTCTATAAGGACCTTGAAACTTAGGTATAAGTTTTTTGCTATTACCGGTAGCTGAGATTTGTCTCTATTCTTATAAGATCGCTAACTTTGTATTTAATGAGTCTACAACGAGATTTATCGAAGAGATTTTTTTTTTGTGCTAACTAGCAAGAACTAATATGGGAGCTTATTTCCTGTCGAATGGTGTCAACATTACGGCAATTACACTCTAAATTATCAAAGTCTTCAAGAGCTGTTATTATTTTATTATCGCTTGAAATCCTAAGATAAAAATCAAAGAGTGCTTCAGATGGTGTAGTGTTAATACCTTTATTAAAAGTATTATTCATACACCATTGTATATCTGGAAGGTGGGAATCCCATTTGTTATCTGCTGTGCCGATACACTTTGTTGTCAAAGAGTCAATTATAATTTTGTTATAACGTTCTACCTGTCCGTTGGATCTTGGGGTAGACACAGCATTATGAATGTACTTTATACCCTTTTCATGAACAAATGCTTTAAAGGTATTACTGGTAAAAGCAGTCTCACGGTCGGAAATAATAAGTCTTGGAGCGCCAAATTTACTAATATACTCGCGAATAACTTTAATGGTTGTACTAGATTTGGTATTTCTAACCGGTTTTAAGTATGAGTAAATGTATCTATCTAACTAAAATACGCGTAAAACCTGTACTAATTCTTACGAACTGTCCAACATGATCAATGTGAATTGTATCAAAGGTAATTTCTATTTTTTTTTTTAATTTAGAAAACGACCGATTTAGAATATGTACACTCAAGGCAAGAGGTTACATATTTCTTTAGAGTTTTCTCCAAACCAAAGTGACCAATGTCATCATGATTTTGCTTTATAATTTGCCATCTAACGCCCTTAGGCATAACTCACTATCACCCTCTGCAATTTTTCTAAATAACTTGCCATTTTTCAATTTGTAATTGTTTTTAATATCAAGCACGTTTAAATTAGGACTATTTAGAATACCAATTTTATTCGCTGTACGTCGGTATCCGGGTTTTGTACAGTAACAAGCCAGTCAATTTCCTTAACATGAAAAATATCCTTAAACTTAAGATCTTCGTCAGGCAATGCTGGATTACGGCTAAGAGCATCCACATGGGCCATTGATGTGCCAGGCATGTATTCAATAGAAAAATAGAACCCTTGCATTCGAATCCACCAACGAGCAACACGTGGCAGCATATCCCGTTTTAAAAATGTGGCTCGTAAGGAGTTACCGATCGGCAATAATTTTGAAACGAATTCCTACCAAATATAAGCGAAATTTTTGTAGAGAAGCTATACGCGAAATTTTTGTAGAGAAGCTACTACAGCTAGTGTTTCTAGTTCGTAAGAGGAATAACTTTACTCTTCTGGAGTAGTTTGTTTGCTGTAATAAGCGACAGGTCGTAGTCCATTTTTATCGAATTTTTGCAGCAGAATACCAGAAACACCCAGCTTACAATCATCTGTGTCAAGTTCTGTTTCAGTCGATGGATTATAAAGAGTCAGAATAGGTTTTTTTTTTACCACCAACGCCCCTTTCAAGGTGTTGAAAGCATTCTGTTGCTCCTGTCCCCATTCCCAGGTCGCCTCCTTCTTTAATAATTTTGTCAATGGTTTTGATGTTACCGAAAAACCATTGTACAAATCTTTGGAAAAAGCTAGCTAATACTAAGAACTGCATAATATTGTATTAATTAGTTGATACCCGAAAAAGCTCTACTGCTTTAATTTTTATTGCCCCAGGACATATTCCCTCACTCGAAACTTCGAATCCTAAATAATCAGCGGAAAGGCTAAAGAACACACTTTGAGAGTTTAAGCGTGCGTAAGCCCCGCATTATCTAGTGATTTAAGAACAGAATGTAGCTTTATTATCCCTTGATCGATGGTCTGAGAAGGAATAATGATGTCATCAAGATGTGCTAATGCTTCTTCATTGGATATTTCCTCTTTTTTTTTTCGCCAATCTATACGGTCTGTAAACAACAGGCTTGTCGTCGTCCAAACGAACGGACATCTCTAGGCTACAGTGCAACTTCCTAATTCAGAAAGTCCGAATGCGAAACACTTACGAAATTTGTGAAGAAGAATTACCAAACGGTCAACTTCCGATAGATTTAAACTATCACCAAGCTTTACCAGAAAGTTGTATAGATTTCGGTGCAAGACAAGTGTTGAATGACGAAACTTGCATAACTCTATTTTCAGCTTCCTCCAGAGAGATTCTACTAAATTAATTGGTTCTGGATCTAATGAGTTAACTACTATTTTACCGCCGCCCTCACTATCAAATTTGTAGACCCCAGTTAACACGCTATATTCGAAAAAAAGGTTTTAGTCCCATACAATTCTTCTCAATATACAAGATTCCGACAAACTTCGGCTTGGTATAAACTTCAATAAGCGAAATACCACAAACGCACGTCATCGGGGACAATCAGCAGTTCAACATTGGCCTCAACATCAAGTACTACGATTTTAACAATAACTTTACCCAAAGATCTTACATTGGCGTTACCAAAACCTCTGAGGGAGGGTAGGTTATAAGTTTGAACGTTTTTTTTAAATTCCTAGTTACGATAATTCTGATTGCTTGAGCATAGAGCACTCGCTACCAAGATCAACAAACGATTCAATTGGTATGGAATTCACTATGGCAGTTTTGTAATATTTATTAATTATATTGTTATTATTCACAAAATTGACGGCCTTTTGAGATGGTAATAGCTTGGAATAACAGTTTTCTGTCTGATGACCTACTTTAAAATATCAACTACGGGTTTTAATCGGTTGTTGGTATTTATTTATAATATGGCCTTCCTGTTTACAATTATAGCATAGGGTCGTATTACCAGTGATGCATGATCTAAAATTCTGAACCCTACCTAACCTTCAATCATCGTATTGATGTTTCTAGAATTTTTAAATAGTTCAAAAGTTTATCCAAATGTTTATACTGTATCGCTCCCACTTCTAACCAGACCGATCGATCATCTATCTATGCCTTGCAATACGCATTCTACCGCGCTTATCGCCATTACACTGCATCGATTAATTAACGCAAACTTAAGACGTGCTAGGTCTCCAAACCTAGCACGTCTAGCTAACATATCACTAAGCATTTGACTATAGTTTTCCCCAGATGGAAATGCGGACCATAATTTAGATCGCCACTCCGACCAGGAGAAGAGTACAGATGGCAATCCTTTGTACCACATTTGTGCCACGCCTTTTAACATCGGGAGAACGAAGTGTATTGTTTGCCGTTTGCTCTAAACATATACGGTTGCGCACTCGTGAACCTTATGTAACCACATAGTAATTGTTTGCTCCTTCCTAGCTGGGTTATATTCCGGTATGGCATTATTAAGTGAACTTATCCTATCTGAATCTGAGGGCGTTAAAGATTTCAATGAGTGCATTGAAAGCTAAAGACTATTGTCAGAATTAGACGTTACGGGCTCATGAACACTGAAGTTACCTTGCATTCCGGTTCTGGTGCAGCTATTGCGAGGCGCCTCACGTCGTCTAGGGCCGTCAAGAGAACGGCTGAAGTGACCACTTATTAGATCACGAGACGTGCTGCGCGGAGAACCAACTCTTGATGTCGGATGGATGAGCGATTACCAACGCCTGTGGTGATCGCTGGGCTGACGGCTGCGGTGACGGTGTCGCGACTGGCTGTAGGATGGCAGTCGCGAGTTGGATAGATTGGAGTCAGGTCTGGTGCTAAGGCCGCGTCTGTGGCTAAGGTCACAACTGCGGACGCGGCTTTGGCTTCGGTCGTGACTACCCCGGTCACGTACCAAAGATTCAGGTGTTCTTGAACGTGTTCGGGACTGGCGATCCCGACGGTTGCGAACACGCTTTCGCAATGAAGGTAGACGTTGTACGTGCTTTAGATCTTCATTTCGTTGTAATATAGGAGAGTTTATCTCTCCCTTACTATGGTGTTCTTCCATCTCAGACTGAAACAGAAATAATAACTCACGAGAGATGGTGATCTGTTTTATTCGAGATTGATTAACTACTATGCACTTGGGCAATAACACGAAGTAGCTTACACATAACGCGTAATTCGAACGTCAGAAAAGAAAAAATAATGTATTTTAATAAATATATAGATAGAAATAAGGACAAAAAGAATACAAGTACACAGAAACAATGCATAAAATAAAAATGAATTCTAAAAGTTATTTCAATAGAACAGCATTTATTTATTTATATGTGAAGAGAGAACCCTGCACACTTTTAGTCATATTTTGCGCATGTATGAGATTCAGCATAGATTAAGGTAATAACCAAGAAGAAATTTATTAATATACATTAACGTATACGCATTAATATAAGCAAAAAAAAATTATATTGTGTACATTAAATATCTGTGTAAAAATTAATTTGCAATGGGAAACGAAACACAGCTTGCAGAGTATACAGACTTGAAACTTCTACACTAGTATTTATAAGCATCAATGCATATTATACGTAAAAATACACGAACATAAAACATGCATGTCTAGATTTTCCAAATCTAGTTACAAATACTTAGTAGGTCTCAACAAAACTACAGCAACGGAGTTTTAAAATTATCATCGTGGGTTTCATATAGTATTTGTATAAATTACACCAACAACAAGGCTAACATTAACAATTAAATATTAATTCTATTCTAAACGTAATAAAGAGATCGTGTTAATAAGTTAATCAGTAGCTACTGCAATAACCCGAAGGTAACGGATGATAATATTTTAGCTTACCCTTCTATTATTAATATGAATACTCATAACGCCGAATAAGCAAGATAGCCCGAGTTTCGGGTAGTATAATATTTATTTTTCTCAGAGAAAGGAGAAAGGAAAGAAAAAAAAATGTAAAATTTTGACCGCAATTTAAAAAGCCTACTTTTACATACATGAAAGTTCATATCCCACTTCTGATTTGTTAAATAAAGTCACTCAATGCATCACTAATATCATATATTTTCTTAATTGTACAACATATCACTAAATCTAAACAAGGTTATAGATATCCACAATAACATCAATGTACATTAGACACACAGAATAACAAAATAAGTATAACAATTCCTATTAATACTCACAATTTACCTTCCGTGTACGTTCTCTCTACTCAACAGTTCTTCCAAAAAGACCCCCCAACAAGCCGCCGACATCTGTTTTTTATAGGCTTGTAATTTACCATTGTTAAACTACAGATGGCGCCGCTTGTTTGGTTTCCGTTACAAGTTTCCAATAAAATAGGATATTATTAAGTATGTTTTTACATTACAAAACATGATTTATATTTATTTTAATTATCTTAACAATGTTACATCACAGTTATAAATATGAGCGAAAATAAATAGCTCAACTAAATCTAAAATATTAATGTACCCGCTATTATAAGAAACTACTTATTGTAAGAAAATAATTAATTACCCACAATACAAATTATAACAATATATATTATTAAAATATGCTAACACAAAAATTTGACCTACGGCTTCAAAGCGAAGACTTCGTTTGTTTACTACTGTACACATAATTTTGTTCAGAACACGAGGGTATCGAAGTTTAATTTTAAACGCGTATTTATCGTTTTTCTACCGATTACAAAAAGGAGGAGGTACTCAATTCGACTGTATGTTTTGTTTTCTTTTTTTCTGTGTGTTACCTTATAACTTTCACTGTGTGAACCGATTTGGCAGATTTTTTTTTATTTGAAAGCTAGTGCTTCTTGTGTGGTCCCGTATAAATTTGATCAAGGTTTGACCAATAGTTTTAGAGTTATTCTTAATACTTTATATTGAAGTCGGTTGTACAATTTTTTTAATTTTAAATTATATGAGGTAATATTGTACTGGAATTATAATATCTAGAGAAATAAGAATCACAATAGAGAAATCAGACATTTTTCATATCATGGGTATCTTAAAAGGCAAGTTTGGGAAACTGTAAGAAGATCTAGTGGTTTTCAGTTGTACGGGTTCCCGCACACTAGTTAATGAAACATGCATAACTCATTAATTTGGGTCTCTTAGAAACAATATTTGTTAATTACGCACAAATGTATAATGTCTGTATTTCTGTTTCATTCTTATAAATCCTTTACAATAAAATCAGTGTTAGAGCGACTTTCATTGGGTTTTCTAACGTCTAACTTTCCCTTAAATCTCGTGTCGCACTCATCTATTAAACTGTACTCACACTACATCAGTAGATTGACATCTACTAATTACAATTCCATTTACGCCAGATGAAGAATAGGAAAAATAATTTTTATTCAATAAACATTACAATCAAATCATTTACCACTGGTTCCGTAAAAAGCCTTTGTCCAGGACCAACAAGAAACACAGCGGGAATTAAATATGAAATAAAATGTAATAAAATAAAATGAAATAACTTTTTTCATTTCTTCGACGTTAAAAATTTATTTCGATTTTCAAATTTTAATTTTTTGAACCTATCATATTATGTACTACCATTTCGAAATGAGCCGCAGTCCACCAATTCACATTTGAAGTGGGATCACTAAGCCCACCCGCAGTGGCCACCTTGGGCCGGCCCTTCACCTACCGTAGGTGACCAAGCCACGGTACAAGGAGGGAACCCTTCCGGGAGGGGGGAAACAGAGGGTTTGTGGAACAAAATATTTTGAGATCATGTAAAATCCGCTAACATATATTGAAACAGTGCGGCGGATTAATTGTTCGGCTACTATAATCTTAGAAATGAGAGGAACCTCAGCAGTGGGACGTACTTAGGCTGTAAGTTTTATTTGGTTTTTTATTCGTAATTGTACTATGTTGGCTTTTATTCGTAAATGTAACATATTTTTTTCTCATATTATCATCATATTTTTTTATTTCCCTCAGGGTTGACTGGTAGAGAATGCCATAAGACATTAAGTCCGCCCATTGTAATTCTTAGATTAAGGTGTAACACAATAAAAAATAAATAAATAAATAAAAATATTTTAATTAATGTTTGTTAATTTATTTTTGAATGTAAATCTACTTTATATGCCCCTAGAGGTTTTATATATATATTTATAATTCTGTTTATGGATCGATCTAGACTTTTCATTATAGTATTAAAAATGACTCGAGTAATACTAGAACTGAATGCCAATACGCACCAACACCAATTTTGAAATTTTTTGAATAAGTGATAGCATCAACAATTATCATTACAACACTTCTTAAGTTCACTCCTGAACTAGCCTAAGGAATACCTCGAAACACGAGCCACCTACATTCATCGAATTCCTAAATGCCTTACCAGGTTTTCACTCCATCTAGTGGCGGCCGCCCTAAATTTGGAATATCAGTACTACGAGGCTGTCTCAACAAAGCGAACAACAAAGCAAAAATAAGTAAAATTTGATGACCTATTTTTTCTTTCTGCTTTGTTAATGTCCTTATACACTTGTAACTTAGATCCTAGTACATATATTTTAGTAATCTATGCTTATATCAATCAATGACTGTCTAGATACCACAATGCGTTGTGGTTACGTTTACATAATTTATAAACATAAGTCAGAATTAACGGGCTTATGTGCATGACAGCAACGTCTTAAACCCGCGTTGGTGTCTTTGTGTGCGTTGAGTGGGGTAAAGTATTTCGTACACATATCGTATAATAGTTACTTGGTCAGTAACTATCAAAACTCGCATGGGTTAAGAATACGATTTAGCTCTTATAAAAGGGCAAGAGCCATTAAATCCTATTAAAAATCCATTGCTGAACGTAGGACTCCCTCATAGATTTCCTTATAAGGGGGGTTTAGCCATAACTGCATGCTTGGCAAGCGGTTTACCAACCGCACTTTTTTATTTTTATTCAGTTGTTATCAGAAAGATGCTGCTGCACATTCCTGGTTGATAAAGTTGAGAAATATTTGGGAGTTCACAAGGTCTATGAGTTTGTCGTCAGCACTGAAAAGTAATGGCCGCTAATTTATATTACAACCGATTTTTTGAAGCTTCATATACACTAGGTACCGCAGGAAGTCTTTGCTACTAGGTGATGGTACTCCTTTTCTTGTCAGAAGTCCGGTTAGATAGGTGGTACCACCCCTCTTACATATTTTTACTGCCAAATGGCAATCCTTGCACTACTATGATCTGGTCGGAAGGGAGAGAGCGAGAGGTTATAAACTAAATTATTGTTTTGTTTATTCATTAAACGTAGGTACTCCAGTTTTTGTTAGTTTGTATCCACAGTTACTTTGAATGACTACTTTTATATTCTATGTTATCCGTAAAATTATGACAAATGGCTTGAGATTTTGGATCTAAGTGTGGACATAAAAACAGATATACATACATACATGATGTAAGAACATAAATTTCAGCTTAACGTATTACAGAAGCCGTGGTAGTTTAGATAATTATCGCTCGCTGTAAGCTTCACAGTCCTCGAGCAACCCGGGTTCGATTCCCGCCGGCACCAATGAAATTGTTAATTGCAATTTTAAGTGCTGATTTACCACGTGCTCGGCAGTGAAAGAAAACATCGTGAGAAAACCTGCATGTCTGAGAAATAAGAAAAAAAATATTTGGAAGACATGTGAAGTTCGCCAACACGCATCGGGACAGCGCGGCGGACATTTCCTTGCCCTAAAACACTCTCAGAAATGAGAGGAGGCCTGTGCCCAGCAGTAGTACGTAAATATGCTGCAACTTTACTTTTTACTTTTAACGTATTACTGTCCTTGGAGTTCCGTGAATGTTAAATAATATTAGTCAAAAAGCTTTGTAACAGCCATAGAGTTAGCGCAAATCTTATGTCGAGATAGCTTGCACGATGTAGATAATATAAGTATAGTTATTAGTAGTATAGTTGTAGCACGAATGGTTCGATGTTAATAATTTGCATTTAAATGGCACTAAAACAAAATGTATGAAATTCGTGACTCCAAATGTCAAACAATTAAATACTAATGTAATTTTAAATGGGGAGAAACTGAGTCTTGTAGATACCACCATTTTTCTTGGAATCACACTAGACGCGAAGCTTCAATGGAGCCCCCATATATCAAAACTAGCAAGCAGACTTAGTTCTGCAGCATATGCTGTAAAAAAGATTAGAAGTCTAACCAGTGTTGAAACAGCTAGACTAGTTTACTTCAGCTACTTCCATAGCATAATGCCGTATGGTATTTTGCTATGGGGACACGCAGCTGACACTGAAATTATATTTGTTTTGCAGAAGAGGGCCATAAGAGCAATTTATGATTTAAAGCCTAAAGAGTCGCTGCGCCAAAAATTTAAGGAAATTAATATATTAACTTTGGCCTCTCAATACATTTATGAAAATGTAATGTACGTACACAAAAATAAAAGTAGTTTTACAAAAATAAGTGATATTCATTCTGTAAATACTAGGAACAGACACAAGCTAGTAGTACCAGTTACTCGACTCCATCGAGTCAGTAATTCATTCTTGGGGCGATGTATACGCTTTTACAACAAAATTCCAGAAAATATACAAAGTTTGGCCTGTTCAAAGTTCAAAAACTTTATTAAACTAAGTTTGTATAAAAAGGGTTGTTATAATATTAAGGAATTTATGGATGATAATAACCCCTGGAAATGAGGTGATCGCTACCAAGCTATTTCTAATTTGTTGTGTTGTTAATTTGTGTAACATCATGATTGTAAGCTGTTATTTAAAAAAAAGTCCCGCTGGGTTTCTTGCTGGTTCTTCCCAGGACAGAAGTTTTTTCCGAACCAGTGGTAATCAAACAAAAGAGTGACTTTCAATAAGGATTATTTATAATCTATATTGAATAAAAAAGTTTCTGTTTCTATTTCTGTTTCTGTTTCAATGGATCGGCTCGACCGGGGAAGGACCACACTCTCACAGAATACCAGCGTAAAATGGTAGCTTAACACTAGTGTGTTTCGTATGGTGAGTGTAGAGAATCGGAGACCCATTTTACTGGAAAAGAGGCATTCCATCTTAGTACTCACGGGTTACGACGCATCTGCATTTTGATTCTTTATTGAGGATAAATGTAGATGTCTATGGGTCACAGCAACCACTTACCATCGTGTGGATTTTGCCGTCGTTTGTCACCCTATCCTATAAAAAAATAAAGAAAAGCAGAAATTTCTCGCAATAACAAGTATTATACTCATCTTTACTTTTCTGTCATCGGTGGAACTGCATTATCACATTGTGTAATACAATATCGATACCGTACTCCAATACGATACCGAAACATAAAGAACATAATAACGTACCTATCTTTTACATTCCTTATAAGATGTCGGAAATGGGACCCGATATAACGATAACCGAGAGGCTGTAGGACTTCTTTTTTATTGAACAATAATATTTGAGTAATATATTATGTGTTTATTTGTACCTAGTCAGGTCTTAAGTATTGTCACACAGTAAAAACTTTTCTTTTAGAATGCTGGCCACAAAAAAGTTTATAGAATTCGAATTTCGAATTGTTCATGAAAATAAAACTGTATACTTTTTAGAATTTTACTCATTTTTAAATATGGAGTGGACGCTTAAAGAAGACCGTGTTGCAGTTATTGCGTTGCATCGTTGCGGTTACGCGCCAATTCAAATTTTTGACATACTGAAAAATTTGAATATAACCAAAAGATTCGTTTCTCGTACCATCAAACGATACAATGAAGACTCTAGTGTAGATGACAGGTCAAGAAGTGGTCGCCCTCGGTCTGTTAGGGCTCCAGCATTGATAAAAGCTGTGAAGGCGCGAATTCAAAGAAATCCTAAACGTAAGCAGAAACTGTTGGCCCTTCAGATGGGGTTAAGCAGAACCACGGTGAAAAGGGTGTTAAATGAAGACTTAGGGTTTCGGGCATATCGAAGAAAAACAGGACATCGTTTGAATGCTCGTCTAATGGACCTGAGACTGAAGAGATGCCGCGCTTTGTTGAAGCGGTACGCGGGAAAAAAATATCGGGAAATTCTTTTTTCGGATGAAAAAATTTTTACCGTAGAAGAGAGCTACAACAAACAAAATGATAAGGTGTACGCACACAGTAGTGAAGAAGCGAGCAACCGTATTCCGCGTGTCAAACGAGGTCATTTTCCATCCTCGCTCATGGTATGGTTGGGAGTTTCTTATTGGGGCTTAACAGAGGTACATTTTTGTGAGAAAGGTGTAAAAACGAATGCAGTTGTGTATCAAAATACAGTCCTGACGAACCTTGTGGAACCTGTTCCTCATACCATGTTCAATAACAGGCACTGGGTATTCCAACAAGATTCGGCGCCAGCTCATAGAGCGAAGAGCACACAAGACTGGCTGGCGGCGCGTGAAATCGACTTCATCCGGCACGAAGACTGGCCCTCCTCCAGTCCAGATTTGAGTCCGTTAGATTACAAGATATGGCAACACATGGAGGAAAAGGCGTACTTAAAGCCTCATCCCAATTTGGAGTCACTCAAGACATCCTTGATTAAGGCAGCCGCCGATATTGACATGCACCTCGTTCGTGCTGCGATAGACGACTGGCCGCGCAGATTGAAGGCATGTATTCAAAATCACGGAGGTCATTTTGAATAAACTTTAGTGTCATAAGAATCTATGTTTTGTTAAGTTCATTTTGGTATATAAATGGTTACATAATGAATAAACTTGTGTCAATTATTTTATATTAAACATGTGACAGAATTTATGACCTGACTAGGTATAATATGTTTTGTGTGAATTTAATTTTTGGCGACAATAATACTTAACTATTACTTACCTCTTTAAAACGAAACACACTATCGAGAGAATATGAAATAATATAAAATTAAAAATTTTGTACAACCGACTTCAATATAAATTATTAAGAATAACTTAGCCGGTCGCTTCGTTAGGAACGATGTTATCTCACGCGACCTCAAGGTCGAATCAATCCAAGAATTTGTGGTCCGTTCTGCGAGACGGTTGTTTGACCGCGCAAATAACGGGCCACATCCCCATCTTCATAACTTAGCTCCTCTCCATGCCCGCCCACCTGACGAGCGACCACTCCCACGTGAACTTCTACGCTCACCGCTCGGCATAGGGGACGCCGGGGGTGATTGAGCGTCCCGACACTTGACTTGATGGCGCGAGGTGCGCAATACACCAACAAAAAGCTGCAAACGCAGCACCCAGGACCGGGGGGTCGTGTCCTCCTGAGATGCCGCCCATGTCAAGAGGGTCTCCTCGACACATATAAAACTTCCACAAGGAGAAGAACCACCATACATACAAATCGTTCGGGACCAGCTACCAGTATAATATATAATCAAGAAAGAAAGCGTAGAGGGAAGTGATAGGGAAAGTAATTACTCTCTCACGGAGCGGTTTGAAGATAGTTGCTGTTTTATTCCCAAGGGATCCTTCACCTTTAAATATAACTACAGTTCATCTGGTGTCGCTAACGCGGCACATATTGAAGAATTAAGGCGCTGGGACCGGTACGACCTCGGAAGACCCGTAATCCCCGCCTGAACCTATTTGAAGAAAAGGAAGCCGCCGACACTCTTGTGTGATACTCCTTCACGGGGTACACATACGTTGTTCCCGAACCCAACGTAGGTGTTATAGGAGGTTACGGAATCCGCTGTTGAACGCGCCGTGTTCAATTGCTCCCCCGTGGCCAGATTAGAAGCCGTGTTCCTTTTTAGTAGTAATGCACGAATGTGTCGGGTCGACTGGGGAAGGACCACGCTCTATATTGAATAAAACTATTTTTACGGATTTTATCGCGTTTAATTTACTTATTTTATATTCCCGACGTTTCGGTTGCTTTCCAGCAACCGTGGTCACGGGGGACTGAGGTGATTGACGTCCCGATGTCAAAGTTAACCCGGAGTACCTTCAGCTTTTTAATTATTAATTTTGGTCCGATCTACGCAGAATGAACTAACTGTGTCTTGAAGTCTTACAGTGGTATGCTTGGGTTTAGTTTTAATTTTATGAATTACAGGATCCCAAGCAGGTGGTAGTACCCAGCCTCCCTCTCTATTGAAATTAGGATGTTTTTTAATTTCAATAGCCTCACGTATCATCCTTGGCAGGAATCGATGTTCTTTCGCGAGGACTTGTGGTTTATCAAATCTAATGTAATGACGGGGGCCGTCTAGGATATGATCACAAACTGCAGACTTCCCGGAACGTTGGTGCTTCACGTCAGCTATGTGTTCTTTTACGCGGGTTTTTATTGATCGTTTTGTTTGCCCTATATATGAGAGACCACACTCACAATCAAGCTTGTATACTCCTGCATCTTGTAGAGGAATATTGCACTTGACGGATGGTAAGAATTGACTAATCTTCTTCGGCGGCTTGAAGAATGTTCTAATAGAAGCTCGCTTCAAGATGTAGCCAATCTTGTCTGTGACACCTCTGACATATGGTAGTACAGCAGGCACACGCTCGACTGTGGCCGGCTTCACTCGGTCACTGTGACGTAGGCGCGGAACCCGAAGCTTGTTGTCGTGCAGAACCTGCTTGACGTGCTGAAGCTCGGCGGCCAGGTGTTTGCTGTCACAGATCCCTCGTGCTCTCTGCAACAAAGATTTGCCCACGGTAGCTAACTGTGAAGGGTGATGGTGGGATTCACCGTTTAAGTATCGGTTTGTATGGGTCTTTTTTCTATACACAGTGTGACCTACGGTGTTATTAGGATTTCGAATGACTAACACATCTAGGAAAGCTAAAGAATTATTTGCCTCTAACTCCATAGTAAATTGAATTTTAGAGTTTATGGAATTAAGATGTTCTAAAAATGCTGTTACTTTGTCTGATGGTAAAATTGTGAAAGTATCGTCTACGTACCGCTTGTAGAAACTTGGAGTTACTGGTGCAGTAAGCAGGGCTTTCTCCTCAAAGTCCTCCATGAAAATATCGGCGACAATGGGAGATACCGGTGAGCCCATCGCAACACCATCTACTTGCTTGTAAAACTGTTCCTTCCACAATAGGTAGCCAGATGTAAGGCAATGTCTGAGTAATACTGCATATTCTGCTGGCATGTTGTTTTCCTCTAGTTTCCTAGTTATAATTGAGATGCAGTCTTCAACAGGTAGGCATGTAAATAGAGACTGAACATCAAAACTGACCATAGTTTCATTGTCAGTAAGACATAGGTCTTTTATCTCACTGACAAAATGGTATGAATCCTTAGTGTGTGCTCTTGTATGTCCTCTGAGTGGTGATAGTACTTTTGCTAAGTGTTGAGCCAATCTGTAAGTTGGCGAATCGATCTGACTCACTATTGGACGTAATGGAGCGTTCGGTTTGTGTATTTTTGGTAACCCATACAACTTCGGCGGTTTGGCACACGTAGGTATTATCGAATTTAGTTTTTTTTAGTAGGTATATTCGAATTTAATTTTAATTTAGAAAGTTGCGATGGGCTCACCGGTATCTCCCATTGTCGCCGATATTTTCATGGAGGACTTTGAGGAGAAAGCCCTGCTTACTGCACCAGTAACTCCAAATTTCTACAAGCGGTACGTAGACGATACTTTCACAATTTTACCATCAGACAAAGTAACTGCATTTTTAGAACATCTTAATTCCATAAACTCTAAAATTCAATTTACTATGGAGTTAGAGGCAAATAATTCTTTAGCTTTCCTAGATGTGTTAGTCATTCGAAATCCTAATAACACCGTAGGTCACACTGTGTATAGAAAAAAGACCCATACAAACCGATACTTAAACGGTGAATCCCACCATCACCCTTCACAGTTAGCTACCGTGGGCAAATCTTTGTTGCAGAGAGCACGAAGGATCTGTGACAGCAAACACCTGGCCGCCGAGCTTCAGCACGTCAAGCAGGTTCTGCACGACAACAAGCTTCGGGTTCCGCGCCTACGTCACAGTGACCGAGTGAAGCCGGCCACAGTCGAGCGTGTGCCTGCTGTACTACCATATGTCAGAGGTGTCACAGACAAGATTGGCTACATCTTGAAGCGAGCTTCTATTAGAACATTCTTCAAGCCGCCGAAGAAGATTAATCAATTCTTACCATCCGTCAAGTGCAATATTCCTCTACAAGATGCAGGAGTATACAAGCTTGATTGTGAGTGTGGTCTCTCATATATAGGGCAAACAAAACGATCAATAAAAACCCGCGTAAAAGAACACATAGCTGACGTGAAGCACCAACGTTCCGGGAAGTCTGCAGTTTGTGATCATATCCTAGACGGCCCCCGTCATTACATTAGATTTGATAAACCACAAGTCCTCGCGAAAGAACATCGATTCCTGCCAAGGATGATACGTGAGGCTATTGAAATTAAAAAACATCCTAATTTCAATAGAGAGGGAGGCTGGGTACTACCACCTGCTTGGGATCCTGTAATTCATAAAATTAAAACTAAACCCAAGCATACCACTGTAAGACTTCAAGACACAGTTAGTTCATTCTGCGTAGATCGGACCAAAATTAATAATTAAAAAGCTGAAGGTACTCCGGGTTAACTTTGACATCGGGACGTCAATCACCTCAGTCCCCCGTGACCACGGTTGCTGGAAAGCAACCGAAACGTCGGGAATATAAAATAAGTAAATTAAACGCGATAAAATCCGTAAAAATAGTTTTATTCAATGTATAGTGTTCGCGTAAATATAAGAAATCATTATGTAGACCACGCTCTATGTTTCATATAATGAGTGTATAGAACCGGAGACTGTTTTTAAGTGGTTAGTAGTAGTAGACTAGTTTATTTTTGTGCCATATTTTATATTATTGAATGCAGTTAGATGTTGTGTGCTGGGGTCTTACTTGATAAACCCAGTGATCATATGTTTTTTCCATTTTACTGTCTATTTATAGAATATTTTGACTACGTTCGAATCATAAATATTTAAACGAGGTAGAGCCACGCTGCAGCTATATTATAGTTGTAGCACGCATGGGTCTGCTCGACGGCGGCAGGACCACGCTCTCACAGTTAACAGCGTAAAATAGGAGCTTAATGCCGCTGTTTTTTGTATGGGGAGTGTAGAGAACCGGAGACCCTTTTTACTGGAAATGAGGCATTCCATCTTAGTCTTCACAGTTGACAGCATCTGCATTTCAATTCATAATCGAGGATAGTTGTAGATGTCTGTGGCACACAGCAAGTACATACCACCAGGTGTACCGTGTGCTTGTTTGGCACCCTTATCCTATAAAAAAAAGTTATATTCACCGCCAAGCTTGTCTTTACATTTTTTTGAGAAAGATAATCTTCTTTGTAAAAAATTTGCCAATTTTTAAAATGTTTAAATATTCGCAAGGTCTTTGTTAAGTGATCTTAAAATTTTCCTTCCGATTGACTTAGTATGCAAAATAAATGAAAAAAGTTTTCAGCTTCTGTGGGCTTAGAAACTCAAAGCTTCGCGTCGCGCAAATTGTTGCTATTGTTTACTCTTAAACACGCACCGTGTTGGGAGAAATTTGCTCCAATTTTCTTTTCAATTTTTCGTATTATAATTCTTTGATTATTCATCCATATTTTAGGTTACAATATTCAGTCATTTTTACCAAAAAATATGTTAGTATATGTATATACAATGTGTAACAAAAACCCTGTGGTTCTCTTTAAGTGTGTTATCAGAGTCAGTATTCAAACGTCAAGAAATAACTTTTTTTAAAAACTTAAAAAAAATAATTTACAAATTGTATGTGGTTTTATTACCTCTAACTGACACGAGCATCGGTGAAGGGCGGCCCTTCACAATCCTGTTATTCTCCAGATTATGCAGTGGTAATAAAATCACATACAATTCGCAAATTATTTTATTTAAATAAAATATTTTTTAATGTTCAATTTTTTTTGAAAAAAAAAGTTATTTCTTTACGTTTGAATACTGACTCTGATAAAGCACTGAACGGGAACCACAGGGTTTTTGTTACATGTTGTATATATACTAAATTTTGACTACTTATTTTTGCGAGTGGTATATAACATATTATATAGGTACATTCATATCGACAAGATTTGCGTATATTCCCCTTACTTATTTTGCAGTTACAACAAATACAAGGAAACCGGAACCAGCACAAATTTATTACCTAACAGCAATTCAGCTTATTGAATGTGAATAAAGAAACAAGCTTGCCTTCGCTAACACAACAACGACAGAATAATAAAAACGTTAGCAAACACTGAACACAATGACAAATTTTCGCCTATTCTATTTTTTGAATTTAGTCCACTGCTGAACATAGAAATATTTCCAAGGAATGCCACAAAGCTCCGTTGTATAAAGGATCGTATTAAACAATTGTGTTGTAATCAAAATAATTAGTAACTGGTGGCAACAACTACTTAGGCTCGGAGCGCTTGCCTTTAATTTCGTAGCAGCAAAAATTGTTAATTGAAATTTTAAGTGATGATTTTCCTCGTGTATCGAAGTGAAAGATAATAATTTGGAAGAAACCTGCCCGTCTGAGAAATTATATATATCTTAATATGCTAACCAGATCGTAGTTAATTTTTCCTGCCTCTTAAACCTTCCAAATATGAGAGAAGGCATGTGCCGTGAAATGCAACGCTAATAGATTTTTAATGTAAAATTAAACGAACCTTAATTTAGGTTGACTAGGGCGACTTGAAGCGGCCCCACAGGAACTGGACCTGGTCGAGCCCCGACGGTTCGACAAAAAATGAGATTGACTTCATTATGACGACCAGACGACAACTGTTCAGTGATGTCTCTGTGATCGCGAGGGTGAAAACTGGTAGCGATCACCGAATGGTTAGAGGCACACTGAACCTAAACGTTAAGTTGGAGAGGTCTCGTCTAATGAAGTCAACGCTCCGTCCCCCTCGTGCTCTGTTCCAAAGTCCCGAAACCTTTCAGCTCGAGTTACAAAACCGTTTTCAGTGCCTAGAAGACTGCAATGAAGTGGACGATATGAATGACAAGCTCGTGGAAACTGTCCATGCGGTCGGAGCTAAGTTCTGCAAGACCCGCCGCAGAAGAACACAAAAACTCTCCGATCACACTCTTAATCTCATGGCTGTTAGACGGGAGATGAAGCTACATTCTTCAACAGACTTGACAGCATACAGGCATCTGAACAGACAGATCTCCAAATGCATGCGGCGGGACTTACGCAACTTCAATACAGCTCGTATTGAAGAAGCGATCGAGCGGAACCAAGGCTCCAAAGTCTTTGCCAGAGATCTGTCTGCCAGAAAGAGCCACCTGTCAAAGCTGAAGACAGGATGTGGCAGCATCGTTTCCGGGACATCTGAGATTTTGAGTGAGATTGAGAGGTTCTATGGGCAGCTGTACACGTCATCGTTGGAGCCACACGCAAGTGTGAGTAACGATCCAAGAGCGAGTCTCATCCGACACTATTCCGAAGATATCCCGGACGTCAGTCTGAGCGAGATTAGAATGGCTCTCCAGCACCTTAAAAACGGTAAGGCCCCAGGCGAGGATGGAATTACAGCGGAGCTTCTGAAAGCGGGTGGAAGACCGGTACTTGAAGTCCTTCAGAAGCTCTTTAATTCCGTCCTCCATGGTGGCATTACACCGGAGGCGTGGAGCAGAAGTGTGGTGGTCTTGTTCTTCAAGAAAGGTGACAACGCTCAGTTGAAGAACTACAGACCAATTTCCCTTCTGAGCCGCGTCTACGTGCTGTTTTCGAGAGTCATTACGAATCGTCTCGCGCGCAGACTTGACGACTTCCAGCCTCCCGAACAAGCCGGTTTCCGAAAGGGCTTTAGCACCATAGACCACATACATACCCTTCGGCAAATTGTACAGAAGTCCGAAGAGTACAATTTGCCACTATGTCTGGCGTATGTGGACTATGAGAAAGCCTTTGATTCCGTCGAAATTTGGGCGGTGCTGCAGTCCCTTCAGCGGTGCCAAGTTGACTGTCGGTATATCGAAGTGTTGAAGTGCTTGTACAGTAGGGCTACGATGGCTATCCGAGTACAGAACCAGAGTAGGAAACCTATCCAATTGCAGAGAGGTGTAAGACAGGGTGACGTCATATCCCCGAAACTCTTCACCGCTGCATTGGAAGACGTTTTCAAGCTTCTGGACTGGAAAGGATACGGTATCAACATCAATGGCTCACATAACTCACCTTCGATTTGCCGACGATATAGTCCTTATGGCAGAATCGCTGGAGGACCTAAGCACTATGCTCAATGACCTCGATAGTGTTTCCCAACGGATAGGTCTTAAGATGAACATGGACAAAACAAAGATCATGTTCAATGTCCATGTCACACCTATGCCGGTAGTTGTTGGGAGCACTAAGCTCGAAGTTGTTGACGAGTATGTTTACCTGGGACAAATAGTCCGACTAGGTAAGTCCAACTTCGACCGAGAGGTCAATCGACGGATTCAACTCGGCTGGGCAGCGTTCGGGAAGCTACGACACATCTTCTCGTCAGACATACCTCAAAACCTGAAAACGAAATTGTACAACCAGTGCGTGTTGCCAGTGATGACTTATGGAACTGAGACGTGGTCCTTCACTGCTGGCCGTATGAGGAAGCTCAAGGTCGCTCAGCGAGCTATGGAGAGGGCTATGCTCGGAGTTTCTCTGCGTGATAAACTTAGGAATGAGGATATCCGCAGTAGAACCAGAGTAACCGACATAGCCCAACGGATTAGTAAGCTGAAGTGGCAGTGGGCCGGCCATATAGCTCGAAGAACCGACAACCGATGGGGAAGAAAGGTTCTCGAGTGGCAGCCTCGTACCGGTAGGCGAAGTGTAGGGCGTCCCCCCACGAGATGGAGTGACGACCTGGTAAGACATGCAGGAAGTCGATGGATGCAGGTGGCACCGTGCTTTGTGGCATTCTTTGGGGGCGGCCTATGTTCAGCAGTGGACTTGTGAAGGGCTGTAATGATGAGGGCGACTTGATGCCAAGTAGCATTCTCCGGTCGCCTTTTCCCGGCGATTCATGCAGTGCCCAATCTTGAGTGCACTGGTATGTGCATATATGAAACCAGGTAATAGATTTCTAGATTTAGAGAGTAAATAAGGTAATTTTTTAGTGTAATAACAAATCACTATTCACACTTATTTATATTACTTACTACATTATTGTAAAACTATTATTATCTTATATTTTATTTGCATCTTTATTGCGAATATTATAAGTAAATGACAAAATAATACAGCTGTACCACGGGCCGTAGCAGAAAGTCAGTGCTATGCTTCCTTGTAGGCAATACCTGCACTATTTGTTAGCATTGCAGTGCAGTTTGATTTATTTAAGTTTTTGTTTTAAGTATTTTGAACACTTCTGTGTGCTCTGTATGATAGAAATTAAAGACTATTTATCTATATTTCTATCTACCTCAAACTATACGAAACTATACGTAGAGTATTGGTATCTGTAACATCTATTTTTCCCACTAAGAACCACCGCAACCTCTAGGGTATAAAAATAGCAACAATTATCGGCATTCTTAGAGTAACAATGCGCCTATGGCCTTTCTTGAAGTTGGGTAGAGGTGTCCACAAGCTGAAGTCGCCAACGCAAACTATTATACGAACTGTTCGCTCGTTTTTCACTATAATTATATAACAGAAAATACAACTCCTAACAGTGCGTCTCTCGCTTCTCGCGTTTCTCAGAAAGAATTTGTTTTTATCGTCTTGCGCGGTCAGGTGGCAGATCGCGATACGAGATACCTCGCGCATTAACATAAATATATCGACGATGTATCAGATCGTCAATATATGTACTCGTATGGTATTGGCGGCCGTGATGTCTTTCGGGCTTTTCCCATAATTACGAGAATTCATTTACTTTTACGATACTTACGGGCCAAATTAGGGTGAGGGTGGGGTAAGGTAACACCACACCAGGAAAATTATTTAATCATTATAAAAATACGTTTACAAAAATTTGATCTACGGCTTCAAAGCGAAGACTTCGTTTGTTTACTACTAAACACATAATTGTTTTCAGAACACGAGGGTATCGAAGTTTAATTTTAAACGCGTATTTATCGTTTTTCTACCGATTTCAAAAAGGAGGAGGTACTCAATTCGACTGTATGTTTTGTTTTCTTTTTTTCTGTGTGTTACCTCATAACTTTTTTGGGTGAACCGATTTGGCTGATTCTTTTTTTATTTGAAAGCTAGTGCTTCTTTTGTAGTCCCGTATAAATTTGATCAAGGTTTGACCAATAGTTTTAGAGTTATTCTTAATACTTTATATGTTGGTTGTACATTTTATTTAATTTTAAATTATATGAGCTAATATTGTACTGGAATTATAATATCTAGAGAAATAAGAATCACAATAGAGAAATCAGACATATTTCGTATCATGGGTATCTTAAAAGGCAAGTTTGGGAAACAGTAAGAAAATCTAGTGGTTTTCAGTTGTACGGGTTCCCGCACAGTAGTTAATGAAACATGCATTTGGGTCACTTAGAAACAATATTTGTTAATTACGCACAAATAATTTGCAAATTGTATGTGGTTTTATTACCTCTAACGTATGATGTCTGTATTTCTGTTTCATTCTTATAAATCCTTTACAATAAAATCAGTGTTAGAGCGACTTTCATTGGGTTTTCTAACGTCTAACTTTCCCTTAAATCTCGTGTCGCACTCATCTATTAAACTGTACACACACTACATCAGTAGATTGACATCTACTGATTACAATTCCATTTACGCCAGATGAAGAATAGAAAAAATTATTTTTTATCCAATAAAGATTATAATCAAATCATTTAGCACTGGTTCCGTAAAAAGCCTTTGTCCAGGACCAACAAGAAACACAGCGGGAATTAAATATGAAATAAAATGTAATAAAATAAAATATATTTTTTCATTTCTTCGACGTAAAAGATTAATTTCGATTTTCAAATTTTAATTTTTTAAACCTATCATATTATGTACTACCATTTCGAAATGAGCCGCAGTCCACCAATTCACATTTGAAGTGGGCCCACTAAGCCCACTCGCAGTGGCCACCTACCTACACCTAGGGAACCCTTCTGGGAGGGAGGAAGAACTGGGTTTGTGGAACAAAATATTTTGAGATCATGTAAAATCCGCTAACATACATTGAAACAGTGCGGCGGATTAATTGTTCGGCTACTATAATCTTAGAAATGAGAGGAACCTCAGCAGTGGGACGTACTTAGGCTGTAAGTTTTATTTGGTTTTTTATTCGTAATTGTACTATGTTGGCTTTTTATTCGTAGTTGTTACATATTATCATCATATTTTTTTATTTCTCTCAGGGTTGACTGGTAGAAAATGCCATAAGACATTAAGTCCGCCCATTGTAATTCTTAGATTAAGGTGTAACACAATAAATAATAAATAAATAAATAAAAATATTTTAATTAATGTTTGTTAATTTATTTTTGAATGTAAATCTACTTTATATGCCCCTAGAGGTTTTATATATATTTATAATTCTGTTTATGGATTGATCTAGACTTTTCATTATTGTATTAAAAATTACTCGAGTAATACTAGGACTGAATGCCAATACGCACTAAGACCAATTTTGTAATTTTTTGAATAAGTGATTAGCATCAACAATTATCATTACAACACTTCTTAAGTTCACTCCTGAACTAGCCTAAGGAATACCTCGAAACACGAGCCACCTGCATTCATCGAATTCCTAAATGCCTTACCAGGTTTTCACTCCATCTAGTGGCGGCCGCCCTAAATTTGGAATATCAGTACTACGAGGCTGTCTCAACAAAGCGAACAACAAAGCAAAAATAAGTAAAATTTGATGACCTATTTTTTCTTTCTGCTTTGTTAATGTCCTTGTACACTTGTATCTTAGATCCTAGTACATATATTTTAGTAATCTATGCTTATATCAATCAATGACTGTCTAGATACCACAATGCGTTGTGGTTACGTTTACATAATTTATAAACATAAGTCAGAATTAACGGGCTTATGTGCATGATAGCAACGTCTTAAACCCGCGTTGGTGTCTTTGTGTGCGTTGAGTGGGGTAAAGTATTTTGTACACATATAATAGTTACTTGATCAGTAACTATTGTTGGCAACTTTATTACTGGCAACATCGTCTAACATTATTAACACTATCAAAACTCGCATGGGTTAAGAATACGAATTAGTTCTTATAAAAGGGCAAGAGCCATTAAATCCTATTAAAAATCTATTGCTGAACGTAGGACTCCCTCATAGATTTCCTTATAAGGGGGATTTAGCCATAACTGCACGCTTGGCAAGCGGTTTACCAACCGCACGTTTTTTTTATTCAGTTGTTATCAGAAAGATGCTGCTGCACATTCCTGGTTGATAAAGTTGAGATATATTTGGGAGTTCACAAGGTCTATGAGCTTGTCGTCAGAACTGAAAAGTAATGACCGCTAATTTATATTACAACCGATTTTTTGAAGCTTCATATACACTAGGTACCGCAGGAAGTCTTTGCTACTAGGTGATGGTACTCCTTTTCTTGTTAGAAGTCCGTTTAGATAGTGGTACCACCACTCTTACAAATTTTTGCTGCCAAATGGCAATCCTTGCACTACTATTATCTGGTCGGAAGGCAGAGAGCGAGAGGTTATAAACTAAATTATTGTTTTGTTTATTCATTAAACGTAGGTACTCCAGTTTTTGTTAGTTTGTATCCACAGTTATTTTGCATGACTACTTTTATATTCTATGTTATCCATAAAATTATGACAAATGGCTTGACATTTTGGATCTAAGAGTGGACATAAAAACAGAACATACATACATGAAGTAAGAACATAAATTTCAGCTTAACGTATTACAGAAGCCGTGGTAGTTTAGATAGTTAGCGCTCGCTGTAAGCTTCACAGTCCTCGACCAACCTGGGTTCGATTCTCGGCAGTGAAAGATAACATCGTGAGGAAACCTGCATGTCTGAGAAATAAGAAAAAAAATATTTGCAAGACATGTGAAGTTCGCCAACACGCATCGGGGCAGCGCGGCGGACATTTCCTTGCCCTAAAACCCTCTCAGAAATGAGAGGAGGCCTGTGCCCAGCAGTAGGACGTAAATAGGCTGCAACTTTACTTTTTACTTTTAACGTATTACTGTCCTTGGAGTTCCGTGAATGTTAAATAATATTAGTCAAAAAGCTTTGTAACAGCCATAGAGTTAGCGCAAATCTTATGTCTTTATCTACATCTACACTATCTACACTAATAATAATAATATTATAAAGAGGAAAGATTTGTTTGTTTGTTTGAATTGAATAGGCTCCGAAACTACTCGACCGATTTGAAAAAATTTTTCACCATTAGAATGCTACATTGTCCCTGATGAACATAGGCTATATAATATTTTCAAAATGTTAGGAATCCGTATGAAAACTTCGTTAATGTAACCCAAGGTGTGAAAAACTTACCGAAAAGAATCCTTACATCGCGTACGCTGCGGAAACTATTGATAATAGAGCAAAGTAGTTCAGTTTTATGGAGGATATCAATATCTACAAAAAAGCCTGCGATACCATACATTTAACTATTACAGTTATGTCACAATAATTACTTTTTCATAAATAGTATAATCATCAATAGTAACGCCGGTACAAACTAGGCCACATTATTCGTATAACCTGTACCATGCATAACCACCAATTACGTTAACCATGTAATTTTAGTAACATATTTCACTTTTTAAATCTTTGTTAATTCAGCAACCGTCTATCGTGATGTCTCTCTCGAAGTTCGCATGTCGCAAGGCGTAGACGCGTGATATACGCGGGTGAAACCGCGGGGTACAGCTACTAACTAATATACTTGTAACTGCAGCACGGCTCTACCACTTATAAAATAATTACATACATATACACCTACGCATTTTAAGACGAGAATTAATCCCGCGAGCTGTCACGACTATTAAATAAAAGAATGGCATTAATCCAAGATATATCTTTATATATAAACTTCTTTTGTCCGTGTGTATGTGACTGAACTCCTCCTAAACGTCTGGACCGATTTTGAAGAGATTTTGTATATTTTTTATAGTGTATTATGTGTGATGAAGTTGATTGGAGAATATTCTAAATTCACAATTGGACCCGGTAGGTAGCGCTGTTGTCGAGGTTCAGAAATCAGATAAATAACATAAAAATGATTTGTTGTTAAGTTTATTATTATCAAATATATTATGGATGGATGGATAAGCGCAATACAGAAACACTTTTTTACGTGGTAGAACCATGCTGCAGCTATATTAGTAGTATACTTGTAGCACGAATAGGTCGGTTCGACCGGGGAAGGACCACGCTCTCACAGAATACCAGCGTAAAATAGCAGCTTAATGCTGCTGTCTTTCGTATGGTGAGTGTAGAGAACCGGAGACCCATTTTACTGAAAAAGAGGCATTCCATCTTCGTCCTCACGGCTGACAAAGTATCTGCATTTTAATTCACAAACGAAGATAGATGTAGATGTTTGTAGGCCACAGCAACCACTTACCATCAGGTGGACTGCGTGCTCGTCATTTATATGTTGCAAGCTGGTAGCATTCATTGCTATGCAGACGACAGCACTGGTGATGCCTTATATACAGGCCGTGCCGATATTTCTCGGGAAAACGTCGTCGAGTACCAGGACAAACTTGTATCTGAAGTCGAGTCTTTGCTGAACAAAGTCTCAGATTGAGGGCGACTAAATCTAATCCAGTTCAATCCCCAGAAGACACAAGCTTGCGCGTTTACCACTAAAATGAACCCCTTTGTCGTATCTCCTCAGTTTCAAGGCACTTCCCTCGCTGCCTCAGCTAGCATCGGAATCCTCGGCGTCGATATATCTAATAGTGTGCAGTTTCGTGGTCACTTGGAAGGGAAGGCCAAATTGGCCTCTAAAAAGCTTGGCGTGCTCAGCAGAGCGAGACAATATTTCGTGCCCGCACATCGCTTGCAACTTTACAAAGCGCAAGTTCGGCCTCACATGGAATACTGTTCTCATCTCTGGGCCGGGGCATCCCAGTGCCAGCTCTTTCCACTTGACCGTATCCAGCGCAGAGCAGTTCGAATCTTCGACACTGCGTAAGGATGTTGCATCCATTTGCATTTTCTATCGAATTTACCACGGGGATTGCTCTGAGGAATTGTTCGTATGAATTCCAGCCGCCAAATTTCACGAACGCACATCGCGTCAAAATTCACGATACTATCCTCACCATCTGGATGCTTGGCGGTCCACGACTGTACGTTTTACTAGAAGTCTTCTTCCTCGTACAACTTCGCTGTGGAATTGTTTACCACCGGCGACTTTTCCGGACCGATACAACTTATGGACCTTCAAGAAAAGAGCTTATACCTTTCTAAAAGGCCGGTAACGCATCTGCAATTCCCCTGGTGTCGCGGTTGTTCATGGGCGGCGGTAGTCACTTACCATCAGGTGAGCCGCATGCTCGTTTGCCCCCTCTTCTATAAAAAAATATATATAGTTGAATATGTAATAGCTATCTTTTGTCCACAACATTTTTATTAAATTATTTATGTCAACTAAATAAAATTTGTTATTATTATCATTATAATTATATGTCAAATTTTACTTATTATTTCATATTAAATTATTCATTTGTAAACATAGATTAATAACAGGTCATCGCGCACTCTGACTAGATACCGCACTACTTGAAGATGACAGCTCCGTGAATGCGGCATCTCAATATTGTAGTGTGTATAAGACAATTGCAAGGATGCTAGTGTGTGTGAAAAATTGTATATGCCAGCAGCCCGATTAACCGATTAACGGAAAAATTTATTTTAAGCCATACTTAGTAGTTAAGTTCATAGTTATGAATGTAGACCAAAAATGGATAATTTATTAATAGCGAATGTATCAATATATTTGTATATATTATGTATAGGTTTTTCTTCTGAATAAATGTCATATAAATGATAAGGCCTCATTTTTATCACTTTAATTTTTATATTTAAATGTCTGACTAATATTCACAAATTATTTAAAAACGAATAGTTATATATATATAAGGTAACCAAAATAGTGCTTTCTATTTCTATTCTACGCGTCAATATGAACAAATTTTACAATAGATCTGTCTTTGAAATCGCAAGAAAAATCAGGTCTTCTATACATTTTGAACAAGTTTGTACGAAATTCTGTACGGAATAACTGATTTTGAGATTTTTTTACAGGATCAGGGTGACAAACGAGCACACAGTCCATCTGATGGTAAGTGGTTGCTGTGACTTATAGACATCTACATCTATCTTAGATTAAGAATCAAAATGCAGATGCGTTGCAACACCTGAGGACTAAGATGGAATGCCTCGTTTCCAGTAAAAAGGGTCTTCGGTTCTCTACACTCACCATACGAAACAAAGCAGCGTTAAGCTTCTATTTTACACTGGTATTCTGTGAGTGTGTGGTCCTTCCCCGGTGGAGCCGACCCATTCGTGCTACAACTATACCAGTAATATAGCTGCAGTATGGCTCTACCACGTATAGATTGAACATTTCGAAGATGATCCCATAATAAAGTTATTCATGTTTACGGGCAGAATAATTCCAAAAGTTATTGAGTATATAAGTATATAAGGTCGGGGAAAAAGTTAATTCGTATTTTATATACAAATTCAAGACATTTTTGTTTTTAATGTTTTATTACATTTAATTATAATATATATGGGCCTACTTTGTTCGATAACTTGTTGCGATCTTATAGGTAGTGACATAATCGCGTTGCCGTAGAAATCTTGAGAGTTTTGATCAAAAAAATGCGACTAGTTGAGGATAAATGTAGATATCTATGGGTCACAGCAACCACTTACCATCGTGTGGACTTTGCCGTCGTTTGTCACCCTATCCTATAAAAAAATAAAGAAAAGCAGAAATTTCTCGCAATAACAAGTATTATACTCATCTTTATTTTTCTGTCATCGGTGGAACTGCATTCTCACATTGTGTAATACAATATCGATACAGTACTCCAATACGATATCGAAACATAAAGAACATAATAACGTACCTACCTTTCACATTCCTTATAAGATGTCGGAAATTGGATCCGATATAACGATAACCGAGAGGCTGTAGGACTTCTTTTCTATGGAACAATAATATTTGAATAATATATTATGTGTTTATTTGTATAATATGTTTTGTGTGAATCCAATTTTTGGCGACAATATTACTTAACTATTACTTACCTCTTTAAAACGAAACACGCTATCGAGAGAATATGAAATAATATAAAATTAAAAATTTTGTACAACCGACTTCAATATAAATTATTAAGAATAACTTAAAAACTATTAGTCAGACCTTGATCAAATTTATATGGGACCACATGAAAAGCACCAGTTTTCAAATAAAAATACAGTCGAATTGATTACCGTCTACGTTTTAATAAAACGTAAAAACCAACTTCAAAAAACTAAAAAAAAATCACAGGCTCAAGTCGATAGTGAATTAATGATTCGACATCATAATGTTATGAAATGTTGTTAGAGAAATGGGTTTTTACTGTTTATTACAATTAGTTTTTCCCCTCTTGAATTGTATAAGCAATAATAATAGAGAGATTGTGATCTCAAAGTTATCTGGGTTATATTTAAAACTTCATCCCCTATTTCGCCATACGCAGAGGTCGAATTTTTTATCCAAATTCATGTGGTAACGTAAACTTTATCCTATTTAATAAAAAAAAGGAATCATTAAAATCGGTTACCAATTAACTAAAATATCATAACATAAATATCATATGAACTAGAAATATAAAGACAAAATGATACATCGCGGAGCTTGCTTAAAAAAAGTACATTATATTTTTAATTTGATGATCCGTAACAATTGAGTTTTATAAATCACGTTTTAATACTCTATGTTGAACAAACTTACTCTTGTTTAGTTATTAAAATTGAAAGGAGCTTGGAAGGACTTATGTAAACCAGTAAGAACCACAATCTCCGACATTTTAGTTTAAATAATTAAGAATAGCGCATTTCTTCTAACTAGGAAAAAGTATTTTTTGTCCTCCCGCCATGGCAGTTCTCTTGAATTTATCTTTTCTCCTGCTTTGTCAGTCCATTGATGGTCTAGGGCCTCTTCTATTGCAGGAATAATTTGCCTTAATCGCTGATCCAGCAGGCGGATTGGCAATCACATTACTCTAGATTATTTAACAGTCAGCTTAACATATAATTCATTTATAATCATAAATCAGAATAAAGCCCGCATACTTGCAAAGAAAGAATTACTGGAACTCATGCTGGAGGAATTGCAAAATCCAAATACAAATCCAAACTATATATTGTGCTTGTCTGAAACATTCCTGACGTCCAATCACAATAGATTCGTAAATATTGCCCAATATGACTTAGCATCAACTTTTTGTAAAGATCAGCAAAGATTTGAAAGAGCAGAACTTGTATTTTAATCAAACAAGGATTAATTTACGAAGAATTAAACTTCTTACACAATCGCGCGAGCAAACCGCAAAAGACATTTGAAGCTTGTGGTTCAGCATACTGTCACTTAAGTAACTTATAATTTGTGTTTACAGAACCCTCAATTCTGACCCGAACCTGTTTAAAAAATTAGACATGGTTTTACATGAATTCAATAGGCGGTGTAGAAAAGCCATAAAGATTGTAATTACAGGTGACTTAAATACTAGGGCACACTGTAATGATCGTTAATAGAATATTTCGGATTGAGTTACAATAAAACCTTTTTTAGAATGTGAATACTGGCCTCTTAGAATCTTAATGACATTCAAACAATTGAAAAAATGTTTAAACACAAAAACTATGTTGGTTTAAAGTTGACACGTTGTTAACGGAAATGGAGCTCACGCGTGAACACTTCCGTGCCATAATTTATCACAATTTTCGTCGCGGCTTATCTCGAGATAAATGTCTCAGCGAACTTGTTTCGATTTATGATGTTGAAGCACCGAGTCAAACGACAATATACCGCTGGTATGCCGAGTTCCGACGTTCGTGTGTCTCTCAGCACTGTTTCTTCTGCAGGTCGAGCAAGAACAGCGGTCACGCCTGAAAACATCGCAGCTGTGCGAACTATTACATTAGATGACCGTGATGTGACATACGAGCAGATTCGAGCTGTTATCAGTATCAGAATGACTGCAATTCAGTCGATATTTCATAATCTGTACTGTGTGTAAGAAAGCTAGTTTCCCGCTGGGTTCCCCACAATTTGTCCGAAGAGCAGAAGGCGGCTCGTGTAGATTGGTGCTAGAATACTCTGCAACGCTTCAACGGAGGGAAGTCAAATGCAGTTTATAATATCGTGGCAGATGAAGAATCATGGATTTATTCATACGAACCTGAAAGAAAACATCAGTCAGCAGTTAAGGTCTTTGAAGACGAGGTCAAACCAACGAAAGTGGCTCGCTCCTGCACCATGTCAAAGAAAATGGTCGCTACGTTTGTCTCGAAAAAGGTGCATGTTGCTACAATTCCTTTTAAGGAACGCAGAACGGTTACCACTGAGTGGTATATCACGGTTTGTTTGCCAGAAATGATAGCCGAACTCTGAAAAAAATAACCCGAAACGTCGTATCACGATAATGCAAGCTCCCATATGGCTCGGAAGATAAATGATTTTTGAAGCAGGAAAACGTTGAGCTGATGAGCCATCCTCCGTACAGTCTTAACCTGAGCCCAAACGATTTCTTTACATTGTCTAGAATGAAAGATTTATTATGCGGTCAACGGTTTGGAGACCCCGAAGCAGCTGTGGAAGCGTACAAATCAGCCATTTTGTCAACATCAACTTCAGACTGGAATTGCTGTTTTAATGATTGGTTTGCACGAATAGAAAAGTGCATTCAGTTGAACGGAGAATACTTCGATAAACAATAAAATACAATTTATCAATACCGTGCATGTGGTTTTTCGTATCCCCGATCATTTCAGTGTGCCCCTCGTATCAATACGTTAAGGCCAGGAATTAATTTTTATTTTTTATTATTTTATAAAGGGACCACAAATTACACCCACGTCACCCTTTTTTATAAACGAGAATATTGCCTTGAAAATATAAAAAAAAAGTTCAAAAATTGCATTAACAACTTATCATGGTCTAAATACTACGAGTAGTTTGACGCGAATATGGCATTTACAAATTTCCACGATATGTTATGTTTATTTTATAATTTATGTTTTCTGAACATATATATCAAAATAAACAGCATTAATATAAAAAAATAGATAAGCCGTCGTCTAAAAATAAGTTGCAAAACAAGAAGATATCTACGCTTTAAATCTATACAAATAAATAAAATTGGAGTGTCTGTTTGTGATGCCAAACTTACAGTTTTTTACTAAATTCATATGAAAGTTAATACGGTACCTATAACTGAAATACAATTTTTAAATTTTTTGTCTGTCTGTCTGTTTGTTCTGGGTAATCTCCGAAACGGCTGGACCGATTTTGACGGGACTTTCACTGGGCAGATAGTTGATTTTACAAGGAGTAACTTAGGCTACTTTAATTTTAGCAAAAGAATTAGGGTTCAGCGCAAAAATATAAAAACCCTAACACGCAAGCGAAGTCGCGGGGAACAGCTAGATTTATAATAATAAGACATCAGTGAATAAATAAACGTACATGGCCTACTCCAAATTATTAAAAAATGCATTAATATCCCACAAAAAAAAAATATTAACATTATAAATCGATGTAAAAACAAATGTAAAGCAACATGGTAAGTGATAAAAAATGAAATAACGAATAAAAAAATAGATGACGACATCACTGATTTCAATATAAAAAATGAAACAGTAACAAAGCCTGCCAAAATAATTACTGCCTTAAACGATTACTTCATTAACATATCTGACACTGATCAAAAATTTAAGCATAAGGGGAAAACACTACTATCTATAGTCAAACCACTGTACAAAAAAGGGGGATAAAACATCCAGCTAACTATCGCCTTACAACATTAATACTGATTCTATCACAGTTATTTGAAAAGTGCATGTTAAATAGGCTTATGAGTTTTTGCTCTGTATATAATATTATAAGAAAGGAACAATTTGGCTTCCAGAGAGAAAAATCTGCGACTTTAGCAAGCCTAAATAAAAATGATCTAACTACTTTACTCTTTATTGACTTATTAAAGGCGATTTCGTTGCGCTCAAAACTCTTTTGAGCAAACTGGAATCTCTCGGAATCAGAGGACCCCCATTATCATGGATAACGTCTTATCTAAGTGGATGTCAACAAAAGTTGTCATCAATAAAATAATTAATAATGAAATAAGTTCTGTTTCGTCTGAATATAGAGAATGGAGTTTTGGTGTCCCACAAGGAAATATACTAGGACCCATTCTATCTATACTTTATATTAATGACATAATAGAAGTAACAAATTATCAATGTAATTTATATGATGACGATATATCCATAAATGTTACATATAATAAAACTAAAAACAATGACTCTTTAAAAAATCATGAATATGACATTAATAATACGATTAACATATTAATCTAATGGCTTATAGCAAACAATTTAAATATTAACCTTCACAAATCATATTATATAAAATTCAATAAATCAAAAAATAAACAGTACAATTTTATTCTAAATGTGACAAAGATAAATAAAGAACAACAATTGAAATTCTTAGGTACAACTTGACGTTGACTTGAACTGGAAAATACATATAGACCATTTGTGTAACAAAATTAACCAGTTTGTATATTATGCTCTTAAACGTGTTAGGAACGTATCCGACAAAAAGACCGCTATTATGTCCTATCGCGCCTACATAGAATCGATATTGTGCTACGGCATCTTACTATGGGGCAACAGCACGGACAAAAACATAGCATTTATATTCCAAAAAATACATTAGGGTCATATGTGGAGTTTTAACTCACGTGTTCTGTAAACCACTGTATAAAAATCTAGGATTATTGCCACTACCTTCACTTTGCATTTATGAAGTTGCGGTTTTTGTACACAAAAACACACAATTATTTAACAAAGTAAATGATTTTAGATTGAGAGATCCTCACAGAATGATATATAATGACATTCCAAGGTCGGATAAGTATGCAAAAAGTTGCCTCTGTATGTGTGTCAAAATATATAACAAGATTCCTAGAGACATTAAAATGCTTAATAACAATGTTTAAATACAGGTTGTACAGATGGCTAAGTCAGAATAACATTTAAAGCATAGATTCATTTCTCTGTACAAAAAAACTTAACATAAATTAATATAGTTACAAAATTTTATTTTATAAAATTTTTATTCTTTGACATATTGGGTAGTAATTATTATATTAATAGTATGGATTGACATGTGATCTCATTATAACATTCTTAAATTCAATGTATTATTTGCATGCTATTTTCATTATGGCGAAACATGCGCTCTGCCACACGTGTACAAGCTTATAATACTGTTTTTCTAAGCAAATAAAAATATTATTATTTCTATCATACAGAGTGGCGTCATTGTAGAATCGTGCTCGTCGCGACCCCTGCCAGCCCTTTTCAGGGCTGCAATTCTACTCAGCTGCGCACCCATGCCAACGAGGGTTAGGGCGTCCCCCCAAGGCGACGCACACCAGCTCGTCCCCGTTGGTGTGGAATGCAGCGCGCAAAGCGGCGATGGGGACCGCCATCCGTCACGCACAGCCCGACACGGCGGAAGGTGGAGGACAGAGTGCAGAGTTGGCACATGGAATGTTAGAGGAGGCATGAGAGATAAGACGAATGAGTTGATCGAAATAATGAAAGAAAGAGAATTAGATGTCGTGTGTATGTCGGAGACCAAACGGAAGGGCAGTGGTACTGAAGAGCTCCCTGGCGGGGAGTTAGCTCTATGGTCCGGAGTCCCGGAGAGCGAGAACGCCTGCCAGGGAGTGGACGTGCTGCTGTCTTCTCGGTTGGTCGATGTTATGACTGAATATAAGTTTGTGAACTCAAGACTTCTCTGGGTTCGCTTTAAATGCGGATTGACGAAGTTATTCCTTTTGGCTGTTTATGCGCCGGTAGCTTCGTCGTCCAGGGCTGAGCTGGAGGAGTTTTGGGAGAATGTAAGAGAAGTTCTAGATTTGGCTAGGGTAAACGAAAGAATTGTTGTATGTGGTGATTTGAATGGATGGGTTGGTACCGCCCGACCAGGGTACGAGTCGGTACTTGAAAAGTTTGGCGATAAACGGGTTAATGATGCTGGCAAGCTTATACTGGCGGTATGCAAGGAAAAGGGTCTTCTTGTGACAAACACTATGTTTAATCACAAGAAAATCCATATGTATACTAGAGAACGAAAGAATGAGAGAAGTATGATCGATTTGTTCCTGGTGGATGACCGACTGCGAAAACAGGTGATGGATACGCGAGTGTTCAGGGGTGCTGACCTGGGAACGGATCACTATCTAGTGATTACTAGATTTAGGGGTCTGTTCGCGGGTTGGCGCTACCGGACGGCAGTAACAGAACCACAGTCGGTCTGTCGCATCCGAAGCTGGAAGCTTCAGGAAGCGGATACTAGGGACAAATATCATGCGAGGGTAGCCGATAAGCTTGACACCATCGATGGCAGAAAAGAATGTGTAGAAAGAACATGGGAGAACCTTAGGGATGGAATGGTAAGTGCAGCGGAAGAAGTGTGTGGAACAATAAAAAGAGGCAGTAGTAAAAGAAGAGATGCATGGTGGAATGATGAAGTGAAAGGAGCTGTATAGAAGAAGAAGAAAGCATGGTTAGACTACTTGGCCTCTAGTAATGATAAGGATATGAGAGAGAAGATGAAAGAAAGATATAGGCTGCAGAAAGTTCACACGAAAGCATTGATTGAGGAAGTGCGTGAAAGGTGTAGAATGGAAGCGGACGAAAGGTTGTCGCACAACTTTAAGGAGAACTCCAAACTCTTCTGGAAAGAGGTTGGAAGGACCCAAAGTGGTGCGACGGCATTAAGAATGAACAAAGCGCTTTCGAGAACTAATGACGTCCTCTCAGAAAAATCGGACGTCATGCAGCGATGGAGCGAATTTTATAGAGAAATGTATGCGTGTGATGATATTAGTGAGGGATCCGGGGATGACGCCGTGACTGGTACGCCAGACCCGGACCTCGATGACACTGAGGTCATCAGTATGAAAGATTGAACGTGCGATTCGAAGTTTGAAATGTGGTAATGCTGCGGGACTAGGCAGCGTTACTGCTGAAATGGTCAAGTATGGTGGGCCTCGCGTCTGGGACAGCTTTCATCTGCTGTGAAATTTGTGCTGGCGGACGGGGGATGTCCCGGATGATTGGCGATCCGCAGTCATTGTGCCTTAATATAAAGGTAAAGGTTCACATTTTGACTGCGGGTGCTATCGGGCGATCAGCTTGACCAGTTTAGCAAGTAAAGTTTACTCGAAGGTTTTGACACGTAGGATACAAGAGAAATCAGAAAGATTTCTATGGGAGGCACAATGGGGATTTAGACCTGGAAGAGGATGCACGGATCAAATGTTTTCTCTCCGCATGATCACGGAAAAGCTTCTGGCTGCTAACCAGAAGATTTTCTGTGCTTTTGTGGATTTTGAGAAAGCATTTGATAAGGTTGTAAGGAAGAAAATGTGGGAACTGTTGCCGGGGTATGGTGTGGATGGTCGATTGCTAAGGGCTGTGCAGTCTCTTTACTGTGACTATAAAGCCTGTGTGCGGGTAGGGCATGACCTGTCACCCATGTTTAGCGTCCAAACGGGCGTAAAACAGGGTTGTGTCATGTCTTCCTGGCTGTTCATACTGTATCTCGACAGCTGTTTACAGAAGCTGAAAGATAGCTGTTAGGGCGTGAAATTGGGTGACATAAAAGTAAATTGTCTGCTGTATGCTGATGATGCAGTGCTTATTGCACTATCAGAGGCAGAACTGCAGGCATTAGTCACGTGTATGAAAGAGGAATGTGAAATTAAAGGTCTCCGTTTGAATGCTAATAAAACTAAGGTTCTGGTATTTGAAAGGGACGAAAAGAGAATGAAGTGTGAAATATGGGTAAATCAGGAATGTCTAGAACAGGTAAATGAAATTGTATACTTGGGGAGTGCTTTTAGCCGGGATGGAAGATGTGGACAGGCGTGTCGCTGCCGGGAACAAAGTCAATGGTGCCCTGACTGCGTTAGTCAAAAGGCAAGGCGTAGTCAAGAGTGCACGCCTTGCAACACATAAAGCCGACTTTGTTATATGGCAGCGAAACCTGGGTATGCCAGAAGAAGCATAAAAGCAAGTTGAATGCAGTGGAGATGCGATCTCTTCGTAAAATGTGCAGCTTTTCCATGGCCGACCGAAAGCGAAACGAAGAGATTCGCAATATGGCAGGTTTGAAAGATGATCTTATCACAAAAATTGATAAGGGCGTGCTTCGGTGGTTTGGTCACGTTGAGCGAATGAGTGAAGACCGAATGGTGAAGAAAATATATAGCGCGAAAGTTAATATTAAAAGGTGTCGAGGTAGACCGAGACTAACTTTCAAAGACCATGTGAGCAAATTGCTCGAAGAGGGTAGGGTCAAGAGTACTCGGATACCTAGACGTGCATGTATGAAGAAGATACTGAATCTGAAAGAAGCGAAAGAGGTATGTAAGGATCGTGACACTTGGCGATCTGTTCTCTCTGGCTACCCCGTCAGGGATTGTGCGTGAAGAGTGGCGTAGAAGTAATGTTATAATGTTAATGCGCTATAATTTTGCAAACGGCATCTAATTTAATTGTGCTTTAACCTTTATGTTACAGATGGACAGAGATTTAGTTGGCAACAAGCAATAAAGTGATACACACCTGAAGAACGCGGAATTATTAGTACTGATTGTTTGCCCACTTTTCGAGTTTAATTTCTTATTAGACGAAATGAAACAACGGCATCAGCCGACGTTTATCGCAACGAATTTTGGTGAAAGAGCTGAAAATGTTCCCTTAGGCTGCGTTTCCACCAGAGATGTGCAAGAATGCGTATCGAGGGATAGGGTTAAGAACCCTAGCCTCGCTCAGCACAGCTCTGGTGGAAACAGCTCAGCGGAGCGAGGTTTTTGTGTGGCGAGGGATGAGAGCGGGAGATGTGTTGCGAGGTTAAACAAAACGAAATACATTCAATTTTAAACGATTTAAAACATTCCTGTTTATAATAATATCTCTTTATAAAATTGAACTTTGAAACTCTTAATTTAGTTTTCACAACAGCCATAGATATAATTATATTTTTAACCCGCTACAAATCCTCGCACCGCTCATTCTACGCACCGTTTCACAGAGTAGCTACTCATCCTCGCTCCGCTCAGCGGCCTAGCATATTTCTGATGGAAACGTTCACACCGTTCCACAGCCTCGCTACGCATCCTCACACCACCTAGCTATGTGGCACAACTCTGTTGGAAACGCAGCCTTACTGTACACCAACTGTGGTATTTGCAGTAAAAAAGTGATTGGCCCTTATTCTAAAAAGTCAAGTCTTGAATGCTAACATGGAAGAAGAAATCGACAATTTGGAGCTTGTGGAGGTTTTGCGAGCAACAATTCCAAATATCATAAAATGATGACAAATGTGCAGCAAATCAAGAGGTCGTAATTTGATCGATATTATTATTGAAACATAATGTCATTAATTTTACACCCTAAAATAAACTTTCGTGATAACAGAGCCCAAGTATTTTCATTTCTAACAAAATGGCGGCATAGTCACATTATGACATTACTTCTGGTTCATTCTGTATAAATTTAATTTGTAGATTGTTTGATAAATTGTTATACTTTCTATTTGGTGACATAATACTGTTATATACTCCTTAACCTTTATGATATCTATTGCTTTTATTATAAAAGACCGCATCCATATGTTTACTTGTTTACTAACTCGGGCCGTTTATTCCCAATTAGGCAGGAAAGGTCAAAATAGTTTTGTCCAGATTAAAATTTAATAGTAAACAATTTATATTAATTCTATTCCCACTGTTCATATAATATTACCATTTACACCTGTTATAAACCCATTTAAATATTTATATTATTAAAAGTGTATTAAGATTAACAGTGGTAGAGCCACGTGGCAGTTTTGCTGTCGCACGGATGGGACAGCTCGAACCGGGGTGGTACCACGACCTTACAGAATACCAGCGTGAAGTAGAAATTTACTTCACTTATAGAATACTTAAATTCCGCTCGCGACTAAAACTGCTTGGGGCAAGCGGAGCAATAAGACCAAGGCGATATCTATACGCTATCCGTGAATTTTTGCAACATCAGGGGACTTCATTCCAACCTTAACGCCGTCCATTACCATCTAGAGACGGCGAAGCTGGCCTTGCTCTTTTTAACCGAGACTAAGGTGTCCTCTACGGATGATACTTCATATCTCTCCTACCCGGGGTACAAATTAGAACACTCCTTACTGCCTCGGGCTGGGGTTTGCGTATACGTCAGAGAGGACATCTGTTTTCGACGCCTCGGCAGTCTTGAAGGTACGGACCTGTCCATCCTATGGCTGCACGTAGACAGCGACGATCATCCCCGCGTCTACGGGTGCCTCTATAGGTTCCATAGCGGTAATGCCCACACAGACCGACTCATCGACCACATCCAAATGGCTGCAGACTCCGTGCTACAAAAGGTCCATTGATTTTAACGCCCACCACGCTGAATAGCTTGGTTCCCGTTTAACTGATCATGCAGGTAGATCTGTCTATGACTTTGCCTTCGCGTATGGTCTAACACAACTGGTTACTTCGCCTACGCAGATTCCAGATGTGGAGGATCATATACCTTCCCTGTTGGACCTTCTATTAACCACTCATCCGGACGGATATCAGGTTTCCGTCGATGCCTCTCTTGGCTCTTCGGACCATTGTCTGATCCGGAGTATGGTGCCACTCACGCTCTCATCGCAGTTGCTATCTGCAGCTTGCCACCGTGTTTGGCATTATAGGTCAGCCGATTGGGACAGGATGCGGTCTTTTTTTGGATCCTACCCTTGGAGACGGGTTTGCTTCTTGCCGGATGATCACAACGATGTTGCTGATTCTGTCACTGATTTGATACTTCAGGGAATGGAATTATTTATTCCATCATCTGTGGTGTCAACCGGAGGCAGAACTCAGCAATGGTTTGATCACTCCTATAAAATTGCATCATTCCTGGATGTAAAATCCAGCGCTCTTAAAAACAAGTATAATTCCGCCACCAGTTCCTTCAAAACTGTCGTCATTGCCAGAGCAAAGTCAGAGCACATCGGCAGTATTGGCGAGAAACTAGTTCGCCTCCCTTCGGGAACTCGTGTATTCTGGTCTCTCGCCAAGGCTGTCCAAGGGAACTTCCGTCAGCCATCTCTGCTATCTCTACACAGGGTGGACGACTCACTGGTCAATTTTTTTTATAGGACAAGGGTGACACACGAGCACACAGTCCACCTGATGGTAAGTGGTTTCTGCGACCCATAGACATCTACATACATCCTCTCTTACAAATCAAAATGTAGATGCGTTTTCACCCGTGAGGACTATAATGGAATGCCTCATTTCCAGTAAAAAGGGCCTCCGGACACCCGCACTAACCAAGCGAAATGCAGAGGTAAACCTCTACTTCACGCTGGTTTTCTGTGAGGTCGTGGTACCACCCCGGTTCGAGCCGGTCCATCCGTGCGACAGCAAAAGCTCCCGCGTGGCTCTACCACTGTTAAATGTACCATGCCATAAAGGCTAAAAGCCGATCTGCTAGGCTCTCTCTTTGCTTTCAACTGGACTCTCGATGACGGGGAAAACACACCGCTGACCATCCCGCGGTGTGAGTGCTCCATACCGGAAGTGCTGTTTACACAGCACTCGGTGCGCGAAGCAGTCCTCTCCCTGGACGCCAACAAGTCGAGTGGGCATGATGGACTCCCACCTATTGTGCTGAAGACGTGTGCTCCGGAGTTTGTACCGATTTTTCCTTAGGCGCAGTCCCGAACTCATGGAAGACAGCTTTGATGCTCCCGATCCCTAAAAAAGTCGACCACTCAGATCCATCTAACTATAGGCCTATCGCTATCACCTATTTGTTCTCCAAGATAATGGAAACTATTATTAACAATCAGCTTATGCGGTACCTTGACGATCACCAGCTGATTAGTGACCGCCAGTACGGTTTCAATCGAGTTCGCTCAGCTGGTGATCTTCTAGGTAACCTTACTCCTATGAGAGATGGGCGGAGTCAGTGGAGTCCAAGGGGGAGGCGTTGCCTGTTAGTTTGGACATAGCGAAGGCCTTCGATCGGGTTTGGCACAACATCACCTATAGAAAAAAACATACTTAACTAAATTAAGTTTAATAAAATATAAGTACATCGCATCGTAAGTACATCGTAAAAGATAATAATAGATCTTCGGCACCTACTATGTTTTTCTGTTTATAATAGTTTTTAACCAGCCAGCAAGAAGTGCTTAGTCAGCGATTTTGGCTAGGAACATGTCCTGTCACAAAAAAGTTCGGAATAAAAAGTTAGGTAAATAAAAGCAGAAAAATCCGTATAATTAGTTTTATTCAATTAAAACAGATTGTAAAATAGTTAGACATGTGAACTATGCTACAGTTTGATGTGAGATACATAGATGGCAGCGTAGCAAATTTTCTCCAAAGAACCGTATGACTTTTTCGTTAGATGTCGCTTACTAAGATCACATAGATGAAATTTTACTAGTCTGTATTGTTCACTGACCTTTATATTAGATACAAATATCTGGTATTATTAGAAGAAATTTTAATAACGTTATTTTTAGGTTTTTGTTAATTCAACTGCCAGAATTTAATCCTAAAATCTGCATAATGTCGGTCACAAACTTTATATCATCAAGGCTAAAAGAAAATATTAAAATTTGGATAATTTTTTTTTAGAATTTCTATGAAACGTAAGGTAACGTTTGACTGTCTAATTGGTCTAATGATCGTAAATGCGACTGTTAATCATGTGGTTCTGGTACAAATCCGGAGTCGGGCCAAAAATTTGTTTTTCTGACAAGAAATTCTTAGTAGCAATCCAGCGTCAAACATTTAGCAGTGCTTTCAACCTCGTACCTCGGAAAGCCGTTGGTCCTTCGCCTGATTTCTCACCGGTGGTGTTGAATTTCCGTCTCATCAGACTATAAGCGTGAGGGAAAGAAAGAGCACCCGTGTTGGCGAACTCATTCATGCACTATAATCCTGTCCTATAATGAGAGATGACTAGTCTCCATTGATATTGATCGCCGTGGCCGAAACTCGATCTGGAATTATTCTCCACTCTTGTTATTAAACGTTGTAGCATAAAATATAAGTTCATTGACATGTAAACATCGAAAATAGTCGTACTTTGTTCTAGTATTTTTCATAAATGGAGGAAAGTGAAACTTTTATCATTCGAAATATACTGTCATATACTATCATCATCATTACAGCTCTTCACAAGTCCACTGCTGAATATAGGCCTCCTCCATGGAATGCCACAAAGCACGGTCCTGAGCCACCTGCATCCATCAACTTCCTGCATGTCTTACCAGGTCGTCACTCCATCTACTGGGGGGTCGCCCTACACTCTGCCTACCGGTACGAGGCTGCCACTCGAGAACCTTTTTCCTCATTCGGTTGTCGGTTCTTCAAGATATATGGCCGGCCGGCCGGCTATAAGATATTGTACCATACCTTTATTATGTACACAAAACAGAAAAAAATATGTGTTGTATTTCATAATGCGTGTAAGCATTTTGATCACGCTCGTGCTCGTGCCTAATCTGTGTGATGTAGGTAATTGGTCGTATTTTGCCAAGCGGTGATACGAGTTAATGTTATTGTTGAATTATTTCATGAATTGAGTATTTAACCTTTAAAAAAATAAATAAAGTTAAAAACATTAAGTCGTCACATTATGTAGATATTCAGTCTGAAAATCAAACAGAATGATAAAAATCAAGTTGTTAAGAAGATTTATTGCGAGTTTTAGTCTTATTTAATTTTCGTAATGTTGAATGCAAACATTTGTGTGTATAATTTAAGTTCAAAAATTCAAAAACCCCGAAACAAAAACAGCTGATGATCTTCAAAAGGCGGAACTGATTTTCTTGAAACATAGCTAAGAATATTCTCGATTAAGACAACTTTTATACATAAAAAAACTTGATCGAATTCGGTTCATCCGTTCAGGAGCTATGATGACACAGACAGACACACAGATAAACTCTACAAACAATAAGACGATGGGTTTGTTTTCGTCGGGGGCTAATGACATATGACAAATTAAGGTTACAGAATAAAAACTCAAATCATAATGTTTATTTCTCATCCATATATACCTAGTCAGGTCATAAGTATTGTCATACAGTAAAAACTTTTCTTTTAGAATGCTGGCCACAAAAAAGTTTATTGAATTCGAATTTCGAATTGTTCATGAAAATAAAACTGTGTACTTTTTAGAATTTTACTCATTTTTAAATATCGAGTGGACGCTTAAAGAAGACTGTGTTGCATCGTTGCGGTTACGCGCCAATTCAAATTTTTGACATACTGAAAAATTTGAATATAACCAAAAGATTAGTTTATCGTACCATCAAACGATACAATGAAGACTCTAGTGTAGATGACAGGTCAAGAAGTGGTCGCCCTCGGTCTGTTAGGACTCCAGAAGTGATAAAAGCTGTGAAGGTGCGAATTCAAAGAAATCCCAAACGTAAGCAGAAACTGTCGGCCCTTCAGATGGGGTTAAGCAGATCCACGGAAAAAGGGTGTTAAATGAAGACTTAGGGCTTTAGGCATAGCGAAGAAAAACAGGACATCGTTTGAATGATCGTCTAATGGACCTGAGACTGAAGAGATGCCGCGCTTTGTTGAAGCGGTACGTGGGAAAAAATATCGGGAAATTCTTTTTTCGGATGAAAAAATTTTTACCGTAGAAGAGAGCTACAACAAACAAAATGATAAGGTGTACGCACACAGTAGTGAAGAAGCGAGCAAGCGTATTCCGCGTGTCCAACGAGGTCATTTTCCATCCTCGCTCATGGTATGGTTGGGAGTTTCTTATTGGGGCTTAACAGAGGTACATTTTTGTGAGAAAGGTTTAAAAACGAATGCAGTTGTGTATCAAAATACAGTCCTGACGAACCTTGTGGAACCTGTTTCTCATACCATATTCAATAACAGGCACTGGGTATTCAAACAAGATTCGGCGCCAGCTCATAGAGCGAAGAGCACACAAGACTGGCTGGCGGCGCGTGAAATCGATTTCATCCGGCACGAAGACTGGCCCTCCTCCAGTCCAGATTTGAATCCGTTAGATTACAAGATATGGCAACACTTGAAGGAAAAGGCGTGCTCAAAGCCTCACCCCAATGGAGTCACTCAAGGCATCCTTGATTAAGGCAACCGCCGATATTGACATGGACCTCGTTCGTGCTGCGATAGACGACTGGCCACGCAGATTGAAGGCCTGTATTCAAAATCACGGAGGTCATTTTGAATAAACTTTAGTGTCATAAGAATCTATGTTTTGTTAAGTTCATTTTGGTATATAAATGGTAACATAATGAATAAACTTGTTTCAATTATTTTATATTAAACATGTGACAGAATTTATGACCTGACTAGGTATTAACAAAAACATGGGTTTTAATAGCAATTAAAAAATACACCAAGTACACAGATCTTTTTAATGGTTTCAAGACAAAAGACACACTCGTGAATGATTTCACATAGTCAGCTATGGTAAGCTTTTAGAGTTAATTTAAAGCCAAATTAAGTTAATATATCGTATTAATTTAACATAACATGCGAATGCAGGGATTAAGTACAGTATTTCATCGGCCTCTGCCGAGACAGCACATATTACATATTGGATTGGGAATTCACACGCGCATCTTAGCTTGATGAGGATAGTTTCGCGTCGGGCCGCACACTCTAACCAATGTTTAGAAGCAGGTCCGCATGAGATTGTACTCTGACATGGTTACAAAATTTTGAGTTGGCATGTCGCGGCGTGTTTACAAGATTATTGCTTAGGCACCGTTAGGACAAATTATTATTATAATTATGTTTATCTGCTTTATATTGTGTTTGAGGAATTTGTTAATTTATTTATTCATATATCATGCATATACATATTTATGCATGTACAGACGTTCACATACTGACCTGAGAATTAAAAGCATATACTAGATGTATTTATTATATTAAGACTAAAAATTAATAAGGATTCTACTTCTGAAGTGACTTATGTGAAGTAAATTATACTGCAATAAATTACAGTTATTTTGAAAGTGAAATCTTTTTCTAAGTAGATATTACATAAAATAATTATCAAAACAAAAACAAGAAAAATAAGAACTAAGAAGAAAGTCATAAGGCTTATGTATAAAAATACAAGTATTACTTCCTGGAATTTAATTTAGACTTAGTAGTTTGATACTTCAAGCGGAAAACCATTGCTTATTTTTAGCACATCGTACTTCTTATTTCCATTCTTCAAAGACATTTATGGAAATTTTATTTCTTAAGTATTTTGTATGCTTGACAGGATTATACTGCCCGAAATAAATTTAGGTATCTACACAATCGAGATTATACGGTTCAACACGCTCTTATCGAGATTCATGTTTTATGTTGATGACGCGACCACAAACAGCTGGAGAACATCTTTCTGTTGTGCTAACTGAATAAAAGAATTTAGTGCACGTTTTTTTGAAACATCTATTTTATGCTGGTGAATCATCAGTAGAATCTTCATGTTGGTGCTATTTATTAACTTACTAACGATAGGAAGTTTTTACCACATGATAACTATACACCCAAATTTCTTTACTATTAATAAATAAAAATGCAAATATTGTAAGTTCAAATAACTCAAGAAATAATTTAAATGATCGGTGAGTAACCTCTATAAATCAGCGGATAAGTGCGTAGCGTTGAACACCTCTTATGATTTTTTCCTATTATGAAATACTCTGAATATTAAACACACTCAATATTAAACAAGTGGCAAACGAGCACACAGTTCAGCTAATGGTAAGCGGATGATGTGGCCTATAGATCTATATCAACATCCATCCTCGATGGATTATCTAAATGCAGATTTGTTATCACCCATGTCGACTAAGATGGAATGCCCCGGTACCATTAACAAAGTCTTCGGATCTTCTCGCTCACCACATGAAATACAACAGCAATTTGTTATATTTTACCCTGGTTCTATGCGAGCGTGGTGCTCCCTAGGTCGAAACACTATCGTGTTGCAGTTATAATGCCATTATATAAAATATTTGACGTAAATTCGTCGTTTAAATTAACTGGGAGGATATCATCAACATTACAATAACAACATTTATAAAAATATTAATTCTGAATATTATTCTTCTATTTTTTCTTCTTTATCAAGCCAAAACAGTCTACTAATGATATAAGTTAATGAAGCTAGCTAATAAACTAATAAAATATTATGTATTGTTATTGTAGTGGATACTTATTTTTATATTTTTAATTTTTGCTCAAGTCTAAAATAAAAGCAATATCATCATTATTAAAGACATCACCTGTTGCACATATTTCTGTTGAAATATTATTTTACAAGGTTAGTTAGTTCTTTTGTATCAAGACAAATCAAAAATCTGTTTTCCAAACAGCAGAATTTTTAGATATATGTATATGTTAAGATTAACATGTTATGTTTTTTCCTCTGGCATAAACGGTATAACAGATTTGGTATAGTAGATTGGCGGTTTATATAGATAAATGGGGACAAGCATTCTGACCCGGTACAATTTATTTGTAAGCCATATAAATACTTATTTCGTGCGAGATACGAAACCGGGGCCGCAAGTGCCACGATTTGATAATAAACCACTGCGCTACGGAACCTACCCATATGGAGGCCATCATTACACCTCATGATTTCTTTGTAACATTTATGCTTTTGGGTGTAAGATAGCTTTATATGCAGTGTTAGAAACGTAGGGATAATCAAAACATCTGACTACACTCAAAACCAACATTTGTGATATCTTTTTTTTTGTACAAAAGCTTTTTAAATATAAAAACTATTTTGTGGTGTGAGAAATTGATTAATAAAACAAATTGTCTGCATGCATTGTTCTTAATTTCATAATAATTCGTGAAAGTTATGAACAAACTTTGAACGTAGTTTCAGATGATAAATGATAGGAAAATGTGGGTCTGCAACAATGTTAGATTCAGAATTCACGATAATTATTCTTAGTTAATGAATATAATAAAGAAACTTAAAAAATAATTTTCCTAACCTATGTTTTTGTTAATGTATATGAATGAGAAATAAACATTTTATTTTAGTTTTTTTTCTGTAATCTTAATCTGTCATAAATGTTATTAAGCCCCTACGAAAACAGAGGGGTGTTTATAGCAGGGCTCGGAACCGGTTTTAAAAGAGCGGTTAATTTCGATTTATTACCGGTAAATTTATCGCTCCTTTAATTACCGGTTAAAACATTCACCGGTTTTTATTAAACCTAAACGATAAAGGTTACCGGTCACTTAACGGTTTCGACACCCAAATTAACCGGTTAATTCCGTAAAACGTAAAGGCAGTTTTGATTAGGACGGGTAGATTCACGTTACGAGGTGCTTATGCGGCATCGCCTCATGCGGGCACACTTATCAATTATCTGCCTTTAAGCGATACATTGTTTTAGTCGCGATCAGTGTGTGTAGTTGGAGTTTGGCGTTTGGTTCATTCGTTAAGACTGGACTTGTCTCATAATGAAGAAAATAATTTATTATTGTGTATCGGTTGTTTATTTATGATGGGCAGAAAAAAGTAAATAGAATTTATTCCATGTTTACGTTTTAACAGTGATAGAGCCACGCGGCAGCTTTTGCTATCGCATGGATGGGCCAGCTCGAACCAGGGTAGTATCACGACCTCACACAATACCAGCGTAAAATTTTGCAGACAGCCGCCGTGTTTGGCACTATAGATCGGCCGATCGGGAAGGGATGCGATCTTTTTTTGCATTCTACCCTTGAGGGCGAATTTGCTTCTCGCTGGACAATCCCAGCAATGTTGCTGATTCTGTCGCTGATGTGGTACTTGAGGATATGGAACTTTTTATTCCATCTTCTGTGGTGCCCATCGGAGGCAGATTCCAGCCATAGTTTGGTCACTCATGTAAAATAACATCACACTATAAGCAAGAGTGCACCAGCACTGGGCTGACGACATCTTTACATTCCGAGACGTTGATGTATCGAGATGTAAACACCAGCGCTCTTCAAAAGAAGTATAATTCCGCCTCCAGGGTCTTCAAACTTATTTGCTAAGGCAAGGTCAGAGCACATTGGCAAAGTTGGTGAGAGGCTAGTACGCCTGCCATCGGTAACCCGTGCATTCTGGTCTCTTGCTAAGGCTGTCTAAGGGAACTTCTGTCAGCCATCTTTGCAAAGAGAGGGCGACTCACTGAGTCCATTCCGTAAAGGAAAAAGCCGATCTGTTAATCTCTCTTTTTGTGTCCAACTCGACTCTCGATGACGGAGTAATACACCACCGACCATCCCGCGGTTTTAGTGCTCCATGCCAGATGTGCGGCTTACACAGCGCTCGGTTCCCTCCATTGTGCTGAAGACGTGTGCTCCGATGTTGGCACCGGTTTTAACGCGTCTCTTTCGGTACTTTTACTCCTAAGGCGTTATCCCAAATTCTTGGAAGACAGCTTTGGTTCACCCGATCCCTAAAAAAGGCGACCGCTCAGACCCGTACAGGCCTATCGCCATCACCTCCCTGTTCTCCAAAATAATGGGATCCATTATAAACAGTTTTCGTCGGGGTTGATCAGTTGGTGATCTTCTGGTCTATCTAACTCATAGATGGGCGGAGGCAGTAGAGTCCAAGGGGTAGGCATTGGCCGTTAGTTTGGACATTGCAAAGGCCTTCGATCGGGTTTGGCACAAAGCGCTTCTTTCTAATTCTTCCTATAGGGTTCCCGAGAAATTGTGCAATTGGATCACCAATTTCCCTGCTGATCGGAGCATCAAGGTCGTAGTAGACGGTGCATGCTCTGATTACAAGCCTATTGACGCTGGTGTACCACAAGGCTGCGTGCTATCACTAACGCTGTTTCCACTGCATATCAATGATATTTTGCGAACTGGTAACAACGACAGCACTGGTGATGGAATATACACCGGCCGTGCTAATATTTCTCGGGAAACGTCTTCGAGTACCGGAACAAAAGTAAAGTAAAATAAAGTTGCAGCCTTTACGTCCCACTGCTGGGCACAAGCTTCCTCTTATTTCTGAGAGGGTTTTAGGGCAAGTAAATGTCCGCCGCGCTGCCTCAATGCTTGTTGGCGAACTTCACATGTCTTCGAGATATATTTTTTTTATTTCTCAGACATGCAGGTTTCCTCAGGATGTTTTCCTTCACCGCCGAGCACGAGGTAAATCGGCACTTAAAATTGCAATTAACAATTTCATTGGTGCCGGCGGGGATCGATCCCGAGTTTCTCACGTACTTTGAGACTTCTGACCATCTGAGCTACCACGGCGCTATCGGAATAAACTTGTGTCTGATGTCCATTCTTTGCTGAACAAAGTCTCGGATTGAGGGCGGCTAAATCTAGTCCAGTTAAATCCCCAGAAGACACAAATTTGCACGTATACCGCTAAAAAGAACCCCTTTGTCGTATCTCCTCAGTTTTAAGGCACTCCCCTTGCTGCCTCAGCTAGCATCGGAATCCTCGGCGTCGACATATCGAATAGTGTGCAGTTTTGGGGTCACTTGGAAGGGAATGCCAAATTGGCCTATAAAAAGCTTGGCGTGCTCAGCAGAGTATTAGTATTTCATGTCGGCACATCGCTTGCAACTTTACAAAGCGCAAATTCGGCCTCTCATTTCTCGGCCGAGGCACGCCAGTGTCAGCTCCTTCCACTTGACCGCATCCAGCGCAGAGCGGTTCGAGTCGTCGACGTCCGAATTCTTTCTGATCGGCTCAATTGACTGGCACTGCGTAGGGATGTTGCATCCCTTTGCATTTTCTATCGAATTTACCACGGGGAGTGCTCTGAGGAATTGTTTGGTTTAATTCCAGCCGCCAAATTTCACGAACACACATCGCGTCAAAATTCACGATACAATCCTCACTATCTGGACGTTTGACGGGCCACCACTGTGCGTTTTACTAGGAGTTTTCTTCCTCGTACAACTTCTCTGTGGAATTGTTAACCACCGGCGATTTTTCCGAAAAGAGCTCACTCCTTTCTTAAAGGCTGACAACGCACCTGCAATTCCCCTGGTGTTGCGGTTGTTCATGGGTGGCAGTAGTCACTTACCATCACGTGACCCGCATGCTCGTTTGCCCCCTTTTCTATAAGAAAACGTACGACGAGAAAACCCAAAAATCTAAGTGCTTGATTGAGGGCTAAATACGACTATCAGGGTGGTTTCTAGAACACTCATTATACCCAAATTAATCCAATAACGGTACTTGGCACGACCTGGGACATGATTTAAACCCAGGACAAAATCATGATTCATAGTCGCGCTAGTAACCACACACAGACAGACAAAATTATATACTTTCATGATATGTTATGCTTAACAATGGTAGAGCCACGCGGCAGCTTTTGCTGTCGCACGGATGGGCCGGCTCGAACCGGGGTGGTACCACGACCTCACAGAATACCAGCGTGAAGTAGAGGTTTACCTCTGCGTTTCGCTTGGTGAGTACAGGTGGCCGGAGGCCCTTTTTACTGGGAATGAGGCATTCCATCTTAGTCCTCACGGGTGGCAACGCATCTGCATTTTGATTCGCAAACGAGGATAGATGTAGATGTCTAAGGGCCGCAGCAACTACTTACCATCTGGTGGACTGTGTGCTCGTTTGTCACCCTTATCTTATAAAAAAAAATGTATTTAGTAAAAATCTGTTATTTTGACATTACGTACAGACACTTCAATTTTATTTATTTATTTTATTTATTTGAATAGTTTTGTATTCTTAAAGTATGAAAGTTTGTAAAAAATTCGAGAGTGATTACTATATTATTTTGATCTTGGGGCGTCAGAAAACTTGGCTGCACTTTTAATAATTCTCTTTTATAATTCAATACATGATCGTAGATATCAGTGTGATTTATACTGATGATCTAGTTAATTGGGAGTTATTAATAATTACTTTAAATAAAAGACAGGATTTTTTAGTGTATGTACTCGTATTTGGTTACAGTCGACAGCAAAATATAGACAGCAGCCGAATTTAATCAAAATGATTTGTTAGATTCAAATTATTTTCTTTATCTTTATCTTTATTAATTTCAGTATCAGTTAATTTAATTTTGTCTATGTAGTTACCTTGCACTTTATTTAGAAAATCTAATATTTTTAAATAAAACTAATTTTACGGATTTTATCGCGTATATTAACTTATTTTTATATATTCCCGACGTTTCGGGTGCTTTGCACGTCGGGAATATATAAAAATAAGTTAATATACGCGATAAAATCCGTAAAATTAGTTTTATTTAAAAATGTGTAGTGTTCGCGTAAATATAAGAAATCAAAAGCTAATATTTTTAGTACCATCTTGTACGTACACAACATGATAAGATTTGCTCCAATTCCTCATTAATAAGATGTGAAAAATGGTAATTTCTTTTGTTAGAATTCTCTGAACATAACAAACAATTTTTTATCGTGTTTTGACATGTCTTCTAGTTTAATTTTACACCTCAGAAGTGGCCATTATTTATTTTTCAAAGACGGAGATAAAGATTGGTCGTAATTACGAGCTTCTGAATTTAAAAAAAATCTGGTAATCTGCCTCACTTTAGTCTTAAATAGAACAAAAATACTATAACATATAATTTCATAAACTTTTAAAAATATTGTGTTTTAAGAAAGTTCATCATTTATTGCGATATATTACTAAAAAAGATGCATAATTTTAATAGAAAACGTTAAATATAATTAAAGTCAATTTAAATATATAACGTCAAATTAAACTTGATATCGAAACTTAATTTTAAAGTGAAGATAACGCATAATTAATTGAAACAGAACTTACATCTGTTATTTATAATACGATCGTTGCTGAAAGATGAAAAAATATGAGGTAGTACGCCACAAGGTAGTCGCGTTGATGCAATGAATATATCGTACGTGTGTCTAAAAACCTCGGGAATCAGACAGGGGCAGCCATACAAAGATGGGTGAAAGCGGGGTAAGGGAGAGGGGGACATTACAAAACTTGGTTTTAACCGGTTAATTCTTACTACCTAAACCGAAATTTGTGAAAACCGGTATTCCGCAATAACCGGTTTTGGGGTCAATGACCGTAACCGGTTTAGAATTTCAACCGGTTTCCGAGTCCTGGTTTATACAGTTTATCTTTTTTGTCATTTTTAATTAAATCTCTATACATAAAAAGTCCCGCAAAATCTTGAAAATGGCTCGACCGATTTTGATGAAATTTTTGTGTTTCAGTGGGTGGGTCCCTAGATCATCTAAGCGATTCACAATTGGATCCGGTAGATGGCACTGTTGTCTAGATCCAGAAATCACCTGTGCAAAGCCGCGGTGGATCGCTATTAGTATATAAAAACAAGAGTGGAGTCAATTTGATACATTTTTCGTAAATAAAAATGGACATAAATTTTAAAGCTCTAAGTGTACAGCAAACACAGTCGTGACGCACGTGTCAGTCAATGCCCTCTTATTGAAAAGCTATAAGAATAGAGCAGACTGGTTACGTTCACAGGCGGCGAGTCTTTTCGGTACAGTTCAAACGATTTAACACCGTATATTAATTTTGGTACAAGTTTATTGAACCAAATACTTTCTAGACGTATTCAGCCGTTTAACCATTTAGGTGTCGTGGGCGGGGCGTGCGGGGAGGAGATAGTGGTGTGGGAGCGCAAGATTTTAACAGTACATAATATGAATATAAACAAATCAGAATCATTCTAACAATAGTAGAGCCACGCGACAACTCTTGCTGTCACACAGATGGGTCGACTTATACCGCGGAGGTACCACCTCACACAATACCAGTGAAGTAGAAGCTTTTCTTTTGCGTTTTGTCTTCTAAATACAGGTGGCCAAAGACTCACCTCCTCCCACATAACATGGCAGTGGAAATAAAGCAGATGCTAACCTAGGAGTGTACTAGCACCCCTGGTAATGGAGAATCCTTCACTGAGCATCCACGCCCAAGCTACCCTTATCGTACGCGTCAGTGCTCAGGCAGCTGCGCGTATTATGGGGGTGAAATTTAGCTCAACACTAACACTGCTTGGGGCAAGCAGAGCAAGAAAACAAAGGCGAACACTGTCAATTGGTCAAATTGTACAAATTGAAACACTCCATCGTACCTCGGGCTGGAGTTGTCAGAGACGATATCTGTTCGCAACGAATCGGCAGTCTTGAAGGTACGGATTTTCTGCGAGTAGACAAAGACAAATATCTCCACGTTAACGGGTAATGCCGACACGGACTTAATGACCACATCCAAATGGCTACAGACTGCGCGCTACAATGGATCTCATCCGCAAATCTTGCATGAATTCATGAATATGACATAATACTCTAACTTATTGTTTTTTATTACTCTTATAATATTTTATATCTACTCACTCACGCGGGTAATATAAGCTTCAATAGCTTACAATATTTCATCTACCCACTTATCAACACGTGGGGTCGTAGTCAAGTATGAGCTTATAATTTATTAAAAATATAACTATTTCATAAAATAAATATGGCGAAAAAACTCTCCTCACTTCTCAGCGGAAACACGAGTATTAATACATATTAGTATTAATACATTACATTTATATATATCTTCATAATAATTTATAGTTTATATGTATATATTCCATATATAAACGAGTTCGTTCTACATTGCGAATGTTAACTAAAACTGGATTGTGAAAACGTGATAGAGCTACGCTGGAGCGTATGGTTGCACCGTGAATTGTTCGCTTTGACTGAGGAAGGATCACACTCGTACAGAATATCAACACGTAATAAGAACATAATACTGTTTTGTTTCAAATAGTGCCAGGTATTTTATCATAGTCATCACGGGTAGCACTGCAGCGCGATTCTCGATCGATTATTAAAACTAATACACAATATAAATCACGATTGCGGAAAGTAACTACTCCGATCCGAGATAAGTACATTTATCAAAGTATACATTTATATTCAATATCTATATTATTTAATAAATCATAATCTGTAATATATATATTTTTATTTACCAAAGTATAAACAGTTGTGGCACTTTCGTCCGTAAATTATTTCTCAAAGGCTGCAGTGAAAACCAGCGACAAGGTTAATATCTCAACAGAGTTTAATTTTATAATATCAAACATATTATATGTGGTAGAACAATGCTGCAGCTATATTATGGTTGTGGCACGAATGGGTCAGCTCGACCTGGGAGGTACCACGTTCTCACAGAACACCAGCGTGAAATAGCAACTCTAAATTTTCCTTCTTTCATTCGTTATCAGTAGAAATTCATAAAAGTTTATTATACGTTTAATGGTGAAGCTCTCCTTATTGTGGAAATTAGGTTCTGTAAAATGAGCCACGGGAGAAACAAGGCACTTAAGTTAACAACGACGAATTGCGACAAATTTTAGAAGTCAATCCATCTCAGACCTCTCACAGTTACGGCGCTTTAATTTTTCTTCTGTTATTGGATATGTTAGCGGCAATGCATATAATTTAGTCATTGTATAGAATACTTAGTCGTTCTATGTAATGCCGTGTTTGCTTAGGCGATGTGTAAAATTAGTAATCTATCTTTTACAATGACATAGTTTTCCTAAGTATTGTATTTAATACCTAGATAATGTATAGAATGTCATTTGGAGATTAGGTAAAGTATAAAATACGAACAAATAAAACATATTTTCATTACGTTATACCATTGATGCGGTGGGGCTGCGGTGGGGCTGCGGTGGGGTTGCGGAGTGTCGGTATTGCGAGGCACCTACTCTCCACAGCCGAATTTTGGTTGGCGCCGCGGCCATAGACCAGATCCGCCGCTGGGTTTAGGAGAGCTAGTGCTTCCAAGTGCTCGCATTTCCTAGCCCCATTGCTTCCACGTATCGGACTCGGGGGAGTCCGTTTACCCCTCTAGGAGACAATATATGAGGGAGTCCTATGTTCAGCAGTGGACTTTAATAGGCTGTTACGCTAACGGTTACTCTAATATGATACTACGAGTACGTATTGAAATCTGACGATTAATTCGGTAGTCATAGGGAACATAGAAATCGATAACATACCTCATGCGTACCGACAAAGCCTACTAATTACACTTTTAACCCCACCGTAGTCGGGTAATGTAATAACTAAAACTTCTGCCAGTATCAAATGGATAACTATAAATCAAAATCAGACAAACTACAAATACTATTCAAGTCGACCATTTAACCTTGCAACAAAATACTCAAGAGACAAACGAAATACAACTACTATTATTTCGTAATTTTCTACATGATAAATTCTCGTTTTGTTGAATCGGTCGCCTAGAAGAAGCTTAATGAGACATTTCTAAGAACAATTTCCTCACCGGCTTCATAAAAAGTTTTGTTTTTATTTTCCCTCGTAAATATTAGCGAAACCATTTTATTGTATCAATAAATAAGAATCGTAAAGACTTTTTCATATTTGGCGTACTTTTTGGAAGCGAAGTACTCACTAGTTACTATATAAATAATACTTTTGACACAAAAATAAACTTAATATAGTTTATTTTCCCTTTTGTCTTACTATAAATAGCCATATAATGCCTTAAAAAAGAGATATGAAAATTTAACGACAGATTAAAATCTACTATTTTGGTTGAGGATTTGGTCAGGCCATGCACTGACCTAAGTCAACAAAAAATATTAAACAATAGATACATAAGAGTTAGAAAAATGTTTCGCGACGCATGCACCGTATCAGTAGAGGAAACATCTTTAAATATAAAAGTACTTAGTATTCAAAATACTTATATTATTAGGATTGAATGCGGGCGGATTGAGAAGCAGTGACGACCTGTTGTAACATGCAAGAATATAAATGGCTGCAGGTAGCTCCTGAGCCGATTAAAGCTTTAAGAAGCCCGAATGACCTTGACGAAACGACGACCGCAGAGATTTTAGCCGACGTCAACACCATCTAGCGACTACTTTCTGTATTACTTAGAAAAGTGTAAAGATTAATAGATTGCAGAGGTGAAAATTATATAAGTGATATACTGCCTAGTATGCTTGCGTATCACTGAGAGATATTTCGCGGTTAAGCATCTTCAATTACATTGCATGGTGTGGTGCTGTATGCCGTATTTATTTGTGTCGTATTAGTGGTTCTGGGTCTAAGCGTTCGCTGTAAATTTCGCCCAGATTTGATCTCAGGCAGCACCAATGAAATTTTTTATGCATTTTTATTTCAATTTTAAGTACTGATTTAGCACGTGCTCGGCGGTGAAGGAAAACATCGTGAGGAAACCTGCATGTTTTTTTTATATTATACTAAACCAGCGCTTATCTCCGATCCCACCTGATGGTAAGTGGTGATGTAGCCTAAGATGGTGGAGCCCAATAACTTAACAAAAGCCTATTCACTCTTGCCTTAAAGACACCCACACTGTAATCGAATGGAACGACAGATGCTGGCACTTATTACACTCCTTTGCTGTACGCATGATGAACGACGTAGCGAACCATTTGGTTCGAATGCGTGGTAAGTCAACAACGAAAGGGTGGAGACTAGCCAAACGTCTGTTTGCCCGATGGTGGAAGAGAGCGGGAGGAATTATATTATGCAATCACTCTCCGAAATACATCCTGTAGAAAACCGAAAAGCTGGCTACGTTACGTCTGTGTTCGAGGCTGGTAAGATTGGTTTTAACCAAATTCTGGTCACAAATAAGCCTCTTAACACGTCTTTCCATTGAGTCCAAAGCTGCTAGGTGGCATTTTGCAGCACCAGCCCATATATAGTAACAATACTCCACGCACGACCGGACTTACGCTTTATATAAAGTAAGCAGCTGTCCCAGCGTCGAGCTTCGCCGCACCTTTGCAAGGTCTACCAGCTTCCTTGCAGCTGGTTTGGCCTGGGACTCATTGAACCGCCCGAAGTTCAGATTTGAGGATATCTCAAACCCTAACAACTGAAGGCAGTCTTTATATTCCAGTGATACATTTCGGAAAGAAGGATCCAAGGTGAGCTGGCTCCTTTTTGCAATGAAGAGACACGCTTGTGTTTTGGAGGCATTGAATTTCACAAGATTGGCATTGCCCCATTCGGAGATTGCCTGTAGTGTGAGAATCACACGCTCTACCATAGCTTCTCTTTCGGACTTGATTTGATACCGACTGGCCCGAGGACTTGCTTGGTATCTCTCCACAACTGTGCTATCGTCTGCATACATATGGTTAAGGGTCATAAGCAGATCATTAATATGCAGCAAGAAGAGAGTTGCAGAGAGAACGGACGCCTGAGGAACACCGGCGTTAGTCACCACAAGATCGGATAAGCAGCCATCGACGACGACCCGGAGAGATCGTTCACTCAGAAAGTCCTTTACCCATTCAATCAGACCAGGGGATAAGCCGTACGCTGGAAGCTTACCCAAAAGGCTAGTGTGCCAAACTCTGTCAAAGGCCTTCGAGACATGAAGGGAAACAGCAAGTGCTTCCCCACTGTTCTCGAGTGCCTCGCCCCATACGTGTGTGGCATACGCTAGAAGCTGACCGAATTCGGCGAAACCCATATTGCTGGTCACTAATGAGGTCATTCTGTTCTAGGTATGCCATTAAGCGGGCATTCAATATACGCTCCATAATCTTGCAGAGTATGGAGGTAATTGAGTTTGGCCGATAATTGCAGGGTCGGCACGGCTGCCTTTTTTTGGAATAGGCTGCACGTTGGCCAGCTTCCATGATATTGGCACTATTCCAGTCCTAAATGAGAGGCGAAACAAGCTGGTAAGGAGACAACTCAGGTGCACAAGCCTTTAAAACTACCCGCCCCAAAGGTAGGATGCAAAAAAGACCCCATCCCGTCCCAATCGGTCGACCTGTAGTGCCAAACACGGCGACAAGCTACAGATCGCAGTTGCGACGGGAGCGTGAGTAGCACCATACTCCGGATCAGACAATGGTCCGAAGAGTTAAGAGGGGTGCCGACGGAGACCTGATATCCATCCGGATGAGAGGTCAGCAGAAGGTCCAATAGGGAAAGTGCGTGATCCTCCACATCTGGAACCCGCGTAGGCGAAGCTACCAGCTGTGTTAGGTCATATACCAAGGCAAAGTCATAAACAGATCTTCCCGCATGATCGTTTAATCGTAAGCCGAGCCGTTTGGCGTGGTGAGCGCTAAAATCGCCAAGGATGACGAACTCTACGGATGGGATTTCCTTTAGCAAGAAATCTGTAGCCATTTCAACGTGGTCAATGAGTCGGTCTGTTACAGCAATATGTGCTTTGCATACTGTATATAATTTATAATTTTTAGTACTTTATCAATATTATATAATACCAGACACGCTAAGTTTTTTGATAGTATTGTCATAGCAAAACTAAACTTTTCTATTCAATAAAATGAACCAATACTTCGATTCTGAAATGTTGCATAAAATCATTTCCCTAGACCGAAATACGTGCAAGATGACAACTCTGCATCGGATATTGGAGCGAATTTTCAAGAAACTTCTACAATATCTTGAATGACTAAACTCGTAATAACGATAAAAAAAATTATCTTTACACGTAAAGAAAAAATTATTTTAATTTTTATTTAGTAATCTGCATAACTACTTAACACTAAAACTTTACAAGCTTAATATTTCTTAAAAGTTTAAGTCAAGGTTCATATTACAAATACAACAGTTTATATATTGAATTGTTCGTTATTGTAAGTATATATTTTTTATATTTTATCATACTACAAAAAGCAATAAATTATACATTTAATTCATTGATGAATGGTTATGAATTATTCAAATGGTAAACAACGCAATATTTCATTTATAAAAGTCTGATCCAAAAATAAAGTGCTCCAAACATGTTTATGTGCGCTATAAATATTTTTGAAGTGTTTGATATTCAAGAAATTGAATCGATGGAAAAAATATTTTGATCAAATGCAATGGCGTCTCATTTTATCTCTTTGCTCTTGAAATCTCCCAGCTGTTGCAACAAGCACAAAAAACAAAAGAGAAAAATATTTTTGTTTTCAAACATATGTCCAACGAAAAAATCCATACACATATACCTATATTATAAATGTCAAATGTGTCAAATGTTAATTCCGTCGAAAGAACTTTCTTGGTATTGCTTTTCCCTGAAACATATTTAAAGTTTAAATTTTTACTCAAAAACTAAAATTAATATTGAAAAAAATTGTGCCGCGTGGTAGCCACGTAGTATAATCCATTACCCCGTTTTGTGCCGTAGATATCGTAAGAGTGCGACTAAGGGAAATGCCAGAATTTGTTATGGATTCCGATAGATGGCGATATAATAACTTCGTTTACGCCAGATGTAAAATACGCAGACTGGTGATTGGCGCCTGTTCCAAAAGTGCGAGACGTCTGATACTGCGCTCTTTAATTCGCCTACCAAGCGTTACGATGGAGGCAAATCATACCAACAACGGTAGAGGCACATGTCCAGGAGAGATATTTTAAGAGCCTGTCGGCTAACGATCACATTCTGGTGACTAGTGACCAAGAGTTAGTCCAAACATTCCAAACGCTCAACCTACGGTCTGGTAATCTGAAGCATGATTACCCATGTCAAGGTCTCGCCAATTCTTTCGCTTGCTGACTTTTATTAATTCTTTTATTAAGTACATACCCCCAGGCATATCCTTAAAATATCTTTGTCATATAGTGGATTTTAAAAAGCAGGCGATAATAATAATTATTATGATGAAAGTATTATTAAGTCCAAATCGGCGATACATTAAAAATGGGCCAGATTAGGAGTAGCCTTAACCGACGAGCGTGTATGCGTAGATATATGGATGTAAAGGAGGCGAGAGAGGTGTGTCAGGTTCGCGCCAAATGGAAGTCCGTAGTCACTGCCTAACCCTTTGGGTGACAGGCGTGAGTGTTTGTGTGTGTATGACGAAAGTAGGTAGGTAGAACGAACGAACGAACAAATGGTACGCGACAAGTCCACCGCTGAACATAATATGTCCCCACATAGATTGCTTCATAGGGGCAATTGTATTTACCATATGTGCCACGCTTGGCAGGCGGATTAGTAATCGTAGTTTTTTATCTTTTTTTTATGTAAAAAAACTTATAATTTTTAGACCCTTCTCCTGGTTTATTTTCCCTCTATCGATTCTAATGACATTCAAATATAGAATAGCGGATTTTGTTACGCATCTACTACTCGGCTTTATATTATGTTTCTCATAATCGTTCTTTGAATTAAGCTTTATTTCTCAAACATGCAGTTTCGTCTTTTTCCTTAGAGTATGAAATTAATCACCACATAAATAAGTAATTGACATTCTATCGGGTTGGATCGGTCTTTTTGCGTAAAACGAAATCTTGGCTAAGCTCCCAATCACTGAGTTACATTATCATATCGACTAAGTATTTAACTGATTAAGAAGTCTGTCATGGTATTAAAATAACCTAATATTCTGTACAAATATACATTGTATTAACTGTACACTAATTTCAATTTTCATATTAGACTAGCAATCCACCCGGGCTTCGCACGGTTGATTTTCAGATCTCGACAACAGCGCCACCTATCCGGTCCATATGTAAATCTAAACCATCTAGGGACCCATTCAAACACACAGAAAAAATTTCATCAAAATCGGTCTAGCTGTTTTTGAGTTTTAGCGAGACTAACGGACAGAAATTTTATATATAAAGGATTAATTATATCTAAACACGAAACACGCGAATCTAGTGTTTGTAAAAAAATTAGACGTTAATAAACACGGACGAAAATTGTTGGAAATTCATTCGAGTTGCCCTTCAAATGAAAATGGCTGTAATTAAAAATTCCGCTGCGGAAGTGAGTGGATGGTACCTCATATAAAAAAAAATTGAGGCCAAACGATCTGGAACAGGCATTATAGTAATAGAAACATATTTAACTGCTCAGGAAGCCGTGGTAGCTAGGGAACTAAGCGCTCGCTGTGTATTCCATAGTACGCGAGCAACCCCGGTTCGATCCTCGCCGGCACCAATGAAATTACTAATTGCAATATTGCAAATTAAACACTTGCTCCACGGTGAAGGAAAACATCAAAAGGAAACCTGAATGTCTGAGAAATTAAAGGAAAATCGAATAGATAGAAAACGCAGAGATATTTTGAAATTTGGAAGTTCGAATACCAATCACAACAATTTTAAATGAGAAGTTTATAATTAACTACCAAAGACTTAGTGATTTATTCAATGAGGTATAAAACAGCTGATATACGATGTTGGCGTATGCTGCATTAGTGTTGGATGCAAAAGCTTACAAAATGACTCATCTAGTCCAAATAGCTCTGGATAAGAATTTGTAAACTGGGCTACTAGAAACTTTCTCACTTGGTATTTTCAATGAACTGTATCAGTTGAATATCGTTTTCTGACGAATGAATACCCAAAAATAATTTAGGTTCAAGGATTGGAGATAAAATTTATCCTTTATTTATAATACAAAGCATATTTATTGATTTTTAAAGGCCTCATGCCTAAAAAATTCGTTAATGAAATATAATTTTTTTGTATTTACTTTACACTTTTTTAGTCTCACCAACACCCTGAAACACAATGCCCCAACCTGTGACGGACCGTGAAGTGGAGGACACGTCTGCAGCCGAACCACCATCGGAAACGAACCAGGGAATGGACAGGAAAAAGTTCGCTATGCTTTTCAAGCTTAGTGGGGCATTTAATTTCAAAAAGGAAAAAGAATATAAACACAATAATAACATTAACCAGTATAGATATTGCATAGTGGTATGGCACACATTAATTCCACATCGACTAACATCCAGACATGAAGCAAATATTTATAGATCATAAAATACTTATTTCGTGCGGAACTTTAACCCGCGGCCTTTTTTACATAAATGCTTTTGGCATTACTAGTATTCCCGTTAATCAATCAGCCTGCGTCCGAAAAGTTTGTGTTAGAATGGTGAAGGGCGGAATTTTCATTACTATGTTATGTTTCGCGGTAGGCATCAAATATTAAAATTCTAATGCACTTTTTTTTTCGTTTAAACATATTAACATAAACATAACATAGACACTCGCGCCTGTCAGCCAGAGAAGTAGGCAGAGACTACGGACTTCCATTTGGCACGATCCTGGCACACCTCTTTCGTCTCCTCCACATCCCTATACCAACGCATACATGCTCGTCAGTTAAGGGTACTCTTAATTTGGCTAATTTTCAATATATCGCCAATTTGGTAGATAAACCTTCGCCTAGGGCATCCCTTTCCGACTCTGCCGTTCACTTCTGCAGCTTAAATTTGCTTTGGCACTCTCCTCATTAATTCTTTCTACATGACCAAACCACCTTAGCATTCCTTTCTAAATCCTGGTCGTGACCAGAATTAAGAAAGGAATGCACAGCACATTTTTCTCTTATCACATAATTTCTCACCCTGTCATACAGATTCAGCCCTAACATACTCCTTAATGACCGCATTTCTACAGCATTTATTCTATTTTCGTGCTTCTCCTCCTACAATCAACTTTCACTACCATACATTAAAGTAGGGACTAACACAGCACTGTGTAATGCCATACGTGCCTTTTTGAACACATTCTGACTTTTCACAATAGACGAAGTAGATTCTGATGTTCACTCGATGTTCTATATCTTTATTATATCTACCCTGCTAAATATACATTCCAAATACAGAAACTCTCTACTTGCTTGACCAACTCCCCTTATATTCTTACTTTAGATATCGTTTTGCTTTCTTCTCTTTCAAAAACCATAACTTTTGTCTTACTTGCTTTCACTTTCATTCTTCTTTCTTTTAATGACCTGTTCATTACTGTAACCATCATTTGCAACTTGGCCGCTGACGAGGCCTACACGACTTGATCATCGGCATACAAAAGGCATTTGACGGTTAACTCAACCCAATCTTAACTCGCATTCTTCAACTTCCAAGTTTTCCTAACAATTGTCCATAAATGTGTTGAACAGCCACAAGGAAGCCACACAGACCTGTCTGACACTTTTATGGATGCGAAACCAGTCCGAGTAGGCTCCGTTGATCCTGACACAAGCACTAGAGTCCCTATAAAAATACTTTAAAGCCTGTATCAATCCAGCGTTCAACCCAAATGAGTTAAGTGTTGCCATAGCACATCCCTGTCTACTCTATCATAAGCTTTCTCCAAGTCCACGAATGCACAAAAACATTTTGGTTTTTGGCCAAAAACTTCTTCGCGATCATGCGCATGGAAAAGACCTGTTCCGTACACCCCATTCTCTTTCTAAATCCCGCTTGCACATCCCAAATTTTTCCATCAGTTTCTTTTATAACTCTTTCAATTAATATTAATAGTACCTTAGCATACAGTTTTCCCACAATACTAATTTTTCCTTTCACTTTTTAAATTTTACAAATATTTATACATTTTACAGATATGCATACCGATAAATTAGATGATTATTTGAATGATGAGAATGCGTAAGCATCCTTAGACATTTTCCTTATATGTAAAAAGTTTAAGGTCTAACTAAAAGTGTGATGGTATACTTATATATTTTAAAAGGTTTAATTGTAACTGTTGGGAGAAAAATAGTTAACTTGTGAGTTTATTGCCGCTTCCTCTCACAATGTCTACTGCAGCACTGTAGAAGGCAACTGGCTTACACTAACTTCGCAGAAAATAGTAAATAGAAATCTCCGGCAGTTGGAACTTCAAAGGATGGCTTAGCTTTCTTTACTCTCGAAAGTGTTCGGTAAAGAGCACTTTTAAAATCTATTAGCGATCATTTTATATCGACACATAAGCTTCAACCTTTTAATAGTACTTAACGTTACCAACCACCGTTACCAAATTAATACATAAATAATGTAATTCATTATTTATGTCAACTAAAATTAAACCTACCTAAATATAATTTAAGACAGATAGCAAATGTGCTAGCTAATTATTTATATTTTAACTCAGCTAAGACTTGACTACCCAGACATCTGCTCCTATTGAGCAGTATAATGACTTGACATTGAATTAGAAAAACTCGGTTGGTTACTGAGATATTCACGTTGGAACATCGCATCAGGCACGCGGCATCCTTTATTAATCCTGGTCGGTCCGGTTAATCATTTTAAACTAGGATTTTCCATACTTTTCATCATAAACTTGACGCATAATATATGCGTAACCTGATACCTCTTTTTCATTCCCCTGATCAAATCTTTTTTTCAAAAATATATTGTAGAGCTCTTTTTAGGGTTCCGTACCCAAAGGTTAACCAACGAGACCCTATTACTAAGCCTCCGCTGTCCGTTCGTCCATCCTTCTGTCTATCAACAGGCTGTATTTCATGATCCGTAATAGGTAGACATTTGTTTCCCCAGAATGTGTATTTCTGTAGCCGCTATAAAAACAAATTGTAGGGACACAGTAGTTGCATACATTTTGCTGATATGACATTTTACACTTGTGTCCGGAGGCGTTCAGCGGCGAACGCTAGTCGTTCCCCGTCACTGACCACGCTAGGCTGTTGCCAACTCGAAAATATTAATAACGTATAAAATTGTGATTTAGTAATACAAATATCAGTGACTTTGAGACTTTATTTATTCTGTGAGTTATATTGCGATGTTATCAGGCATAAGAAACATATACATAAGTAGCCAATAACACGCACATACCTCACACCCCACACATCGTACAAAATAATAAAAATAAATTTAAAATAAGGGGGCTCCCCTGCTAGAAACGTGCTTTACGATGGTACGGAATCCTTCATGCGCGAGTCCGATTCGCACTTGGTCGATTATTTTTCACTGCCCTCTTTATCAATTCGTATAGGTGGATTTTAGTAAAAAGATCTTTATATCGCCGATTTCCGCCACATGGTCAATTGTAGTCTTGCCTTTACAAATAAACCATTAAAACACGTTATCATCTGAGTATTTTTTTTTTCGTAATGTTCTATTGGCGCTAAACAAATCCACTGTATTAGAGAATTTTTCATTCATTAAATATTAATCCTCTAATTCTATAGATCCACAGGATGGCATGGGACTGAATTTAATTAAAAATTATATCTATAAATCGTTTCTCACACAGAAAAAATTGAAGTGTGTGTCGAAAAAAGTAGCTTCTATTAAGCTCGGAGTTATTTGTATGCTATTATAACTTGAAGAGCCATTACTCAAATTTTTGTCTTTTTGTCTGTCCGGGTTAATCTTCAAAATGGCTGAACCGATCGTGACGAAACTTCACGAATAGGTAGAACAAAAGCAGGGCAAGGTGTCAGTTTGATATCGAAAAACGAATGAAGTGCGTATGGTTTTAGAACATCATTTTACAACAAAACTACGGATGTTAAAGATTAAGATGTTAAGACCATTTTTATTTGAAATTAATAGATTTTCTATCGTTATTTTAAATATATTTCCAGATCACTCCTAGTTATCGAGGCTATAGCAAAAAAATTTAGTATTAAGTGATTTTTCGATAGTTGACCTACTTGCCGCTAGTATAGAAACTATTATAGTTCTGCCGGTCTTTTTTTTGTTTAATTTATACGCGATCGGAGTCACATGTTGAAGCTAGTATATTATAAAATAAAAACGCAATTCCTCAGTTTCCTATTCATATTTCAACTACTTTACATTAAGCTTCACGGCAGACAGCGGCAGCCCGTTGGAATGCACTGACTAGCGTTTATTTTTGATCTAGAGGTGATTATAAACATTTTTGTTTATGAACGTTTCTTACGTAATTTCAGTTAGAAACTAAAATTTATTTAGCTTGTAGATCAAAAATTATATAGCGTGAAAATGGAAATGTAATGTTTGCGTTTAAAAATGTATAAACATGATATTTCGGAGCCTATTAACAAAGAGTATTTATTCACTACGTTTTAGCTATTACCATCGAGGCGATGATATTGTACGAAAGCTTTTACGGCACCTGAAAAAGTGCGAGAGGAATGAAAAAATTGTCATGGGTACTTCTACACCCATAAATGTTTATGTAGAACAAATCACCAAGCATGATTGTATTTTATAAAACTGAGGAGACCAACAAACTTACAGTGCACCTGATGGTAAAGCACCGCCGCAGAACATTTATACCCTTATCGGACTACTACAGCCAACTGCAAAAAAACCGGCAAAGTGCGAGTTGGACTCGCGCACCGAGGGTTCCGAACAAATCTGTAGGTATATAAGTTTAAAATTATTAAAAATAATTTTATTATATGATGTAACTAAAAATTTATGCTTTTCGCAATTTTTCCTTTATCTCTGCTATAAAACGTTGCTTCGTACCATATTTCAAGATTGTGAGTTCACGGGAAGTACCCTGTAGGTTTTGATTCCTTTGCGAATGTCGAAAATTTACGGCATAAACGGCTGTATCTTTTGATTGCGTTGGCTTAGAAGTTTGATTTTATCACAGCTCTAAGAGACAGTAGACTTGAGTATTTGATATGAATTTCACTTGATACCTCCACGCGTTCCTGAGGAAAAGGGTCTTGACAGACAAACGGACAACAAAGTGATCCTATAATGGTTCCGTTTTTTCCTTTTGAGGTACGGAACCCTAACAAAAAAGATTATTCCACGCATTAGGACTAAACGGATTGTTTCCCTTATCTTACTTTGTCTGTGGCGTCTATCTTTCCGTCCGAATACAATCATCTTCAAGGCAAGAGTTAATAGGCTTTTGTTACGCATAGACAGTGTGATCTACCATCTAAGGCTACATCATCACTTACCACCAGGTGGTATTGTCTTCAAACTGGCTTATAATAAGTTAAAAAAATACAGTACATAAGAGAGTGGCTACATATCCAGACATAATCCGTGGCAAAAAAGGAGTCCTACCACTAATGAATTGTAATGTACCAGTAAATTACAAACAGTAAGTTTAACAGAGTTTATATGGAGCTACGCTACGACTTACGATAGCGCCGCTAATTGTATTTACATTTTCTAAATTGGATTCTGCTTATTTTTAACAAGCATTATTTCAGTCCTGACACTTTTTTTCAAATAGTGTTAAATATGATATGTACAATTTGTTATTAAAGTCATTTTTCACTTTTATTCCTGGTACTTAAAAATACCCTGTCGTTGTATTTTTAATTTTTTTTTTTCAAAGTAAATTATACAATAAGGAAACACGTTGTTCAAACTACTTACGACTTTATTAAAGAAACAGCTTAGAAGCGACCACCTCATTTTCCAGGGGTTATTATCACTCACGTATTCATTTACATTATAATAATCTATATAAATATACAGTTTTCGTTTAATAAAATATTTTTGTTTGTGTTGTTTCTGGTCGACAGAGAGTATATCATTTACTACCTTTGTTTTTATGAATATATATTAAATTTTCGTACATATGCCCTAAGTCGACTTTACCCTCAATTTCTCTTGCTCTCTCTCTGTCTCTTTCTCTCTCTCTCTCTCTCTCTCTCTCTCACTCTGTGTGTGCGTGGGTGTGCGGCGCGCGCGCGCGCGCGCGCGACCCACACACGAACACACATACACACGTATGTGTGTTCGTGTGTGAATCGAGATTTAGCAAGCAAGCATTAAGCGTCAACAGCTATATAACCTCAATTCTAAACACGTGTGTGTTACACGGTATTTATATTGTGTCACTATTGCAATTTTATTATAAAAGTCGAGTAACAGAAACTACAGCAAGTGTAAATAATGGTAACTTTGAAAAGTAAGTTAATAAATCAAATAACTTAATACAAGTATTTAGTCTTTACGTACATTTAATATACATGTGATTCGAGTGTTTACTATTTACTATTTACGTGCACTACAGAGACATAATAGTGAAAGCTCAGAAACAAAAAGAGTATCGAAAGAGAATATTATGTTAAATGATAATATTAAATGAAATTTATAGATTTAAATACTTTCTTTACATTTTTGATTTGAAAAATAAATGATAAAAAATAAAAACCAATAATTTTATATAGCATTACTTACATCGTTATGTTTAGATAATTAAAATTTGCCTCTAAGTATTTTCGAGTCAAATTCTACCTAATATACAAAATTTTATGGAAATCCGTCCAGTAGTTTTCGCGTGAACGGTGAATACACAGGCAAACAGACAGACAGACAAAGATGTTAAAAACCAATAATTTGGCTTCAGTGCTTATTTTACTTACCGTGTAGTGCGGTGTAAGAATATGCACTAACCCTTATCGTTCCGTGAGTGTCATAAGACGCGATAGAGGGAAACAAATCAGAAGATGGGCAGCAGCGTCCCCCTAATAACGATTAAAAATAAAAGACTCCCTTTGAGAATATCTATGCGGAAGACCTACGTATAGCAGTGGACTTTAACAGGCTGTAACAGTAACAGTCCTTTATTTATTCCCATGGATGTTTTTTTTCCAGGAAACATTAGAATTACAGACAGGACTTTTCTACAGATATAAATCTAATCCAAGTGTTAGCTTCTGTCTGGCAACCTTAATACAGTCGGTATTTACTCTGCTTATTTATGATAGGTACTTGTACAATGGCAACCCAAAATTATTTATTCATTCAATCGTGGATTCGGTTGTTCATTCGAATGCACTCTAAACGAGTGGAGGGATTTTTTGTGAGGAAAGCTAACACTCGAAAAAGAAAGGCATTCTCGTGCGAGGCTTAGAAGTGAAGTGGGATCGTTAGAAAGTTTTTATAATTTTCTTTCACGTCCACAAAGGCCAAGACGAAAAATAAATCAAATTAAAAAACGAAAAAAAAGTCATCAATTGTCATTATTTCAAAAAAATATATACTGCCTTTATGTAAATTTAGAGAATTATTAGTTTTATCGAATATCTTAGCCTTTTAAATTGAAGCCGTTTATTATTTATCTACCCACACAGTTGTTTTGTTTTGTAAAAGAATATATATAATAAAATTTTAATAAATAGAAATAACACATAATTTTTCGATTAACTAATTTGCGTTTGCATTGAATCGCTTATTTCTTTGTGCCACTTGCTTGCGCAACACAGAATTATTTTCATCTTCACGGAAAAGCTAGAATAAAAACTAATTAGTATTTGATTTTCGCTTTGTTTTTTTTTATACTAAGGGTATTTGTTTTTCCAAGTCCTATATTTAGGAAATAAGTTTTTTACTTTTAATTATCGTCATATTTTTAATTTTTTTATATACGAGATAATTATTATAAGAATACGACACTTTACCAAAAAAAAAAAACGTTGATGCGTATGTAAAATGCGCAAATAAAAACCAATATGTAGTTGCAAAAATATTGCGAAGGAAAAGAAGAAGTTAATTTGTCATTATTTTTCCCTTTTCTTTTCTTTCAAAGGATTAGTAAACATTTTTTTCTTCTTTGTGCTTTATCAGTAAGGAGTTACTACCCACTTATAAATTAATAAGGAAATGTGGAATTATGGTTACATCCAAATTTTTAAATCTTATGTAATTGGTAGTTGACCGATAAAATATTGATAAGATGCGTACAAACTAAAAAAATATGATGATGAATTAATGCATGACGTTGAATTGATCCCGATAAATATATTTTAAGCTATGCTATTGGAAGTTACGAATACAATGGATAACATTGCAGTCTGTCGAGGAGAAGGGCCGTTAGTCAATAAAGTTGGCTCACCCAGGTTTGAGGGAAAAAATGAGGTTTGGTTAGGGGGACAAAGAATGCTCAATTGAGAGCCAGAGTTTGCTGAGTTTAGTGGGTTAATTTTATTTATTTTAATACTCTTCGTGGCTCTCTCTAAAGCAAGATATTATGTTAAATGATAATGTAGTGTAGAATTACTGTCCATAAATGTTTACAAATACGTACCTAAATGTGTGAAAGTTATTATTTATGATTATAAAGGAAATAGGAATCTACACGTTATTGAAACTAAAGAAAAGTGCATATCAAGCTGCGTAAAATCGTGATCACTCTGTATTTTACTTGTGTTTATGCCACGGAATAAAATACTCATAGACAATATAATATACATTGGAATAGAGTTTAATATTAAAAAAATCTCGTTTACTAATCCGAATATTAAAAATGCAAGATGTTTTGCATATTGCAATTAATTGTAAAATATTCGTAAATATAATATGACTTGCCAAAATTACATCGAATTGTGTATGAAATTAAATTTTCCTTCTTAGCTCTCCCATATAATGTATTAACAAAATACCTAAGTACATGATAGATGATAGATACACCTTTGACATGCTATAATTATTGAATGAAATGCAAAAGTATAACTTGGAAATAGATGTTAGTATTAATTCTCTTTTCAAATTGTCAAACGCCAAGCGCGAAGGGCCTGATCATTAAAACAACCCTAAAAATAAAAAATAAACGTGTATCTGAAAGAACTATTTAGCGGTTTACATCGGATTAAGGTACCAGCTGAAATATTTGTCAATTAATACCGTAGTAATTTCAAGACATTTTTTCACTTTTTATACTTATTATAATGAGGAGCGTTTTGACTTCTTAGTTAAACATTAATGTGAGTATCAGCGTTCAATACCAGCTTCTTCAGAGTCGGTGCGTGCTGATAATAATATTACACCACCACCAAAACTCTATGACAGTGCCATAGGAGAGGAGATTAAAATTAAAATAACACAAATATTAACAAAAATAATATAATATATTGGTAAATTCAATTGTGCATGCCTTAAGCGTATTAAAAAAAATTACGTATTATATTCGTATTTTTTAAAGTAGTTTAATTACACTCAAGTTTTCACTAAAAACCTTAAATTATTAATAACTAAACTTCAAATTTTCCGATCATTTTTTATTTATGTCAAATTTTAATTTAAAAAATAGCTTGGAAAATCCAAAAATGCACGAATCATAATGCTCATATGATCATGAAAAAAAAAACGTAAATTGTAGTTCTATTCCTCAAAAAGTTCCAGTAGCAGTAGAAGTATACTTTCAAGTCACTCTATCAACTCCGAATGTAAGGTCTCATCATAATTAACAAAACGAGCCCAAACTCGGCACATCTAGTTCTCCTCGTCGAGGAGTTCCAGTAGCAGTCATCAAAGTACACTTCCAAGTCACTCTATCAAGTGTGGATGTAAGGTCTCATCTTTACTCACAAAACGAGCCTAAACTCGGCACATCTAGTTCTCCTCGTCGAGGAGCTCCAGTGGCAGTCTTGAAAGTACTCTATTAAGTCACTCTATAGAGACCGGGGGTAGCGTCTCATCAAAACTAACAAAACGAGCCCAAACTCGGCACATCTAGTTCTCATCGTCGAGGAGTTCCTGTAGCAGTCATCAAAGTACACTTTCAAGTCACTCTATCAAGTCCGGAGGTAAGGTCATATCATAACTAACAAAACGAGTCCAAACTCGGTACATCTAGTTCTCCTCGTCGAGGAGTTCCTGTAGTAGTCATCAAAGTACACTTTCAAGTCACTATATCAAGTCCGGGGGCAAGGTCTCATCATAACAAACAAAACGAGCCCAAACTCGGCACATCTAGTTCTCCTCGTCGAGGAGTTCCTGTAGCAGTCATCGAAGTACACTTTCAAGTCACTCTATCAAGTCCAGAGGCAAGGTCTCATCATAACTAACAAAACGAGGCTAACCTCGGCACATATAATTCTAATGTCTTGGACTAAATAAATAATAAATTAATTCAAAAATACCCTAATATTGTATATAATATATAATATTAGGGTATTTTTGAAACGCTCCCGAAAACGAAATCAGACGACAGTACCAACTATACCTTTGATGATGGGTGAAATATAAAATCAATCCTAATGAAAAATAATCATCTTTTCACAACGTTTCATTAGCTTTATTTATCCTCTATCATGTTAGTACAGCTAACTGAAACGATAATTTCATAAAAAAAAATCACGAAAATACTTAAACATAAAACCGGCAGTGGAATTACTGAATTACAATCAGCTGACTAGGGGTCGAAGTACGCGCGAACGCTGAATTTGCACGGCCCGCAGCTAGCGGGCCATACCACAATACCTAATAATTTACAACACTTGTCTAAATACCTAACTTATCTACTTAACCTTATATTTTGCCACTGTGCTTGTCTTCACGTAGCCACTTTAATTCGAATTCACAGGATAAATAACCCAAATAACTGGTTCGATTCCCCGCTAATGAACAAAATACTTAAATGAAATGTAACCAAGGTTAGAGTCATGCGTTTTTATTGATCGTGTAGGTATGTTTAATAATCTGATGTATTCAGTTATATACCTATTCAGATCAGTTCAGTACTAAGTTACTAAAAAAAATTAACTATGAATCAGCTTACCGCTCTAAATCCTCCGTGGTCTTATGAGATGCGGCTCAAATTGTGCTCCATTCATTTCGAGGCAGATTTTGGCTCGGTTTTGCGTCTCTTCATGCAAGCGTGACATCATCGTGTGGTCCTCGACACAGTCCGTACATAATTTGTCGAAAACATCCACGATCCTTTGGCGCATTTCGTCAGCACTATCACACTCACGATTAAAAACCCTTTCTTTCACATACCCCCACAGAAAGAAGTGTAACGGGGTCAGATCTGGTGAGCGAGGTGGCCCAGCGTGTGGTCCTAGTCTGCCGATCCAGCGATCATCAAATAGCTCGTTGAGACGCTCACGAGCGAAACAGACGACATGTGGAGGTGCACCATCATGCTGGAACCATGTGCAGTTATATTCAGCCAACGATAGGTCGTCTAAAATGTCAACCAACTGTTCATTTATGAAGTTCAGGTAGCGCTGTCCGTTAAGTCGCTGTGGCAGAAACACTGGTCTTAGTATGCGATCCTTAAATAAACCTGCCCATACGTTAACCGACCATCGGGTTTGGTGCCCGTTTTGTCGAACAGCGTGCGAGTTAACCACAAAATACACGTGTGTATTTCTTCGGTTCCACAGGCCGTTTCTAGTAAATGTCGACTCGTCCGTCCAGATGATGTGCTCAATTAAACCAGGAACACGTTTTTGCTGGTCTAATAACTAGCGGTAGAAAACTCGCTGGCGGTCGTGATCGCCAAGAACTAAAGCTTGCATTTTGTACACTTTGTATGGGTGCATACTGTTACGCTTTAACACTATGTGAACTGTACAGTATGACACACTTGTTCCATCCCGATGCCTTAACAATTTAGCGATACTTCGTGTACCTAGGTTTGTATTCCGGCGAACGACATCAAAAATACGCTCCTCTAAGTGAACAGCCACTTGACTTCCACCTCCTGCCGCTACCAGAGCAATGGGTCGATTTTCCGACACTCGCTGAAATGCTGATGTTATCAGGCAAGAGTCAGCTGGATGTTGAGCGGTCGGGAATTTCTCTCGGTAAATTCGCAATGCATGTGAAGCATTCCCGCAAGCTGTTCCAAGGCACATTAACATGTTGCCGTATTCACGAGCACTATAAACGTACGCGGTAGGTATTATAAAAACAAAACAAGACAATTAAAACGTAACTACAAGAATAATATCATTAAGTAATAAACAACAAATAATAACGACAATAATTTAATAAACAAAACAATTGAACTGTCTCTTGTGATAGTTAACACGGAACTGTCTCAAAAACTAAAATTATTAATCAATTCAGCTAAAACCAATGCGCACAAGGTAAAGTCCTTTAAGCACTAGAACCTTCCACACACCCTTATATCGTTATGTATGTTAAGACATCGCCAACGTTTATTTAATTTATAAGTTTTATCCCTACGTCAAGTCTTCATCATCATCATCATCATCATCATTAAAGCCCTTCACAAGTCCACTGCTGAACATAGGCCTCCCCCAAAGAATGCCACAAAGCACGGTCCTGAGCCACCTGCATCCATCGACTTCCTGCATGTCTTACCAGGTCGTCACTCCATCTCGTGGGGGGACGCCCTACACTTCGCCTACCGGTACGAGGCTGCCACTCGAGAACCTTTCTTCCCCATCGGTTGTCAGTTCTTCGAGCTATATGGCCGGCCCACTGCCACTTCAGCTTACTAATCCGTTGGGCTATGTCGGTTACTCTGGTTCTACTGCGGATATCCTCATTCCTAAGTTTATCACGCAGAGAAACTCCGAGCATAGCCCTCGCCATAGCTCGCTGAGCGACCTTGAGCTTCCTCATACGGCCAGCAGTGAAGGACCACGTCTCAGTTCCATAAGTCATCACTGGCAACACGCACTGGTTGTACAATTTCGTTTTCAGGTTTTGAGGTATGTCTGACGAGAAGATGTGTCGTAGCTTCCCGAACGCTGCCCAGCCGAGTTGAATCCGTCGATTGACCTCTCGGTCGAAGTTGGACTTACCTAGTCGGACTATTTGTCCCAGGTAAACATACTCGTCAACAACTTCGAGCTTAGTGCTCCCAACAACTACCGGCATAGGTGTGACATGGACATTGAACATGATCTTTGTTTTATCCATGTTCATCTTAAGACCTATCCGTTGGGAAACACTATCGAGGTCATTGAGCATAGTGCTTAGGTCCTCCAGCGATTCTGCCATAAGGACTATATCGTCGGCAAATCGAAGGTGAGTGATGTACTCGCCATTGATGTTGATACCGTATCCTTTCCAGTCCAGAAGCTTGAAAACGTCTTCCAATGCAGCGGTGAAGAGTTTCGGGGATATGACGTCACCCTGTCTTACACCTCTCTCTCTGTCTTCAGCTTTGACAGGTGGCTCTTTCTGGCAGACAGATCTCTGGCAAAGACTTTGGAGCCTTGGTTCCGCTCGATCGCTTCTTCAATACGAGCTGTATTGAAGTTGCGTAAGTCCCGCCGCATGCATTTGGAGATCTGTCTGTTCAGATGCCTGTATGCTGTCAAGTCTGTTGAAGAATGTAGCTTCATCTCCCGTCTAACAGCCATGAGATTAAGAGTGTGATCGGAGAGTTTTTGTGTTCTTCTGCGGCGGGTCTTGCAGAACTTAGCTCCGACCGCATGGACAGTTTCCACGAGCTTGTCATTCATATCGTCTACTTCATTGCAGTCTTCTAGGCACTGAAAACGGTTTTGTAACTCGAGCTGAAAGGTTTCGGGACTTTGGAACAGAGCACGAGGGGGACGGAGCGTTGACTTCATTAGACGAGACCTCTCCAACTTAACGTTTAGGTTCAGTGTGCCTCTAACCATTCGGTGATCGCTACCAGTTTTCACCCTCGCGATCACGGAGACATCACTGAACAGTTGTCGTCTGGTCGTCATAATGAAGTCAATCTCATTTTTTGTCGAACCGTCGGGGCTCGACCAGGTCCACTTCCTGTGGGGCCGCTTCTGGAAGAAAGAGTTCATCATAAAGAGTCCCTCTTTCTCCATGAAGTCGGCCAGCTGCTGGCCCCTTGGCTTCCGTTGCCCTATTCCAAATTTCCCTACTTTCAGCTCACCGTTCTCTCTTGTGTCTTCATATGGAATTTAAAAGTTATGGTTGTCATTTTTAATACAATTACACAATCAACTGTACCCTGACGCAACAAGCAGTTCTTTACTACTAAAATTATTGAAATTAATAAACGTACCTAATTGAGTACTTAGTACTCACACAATTATAAACACTATTTCATCGTTATCTTTGATTTTGTATAAGAGAATAGAAATGAAAAATGAAACTAAAAAATTAAACTTCTTACCACCAATTTGATCGATAAATCGCTCAGTGCCCAGGTACAACGTCAGCGTTTTTACGTGACGGGACCTATAAGAGTTCGGCGCCCGCGAGGAATTGACCCTATTGTTAGCTGATGTTTTTTTATGTTTCACTGCTGGTTTTTTGTTAAAGTATTTTCATGATTATTTTTATGAAATTATCGTTTCATTTACCTGTACTAACATGATGGAGCGTAAATAAAGTTAATAAAACGTTGTGAAAACATGATTTTTTTCCTTGGGATCAAATTTATTTGTGACCCATGTTCTGAGGTGTAGTACCTACTATCATCTGTCTTCATTTTCGGGAGCGTTTTACAAACACCCGGTATATAAATATAAATCCTGCGTACTTTTAGGGAAACAAAATATTGTAATACAAATCTGTGATTAAAATGTATGGTTTTTGGAATATTTTCTATTTCTATGGCAATATTTTTCGCTGCAAGCAAGCGATACAATATCCACTCACAACGGCGGCCGAGGCTGGAATGACGAATGAAGGATTGAAACAGTGTATTTAATAAATAAATTAATACAAGGCTCACAAACCACCGAAAATTTCGCCATTTTTTAGTCGGCAAAAGTATAATTATAACTAAACAAAACAAAATTAAACTGCCACTTACATGCCATGGCTTCCCACATGATAGATGAAGAGTTTTAAAAATAGATTGAGCTGAACAATTGATATTTTCAAAGTTATCGTGTTTACGAAGCCATGCGGACTTGATAAATCCACACCATAAGCCACTAAGACCCCTTTTTATGTAAAAATAGTAATTAATTAATTTATAAATAAACATTAATAAGTTCAACCATAATTTATATTTCTGACAATGTGCTTTTTATATAATTTATATGTATGATATGATTGCAAGATACTATTTCATATGACAAAACGTTGGAATCTTAAATTTTAGGCCCTAGCAGAACATATCTGCGCGCTTTGCGATTACGGCATGCAATAATTGTGTAAAGCGATGATATGGGAAAAAAACACATAACTGTAAATTACTCTTTAGAGGAACAAAAAATTACAAATTGATGCATGCCTGGAGCATCAATTTGTGACATCCTAAATAAAATTATAGTTACTAAATGTTGCCCAAATAGTACAATAATAATTTTTGTTGTTAGAAGATGCAATGTAAACAACAAACAGTTAATGAGATATATTGAATAATTTAATAAATTAAATGTACACAAAACTGTCTTGTTCACACTGCCTTACATACAGGGATTACCACAGGAAAATAATCTATGACATAATTTAAATTTTCAAACTTAGATTATTGATAGGTCTTCGCGCGCTCAGACTAGATACCGCCGGCGTTCTTATAAAATGCGGCAACAAATACTACGGCGAAATCGGCGTACCCAAGCCACTCGCGTTGCAGGCGACATGTGATGTGAACGTACCGAATATTTTATTAAATTTTGATCATAATCTGAAGTAAAATACCAGCTTGCGTAGTGAAACTGTGTAAAAATAATACTACAAGAAATAAGAAGACACTGGGATCACATACTATCAGTAAGTATCTTACAATTTCGAAATTTCAACATAAAATAACACGAGCCATAAATTAGTTACAAAATATGAATGACGTTATTCAGTGTTGCCGCTTGTACAAAAATAAAGTTCCCCGTGGCTGATGTTTATATATGTGAATTTATTGTTACTATATTTTATAATATGAAATATTTAACTTATTATTAAAGTTTATAATATATTGTTTCACATGTTCTAAATAATTAAGAATATTATTTTTATTTCCATTTTAAATGCGATAACTAAATCCATGTTGCTTAAAATCTCTGATATTGAATATATCTAATAAAACTACTAGTCGCATTTTTTTGATCAAAACTCCCAAGATTTCTACAGCAACGCGATTATGTCACTACCTAAAAGATCGCAACAAGTTATATATATTATAATTAAATGTAATAAAACTTAAAAAACAAAAATGTTATGAATTTGTATATAAAATACGAATTAACTTTTTCCCCGACCTTATATACTAAGTAAAAGTGTAACACAATAGTACTCAATAACATTCGGAATGATTCTGCCCGTAAACACGAATAACTTTATTATGGGATCATCTTCGAAATGTTCAATCTATACGTGGTAGAGCCATACTGCAGCTATATTACTGGTATAGTTGTAGCACGAATGGGTCGGCTCGACCGCGGAAGGACCACACACTCACAGAATACCAGTGTAAAATAGCAGCTTAACGCTGCTTTGTTTCCTATGGTGAGTGTAGAGAACCGGAGACCCTTTTTACTGGAAACGAGGCATTCCATCTTAGTCCTCAGGTGTTGCAACGCATCTACATTTTGATTCTTCATCGAAGATAGATGTAGATGTCTATAAGCCACAGCAACCACTTACCATCAGATGGACTGTATGCTCGTTTGTCACCCTGATCCTGTAAAAAACATGTCAAAATCAGTTATTCCGTACAGAATTTCGTACAAACTTCTTCAAAATGTATGGAAGACCTGATTTTTCTTGCGATTTCGAAGATAGATCTATAGTAAAAGTTGTTCATATTGACGCGTAGAATAGAAATAGAAAGCACTATTTTGGTTACATCATATAATATATAACTATTCTTTTTTTAAATAATTTGTGAATATTAGTCAGACATTTAAATATAAAAATTAAAGTAATAAAAATGAGGCCTTGTCATTAATATGACATTTATTCAGAAGAAAAACCTATACATAATATACACAAATATATTGATACATTCGCTATTAATAAATTATCCATTTTTGATCTACATTCATAACTATGAACTTAACTACTAAGTATGGCTTAAAATACATTTTCCCGTTAATCGGGTAACAGTTAAGCTACTGGCATATACAATTTTTCACACACACTAGCATCCTTGCAATTGTCTTACACACACTACAATATTGAGATGCCGCATTCACTGAGCTGTCATCTTCAAGTAGTGCGGTATCTAGTCAGAGTGCGCGATGACCTGTTATTAATCTATGTTTACAAATGAATAATTTAATTTGTAATAATAATTAAAATTTGACATAATATAATTATAATGATAATAATAACAAATTTCATTTAGTTGACATAAATAATTTAATAAAAATGTTGTTGACAAAAGATAGGTATTACCTATTCAACTATATATATCTTTTTTATAGAAGAGGGGGCAAACGAGCATGCGGCTCACCTGATGGTAAGTGACTATCGCCGCCCATGAACAACCGCAACACCAGGGGAATTGCATATGCGTTACCGGCCTTTTAGAATGGTGTAAGCTCTTTTCTTGAAGGTCCATAAGTTGTATCGGTCCGGAAAAGTCGCCGGTGGTAAACAATTCCACAGAGAAGTTGTACGAGGAAGAAAAATCCTAGTAAAACGTACAGTCGTGGACCGCCAAGCATCCAGATGGTGAGGATAGTATCGTGAATTTTGACGCGATGTGCGTTCGTGAAATCTGGCGGCTGGAATTAATCCGAACAATTCCTCAGAGCACTCACCGTGGTAAATTCGATTGAAAATTCAAAGGGATGCAACATCCTTACGCAGTGCCATAGTATTGAGCCTATCAGAAAGAACTCGGTCGTCGAAGATTCAAACTGCTCTGCGCTGGATGCGGTCAAGTGGAAGGAGCTGGCACTGGGATGCCCCGGCCCAGATATGAGAACAGTATTCCATGTGAGGCCGAACTTGCGCTTTGTAAAGTTGCAAGCGATGTGCGGGCACGAAATATTGTCTCGCTCTGCTGAGCACGCCAAGCTTTTTAGAGGCTAATTTGGCCTTCCCTTCCAAGTGACCACGAAACTACACACTATTCGATATGTCGACGCCGACGATTCCGATGCTAGCTGAGGCAGCGAGGGAAGTGTCTTGAAACTGAAGAGATACGACAAAGGGGTTCTTTTTAGTGGTAAACGCGCAAACTTGTGTCTTCTGGGGATTGAACTGGATTAGATTTAGTCGCCCGCATTCTGTTCAGCAAAACTTTGTTCAGCAAAGACTCGACTTCAGATACAAGTTTGTCCCGGTACTCGACGACGTTTTCCCGAGAAATATTGGCACGGCCTGTATATAAGGCATCACCTGCTGTCGTCTGCATAGCAATGAATGCTACCAGCTTGCAACATATAAATGATGTGTAAATAGTTTGTACAACCATTAATGTAAAATTTACTTTAAAAAAAGTTTCGCTGGGTTTCTTGCTGGTTCATTCCAGGACAGAGCGTTTTTTTCGAACCAGTAGTAAAGTAAAAAATGACTTTCAAGAAGAATTACATATGTGATCTATATTGAATATAAAATGATTCTTTTCTATTCTGTCCTATATCAACTATTTAAATCATATTTATTTATAATTGTTAACTTTAATAGCAGCTTCCATATAAACACAAATATTTAATATATTTAATATTGTAATTTAGCATAAGGCGACTATAAAATAAATATGGCTGTTATAATTTTTTGCAATTTAAAAAACTAAATTACGCAATATACGACAAACTATTTACAGAATTTAGTTTTTTAAATTGCAAAAAATTGTGTTTAGGTTTATTTTAATAAAACAACAGTAAATTTATATAAAAATGGTTTCATATCCTAACTAATACAAATTTCTACCAATTTACTTTCTTAAATATTGTCAACCTTGTTACCTTTGAAAACGAATAAATAAATTGATAGATTTATTTATTGATTGAACACCAATAAAACATAAAATATAATTAATTATAAGAAATTATTAAAACTAAAACCTCTTTATCTCAAAACTGAAAATAAATTATTGGTCGATCTGTATAACTATGGTCAATTATTTAAAAACGTATACACTTTATTCCAGATCTTTGATAGTAAGGGTAATTAATAGGTATAACAACGTACATATATATTATCAACTCAATAAGATATTTTGCAGTAATAAAGGGCTTATAAGTCCCTCGTAAACGCAGTTTTCCTAAATACCTCGGAATATGGTGCCAATTTTAGAACCCTTCGGATTAAGGTGCTTTTACCTTACTTATAGTATGGCCGTTATAATTCACTATAAGTAAGGCAAAAGCACCTTAATCCGAAGGGTTCTAAAATTGGTAAAACGGTTTTACATATCTATTGAAGTGTAGCGTCAACGAAGAATTTCGCATCCTTGAAGCCAGAATCCTTTCCAACGATATCCTGAATTTTATTATGTTAAGATTTAGTGAGAAACAAGTGACAGTCAGTTACATTAGAAAAAAAGTAACTCAATACTGTAGCATATATAGCCCCTTTTGGGGGGGGGGGGGGGATTCTAGCTTGAATTCAGAGCTAGCAACTTCACCTCAAAACCGCTAGTATTGTCTGGGTAAGACGTGCGATTTATATTTTAAAGATTTAGTGACTACTGTGAACCGGAGTTATTCATATTTTTTTTTTATTCTGGCTTGAAGATAACGTAAAATTTGCTTTGATTACTAAAGTCCAGTCGAGGGGCAGGAAGAATTTCGTACAATGACCTCTTTGCATACTGACAGTGGTCACAAACATTTTTGTATTAAGTGCGGTTTATATGAAATATTTGAAGGTGAAAAAAATAAATTTACTAACTACTACTACTCTTAAATATATTATTGTTATTAAAGAAATTATTTATTTTTATTTTGGTATAAAGCAGTTATAGAAATCGAGTTACAATTACTAATTTGGCAGAAACAAAAAAATGAAAATTACAAAATCAGAATCCGATTTCTCTAAATTGGAGTTACTGCTTTCCGACGACATTTCGCCTGTCACATTTATTATAAAAGAATCAACAGTTTTGTCCATATTACCATCTAGTCTATCTAATTTCAATTCCACTTTTTTGTGTGACTGATACAATTTTGCCATTTTTCTGCTGAAATCTTACCTAAAGCCCCTGGAGCAGCTTTTAACATCTGCCATCTTAAATGTTGTATTTTTCCGGGCCACCTACCCCTTGACGTCTGCCCACACTAGTTCGATGGGATTCAATTCGAAATTGGAGGCACCAACACACTCTCCACACCAACTTCTTTTGCGATCTCTAATCTTTTTTACAGCATAAGCTGCAACTTAGTCTGCTTGCTAGTTTGGATACCAGGGGCCCCACTGAAGCTTTGTGTCGAGAGTGATGCCAAGAAAAACATTGGATTCAAGAGGGCTCAGTTCTTCCCCATTTAAAAACACATTGGTATTCAGATGTTTAATATTCGATGTTGTAAATTTAATATATTTAGACTTATTTCCATTCAAATGTAGAATATTAACGTTAACCCAATGCACTTACTTTGATAAGGCATTATTCACTTCGTCACATTTGAATTATTGACATTTAAGTTTAAAAATCAGGGAAGTATCATCAGCAAATAATACTATATCATGATTGTCCCCTACAAAGTATGGTAAATTATATATTGGAAATAGGAATGGGCGGATAATTGAGCATTGAGGTACTCATTAGTACAAATAACCCGGAAGAACTTTTACTATTGAAAATAACTTACTGCGGTTTATTACTTAAATACGAGTATGAAATAATAAGTTTATACGCTATGTTTGGCACTAAAGCACTGTAGCCTCATGGTAAACGCAGTCGAAGGCCTTGAAAAGGTCACAAAATATACCCAAAGTATCCACCGAATTCGCCCATGCACAAAAAACATGCTTAATAAGCTCAACATCGGCGTCAGTTGTCGGGCGCACCATTGTAAAACCAAATGAAATTTTATGAAGCAATTTTTTCTACTAAAAAACTTAACAACTGATCTAAAATGTTTTTTTTTTAAAGAATATTATATGTTGGTAGTACAGAAATTGGTATAAAATTGTCGGGGTCTATGTACTACCACATAAAGGTATGACTTTACTATGTTTCACTATATCAGGAAACTCATCAGATTCGACGCTTGCATAGTACCTTCTCTATTATACTTTTTTTTTACTTTAATAGAATTTCCCCATAACAACATACATTCAAAAACACATCTGACTATAAAATCCTTTTATAATAGGTCAAATAATTGACCTTGAAACTACTTATTTAAAAATATAAACTTATGTATTGAAGATTGGGTTTCGTATTAAATTTTATCTTTAAATATTTTTTAAAATTTTTCATATGATATATTTATTATATATCATGATTATCCCCTACAAGGGAATTACCCTACAAGAATTGAGCTCTAACCCATTACAAGTGATCCGGAAGAACTATTACCATTGTTAATAACTTATTGCGTTCTATTACTTAAATATGAAATAGTAAGCTTAGGTGCTGTGATCTTGACTTGACTGACTTGAGAATATACTCAAAGCATCCTCTGAATTCTCCCATGCACAAAAAATATATTTAATAAGCTCAACATTAACGTCAGTTGTGGGGCGGCCCCTTGTAAAACCAAATTGATTTTGAAGCAATTTATCAATATTAAAAAACTTAATATCTAATCTAAAATTATTTTTTTTTAAAAATTTACTAAATGTACAAAAATTGGACTAAAATAGACAGGGTCTAATGTAATACCAGATTTAAATAAATATACGACTTTTTTATGTTTTATTAAACCAAATCAAAGGAAACACACCAGATTCGACGCTTGTATTAAAATAAAGTGGCTTGATAAGATTCTATTGTATCTATTATAGATAAAATAACTATAACCGATATCCCCCATTAGACTGCCGCTTTCTTAACATCAGTCGTTTTAAAATATTTAACGACTAGCTGTTTCCCGCGACTTCACCTGCGTGAAATTTAGGGTTTTATAATTTTTTTGCTCGGAACCCTAATTATTTCTTCTAAAATAACAGTAGCCTAAGTCACTCCTTATAACATCAGATATCTGCCAGTGAAAGTCCCATCAATATCGGTCCAGCCATTTTAGAAATTATCCGGAACAAACAGACAGACAAAAATTTTAAAAATTGTGATTTCCTTCTACCTACCTTCAAGAAAAGAGCCTAATCCTTTTTAAAAGGTCGGCAACGCATCTGCAATTCCCCTGGTGTTGCGGTTGTTCATGGGCGGCGGTAGTCACTTACCATCAGGTGAGCCGCATGCTCGTTTGCCCCCTCTCCCATAAAAAAAATTTTGTTATAAGTACCGTATATACTTGCATATGCATGTATAGTCCCACCAACTTATCTGTGAAATGACAGCTGCGGCAAAATTGTGAACTACAGCCGCCATTTAATCAAATGTCACTCGATACGTCATTGTTTTGAGAGTTTATAGAAAAATAAAAAATGCCGAAAACCATTAAAAGTGATGCCCGAAACATTATTTTATAAGTATTAAACTATTGTGAGTAAGAAGCTCGAGGGTAAGCACCGATAATGTCTTTCAATCAGGTCTATAAAAGAGTATCAGCTGCTACAAGAAGGATCAAAACATAGCAATACTGACCAGTATTGCTATGTTTTGTTCCTTCCTTTCGTATTTCCGATAAATGGATTGGTTAATGCAATTCATTTCTTTTTCAGATGTTAGTCAAGGATTCATTTCTAAAATAGTTATAGAACCGGAAACCGCATAAACCACAGGAACGCAAATTACAACGCCCGGTAAAAAGGCATAAAGGCATATCATTTAATTAAAGTTTAAGTTGTTCAATTATGATATTTTTGTTTCTTCTTGTTCTTGGAAATTTTGCTACGCACACATTTATTTATTTTATTTAAAGATATGATTATTATTTCACAGATATGTATGTATATAATTTAATATTAATATTATAATATTTATTATTTTTATATTTATCTATAATACAATTACAGTCACACACACATATATATTATACTATTTCTATTTATTATAGTAAATTTTATTTAAGTATTGTATTATAGTATAATTATCGGTGCCGGCCGGTCGAAGTACATTGGAAACAAACATTCCTTTTAATTATTATCTGTACCTGAGTACTTTGCCTACGTCGCGGTATGTTCAACGACCAGCCAGTCGCGATCTAATCGTCTGACGTCAATACTGTGCCGCTTGCGCCTACGCCGAACTTTGCCCTTACGCATAACTAATATTATTTGAGTGTTCTTTCCTATTTTATGCAAGTGATTGTAAACTGTGCTTCCTGCTATCATCTCTTATCTATTTGTAATCTCATCTATCGCCTTCTGCTTCTTCATGTGAGACTGTTTCTATGTGTTGTACCGTGAAATATATAACTGTCTAACAGTAATTTATTTGTTTATTCCGGCGACGGACTTACCATCAGGTACATTATTTACATAACCTTATTCTCCATAGACATATATCTGTTAAATCTGTGTTCTAGTCTTTTTATTCCGTGACTAATTTATTACCCTAGTATGTGGACTCTATGTAGGAATATAAGACCCTTAGATGGGAATATTCCCGAACTGGCAACACTTCAGCGCAGAAGCGCCAAGCTGTCAGTTCACAGATAAGTTGGTGGCACTATAGTAAAATTCTGTTATTTTAACACTACAAACAGACACTTCATTTTTATTTATTTGTATTAGATGTAGACACGGAAGTATAGACAAGAAGTACATGTATTTTCATATGTATAGCTATCTTTTGGCAATACTCTATGGAATTAAAAAGTATTTGAACAAGCCTTTATATTTTCTTTAAGGCAATGATTCGACGGCAGTAGACAAAGAATTTAATGATTTTGTTGTCAAAAAAGGAACATCAGAAAAATGTTTCTGTAAAGCCATAGCAACTTCTTGATCAGATTGAGTTAAATTATTGTTAATATTCAATTGAAAATCAGAGTTGTGCGGTTTGACAATGGACAATCCGTTTCATTATTAATTATTCTCCACATTTTTTTAATTTTATTGGTTGCAGTTTTAATTTTGTTTCTTACATGTAAAGCCCTAGCTATGGAGGACACCTTTTTAGAAATTTTACAATTTGTTTTTACATACTCTCTAAATATAACACTACTATTATAAGATCTTTCATCATAAATTTCGTATAAATTTATGATGAAATTAAATATTTAAGCTCTGCTTTTGATATGTTGGATCATAATATATTAATAAAAAAACTTCAATTACGCGGAATAAAGCAAAATATACTACAGTTATTCAAGTCTTATTTAGAGAACAGACAGCAATATTTTGAACTGATGAGTATCGAGGATAAGTATGAAAAGACGTATAAATCTAAATTAGATAAAATTAATAGAGGAGTGCCACAAGGTTCTATTTTGGGACCAACCTTCTTCATCATATTTATAAATGATTTGATCCCCTTTATGTATAACTCTTTACCGGAAGTTCAGATTGTAGCTTTTGCGGGCGATACAAATGCGGTAATATTGGCACACAAAACAAATGATCTCAACGACAGACTAAACGTTTTCTCAGTGGTTTAATGCAAATAATTTTATGCTGGATACAGGAAAAACTGTAGCTGTAGTGGCGTAACTGCCGTGTAGTGGCGGTCAAGAATATCCACTACCCCATATCCTCCCGTGGGTGTCGTAAAAGGCGACAAAGGGAAACAGCCAGGAGATGGGCAGCAGCATCTTCCTGATAATAGCCAAATGACAATAAAAAAACTGCGGTTGCCAACCCGCTCGCCAAGCGTGGCAACTATGGCAAATACCCCCCAATGATGAGAGCAACAAAGAGACGGCCCCCAGTCCCCGGCGGCCCCGCTATTCCTGGCTACGGTGGCGACCATGGTAACGGCGGGGCAGGGGGTGCTAAGAATCTCCGGTGGAGGTTCGGTTGCCACCTTAGACGACTCGACCTGGCAACGTACAACGCACGCACCCTGAGGACTGACGAGAAGATCGTGGAGCTGGAAGAAGAGATAGACAAGTTGCGCTGGCATATTATAGGATTATCTGAAGTCCGAAGAGAGGGGGAGGACACGGTAATCCTCGAATCCGGCAACTTGCTCTATCACCGGGAGGGCGACCATCTGTCCCAAGGAGGTGTCGGATTTATCGTCCACAAGTCTCTCGTTAACAACGTTGTAAAAATCGGGAGTGTGTCGACGAGGGTTGCGTACCTTATACTCAGAATCACCAAACGGTATTCGCTGAAGGTCATACAGGTTTACGCACCAACCTCGGCACACCCCGATGAGGAGGTGGAGGAAATGTATGAGGATATCTCTAGAGCCATGCATTCCTCCAAAACCCAATATACGGTGTTAATGGGAGACTTCAATGCAAAACTAGGCACAAGAGAGAACGGTGAGCTGAAAGTAGGGAAATTTGGAATAGGGCAACGGAACACAAGGGGCCAGCAGCTGGCCGACTTCATGGAGAAAGAGGGACTCTTTATGATGAACTCTTTCTTCCAGAAGCGGCCCCACAGGAAGTGGACCTGGTCGAGCCCCGACGGTTCCACAAAAAATGAGATTGACTTCATTATGACGACCAGACGACAACTGTTCAGTGATGTCTCCGTGATCGCGAGGGTGAAAACTGGTAGCGATCACCGAATGGTTAGAGGCACACTGAACCTAAACGTTAAGTTGGAGAGGTCTCGTCTAATGAAGTCAACGCTCCGTCCCCCTCGTGCTCTGTTTCAAAGTCCCGAAACCTTTCAGCTCGAGTTACAAAACCGTTTTCAGTGCCTAGAAGACTGCAATGAAGTGGACGATATGAATGACAAGCTCGTGGAAACTGTCCATGCGGTTGGAGCTAAGTTCTGCAAGACCCGCCGCAGAAGAACACAAAAACTCTCCGATCACACTCTTAATCTCATGGCTGTTAGACGGGAGATGAAGCTACATTCTTCAACAGACTTGACAGCATACAGGCATCTGAACAGACAGATCTCCAAATGCATGCGGCGGGACTTACGCAACTTCAATACAGCTCGTATTGAAGAAGCGATCGAGCGGAACCAAGGCTCCAAAGTCTTTGCCAGAGATCTGTCTGCCAGAAAGAGCCAACTGTCAAAGCTGAAGACAGAATGTGGCAGCATCGTTTCCGGGACACCTGAGATTTTGAGTGAGATTGAGAGGTTCTATGGGCAGCTGTACACATCATCGTTGGAGCCACACGCAAGTATGAGTAACGATCCAAGAGCGAGTCTCATCCGACACTATTCCGAAAATATCCCGGATGTCAGTCTGAGCGAGATTAGGATGGCTCTCCAGCACCTTAAAAACGGTAAGGCCCCAGGCGAGGATGGAATTACAGCGGAGCTTCTGAAAGCGGGTGGAAGACCGGTACTTGAAGTCCTTCAGAAGCTCTTTAATTCCGTCCTCCATGGTGGCATTACACCGGAGGCGTGGAGCAGAAGTGCGGTGGTCTTGTTCTTCAAGAAAGGTGACAACGCTCTCTTGAAGAACTACAGACCGATTTCCCTTCTGAGCCGCGTCTACGTGCTGTTTTCGAGAGTCATTACGAATCGTCTCGCGCGCAGACTTGACGACTTCCAGCCTCCCGAACAAGCCGGTTTCCGAAAGGGCTTTAGTACCATAGACCACATACATACCCTTCGGCAAGTTGTACAGAAGTCCGAAGAGTACAATTTGCCACTATGTCTGGCGTATGTGGACTATGAGAAAGCCTTTGATTCCGTCGAAATTTGGGCGGTGCTGCAGTCCCTTCAGCGGTGCCAAGTTGACTGTCGGTATATCGAAGTGTTGAAGTGCTTGTACAGTAGGGCTACGATGGCTATCCGAGTACAGAACCAGAGTACGAAACCTATCCAATTGCAGAGAGGTGTAAGACAGGGTGACGTCATATCCCCGAAACTCTTCACCGCTGCATTGGAAGACGTTTTCAAGCTTCTGGACTGGAAAGGATACGGTATCAACATCAATGGCGAGTACATCACTCACCTTCGATTTGCCGACGATATAGTCCTTATGGCAGAATCGCTGGAGGACCTAAGCACTATGCTCAATGACCTCAATAGTGTTTCCCAACGGATAGGTCTTAAGATGAACATGGACAAAACTAAGATCATGTTTAATGTCCATGTCACACCTATGCCGATAGTTGTTGGGAACACTAAGCTCGAAGTTGTTGACGAGTATGTTTACCTGGGACAAATAGTCCGACTGGGTAAGTCCAACTTCGACCGAGAGGTCAATCGACGGATTCAACTCGGCTGGGCAGCGTTCGGGAAGCTACGACACATCTTCTCGTCAGACATACCTCAAAACCTTAAAACGAAATTGTACAACCAGTGCGTGTTGCCAGTGATGACTTACGGAACTGAGACGTGGTCCTTCACTGCTGGCCGTATGAGGAAGCTCAAGGTCGCTCAGCGAGCTATGGAGAGGGCTATGCTCGGAGTTTCTCTGCGTGATAAACTTAGGAATGAGGATATCCGCAGTAGAACCAGAGTGACCGACATAGCCCAACGAATTAGTAAGCTGAAGTGGCAGTGGGCCGGCCATATAGCTCGAAGAACCGACAACCGATGGGGAAGAAAGGTTCTCGAGTGGCAGCCTCGTACCGGTAGGCGAAGTGTAGGGCGTCCCCCCACGAGATGGAGTGACGACCTGGTAAGACATGCAGGAAGTCGATGGATGCAGGTGGCTCAGGACCGTGTTTTGTGGCATTCTTTGGGGGAGGCCTATGTTCAGCAGTGGACTTGTGAAGGGCTGTAATGATGATGATGATGATGACAGGAAAAACTAAAGCTTTACTATTTAAAACCACAGCGAAAACACGATATACCTTGAACATCAGACTACATGAGGAATGCATACCACTTGTACAATCTGTGAAATTCTTAGGTGTTTATATAGACTCTTATTTAACATGGAAATATGAATTAAATAATTCAGAGAACAAAGCAACTCTACATGCTATGCTTTGAGAAGCTTAAGGAAAGAACTTGTATATTATGCTCTAATAGAATCTCGCTTAAGATATAGTATTAAGTTTTGGGGAAATAGTTATACCTATAAAAAAGCGTTTATTTTACAGAAAAAAAGCAATTAAAATAATATCTCGCATACACCAGAGGCAATCATGTGGAGAACAATTTATAAATTTGAAAACCCTCACTGTGCACTGTTTGTATATTCTCTGTATAACTTTACTCACTGATCTTGTCAAGAGATACCACACGAGACGAATGAATATACCCAATTTCTTTAAAACAAAACTACAGGTAGTTGCGCATAGCGTTACGGTGCGTACACAATATATAATATAATATGTTATAGAACGTTGTTATATAACATGTTTCAGTAATGTTGAGGCTAATGTTGAGAATGATATAAAACTTGTTATATAACGTGACACCAATGTTATATAACTCGAACGGCAGAACGACAAATGACGATGTCATACGACAATGTCATATAACATTGTTTTATTGCATTGTTATTCTAATGTGTACAGTATTGTTATATGTTGCAATGTTGAAAAAGAATGTTAAATAATGTGGACTTGTTATAAAACAAAAGTTAAGCAACATGAAAATTATTTCCATACAGTGAATGATTATATTGAGTTTGGTAAAGAGTAATATTGCATGCATTATTTAATTAATAATTAATTTGTAGACATTTTTATTAAACACGAATAATGTTAATTAATTTCAATTAAGTTTTCCCACACAATGTATATTGTTTTTGGAATAAATGACTAATGACTAACCTGCGCTTACTTTTATAAATCCCTACTGTCGCTCATTCACTATATGAATTGCGACTTTAACAGTCGCAACACACACAGAGAAAATTTTAGAAGTAAATATTCTACTAAATTCATAACCTATAATTTTAATATATAATAATACACCTTTCGGATAACAGCAAAATAACATTAAAAAAATATGGTTGCCAATCCCCTCGCGAAACGTAGCAACTATGGCAATATACCTTGACGAAAATTAGAAAGAGACAGTCCCCTGTGCCCGGCCGCCCCGCTATTACTGATACGGTGGCGACCAAAGTAACGGCGGGTCAGGCGGTCTTAAGAATTTCTGGTGGATGTTCGGATGCCACCTAAAACGGTTTGACCTGGCAACATATAACGCACGCACCCTGAAGACTTACGAGAAGATCCTTGAGCTGGAAGAAGAGATAGTCAAGCTGCGTTTGGATATTATAGGATTATTTGGGATGTGAAGAGAAGAGGAGGACACGGTTATCCTTGAATCCGGCAACTTGTTCTATCACCAAGAAGGCGACTATCTTTTCCAGGGAGATGTCGGATTTATCGTATACAAGTCTTTCGTTAACAAAGTTATAAAGAGTGGGAGTATGTCGTCGAGGGTCGCGTACCTTATACTCGGAACCTCGGCATATCCCGATGAGGAGGTGGAAGAAATGTATAATAGATTTCCTCCACCCAATATAAAACCCACTATGCGGTGTTAATGAGAGACTTCAACGCAAAACTAGGCACAAGAGAGAACGGTGAGCTGAAGGCAGGGAAATTCGGAAGAGAGCAACGAAACCCAAGGGGCCAGCAACTGGCCGATTTCATGAAGGAAGAGGGACTCTTTCGGGTGAGGGTCAAGCCCCCTAAAGGTTCGACAAAAAATGAAATTGACTTCATTACGACGACGACTCGGCCACTATTCAGTGATGTCCCAGTGATCGCGAGGTGACTGACTGGCAGCGATCACCGAATGTTGAGAGGCAAAATGAAACTAAACTTTAAGTTCGAGAGGTCTCGCCTGATGAAGCCAACGCTCCGTCCTCCTCGTCCTCCAATCCCAAGCCCTGAAAACTTTCATCTCGAGTTACAAAATAGTTTTCAGTGCCTAGAAAACTGTAATGCGGTAGACGATATGAATGACAGACTCGTGGTAACTGTACATGTGGTCAGTGCTGAGTTCCATCGCTGAAGAACCCAAAAGCTCTTCAATCACACTCTTAATCTTATGGCTGTTAAACAAGAAATTAAGCTGCAGTCCAGCAAATACAGGCAACTGAACAGACGGATCTCCAAATACATGCTTAAGGACTTACAACTTCAATACAACTCGTTTTAAAGAAGCAATCGGACGGAACTAGGGTTCTAATGTCTTTGGCAGAGATCTGTCTTCCAGAAGGATCGCTCGCTTCAAGATGTAGCCATAAAATCCGTAAAAAAGTAGTATTATTCAATGTGTAGTGTTCGCGTAAATATAAGAAATCTTTAGGCTTACCCATCTTAAAAATAACAAAAATGCTTTTTCTTAAAAGTCTCGAAGTCCCGGGAGTTCCCGGGACGTTGATTATAGGCTGTCCCATGTCACCACAACAAACCATAGTCCCTAAGTAGTATCGGTCCGGAAAAATCGCCGTTGGTAAACTATTTCACAGGGAAGTCGTACGCGGACGAAAACTACTAGTGAAACGTACAGTGGACAGTTAATCCGAATAATTCCTCAGAGCCTCCCCGTTGTAAATATGAAAGAAAATGCAAAGTAATGCAACATTTTTTCGCAGCGCCAGTGAATCGTGGCGATCGGAAAGGACTCGGTTGTCAACGATTCGAGCCGCTCCGTGCAGGATGCGTTCAAGTGAAAGGAGCTGGCACTGGGGAGCCCTAGCCCAGAGATGGGAACAGTTTTCCTTGTGTGGCCGAACATGTGCCTTGTAAAATTGCTGGCGATGTGCTGGCATGAAATACTGTCTTGTTCTTCTGAGCAGGCCAAGCTTTTGAAAGGCCAATTTGTCCTTCTCTTCCAAGTGACCACGAAACTGCACGTAACTCGATATGTCGATGCCGAGGATTCCGATACTGGCTAAGGCAATAAGGGGAGTGCCTAGAAATGGAGAAGATACGACAATGGGGTTATTTTTAGCGGTGATCGCGCAAACTTGTGACTTCTGAGGTTAAACCGGACTAGATTTAGTCGCCCCCAATCCGCCGAAACTTTGTTCAGCAAAGACTCGAATTTAGACACAAGTTTGTTCCCGTACTCGGTGACGTTTCCCGAGAAATATTGGCACGGCCGGTGTATAGAGCATCACCAGTGCTGTCATCCGCATAGCAATGAATGTTACCGGTTTGCAACGTATCATTGATATCTAGTAGCAACCTTGTGGAACACCAGCATTAATGGGATTGTAATCGGAACATGTACCGTCTACAACGACCTTAATGCTTCGATCTGCAAGACAGCTGGTGATCCAATTGCACATTTCTCGAGAAGCCTATAGAAAGGGAACTTCGAAAGAAGCGCTTTGTGCCAAACCCGATCGAAGGCCTTCGCTACGTCCAAAGTAACGGCCAATGCTTCCTCCTTGGACTCTGCTGCCTCCGTCCATCTATGAGTCAGGTATACCAAAAGATCACCAGCTGATCGACCCCAACGAAAACCATATTGATTTTCCACCACTAATCAGCTGGTGATCCTCAAGGTACCGCATGAGCAGGCAGTTTATAATGGATTTCATTATTTTGGAGAATAAGGAGGTGATGGCGATAGGCCTGTAGTTGAAGGGGTCTGAGCAATCACCTTTTTTAGGGATCGGGTGGATGAAAGCCGTCTTCCATGATTTCGGGACTACGCCTTGGGAGTAGAAGTCCCGGAAAAGACGCGTTAGAACCGGTGCCAACTCTGGAGCACACGTCCTCAGCACCATTGAGGCGATTCCGTCAGGCCCACTCGACTTATGGATGTCCAGGGGGTGTGAGTTAGTAAGTGATTTGCTTTGCAATTTTCGAGAGTCATTACGAAGCGTCTTGCATGCAGACTCGAAAAATTCCAGCCTCCCGAACAAATCGGTTTCTGAAAAGACATTAGCATCATAGATATCAAACATACCCTTCTACAAATTCCAAAAAAGCCGGAAGAGTACAATCTGCCACTTTATCTTGGGTATGTGGATTATGAGAATACCTTTAATTCCGTCGAAAATTTGGGTGGTACAGCAGTCTCTTCAGCGGTACTAAGTTGACTGTCGGTATAACGAATTGTTGAAGTGTTTGTACAGAAGAGCTACGATGACTATTCGAGTCATGTTCGAGTTTTGGGGGATGAAGCTGCTCGCGTCCGTAGGAATTAATTGAAGTTAGTTAGTGTCAGGTGCCTGGTTATGGAGGTTAGCGGGATCCGAAGCACGGTTGCGCCACTGGCCGACCGTAGATAGTTGGGGGCCCAATTAATGAGCCAGCCACTCATGAGAGGCTGCCCCGCCATCTTACGAAAAATCCTAGGATGGCACCACCATGCCGAATGGTGACCAGAGGAAAGGACCTGGTGGCAATTTCCAGGGGGGTTCGGGCGTCCCTGCGATCTCCATGCTAGGTACCATCGATGCTATGACTTTGTTTGCGTCCCTGGTTTATAAGTGTGACGCCTCGTCCAACTGCCATTCTCTCAACCTATTCACTCCCACCATTAATGAAAAAAAGGAAAAAGAAGAGTAAGTTTGTACAGTGGTTGCACTCCCTCTCCATTAAAGTGCACCTCACAAACATCCGAGGCCTGCACTGTAATCTCAATGCAGTCCATTATCACCTTGAGACTGACAAGCTGCACTTACTCTTCTTGACTGAGACGCAGATCAGATGTCCTCTAGATGCGGCGTACCTTGGCTACCCTGGATACACATTGGAGCATAATTTCCATCAGCGCGCCGGAGTCTGTGTTTACGTCCGCAACGACATCTGCTGTAAGCGTCTCCGTCACCTTGAAGACCCCACTTTCTCTACGATCTGGGTATTGATAGACACAGGGATGGATAAATTTATTTCATTACAGCGATCGGTAGATACAAGACTACCGATCGCTGAGCGATCACCAGCGGCAACCAGGAGACAACTAGGCTGTTTGAACACCTCAGTGAAGCCTCTGATGTGGCTCTAAATCGGTACCCTAATGCACAGTTGGTTTTTCTGGGGGACTTTAATGCATGTCATCAGGACTGGCTGTTCCCATACCAGAAGACCGACCACACTGGGAGAGAGGCGTGGAATTTTGCCTTGTCGCTGGGGCTCTCCCAGCTGGTACAACAAGCGACTAGGGTACCTGATGTGGATGGGCATACAGCCAACTGCCTCGAACTTCTGCTGACGACCGATCCAGGCAGGTGCAATGTTCAGATTACCTCACCCTTGGGAGCTTCTGACCACTGTCTGGTGAAATCTGTGTCGATATATTCCCCACCTAGCTACGATATCCAAGGAGTGCGACGAATGTGGCGATACAAGTCAGCAGATTGGGATGAGATGCGGCATTTCTTTGCATCTTATCCTTGGCGGCAGGTCTGCTTCTCCTCTGAAGACCCGTCGAGCTGCGCGGATGCCGTAACCAATGTGATACGTCAAGCAATGGAGTAATTCATCCCCTTTGCTGATGTGCCCATTGGTGGTAAAGCTCGCCCTTGGTTTAACGCCGAGTGCGCTCGTGCTGAAAAGCACAAGCATATGGCGTACTTATCCTGGGTCGATACTCGAGACTGTAAAGCTCCGAATGTTAGCCTTAAGAAGAGAGCCTTTTACCAAGGCATTACGCCAAACCAGTTTCGACCGCATTAAACGCATCGGCACAAAGCTCTCTGTCAAACCATCTGGCAGTAGAGCTTTTTGGTCTCTCGTCAAAGCGGTCGAGACAAACATATTTCGGTCTGCACTGCCTCCGCTGGTAAAACCAGATGGCTCACTGGCGCATGTGCCTAAGGAGAAAGCGGACTTATTTGCTTCTCTTTTTGCTTACAATTCGCTAGTGGACCTGATGGTATACCAGCTATAGTTCTAAAGGTCTGTGCACCTGAGTTGTCTCCTGTGTTGACACGCTTGTTCCGCCTCTCATTCAGGACTGGAATAATGCCTTAATCTTGGAAGCTGGCCAATATGCAGCCTGTGTCTAAAAAAAGCAGCCGTACCGATCCTGCTAACTATCGGCCAATTTCAATTACCTCCATACTCTGCAAGATTATGGAACATATATTGAACGCCCACCTCATGGCATACCTAGAGCAAAATGATTTCCTCAGTGATTGCCAGTACGGGTTTCACGGAAAGCGATCAATTGGGGACCTTCTAGCGTATGCCACTCACATATGGGGCGAAGCCCTCGAGAACAGTGGTGAAGTACTTGCTGTTTCCCTCGATGTTTCGAAGGCAGGTAGTCACTTACCATCAGGTGAGCCGCATGCTCGTTTGCCCCCTCTCCTATAAAAAAAGGCTTTTGACAGGGTTTGGCACGCTAGTCTATTGGGCAAGCTTTCAGCGTACGGCTTATGTCTGGGTGAATAATATGTCTTACCCCTGGCCTAATTGTCTGGGTGAAGGACTTTCTTAGTGAACGGTCTCTATGGATATGCCGACGATAGCACAGTTGTGGAGAGATACCAACCAAGCGCCCGGGGCAGTCGGGATCAAATCCAGTCAGAAAGAGAGGCTATGGTTGAGCGTATGAGTCTCACACTACAGGCAGTCTCCGAATAGGGCGATGCCAATCTCGTGAGATTTAACGTCTCAAAAAACACAAGCGTGTCTTTTTACCGCTAAAAAGAGCCCGCTCACCTTGGCTCCTACTTTCTGGAATGTATCCTTGGACTACACTCTCCGAACCTAAACTATGGGTGGTTTATTGAGTACAGAGCCAAAGCAGCTGCAAGGAAACTTGGTGTCCTTGCAAGGGTGCGGCGGTACTTCACGCCGGGGCAGCTTTGTACCTTATATAAAGCGCAAGTCCGGTCGTGCATGGAGTACTGCTGCCACATATGGGCTGGTGCTGCAAAATGCCACCTGGCAGCATTGAACTCAGCGGAGAGACGTGCTAAGAGGCTCACTGGTGACCTTGATTTGGTTGAAACCAATCTTATCAGCCTCGAGCCTCGAGCCAGAGCTCTCTCTGTATTCTATAGGATGCATTTCGGTGAGTGTGCGCAGGAATTAAACGCCTTAATTCCTCCCTCTCCTTTCCACCATCGGACAACCAGACGGTCGGCATCTTCATCCCTTTGTCGTCGATATTCCACGCATTAGAACCAAATGGTATGCTTCGTCTTTTGTAATGCGTACAACAAAGGAGTGGAATAATTTGCCGTCTGCTATCTTTCCGTCCGAATACAATCTAGGCGTCTTCAAGGCAAGAGTGAATAGGTTTTTGTTAAGATAAGACAGTGCGATTTACCATCTAAGACTGCATTACCACTTACCACCAGGTGGGATTGTGGTCAAGTACTGACTTATAATAAGTATAAAAAAAAGTACAGAATACAAAATATATCTAACTGCAGAGAAGTATATAACAGGGTAACTTTATATGCCCGAAACTCTTCACCGCTTCATTGCAAGACGTTTTCAAGCTACTGGACTGGGAAGAATACGGTATTAACATCATTGATATATATCACTCACCTTCGATTTGCCAACGATATTGTCTAGCACTATTTTCAACGATGTTAATAACGCCTCCCAACGGATAGGTCTTAAGATGAACATGGGTAATTGTTGGGAGCACTAAGCTCGAGGTTGTTGACGACGTTTACCTGGGACAAATAGTCCGACTAGGTATGTCCAACTTCGACCGAGAGGTCAATCGACGGATTCAACTCGGCAGCGTTGGGGAGATTACAACACATCCTCTCGCCAGGTATACCTCAAGACCTGTAAACAAGATTTGTGCAAACTTGTTTTGAATTTTTGTTATTGTTTTGTTCTTTTCAAGTTCTCAGGTCCATAAGTTATCATTGGCAACCAGAGCGTATTGCCAGTATCTAAGACGTGATCCTTCACTGCTGGTCTTTCACAGTGGCGAGGAAGCTGAAGTTTGCTCAGCGAGCTATAGAGAGGATTATTCTCGGGGTTTCTTTCTCTGATAAAATTAGAAATGAGGATATCTGCAGTGGAACCAGTGTAACCGACAAAGCCCAACGATTTTATAACGATTGCATGATTGACATGATCTTAATATTTATTGACGAAACAAATTTATATTAGGTATTGAATTTTTTAATTTCAATAAAATAATAATATTATTGCAAATTATATTATTGAGTTTATACACCGAGTTTCAGCCTAAGTAAGACAAGTGATGTGGTTCTGTTCGTGAAGTAGTTCTTCTAGTGTAAGCAAGGAAGATCGAGTAGCTGAGAGGCTGCCCTGTATTACATTTAGATACTGATGTCCTTCACGTTACACCCATATGTGATTGTGACTGGTACATATTACGGTTGGTCACACTGTATTTGCTCTATACTGAATGTGTAATGCTATATGCTGTCTTATTCCTGATAATAATTAATTGCGTAAGCAAGAAAGCAAGTTTAACATTCGCACTCACACTTTTATTATTTTTAACAATTAACCTTCAAAGTAATTTCTAATACGGGTAACGCTCTTTTGTTTAATTAGTTTCGAGAATAATTTTTAAAATCAGAAATGGAATAGTTTCTTACAATAAAATATAATGGCTTTTACGTGGTAGAGCCATGCTGCAGCTATATTAATAGTATAGTTGTAGCACGAATGGGTCGGCTCGACCGGGGAAGGACCACGCTCTCACAGAATACCAGCGTAAAATAGCAGCTTAATGCTGCTGTGTTTCGTATGGTAAGTGTAGAGAACCGGTGACCCATTTTACTGGAAAAGAGGCATTCTATCTTAGTCCTCAAGGCTGACAACGCATCTGCATTTTAATTCACAAACGAGGATAGATGCAGATGTCTATGGGCCACAGCAACCACTTACCATCAGGTGGACTGTGTGCTCGTTTGTCACCCTAATTCTATAAAAAAAAAACAGTGTCATCTAGACCAACAAACTTCCTTTTATTTTTGATTTGTTCGAGTGACGGAAGAAGCTATTTCGCGACTTATATTGGGCTATTATGGTTCAATAAAGTAAGCATTGTATCCCTTCTACCAAAGCAAACATGACAGTACATTGATTCGAATAAAATAATTTTGTGCTATCTAGTTTTGTTTGAATTCACACATATAATGTTTAAAATTCTTCATAAATTATATTTTCAAAATCCTTAACTTAAGTATCTTGTACAAAAACAGTTTTTTGTTTGTGTAAATTATAGGATTTACGGAAAAAAATTAAAATCATATACCGCTCATTGTAAGCCTGAAAGTAAATATTATTTCAGAAAGAAAAATATTTGAGTTCGTCATCGATTGCGATTGGAGATATCGGTGGGATTCAGCTCCGTCGTGTAGAATACGTCTTATATTTCCTTGATCTAGTTATAATTTAAATGAAATAAAATAACAAGCAAAATTTTCAAAAAAATTGTTATACTTTTTTAAAAATTTCACCTTCACCTTAAACTTCATAATACGCGTGAAATTCGAGCACGATTCCAGCCGACATGAATAAAGTTTGGAGTTGCGAATTTACATGCTAATTTACTACGTGTTGGGCGGTAAAGAAAAACATCGGGAAAAACCTTGAATATCCAAGAAATATTAAAAAAAATATACTCACGCCTATATGCATTTGGACAGCGCGGACTTTCTCCTACTCTAAAACTTATATCTTTGCTTTGTTTTTATTTATATCAGAAAATCTCGGCTAATAATGTTACAATTCATTTATTTTTAAATTTGATAATCGGATATCTTATATAAAATAAAAGGAAAGTAGTTAGCAGGGTCCCATATCTTGGTAGGGGTAAAAGTCAGTGGAATTACCAACATTGTCTTACCTATTTCTTCCCTCAAACGGCAGTGCACGCAATGTTGTATTCCGGGTTAAAGGATAAGACATATGTATTACTCTCAAAAATAAGAAGGAAACTGAGACTAGCAATGGGGTATTTAATTCATGACGGCTTATTTATAAAATTTATTTGGAGACGTTATTACAGCCTAGGGCAGCTTAGGACCTACAAAAATAGTAGAGGCTTGATGTAGTAAATCAAATGAAAGTGGCAACTTTATTTTTTTTATAGGATAGGTAACAAAGGAGCACACAGTCCACCTGATGGTAAGTGATTGCTGTGGCCCATAGACATCTACATCTATCATCGATTACAAATCAAAATGCAGATGCATTGTCACCCATGAGGACTAAGATGGAATGCCTCTTTTCCAGTAAAAAGGGTCTCCGGTTCCTCCGGCTCTTCTTAAAAACTTAAATGACTTTGCAAAGCTATTTTCATAACAACATATAGGTAAGATTGTAGAGAATTTCCGTAGACTCTTTCACTGTTAGCGAGGTATTGCATCTTAGTCCTCAGGGGTGACAACAGGTCGGCATTTTGATTCTGAATCGAGAATAGATAAAGATGTCTATCGACCATAACATCCTATTATCATAAGTTGGATCGTGTTGTTTACTTGTTACTCTAATTCTATAAAATAAATAACACATAATTTATAAGTTCTTGCGTAGTCATACTCTACATCTCACAAATGAAATTCCTAACGACATAGTTTAAAAAGTTAGTGTTGAGTAATGACGTTTTTTATGCACATTCAGTAATAAAAATTATATTAAATCAGAACAACATACAACATTAACATATTTTATTTGACTTTGAATGTATACTTTTAATGTAAATAATTTTAACAAAGTTTTATACTTTAATAAAGTAATTTACCACCAAGCAACATGAATTGATGTGTGTACAAGTATTATTTTACCTTAATTATTAAAAACAATTAAACTGAAACTTCAAACTATTGTTCTTTAATGAAATTACAGCAAGCATGGACAAATATCAAATATATTTCATTTCCAAAATTACTTCTGTTGGCAGGAAGCTAAACTATTTAGTTTTTGAACGTATTTATATTTTAACATCAGAGGTGCGCTTATAAATTACCTTCATCTCACGCACGATGTGTAACTAATAAATTACTAAGGACAGATTTTTTAATCATCAGTGAAGATCAAAGTTATTCATAGGATATTCATAGGATTTATATATATATATATATATAAAGATATATAAAAATTACGTGTTACGTTGTTTGTCCGCGATGAACTCCTAAACTACTGAACTGATTTCAATGAAATATTTTTTACATGAAGGGTCGTCGAGAAGGGCAGAACAACGTCTGCCTGGCCAGCTAGTATATATATATGAAAGTAATTTCTACAAAGTTAAATTTTATTATTGTAATGCAACCGTGGTTTTACGTAACATGATACATATGTGAATAAAACACATATCGTTATTTTGCAAAATAAATGGTGGATGCGACTGCGGATTTTCAGTTAATGTTTGTATGTAGATCTATGTGGTTGATGTAGTAGTTATAATTCGCTCGCCATGAGCTCTTGAGCGCCACCTTCAAATAAACAGTACGGTTCCAGCCGGCACACTAGCTGCGCGCTTCCGATCGTTTTATGGTGCAGACGAATTTTATATATCATCTTCGAAAGTGATAAACAACTCATAATTCAATCTTGTAAACAATTGGATAAGATTCTATTTACAAAATCCGTTAAAATGGCATAGATTATAATATTCATTTGAAATTGGTGAGTCACTTCTTTCTCTACTTTTCTGCCACTAAAATTAATTCCATTAAAATTGTTTAAATGGTAAATTTATAAATCCGAGTTTTAAGATGTAATCGAGGTAAATAATAACAACAAATATTTTATTTTTCACAAGATACTGTCCATTTATTTCACGATAGAGGTTAGTTTTTCCGTTGATTTTGAGATTATTTTGAATACCTTCGCAAATTTAAATTACAATTAATATTAGCGTACAATTGTTCTTGCATTTCATTTTGTTTATTTTAACATGCTTTTATATTAGATTGACGTGTTTATATATATTTATATGAATATAATATTATCAAAATTCATTCATTATAGCCTATTAAAAATCCACTGCCGAACATGGGCCTTCCCCATACTCGTATATTGTAATATTTGCCATAGTTACCGCGCTGGGTAAGCCAATTGACAACAGCAGTGTTTTCTACCGACTTCAAAAAGGATGAGGTACTCAATTTCAATGTATGTTTTTATTTATCTCATAACTTTTTCTGGGTGAACCGATTTCGATGATTCTTTTTTTATTTGAAAGCTGGTGCTTCTCATGTGGTCCCATATAAATTTGATCAAGGTCTGACCAATAGTTTGTGAGTTATTCTTAATAATTATATTATAAGGAAGTTGCTGCTGCTGCCCATCCTTTTTTATTTCTCTCTGTTACCTTTTACGACAGCCACGGGATTATATTGGGTAGTGGATTCTTATACCCCATTATTAAACGGCAATAAGTAATGTAAAGATACAAGGAAATATAATGGAATTCTATAATTAAGATTTTAATACAATTAATTCATGACTATGAACTAGTATTTACTAGAATCGTTTCCAGTTCATGATGAATGCGTATCGCTTAAGTTTTTTTTAGACTCTATTATTAGTGGATCTTCAAATATTAAACAGAAGATGCTGCGGTTGCCAACCCGCCCGCAAGAGGGGCAGCTATGAAAATATCCTTCCTACGAGGCAATCTATGGAGGTATATCAAAAGTCCACTGCTGGACATACAGCATGGACTTGATAGGCTATGGTGATGATATTGTAATGAAGACATAAAATTACCTGAAACTAATTTTACGGATTCTATCGCGTTTAATTTAAACTTTTTAATTCCTGATGTTTCGGGTATTTTGAGTTTCGTTTAATGTGTAGTGTTCGCGTAAAAATAAGAAATCATCGTCTAGATTTATACATACATTTATTTTAGGAACAAGACTCGTTTATTTAATAATTATGAGAAAAGTCTTAACTGCGAGCGTTATATAGATCTAAATACATACATAAACATAAACACTTACGCCTGTCACCCAGAGGGGTAGGCAGAGATTATGAACTTCCATTTGGCACAATCCTTACACACCTCTCTCGCTTCCTCCGCATCCATATACCTACGCATACACGCTCGTCGGTTAAAGGTACTCTTGATTTGGCCCATTTTTAATATATCGCCAACTTGGTCGATAAACTTTCGCCTAGGGCGACCCTTCCCGACTATGCCGTTCACCTCTGCAACATAAATTTGCTTTGTCACTCTTTCCTCATTCATTCTTTCTACACGGCCAAACCACCGAAGCATTCATTTCTTAATCCTGGTCACAACATCATCTTGCAAACCACACTCTTCTCTTATTAAACAATTTCTCAATCTGTCATTCAGATTCATCCCTAACATACTCCTTAATGACCGCATTTCTACAGCATTTGTTCTACTCTCGTGCTTCTTCTGCCACACCCAACTTTCACTACCATACATTAAAGTAGGTACTAACACAGCATTGTGAATTGCCATACGTGCCTTTTCACTCTATTTCCTGCATTCACTCGTCGTTCTATATCCTTATCATATCTACCATCCCTGCTATGTAGAAATTTAAATAATTTTTACATAATAAAAATTATATAAATCTTTACATATAAATATTTGTTAGTCTCGCTAAACCTTAAAAAAGCGTCTTAAAAGCGTTTCTATACATGGTATAGCCATGCTGCAGCTATATTAGTAGTATAGTTGTAGCACGAATGGGTCGGCTCGACCGTGGTAGGACCACGCTCTCACAGAATACCAGCGTAAAATAGCAGCTTAACACTGCTGTGTTTCGTATGGTGAGTGTAGATAACTGGAGACCCTTTTTACTGGAAAAGTGGCATTCCATCTTAGTCCTCACGGGTGACAACGCATCTGCATTTTGATTCGCAAACGAGGATAGATGTAGATGTCTATGGGCCACAGCAACCACCTACCATCAGGTGGACTGTGTGCTCGTTTGTCACCCTATCCTATAAAAAAGGTGAGCCTTTTGATTTTGATGAAATTTTTGTGTGTGTTTGAATAGGTCCCTAGATGATCAAGATTTTTTGAATGGACCCGGTAGGTGGCACTGTCATTGATATCCAGAAATCACCAGTGTTAAGCCGGGGCAGATCGCTAGTAGGATAATATAAAAATAATTTACTTCTGCTGAGAATTGATCCCATCAACTTTTTTGGAAAAATTGCAACAAGTGGGTATTATTGATCGATAGACAATTTTGCTATATTTTTTACGTCCGTGGTTACTACTAACTACTAATAAAAATTTGCGACCTCACTCATAATCGTCGATTGCCACTTACTTAAATTAAATATTAATTATATTTAAACCTCTTTCTATTGCTATTTACCGCTAAGAGAAAAACCAAAAATAATTTAAAATGGCATTTATATTTTTAAGTGTTCTTTTAAAAGATGCAAATTGATCAAGCAATTTTGTATCGTAGAAAAATACATAAATCTTGGTTCAACTTGAAACTTGACTCAATTTAATTCATAAAAAGTTTTTTTACTAGACCTAACTTTTTAGTAACAAATCCTTATTGGTGCAAAGATACCAGGATATTTTTCTTTATTTAAAAATAAAGAAGTTTGATTCTTGCTTAAAGTATTATTATAAAGTTTTGTATGTAGCGTTGTTTTATGCAAAACAATGACAAAAATCCTTTCACTAAGTCTTAAAAAAACATTTTTGATAGTTTTTAACCACAACTATCAGGAAACCGCCTTTTTGTAATAAAAAGGTTGTATAATGGTTTCTTATATTTACGCGAAGACTACGCATTAAATGAAACTAATTTTTACGCATTAGTTTCAAATTAGTTTCAATTAAAACGGTTATAGTTTAGGCGTAAACATTATTACGGTTGAATTTCATGGGTTTTGATTTTTTGCGCGGAACCCTAAATGTTTTTCTAAAATAAAATTAGCCTTAATTACTCTTCAGCCATCTGCTAGTTAAAGTCCCGTCAAAATCGAACTAGGCATTTCGGAGATTAGCTGGAACAAACAGATAGATAGATAGACCGAAAGACTGACAAACATTTTTGTCTGTCTGTCGGTTATATAGTTGTTTCTTCGTTATAAGTACCGTATATACTTACACATGCATTTAGTAAAAAGATGGTACCTATTTGACATTACAAACAGACACTTCAATTTTATTTATTTATTTATAATAAATTCCATTCGGAATGAAATCTATCATCCTCATCTTAAACCGCCTTTTTGTTGGAAGCAGCAAGGTACAAATTTAGCACACACGTTAAATATTTTTTCAGCTTTTTATGTCGTTTTATTTGTATGCAATTAAACGATTCAGTTTCTGTATCACATAACCAAATAACTTATTGAACCTAATTCATCAAATAAATTATAATATAAGAAATATCAAAAACCTCATTAAGTCCGTTGTAGCTGTAATTTTATACACTTATTGCTAAACGTTATGGCAATAAACGCTTATTAGTTAGAGAAATGTCGTTCAATTTCTTTTTATTAAATACCATCACAGAAATAGATTTCTGCTCGTAATTTTATTTATAAGCCTTATATAAATATTTTTATTTACGAAGCAATAACCGTGCAGTGGCGGTGTAAGAATATCCACTACCCTCATGTCATCCCGAGGGTATCGAAAGAGGCGACAGAGGGAAAATGAAACAGGAGATGGGCAGCAGCATCTTGCTGATAACAAACTCAAAATAATAAAAAAAAACTGGGGGTGCCAACTCCCAGTTTTTGGAAAAATCCCCCACTAGGCAATCTATGAAGGAAGCCTATGTTCAGCAGTGGAATTTTATAGGCTGTAATAGATGGATGGATGGAAGAAACAATAGTGGTATTAAATATAGTTAAAATTATTCAAATATGTACAATACTATTTTTATTATCAGGAAAATAATAAAATATGTAACAGAAATATTATGTGTTCATTTTTAAATTTATCCAGACTACACTGTTACCTGAATGTATTTATGTTGCGTGGTAGAGCCATGCTGCAGCTATATTAGTAGTATAGTTGTAGCACGAATGGGTCGGTTCGACCGGGGAAGGATCACGCTCTCACAGAATACCAGCGTAAAATAGCAGCACAGCGCTGCTGTGTTTCGTATGGTGAGTGTAGAGAACCGGAGGCCCATTTTACTGGAAACGACGTATTCCAATCTTAGTCCTCAAGGGTGACAACCCATCTTCATTTTGATTCGATAACAAAGATAGGTGTATATTATATCTATGGGCACAGCATCCACTTACCATCCGGTGTACTGTGTGCTCGTTTGTCACCCTTATCCTATAAAAAAATATGTATGTATAAATGTAAGGGAATTTTGTAATTCAGTTATCACGTCTGAATAATCTGAAATTTCTCGATGACAATACGATAATTTCTAAGAAGAACCATCATGGGAACATTGTAGCTCATTATCAATGCGTTTTGTTTTAAGGTTTCTAAAACTAAAATATTATTATTTCCTCGTATACAAATATATTGTGACGAATTTAATATATTCATCTCATCATAATACTTACATACAATGTAATATTGTCCCAAAATGAAAGTGAAAAATAAAGAAGATGAAAAAGAAAGAGGTTATTACATTTCCTCCCGCAGTCTTTTACCTGGAGCAAATTTGCCCATTGCTTTGTAAATGAGTGAAGCGCTGGCAATCGTATTTGACAATTGTTTTCCAAAGGACTGTGTTAAAATTTTATTCCTTTGATATCATTGAATTCACTTATTATTTAAATTTCAAGGGCAAATGATAAGGCTTATTTCGGATAAAACTATTTTTACGGATTTTATTCCGTTTAATTTACTTATTTTTAATTTCCGACTGTATGCAAAGCTCTCGGAATGTCGGGAATTAAAAATAAGTAAATTAAACACGATAAAATCCGTAAAAAATGTTTAATTCAATGTGTAGTGTTCGCGTATATTAAGAAATCATTAAGGCATATCTCGTTATCTACCTTAGAATTAAATAGCGTCATCTAATTGTGACACATCGAATTTTGAAATTTGCCAACTTAGAATTTAAAAAGGTGGCTGCAAATATAAATGTTTTCGTAAATGTACACGTCGGTGCTAAGACATAGTTCTTTTAAAAATAAAAGCCCCAAATTAATAAGCTATTATGTGTAAATTATCTTATCTTTTGAGTCCTTAAGAAGTTGATATATACTTTTTTTAATTTAATTTTTAGCCTTTTTAAGTATGAACTAAGATATCATATTTTTAAGGTAAATGGAATAATCGTTCGTCTGCCGTCGGATGGCTCTAAAGGCACTAGTACTCGTTGGCGACGCGACGTGGTGACCAGTCGCCGCGGGAATAATATAACGTCTAAATAAATAGTTACATTAAAAAAATATCAGCTCTTTTTTCACTCTTATGGTTGGTATTTATTCTATGGAATCGATTTGAATAGACTTTATAAAAAAATTTGGTACACAATTGGTCACAATACAAAAAAACATTCAGTCATATGAGGAACCTTCTCTTTTTTGAAATCGACTGAAAATTCCAAAGCGGTGTTGAACTTGTTGCTATATCTGAAAAGCATTAATTATCTACCAAACCAAACCAAATAAAGTCCTCAATAAAATAAATGGCAAGCACTGACTACTTTAAATGTTAATCATTTATCATAGGCATCAATAATATCAGCTAAATTACTAGGTGGAATGAGTTGTTACGTTGCTATTTGAAATATAAACAATTTAATAATATTATATACTATGAACCTGACATACCCAAATATGTACAGTCACCACGTGTTAAAGCCATGTCTCCTTAATTACATAAAAACTATAAAAATAACAGCACAGTGTTGCTGTATCGTATAGTCAGTGAAGAATAAGATAAAATGAGACTTTTTGATTCGGCAGTGAGATATTGTATTTCTACGAATAATTCTAACGCACGTACATTTTCATGCTTCATTGAGAGAATTTTGTAACACTTTAGAAATAGAAAGGAAAACGAAGCTCAGGAGATAAAAGCGTTCACATTAAATTTCGTGGTACGTGAACAAACAGTGTTCGATCTCCATCAGCAACAATAAAATGTGTAATTTGAATTTTGAGTGCCAATTGACCACGTAATCCACGGTAAAGAAAATCGACGTGAGGTTGCATATCTAAGAAATATATGGATATCTAAAAATATATATACTGCGTCAACGCCTAATCAATTTTTGTTATGTAAAATAACTTTACCTATAAAATAAAGTAGATGACACTACTGCAAAGTAGTTTTACTCAATAGAAAATATTATTTTGATTTATTACACTAAATTTAGACTTGCATATCTAAAAATAAGGCTTGTAACATTTATTAGCTATAAAATTAAATTTTTATGTTATATTTTATGCCACACTTGTGGTTGAAAATTATTATATTAAATAAATCATTTGCCGTGAAATTGATACTATGTATATTTTATAATTCTTTCATTTGAAGGTTTCTCTTCTACAGCGTATGAACTGCACATAATTATGTTTTATTTTGCAACTACTACATTCACGGACGTGGGTCGCGCGTTGTACAGGCTTTTTTGAAGTTCGTTAGTTTCTAAGTTTTTCTCAAGGAGCTGTTGATAGTGGCAGAAAGTTGTTAAAATAAATCTCCACTTTTGCTTTTTAACGCCATCAATTTTCAGGTGAAGTTTTTGTATTTACAAGAACTTTTGAAATAAAAAAAAAACATTTTGAAATTTTATCATGACGCATTAACGTACTTTAGTGGACAGACTTTCCTCTTTATTATTATTTACTCTAAAATAAAAGAAAATCAGTTACAAATGAAAATCAATAGTTGAAATATTTCTGTATTGATTGTATTGATTCCGATTGATCTGTATGATTAAACCACCATAAAAATACGAGTACATGTAAATATAATGATCAATGAAATATGTATTAATAATTCATAAACTGATTTATGCGTGTAAAATTGTATCGTTAAAAAAATCTTATTGAAATTATTGGGTCCGAAAACTATAACATTCAGTTACATTGTGGATCCACTTTTTTCAAGTTTATACAAGTGCTCCAAATAACCAAAAAGTAAATAGATGAAATTCTTTGAAAAAAGTTTCATAGCTTGCTTTACAAAGCAAAGGTAAAAACGTTCTTCTTTAAATAAGTAAATATATTAAATATTTTTTTTAAGAAAAAATTTTCTTTATTTCATACTTGTTGTTTCCGCAACTTCATAATTGTGGAATTACGACCTATATATTTTTGATATAAGACTGGTTTTTTTACGTGGTAGAGCCATGCTGCTATGCTGCAGCTATATTAAGGGGCTACTCCATGCGAACGACCTTGAGCATTTGGTGTGCCGCGCCGTCTCGCTACAATATATCGCGTAAGAAATATGTAAGACGACTCTACGAACGTAGTATTTTTTCAACATCAATAAACTATTTTATGGAAATACACACAGCGTACAACGATAAATTAATTTTAATTTTTTTATTCGGTATATTAGTTGCATTATATTAGAATTATGTATTCTCATATATTATCTAATTATGAAATTTTATAATTAATTATATATTAAAAATGAAGCATTGAAAATTGTGAGTTTAAAAGATACCTACTAACTATAGGTAAATAGATAGATAGCTCGCCTTTTGTACAAATATTTGGTGCGATAAAGAATAAATAAATAAATAGGATGTTTCGCAGAATGAGAGTAGTATATAATGAGAGTCGTGGAGGCAGTTTACAAACATAAATTGCACAAGGACAAACATCCAGACCCGTAACAATTATTTTTAGGCCTTACAAATACTTGTTCCGTGCGGGATTTGAACCCGCGGCCCCCAGCGCAACAACTTATTGCTAAGCCCCTGCGCCACGGAGCCGTCGTCGGGTTATAGGTTAAGTGACCATACGTCCCGTTTTGAACGGGACTGTCCCTTTTCTCGGTCACCTGTCCCATTGTCCCCAAATAAATCTCCGGGACACAAAATTGTCCCGTAACTCGTTGTATGGAAGTATTCAAAGCCAACAATCTTCAACATAATTTTTTTAATCGAATATATTTTATGTCTACCTGGTACAAATGCTCCAGTAGAAAGAGTATTTTTCTATTTTGAATAAATTGTGGACGTCTGAAAAAAACACTTACGGTTCCAGTTCTAAAGGTGATGTTGTTAACAAAGGTAACAATAAAAAAAACTTGCCCAGAATTTTATTCTTATTTAAAATCATCACCAACTTTATTAAATTTAATCCACTGACAAATGTAATTAATAGTTAAAAAAAATATGTTGCATTTAATAATTACCGTCTATACCGAATATAATTTTATAGTGAACACTAATTGTTTAAAGTTATAGTTTTTAGAGTATAAATAAACCCATGTCCCGTTTTGAGTTGAAAAAAAATAAATGGTCAGTTTAGTTAGAGTCGAGTAATAACCCGCAATGCCGCAGATAGGCCAACTTAGACGCACAGGCCGAATTAGTCGCCTATAGGCCAATTTACCCGACCGGCCCTAATTAGACGACCATAGACCAAATTAAAGCCCAATTCAAACCAAACCTTACATGCTAATGGTGCTTAATTTTTATATTTGCATTTACTTCAAAGAAAATACACGCAAAAAGCTTCATCGCGCAGTAAAAAAACACATCAAATATATGTATAACTAATACGAAAAATTATACCCAAAACAAACAAATAATACTACCTATAAATAACCTGATAAGTAATAATATTATAATATTATCGACTGATAAGATGACGTGAGCGTGTGCGCTGGCCTACGCTCTGACTAACGACACGGGTTTCACGTTCAAGAGCTCAGCGCTCATTGACTCCAGCAAGCCCGTGGGCAGTGACTACGCCCAGATTTTAACATAATTTCTTAATAAAATCAATTTTGGTCTTTTGAAAAAAAAATATAATAGAAATGTTCATTAATAAATTGCCTATCCATTGGTGTAAATCGCAAAATAAAATAATACTTACTTTACGAGGAGATGCATGTTATCAATAATCATTTCACATTTATGTGGTTTCGTTGTAAGGAGATTATATTAATATTTATTCTTTTAAAAAAAATTGGATATAGCTCTTATGGAATCAAGATTATGTAGAAATATAATGTGTTTTTTGTTTGTTGATATATTTTTTAAATAAAAAGTAGATAGCTCCTAAAAACCGCACAAATAACGACAAGCGCGACATTTTGCTCTTGTTGCTGCAGCTGTTGCTGAAGTTTTGAGACTGTACATTGGGAGAGACTAAAACTTTTTATACAAAAATATAGCGTGTCTCTCATTCTGATTTGTTATCTGTAATATTGCCAAGTTTCATCGAAATTCGTTCAGTAGTTTTACATGTTTGAGCCACAAAGATACAAACATCCAACAATCTTTGACATTTATAATATAAGTAGTATTGAAATTACAACCGACTTACAGACTACCTCATGGTAAGTGGCTCTTTTATGGAATAAGGGTGAAAAATGAGATGCACACCTACATTTATTCTCGATCAAGAATCAAAATGCAGATGCGTTGTCACCCCTGAGGACTAAGATATAATGCCTCGTTTCCAGTAATAAGGGTCTCCGATTCTCTAAGCTCATTATACGAAACACAGAAGCATGAAGCTGCTATTTTACGCTATGTTCTGTGAGTGCGTGGTCCTACCCCGGTCGAGCCGACCCATTCGCGCTAAAACTAATATATCTGCAGAGTGGCTCTACCACGTATAAAACCTATATTACCTAACAAAGGTGTAAACTATTTTAACAATGGACTATTAAGAGTTGAGGAAGAAGAAAAAGAAAAAGAACCTAACATAAATTACAATATACTCATTAAATATTATAATCAGTCAGTGCCTTTATAAAATGGAACTGCGTAAATGGATTGTAAATTTTAATGAAGGTTAACTTCCGTCCGAATAAAGATCTGAGTCATCCTTAAGTCGCGCCTAAGGAAGTATAATAGTACTGAAAACATAACGATTTTATTCCTTCGTCAATGTGTCATTCAGTTTCTCTTACACTTTTGCGTGAGCTCAAATAGCCTGTCTTATCTTTAGTGTCCATTATTATACTCGTTGTTCGCACTCATTTAATACCATGGAATAAATAATTTTCAAGACCTTTGAATTAATTAAGCAACTTAGAAACAAAACTATATTACGTGATGAATTTTCAGTCACTTATCGTGGATATCGTTAAATTATTATATTCATATCAAAATCCTACAAGCAAAAGTACTTTACAAAAATGAGAATCTTCATGCTACGAAACTACAAACAAAAAAAATTGTCACTAATATTAAAGTAAAATATTATAAGGCGGTTCTGTTGTTTTAAGTAACAACGAGTTTGGGAACGAAAGGTTTACAAGGGGATGGCTTGTAGAAGTACGCCTTATAGTAAACGTACTGTTGGGCGCACTAGATGGAATAATGACATGATAAAACATAAAATAAGTCAATGGATACAAGTGGCTCAGGCCTTGTAATGGCTAAAAAAAGACCACAAAGTCCTCGAAATAATGTAAATTTTTCGTTTTGGTTCACCGCCGAGCAAGTGGTAAGTTATTAAGTAGAACGGAACGAAAAGGGTAATTTTGCATATTTTCTACATAAAATGTTATGAAATTCTAGTGCTTTTATAAAGTTTTATTGTAAAGTTTGAATTAAGTAGCTTTAAGATAAGTAGACGTCTAAGGCACTTGTTCCACCGCCAACGAGGAAGCGATTGGCTGTCGACTATTTTCTCGCTCAAGAAACGAACAATAGGTATATATCACGTGTTAAAAGAGATATATTAATGGTCGATCGCTGGCTGTTTACATTGCCGGTGAGAATTCTCTTTCCACTAGTTCGTCGCAGCGACAAGAGCCATCAAAGATAAAACTTACTCAGCGATGCTCGCTTGGCGGTCAAATCTTACGCCGAGAGACCAACCAGTGTATATTTTACTCTACAATGCGGTCCAAGTGCACTCGCTCTCTTCCTTGTTTCTTCTTTGTCGACCAGCGTCAAAGCTATAGGAACTGCACACTCTCTTCTCACTGCTCGCCAATTTTCATCTAGTTTCTAGCTCTATTCACTTCTCGTTCATCGTCGAACCTGTGGAACAAGTCCAAGTAGTATTTTTTTTAAATTTTAAGATAACTATTAGAATTTCGACTTGAAGTAAATAACCCTTTACCAGGTGATAGAGCCTAGATGTCCATCTAGGTAAGTCTCTCCCGCTTATCTATTTTTTTATAGGATAGGGTGATAAACGAGCACACAGATGACGATCACCTGATGGTAAGTGGTTGCTGTGGCCCAAAGACATCTACATCTATCCTTGATTGCGAATCAAAATGCAGATGCCTTGTCATCCGTGAGGACTAAGATGGAATGCCTCGTTTCCAGTAAAAAGGGTCTCCGATTCTCTACACTCACCATGCGAAAGGTAGCAGCGTTGACCTGCTATTTTACGCTGGTATTCTATGAGAGCGTGGTCCCACACCTGTCGATTCGTGCTACAACTATCCCAGATATATAGCAGCATGGCTCTACCACGTAACTACCGCCAAATAGAGACGCTATCACTGCTGTGTTCTTAGTCCCCAAAGGTGAAAACGCTTCTGTAGTATTCATTATTTGAAGTCAGTTACAAGTTGAGTTAAAAGGAAACTCCAACGTGGCTAAGGATTCACGAACCATTATTTTGTGGAACGAAGTTTCTTATCGGACGGTACGAATTTGGCGGCCACAAGGAAGCGAGTTAGATAATAATATCCATCTCACTTGCACTTTTTATTATCTTGCCATGATAGAAATATTATTTTATTTTAAATGAAGTTTCATTTTAATTGGTGCTAGTAATTCATTTATTTGTATCTGTTAGTCAAAAATATAGTACGTTTATCAATAATAATATACTACGAAAGGAACTTCGTTCGAACCGAGTGTTCCACGACACTAACGCGTTTTTTTTCTATTTAGGCTACATTAAACAGGTTTACAGTTCGGCAATTTTTTTGTTGGTATGTTGCGCGATATCTTTGTCAATGGTTAACCGATTCTGATGGTTTTCATTGGCAGATGGGTTACATTTTCTATATAATAATATTCTCATATCATTTTAAAGAAAAAATCCACCACTAAGGGTGGCAAAAAGGGGGTTGAAGTTTTCAATGTAACTATTTAAATGATTTTGAGATTGTAATTAACATTGTAATTTGTTCATTGTGTTGTAATTATGATCATTAGTCCAATTAGATGGGTAAAAAATTAACTTTTAATAAAAAGCTTATAAAAGTGTATAGAAGAATTAAAACTTCACAAAGTGAAATTATTCTTTTTATTATTCTTTTTAATTCTCTGAAGGTGGCTTTTACTTTTGTAAATGTTTACTTTAAAAGGTTAATGAAAGCAGCAGGTGTAACGGTAAAAATATTTCTACTGGGAGGAGAAAAACTAATCAGCGTTAAACTTAAACAATTTACTTTAGTCGCTGTATACCCGTCTGAGGGATTTATTTTCATTAGGTTTCTTTACAGCTGCATGCTTTACAATACCTTCAGATTTAATACCTGTCCTTTCTTGGCTTCGTCTAGGTTATAGGCAGCATGGATATATAAGTCGGACTCCTGGGCTAAAAACGTCTCCCACACTTTTACCGAAAAAGCCGTGGTAGCTCAGGGGTTTAGCTCTCGCTGTAAATTTCACAGTATTGTCCGAGAGCTCATGACTTATTTTTGATAAAGCGTTTGATGCATCATGAAACTTTGTTGAAAACTACCAGTTCACTCAATAAGCAGGTATATGACTGTTTGCCTGGCCTACCCAGGTACACTTGGTACTGCGCATACAGGTTAGGGGCAAAAAAAATTGCCTAAAAAGGTGTTTAATTCAATAATTATAATGACTATCCGTCAAATAAGTTGATAAAGAATTAAGAAAAAAAAATGGCAGACACTTCTGAAGGCATTGACGTAAGGGCAGACTACGCCAAAGTTGTATTTTGAAAAATTCCAAAAAAAGTGTTTGATTTAATCTGCCATTTTTACAGCGTGTTTATTTTTTGACCAATTTTGACGAGACTTTTGCTGGCAGATAGCTGATGTTATAAGGAGTTTCTTAGGCTACTTTTATTTTAGAAAAATTATTAGGGCTCCGCGCAAAAAAAAAGACCCAATATTACATGCGGGCGAAGTCGCGGGGAACAGCTAGTATTTAAATAAATCTTGCGTGGACAGGAGACAAATGTACTACGGACGGTCGCCGATATCTTCTTATTCATTCTTCGCGCTCCCAATCCGGATCACGTGATCAAAAGTAAAGTTTCATGATGCATGAAACACTTCATGAAAAATGCGTCACGAGCTCTCGGAGAGTACGTGAACAACGCGAGTCTGATTTCCGCCAGCACGGTTAGTTGCAATTTTGAGTGCTGATTTTCCATGTTTGGCGATGTAGGAAAACATCGTGAGGAAACCTGCGTGTCCGAGAAGTAAGAAAAAAAATTTTTTGTAGACATGTGAAACTTGCCAACACGCATTGCAGCAGTGCAGCGCAGCTTTACCTTAATTTTATACATTTACCACATTGCTATTTTATACTAAAATTAAGACGATGGAAAATTTCATACCAATTTTGAGTGCGGTGACGTAACGTCTTTAGGCTAGGTCGAAGGGCTGTTGGCGATGCTTTTGCCTGCCCTGCCCCTTCCGTACTCATTTTAAACTTTACTCTTAACTCCTTTTTAATTTTGCTCGTGTAAAGTTTAAAGCTAGCAGTCAACCACAGCACCAGTAACATCTTAACAATTAATTTATTTAAACTTATTAATAACAATCGTTAACTAATCATGTTTATAAATAATAAGTTATTTGAGATAATAACAAAAGAATTCTGGCTAGAGTACTCAAACTATTTTGTAACTGTTTGATAATTTTAAATCTTAAACTACTTTCCTTTTATCTTAGATCTTGTTTATTCGTAGTATTTCTTAGCCTACGATAAGGGTAAATAAAAAAAATAAGAATAAAATTCAGAAACTTATTAAATTATTGCGATAAACTTTTTAAATACGAGTATTTTATAATGACTTCTTACATTTACGCGAACAGTACACAATAAAATAAACTAATTTTTACGTTTTTAACAGCACCCATGGTCACGGGGTCTGAGTTGCTGTAAAGCACCCGAAACGTGGGAAGTTAACAATTTAAATAAAACGCGATAGAATCCGTAAAACTAGTTTCATTTCACAAAAAATATATATGATTTTTGATAAAATACTAAGACTTACATTTGTAAAATTACACTTTTGAAATACTAAAGAAGTTTACGTAAAAATAGTTACGTACACTAGTAACTACACTGTGTACTTTAGGTTGCGTACAGATTAAGTAATATGTTGTGTAACTTTTGTTTTATAACACGTCCACATTATGTAACATTGTTTTTAACATTGCAACATATAACAATACTGTACACATAATAACAATGCAATATAACAATGTTATGACATTGTAGTATGACATTGTCGTTTTTCGTTCTGCCGTTCGAGTTATATAACATTTGTGTCACGTTATATTACACGTTTTATAACATTCAGCCTCCACATTACTGAAACATGTTATATAACAATATTTGACAATTTGCAAAAAGCCGGGCCAGCTCAGGGGCTTCGTGGTCGCTATATTTGTTGATTGTACTTTTACGTGATGATTTATCACGTGTTCGGCGGAAAAGGAAACATAGTGACGAGGTTTGCATGAATGACAAATTAAAAAAAAAGGCATGTAAAATCAGCAAACATGCATTGGGGCAGCGCGGTGGACATCCCTTAGTAAAAACTCTTTAAAAAGTGCTACGACTGTTTAAAGTACTCAGCAGTGAGACCTAATAGGCTCTAACTTGATTTTACTTTGCTAAAAAGGAAAAAGACAAATGGGCAATATTAAAGCAAAATAATATGTTAAATTATTATAGAGGAAGTTTTATATTTAATAGACGATGGCATATGAAAATAATTTTACATACATAATATTGTGTTAAATGTATGACTACGAATTTAAAGAACCATAAAAAACGCCTAACTGATATGACAGCTGTTTGATCCCTGAATATATACATTTTGTTCACAAACAGCAAGCGTCATTGTTTTAAGACCTTGAGACTATTGTGAGATGTCTCTAACACAATACAGTTTATCTTTGTGACAACTTAAATAAATTTTATTCATTTTCGATTTATTACATGATTAATTTCTTATTAAACATTTCATTCTAATGATAATGACGGTTTATCGTTAGTTTTATAATATACTAGCGATCCGCACCGACTTCGCACGGCTGATTTCTGGATTTCGAAAACAGCGCCACCTACCGAATACTATTGTGAATCTAAGTCATCAAAAGACACACTCAAACATATAAAAAATCATCGAAATCGGTCCAGGCGTTTAGGAGTGTATAATATATAAACACATATATACACATATTTATTATAAGTTTCTAACATTGTTCTTGTATTGTTATAGATTACAACGATGCCACGCGATACAAAAATATTTGGATAATATTACAATGAATCCAATATTGGTAGCTCCGTGACAAGATGTGACGACTGGCGGGGAGCGCACTATGGCTAACGCTACCGATGCGTATTGTGTGCCAGGTGCCACTGAATTTAATAAAGCATATAGCCGATTACATGGCTATATTGCACTAGTGATATGCATCATTGGATCCACCACTAATTCCATCAATATAACCGTTCTGAGCCAGCGAGAAATGATCAGTTCTACCAATTCCATACTTACAGGTCTTGCAGTTGCTGATCTTCTTGTTATGTTGGAATACATACCTTACGCTCTTCATATGAATATAAAAATTGGTCCCGAAGTAAACAAAAACACGTATGCTTGGGCCGTTTTCGTATATTTTCATTCAATATTTAGTCAAACGTTTCATACTATCTCAATCTGGCTAGCTGTAACGTTGGCTGTATGGCGCTATATTGCAATTGCTTTTCCACAAAAAAATAGAACATGGTGTAGTAAAGAAAATACAACAATTGCTATAGTAAGCGCCTATGTGATATGTCCATTTTTGTGTCTTCCTATTTATTTCGCAATGAATATAGTGCCAAGTGAAGTAACACCTCAGAATAATTCTGAGTTCGCGGAAGACTTATTATTACCTCACAATAGAACTGTGTATGTTCTAGAAATGTCAAAAAACAAAGAATTGGTTACTGCAATAATGTGGATATATAGTGTTATATTAAAATTAGTTCCAAGTATAGCTTTATCAATTTTGAGTACCTGTTTAATATCAAAGTTGACAACAACAGAAAGAAGAAGACAAAAGCTGCTTAAGCGATCAATAGTTGGACCAAATGATGTAAGTAATACTATTAGTGTATATAATAGTCTTAACCGGATTAAATTACTCACGACTTGAGAGGAAAAAGGAAAAATATCAACAAAATAATATCTTGTTTGTATAGTAACAATAAATATGTGAAAAATGGAATTATGTTGTCTTAATCTGATAAAATAAATCACGACTTTAGATGAAAAAGGAAAAATATTAACAAAATAAATTCTTGTTTGTTTAGTTACAATAAATATGCGAAATATATTATAGTAACTCTATTAAAAAGGAAACATTTAATGCTATTAAATTAATCTAAAATTCGGACTGTACACAAATGAGACATAGTTAAAAAAAAACGTATCTATCTTAGCGACCTCTACAAGCAATAATACTATTTCAAATACATGCATGATAACTTTGCGCGCGGCTGATGGCGTACTTAATGTTGCTTAACTAAATTTTTTTTCCTTCATTTAATCGAATTATATAATTATATCAAATTACAAACATGACCGAATTAATGAAGAAGCTCAAAAAAAAAGCTGTAATGTTCAGCTTAAACTTACAAAGACCAAATAATTTTTTAAATCCTATGAGTATTTATTGTTTAAGATCCGCAATTATGTAGTGTCAAGAAATATATTTATTAAAATATATTTCTTGACACTACACTGCACAAGTTTCTATTGTAAGACTTATGTTAATATAATTTATTGCTTAAAACCATTTGAAAACGTTTAATTTATGCGAGTGAGTATGAGACAAAAACTAAAAAAACACGTTTCACTTTTTTTTCTGAAACGTTTAAATGTACTCTAAGTATTATCATAATATTAACAATTGGTTTTGTTCATTGACCAAGTAAAAGTTTTAGACTATAAAATAAAGACTTTTTATTTACTATCAATTAAAAGCGAGTAACTTTAAAAACAACCATTAAAATTTTAGCGTGTATATTTTCTTTCAAATAAGAAAAAATCCAAATCAATTTATAAGCACGCAATTCTGAGGTATCAAATATAAAAAATACACTGAACTGAGAACCTCCTCCTTTTTTTGAAATCGGTTAAAATTAAACATTATACAATTATTAAATTATTGCATTCGATCGAATAATTTTGTATAACATAATATCCTTAAATTTTATTACGTCTGCATTTTTGTACCATTAAAATATGGGTAATAAATTTATATTAGTACCATCATTATCGTGTTTATTTTATTACATTTTAAATTCTCATAAAATACGTCATCGTATGTAATACGTAATCTTTATTTTATCGATTAATAATAATTAATCAATAAATTTGCGATTTGCACAATTTGATTGCAAATGCCAGAAACTGGTATCACTGAATGCCGTGTATGTGTGCGTATGATGAGCGTAGGCACATTTGACTCACGCACACTAACATAATAACCCTGAGTCACATTGACGCTCGTATTTTGTACTAGACTGCGTTTCTACTGGGCAATAATTCTATGCGTATATTATACAAAATTTCAGCTCCATCGAAAACCGGTAAATTGGTCAAATTTAACTTCCATTTTTTTTTAAATAACTACAGATGATGATATTATATGCGTGTTAGAAATAACTATTACTAAGATTAGAATGAAATTAAAACTCCGTGGAAACCTTGTAAATTTTTTATTGAATACCTTGTATTATTTGTAAATTTGGTCTAACAATGGTTCTGCAGTGTGCATTTGCACCAGAATCCATGCTAGAGTCTTCATCAAAAAACTCCGATGTGTCACCTGTAACATTAATTATAAATATATCCATTTCCATATCCATCACCCTATCTGATTCATAATATTTATCTTCTATTTTTTCTACATGAAAACATACATTGAGCCATTCTTCTGTCTTTACTGTTCTAGTAATTGCAGGTATTTCGCTAGGAGCTTGAGTGATATTTTTCTCTGTAATGCGCCTCTTTACTATTACCCAAAAATTTTCCATGAGATTTAAATCGCAGTGGTAAGGCGTAAAACGGAATAACTCATGTCTATGTTCATTTAGCATTTGTTCTATTTTACTGTGGGTCTCCTTTGTGTTTTTTGATTAATTCGTATAACTGCTCTTTTGTCCAACAATCGCTAAATTTAATACCATTTCTCGTAAGCCATTCCTGGAGATCTGCTTTTTATTGCTATTTGTAGGCCCCTTGTTTATCTATGTGCAGTGGTATAATGTATTATCCACAATGCAATTCTTTGGTAGATTTTACACAATTTTTCTTTCATCCACCGCATGAAGTTAGCGGAATTCATATCATCATGATAGTCATTCAATTTGGATTTAGACCTGAACAATAGCAGTCCGTTTTCACCAAACCCAGTTTACCTCCACCATGAACCATCTTACACCGACGCTATCAGAAGCAAGAATAACAGGCTGTTCTCTAATCGCCAACAAAACAAAAAATTTTTGAAGGTGGTGTGAAGCATGTATATACGTTTCGTCAACATAAATGACCGGTCGATTTGCTTCCTAAAGATTCTTGCACAGCCTCAGAATATATTTTGCTCTCCAAGCTGCAAAATCACTGCGTTCTATCAATATTTTTCGTTTAGACTGGCACCTTTTGTATTGATAGCCAATAGTCTTTAAAATACTCCTCAAGGATGTTCTGCCATATTTAAAATCAATATTAGCTTTCAATTCTAACCAATGTTTATTAATTGTAGGAATCTCTTTTTTCACGACATAAAACGATTGAATTAAATTCCTTACGCACATAACAAAAACGTCAGAATTATAAAAAAAAATCCTGCGGTTCCTAGTTTTTCCCCGCGTCACAACTTTAGAATGTGAAGCTGCTGCTACACAACCCTCTTGAGTTATCTGGGTGACGGTGTATTCAGAAACGCCTAAAACAAAATTAAAACTATGCATTATTATACATGATATTAATGACACGAGGAAACTAATAATGAACAAATCGAGATAATTGGGGAGTTTTATTGTTATGGCAGCCCTAAAAATTATCTGTCAAAAATGCCTGTTATTGTCTAGTTCTTCTTCACAAGCAAGTTTGACCTTCAAGATGACATCCCTACCAGCACTTTTAATCACTTTCGGGATAATGCTAAGATTATTTACTACAAAAACGAATAAAAATACGACACCTAACACTGTATTCTGCATCTGTATTGACACCTGGCATAAACAGTAAGATGGCAGCACACGATTAGTTTCAACTTTGGCCGCGCGCAGAGTTACCTTGCGCGCACTTTAATACTATCTCAAATACATGTCTAACAAAAAGGAACAAAATATAACCTTTACGTTTTTCATATTTTTTCTTTCGCATTATTTATATTATTTTTAATAACTCGTGAACATTAAACAAAAAGTATTCAGTGCGCATGTAGGTATGTACTTGAAATTTATAGTTAAATAAATTACATTTTCTAAAATATTGGATAAATTTTGAAGAATAAAAACAGGAACATAGTAGTTATTGATTAAGTATTTTAAACTAGCTCTAAGCTAGAATTGAAAAATTTGTTTAGTAACTGAATAAATTTTCAGGCTGAGAAACAATGCTTGGCGGAAGAATCAAGTAATGCGCGGCGTTCTAGTCGTACAGATCGCACGACGCGAATGCTTTTGGCTGTGCTTGGCCTTTTTCTATCAACTGAGGTACCACAAGGACTCCTCGGTCTTGCAAGTGCTTTAGCACCAGATTTCTTCAAAAGCTGTTATAGTATGTTCGGTAAGTATAACTTGAAATGGTCTTAAATGTTTTTGCTTGAGTTTAAAAACATTAATCCTCCTCTCCAAAAAATGAAATAAATTTAAACACTTTTGTGATGATATTTATTTCAATATCTAAACAGATTATTATTTTATTCTTTGTTTTAAATATGACAACGTATGTGTTAAGTGTAGATTTAAACGCTTCTAGATATAAATTGTCCCAAACAAGTATAGTACAAAGTAATGGCATTTGAGTAAGTGTTAGAGTGTTCTAATGTGGTAGAGCCATGCAGCAGCTATATTATGGTTGTAGCACGAATGGGTCGGCTCTCACAAAATACCAGCGTAAAATAGCAGCTCAATACCGCTGTGTTTCGTATGGTGAGTAAGTGATTACTTATACTGAGTATTTATACTGTTGTAACTTACAAATTTTGTTCGGATTTTGACAAAATAATAAATTATGTAAGGAGTGGTTGGCTATGTCCAGGGCTTCTAATGATGATGAATTGAATATGTAAAGAAAATTATAAGCCATGTTGATTTTTAAACCATTTCGAGATTGATTATTTTAAACATTATTTTGCAATTTAGGGGTCTAAAAAATATGAAATGGTGTTTGTTGTTTAGTGCCTAAAATAATTAACATCTATTTCAATGTTAAGTTACGTAAAATGAATAAAATGAAACCGTATTATCTAGTGATTTAATATTTATTTGCCGTCTCGATTTCTTTATAAAACAACATTATATCTTTGCATATTTTCTAATATAATTGATTTACAAAAAACCTTGCGGTGACTACTAAACTTTTCTAATAAGTATTGTTTGCTTAAATTTTGAAGTTATTTTTATTATCAACATGTTTGTGCGAGGTTACTCCGCCGATTTATACAAAATAAACAACAGTTATCTACTCTATTGTACAAAGATTTTTATCAATTATTTTAAATCCACCATTTTTCTTTATACGCTAAAATGTTTGTAGTTGCTGTTCTGTATTTTATAATTCTTAATGTGAACAATACACATGATGTCATATTCAAATAATGCAAAGTGTCTACGTATAAGCTATTATTATTTTTTCCATTGTTGTCAAAGTTAGCGGATTCTCCATTCTACTCTATGCAACATCATTAGTAAAAAATTTAAAAGAAATTAAAATTTACTACTGCTTAGAAAACAATATGACTACATAATAGTTATATGAACGTTTTTAAGAACTATTATATTAAAAACAAGATTTTATAATATATAAAGCAAAAACATAAAATGACACCTTAAAATCCTTAAATACCGAATCAAAGCTAAAATTCTTTGCATATAGACTTATATTATTATGTTTCAATGTATTATATTTGTCACTAAATCATATGAATTGAAATTATTCCGAATTAGCTATTAAATTTATTATAATGTTTGCTATCTTCTTTTTTCAGTACATTAAAGCGACATAGTAACTGATCGTGCCTTTATATTTTGAATTTGTTTATCACTTAATATGATATGATAGGTGCATTAAAGCTAAACATGTAAATAGCACCGATAAAAACCACTGCGGTTTGTCGACAGTGCCGAATCTACATCAAAGAGCTATTTAGATAGCGATATTATATATCATAGGAGTCTACTAAAGAAAGGTGTTAAAGGTTCTGATTATAACATTATGTGGCGGTAAAATTATTTCGCACTATGAAAATTCCTAGAGTAGTGGCAAGAAGCACTGCCAAAGGTGCAAAGCATTTGGTACCTACTCATATCTTCTTCTTATTAATCAGCGTTTCCAGTTAGGAAGAATTTGCCGCTTGGCAGGCGAATAGGAGATCGCACTACCGTACATCTTGCACCACGCGTCTTTGATATTTTACATTTGGCTTAAACGAGGTGATTATACCGATACCCATTTTTGGGTTTTAGCATAACCTTTTACGACACCCATGTGATGAAATAGGCTGGTGGAAATTCTAACGCTACTTCTTACGGGATTATGAGAAAGAGTCTTCTAATATATGATGGAAAAAATATCTCGTATGCTAGTCCATATTATGTAAAATATCTATACCGGCGACGGGAAGCACCATCAAAACACACATGCAGACACAAAACAATTATCTGGAGGTCATACAAATATTTATTCCGTGCGGAATTCAAACCCGAGGCTCTTAGTGCTACAATCCAACGCTAAGCCACTGCGCTGGTAGGGAGTTCCTGTCTTGGAGTCAACACAAAAATGTAGTCTTGAAATAACGTCAAACTAATAGTATTATGACTGCAATACAAAATACAATTGTCTTATAAACTCGGCAACAGACAAATGTGGGACGTATTTGTTATTCTGATCTAATTTCGCACTTTTATCTCACGGCTCATTAAAACGGTGAAAGACAACAGCGCGTAGCGTAAGTTAATGTTACAGGCTGCGTGAAATGAATTCGAGATAAAAGTAGTAAAACATTGTGGCATAAAATAGTTCCACTGTTATAAATAATTATTTTTTACTATCCATATGGTCAATTTACGTGAACTCGTACATTTCTGGCTGTTAATTTCTGTCACATTTTTATTGCTGACTTCATAACAATGTCCTTCAGTCTAGCAGCAGCCAGTCTCAATAGAGACTAGCCATTTGCGCAAGACAGGATTATATTAGTGCCCAAATGTACGCGCAAGCACAGGTGCACTCTCTATTCCCTCACTCTGATACTCGGATGAAGCGGCTAACTGATACGACCGGGAAAAGATCAGGCGCAGGACCATCGACTTTACATGCTTTCCGAAGCATGGGGGTGAAATACCGCCAACTTTCTGACTCCGAGCTGCTACAGAGATTTTTTGACAGAAAAACTCAATAACTGATTTTTGGCCTGACATGGGATTCGAACTCGGGACCTTATGATCAGTAGTTGCGTTTCTTACGATCAAAAAGGCAGTCAAATATATGATGATGAGATTACCCGAACAATTTTGACAAATCTGTTGAGTATATGTTAAATCCTGACATTTATTTTTAAGAGTTACGCTCTAAAAAAATGGGCGAACGGACATAACAGTTAATAATGAACGTTCCTTTGGTCGCAACTACATTCGGGTAAAAGATATTTACATTTATGTATAATAGTCAAATACAATTTTAGTTAAATATAATTCGAATACAAAAAAAGCATTTACCATTAATTACTTTGTTATAATAATCCTTAGATTATTGATAAGTACTTATTTAATAATCTAAGTCATAATATAAATAGGATTACAATTACAAAGACAGTTTTCGTGCTAAACATTTATTTTTATGACAAATACGATATTATGATAGACTACAATTGTAAGAAAACATGCAAAGGCAGCAAAGTAGCCTAGACAGGAATTTTTCCACTGCAAGGCAAATGCCTCCAGCCATGATATTGTAAACCAATTATATGAACATTACCAAACATTTACAAAAAAAAACTTATTTCGTGTGATTTGTGTTGCTCTACCATGATGCCGGTATACTATTATAAGGACCTATTTACGTAATGTTACACTAAAAATATGCGAAGTTCCTTATGTACTACAATTTTGTTTGTCATACGCGGGATACACGTACTCAAAAGACAATCGGCATCAGTACGTAAACAATTCGCGTCAGCTTAAAAACTGACTTCTAGAAGAGTGGGCAAACGAGCGTGGTGGTCCACCTTATGGTAAGTGACTAACGCCGTCTTTGAGCATCAAGGGAATTGCACGTGCGTTGCCGGCCTTTTAATAAGAAGTAAGCTCTTTTATTGAAGGTTCTTACGTCGTATCGGTCAAACGGAAGTCGCCGGTGGTATACAATTCCAAAGAGAGGCCGTACGAGGAAAAAAACTCGCAGTAAAACGCACAGTGGTGGACCGCCAAGCATCCAGATGGTGTGGATGATATTGCGAGTTTAGTCGCGATGTGCGTTCTTGAAATTTGGCGGCTGGAGTTAATCCGAACAATACCTCAGAGCACTCCAGAGCAATGCAGAATATTCAAAGGGATGCAACATCCCTTCGCAGCACCAGTAAGTTGAGCCGATCAGAAAGAACTCGGTCGTCGACGATTCGAGCCGCTCTGTTCTAGATGTGGTCAAGGCGTGTCAAGGTGCCTCGGCCTATAGATAAAAACAGTATTCCATGTGAGACCGAGCTTCCGCCTTGTAAAGTTACAATTGGTGTGCCGGCATGAAATACTGCTCCGCTCTGCTGATCACGCTATGCTTTTTAGTGGTAAATTTAGCCTTCCATTCCAAGTGACCACAAAACTGCATGTCATTCGAAATGTCGACGCCAGGGATTCCGATGTTAGCTGAGGCAGCAATGGGAGTACCGTGAAATTGAAGAGATACGACAAAGTGGTTTTTAAGGGTAAACGCGCAAAACTGTGTCTTTTGAGGGTTACACTAGACTAGATTTAGTCGTCCCTAATGCGAGACTTTGTTTAACAACGGCTCGACTTCAGACACTCGCGCTATAATAGCGCTATATATATTCTTGATCTGACACACACACACACACACACACACACACACACACACACACACACACACACACACGCGCGCGCACACACACGCACACACACACACACACACACACACACACACACACATAACCACGCGCGCGCGCGTCCGCGCGCACTTTCGCACGCACGCTCGCACGCTTGCACGCGCGGACCCACGCACACATGCACCCACTCGTATTTGCTCTCACGCACGTAAGTATGCATATATGCGTGCACACACGCACTTGCCTTCATATGTGCATGTCACTGACCTCTATAATATGCGGATTGGGTATACACCGTGACATAATGAGGCAATTTGACAGTGTGATAACATATACCCGTGCCCTACCCTACCTACTATCTACCCTAGGCTACCCGTAACGTCCACTCTATTTATGTATCATATTAATACAATAACAATATGTATAAATGTATCAAATAATACCCTAGACGCAAGCTTTACACCTCACATAAAACAGAGATCGACGCTGCGTTGGTCTATCTACGTTTTTATTCGTAACTAGAGAACAGATTTTACTCCGGGTTTGAACATTGGGTATATTGGTTCATTCGCGAGGCTTAAATATTCAATTACTACTGTAAAATATTCAACTGGTGTTAGAATTTATTGTCAACCGTTCATTCAGTTCTAGTATTATAGAAGATTTGTTTTCTATAATACTAGAATTGATTAACACTGATATAACGCCTATTCTAATTATTTACAGGTATGTCTAAAGACAGAATAAATACATCTTCTAATATATAAAAAGTAATGTTAAGTATATTATGCACTGCCACACCATTCATCAGATTGCAATAAAATTTTGTCAACTTATTGCTTCCACTTGTGCGACGGTTGTAGGCATAGTTTAATTAACTTACACTAAGTAGTAGGGATGCCTGATCTGAATCGATTTTCTGGAAGATCGATTCACGGCCATACGATCTACCGATTTTTGAATCGATTCAAGGGAATACAATCTTCAACCAGTCGTATGCCTATAAGATCGTATGAAAAAATCGTATCGAAAACTAAAACCTAAACAATGGGGTTGTTATAAACTAATTTGCTTAATTACGCGTAAAGAAAGAAAATGATGTGTCCTGCCCAGTTTTAAGGGGACCTCTCACCCTCCCTCAATCGTGCGAACTATACCCGTCGCCGTTAATCCCAGTACTACCACCCCCAGCACCAGCACACTAGGCATGACACACTACTCTCAAAAATACGACACATGTTTCGCCTCTACACGAGGCATCCTCAGGTGAAGTAGACTCTGTGGAGGCTGGCCGCTAAGTGAGCGGCGAGCTGAAACTACTGCTATTTATACTACTTGCTGACGCAACCGCGCTCCAATTACGTAGCGAGCGATTACGTCATGCGATCAAACACCACCTGAAGTACGCCGATATTTGCTGTGAAATTAACAACAAACTACTGCGAAACGTCCGCCTACCCTACAACCACGCAACCAAACGCTGACCACCGCACCGTGAGAGTGACAAACGACCATGTTGCGAGGCTATAGGAGCAGGCTTAAACATGGTTAAGAAAGGCGAGTTGGAAACATTTGTTTGTTCATTCGGCAGTGCAACATTATCGTTATTATTTTTTAATATCTCTAACTGTTCCAGCACACACAATCGTAGCTCTTTATTACAAGTATGTAAGACTTTAAAGGAGTGGACATTGGATAGGCTGTGTCCAGTGTCTAAGAGATGTTTAGCAAAATGTGATTTATCGGGGTTACAATTCCTGTACGCGGCTAAATGCTCTTTATAACGTGTTTCGAAGTTGTGACCAGTCTGACCCACGTAAACGGCTTGGCATTCGTCACAAACAAGTTTATAAACACCAGAATTTTGACGAATATCTAGTTATGGATACACCCCGTCCCTCTGTTTTAGACTAAAATATTAAAATATATAATATTGTATTATTTAGACTAAGCAATAAAACTAATGCATCAGCATTTCTATGTAAGTTCCCAGTACTTAGTTGATGAGTCGAATGTCTGCGCACAAACGGACTCTTTGAATATCGTTCATTATTAAAGCCACCTCCAAATCGGTCGGACATAGTAATCTAATTGTATTTTAGTTTTTAAAAACTCCTTTCGACGTTCCCGAAATTTGACTGGCGCAGCTGGTTGGATTTGTTCGTTAAGGCTGTACCGTCTCTCGAAATATTCAGGTATCTAAATTCGCCTGAATTCGTGATAGCGGCACGAATAGCTGTTGGGCAAATCAAAGAACCAAAGATTTTTGTCATCGAGGGAAGCGAAAGACATGGGAATAGCGGCTGGTTGGTGAGTAAAACTTTTCACCATCCTTGATACCACTATTATCCTTCATTTTTATTTAAATTTGTTATTATTGAGATCGGACTTCTGTCATTATAACGATGGAACAACCAACGGCAGCAGAACGACAGACCGTTGTAATTAATCCCATTCCTACAGAAATGCTACGGCTTATTCCACTTTTTAATGGCGACAAAAGACAGTTAAATTTGTTTTTGAGGAAATGTGAATATGTCAATCGTAGGTATAGGAGAGGTGACGAAGAACAAAATTTATACGTTTGTCATTCTATAACTAGTAGGCTTACAGATAACGCGGCCACACTCTTATTGGAACACGTAGCGAAGAGTGTATTAGTATTGAATTAGAATCTTTAAAGATTAAATCTGGTGAAAACTTTCAAGATTTTTGTAACCGCATTCAAAGTATTCGATCATTATTAATTTCAAAAGTAAACATATCGGATGATAGTAATCTTAAAAGCGCTAAATTGGCAATTTACAATAAGGCAGCTCTAAACGTATTCCTATACAATCTTCCCGAGAATATGGTTCGAATAGTGAGGTTAAAGAGGCCAACGACTTTAGAAGACGCGCTGAGCATTGTACTAGAGGAAGTCAACTTCCACGATCAATACAATATGCGTAATTTCAAGAGTGGTGTGTCGTACCTAGTGTGCTGGTGCTGGTGCTGGGGGTGGTAGTGCTGGGATTAACGGCGACGGGTATAGTGCGCGCGATTGAGGGAGGGTGGGAGGTGGGAGGATCTTTCATTCTTCGTGTTATTGCGATAGAAAAGTTGAACTGTTCTGTGAGCGTAAACTATTATTTTAAAATACTTTTTAATATGGCCCCGCCAACCAAATAAATTGTTTTGCATTCAAGTATCTGACAATTGTTGCAACATCGGTCCCTTCAGAAAGACTGCTTTCCCTAGCTGGAAATACATTAACAGATAGGCGTAATACTCACAGGATACCATAATAGACATTGTTAAAATAAATGATATTGTATGCATACTGTGCTCTTCTTTATTTTTATAAAACTACGATACGATTTTCCGAGATCGAATAAGATCGATGCAACGCAATATGATTAAATCATGAATCGATTCACGAGGTTACGATCCACTACGATCCAGAAGATCGATTCGAAACTAAAAATCGGGCATCCCTGCTAGGTAACGCACGTCTCGTACTGATAATTTTTTTGTAAGTTATGAATCATTCAATTTCAATGATTTTATTATTATTCCTAATTAAACAATATAACTCTTCCAAATTGGAAGCGATATTTTTACAATACCACCCCTGCTTTAAACGAGGTACCCTGGCTGCCAAAGTGTGTTCGCAAGAAGTATCCCACATTACTGCATTTTATCATATATATATATATATATATATATATATATATATCCTATCTGCATAAATCTTTATCTCTCTCTTAAGCATCCAAAGTCATAGAGTCGGGTCTCCTGCCATTGTCTCTAAATATTCTACAAAGCTTTCAAACCAAGGGAACATTTATAGACACGAGCTCTACAGAGCTCACAGTTCGAAGAACCGTGACAGGACAATATTAATTTAAAGAATACTATATAATTATTACACAATTATTTAATCGTGTAATAAAATATGGTATTAAGGGTGGATTCTTAAACGTAGTAGAGCCATGCTGCAGCTATATTAATTGTATAGTTGTAGCACGAATGTGTCGGCTCGACCGGGGTAGAGAGAATACGATCTCATAGAAACCAGCGTAAAATAGCAGTTAAATGATGCTGTGTTTCTTATGGTGAGTGTAAAGAAACGGACTCGCTTTTTAAAGGAAACGAGGCATTCCATCTTAGTCCTCAGGGGTGACAATGCATCTGCGTTTTGATGCTTAATCGAGGATAAATGTAGATTTTTATGGGTCACAGCATCCACTTACCATGAGGTAGACTATGTGCCCGTTCGTAACACTTATACTATAAAATAAATAATAAAAATAAAATCTACAAATACGTTCTCATACTGTTTAAATTAAGTTCACGTATACGTGCAAATATTTAAATAAATGCAATTAATATACTGGTTAAATTTTATGCAATGGCCAGTGCAAAAACTAAATTATATTTTAGCGGTTTTTACGCGTTGTATTGCCATTTTACAAACGAATAATGAGTCATCATTTATCTCATTACTATTTTTAAATGAAAAAAATAATTTCTTATATTTACTCGAAGACTACAACTAGTTACAAATTAAATGAAACTATTTTTTATGGATTTTTAAACGACGAAACGTTGGGAATTAAAAAGTTAAATTAAACGCGATAAAATCCGTAAAAATTAGTTTCATTCAATGAAATAAATAATATAAATAACTAACAAGGTAAAACACATTTCTCAGGTGATCTAATGGACGTGTTGGCCCTGTTTACATCATCAGTGAACTTCGTCTTGTATTGTAGCATGAGTCGACAATTCCGTTGCACATTTGCTCGACTTGCGCGTCGTATGCTATTCACTGTGGAGGAGCCTCCGAAATTCTCAGCGAAGCATGAACCTACCACACAGGTATTGTAACTCACAAAAATCGTTATTAAAGACTGTGCAATGTTCACATTTTCAGACATTTATAATATTTTTCGTAATATGCAATTTTATAAAACATTAAGAGATGAAAATAAGGTAATTATGCAGTAATATAAAAGTATTTTTGTTCGTAGGTTACAGGACCACTTTAGCGACAAATGCCCGCCCTAATTAGGGTGGTGGAGGAGAGCGTTATTTAGTGTAAATCAGGTACTTTCATTTATTATATTATGTGTAATGCCCAATATACACTGTAATTAGTAAAATTCATTAAAAATATATATGACACATATACACACACATACACAGCTACAACTGCTAGTCTATTTTTTGTTTTGTTATTAAATATGGGGTTGTAGCGCTGCAACATTTTTGGTGGCAATTAATTTTGATTCATAATTGAAGATAGATGTAGATGTCTATGGCCATTACCATCAGGTGGATTGTGTGCTCGTTTGCCACTCTTATTCTATAAAAAAAAAACTGAAAAACTTGGCCCTAGGTTGAGTATATCACGGTATGTTATAATTTATTAATAAGATAAAGAACAGCTCTATAACTACGAACTTAATAATTTAAACTATCTGTTTAACTACCTGAGCAATCGAGCTTTGCTCGGCCTTAGAAATAAAATAAAATTTTCTTAGGTATTATATCTATATAGAAAAACTTGTAAAGTAAAACATTATCTAACTACGAAATTTTAGCCAAATTGTTTGAGCCGTTTCCGGGAAATAAGTTACATAATAATATATATTTTTTCTTTATTACTTTAACCATTGAAAATAGTAGTATTTGTAGGTTCGTTTGTATATCAATTAAACAATTATTTTATGTAAAAATAATTTTTATTATATAATTTAATTTAAATAATTTAATCATATATTTTCGACCCAAGCTTCGACCTCGCGCTTAAAAAGGATGCATAGTGCCATAAAAATGTATGTAACTCAGCAAACAAAAATTTATTTCTGATTGCCCAACCTTAGGGCAGTGTGGGGCCGTATGGGCATGAATATTAAAGAAAAACAATAAATAAGAACCACCTTACCACATTGCAGGATTCAAAATCGCGTGGTAGACCTACGCTTCAGCCATTAGATATTGAGAAGATAATTTCTTTTGTAAAATTTGACTTGCCCGCGCAAAATCAATTTGTTCCTTTGTGCCTGAAAATAAGGAGGAAATGAAATTTTCTAGAAATGAGACCAAACTAAATCGACTTTTCGCCCCCACAAACCCCTATATTCCATAAATTCCATCGAAATCGTTATAAAATATATCCAAGTTTTCGGATGAAATAGACATGATCACTCCTGATATTGCTCTCTATCTGTCCATGGAGTTTCATTACAATCAGTTCAGCCATTCCAAAGATCATTCCGAAAAGGCACACAAAATTAAAAAAAGAGTTTATTCATGTCATATTGGAATTCATGGAAATGGCCCACCCAGCTCAATAAAATGCAATTATTTGGATATTACAAACACTTAAATTTTATATATATGTTCTTATAGAATAACAAAAATATTACTAGACCATGAGTTGGACTATGTTCCTTATCTTAATTACGTTCTTAGTTAAGTAATTAATACCTTAAGCGAGCATTTAGTGTAATATAACATACTCGTAGGTGTGTATGTTATAAGTAATTGGTTTCTGTGAAACGGCTTTAACGATTTAGATTAAGTACTTGTACTAAATGAAACCCGGAAATAGGATGCGAACTAAAACTTTTCTTTCATTACTTTACAAGTAAGGAATTTGATTACAAATGTCAAATTTCACGAAAACAGCACCACGGCAAAGATACTTTTTTAGTTAAAAAGACCATACCAAACCATAGCTATAATGTAATCGAGACTATTCTAAACCACGTTTATAAGACGAATATTATTTTAGGGTAATTTTGTAAATTTATGTGCAGGTAAATCTTTAGAGAAGTGTGTTATAATATGCACATTATTGGATGTTTTAGAATAGAATTGGAAAGGATGACCATAAAATAAGCAATAGTCCGATTTTATTTTATCATTTATTCATATTAATTTTCAAATCAAATTAATAGTTTTGGACTATTCATTTTTTATGAATTGCATATTATACTTAATTAATCGAAGTAAATTAAAGCTTAGTAATGCAATTAATAAAATCAGGAGTTATTTTGCAGAAATCCATTATATGAAATATGTTATATAATCCATTTTATTAAAGATCTTATAATAAATTTTTAACATCTTTAATAGCTTAGTACCTAATGCATTTGCTATAGTAATCCTAGAGTGGGAGTTCTTGAAATCTTTAAAGTCATTTTTTCAACTCAACTTCAAACCACTGTGACGAACATTACCAATTATTATATTACAAAATACATTTTTATCACATGTGACAATCCGATTCAGAATCCTCTCATGTGTGTCGAACTCGTGTCAAAGCTTGTCTTAATTTATTGAAAATTGAGACAAGATTTGACACGATCAATCATTTCGCTTTTACTCTTCAGTAAATCATAGGATATTTCCTCTCATTCAGAGACATATTTTTTTTTCTATTTAACGCAAATAAACAGTTTGTCACGTGATACTACAGCAAATTTTATAATAAAAATATGGTTTGAGAGGACTGCAAACGTTAAATTCGCCAGTATAAACTTTGGTATCTGGTAGTCTGTGGCATTTTATTAAGTTCCATATTTCTATTACGTAAGATGCACTGACGATCTGGTAAAATATGCAGGTAGTCGATGGATGCAGGTGGTTCAGGATCGTGCTTTTTGGCATTCCTTGGACGAGGCCTATGTTCAGCAGTGGACTTGGGACATGGGCTGTAATGATGATGATGATGATGAAGTTCTGTACTACCAACTCTCAGTAAAATTTTTGAAAAAATAATTTTGGATCAATTGTTAATTTTTTTTTATACAAATAAATTACTTCATAAAAATCAATTTGGTTTTACAAGGGGTCGCTCGACGTCTGATGCCGGTGTTGAGCTTATGAAATATATTTTTAATGCCTGGGAGAATTCACAAGATGCCTTAGGTATTTTCTGTGACCTTTCCAAGGCTTTCGATTGTGTTCATCATGATACATTAATCAGGAAACTACAACATTACGGTGTAAAAAATTTGGCGCTTAAACCTATTACTTCATATTTAAGTAACAGAACTCAAAAAGTCGTCATTAATGGTAAATGTTCCTCCGGATCGGTAGTATCAATGGGCGTTCCTCAGGGCTCGATTCTTGGCCCATTCCTGTTCTTAATCTATATTAATGACTTACCTTATCTTGTAGGGGACAATCACGATATAGTATTATTTGCTGACGATACCTCTTTAATTTTCAAACTGAAACGGCAGTCAATTAAATATGACGATGTAAATAATGCTCTATCGAAACTAGTACATTGGTTTAACGCCAACAATTTGCTCTTAAACGGCAATAAGACAAAATGTATTAAATTTACAATACCTAATGTAAAACATTCGAAAACCAATGTGCTCTTAAATGGGGAGGAGTTGAGTCTTGTGGATACCACTGTTTTTCTCGGTATTACTATTGACGCGAAACTTCAATGGGGCCCCCATATATCTAAATTAGCAAGCAGACTTAGTTCTGCAGCATATGCTGTAAGAAAGATTAAAAGTCTCACAGATGTTGAGACAGCTAGGTTAGTGTATTTTAGTTACTTTCATAGCGTAATGTCTTATGGAATTTTGCTATGGGGTAATGCGACTGATATTGAAGCTATATTTGTTTTGCAAAAGAGAGCCGTACGGGCGATTTATAATCTAAATTGTAAAGAGTCCCTTAGAGAAAAATTTAAAGAAATAAACATATTAACTTTGGCATCGCAATATATTTATGAAAATGTAATGTATGTACATAAAAACATAAATAGCTTTAATAAGAATAAGGATGTTCATACCTTAAACACTAGGAACAAACATAAGCTTGTAATGCCACTTACAAGACTCCACAGAATTTGTAATTCATTTATGGGGCAATGTATACGCTTTTACAACAGAATCCCAGAACATGTTCAAAGTTTGTCAATAAACAAGTTTAAAAGTTTTATTAAAGAAAAACTGTACAAAAAGGGTTATTATAATATCAAGGTATACATGAATGAAAATAACCCCTGGGAATAAGGAGATCGCCACCATGCTGGTTCTATGAAAATTCATTTAAAATTGTATAATCAAAATGATTGTTAAGTGAAATTATGTTTAAAAAAAAAAGTCCCGCTGGGTTTCTTGCTGGTTCTTCCCAGGACAGAGGTATTTTCCGAACCAGTAGTAAATAAAATAATGACTTTCAATAAGTATTATGTAATAATCCATATTGAATAAAAATCATTCTATTCTATTCTATTCTAAGAAGCAATTAAACCAAAAACGTCAAAAACCTCGTCCATTCCATCCTTTGATATTTAGTGAGATTATAGCACTTCTGCTGAAGTCCTTGAATATTATTCAATGACTTTTTAACGATAATGATGGGCTGATTATTATAGTTCTTTACGACGAAGTAAAAGAAGAACTGCATTGCGGTCGGAAAGTTAAAGTCGATTTTTATAATATACTCCCATATATTTTACGTTAGTTCCTAATAAGGAAATTAAAGTCCCATTTAAACTTAAGTCCAATCAAAAGGAGTCCTAATATTTTTATCTAGACGAAAATCTTATTCGATGATATTTTACTATTTCTGTTATTTATTAATTGTTTCATTACTTTTTCAGAAATTCAGTTTTTGAGACGAGAGTACATTTCATCGAAAATATGAGTTAGTAGTTAGCTTAGTATATTTTTCTTTAGAACTTCTACACTGTATTAATAATAATAGCGATAGTTTTATAATAATATTTGAATTAAGGGATTATTATCGTGAATAGAATATAATTAATCAGATTTAAATAATATATAAATATTATTAAAAAAATATAGAGCTAAGTTAAAATTTTCATATATAATTGTATACCATGTATAGTTTTTAATGAAGTTTAATTTTGATAATTGTAAAATATTTAATATGCATAACATTTTGTAGAAATAGTTGCAATATCCTAGTCTTCGCGTCTAATGAGCCGTGACGCAAATACTAGAAGTATCACTATTTCTGTATGTATTGTAATAGAATAAAATAAAAATTTAAGTTAGGTCGTAATAAGTAAGTAATTTAAGTTAGGTCCGGAAGTAATTTTAGGGGTCCAAAATAATTTCTTAGACAATTGAGAAGTATATTATATATATATGTATGCAATTGTATAATGTTTTTGTTTTCTATTTGTTAGTGTTATTTAAATTATAAAATAATAAGTATTATCATTTGTACATTTTCTAATGTTACTTATTATTAACATACCCTTAATAATTTATTCATTATATTATTAAATTCAGCTAATAATAAATGTTATAAAAATTAGAATTGTTAGTTTTATTTTCATGAGGTTATGTTAAATTATTGTTACGGCCCACAGCTGCCCCTGCAAAGGTCGCCTGGGCTAGGGCCCATCGTAGCCTCCTCGACGGGCAGCCGAGGGTTCGGGCCCAAATGACCTTATGGACAAATGACCTATTATACTACACAATAGGCAGAAGGCTAGGAAAATAAATAGTACGTACCTGGATCCGAATCTAAGCCCGCCCCAAGGCTCGGTCAGGCCGTAGGTAGAGTAGATGCATGTAAAGTAGTGTTTAGTGGTATGTATATGTGGGTGACCTGGCCCAGCTGAGGTGACCTGGCAGCGGCCGGTTTCCATGCTGCCGCACCATGCTGCATCACTCCAGCAGGCGTCCACAATAGACAATTTCTTTCTTCATTTCACTATTTCAGTCTATCCACTTTATTGTACATTTAATTAACTTCAACTCGACTAATTCAACGTTCATCGTAGAATCGAACACGTGATACCCGACACAAGTAACGAACCAAACCAAAACCAACCGAAACCAATCACCAAATTACAAATAGGGAACTAACGCGACCTTTCATGAGTCACACGTTTCAGCGTTACAAACACAACTAAGCTCCTTCGTTCGATATTAAATAATACGCCGCACTAAGAATTCAAAACCAACCTAGGTGATACGTAAACTAGCTACTGACTCAACACATAAAAGGCTCTTAACGCGACGGTATAATTAAACAATGATTTCCAAAACATTCAACCGGGCGACGCCTCGAAAAGGAATGCGCGGTTCAATTCCTGACCGTATCTCTACTCGGCGCGAGCGCAAATTCCACGTCACACGAGCAAGTTAAATATTGTAAAATGCACTTCAACACGCAATCACTATATAATTGGCGCAATTACTTTCAAACCAAATTACCTTAATCAGTCGAATACAATACAAGCCTCTTGTCACGAACTTAAAACCTAGAAAAACTAAACCAAGGCGGTTTTCACGAAATCACAATTACGTAGCGAAATAACGCGCACAAATTCTAAAAATCTAGACCATAACCCAAAACCGGTCGTGCGAAATTCGGCAGCGGCCACCGAGACACGCTAATTAACTGCATCGCCGCCCGCGAGCTACTACTTCTCACCCGCCAGCGCCAAACGCTGGGAAGCTGCCTTCCGCTGCCCCCTCCCCGCGACACGCGTGACACCTGGTACCATCGGGGATGTGCCGTCTCAAAATGACCATTTTTGGCCTAAACAATTATCATCACCATTATAGCCCATCATAAGTCAACTACTGTACTTGCATCCATCGTTTTCCTGGATATCTTAGCAGATCGTCTAGTGGGGAGTCGCCCTACATTTCGCCTATCGATACGAGACTGCCACTCAATAGGCTTTCTTTCCATCAGTTATCGGTCCTTCGAGTTATATGACCGGCCCATTGCCACTTCAGATTACTAACCCGTTGGGCTTTGTCGGTCACTCTGGTTCTACTGTGGATATTCTTATTGCTAAGTTTATCACGCAGAGAAACCCTCAACATACCCCTCTCCATACCTCGCTGATCCATAAGTTATCACTGGCAACACGCACTGGTTGTACATTCTCGCTTTCAAGTTTTGAGGTATACCTGACGCGAAAATGTGTCGTTATATACCGATTGCTACCCAGCGGTATCCTTTCCAGTTCAGTAGCTTGAAAACATCTTCCAATGCCACTGTGAAGAGTTTCTGGGATATAACGTCACCCTGTCTTACATCTCACTGCAGTTGGACGGGTTTCGTACTCTGGTTGTGTACTAGGATAGCCATCGTAGACCTACTGTACAAATATTTCAGCACTTCGATGTACCGACAATCAACTTGGCACCGCTGAAGGGTCAGCAGCACCGCCCAAATTTCGACGGAATCAAAGGCTTAGCAACAGACCATAAAAGCAAAACATTGTGGAAAATTGTACTCCTCGGTCTTCTGTACAATTTGCCGAAGGGTATGTATGTGTTCTATGGTGCTAAAGCCTCGGTAACCGGCTTGTTCAGAAGGCTGTACAGTCTACACAGCTGTCGAGTCTGCATGCGAGACAATTCGTAATGACGCTCGAAAACAGCACGTAGACGCGACTCAGAAGGGAAATCCATCTGTAGTTTTCAAGAGGGCTTTGTCGCCTTTCTTGAAGAATAAGACCACCGTACTGCTGCTCTCCGGTGTAGTACCACCATGGCGGATGGAATTAACCACTTCAAATACTGGTTATCCACGTACTTTAAGAAGCTCCGCTGTAATTCCATCTTCGCCCAGGGATTTGCCATTTTTAAGGTGCTGGACAGCCATTCTAATCTTACTCAGACTGACGTTCGTAATACCATCGGAATAGTTTCGGATAAGACTTGCTCTCCGATCGTTACTCACACTTGCGTGTGGCTCCAACGATGATTTGTACAGCTGTCCATCGAACCTCTCAATCTCACTCACAATCTCTGGTGTCCCGGAAACGATGCTGCCACATTCGATCTTCAGCTTCGCCAGTTGGCTTTTTCTGGCAGTCAGATCACTGGCAAAAACTTTGGAGCCTTGGTTCCGCTCGATCGCTTCTTTAATACGAGCTATATTGAAGTTGCATGCATTTGTAGATCTAACTGTTCAGTTGCCTGTATGCTGTCCAAGCTGCTGAAGACTGCAGCTACATTTCCCGTATAACAGCAATGAGATTAACAATGTGATCAGAGAGTCTTAATGTTTTTCTGCGGTGGATCTTGCAGAGCTTAGCTCCAACCGCCTAGGCACGTGGTTATTACGTGGTAGAGCCATGCTGCAACTATATTAATAGTATAGTTGTAGCACCAATGGGTCGGCTCGACTGGGGAAGGACCACGCTCTTACGGAATACCAGCGTCAAATAGCAGCTTTACACTGCTGTGTTTCGTATGGTGAGTGTAGAGAATCTGAGACCCTTTTTACTGGAAAAGAGGCATTCCATCTTAGTCCTCACGGGTGATAACGCATCTGCATTTTGATTCGCAAACGAGGATAAATGTAGATGTCTATGGGCCACAGCAACCACTTACCATCAGGTGGACTATGTGCTCGTTTGTCACCCTATCCTATAAAAAAGGCATTCCTTTCCACGAGCTTGTCATGCAGATCGTCCACTGCATTGCAGTATTCTTCTAGGGACATAAAACTGTTTTTTAACTTGAGCTGAAAGTTTTCGGGACTCTGGGTTAGAGCACGAGGAGACGGAGCGTTGACTTCATTATACGTGACCTCTCAAACTTAACATTTAGGTTCAGTGTTCCTCTAATCATTCGGTGATCGCTGCTAGTTTTCACCCTCGCGATCACTGAGACGTCAGTGAACAGTTGCCGTCTAGTCGTTATAATGAAATCAATCTTATTTTTTGTCGAACTGTCAGTCGGGACTTAACCAGGTCCACTTCCTGTAGGACCGCTTCTAGAAAAAAGATTTTATCATAAAAAGTCCCTCTTTTTCCATGAAGTCGGCTAGCTGCTTGCCCCTTGGATTCCGTTTCCCTATTCCGAATTTCCATACCTTCAGTTCGCCGTTTTCTCTTGTTTTTGTTGTTAATGAGAGACTTGTGGACGATAAATCCGACACCTTCTTGGGACAGATGGTTGATAAAACAAGTTGCCGGATTAGAGGATTACCGTGTCCTCCGCCTCGCTTCGGACCTCGGATAATCCTATAATATTACAGCGCAACTTGTTTATCTCTTTTTCCATCTCCAGAATTTTCTCGTCAGTACTCAGGGTGCTTGCGTTACATTTGTCAGGTCGAGTCGTCTTAGGTGGCAACCGTCACTGGAGATTTTTAGCACTCCCTGCCGTGCCGTTACCATGGTCGCCACCGTAGCTACGAATAGCGGGGCCGTAGGGGACTGGGGGCAGTCTCTTCTTTACTCTCATCATGCGGGGTATATTGCCATAGTTGCTACGCTTGGCGAGTGGGTTGGCAAACGCAGTTTTTATTGTTATTTTGCTGTTATCACAGAGATGTTGCTGCCCATTTCCTGCTTCAGTTTGCCTCTATCGCCTCTTACGACACCCACAGGAAGATATGGTATCCTCGACTATATGAAAACATACATATTATGTTAATAAATTTAAATGAATAATTAAAATTGAAGCTTGAAGATATACCTGAAACGAAATCATAAGCGTATTTTATGATTTCAACGTCACAAATCATTGGACTATTATTATTACAAATTAATATATTTTGAGGAACCTTGGCGTAGGTTGGTATAATTTTTATTCATTTCAGCATTCAGCGTTGATTTTTTTTATTAAAGTGTCAATGTAATTTTTGCTCCGTTATTAATCTGTTAAACATTTATGAAGAATTCTAACTTCATAACGCTGAAAGTAAATAAGTAAATTACATTATAAATACCATAGATTTAGTAACTAACGTTAGAAATAGATTGGCGGGAGTTTTGGCGGGAACTTGACCGGCGGCGGTTTGCTGCTCCTGTATTATTATTTAAAAAATGGTTTGAAGTGGATTTTGATATGTAAAAGTGGTACGATTTTATGTATTAAGTGTCTGCGCATGTGAACTATTAGTAGAAATGGTGAAATAAGTGTTCTGATGGTGATGCGATTCTTAAAATAAGGTGTTTGTCTGCATAGGTGCCTTGAGATACCATCACCAAATGTCAGCTGTCGGCTGGCTCAAGTTACCGTCAAAATCTCCCAAGGGCTGCACAATGTGACGCATCAACATATTGTGAAGCAGTGTACTATGAAGGATAGTTATATATTGTTACTTCAGACTCAGAAGGGCTAGAACCCAGAGCCGTAAAGCCAGTTATTAAAAAAAGAATAGATTGGCAATGTAAAAGAGAAAGATGTTTGCGTATATGCGTATATTAGAGCGAGAAAGATAGGCTAGACTATTTACGAACCACGCGATTGGGCTGTATCGGGCTGGCGTCATTCGTGAACAAAACCATTGAAGTACAATGTACTTACGTACTAAAACAGCTATTTCAAACAAAAACTGTGCGCTACTCTATCTCGTTGTGCATGCGCCGTAAACAGTTTAACGCTCACGCGCGGTTTTTTTATCATACTAGATTATGCGTAGGTAGACTGATCAGTAGGTATTTAATTATGCCGGATGTACGGTTCTCACAGCGCTCGGTTCGCAGAGCACTCCTCTCCCTTGACATCCACAAGTCGAGTGGGCCTGACGAAATCCCCCCAATTGTGCTGAGGACGTGTGCTCCGGAGTTGGCACCGGTTCTAACGCGTCTTTTCCAGTACTCCTACTCCCTAGGCATAGTCCCGAAATCATGGAAGACAGCTTTTGTCCACCCGATCCCTAAAAAAGGCGACCGCTCAGACCCGTCCAACTACAGACCTATCGCCATCACCCCCTTGTTCTCCAAAATAATGGAATCCGTTATAAACTGCCACCTCATGCGGTACCTTGAAGATCAACAGCTGATTAGTGACCACCAGTACGGTTTTCGTCGGGGTCGATCAGCTGGTAATCTTCTGGTTTACTTAACTCATAGATGGGTGGAGGCAGTAGAGTCCAAGGGGGAGGCATTGGCCGTTAGTTTGGACATTGCGAAGGCCTTCGATCGGGTTTGGCACAAAGCGCTTCTTTCGAAGCTCCCTTCCTATGGCCTTCCCGAGAAATTATGCAATTGGATCACCAGCTTTCTTGCAGATCGGAGCATCAAGGTCGTTGTAGACGGTGCATGCTCCGACTACAAGCCTATTAACGCTGGTATTCCACAAGGCTGCGTGCTATCACCAACGCTGTTTCTTCTGCATGTCAATGATATGTTGCAAGCCGGTAGCATTCATTGCTATGCGGATGACAGCACTGGTGATGCACTATACACCGGCCGTGCCAATATTTCTCGGGAAAACGTCACCGAGTACCGGAACAAACTTGTGTCTGAAGTCGAGACTTTGTTGAACAAAGTCTTAGACTGGGGTCGACTAAATCTAGTCAAGTTCAATCCCCAGAAGACACAAGTTTGCGCGTTTACCGCTAAAAAGAACCCCTTTGTCGTATCTCCTCAGTTTCAAGGCACTCCCCTTCTTGCCTCAGCCAGTATCGGAATCCTCGGCGTCGACATATCGAGTAGCGTGCAGTTTCGTGGTCACTTGGAAGAGAAGGCCAAATTGGCCTCTAAAAAGCTTGGCGTGCTCAGCAGAGCGGGACAGTATTTCATGCCGGCTCAACGCCTGCAACTTTACAAGGCGCAGGTTCGGCCTCACATGGAATACTGTTCCCATCTCTGGGCTGGGGCTCCCCAGTGCCAGCTCGTTCCACTTGACCGCATCCAGCGCAGAGCGACTCGAATCGTCGACGACCGAGTCCTTTCCGATCGGCTCGACTCATTGGAACTCCGAAGAGATGTTGCATCTCTTAGCATTTTCTATCGCATTTACCATAGGGAGTGCTCTGAGGAATTGTTCGGATTAATCCCAGCCGCCAAATTTCACGAACGCACATCGCGGCAGAACTCCCGATACCATCCACACCATCTGGATGATTGGCGGTCCACCACTGTGCGATTTAGAAGATGTTTTCTTCCTCGCACAACTTCCTTGTGGAATAGTTTACCACCAGCGATTTTTCCAGACCGATACGACTTAGGGACCTTCAAGAAAAGAGCCTACTCCTTTTTAAAAGGCCGGCAACGCATCTGCAATTGCCCTGGTGTTGCGGTTGTTCATGGGCGGCGGTAGTCACTTACCATCAGGTGAGCCGCATGCTCGTTTGCCCCCTCTCCTATAAAAAAAAATTGTTTATTTAGAGTACATATATTGTTAATTAATATATTAAAACGAGTTCAATTTATTTTGCACGATATAAGGTAAATTAATATGGTAATATATAATATTGTCACAGTAGCATTTTAATTATATTTTTATATAACTATTTTATAAGATAGCTATATAAATTGGAAGGAATCGAAGCTAATGAAATATATTTATTTAAATATAGAACTAGGTCCCGATAATCCTTAACTTAAGTTAGCGTGAGGCATGATCGCAGAGTAAAACTTTAAAAACTTCTACCATTACTGTTTACACATGAATTAAACTTATATACACTTATTTGTTGTTTTTTGCTAAAAATTAATTTTAATTAATGAAATGTATTTCAGTTCAGCAGGAGTGCTACCGAACCTCGGCCGATGCATCAACGTCCCGGGATGTAAATACCAGAGCTCTTAAAAAGAAGTATAATTCCGCCTCCAGGTCCTTCAAAAGTGTCATTGCCAAAGCAAAATCAGAGCACATCGGCAGAATTGGCGAGAAACTAGTTCGCCTCCCTTCGGGAACACGTGCATTCTGGTCTCTCGCTAAGGCTGTCCAAGGGAACTTCTGTTAGCCATCTCTGCCATCTCTGCACAGGGCGGACGACTCACTGGCTCATGACGCTAAAGAGAAAGCCGATCTGCTAGGCTCTCTTTTTGCTTCCAACTCGACTCTAGATGACGGGGGGCACACCGCCCACCATCCCGTGGTTTGAGTGCTCCATGCAGGAAGTGCTGATTACACAGCACTCGGTGCGTAAAGCATTCCTCTCCTTGGACGTCAACAAGTCGAGTGGGTCTGATGGAGTCCCACCTATTGTACTGAAGACGTGTGCTCCGGAGTTGGCACCGGTTTTAACGCGTATTTTACGGTACTCCTACTCCATTGGCGTAGTCCCGAACTCATGGAAGACAGCTTTGGTGCACCCGATCCCTAAAAAAGGCGACCGCTCAGATCCGTCCAACTACAGGCCTATTGCTATCACCTCCTTGTTCTCCAAAGTAATGGAAACCATTATTAACAGCCAGCTCATGCGGTACCTTGAGGATCACCAGCTGATTAGTGACCGCCATTACGGTTTTCGTCGGGGTCGATCAGCTGGTGATCTTCTGGTCTACCTGACTCATAGATGGGCGGAGGCAGTAGATTCCAAGGGGGAGGCATTGGCCGTTAGTTTGGACGTTACGAAGGCCTTCGATCTGGTCTGGCACAAAGCGCTTCTTTCGAAGCTTCCTTCCTATGGGCTTCCCGAGAACTTGTGCAAATGGATCACCAGTTTCCTTGCTGATCGAAGCATCATTAAACGATTGCAGGTTGTATTTAAGACTTAATTTTGACTTAAATCTTAATTTTGAAACTAATTGTTTTTCCGATATATCGGTTTCACGCAATAGTTTAATAAATTTTATAACACTTTATAACTTTACACAAATTAATACATTTAGAAATTCAAATAATGTTATTCTAGATCTACTTATTACTAACATAAATGACTATATACTCGTATTATGTCCAGCCTCTATTCCTTTAGTAAGTCCTGATAAACATCATCCTCTATTTTATGTAATAGTACCGTTTGCTGAAAAGATCCGACTAAACACACACGTTACTGTTTTGAAAGTGCGGACTACGTGTTGATTAATAAAGTAATATTAAATAAAATTAAATTTTTTATAAAGATAAATGTGCTAGTAACACTAAGGAAGTATGTAATTTATTCTCAAATTTTTTCTTATCAGTATTTGAATCCACTTTAGTCACAAAAGATTTTAATTATGACAACTTTAATATAGCAAATAATAACAATTCTGATTTCATTATTACTGACATTTCTATTTTTGAAAAAGATGTAACTAAATCCCTTTTAAATTTAGATGTGAACAAAGGAGCGGGCATTGACAACATCCCTCCTTATGTTTTGAAAGCTACAGCACATACTGTTGCAAAACCAATTCATTACCTTTTTAATAAATGCTTATAAGAAGGGATATGCCCATCTATTAGGAAAACAGCTCTAGTTGTTCCAATTTACAAGGCAGGCTCAAAAAATATGTTGAGAATTACAGACCGGTATCGATCTTATCAACACGCGCTAAAACTTTTAAAAGGTTAATACATAATGCGATATATCCTAGTCTTCACAATGTAATTATTTCGCAGCAGCACGGTTTTACTAAGAAGCGTTCAACTGTCTCTAACTTATTAATTTATACAAACTACTTATTTGAGAATCTGGATAGTAACATCCAGACTGATTGCATATACACAGATTTCCGCAAAGCTTTCGATCGCGTTGAGCATAAACTACTTCTGGAAAAGCTAGCCTTTAATGCTATCCGTGGTAATTTGTGGAGATGGTTTAAGTGTATGTGACAAATCGAACCCAAAAAGTAGTCATTAGAGGTTTTGAGTCAGATATTGTGCATATAAGTTCTGGTGTGCCACAAGGATCAATTTTAGGGCCTATTCTTTTTATACTGTATATTAATGATGTTAATAGTTGTTTCAAGTTTTGTAATTTTATTCTGTACGCTGATGATATTAAAATTTATCGCAAAATTCAACATTATCATGATCATCTTAACTTTCAAATAGATTTAGATAATTTTTCATCTTATTGTAAACGCAATAAGCTTGATTTGAGTGTTAATAAATGTAAAGCCATAAAGTTTAGCCGTAAGCGTCAGCCAAGTAATTTTAATTATTCTTTATGTGGAGTCCCATTAGAAAAAGTTCATAGAATTAAAGATTTAGGAATAATATTAGATAGTAAATTTATCCTTGATACACATGTAGAAAGCGTCATTAATTCTACGTGGTAGAGCCACGCTGCAGCTATATTATGGTTGTAGCACGAATGGGTCGGCTCGACCGGGGAAGGACCACGCTCTCACAGAAAACCAGCGTAAAATAGCAGCTTAACGCTGCTGTGTTTCGTATGGTGAGTGTAGAGAACCGGAGACCCTTTTTACTGGCAAAGAGGCATTCCATCTTAGTCCTCACGGGTGACAACGCATCTGCATCTTGAGTCTTTATTGAGGATAGATGTAGATGTCTATGGGTCACAGTAACCACTTTCCATCAGGTGGACTGTGTGCTCGTTTGTCACCCGATCATATAAAAAAAATTAATAAGGCTCTTAAAATGTATGGTTTCGTGATGCGTATTGGTCGTGAATTTAAAAAACCTCTCACTTATTTGCACCTCTATAAATCTTTTATAAGATCACAACTCGAATATGCAGTAGCTATTTGGTGTCCGTATTATAATAAATATATAGATGAAATCGAATCCATTCAAAAAAGAATTACGTAGTGTAAATTACAAGTGCAGACGAGTTAAATTACCCTACTACCAATTGCTGGTCGAATATAACTTACTTCAATTAAAATCCAGACGTCAGCAGATTCAAGCTATGTTACTGTATGATATCTGTCATTACATGTACGATAGTATGGAACTAGTTAATATGATACAATACAGAGTACCATATAAGCCATTGTGTCGGAGATTTCATACCAAACATACATTTTTTACTAATAAATGTCGAACCAACATAGGTAAAAGATCCCCTATGTATATGTTGGTAAATTGTTATAATAATAATTTCAATAACATTGATATTTTGCTCATAAGGTAGGTATTTATAAAAAGGAGTTACTTTCAGTACTCAGAGGAGAATGAGTTTGTGTAATTAGTCATTGGAATAATAATTATTTTTCATAATTTTATTAGTTGAAGACACAAACATTGTATCAGATGAAAAATGCGCTAATCTCAATCTCAGCTTTTATTAATAGTAATTGGTGGTCAACGTTGTTGGTTGCACTATTATATTATATTTTTTGTAGTAGGTAAATGTATTCTAGATTAAGAAATATTGTGTAAACTGTTTGTTGATCCTAATAAATAAAAAAAAAGCATCAAGGTCTTAGAAGATGGTGCATGCTCTGATTTCAAGCCTATCAACGCTGGTGTTCCACAAGGCTGCGTGCTATCACCAACGCTGTTTCTCCTGCATATCAATGATATGTTACAAACTAGTAACACTCATTGCTATGCAGACGACAGCACTGGTGATGCCTTATATACCGGCCGTGCCAATATTTCTCGGGAAAACATCGCCGAGTACCGGAACAAGCTTGTGTCTGAAGTCGAGACTTTGTTGAACAAAGTCTCAGACTGGGGTCGACTAAATCTAGTCCAGTTCAATCCCCAGAAGACACAAGTTTGCGCGTTTACCGCTAAAAAGAACCCCTTTGTCGTATCTCCTCAGTTTCAAGGCACTCCCCTTGTTGCCTCAGCCAGTATCGGAATCCTTGGTGCCGACATATAGAGTGACGTGCAGTTTCGTGGTCACTTGGAAGAGAAGGCCAAATTGGCCTCTAAAAAGCTTGGCGTGCTCAGCAGAGCGGGACAGTATTTCATGCCGGCACACCGCCTGCAACTTTAAAAGGTGCAGGTTGGGCCTCACATGGACTACTGTTTCCATCTCTGGGCAGGGGCTCCCCAGTGCCATCTCCTTCCACTTGACCGCATCCAGCGCAGAGCGGTTCGAATCGTCGACGACCGAGTTCTTTCCGATCGGCTTGACTCATTGGCACTGCGTAGAGATGTTGCATCTCTTTGCGTATTTTATCGCTTCTATCACGGGGAGTGCTCTGAGAAATTGTTCGGACTAATTCCAACCGCCCAATTTCACCATCGCACATCGCGACAAAACTCGTGATACCATCCATACCATCTGGATTGGTGGTCCACTACTGTGCCATTTAGAAGAAGTTTTCTTCCTTGCACAACTTCCTTGTGGAATCGATTACCACCAGCGATTTTTCCTGACTGATACGACGTAGGGACCTTCAAGAAAGGAGCCTATTCCTTTTGCGCAACTTAAGTGATGCATCCATATAAATTTCAAAGGTTTAATTAGCTGCTTTTAAGACTAGTAGTAGTAGTAGTAGACTTTAATATTAAGGTTAAGTTTTAACTGTCCTTCGTAATTGAGTAATGTTTGTAACGCTAGAAATTTTTACGTTGTTGGTATATAACCATCCGTATTTGACCACATTTGGGCAGTCAGCAATTGAAACTCCGATTAATTGAGCGAATTCTCTAACTGTGCATTTAATCCTGATCGAAAAAAATTCAACAAGGCTCATAATTTTATTTTGAATTTATTTTTCAGTATTTGTATGGCCTATGTTTAGGCCAAATATGGGTATATCGGGTACGTAGATAATTATCGTTATCACATAATCGTATAATTATCGTTATCGTATAATTATAGTAGATTAATTGCCGAAGGGTCGGTCGCCATAGTGAGGTATCTTTGTTGACCGACTGAAGTGTGAACTTGTATTTGTAGTGTAATTTGTATTTAATTTAATAAATAGTAATTTGTATTTGTAGTAGGTAATTTGAATTGAATTTAATTTGATAGTAATTTGTATTTAGTAGTGATGCTATCGCACAAGCTACCGGCGCTTCGCCTGCCGGCGGAGCTGCGCTGGGCCGCGAACGCCCATACCTTGTTAGGGCGACCCGATCGGGTCCATAGTTTAGGGAAGCGGCTCGAGCATGTCGAGGCCCAAAGGGCCGTAGTGGAGGAGGCTTACACAGATCTCGTGACCTTGGATGCGGAACAGGGAGTTCTAGACTCCTGCCTCGCGGACTAAGAGAAATTCTTTTCGCTCACGGACGACTTGATCGAGGAGGGGGCCAAGTATGCTAATGAAGCGCGTGAAGCTAGACTGAGGGGCCTGTCCGAGTCTCCTCGGAAGCAGCCTACTCAGCCGGAGCTGTTGGGACGACTCCCTACTCTGGACCTGCCAAGGTTCTCCAGAGCCCTCTCCGACTGGCTGACCTTTGTGGGCTTTTTTGATAGCCTAGTAGATGCCCGGAGGGACTTGACACCAAGCCAGAAGATGGCGTACCTCCTGGCCTCACTGGAGGGGGAGGCCCTGGGCGTCGTCGGCCATTTGAGATTGCCGGACGACGCCTACCAGACTGCCCGGGACATCCTCGCCGGAAGATACGCCAACGTCCGGCGAATTGCGGACGAATACGTTAGGCAGCTTCTAAGCCTCCCGCTGCTTAGCGACCGGGCCAGACTACGTCCGTACATCGTGAATTTACCGGTGGATGAATGGTCCTTCTTGTTGCTCCACATCATGCTGTCCCGCCTGCCTCTCGACCTTAGGATACATTTTGAGGAGACGCGGCAGGCACCGTCGACGACTTACGGGTAGCCAACCGAGCCATGCCCAGTGAGAGGCGGAATCCGCCGGGTAAGTCGTCGCCAATTTGAAATTTGCATCCAATAACGCTTGCCTCCGCGCGTTATGTCATCCGATGGTATTGAGGTGACGTAAACGCCGCCGGGGCGGGGGGGGGGGGGCAGGGCGGCCGTGTGTCGCTTCCCGGCATTCGGCCGCGTGGGCCGGCGACAGTGTCTTGAATGCCGCGGCCTTGTCGACTAGTATTGTTTGCGACCGTTGGTTAGTTGTGCGCGGCCCGGTGCGCGTCATTTTGAATTTACTATTGAATATTTGGGTCTCGTTAAGACCGCGTCAAATGGAGTTGTATGTTTTGAGCGTTGCATGACAGGGAGGCCTATCTTGAGTTTTGAATGATTGGATTAACTGATTGCCATTAATTTACGCCGACGAGTTGTCGCTTGTGTGGATTTTAATATCGTACGAAGGAATTTTGCTTTGTCGGGAGAACGCTGAACCTTGTGACTCGAGAAGAGATCGCGTGTGCACGATTATAATTTGTTGCTAAGTGAACATGGAACGTTGAACTTTGACCGACCGTTCTTTGGTTGTGCCGTGTGTCACTTGTTTGATTTCAATTGACGTGGATTTGGTTGAATTTGAAGTTAATTAAATGTACAATAAAGTTGATAAACTAATATAGTGAAATAATAGCAGAAGTTTTCAATTGGTGAACGCCCACTGGAGGGATCGCACATTTGGAGAAAAGCAGCGCCTGTTGGTCTGCTCTCAGACATCGGTAACGTAAGGTTACATCTACACACTTTTGCACACTACTTACATACACCTGACTGATACCCTGTGGTCAACCCTACCTTCGGAACTCGGTAAGTTTTGTTTGCTTAGCAGCCATTAATAATAATCCATAGGCCATTGGGCCCCGCCCTCTGTTGTCCGTCGAAGATGTTACTCATGGGCCCTAATACAGTCGACTTTTGTCGGGGCAACTAAGGGCGTGAACAGCCTACAAATAATTGTTCCCGGTCTGGATGTTTGTCTTTGTGCAATTTGTGTTTGTAAACTGTCTCCACGATACAGGGGTAAATCGTAGTATGGGGGTAACGTTATTTAACTAAAACAAACAACATATAACAATTTTCGATTGGTAATAAAATTGTCTAATTTACAGAATTAAACATAAATCCCAAAAAAAATGCAGTGCTGTTTCAGAATAAGGGAAATCTTTTCTTAGTTTATTATAAAACCAAGGCATTGAAGGAGTCGAATCTAGACTTTTTAAGAAATATTGATATGGTCACTGTAAGATGTTGTTAGGTTAGCTGATTACGTAATAACTTAAAAGAGAAGGATCCTTAAGTAGGGACTGAATAAATTAACCGACTTGGTTATTACATGGATCTCACAACTTTTTACGGTAGAAGAACTGAGTTGCGAGACTTGGCTTTTTTTTACAAGTTATGATTTTGATGGCATCTCATTTCTTTTTGTAGATAGTTATATCTAGATACCTATCTACACCTATTATTCCATTATTTTATACACTAGCTGTTCCCCGCGACTTCGCCCACATGGAGTTATTTTTCGCGGAACCCTAAAATAAAAGCAGCCCAAGTTACTCCTTATAACATCAGCTATCTGCCAGTGTGTATAAATATTAACAAATATTGACATTAGTTTTTTTACGATACTTACGTTACCCAATTGTTTTGCCTTCCCGGAACCCCTCCACTAACACTTAAACTTTATGGTATGGTACTAAAGTTGAAATTGACTTTTAAGGCCTTAACAGTGGTTGAAATGCCTAAATCTAGGATATTTAAGTAAAAAAATCTCAATAACTGTTCATTTAATCCACAAAGAAAAAATACAAGGTAACAGAAGAAGATTTGGTAAACGTTTTTAATTTAACAAAATTGTATTTTTGTCAACCACTTATTAGAAAAAAAATCCCCAAAGAGTACCTATCTTTGTCATATTTTGCAAAATTTCTCCAAAACGGCACAAGCTATTTAAATAGTTCTTACACTAAAAAAAAGGTCTTAAAAATATTAATATTTTTAATTGAGAGTTTTATTTTTATTACCCGTTTTATAAGAGAATATATCATTTTTCCCTGAAATTGAATATATTTACGCGAGCGCGCATGCTCCGTCGCCATGTAAGCTCTGTCACAGTCCGTTTTCGGACATCGTCGAGGGTGGACCGCACGTCGGTGTTGGAGCGATTTCGTTCAAATATATATTAGTTTTTTAAAAGTTTATACTCAATATAAAATAAAATATTTATAATTTTTATGACTAGAAATACTTAATTTAGTTAATATCTGTACACTGGTAACTGTAAATATTATTTTCTAAATAAATGAATTTTTAAAGTGCCCAAAGAAGAATAAATTTTTGCGGCGACGTTGATTAGTGAAATTGAAAAATGCATTTTTATATAATTTAGATGTGGAACGACGAACATGCTCTCGTTACTTAGATTTCGATCGTTTTTAATACCTATGTAATTTTATTGTTGCATATTTTTATTAATTAGTTGATAATGAATTTTATAATTATGTATTACAATAAAACGCTGTTTTTATAAGTATGACTTTATAAAATATTATTGGGGAGAGAAATAAAGATACAGATACAGACTGTTATCAAATTAAATCAAACAATTTAAATAAATAAAAGAATGGTGCTTACCTAAGTATAAATAACTATATAAAGACATTCTTGGGTTTATGGTTTTTTTTTATAAGTATGACTTTATAAAATATTATTGGGGAGAGAAATAAAGATACAGATACTTACATTTAGGTACACTGTTATCAAATTAAATCAAACAATTTAAATAAATAAAAGAATGGTGCTTACCTAAGTATAAATAACTATATAAAGACATTCTTGGGTTTATGGTTTTTTTTATGTTAGACAAACTATCATCCAAAAAATGTAAAAATTTTAAATTGGAGAGGGGTTTCTCTACGTGATAAAGTTAGAAATGAAGGTATTTGCATTAGAATCAGAGTAACTGACATAGCTCAACGGAATATTACAGTGAAATGGCAATGGGCTAGCTATATAACTTGGAAAACATATAAAAAATAGGAAGAAAGGTCCTCGAGTGGCAACCACGTACAGGTAAGCGAATTAGTACTCAACCTTTATTCCTCTTCACGTATTCTGATACACTTTTCTTCAAACATACACACACACACACACACACACACGCGCGCATGCACGCACGCGCGCGCACACACACACACACGCACACACACACACACAAATAGGTCGCAAATAATACTTACCTAGTACTATTAGGCAAGAGTGAATAGGTTTTTGTTAAGTCAGTGCAATTCACCATCTTAGACTACATAACCACTTACCGATGGGATTGTAGTTGCTTTACTACTTGCTGGGTAAAAATAGTAAAAAAAAAAATTTACCCTGTGAAAGTTTGCATTTAGATATAACTTTTCTAACCAACCATAAAAATATGATGAGAATATGTATATAAGTATAAAGGTTGCCTCACACGGAACAGTAACAATATAATATTATATCTTCCATTATCTCTGAAATCCGAGGTATGTTCATATTAAGAGGCTGAATAGAGCCACATTGAAATGCATGGGGATCGTTTTGTAATTTCACGTCATTATCGAAAAAAAAATTGTACATATTTTAAGTGGCGGTTTGCAAAACACGATTCAAAAATTAACTCAATAGAAAATAATTGCAAAGTTGCTTCTAAAAATACTTCAATTTTCAACGTCAATTTTTTTTACGTGGTAGAGCCATGCTACAGCTATATTTATTAGGTATAGTTGTAGCACGAATGGGTCGGTTCGACCGGGTAAGGGCCACGCTCTCACGGAATAACATGTAAAAAAGCAGTTTAACCCTGCTGTGTTTCGTATGGTGAGTGTAGAGAACCGGAGAACCTTTTTACTGGAAACGAGGTATTACATCTTAGTCCTCACGGGTGACAACTCATCTACATTTTGATACGTAATCGAGAATAGGTGTAGATGTGTATGGGCCGTAGCAACCACTTACCATCAGGTGGACTGTGTGCTCGTTTGTCACCCTTATTCTATTTAAAAAAAACTTTCTGAGATTTCAGTAAAATAATGTTAAGCACTCGTACAATTATGTCTCATGTTAATAAAGCTATTGGGCTATTTTGATTTGTAATAAAGTGATTTTACTTCATACGTTAAATAATTTATTTACCTTTCTATATCAAGAACCGTTTTTCTGTCACTCCTATTGAATTTGACAGTGCTTGCTGAAATTTAGCATCAGATGGATCAGAATCGCCCGCTGATCCGGCTGTTAGATATTGCAAAAATAATCGAAAATATTTATTTTTACATTCATGCCCAAGACTACCTTGTTTTATTTTATTACGGTCAAATAATATTTATTAGGTTATAAAGCAAGTATTTTTGTAAATGTTTTGTATGTAAATGTAAATGTTTTCATTATTTTGTTATTCTATTGTTTACAGTTATTATCACGTCTTAGCTTTACGCCAAGAATTACATTAGAAATTCTTGATGGGATGCGATGTAACGCGCATACATTATTTTCATCAAGAACTATAATATATATATATATATATATATATATATATATATATATATATATATATATATATATATATATTTTTTACCAGTAGAGTTTCAACAAAATCTTAAAAAAGTTCAATGAATTAAAAAAAAATGCAAATAATTATATAATTTCAAGTCAGTGTTTTACATTTAAAGATCAGTTATAAAGAGCAAATGTTATTATTTTCATTTTGATTAATTTAATTCGAGACTAAAATAAATGTGAAAGGGCTTTTATCTGCAATAATAATTTTCATCAAAAATAACATAGACTTATAAAAGTCATATACACGGTCAATCATACTGAAGATTATCAATTGTACTAAAAATATTTAAAAGACTATTTTTAGTATAATGACCCGAATATCATCATTAATGTTTGACTGGCACACTTAAAAGTTTCATCACATGGCTAAATGATTGACTTTTATATTATGATAAGGTCATGCTTTTCTATAAAAAATTGCAAGAAATTTTAATTCCCGGCCCTATTGGTTTGTTTTACTTTTTACTTAATTAGTGAAAAACAAAATGGACTGATCTAAAAGTTTACTTTCTTGTGTAAAAAGTGCTATTTAGAATATTATGCAAATGGTAATTAAAGTTTCTATGTAAATAAGTGTAACATAGCGGGTATTATATTCAATGGTAGCGGCCATCCGTATTGGCAAAGCCAGCATCATTTTCTGTACTATAAACAAAGCAGCTGATAAAATGTTACACTCATAACTGCTAACAAAAACTGTTTTCTCAAATGGTCTTATAGATAATAATAACTATTCCGCCGTGTTAGGTGCAGGAGCTATTATTAGAAGGAGAAGAGGTAAAATTTTGTTTTAGAAATACGCAATCAATATTGTTTTGTCTGCAATTGAGCATAAAAAGAAAAATAACTTCAGCCAAAGAGCATAACTGGTATTATACTCAGGCCCATCAATTGGTATGGAAAAAAATAATTTTACCAGGTCTCTAAAAATCAATCACAATTCAAAAAACATAAATATTAAAATCAAAAAATGTATATATGTATGTCTATACATACATATAATGATTTATGGCCGCTTAGTAACTGACGGTGACTCACTATAACATCCTACAGTCACGCCAAAACTAAGAGGAGAGAATCACTGTAGAAAAGGTAATAATTTATTGCGGAAATTTTGTGATAAAATTTAAAAAAATATAAACTTGTTCAAGTTAATCTAACTTAGCCTAACTTATCCTTGTGCGTACAAAAAAAACAAATAATAAAATAATGAGATGGCGTCAGTTTTGAAGAAGATATAACAAAAATAAACAAAAAAATAAATTTCAATAAAGTTCAGTGTTTAATTGATTATATACCGCTGACACTTAATCACGCTTTTCGAAACCACGCCAGTTGTAAACAATACTTGTGTGAAAAGACAAAATCTTCTTTTCAAATTTCCGCCGAGTTGTAAGTAGAAGGCCAAATAGGTCACGTGTCAATTTTAATTAAATATATTTTATATGAAGTGATCTGGACTACGTTTCATCAATTAACCATTGGTAAAAATTAAAACAGGAATTTTACGATTGTGTTTACAAAAAACATTATTAGTTGAAACTTTGAATTTTTATTATAAATACCTATAAATGTATATATTATTAATAAATAGTTCCCATAATATATTGGATTATTTTTTATTTTGCCCTATCTGCAATGTTCTACGCTCTATAGAAAATGTGGCGTATGACATGACTGACAATCTTTCGAACGTTTTATCTAGGTACAAAGATGTTTTACGTTTTCGTCGCCTCCACATGATATTTTTGTCAGCATAAGGTACCCTTCTATATCTGAAACGAATATAAGTATTGCTACAAAGTAAAGTAATATGCTATACAAGTCCCTCTACTGGGCACAGGACTCTTTTTTTATTTCTGAGAGGGTTTTAGGGCAAGGAAATGCCCGCCGTGCTTCCCCAATGCGTGTTGACGAAAATTGCAATTACAAATTTCATTCGTGCTGTCGGGGATCAATCCCGGGAAAATATTTACAGCGAACGCTTTGACCCAGATCTACTAATACGATACAAATAAATACAATTTAACATATTATATAATAAAAATTCTTACGTACTTGAAACTTGAACACTTGATAGCTCGTGATGCCTACCGGACAAAGCTACAGCACCACACCGTGCAATGTAATTTAAGATGCGTAACCGCGACATAATTCTCAGTGATGCGCAAGCATAACAGGCAGTATGTCACTTATATAATTGTCATCTCTGCAGTCTATTAATCTTTTATATTTTTTATAAGTAATACAGAACGTAGTTGCTAGACGGTGTTGACATCGGCTAAAATCTCTGCGATCGCCGTTTCGTCAAGGTCATTCAGGCTAGTTAAAGCCTTAAGTATTATTACGAATCTTTTGTATGGCAATATAGAAAAGTGTTGTGTTTAGACATTTTCACGCAATTTTTTAAATAATTCTCTCCGTAAGAACCATCTTCGTACTTCAAGGAATATTATAAAAAAAGATTTAGCGAAATTGGTTCAGCTGCTCTCGAGATTTGCGCTTAGCAACAGATTCAGCGATTCATTTTTATATTATAGATATATAGGTATACTGATTCATTCACTGCAAATGTAACTTTGTAATCCAAAATCTTGTAATAAATGTAATATATTTATATGGGATTACAAAGTTATTTATGCAGTTGGTGCATCTCGAAAACTGGACTGAAATTGCAAAATATTTTAATTTTTCTTGATTTATATACTAAACAATAGTTGTATTCTTAATTTGAAGCTTCTATGCCTGCTAGAAGTGCCTTAGAGTTTTTATGATCGGTCAGTCAGTGAGTGACAAAATTAAGAAACTTTGACCAGTTCTAATCCTTAAACTACTGGTTCAAATTTGATGAAATTTTAAATATACCGTGCACATACAATGCCTACTTGGGTACTTAAAATTCAGGCTTCTAGTTTTATCCACAACGAATTTATAGGGTTGCGAAAATGGCCTTAACTGCTTCGAGAAAAGGATGGTACGAGTACGGCCGTGCCGCTTTTTTGCTCGACTTGGCGGGGGTACTGCCGTGCCCCCCAGATTATGGAGCATGCGTGCTCAGATTACAAGCCTATTATCGATGGTGTTCTTCAAGGCTGCGTGCTATCACAAACGCTGTTTCTTCTGCATATTGTAACGACGCATTATTAATATCATTAATAAATAATAATTAACTTCAATATAGAGACATTTAGAAATATCATAGATATAATATTTTGAACAATTAAAATACATTAATAAGCATAATGTTCAAATATATTCATTTCGAATATTGAGTATTATAGTATAGTAAAGTCATAACTTTAAAAATCTTTAAATTTATTAAACTTCTGCTTAAAATACCTACTCAAAATGTAATAATAGAAGTACAAGTCAATTATATTGCAATAATAAAGATAAATAACATTTAAATACAATTGAAACTTTTTCAAAGTTTTGATGAAGCATCGATGATGAAGCATTGATGTTTATGCATCATAGAGAGATGCATAAACATCCTCATCATCATGACCTCTATGATGCAAAAGCATTACGATACCAGACTTGAAGTCCCATATACAACAACGCTCTCTTGAAAAACTACAGACCGATTTCCCTTCTGAGCCGCGTCTACGTGCTGTTTTCGAGAGTCATTACGAATCGTCTCGTGCGCAGACTTGACGACTTCCAGCCTCCCGAATAAGCCGTTCTCCGAAAAGGCTTTAGCACCATAGACCACATATATACCCTTCGGCAAATTGTACAGAAGTCCGAGGAGTACAATTTGCCACTATGTCTGGCGTATGTGGACTTTGAGAAAGCTTTTGATTCCGTCGAAATTTGGGCGGTGTTGCAGTCCCTTCAGCGGTGCCAAGTTGACTGTTGGTATATCGAAGTGCTGAAATGCTTGTACAGTAGGCATACGATGGCTATCCGAGTACAGAACCAGAGTACGAAACCTATCCAATTGTAGAGAGGTGTAAGACAAGGTGACGTTATGTTCCCGAAATTATTAACCGTTGCAATGGATGACGTTTTCAAGGTACTGAACTGGAAAGGATACGGTATTAACATCAATGGCGAGTACATCACTCACCTTCGCCGACGTTATAGTCCTTATGGCAGAATCTCTGGAGTACTTAAGCACTATGCTTAATGACCTCAATAGTGTTTCCCAACGGATAGGTCTTAAGATGAACATGGACAAAACAAAGATCATGTTTAATGTCCATGTCACACCTATGCCGGTAGTTGTTGGGAGCACTCTCGAAGTTGTTGACGAGTATGTTTACCTGGGACAAATAATCCGACTAGGTAAGTCCAACTTCGACCGAGAGGTCAATCGACGGATTCAACTCGGTTGGGCAGCGTTCGGGAAGTTACGGCACATCTTCTCATCGGGTATACCTCAAAACTTGAAACCGAGACTGTACAACTACTGCGTGTTGCCAGTGATGACCTATGTAACTGAGACGTGGTCCTTCACTGCTGGCCGGATGAGGAAGTTCAAGGTCGCTCAGCGAGCTATGGAGAGGGCTATGCTCGTAGTTTCTCAGCGTGATAAACTTAGAAATGAGGATATCCGCAGTAGAACCAGAGTGACCGACATATCCCAACGGATTAGTAAGCTGAAGTGGCAATGGGCTGGCCATATAGCTCGAAGAACTGACAACCGATGGGGAAAAAAGGTTCTCGAGTGGTGGCCTCGTACCGGCGGACGAAGTGTAGGGCGTGCCCCCACTAGATGGAGTGACGACCTGGTAAATTATGCAGGAAGTCGATGGATGCAGGTGGCTCAGGACCGTGCTTTGTGGCATTCCTTGGGAGAGGCCTATGTTCAGAAGTGGACTTGTGAAGGCTGTAATGATGATGAATGATGAAAATTGAAATATGACCGAGGTAAGCTTGGACTCGATAACCGATGTGTCGTAGACATATCAACCTAGTGCCGGTGGTAAGCGGGGTTTTTTTAGCAATACGACTTGCCCGTGGACATTGCACAACCCTACCGTTTGTGGACGGCGTCTTAGCGCATAGTGTTATGATACGTCGGCTATCTTTCGGATTAGGGTGAGTGAGTTTAGTAGTACTTTTAAGTGCAGCAAGCATACTCAACTCCATGTCTTAGTGCAATAGCACTGTGATACGTGGATTTTTAGTTAACAACATTACCAATTTTGTTATCAAAGTCGATAGGAATCATGTGCGAGTGTTGTGAGGGTGCGCCATCCGTATGATAGTTGCATTGATGCTTACTGCTACTTGCGGTATTGCATCTTGTGATGGATCTGCGGGTGTGCTGCACCTGATTCGACGCATCATGTGGTTCTGGTCGATGGAGATATGCGGGATGGGATGTCTGCTGGGATTGTATGGGGGAACTTGGGTTTTTTTTTATAGGATAGGGTGACAAACGAGCACACAGTCCACCTGATGGTAAGTGGTTGCTGTGACCCATAGACATCTACATTTATCCTCGTTTGCGAATCAAAATGCAGATGGATTGTCACCCGTGAGGACTAAGATAGAATGCCTCTTTTCCAGTAAAAAGGGTCTCCGGTTCTCTACACTCACCATACGAAACACAGCAGCAAGCTGCTATTTGACGTTGGTATTCTGTGAGAGCGTGGTACTTCCCCGGTCGAGCCGACCCATTCGTGCTACAACTATACTACTAATATAGATGGCTCTACCACGTAAAAAAAGGGTGGTGTAAGACCGACAATATTCGTATTGATGCTTGTTGTTTTCTGCAGCATTGCATCTCTGCGACGGTTGTTTGGCGGGTCACTATTCTCAATAGCGCTCTCTGCGTCTTAGTTTGACTCACAACCTAAGTAGCTTTGCCCAAGTCAGGTCCCTTCATTGCGGAGCTGCAGGCTGTCTGACCTCCATTTTGTTTTATATAACAACATAATAATATATCTCTATAAATTTCCCACCTTTGAATGATTGAAAGCAACTTGTTGATGGGTGAGATAAACATGATCGAAAAATGCCTATACTCAACGTCAGTGACACAAACCCTTTCTAATGGTGAATTATTACTATTATCTTATAACTTGCTATATTGGCCATTGTATTAGTTGGTGGAGCATATGTGTCGACATCATGCGGGTGATAGCTGGAGGGAAAATCTGAGTAAGCTCTCAAGGCTGTGACCGAAAGCCGCGCACCGAGAGATCCCATTCCCTTGAGGTGAGCGGTAGACTCATGACACGCTCTGCGACAAATTAGCCGTGCTGATCATGCAATTTGTGATGATGATACATTTATATCACGTCTGCAGTAACGGCGGCAAATCCAGCTGCTCAATTTCACCATCGCACATCGCGATAGAATTCGAAATACCATCCGTACCACCTGGATGATTGACAGTCCACTAATGTGCGATTTAGAAGAAGTTTTCTTCCTACACAACTTCCTTGTGAAATAAAATACCACCAGCAATTTTTCCGAACCGATACGACTTAGGGACCTTCTAGAAAAGAGCCTATTCTTTTTTAAAACGCCGGCAACGCATCTGCAACACCCCTGGTGTTGCAGTTGTTCATAGGCGGCGGTAGTCACTTACCATCAGGTGAGCCGTATGCTCGTTTGCCCCCTCTCGTATAAATAATGTTTTTAAAGCCTCGGGGTCGAGGTTAATTTCCTTTATCACTTTAGTAAATGTTCTAGGACCTCCCAAAAGAACGTATGGCATGGCATTAAATTCGTTTGTAATTATGTCCTGACCATTGTTTTCAAATTAGAATCTTACGAATTTCTGATGCGACTCGATCGTGGATAAGAGGAAATATGCTTCTTTCAAATTTATTGTAGCCTAGTGGGTATTAATTTTGATGCCGTTTGATAGTCTTTCATTTTGAATCCCATTTCTGCAATTTTCAAACAAAGAACAAAGAACGGTCAAATACGACCTGACCAAAGTATGAAACGACCACCAATGATTGATAAGTCAAAAAATAGTGACTTAGGTGTATGTTAAATTACGGGATCAAACTTATTTTATTGTAGCCGGTAAAATAATTTAGCTTTGTAATGAAAAACCTCATATCCTTACTACTTTTTATAGTTTTTGAACGCATCTAAACCCGTCTCGTTTTATCTGTAGTATACGTTTCATCATAACACTAAAGTAACACTACCATTATGCGTTTACTTTTTTTAAATACTAGATCAATAATATCATTTTAGATGGAGATATGAAAAATATCCCGAAATAAGTTGCAAATGATAGGTTGACATTAAATATAGAATACATTAATACTTAGCACGGAACGTATTATGAGTGTCTTTATGCAGTCTGTGGTATTATGACACGAGAGCTGTCAAAGCGTGAGCCAGTGTCTCTTATACAGTAATCTATGGCGTGAGCAAAAGTCAAAGCACCTGTGTCTTAGATACTTAGCAGTGAAAAGATTAGACAGGTTATTGATTAATTTTTGTGGTTTTAGCCATTGACTTGACTTATTTAGTTAAGTATATTATATTACTGCAAAGTTTTCATATCAATTGATTTAGCTGAGGTTGTGTGACGAAAGTGACGAAATACATAAGTGTAACGTTCTATGATCCTGGGCTTTTAAATGAAATATTTTTAATTTAGGATTTAGATTGTGCTTAGGAAGAACGGATTAATCCATATACTAGTGATGTTCACGATACTTTATAGCCAGGTCACAGCATGTATGGGCCGTGACCGATGTTCTTTACTAATATTTTTTTTAATTTATTTTATTTTTATTTATTTAAAAATCTTTATTGCACATAAGATGTGCAATTGGCGGCCTTAATGCCTTTAGGCATTCTCTACCAGTCAACCACGAGCTAAGCAGAGAAACTTAAGCAGGTGCCATAAAAACTTGAGAATATATACGTGAATGTAAATATAAACATATACATACTATACTTGTAAACTGCATGCAATCTAATGCAACTCAGACGCAATTTTCATGAGAGCGGACTCATGAAAGTAGTTAACTGAGGGCGGAGAATATACAACTCCAAGAATATTTTTTTTTCTATTTAGGAGAACTTCTACAAAGAGATGCTCAAAAGATCCAGACGCTATAGAAGGAGAAGATGCAATAACTTTATAAGGGATACCACAGCGAAGGTAGATCGCCACTCCACCACCTCGGTTTCCTAATCTATCACTACGTAATAGCATAAACCTGGGCATACTAAAAGAAGTCGAGAGTGAAGAAGGTTCGAGCCAAGTTTTGGAGATTAGAATAGCGTGGATCGTATCAGTAAAAATATGCCAAAGTTCTGAGAAATGCTGTTTTTTAATATTATTTGAATTTATGATGATTTTTAATACCATTTGGTTTTGGGGCATAAAATATCTTTGAAACAAACTAATCTTCAGGTGGCATACATGGGCTAATTTTACCTAAGTGTAATAACTTTTAAATGGTTATATGCATGTCGGCTCTTTCGGAAGTCGACCATGGTAGAGCCATGCTGCAGCTATATTATGGTTGTAGCACGAATGGGTCGGCTCGAACGGGGAAGGACCACGCTCTCACAGAAAACCAGCGTAAAATAGCAGCTTAACGCTGCTGTGTTTCGTATGGTGAGTGTAGAGAACCGGAGACCCTTTTTACTGGCAAAGAGGCATTCCATCTTAGTCCTCACGGGTGACAACGCATCTGCATCTTGAGTCTTTATTGAGGATAGATGTAGATGTCTATGGGTCACAGTAACCACTTACCATCAGGTGGATTGTATGCTCGTTTGTCACCCGATCCTATAAAAAAAAAATAAAGACACTAACTGGAACAAACACAAGTAGAATAACGGATGGGGCGCGTCACACCCGTAGGCGGGCACGACGCGTTCTAGCACACACAGCATACCAACTGTACACCCGCGTACCTGGAAGGTTCTCACCGTCCAGAACATCGACCGACACGATATAAGCAGTCCGAGGTGGGGGTACGCACACCTCCACTCGGACAACGGTTAGATAGCTCAAAAAACCTCAAGAGAGGGGACATGATAATTGGTAACAATCGTCATCATCATTACAGCCCATTGCAAGTCCACTGCTGAACATAGGCCTCCCCCAAGGAATGCCACAAAGCACGGTTTCGAGCCACCGTATCCATTGACTTCCTGCATGTCTTACCAGGTCGTCACTCTATCTAGTGTGGGGACGCCCTACATATCGCCTGCCGGTACGAGGCTTTCTTCCCCATCGGTTGTCGGTTCTTCGAGCTATATGGCCGGCACATTGCCACTTCACTTTACTAATCCGTTGGGCTATGTCGGTTACTCTGGTTCTACTGCGAATATATTTTTATCTATTTAAAAATTAAATATACCACCTTAAGGTTGTCGGCGCCGTTACGACAGCACCGACGGTGTTTGCGGGGAGTATGTGAAGTGCGGGGGGTTTCTCACCACCACGCCTAAGACCGGCACTCGCCGATAGCTCGCGACCCGATCGCCACCAAATATTTTGTATTTTTCATTCCTTTTAAATATACAATTTGCCTATCGTGTGAGTCGCCTATTTTATTCATGTTCCCTAATTGAACATAGTGGCGACCGTGATAAATTAAAATATCGAATTCCGATTTCGCCGCGTAATACGGTCCAAAGGTCGTAGCACTTACCCCGCGTTTACAACGTCGCGAACGCAAGTACTACGAGCTACGAGAACAAAGGAAGCCACGCCGATCTACTACATCAGCTAAGAAGATTATTAAATTGGCGTACCATCCCGAGTCCTAAGAACAACAAAGCGGTCAAGAAGAATTCATCTGGAGCGGAGAGAAGACAAGAGGACAGCTATTGAGAACCGGCCAAGCTGAGGTCCAGCGGAGTCTACGCGCCACATCAGCGGTTTTTGCCAACTAAAAGTGAGCCCGTTCCTATTATTTTACCTCTTCGTGTCCCACTATTCCTAAAAATTCTATTTGTGTAAACAGGGAAACAAGGAATCTAGTCCTATTTTTGTTGCCTTACCCTACCTACCTATTCTTAAGCAACATCCTTTATATTCCTTGTCTATCTTATACCCTTTCGTATATAAAACTGCTAATCTAAATAAACTATTCCTACTCAATAATCCTACCAAATAAAATACCTATTAAAACAATCCTAAAAGAATTACCTAGATAAACCTACCGACAATTTACATACGTAACGAGTTAAAATCACCTATTTACACCTATTTACTTACCTATCAGCTAATTGTCTATCATTTCTTACTATTATTTAGCCGTATCATTTGCTAGGTAATCAGTGCTATTTTTCAAGCCGCCTATAATTTGCATTCATTGCGCCTATTTTACGACTTGAAAGTCTTCACTAGCATTTAATTAGTTGGTAGCCACTGTTAAATAGTTAGAATTTAAATAGCTGAACCTATTTCTTTAAACGTAAGCATACATATGTACATAGCTACGCAAAAATTTGAGCTTAACTCCTCAATGCAAGTAAATTCACTTCTCGCTATTCACTGTTAGCTGTTTATGCACGCAAATAAATTAGTCATCACTATAGCATAATCATTCGCTAAGCCCTATATTACGCTAATTAAACCATTATTTGCACAAATCAATTAAATTTACGATCAACCTTGCTTCCCGTTATTATTTTATGTACGGAGATATCTGCAAAGCATTCCAACAATCAATTTCAGCTACGGTGCAGCGGTCGCTCGAGACTATCATCGCATCCCGTGTCACTGCCAGTACTGCGGGCTCACGTCGTGGTACTGGACCGCGGGCGTCGCGCGTCATCAATCCCACCTTTCACCCCGCTTCTGCTGATTTTGAACCGGTTTCCGTCACAGCGGCCACAGCGTGCAAAATCAGATTGAAGCATTGGAGGAAAATAATTTAAGCTTAGAATTGGATACCAGAGAAGTTATCGAACAAGCTTTCCACAATTCGATCGCATTGGCTCAGGAAATTATTTCCGTAAGCAGTACGACAAAAAAGTCGTCGCTTCAGCATAGCAGTATTTACACAGCTGATGAAGATGATCACGAAGTTATCGGCTTTCGTTTACCAGTCATTAAAATTAATAAGTTTGATGGTACGTTCAACAAATGGTTGGAATTTCGTGATACGTTCAGTTCTCTGATACATAATAATACAAAAATAAAAAATATACACAAATTTCATTATTTAAATTCCTATCTAGAAGGTGAAGCTGCTCGTGTAATATGTAATTTAGAAGTTTGCGACAATAATTATCCTGAGGCATGGAGTCTTCTTTGTGAGCGTTTTAATAATATTCGTCAATTAATAAATAATCATTTGAAGTCTTTGTTTAATATTGAGCCGTTGCGTGAGTCTGACAAGTCATTAAGATTTCTAGTAGACCACGTCACAAAAAACCTACGTGCTTTAAATACTTTAAAACAGCCAACTGATCATTGGGATACCCTGATCATATTCATAGTCTCAGCGAAATTAGACAGCAACACGCGTGTTAAATGGGAGGAGTACATTCAAGCTAATGTTAATGCTTCGGATATGCCTAGCCTAGATGATTTCATGACTTTTATTAAGGGCCGCGCTGAAGTTTTAGAGTCTGTTTATCGCAGTAAACAAGACAAAAATATAAAGTCAAACCCGAATCACAATCAAGGCGTCAAACAAAATCCCGTTTCTCATACTAAGTCATTCGTTAGCGCTGAGCAGGGCGACTCATCTGCAACTGCCCCTCACAAGTGTATTTTCTGTGGTCAAGGTCATCGTAATTATGAGTGCTCACAATTTCAATCGAAATCTATTGATGATAGACTTTCATTAGTGTCCGAGCTAAAGTTGTGTCCCAACTGTTTGCGCAAAGGGCATAATACGCGCGCATGCAAGCTTCCAGGTACGTGCAAGATATGCAAAAAACGTCACAATACCTTTTTACACAAACCTACGGATTCTGATACCAATGTGGCAGTCACTAATGTTGCAGTCTCTGAGCCAGTTTCAATGTCAGCTGTTTCTGCTTCTGAGACACTACTATGTACGGCTTTGGTTGATATTTTTAATCCCAAAACAATCAATTACATTACCACTAAAGCTCTCTTAGACAACGGTAGTCAGTCTAGCTTTATTACAGAATCACTTAAATCAAAGTTAAATTTAACTTCTTCCACGTCTGATGTTAGGAATGTGGTCGGCATATGTAACACTATTGTCAAGCTTAATGCTGAACGTTGCAATGTTCGAATTTATTCAAAGGTAGGTTCTTTCATCGTTATGACGTCATGTTTAGTCATACCCCAAATATCAGGTAAGATACCTAAGTCTCTTGTGTCTATTACACACCTTAACCTGAAGTCCTTTGCATTAGCAGACCCCAGCTTTTATGAGCCGTCTGACATAGGACTGCTCATCGGTGCTGACCTATTTTGGTCCATTATTGGAACCAAACAGCACTCTTTAGGCAAAGGAAATCCTATTCTACATGAGTCTAAATTAGGATGGCTTATCGCAGGTCCCATGCACTATATTCAAAATGACAATCTCAATTTAAATTCCCCAGTGAAATGTAATTTTGCAAGTATTGAAAGCAACAATACTTTAGTTGAGCTTCACAATGATTTGAAGAGGTTTTGGGAGCTTGAAAGCTTGCCACAAAGGCCCCTTCTTACAGACCAAGAGAAAGCTTGCGAACAACATTTTTTACAGCACACAAAACGCACTGAAGAAGGTCGTTTTTGTGTCAAGCTGCCATTGATCGACAAACCAGACTGCCTAGGCACTTCCTATTTCATAGCCAGGCGGCGATTTATAAACCTGGAACGTCGCTTTCGCAAGCAACCGGAACTTAAGTCCGCCTATGTTGATTTCATTGAGGAGTATCGCAAACTAGGACATCTAGCAATATCTGAGGTAGACCGACCTGAGCTTGCCTATTTTGTTCCGCATCATCCTGTCATTCGTGAAGACAGTGAGTCAACACGTCTAAGCGTCGTTTTTGACGCATCAGCTCGCACTTCATCTGGTTTGTCTATAAACGACATTCAAATGATAGGCCCTACAGTTCAAGACTCTCTTTTCAATATCCTCATCCGGTTCCGGCAATATCGTTATGTGTTGTCAGCGGATATTGAAAAAATGTACCGGCAGGTTTTAATAGATGAGTCTGACCGAAACCTACAGCTGATTTTATGGCGTGATGCGGAGGACAAACCATTACAAACACTCAGGCTTAACACGGTCACCTACGGATTTGCTAGCGCTAGTTTCCTTGCCACCAGGTGTCTCTGGCAAGTGGGCGAGGAGTGTGACGATGACGTTATTAAGGCAGTCATACAGGAGGACATATATGTTGATGACTTACTAACTTCTAGCGATGATGAAGATCAATTACGGTCTATACAGAAATCAACACATGTGGCTCTTTCTATGGCTGGTTTTGACTTGCGTAAGTACCGATCCAACTTACCTTCTTTACTGCCTTCAGACGTTGTCCAGTCATCCGGCAACCTGACATTGAGTCAGTCTACAAATACGCTGGGCCTAGAGTGGAGTCCTTCGACCGACAGCATTAATTTTCCCATTACAGTGGATCAGTCTGACGTCGTCACCAAGCGCACTATACTTTCTTCAACTTTCTAGATCTTCGATCCCTTGGGCCTCCTATCCTTGTCCACTATCGTTCCCAAAATTTTAATTCAGACCTTATGGTCTCTCAAATTGGACTGGGATGAGCCCGCTCCAAAGGATATTGTCGATGTCTGGAGACCTTTTGTTGATGGACTTAAATGCCTTTTTTCACTAAATATACCTAGATGGGTATCAATAGAATATCCAGTCTCTGCTGAAATCCACTGTTTTTGCGATGCATCGCAACGCGCCTATGGTGCATGCTTGTACCTTCGCTCTACAAATAAAGAAGGACAAATACATGTCCAACTTTTATGTGCGAAATCTCGCGTTGCCCCAGCATCCAGCCCTATTACAATTCCTCGTTTGGAGCTTTCAGGTGCTCTTCTGGCAGCTGAAATGAGCTCATCTGTGACCAAAGCCTTGCGACGTAAAATATCGCGTCATGTCTATTGGACTGACTCGAGCGTAGTTCTTAGTTGGTTGCGCTGCGGTTCTTCTAACTTGAAAGCATTCGTTGCCAACAGAGTCGCCGCCATTAGAGAGCTGACTGACGCAAATTCATGGCACCACGTTCCTACAGAACACAACCCAGCTGACCTGCTATCCCGTGGCGTGAACCCACAACAGATCGCTGCATGTGATATGTGGTGGTATGGACCTAAGTTTTTATCGTTGCCAGAGTCCGAGTGGCCTTCTATGCAGTCGCAGACTATTATTGAGATGAAGAATTTGCCGGAAGTTAAAAGCACATCCAGTTGCTATTTGTGATAATTATCAATCAATTATTAACTTTAACAAATATTCTAAATTAAAACAATTACAACACATTTTAGCCTATGTACATAGATTTATTAATAACTGTAAAAATTCTAAAACTAAAATTACAGGTTCCTTAACTACCGCCGAGCTCAATAAAACTCTTAATTCATTAGTGTATATTTCCCAATTAGAGGCATTCCCTAAAGAATACGACTTATTATTAAAAGGAAATTCCCTAAGTCCTAAGTCGCACATTTCGGCACTTAATCCATTTTTACATGAAGGAGTGATAAGAGTAGGTGGTCGAATTCAGGCTTCTGAATATAGTTTCGATATGAAGCATCCCATGTTGTTAAGCTCTAAACACCATTTTACTCAACTTTTATTCCAACAAGAACACGTACGGCTTCTACATCTGGGGCCCCAAGCCTTACTGGCTTCTATTAGAACGCGTTTTTGGCCCATTAGTGGAAGAAGTCTGGCTAGACGTACTGTGCATAATTGCACCGTATGTAGGCGTTTTAAGGGTCAGTCTATGAAAAACATAATGGGCAACCTACCTGCTCAAAGACTAATGCCCGACTTTCCTTTTATTACAGTAGGGACTGATTTCGCTGGGCCATTTATGGTCACGGATCGCAAAGGTCGTGGTTGTAAAATTACAAAATGTTATTTGTGTATTTTCATATGTTTTAGGTATAAGTGAATCCATTTGGAGGCTGTTAGTGAGCTGTCCAAGGATGCTTTTATATTAACTTTGAGACGCTTTGTTTCACGGAGAGGGCTACCAAAGCAGATATTCTGCGACAATGGTGGAAACTTTGTAGCTGCTTCAAAGGAACTTAAAGAGTTTTTTGAAGTTAATGCCAAAACTATCGCTAATTTTGCCGCTAACGAAGGCGTTGAATTTTGTTTTTCGCCTGCATACGCTCCTCACTTCAATGGTTTGATGGAGGCCGGTGTAAAGTCAGCCAAATTCCACCTGGCTAGGATATTAGGGACTACGCACCTAACCTATGAGGAATTGTCATCTTTGTTCACACAAATAGAATGTATCCTAAATAGCCGCCCCCTATGTCCATTAAGTTCCTCTCCAACGGACTATTATCCCTTAACTCCGGGCCACTTTTTAATTGGTAGACCACTAAGCTCGCTGCCATCTCCGTGTCTACAATCCGCTAATGCCAATCGTCTCGACAGATTCCAGCGCATCGAGCAGTTTAAGCAACACTTTTGGCGACGCTGGAGCCACGAGTACATTGCGGAGCTGCAGTTGAGGACGAAGTGGCGCACGAAGTCCAAAGAGAGCCTACAAATTGACGACCTAGTCCTCTTGAAAGAGGAAAACGCTCCACCGCTCTATTGGCGTCTCGGACGTGTAAGAAAACTCTTCCCGGGATCTGACGGATTGACACGCGTCGCAGATATAGACACTGCAAGAGGAATTGTGCGGCGCGCCCTAAACAGAATCGTCCTACTACCGAAGCCCGATGAGTTGGAAGATCTTGAAAGCTGTTAAGCTTTCCAGCGCCGGGAGTATGTCGGCGCCGTTACGACAGCACCGACGGTGTTTGCGGGGAGTATGTGAAGTGCGGGGGGTTTCTCACCACCACGCCTAAGACCGGCACTCGCCGATAGCTCGCGACCCGATCGCCACCAAATATTTTGTATTTTTCATTCCTTTTAAATATACAATTTGCCTATCGTGTGAGTCGCCTATTTTATTCATGTTCCCTAATTGAACAAAGGTAAAGGGTAAATAGGCCGGACTTAATGCCATGTGGCATTCTCTGCCAGTCAACCCTGGGTGACAAAGACAATTGTTGGCAGGTACGAAACATAATACCTAAATAACGTGTCGTTTTTAAGTCTATCACGCAGAGAAACAACGAGCATTGCCCTCTCCATAGCTGGCTGAGCGACCTTGAGCTTCTTCATACGGCCAGCAGTGAAGGAACACGTCTCAGATCCATAGGTTAACACTGGCAACACGCACTGGTTAAACCACCATCATCATTTTCATCCTTATATTCATTGCCTTTTCCTTTTTTTAACAGTTTTTTTTTTGTATATAGCCCTGTGTCAGATGAAGCTGTAAGAGCCGCATAGGCTAACATCACCAACATCACAGAAAATAGATGAAGACTTAGATACATGATTTTGTATTAAATTTCATTCAAATGGTATAGGTAAACCTGTACAAATCTGGCTAGTTGTGATTTTGAGCCAACTATCGTATAAAAAGTGCAATTACATACATGCATGTTTTACCTGAGCTATCACAAGTGTTCGAGGTTTGTTCAGGCACGTCATGTTCAATGTTTGCCGCTCGGTCGGTTGAAACCAGCGATTCACAGTTAGTTCATAGTTAGAGGCGAACCATTCTTTAGCTATCCTAGATGTTCTCGTCATCCGAAATCCAAAACACTATTGGTCACACTGTGTATCAGAAAAAGACCCATACCAACCGATATTTAAATGGTGAATTGCACCATCATCCATCACAATTAGCTACCGTGGGTAAGTCTTGGTTTCAGAGAGCACGAGGGATCTGTGACAGAATACATCTGGTCGGCGAGCTTCAGCACGTCGAGCATGTATTGCAAGACAACAAGCTTCGTGTCCCGCGCCTATGTCACGGTGACCGAGTGAATCCGGCCACAGTCGCGCGTGTGCCTGCTGTACTACCCTATGTCTGAGGAGTCACAGACAATGTTGGCTACATCTTGAAGCGAGCTTCCATTAAAACATACTTCAAGCCGCCGAAGAAGATTAGTCAATTTTTACCATCCGACAAGTGTCATATGTACAAGATGCAGGAGTGTACAAGCTGGATTGTGGATTTGGTCTCTCTTACATAGGACTAACAAAAAGATCTATAAGCCCGCGTAAAAAACATATAGATGACTTAAAGTACCGTCGTTCCGGGAAGTCTGCAGTTTGTTAACATGTTCAAGATCGTCCCCGCCATTACATTAGATTTGATTCCAAGGATGATTCGCGAGGCTAAAAAACATCATAATTTCAATAGAGAAGATGGGTGCGTGCTGCCATCTGCTTGGGATCCTATAATTAATAAAATTAAATCCAAACCCAAGTATATCACTGCCAGACTTCAAGTTACTGTAAGATTATTCTGCGTAGATCGGACCAAAAATTAATATTCAAAAACTGAAGGTAGCTGGGCTAACTATGACATCGGGACGTCAAACACCTCAGTCCCCCCCGTGACCATGGCTGCTGTAAAGCACCCGAAACGTCCGGAATTAAAAATTGAAATACGATAGAATCCGTAAAAGAATTTAAAAGTTTAAGTAAATTTTAACCATAGTGTTAACTCTCCGTTAACCGCCGGGTAAATAAATAGTTATAAATCATTATAACACTAAGATATCGTTGTATAATAAGATAAGGTGTTAAAAAAATTCAGTACTGACATGATTATTTATTGAAAATAAGTATATTGAAGAAAGTTGTGTATAAAACAAAAAGAAACCAGGCATGAATTTTAGATCAAAATATATTGGGTGTCACATATTAATGTGACACTACTCAACACCCACGTGTTAACTCTTGGTTAACCGTCAGGACTTAATTTGCTAAGAATAGCAAAATTTAAATCAGAATAAATTAATATTATAATTGAGCGTACTTGTATATAACTGAGTCTGATGACGATTCAGTAATTATACGACAACGTTATCGTTTCCTTTCATGTTCAAGTTTTTTTTTTTAATTTTGCGTCGATAACGTTCTATAATAATATATTTTTAGGTTTGGGCATTTTATTGTTAAATACGCTTAAAACTTTTTATCTTGCAAAGTTGTCGAGAACGACGTGTGCTTGCTACGAATGCGAAAAAGAAGGCTCGGTTTACAGAGTAGTAATGAGGTATAATGACTATAGTTTAGTCTTTTAAAACTTTAGATATATCGAATCGAACCTTGTGAGTAAAAGGAATACCTGTTTACAGTTATATATGAAGAATGAGGCTACAAAATATAACATTACTTAAGAAGACGTCAAAATATAAAAGAAATAAATAGGTACGTTAAATAATCAAAAACTTTCCTCAAAAATTGCCGCAACATTGAACCATATGCCTTTACCTTTTGTAGGCAACCCTAAAATGAGAGCATTTATTATTAATGTTTTAATTGTACCGTAACCCACATAAGCATGTATATTTAAAGGTATTAGTAATACTTCTGATGAAACCGTAATAATACTTAGACTTAGGTTTCTCCCGCATCGATTAACCACCGCTTTGATGCAGTTGTATAAAACATATTTATCACTGCTCATCGTACTAAAAATAATTAAATTATCCATTATCTCATGGTAGTTGGACCACGAAACAGTGAATTACATTTAACTTGATCACCTATATTATGTCCTCAGTTAAAAAGTTATTTACACCTGAATAAAGACAATATTACATATATTTCAAGAGGTATTTAATTATCTACACAGAGTTGATTACATCAAACCACTGTGACAACTGACGGTGCTTAGGTGCTAAGCAATATTCGTGCCATTAGTAATTATTAGCTAACATACATATTATGTGTGTCGATAAATTAACAAAGATAGTTAATAGTAATATACCAAATGTCGCATACCGCAAGAAATTTCAGGTTCATTGCCCTTAGTCGAATCTACAACAGCCAACGGTTCAAATTTGGTGAAAGATACTTTCACGCGAACATCAAACGGTGACAATATGAACAATTCAATATTTTAATAGTGGGGTTGTTATAAACTAATTTGCTTAATTCTGCGTAAACAAAGAAAATGATGCGTCCTGCCCAGTTTTAAGGGGATCTCCCACCCTCCCTCAATCACGCACTATACCCGTCACCGTTAATCTCAGCACTACCACCCCCAGCACCATCACACTAGGCACGACACACCACTCTCGAAAATACAACACGTGTTTTGCCTCTACACGAGGCATCCTCAGGTGAAGTAGACTCTGCGGAGGCTGACCGCTAAGTGACTTATATATATTAGGTATAGTGCGCGCGATTGAGGTAGGGTGGGAGGTCCCGTTAAAACTGGGCAGGACACATCATTTTCTTTCTTTACGCGGAATTAAGCAAATTAGTTTATAACAATCCCATTATAATGGATTTCCGCAAAGTAACGCCTGATTCTATCAATTAATATTTTAATAATTGCCTCGTTGGTTTAGTTGTCGTAAATTCGATTAGTCCCGGGTTCGATTCCCGGTTTAAGCCAAAATCCGTTATTGGATTTTTATGTCGAGAAATTCTCAGTAGCAGCACAAATTCATGAAATTGGCAATGTTTCACGCTCGTGAGCCGTTGGTCCTGCATCTGATCTCACTCTGGTCGTGTCAAATTACCGTCTCATCGGATTATGAGAGTGAGGAAATAAGAGTGTGCACCTGTGTTCGTTCACGCACACTCTCGGGCACTATAGACCTGTCTAGTACAGATGGCTAGTCGCTGTCATGACTTACCGTCGTGACCGAAATTCCACAAAACAAAGATCGAAAGAAAAAATAAGAACTTTATGTTTTCTGTTGCAAGATTTTAAAATTATATAATGACCCCGGCTCATTTTCTATGACAGCGTTTTCTCTAATTATAAAAAGCTGTCAACTGTTTAATACTCGTAGATAATTTTTCGTCTCTCATCCTATTTTACCCGTGCTCAATGAAACATGCGATAACATTGAAGGTAGGCTAGGGTGCAATGTCTTAAACAAAGAACACAAATAGCTCCAAAATTAACAGTTTTGTATTTGCAAAATACTAGCTTAGACTTGAATTCGGTCTGAGACGTGATTTTCGATTTTAATCAAAATAAAAAAAAAACTTAGCTTGAGCTACGAGTGTGTAGTTTCAATAATATTACAATATTGTACATGAAATTAAAATTTCGAAGTAGCAATTAACAGCCTTACCTCAGCATTACGTGGGCTTTACTAACAGACATTTATTATCGATTACTTAAGTATTAGTTATCTTTATAACTGTCTGTTTCTATAGTAATTTACTGAAATTAGAGAGAAACAACAACTTTAAGCTATTCTGAATTGACGTCTTATTTTATGAGTAAGACCCTAAAAATTTTAATAGCCCGTTTACAGTCTCGCGCGAGCGGCGAGGCGAGGCGCGAGGCAAGAGTCTAAGCCCGGTATAAGAGGCGGTGAATGATTATGTCAATATAAAGTGTTGTTTCTTGACAAAAGAACTTTTTAAAACGTTTCGACCTCTTTCAAAAGAAATAAAAGCCAAGGTTGAGGGTTGTCGTATGCAATTTTTACTGTGTTGAAAGACTTATACTAAATAGATAAAATTACGCAAAGATTTTTTTAAAATATAATAAGGGTGACAAACGAACAAACAGTCCACTTGATGGTAAGTGTATTTTGTGGTCCATAGACATCTACATTTATCCTTGATTAAGAATCAAAATGCAGATGCGTTGTCAGCCCTGAGGACTAAGATGGAGTGCTTCGTTTCCTGTACAAAGTGTCTCCGGCTCTCTACACTCACCATACGAAACACAGCAGCATTAAGCTGCTATTTTACGCTATTATTCTGTGAGAGTGTGGTCCCACCCCGGTCGAGCTGACCCATTCGTGCTATAACCATAACATAGCTGCAGCATGGCTCTACCACGTAAAACCACAAGTAAAATCGTTTAAGATACGGAAATGTGAAATTTCAACTGCAACTACAATAACTTTATTCTCTCTTTCACCATTTTCTGTAAGCATTTTTAAGTGCATGTAATCCTTGACATACTTAATACTGTGAATAGTCATAACGTACAAATGTTCAACTGATGGACAGGGTTTTTGAAGCGTCCGATGCGCTGCCTCATTGTCTGTAGGATGATTTCACCTTCTTAAATTACATTATTTCTGATTTCTCAGACATTTAGATTCCCTCTAAAATTCTTTCACTGTGTACTGCATGCTAAATCAGTAATAAAAGTTCTTATTAACAATTTCATTAGCACCACCGACGGAGATCAAACTCAAGTTGCTTGCGTGTGCCTCAGATAATTATTTATAAAAGCGTTTTACGAATAAGAATTTTGATAATAATACATTATGTATAATAAAGTTTATATGTTAATAAATATATAATAAAATATAATAAATTACTAAAGGTAAATATTAACTTCCAAATTTAATATTTCTAACAGTTTTTGTAGCTCTTTGCATGTTCGTAAACAGTCTACTATCACGGGACGTGGTTACCACCCACCCTTCAATACTCTATGTTGTCTATTATATTACTGTTTTAAACGTATATAAAACACGATGTTTATCATCGTACAAAGGAATTGTATCACGTGACGAAAATATGTTAAGTATTGTGAGATGTGAATAAATTGGACTGTGATGAGGATGTCAAGTCGATCGATCTAAATGTTTTAAAAGTATAATATGTAGGAGTGAAATTTTTCTTGACTTGAGAATATTAAAGTTACTTTATTACCCTAAGAACTAAGGTAATATTTGTATAAAATAATTAATAAATAACAATATTACTTTTAAATAAATGAATTTTAGTACAATGAACAGACGGCGGCATATAGCAAGTATTTTTTACTTATGTTAACCTTTACATACAATATAATTTTGAATAATACTTTTTCCTTTGATTCGTTTAATATTTAAATTAGTAGAATTTATGTTATGTTATTTTAATATAGTATGCAATTTAGGAACTTAGGGATTTTGTACGTGGTAGAGCCATGCTACAGCTATGTTGGTAGTATAGTTGTAGCATGAATGGGTCGGCTCGACTGGGGAAGGACCACGCTCTCACAGAATACCAGCGTAAATTATCAACTAACACTGCTGTGTTCCGTATGGTGAGTGTAGAGAACCGGTAACCTTTTTTACTGGAAAAGAGGCATTCCATCTTAGTCCTAACGGCTGACAGCGCATCTGCATTTTGATTCGCAAACGATGATAGATGTAGATGTCTATGGGCAACAACAACTACTTAACATCAAGTGGACGGTGTGCTCGATTGTCAACCTATCCTATAAAAAAAATGTAATTTTAACAATGCACAGTAATGCTGTCTTACTAATTAAGGATAACTTCTGGTCTTTTTCTTCTTAAAGTTGAACGGGGACATATACTTGACATAATAAGAGTTTCACTTGTCAAACTTCAACTGTTTTTAACCGATTAAATGTCGTTTCATATTCATGTTTTAATGACGAAAGAAATATTGCAGGTTCTCATATCTTGGGTATATGGGACCACAGGAGAAGCACCAGCTTTAAAATAACAAAAGAATCATCAAAATCGGTTCACCGAGAAAAAATTTATCTTCTCATTTTTGAAATTGGTTAAAAACTTGTCAAAAGACTCTCGGAAGTGAAAGAATACCTGTGCCCAGCAGTGGGACATTATTCTTTATTGTGGATAGAATACAATATAAAAAGTAACTGATGAACCCAATGATTGAAGTCGGTAAAGACGGGCAATAGGCAGTATCAAAGTGACATGGGTATAAGTGATTGACAACGTCGGAGGGAGCAAGACTGGAACTTTCCTTATATCACTATCATTCTCGTATATTCCTTATATATAAAAATGTAATAACTTGTATGTTAAATTTACAAAGGTACAAAAAGGAAATTTACGTTTAAATAAAATTCTTTCCTCAACCACCATCTATTTGCCTTAGTTGTCATGCCTAACAGGCGGTTTGGTATCTGAATTTTTTTTTCAATTTTAGAGGAGACCAATGTTCAGCAGTGACTTTTGAACCTTTTATAAACTGTAATGAATGTACGAATGAATGAATATTGGTTTAGGCCGTCAGGTCTAGATTTTTCACAGTAATTTTATTCATAAATAATAATATTATTATCTTGTAGTATACTTGCGCATTATGATATAATTTAAACTTATGGGTTTGTTTCATTTTTTAAAGTATGTCACATTTTTCCAAAGCGCAGTTTTTATTAAAACTTCTCAAAATATTAATATTTTAGAGATAGAGGGTAGAAGACATAATTAGATAAATAGAAGTAGGTAAGAGTAGAACTAAAAACCCCCACTTGTTTGAGCAGTATAAAATTCAGCGCAAGCGAAGTTCTTAGGGATTTGTCTAAGTAATTCAATCGGTAATATTGTTGATATTGGGTATTAGCAAGTGTTGCTTTTGGTTTGGGCACTTACTCTATTTTTTTTTATAGAATAGGCTGACAAACGAGCACGCAGTCCACTTGATGGTAAGTGATTTCTGTGACCCATAGATATCTACATCTATCCTCCAAAAAGACTCAAAATGCAGATGCGTTTTCACCCGTGAGGACTAAGATGGAATGCCTGTTTTCGAGTAAAAAAGGGTGTCCGGTTTTCTCCACTCACCATATGAAACACAGCAGTGTGAAACTGCTATTTTACGCTGGTATTCTGTGATAGCGTGGTCCCACGCCGGTCGAGCCGACCCATTCGTGCTACAACTATATTACTAATATATCTACAGCATAGATCTACCACGTATAAAAGTTATATATTCACGTGCATCTCATTAGTAGACCGATATAATCACAGATATATTGAATGTTTTATTTCATATATAGAATAAGGGTGACAAACGAGCACACAGTCCACCTAGTGTTGATGCTGATTGGAAACATCGATACCTTATGGTTCGATCGTTGTTCTATACACTTAAGCTATAATATTTTGCACGATCACGGCGGCGCCACAGAACTTTAAAAATGTAGGATGTGAAATGTCAGTAAACATCCTGCATTTTTATTTTGAAGTACGTTATGTAGGAAGTGTAAAAATATCTCAGCCAGCTGGAGAGGAGAGGTACAGCAGCTACTTACCTACTCTATATAGAAAAAAAATTCAACGTAATTTGGCACGCACAGTGACGATATATTATACATACATACATAAATGTATAAACTTAAGGCTTTAACTAGCCTGAATGACCTTGACGAAACGGCGATCGCAGAGATTTTAGCCGACGTCAACACCGTCTAGCATATACGTTCTGTATTACTTATAAAAGTGCAAAGATTAATAGACTGCAGAGATGACAATTATATAAGTGACATACTGCCTGTTATGCTTGCGCATCACTGAGAATTATGTCGCGGTTACGCATCTTCAATTACATTGTGCTGTAGCTTTGTCCGGTAGGCGTCACGAGCTATCAAGTGTTCAAGTTTCAAGTACGTAAGATTTTTTATAATATATGTTAAATCGTATTTATTTGTGTCGTATTAGTAGATCTGGGTCAAAGCGTTCGCTGTAAATTTTTCCCGGGTTTGATCCCCGACAGCACGAAAGAAATTTGTAATTGCAATTTTCGTCAACACGCATTGGGGCAGCGCGGCGGAAATTTCTTTGCCCTAAAACCCTCTCAGAAATAAAATAGAGTCCTGTTCCCAGTAGAGGGACTTGTATAGCCTATTACTTTACTTTGTAGCAATATTCTTATTCGTTTCAGATACAGAAGGGTAACTTATGCTGACAAAATATCATGTAGAGGCGACGAAAACGTAAAACATTTTTGTATCTAGATAAAACGTTCGAGAGATTGTCAGTCATGTCATACGCCACATTTTCTATAGAGCGTAGAACATTGCAGATAGGGCAAAATAAAAAATAATACAAAATATTATGGGAACTATTTATTAATAATATATACATTTATAGGTATTTATAATAAAAATAATGAACAAGCTGCAAGGTTCAACTAATAATGTTTCTTGTAAACACAATTGTAAAATTCCTGTTTTAATTGTTACTAATGGTTAATTGACAAAACGTAGACAAGATCACTTCATATAAAATATATTTAATTAAAATTGACACATGACCTACTCGTATATGGCCTTCTACTTACAACTCGGCGGAAATTTGAAAAGAAAATTTTGTCTTTTCACACAAGTATTGTTTACAACTGGCGTGGTTTCGAAAAGCATGATTAAGTGTCAGCGGTATATAATCAATTAAATACTGAACTTTTTTGAAATTTATTTTTTTGTTTATTTTTGTTATATCTTCTTAAAAACTGACGCCATCTCACTATTTTATTATTTGTTTTTTTTTGTAACGCATAAGGATAAGTTAGACTAAGTTAGATTAATTTGGATAACTTTGTAATTTTTTTAATTTTATCACAAAATTTCCGCAATAAATTATTACCTTTTCTACAGTGATTCTCCTCTTAGTTTCGGCGTGACTGTAGGATGATATACTAAGTCACCGTCAGTTACTAAGCGGCCAGAAATCATTATATGTATGTATAGACATACATATATAATTTTTTTGATTTTAATATTTATGTTTTTTTGAATTTTGATTGATTTTTTGAAACCTGGTAAAATTATTTTTTCCCATACCAATTGATGGGCCCGAGCATAATGCCAGTTACGCTCTTTGGATGAAGTTATTTTTTATTTTATGCTCAATTGCAGACAAAACAATACTGAATGCGCATTTCTAAAACAAAATTTTACCTCTTCTTCTTCTAATAATAGCTCCTGCACCTAACCTAGTTATTATTATCTATAAGACCATTTGCAGAAACAGTTTTTGTTAACAGATATGAGTGTAACATTTTTATCAGCTGCTTTGTTTATAGTGCCTTGAGCAACACTTTGCCAGTTTCTGTACAGAAAATGATGCTGGCTTTGCAAATATGGTTGGCCGCTACCATTGAATATAATTCCCGCTATGTTACACTTATTTACATAGAAACTTTAATTATCATTTGCATAAAATTCTAAATAGCACTGTTTACACAAGAAAGTAAACTTTTAGATCAGTCCATCTTGTTTTTCACTAATTAAGTGAAAAGTAAAAAAACCAATAGGTTTGTTTTACTTTTCACTTAATTTAAAACTTTTTGCAACTTTTTATAGAAAAGCATGACCTTATCATAATATAATAGTCAATCATTTAGCCATGGGATAAAACTTTTAAGTGTGCCAGTTAAACATTAATGATGATATTCGGGTCATTATACTGGAAATAGTCTTTTAAATATTTTGTAGTACAATTGACAATCTTCAGTATGATTGACCGTGTATATGACTTTTATAAGTCTATGTTATTTTTGATGAAAATTATTATTGCAGATAAAAGCCCTTTCACATTTATTTTAGTCTCGATTTAATTAATCCAAATGAAAATAAGAACTTTGGCACTTTATAACTGATCTTTAAATGTAATACACTGACTTGAAATTATATAATTATCAGCAGTTTTTAATTCATTGAACTTTTTTAAGATTGTATTGGAACTCTACTGGTAAAAAAAAAACAATTATATATATTATAGTTCTTGATGAAAATAAAGTATGCGCGTTACATCGTCATCGTCCCATCAAGAATTTCTAATGTAATTCTTGGTGTAAAGCTAAGACGTGATAATAACTGTAAACAATAGAATAACAAAATAATGTAAACATTTGTATATACTTGCTTTATAACCTAATAAATATTATTTGACCGTAATAAAATAAAACAAGGTAGTCTTCGGCATGAAAGTAAAATAAATATTTTCGATTATTTTTGCAATATCTAACAGCCGGATCAGCGCGCGATTCTGATCCATCTAAAGATGCTGAATTTCAGCAAGCACTGTCAACTTCAATAGGAGTGACAGAAAAAAACGGTTCTTGATATAGAAGGGTAAATAAATTATTTAACCTATAAAGTAAAATCACTTTATTGTAGGAGTGCTTACAAGACAACATTATTTTACTGATATCTCAAAAAGTTTTTTTTAATAGAATAAGGGTGACAAACGAGCACACAGTCCACCTGATGGTAAGTGGTTGATACGGCCCATAGACATCTACATCTATTCTCGATTACGTATCAAAATGTAAATGCGTTGTCACCCGTGAGGACTAAGATGTAATGCCTCATTTCCAGTAAAAAGGTTCTCCGGTTCTTTACACTCACCATACGAAACACAGCAGGGTTAAACTGCTATTTTACATGGTATTCTGTGAGAGCGTGGCCCTTCCCCGGTCGAGCCGACCCATTCGTGCTACAACTATACCTACTACTAATATAGCTGCAGCATGGATCTACCACTTAAGAAAATATTGACGTTGAAAATTTAAGTATTTTCAGAAGCAACTTTGCAATTATTTTCTATTGAATGAATTTTTGGGGAATCGTGTTTTACAAACGGCCACCTGAAATACGTACAATTTTTTTTCGATAACGACGTGAAATTACAAAACGATCCCCATGCATATCAATGTGGCTCTATTCAGCCTCTTAATATGCACATACCTCGGGATTGAGAGTTTAAAAGTTTTTATGCGTAGATAATGGAAGCTATAATATTATATTATTACTTTCCCGTGTGAGGTAACCTTTATACTTATATACATATTCTCATCATATTTTTATGGTTGATTAGAAAAGTTATATCTAAATGCAAACTTTCACAGGCTAATTTTTTTTTAGTATTTTTACCCAGCAAGTAGTAAAGCAACTACAATCCCATCGCTGGTTATGTAGCCTAAGATGATGAATTGCACTGACTTAACAAAAACCTATTTACTCTTGCCTAATAGTACTAAGTAAGTATTATTTTCTACCTATTTGTGTGTGTGTGTGTGTGTGTGTGTGTGTGTGTTTGTGTGAAAAAAAGTGTATAAGAATACGTGAAGAGGAATAAAGGTTGAGTACTACTTCGCTTACCTATACGAGGTTGCCATTCAAGAACCTTTCTTCCTATTTTTTATAGGTTTTCCAAGTTATATAGCCAGCCCATTGCCATTTCACTTTAATATTCCGTTCGGCTATGTCAGTTACTCTGGTTCTACTGCGAATATCTTCATTTCTAACTTTATAACGTAGAGAAACCCCTCTCCAATTTAAAATTTTTACATTTTTAGATGATAGTTTGTCTAACATAAAAAAAAACCATAAACCCAAGAATGTCTTTATATAGTTATTTATACTTAGGGAAGCACCATTTTTATTATTTATTTAAATTGTTTGATTTAATTTGATAACAGTGTACCTAAATGTAAGTATCTGTACCTATCTATATTTCCCTCCCCAACAATATTTTATAAAGTCATACTCATAAAAACAGCGTTTTATTGTAATACATAATTATAAAATTGAGTATCAACTAATTAATAAAAATATGCAACAATAAAATTACATAGGTATTAAAAACTATCGAAATGTACGTAACGAGAGCATGTTCGTCGTTCCACATCTAAATTATATAAAAATGCATTTTTCAATTTCACTAATCAACGTCGCCGCGAAAATATATTCAATTTCAGGGAAAAGAGATATATTCTCTTAAAAACGGGGAATAAAAATAAAACTCTTAATTAAAAATATTAATATTTTTAAGACCTTTTTTTAGTGTAAGAACTATTTAAAAAGCTTGTGCCGTTTTGGAGAAATTTTGCAAAATATGACAAAAATAGGTACTCTTTGGGGATTTTTTTTCCTAATAAATCGTTGATAAAAATACGATTTCGTTCAATTAAAAACATTTACTAAATCCTATTCTGTTACCCTGTATTTTTTTTTGAGGTTTAAGTGAACAGTTATTGAGATTTTTTTACTTAAATATATCCAAGATTTAGGCATTTCAACCACTGTTAATACCTTAATGGAGAGAAGTGATTAGGCAGCGAAATATATTAAGTAGACTTTCATGATTTTTTTGAATTACTTTGAGCCTTCTCGATATTTAAAGGAAGACTCCACAATAATGGAGACGTAAAAAAAATCAGTTGAGAGCAGAAATTCTTAAAATGAGATAAGCAAATACAATAGAATGGCCTTTTATTTTTTCGGTGTTTTCGGATAAAAAAGGACACTGTTCAGTAGAGATAAAATGTTGTTCCGACGAAGTGTCATTAGAAGCCACTTGAGCTTAGTGCGAAACTCGGAAACATGTGAAGGCCTTATAGCAATTCTGATGACGCTCAAGTTTACTTTTTTAATCCTTAGTAAGAGGAATAAGGACTGTGCCAGTTAATTCTATTGTAAGATACTCGTAGATGTTCCCATAAACTTATTTCTCCTGGACTCATTTCTATGGTTCTGATAATTAACTCGAGGTCTTTCACAGGTATTTTTATGTGATTTTCCAATTTGGAGACTTACTAAGTACTTTGTTTGAATGAATGCTTAAGATCATACGAGTATTAGCTCTTTAATAATTCCTCATAACCATTGTCCTAAGCTACTTCATGGTGTGACAGTAAAACATTGTAACACGATGTGCAGATAATGAGGTCACGATATGAACAGGCAACAGTGTCTACATGTAGGTATGTGTTGCCCCCATATGCATCTTTATATAGTATGCGTTAGTAGCATACATTTATATAACGCGCCAAAGGAATAAAATAGTGCCCCTACAGTGAATGCCCATTAGATGACATAATGTTGTTATCCTCTGGCAACAAATATAAATAGACTGTAAAGTTTGCTTACTCGAATGGTATCTAATAGAATTCGATATAAGTATTTAAACTTTTACATAGGGTAAATCACATGGAGTAAAATATATACTCTGATAGAATATAATATAAAAAATGTTCATTTCCTTATATTGATAATTTTTTAATTTTATTATATATTTTTTTTATTTTATATATATTTGTTATTGTTAATATCTTTTATTTAAATTAATTTATAAATTTTATTCTTTCAGCTGCACTTGTATCTATTTAGAAAGCCTAGGCTGGTCGGTTGGACAAAACGCGACAGCAACAGATCGTTAAAAATTATTCGCCATATTTGCTTGTAATCTAGATGTCCCTTTAACTGCGAAGGATTTGGTGTTTGTTAATTTTAGTTTTCAAAGCTCTCATTGCAACAAATCGATTATTACTGAATCCAATATTTAATACAGCTTAATACGGCTGTAGCACGAATGCGTGGACTTAAGGGGCCGGTCCTTAAGAAACGCGCAAATAGGCAGTTACGGTTTTAAAAATATTAAAGAACTAACTTCATTGAATGACACCACACTTTCACCGTGTGAAATTCATAAAAAACATCTTGATTTTCGAGAAAAAAAATCTTCAACAATGGTAAAAATACTTAAAACGGCCTTTTCTATTTTAAATCTCTAGGCCATTTCGTTATTATTTTAGAAAATCTTTTTGGTTAAAATGTGAGATAAAAGTATGAAAATCACATTCACCGTTCATTATTGTTACTAATTCAAACCAAAAAGCAACAATCTAAGGCTAAATATCATTAATTTTTTAACAGAAATCGTCCATACATTTTAGTATGAAACGGTTAGGTTTCCGTAAGTCACTTTATATTAGAGAACACGCGTGAAAAAAATTCAGTGCCGCCTCAATTTTCGAGGTGAATGCACGTCCGTTTGTAGCCCGATTTGACAAGTCGAGTTGATACATCTATTGTTTGACACAGCATAAGGGTGGGTCGCGAGTGTCGGACAACATTATTTTTATTATAATTAATAGAATCAGGCGTTACTTTGCGGAAATCCATTATATAAAAGATTTTAGAAAAATTTACTTCGCAAATATCCGCGTTATAAAATAAAATGATGTGTCTTACCTAGTATGAAGAGCACCTTCCGCCCTCCCTCAATTGGCGCTAAATGACACTTAGCGGCCACTAAGTGTCATTTAGCAGTTAGCCACCGTAGAGTCTATATCACCTGAGGATGCCTCGTGTAGAGGCGAAAAACGTATCGTATTATCGTCAGTGGTGTGTCTTGCCTAGTGTAGTGGTGTTGGGAGTAGCGGTGCTGGGATTAGTGGTGACGGGGATAATGCACGCAATTGAGGGAGGGCGGGAGGTGCTCTTCATACTTGGTAAGACACATCATTTTATTTTATAACGCGGATATTTGCGAAGTAAATTTTTCTAAAAGCTTTTATTATTTTTATTATTTTTATTCTTCGAGTAAGTAAGTAGACTGTTAGACTAACTAGGTATGTGAGTTTTATTATGTATTGTTTTTTGTAATTATCAGAAATTAATGTACTTATTAAAATAGTAATTTACTTTAATTTAATTTACTACGATTTCAGGTAGATAATATGGGAAAACGCAAAGAAAATTATTAGAATAAAAAAAATCTAATTAATACTGTAAGCATTTGAAGTGAACCACTCGGAAACTCGCTAAGCTAAAGCTAAAGTCTTTTTCAGGACTTGACTCAACCACCGGTGCAGTGGGGATCCATGATCTGGACCTTAAGTGAATTGTTGATCAGTGGGTTACCTTGTGTGGAGTCCACCCATTGTGATATCATTTCAGACTTTCTGGAATAGTTCTGTCCTGATTGACTCGTCCGGTTCCTTGTTGAGGTTACCATCCGATTACGATGACGTTTAGGTTATTTTAGTAATATCTTATGCCGAGGTTATTATTGCAGTAGTTAAATTTAGATTGATAACTAATATTTATAATGTAGAAGTTATCTAGTCAGTTAGGTTATCTTCCAATATTATGGCTCTTCATTAGTGCTGACAAAATACAATACGTTACAAAAACTCTGTGGTTCCCTTTAAGTGAGTTATCAAAATCAGTATTCAAACGTATATAAATAATTTTACTTCATAAAAATCAACATAAAAATAATAAAATTAAATTTAAATAAAGGAGTACTTGTAAATTGTATGTTGTTTGATTACATCTTATAAAACACAAAAACCTTAATTAACATAGGTATTTTTTATCGGTCGTTGATAAACAATCTTTTGTTTTTAAATTTTTTAATGACAATTGAATTGTGACAAAATTTTATGTTCATTAAACTTTTCATGTTTTTAAATATGTAACTAATGAAAAAATACGGGCTCAAAATAAGTCAGTTGGCGTATACTAGACGACACTTGCGATCATTTGAAGTGCGTGTAAATTTTGGGGATTTTCCTATACTAAAGTCCTACGATGACGAGCGGGTAGCGGGTTTGAGTTTGAGGAGCGCGCGAAACTCCGTTTATTTTATATAATTTTATTTTGTTTATTACATTATTTTAATGTGGATCTATTTAAAAATAATTTCTATTCTTTATCGAATAGCGTGTATGCGTAGGCACATGGATGTGGAGGAAGCGAGAGAGGTGTGTCAGGATCGTGCCAAATGGAAGTCCATAATCTCTGCCTACCCCTCTGGGTGACAGGCGTGAGTGTTTATGTTTATGTCTTTATCGAATAAAGTTTCACATGAAAGATGATACATTTCTCCTACAAATAGTTGCAAGTTTGAAATTAATCACGACATTTTATACTTGAAACAACCTCTTTTTTAAATATTTTTTCCAAATCTCTAATTAGTAATAATGTGGTTTACAACATAACTATCTAATAAAAATGTGTATTGACAGTAAAAGAATATTCACCACTCCAAATAATTTATTTTTATAAGATAAGGGTGACAAACCAGCACATAGTCCACCTGATGGTAAGTGGTTGCTGCGGCCCATAGACGTCTACATCTATCTTCGATTAAGAACCAAAATGCAGATGCGTTGTCACCCGTGAGAACTAAGATGGAATGACTCGTTTCCAGTAAAAAGGGTTTCCGGTACTTTACACTCACCATACGAAACACAGCAGCATTAAGCTATTTTACGCTGGTATTCTGTGAGAGCATGGTCCTTCCGCGGTAGAGCAGACCCATTCGTGCTACAACCATAATATAGCTGCATTATGGCTCAACCACGTATAAATCTCGTCTAATCTCGTGGGTGTGGTAAAAGGCAGATGGAAATCAGGAGATGGGTAACGGCATCTTCCTAATAACAACTAGTTCCAAGGAAAATAAATGCGGTTGTCAACCCGCGTGGCAAAAGTGGAAACTATGAAAAATACCCCCTTATGAGGATTTCCGTTGGATAGACTTATGTTCAGTAGTTGATTAAGATATATCGTAATGAATGAATAAACAATATATATTTGATCTCAACATAATTTTAGAAACTGTTAGAACACTTCAAAACATCGTCATCTACGTAGAGGAACTAAGATTTTTGGCGCAGGTTGAGCAAGATGTCGCGCTAGTCGTTATTTGTGCGGTATTTAGGAGCTATCTACTTTTTATTTAAGAGATATATCAACAAATAAAAAACACATTATATTTCTACATAATCTTGATTCCATAAAGGCTATATCCAATTTTTTTTTAAACGAATAAATATTAATATAATCTCCTTACAACGAAACCACATAAATGTGAAATTATTATTGATAACATGCATCTCCTCGTAAAGTAAGTATTATTTTATTTTGCGATTTACACCAATGGATAGGCAATTTATTAATGAACATTTCTATAGTAAAATTTTTTTCAAAAGACCGAAATTTGATTTTATTAAGAAATTATTTTAAAATCTGGGCGTATTTACTGCCCACGGGCTTGCTGAAGTCAGTGAGCCCTGAGCTCTTGAACGTGAAACCCATGTCGTTAGTTAGAGCGTCGGCGAGCACACGTTCACGTCATCTTATCAGTCGATAATATTATAATATTATTACTTATTAGGTTATATATAGTATTATTTGTTTGTTTTGGGTATAATTTTTCGTATTAGTTATACATATATTTGTTGTGTTTTTTACTGCGCGATGAAGCTTTTTGCGTGTATTTTCTTTGAAGTAAATGCAAATAAAAAAATTAAGCACCATTAGCATGTAACGTTCGAATCCATAATTGAAATTTCGACAAATATTATAATTTACACTATAAAAGGCTAATTCAATATTATCACCCAACCACAATATCTTATTAGGTGTAGTACTGCCTCGTTGGTCTAGTGGTTGTAGTAGTGCGACTGCTGATCATGAGGTCCCGGGTTCGAATCCTGGGTCGGGCCAAAAAGTCAGTTATGAGTTTTTCATTTATGTTCTAAGTTATAATTAGTATTACTAAGTTATACTTTTTTGCTAAAATATAGTATATTATTTATTGCTTGTTTTTTCTTCTTTTTCAAAAAATAATTGAGTAAATAAGGTGTTCTATACTTATAATTCGGTAAAAAGTATCTAAGTAGGTACTAATATAACTACTTTTTACTATCTAAAAATTTTTAAAACTAAATTTAACTAAAAAGACTAAACTGACCATTTATTTTTTAACTCAAAACAGGACATGGGTTTATTTATACTCTAAAAACTATAACTTTATACAATTAGTGTTCACTATAAAATTATATTCGGTATAGACGGTAATTATTAAATGCAACATATTTTTTTTAATTATTAATTACATTTGTCAGTGGATTAAATTTGCTAAGTTGGTGATGATTTTAAATAAGAATAAAATTCTGCTCAAGTTTTTTTATTGTTATCTTTGTTAACAACATCACCTTTAGAACTCTGGGACCGTAAGTGTTTCTTTCAGACGTCCACAATTTATTCAAAATAAAAAAATACTCTTTCTACCGGAGCATTCGTACCAGGTAGATATAAAATATATTCGATTAAAAAAAATTATGTTGAAGATTGTTGACTTTGAATACTTCCATCCAACGAGTTACGGGACAATTTTGTGTCCCGGAGCTTTGTTTGGGGACAATGGGACAGGTGACCGAGAAAAGGGACAGTCCCGTCCAAAACGGGACGTATGGTCACTTTAGCTATAACCCGGCGACTGCTTCGTGGCGAAGTGGCTTAGCAATCAGTTGTTGCGCTGGGGGCCGCGGGTTCGAATCTCGCACGGAACAAGTATTTGCATGGCCTACAAATAATTGTTCCGGGTCTGGATGTTTGTCCTTGTGCAATTTATGTTTGTAAACTGCCTCCACGACACAGGAGAAAATCCTAGTGTGGGGTAACGTTTTTTAACAATTGAAATTGAAAGATTGAAACCTTATACTTCTTGTTGATTTTTGTATTACCTTTATTAAAGTTACCCTTATATATGAATAAATATAATTACGTATGTAGAAATAAAATTGATTTTCATCGTCATCAATCATTGGGGCGAGGATAATGTCTGCCAGCATAAGTAAGCAGGCTAAGTTACAAGGTCCTCAGTTCAAAAATTTGTAGGTAGGTATATTACTTTTCAATACGTGACACGTAAAAATTAACAATAATCAAAAACACATCCACGAAACATCCTATTTATTTATTTATTCTTTATTGCACCAAATATTTGTACAAAAGGCGAGCTATCTATTTATTTACCTATAGCGAATAGGTATCTTTTAAACTCACAATTTTCAATGCTTCATTTTTAATATATAATTAATTATAAAATTTCATAATTAGATAATATATGAAAATACACAATTCTAATATAATGCAACTAATATACCGAATAAAAAAATTAAAATACATTTATCGTTGTACGCTGTGTGTATTTCCATAAATTAGTTCATTGATGTTGAAAAAATAATACTGCGTTCTTACCTACAATAGGTGGCGTCTTATATATTTCATATTAAGCAATATATTGAAGCGAGCGGCGCGGCCGGCAAAATGCTCAAGGTCGTTCGCATGGAGTAGCCCCTTAAGTGAATTCGTAAAATGATTTTTGGAAAATAATTTATAATATAAAATAAATATGAACGTATTAAATATTATTAGGTATTCAAGAAGAGATATGGAATTTTCATAAACTACCAGCACATTATTAAAATAATTTCATTATTATTTGTATTATATTTAAAATTAAAGTTTCTGAGAATAACTGTGTCTACAAAAAATACTGGAAATAACTTCGCTTTTAGCACTAATGTTATAATAATATATACATTTAGACGAAAATAATTTTTATTATAACTACTTTATTGTATAAACCATAACGTTATACCGATTTATTTAAAGAAAACACGAATTAAGTAAATTATTACTTCTTAGCATTAAAAAATAGCCGCAATGGTTGCAACATAATAAGATATGATCCGCCATCTTGAAAGATACTGCCATCATTCACTTGGATCATTCACACACAAACCTTGGGGGTGCGCGCGTTGCGCAGCGGCTCGCTTTAAAAAAATGATGTATCGGCCATGTCAGAGACCTCACAGTGGCCGTAGGTATGTCGGCACTTGTCGTTTAGTTCAGATGTAAATAACATTTTTATAAATAATAAATTTAGTCAGTTATTTGATTAGAAACGCTAAAATCCCATTCATAGTACACCTATACGTCCCTGAAACGACCAACGGATTGTTTGTTACATACTGTATACATTGTTTAAGTCACTGTGATTATTTAAATCTTTATTAACCTTTATTTTGTAATAGTTAAAATAATACCTAGAAAGCGCACACTCTGGCCCCACCCTTTGCGGTCAGCTATTAATTACGGGCTTACGTACTTCGCAATGTGACAAACTAATGACATAAAAAAAATTGCAAATGGCTACATACAATGCGTGTTTTTTTGAGACATTCATGAACATCCTAAGAAGACGAACGCGTGATGAATATGTAACTTGTGCAAAACACCAAAAGTAATTTATCCATGTCCAGGGTGCGTATACTAACACTGCGAGATGCGTCTGTGTGGCTAGAAAATATCAATGTAGGTGTTCTATTAGAAGTTCCCACGCTCAAGGACTACAGTCTTAATCGGGGAAATGCTACACTCGCATTTCTATGAAGTATCTTAAAAATAAAGTATCTTAAAAATAAACTTAATGTGTATACAGATATTTGGTAAAGAATTTGTAAAGATTATTTTACTAACTAACAAGTCACGAAGTGTTAAAGATACAAGAAACAAATATCTAAACTGCGTACACTCAGTCCACACACTTTTTCTTATATCTTACTTTTTCACACCAGCATGAAATAACAATATAATGTCATAATATTATGTTTTGTATAGTGAGATACGAAACGGAAACCACTTTCACTGATAGCGAGGCAATCCATCTTAGTTCCAAGGGTTGATAACGCATCTGCATTTTGATTATTTATCCAGGATAGATTTATTTCAAGTCGACTTTGAACAATAGAATAAAAATAGCCGTTTATGTGTGAGTTGGACACATGCCTAGAGGATTTCAGATAAAAAATATGCATTTATATTATACATCTATACCAAAAATTATTGACTGAGCATTGTTCTAGTGGAATGGTTCTAACGGATTGAAGAAGAAACTTGCAGTGGAACAAAATGTTCTCTGATAAATGGGTCTATATCAGGGACCATGCTCCAACTGAAAATGTATATAATAAAGATATTTTATTTTTATGTGACCTTGCTCCGCTCCAAATATCATTATTCTAGGTCAGGGCAAGCGCCCTATCCTTCTTATTACAAAGAAACAGTTTATTATTCGTTCCAGGCTCTAGTAATAAGGAACTAACATTTATAGAATTTGACAGCAAATATCAAATTTTACGAAGACTTTCTTTCGTGAGAGAATTTTCTTAAGGCATACGTTAAGCCCGAAACTATCAAACAACCACGATTATAATAAGATGGTATAGGTCTTCATGAGTGAGTTTTTTTTCATATGAGTTGTAGTGCCACTTCTCCTCACAATGAGAAAAAATTATAACTGCAAAAACTGCAAAAATTATATAATATAACTGCAAAAATTATAACAACTTCGAATTATTATCAGGTTAAAATGTACCATTTGGGACCAGTTTTCGGACAACCGGCCACTGCGCGAGAGGACCCGAATAAGTATAGTTTTCAATACAAAAAAAAAATCTGCTATATTTCGAAGATGTTCTTATGGTGAAGGTGATTTGATTACTGCCTCTTTTTTGACGAAAAGCGAAATCTTTATAAACATAACGATTGTGATTTTTCATAATTTTCCAAATTGAACAAATAACACGGTATGTTATGAAAATGCAGACAGATGTGATATTCAGGCGGCTCTAATATGACCGGTTTCTCATTAAGATATCACCGATATTATTTTTGTCGATAAACTAACACATTTGTACGATAATCTCTAAAAACGTTAATTCAATCTGACAATACAAAAAACCGTCACAATTGATTAATTTCGCAGATGTATAAACTGACAAATGGGGTTTCTCATTAAAACTTTATGGACATGGATATGGATGGATTTTTAAGTGGTAGAGCCATGTTGCAGCTATATTACTGGTATAGTTGCAGCACGAATGGGTTGGCTTGACCGGGGAAAGATCACGCCCTCAAAGAATACCAGCGTAACGCTGCTGCGTTTTGTATGGTGAGTGTAGAGAATCGGAGACCCTTTTTACTAGAAACGAGGCATTCCATCTTAGTTCTCACGGCTGACAACGCATCTGCATTTTGATTCCTAATCGAGGATGGATATGGATGTCTATGGGCCACAGTAACAGCTTACGATCAGTTGGACTGTGTGCTCGTTTATCACCCTTAACCTATAAAAAAACAACATGTATCTCATCACAAGCTTAATGCTTAACATAGGTTTCCTCTTTACATTTTTATAAAGCACGAAACTAAGCTATCTTTCCTATTGTCTCCCCATCTAGTAGGGAAGATCGTTATTCTTCTAAATTACGGAACGTCTAATTCCGTTCTCACGGAACTATTATAACTAGTGTGTGTGTGTGTGTGTGTGGGGTGGACTATTATAACCTATCAACAGTGTTCAGATATCATTAATTTAAAAAAAAAGTTTTATCCTTTAATTAATGTAAATAAATATATAATTTACAATGGTACTTTTTGCGTTTATGCTTTCTGCTTCCGTTATCTTATATAAGCTATAAGAATTAAATATCGACAAAGTTATTGTGCGGTTAGTTTCAAGTACAGTACTTTGAACCGCCCTAATAATTTGTAGACACTTTGTCGACACCAAAATCGATAATTTCTAGTTTCACATCTTTCCTATTGTTTATGCCTAAGGATCTGTCTAATTTAAAATTTCGAAGTAACCTAGCAGTGGTCAAGGATTTTAATGAGTGACTTACAGCCAGTATCGGAATCCTCGGCGTCAATATAACGAGTGATGTGCTGTTTCGTGGCCACTTGGAAGAGAAGGCTAAATTGGCCTATAAAAAGTTTGGCGTGCTCAGCAGAGCTGGACAGCATTTCATGTCGACACACCGCCTGCAACTTTACAAGGCGCAGGGTCGGCCTCGCATGGAATACTGTTTCCATCTCTGCCCTGGGGCTCCCCAGTGCTAGCTCCTTCCACTTGACCGCATCCAGCGCAGAGCGGCTCTAATCGACGACGACCGAGTCCTTTCCGATCGGCTCGATTCAATGGCGCCGCGAAGAGATGTTGCATCTTTTTGCTTATTTTGTCGCATCTACCACGGGGAGTGCTCTTAGAAATTGTTCGGACTAATTCCAGCTGCTCAATTTTACCATCGCACGTTGCGACAAAACTCGCGATACCATCCATACCATCTGGATGATTGGTGGTCCACCACTGTTCGATTTAGAAGAAGTTTTCTTCCTCGCACTACTTCCTTGTGGAAACGATTACCACCAGCGATTTTTCCGAACCGATACAACTTAAGAACCTTCAAGAAAAGAGCCTACTCCTTTTTAAAAGGCCGGCAACGTATCTACAATTCCTCTGGTGTTGCAGTTGTTCATGGGCGGCGGTAGTCACTTACCAACAGGTGAGTCGCATGCTCGTTTGACCCTCTCCTATAAAAAAGGATTAGGCTCTCACAGAATTCTAGCATAAAATAGTAGCTTCATTCTCCTGTGTTTCGTATGATAAGTCTAGAAAACCGAAGAAAGGAGACATTCCATCTTAGTCCTCACGTCTCGTGTTGACGCCGCATCTACATTCTGATTCTTAATTAAAAAAAAAGATGAAGATATCATGGGCCACAGCAACCACTTAACTTTTGGTGGACTGCGTGCTGGTTTGTTAGCCATATTGTACTCGTATGTATAATAAGCGGCGAAGTGCGAGTCGGACTCGCGCATGAAGTGTTCCGTACCATTGTAATACACGCTTCTAGTAGGGGAGCTCATTTTAATTTTTAATTTATTTTTATTTTTATTACTTTTTGTTATAGCGGCAATAGAAATACAGATTCTGGGAAAATTTAAACTGTCTACCTATTACGGATCATGAGATACAGCCCGCTGACAGAGAGAAAGACAGACGGACGAACGAACAGCGGAGGCTTAGTAATAGGTTGGATACCTTTTGAGTACGGAAACCTAAAAAAGTGCCATTAATGCTAACCACAAATTTATTAAATCATTATCATCATGATCCTCACATCCGCTACTGCACATAGGCCACAACACGGTCCTGAGACACCTGCATCCATCCACTTTTTGCAACTCTTACCAAGTCATTACTCCATCTAGTGCGGTCGCCTACTCTTTGTTTACCGGTACATAAGCGTAAGTAAATTATTAGGTACTCTGCAATTTCTTTTTCTAGATAGGCCGTAAAAAATCAAATTCACCACGTGTGTTTTTCTTTATATGTGAAGATGTGTTTTTTATGAAGACTTTACCAGCTATTCTGTTGAATTTTTAAATACTTTAAGAACATACGACATTTCACTACGCAGTCTTCGTAATACAGTTAACAGTAACAATATTTAAGTAAAATTTAAGTATTACGAAATTATTTTAAAACAATCGTACTTAAATTCATAAATCTGGAACAAGATAATATAAGGAAAGCTACTTTTAATAGGGTAGTTAAGGCTCATTTCAAATGAAATTATTTTTATGAGCTATGAAAATGTAACTTTTTTAGTATAGAAGTTGTATATAGGTTATCAAACAAGTATATAATTTGTATAATTTTGAATAATATTTAATAAATTTAAATTCAAACGGAAAACGGGCCAAATTTGATATTTATGAAATTGAAATTACATGACGTACATAGGCTGCACTAAAAGTATCGGGAATGGAATATTTCCACTGTCCCTGTCATATTAAAATCTTTTTAATTGAAAACTCCTTGGTTTTAAAGATTCTCGGTCTTATCACAAGATTTTCTCAAACTTGTTTAGTCGTTGAGAAAATGGAATTGACTCAAGAAAATTCAAGAGCGATGATTTATTATGACTTTCGAAGTGGTTTAACACAAAAATAGTGTGTTGACCGGATGATTTCTGCATTTGGTGATGAAGCCCCATCTAAAACCACAATTTATCGCTGGTTTGCTGAATTTCAACGTGGACGTGTCAAGCTCAGTGATGATCCCCGTCAAGGTCGTCCAAAATCTGCAGTCACCCAAGAAAACGTTGATGCTGTGCGTAAGCTGATTGAGGAAGATCGACATGTGACATACCGCGAAATTCAGGCAACTTTAGACATTGGCATGAGTCAAATACAAATAATCTTGCATTGAAAGGTGTAAAAAAGTTGTTTTCCCGATGGATCCGCATTCGCTCTGTGAAGAGCAAAAAGCGGCTCGCGTTACTTGGTGCGTCAGAACTCTCGAAAGATTCCACGCAGGATCCTCAAATGCTGTATACAACATCGTATCAGGTGACAAAACCTGGATTTATGCGTACGAACCCGAAACAAAAAACCAGTCACGGGTTTGGGTGTTCGAAAATGAGTTAAAGCCAACGAAAATTGTTCGTTCACGGAGTGTTGCAAAAAAATGGTGGCCACGTTTGTCTCCAAAACCGGCCATGTTACGACTATTCCTCTTGAGGGACAAAGAACGGTTAATGCAGAATGGTATGCTAGCATTTGTTTGCCACAGGTCGTCTGAACTCCGTAAAGAGAACTGCAACCGCCACATCATCCTCCATCACGACAATGCGAGTTCTCACACCGCACACAGAACAAAAGAAAAAGTAGAAATTTGTTAATAATAACAGGATCAACCAAATTATTTTTGTTGTCTTATTTTTGCTCTGTTACAAGCATAGCTATTTTACACGTTTTATATTAACTTTACCTGTATGTATGTTTGTATCAATGAATGTATGAATCAACTCAAAAATTATTAATACAATGAAGAACGACTTTCAGGGAATACGCTTAGTCAAAGTAATGCTATCTGTAGACTTGAAATAACTCTTTTTTTTTAATTTCACGGATACAAAGACGTCTGGACACTGGATTATAATAAATATAATTATTATATTTTATGTAACATAAGGCCGATTTTTCAATCGTCGAATGAAAGTTATCCATCAAATTAATGACTGAGTATAAAAGTGAAACAATTGAAATATTTTAGTGAAACAACTGTAAACTTTAAGATATATTTTTATCTACGAATAATATCTAATATTTATCGAAGTAGTACATGAATGAGTAATATTGAGGTACATAGAAAGAAAATAATAATATACAATATAGGATTTTAAGCTTTTGATTTTTATGATTCTGGGGGACCCTACGCTGTACACCGCGTAGGTATACACAATAAACATTTAGAGTACATATTTGAATTTAATTTTGTTTAAATTGCTTTCCTTCCCTCTCGGTATTGAGAGGTAAAGATAATTATAATATGCTTGAAGATTGAAACAACACTCCAAGTGTTACGTTCTTCTAGTAATCGGAGACATTTTGTAAATAATTTCGTCCCATTTCGCTCGGCGTTTTATCCTTTTTAAACAACGAAGATTTTATCTTTAATTAACTGAAAATTCCAGGAAAAATAGTATTATGGTCAAATATCAATTTGTTTGGAAATTTGCAAATGTTATTCATATTTGAATGAAAATGAATTATTTTCCCGAGTACTATTATGTTTTTGTTTTAGGCACAGTTACTGTAGGTATTATTAAAAGTAAGATATAAATTAATATTATTAAATTTAAAATTCCTAAACAACTCGCAGTCATGTAGTGTATTACCATACCTTAATACACAAACATCTACAAAATCTACAAAATCTCAAGTTACTCGGACGTTTGAAAGATGGTGAAAATTAAATTACACCAGTACATTCGAATATACAAGCAATAGTTATCGATTTGTTATATATGATTCTTCTTTTTAAACAAATTAATACTTACATATCACATACAATAGGAGACACTAGTCGCTATTTTACAAGATTGATCAATAAGTTTTTGGAAACCCAATGAAACTCTGGCATTAGTAATAATAATCATAATAAGAATGTTTACTTTATTTGCTCTCACAAGTTTACATCGCCTTGTAATAATATTGGAGGTATAACCATTTTAATTTGTGAGAGCCTGGTGTTAGTACTAGGAAAAACCTGTATGACTAATCACCACCTATTAGTAATGTAACATTTCTCAACATACCTTTAACTCTAGTACACTTTGTGCGACAATATGATTTATAACTGCAGTTTCTGTAATTAAAGTTACAATAAGAGAGAAAGAATAAAAAAAACAATTTTAAAAACTTAAAACTAATTTACACGTGAGCGCTGTGTTGTGTGTGTGTGTGTGTGTGTGTGTGTGTGTGTGTGTGTGTGTGTGTGTGTGTGTGTGTGTGTGTGTGTGTGTGTGTGTGTATGTGTGTATGTTTGTATAATTAGTATTTTTAAATTGTAACTATTTTTCAACTTACCGCCTTTTAAGCTAATACATCTTGAATAGCGTTTTGCCAGTAACCAACTTGGTTAATACCTTTGAGTAAAAAGGCTTAACCCTGGAACTCGAAAAAGGCCTTTATAGCAAGCAAGCATCACTGCATCGTCGAATTTTATATCAAGCAAGTACTTTTGCAGGTAAGTAAAAAGGTGAAAATCACTCACAGGAGAATATGGTAGGTGCTGCATCAACTGAAACCCAGTTCAAATGGCAACACCAGCAACATCAGATCGATGGGCAGGGGCATTTTCATGAAGAAAAAGCACTCCTCAACTCCTATTCTTTAGTTTTTCGCATAGTTTTTTTTTAATAATGATGCGTAATAAATAATCTCCGGTTATTGTCTCTACTTTGAACTTTTAATAGTGTACCCACCTTTCATCTATGGTCATGCAAAGAGCGCAAAAAGAATTTGGATCTTCTTCAATTATTGTTAAATCTAGCTTTGAAATGTCAACTCTTGCTTTCTTTTGGGCGCCCAGTGCACGACACCTTTTTGAAATAAAAAGTATGAATTAAAATAATCTGAATTGTCCCAAACGAAAGCTTTAAAATCTCTGCAAAATAACTTATGGTCACACCTTAACAATTTTTTTAACGTTTTCTTTGGCAACGACCGTTGTTGACCGCCTGGGGCGAATGTCGTAATTGCACGAGGTTCTGCCGCGTATAAATTCAGCACATATTATTTTTTGGAATTGGTAACCCATCAATTACCGGTTCTCCAAACTATATGGCTGTCCCGTTGCCACTTCAGCCAATTGATCCATTAGATTATGCTGGGTACTTTGGTTCTTGAGAACTGGAAACCCTTTCTACTGGAAACGAGCCATCTCAGTACTCAGGAAAGATGCATCTGCATTTTTATTCTTAATTGAAGATAAATGTAGATACGTCTTTCCTAGGGACTGAGATGGCTCGTTGTCAGCCTTGTTCTATGAAAGAAAGAGTTCGTACGAGGTAAAAAACTCCTAGTAAAACGTACAGTGGTGGACCGCCAAGCATCCATATAGTGTTGATGAATGAAGTCATTGTGACGCCTCATAATTATTATTAATAAATAATAATTAAATTCATTATAAAGACATTTAAAAATGTCATAGAAATTATATTTTGAACAATTACAATGCAAATAATAAGAATAAAGTTCAAATATTTTCATTTGGAATATTGAATATTATAGTATTAGTAAACGCTTAAATTGTCTCTAAAAAACTCTAAATTTATTAAAATTCTGCCTAAAATATTCAAAATGTACTAAATCATATAAATACAAGTTGATATTGCAATAATAAAGATAAATAACATTTGTAATATAATAGAAAAAATGGATCAAAATTTTCTAAGTTGATGAAGGTGTTCGTGTAATAGTTGGAAAATGTCAAAGTTGATGAACGTGTTCTTATATTGGGGCGTTGCCGGAGACACATACCCAAGGTTGTACATATATATGGGTTGGTCGGCTGACCGACTGCTAGTACTAAGGTTGCACAATGACTAGTCCAATATTACGGACTTATCATAGTAAGGTCTAACGAACCAAAGCATTAATGTAGAAGGTCTCTATGATGCATAAGCATTATGATAGCAGAGTTATGACTTGAAGTCCCATATAAATAAGACATACAATAGTATGGTCTATGAAATAAAGCAAATATGTGGAAGCTCTCAAATATGTAAAAGCATTATATTGAAAGAAATGGGACTTTCCCGTGGACATTGCACACCCCTACTGTTTGTTGGCGGCGTCCTAGCGCATAGCGTTATGATACGTCGGCTATCTTTCGGATTGGGGTGAGTGTGTTTGGTAGTACTTTTAAGTGCAGCAAGCATACTCAACTCCATGTGTTAGTGCAATAGCGCTATGATACGTGGAGTTTTGGCTACTGACGTCTTAGTGGCGTGTTACTGTGACACGTTAGTGGTATTTTGCGGTGGTGCTGTCTGCTGGGACTGTATGGGCCTTTGGGATGGTGTAAGCCCGACGATAGTTGTATTGATGCCTGTTGCATTCTACAGCATTGTGTCTCTGCGATGGTTGTTGGGCGGGTCGCTATTCTCAATGGCGCTCTCTGCGTCTTGGTTTGACTCACAACCTAAGTAGCTTTGCCCAAGTCGGGTCCCTTCATTGCGGGGCTGCAGACTGTCTGCCCTCCATGATGTTTCATATAACAACATAATAATATATCTCTATAAAGTTCCCACCTTTGAAAGATTGAAGGCAACTTGTTGGTGGGTGAGACAAACATGATCTAAAAATGCATATACTCAACGTCAGTGACACAAACCCTTTTTGATGGCGAATTATTACTAATATCTTATAACTGCCTATTGGCTATATCTGCCATTGTATTGGTTGGTGGAGCATATGTGTCGACCCCATGCGGGTGGTAGCCGAAAGCCGCGTAACGTGGGACCCCATTCCCTTGAGGTGAGCGGTAGACTCATGACACGCTCTGCGGCCAATTGGCCGTGCTGACCATGCAATTGGTGGTGATGCCTTACACTTACATCACGTCTGCAGGAACGGCGGTCTGGCAGGTGGTGGCGCTCACGGAGGGCTTTTTATGGCCAGTGTGCCTATTGTTGCCTAACCCGTGTGACGTACATTGACTGTGGCTGGATTTGATCGTATTCTGTATGGCGTTTACACGCATTGACATGCGCGACTTCGGTTGATGTTTGTGCTTACGCACTACACTACAAGGGACCAAGTCCTCTTTTATTGGTTCGCCAGTTATTTTGCTGTGGACTACGGTCCAGTTCCCAACTTAGCGTACCCTTTGGGGGGAGCGCATTAAAATGGTTGGCGCTCACCGTGCACGGCGTGTGCGGAGCCGTGTACCTCCTCCACTTTTTTGTTAAAATGTGGAAGAGCGAAGCCCTTGTATCTGGTATTGGATATAAATATTGTGAGCCTTTTCCAAGCGGGAAGGGATTAATTAATAAGGAATTGACTGTTGTGAACCTGATACAAGTGGAATAGGGACAATTTATTGTTCTTAACTTTTTTTGAGCTCTGTCTTCGTGAACGGGGTTCTTTAGCTTATAAGACGCTACCAACAGCTTTCGATTGCTCTCGTGAATATTCATTCTTCCAAGATACACCTAAAGAACAAAGTTACTATACAAACACAACGTAAATAAGGGTCCTAACTAAGACGATCACGCCATAAATTTATTAAAAGGCCTATATTTAAACCTTTAGAAAGATCAAAATATACTGGTCACTTAAATTAGATGTATTTATATATCTTATAGATATAGATTCTAAAGAAATACAAGTATAAGTATATATAGAAGAAAAAAAAGAGGGGGGGGGGGGTTAGTTACATCATCAACAGGAATACTGTCCTGGTCTGCTGAGCGCGCCAAGCTTTTTAGAGGCCAATTTGGCCTTCTCTTCCAAATGACGACGAAACTACACATCAACGATCTGTGGTCGTTGGGGATTCTGATACTAACTGATGCAACAAGGGGAATACCTTGAAAGTAAGGAGGTATGTAGCGGCAAACTTGTGTCTTCTGGGGATTAAACTAGATTAGATTTAGTCGCCCCCAAACCGATACTTTGTTTAGGAAGAATTGACTTCAGACACAAGTTCGTTCCGGTACTTGGTGACGTTTTCCCGAGAAATATTGGCACAGCCGGTGTATAGAGCATCACCAGTGCTGTCATCTACATAACAATGAATATTTATTACAACTATAATATGACGGAACTTAGCAGTTGTAAAGCAAATTTAGAAAATGATCTCGAACATTCTTCTTAAATATTTGTTTGCAGGTATGTTGTCTTAATTTTTCAGACAGGTCATTCCATAGGCGCGCGGCTTGAAGAACAAACAGTGAAGATATAAAACTCGAACGGTGAAGGGGTATAAAGAGAGCAAGAGTCTCCGATGAACGAAGCTGTCATGAGTGTCACGCAGGAACTGAAACTTATGTTTCGGATAATTTGGATAGTGGTTATCGAATAAAATAGGAAAAACTATGTTAAGTATCCTAATGTGTCTTCGTTGACGAATTGGAAGCAATTTACATTTACATACATTGGCTGGAGAAAACTAAGAAATATTTATCATGGAAATAGCAACGCTTCGTTGCCTTTACCATGTGGATAAACGTTGTTGTATTTTGAAATTATACTCTGACGTGTCTATGACCGTAGCATTTCCTTTATCCGCGCAGAGAATCGTGAGCTCTGGTCTGTTGCGTAAGTTGTACAACGCTTTAAACTCGTCTTTGGGGAGATCTAGTTTCGGCGCTGAACTTTGACGTAACAAGAACGAAATATCTTGACGTATGGCCTCTATATTATTCTTAAACATGCAATCCTCAACACTACACATATTTTCCTCGTACGGGATTGTTTGCGGTGTTATTGCAAAATCCAAGCTCTTCGACAATACTTTTATTGTAGGTTCATCCAGTGTTCGTTTTGACAGATAGACCGTGCGTTGGTTATTGTTTGCGTCTATAGTCAAAGGTTGCATTTCGTTTCTACGTTGACATTGATTTTTGGCATATGATTTGATTGTTAATTTTTGGTATTTTTCTATAAGTTTATTTTGTATATATATTCAAACACCTCAGTCCCCCCTTGACCATTGGTGCTGTAAAGCATCCGAAACGTCGGGAATTAAAAAGTAAAACAGTGGTAGAGCCACGCGGCAGCTTTTGCTGTCGCACGGATGGGCCGGCTCAAACCGGGATGGTACCACGACCTCACAGAATACCAGCGTGAAGTATAGGTTTACCTCTGCGTTTCGCTTGATGAGTGCAGGTGGCCGGAGGCCCTTTTTACTGGAAATGAGGCATTCCATCATAGTCCTCACGGGTGACAACGCATCTGCATTTTGATTCGCAATCGAGGATAGTTGTAGATGTCTATGGGCCGCAGCAACCACTTACCATCAGGTGGACTGTGTGCTCGTTTGTCACCCTTATCCTATTAAAAAAAAGTTAAATTAAATGCGATAAAATCCGTAAAAATTGGTTTCATTTAATGTGTAGTCTTCGCGTAAATATAAGAAATCATTAGAGTTATCTAGCAAATTCCGTAAGTTTCAGGTTCATCAAAAGAATGTAAGCTTGCAGAATAATCGCAAGTAGAAAAGGATGATTCATCATCAGATAGCATACCATATTATAAATTGGTACAGTATAAAATATGTACCTAATTAAAAATACTATATTACGATATAAAAAATATATAATAAAATGAAAATATGTATAAATACAAAATACTAATGAATAAATTAATTCCAGAAAAATAATGATACAAGCACAAAAAGTTATCAATCCCTCTCCGACTAACCTATAAGAACACATTATGAAGTTCAATAAAATGTATATCTAATATATAAACATATAATGTTTGCTTGTTAGTATTTTATGCGCTGTCATACAGTTCATCAAACTGCGCTAAAACTTTATCAACTTATTGCTTGCACTTGTGCGAAGGTTATAGGCCATACTTTCAAAGTCCTCACTAAGCAATATAACTCTTCCAAATCTAAAATGATATTTCGAAAATTATTTTTTCTGAGGCGCAACGCGTCAAGAACCAGCTAGTATATTTTATTAACAACAGTTTATCAACAAAAGTAACACAATTTAAAATATACATTATTTAAATCTACACTAATATTAATATTAATAATAATATAAAGAGGAAAGATTTGTTTGTTTATTTGTTTTTTTGTTTGAATTGAATAGGCTCCGAAGCTACTGGACCGATTTGAAAAATTCTCTCACCATTAGAATCCTACATTATCCCTGATGAACATAGGCGATAGAATATTTTCAAAAAGTTAGGGATCCGCATGAAAACTTCGTTAATGTAACCAAAGGTGTGAAAAAATACCAAAAAGAATCCTTATACCGCGGACGCTGCGGAAACTATTGACAATAGAGCAAAGTGATGTGCTACAATTTTATACAGGACATCAATATCTATAAAAAAGTCCGCGACACTAGTAGTTATTGTGACATAACTATTATAGTTATGTCACAATAACTACTTTTCATGTTAAAGTATACAATAGTAGTACCGGTACAAACTAAGCCATATTATTCGTACCTAGGTATTAGTATTTATATCCAAATTAATCAGTTCGTATTCAAGGCTATATCAGTACCTGTACCGTGCATAACCACCAATTACATTAACCATGTAATTTAAGCAACATTTTTCACTTTTTAAACTTTTTTAATTCAGCAACCGTCCGTAGTGAAGTCTATTTCGAAGTTCGCATGTCGCGAGGCGCGGGGTACATCTAGTCTTATATAAGACAATAATTTGCAGTGATCCTTAATGTGCTTCATGAACTGGCAGTTTATTACACCTCCTAAGGCATAGTTTTTAATAAGCTTGCTTTACAAAATTACAAAATATACGCATACAGAAGACGGTCAGCAGCAAATTTCAGATAACAACTCCAAATTTTACAAAACTGCAGTTTCCAAGCCACCTGTCAAACGTAGCAACTATGGTTAAATCTATATATAAGCAATCTATATTCAGCAATAGACTTTTAATACTAGTGTATGGATATATAAGCACTAACTTACCAAAGAAAAAGGAAGGTGTATATTTCAATTAGTGATCATAACAAGTAGAAATTACGATACTTAAATTATGTGATAGGTAGTTGTATTTATAAACATGCACTGGTAGGCAAATGTTTTTGCCGTAATCAGCAAGCACATGCATGTATTTTAAGTGGATTAATATTCACAATGGTAAGTATTTTTCAGTCTTATGCTACAGGCCATAAACGTAATTGGTGTAAATATGTACACTAAGCTTATCCGTTGGTAATACTAGCGATCACAAAGACTACACAAAGGGAAGGGAGAGAACGGATAATATAATAAATGAAATTGCCCTTTAATTGCCTGAAATGAAAGTTGAACTAGACAGGAAGTAAAAGCGTAAAGGGACAATTAAATACAATCTGCCATTCTCACGGGACCATTCATTTAGCTCATTGCCATACCTTTTAAATAGTTAAATTACTCGATAGAACTTTATTTTCTGTCGACTTCCAAAAAGGAGACGGTACTCAATTCGACTGTATGTTTTTTTTATGTGTGTTACCTCATAACTTTTTACTGGTTGAACCGAATTCGATGATTCTTTTTTATATAAAAGGTGATACTTCTCGTGTGGTCCCATATGAATTTGATCAAGGTCAGACCAATAGTTTTTGAGTTTTTTGAGTAACTTATATTGAAGTCGGCTGTGCAAAATTTTTAATTTTAATTATATTATCACCAATAACAATAAGTTATACTTGAAAAAAATCCACTACAAAATTACATTCCATGTATTATGATACCTTTGTCGTCTCAAAGACGTATATGAAACCAGGAGATGAGCTGCAGCATCTCCTGATAACAACTTACAATAATTAAAAAAAACATGTGTGCAGTTCACACGCGGTAGAAATGAAACCTTCAAACGAAAAAAGTAATCTATAAAAATAAATAAAATTGTAGTATTTGTTTGTATATGTCTAAAGAATAGCTTTTTACTAAAAACGTATGAAAGTATATACGGTAGTAATAAAAGAAACACAATTTTTTAAATTTTTGTCTGTCTGTCTGTTTGTTCAAGCTAATCTCCGAAACGGCTGGACTGATTTTAACGGGACTTTCACCGGCAGATAGCTGATGTTATAAGAAGTAACTTAGACTACTTATATTTTAGAAAAAGAATTAGGGTTCCGCGCAACAAAGTCAAAACCCTCAATAACACGCGGGCGAAGTTGCGGCGAATAGCTGCTATAAAATAAACATATTTCACGGTTAATGATTTATTTAATGTGATAATTTTCAACCACAAGTGGGGCATAAAATATAAGATAAAAGTTTAATTTTATAACAAATAAATGTTACAATCCTTATTTTCGGACTAAATTTTATTGTAATAAATGAAAAGAATAATAAATTTGGAGTAAAATTGCTTTGTAATAGCGCCATCTACATAATGTCATTTATCGAAAAAAAATTGATTGACTCTCAAGGTGGTACGTAAAATAGACTAGATAATAGAAGCTAGATGGTCAGAAGATATGAATGGTTTCAGACGTTAGAATTGTTATAAGTGGATTGGTATATTAAGATAATTTGATTAAATATGTATAAGACAATTCGTGTAATTTATAGGGAATCGGTGAAATAAACGTTTGTGTTGCTCTGAAAAAACAAAGTTTTATTAGTATAAATTATTTGTACATTTGTATTTTTCACTTAACTACACCTTACAATAATCACTAAACATACCTGAAAAAACAAAGAAACAACATTAAAAGTTATTACACTTGTCGATTCCCTTTATTAGTTATTTTATTATTATCCGATTGTTTACGTGTTTTACAATTTTAACATTTTACTGACGCCATCTTCGAAACCGTCTGCTTTATCTACAGTCCACTCAAATACTTTGACAGCGCCATCTATCAAGTAGCGAAGTAAATTGTTTCTGCTTTATCGACTAACCATAAAAGAATTTAATAAACAATAACAAAACTTAAAGAAATGTAATTTCTTTACAACTCCTCCCCCAGGGCAGAAAATTTCATCGAAATTTTCGGTAACAATACCTAAACTTACTTACAATTATTATAATAGTTATAACTAAATCACACTCTTTGTACATCATGTTCTTAACTCGGTTCTTTATTTAGGAACTGGAATGAGCTTTGTGACGTGAAAAAGGTTTGACTCGGATTTTCTGTGTCCTGTATCTATTCTATATATTGAAGATGATATTTTTTCTTCAATTTTAAAAGGTCCAATCCTTAGCTCATCCAGTTTTTTCCTATTTAATTTATGTCCATTCTCAACATATACCAAATCACCCCTATTAAAACTATAGTCTTTTCTTTTTCTGTCAATCAACATTTTATTATAGTTATGAGATTTTATTGTATATTGTAACGCTTTTTTCCTATCTTCAATCCATTCCTCTATTCTTTTGCCTTGTTTTAATTCATTTGGCACAATTGTAACATCTGTCCCATCTAGTAGGTATCTCGGTGCGAAGCCGGTGACCGTATGCTCCGTGTCGTTGTATTTACTTACGCAGTTATGAGCAATTGTTGTCCATGCTATGGTGTTAGGTTTTTCATTTATCTGGAATCTTATTTTGTTGACCAGCGTTTGATTTAATCGCTCATTTAAGCCATTTGAAAATGGTGAATTTACTGCGGTGAAAACTAGCGCAATTGATTTGTCATTCAAAAACGTCTTAAGCTCCTTTGAATTTATTCCAGGGTACTGATCTGCGAGAATAATATCGATATCATTTAAGTTCGTTATATTACTAACCAGTTTTATGAAGTCCTTTGCATTCTGTGTCTTCGAGGTTAGTATATATGCGTAACGAGTGAAGTGATCCACTAGAAGATGTAGATATCTCTTCGTCGACCGCGAGCCTCCGAAGACTCCAATTGTCTATGGAGATAATTTCAAATGGTTTTGTGGCGGGTCCTAAGTGTGACACTAGGCCATATTTAGCTTGTCCTCTTGTTTTATTCTTTATACATATGTTCGCGCAAAACTCTGTTGTCGGAATCGACATCAGATGTCACTCGGCTCGGCGCGATTCCGGTCTGAAGTTCTTCCGAGCGTGGCAGTGGCGCGCGGGTCGCAAGCGAGTCAGTCATCTGCCAGATGTGCTAATGTTTGCACGCTGTTAATTTTGTGCGGGAACCGCGGAATAGTTAGGGCGTCTAGTAAATATCCTGTCTAGGAATTATAACGCGCATTCCCTGTTTGGATAGCCTTTCCCGGGACTTATTGGGTCCGACACAGAATCTGTATAAGTGCATTCGACAATATAAGCTAGTGCGGCCTCTGTATTTAGAACTATCTGTTGCCACGCGAAACGGTAGTGACCTTTGACCCAGAAACTCCGGGCGTGTTTTGTGCGGTAACCTTATACCCCGCGATAGTTAGTGGCTTCTGTAAGCTAGTTAATAGTACGATAGAGTTAAGTGACTGTCATCGTGGTGAACCAAGAAAGTGACTGTGGATAACCTCGAAAGGCCCCCTCAAGTTGGAGCGGTGTCGACGCTCGGGCTGCTGCCGACGGCTAAGGTCTTGGTTCAATCACCATCAGTCACACCCAGATACACACCACATCACCATTCTTTCCCTTGCACTACACAACCACATGCGACCTGACCGACTCCGGAGGGACCAGTCGCCTTGGATAGAGGTAAGTGCACTCCGCCAAATTCCTTCCGGTCGACTGGCCGTAGTATAACGCTCCCCCATATATTTAGTGTAATTACAGAGATTCCACGTGGCACATTGAGGCCCGACCTACGTCTGCTCGGGAGGACTTCAGCTCATGGGCCCCTGAGGATCTGATCCTTTAAAGGGAGCAGCCGTAGGCCGTAACAAACTGGTAGCAGAGCGTGGTTCCGGGTTCGATTCCCCGGTCGATCCCGACCATAGTGTTTGATAAAAATTAAACAATTCTGGTGGCAGGGAGCGTTGGTTTGATTGGTTTAATTTGTATCTACAATCACGCCCGTCCGTAATACGTAAAAATATTTTTTTTGTACGTAATAATAGAATTATTTTCCTTTGTTGCTTTGTTGCTTGCCTTTTTTTTGGTTAGAGGGTAATTTGAAAAGAAGCGCCCTAGGTTGTGCAAGCGGGAGTTTTTCTAGAGATATACGTCATGTAGGTAGATGGTTATTTTTACGTAATCGGTTAATTATCGTTGTCGGAGAGTTGTAGTGGATTACTTATCGAAGGGTCGATTTCCGAGCTAGGCATTTTTGTTGATCGACCGTGATGTGTATCTTCGTTTGTACTGTAAGTTGTATTTGAACTAAAGAGTAGTAATTTGTATTTGCGCAATTTGAATTTAACTTGATTTGATCGCACTAGTATTTGTTATTTGTTAATTTGATTTGTGTCTTTTCTTTTGTGCTAACTTGTATTTGGTTGATACGTAGTAATTCGTATTTGTGTAATTTCTATTCAACGCGATTTGATAGGAACTGCATTTATTAACTGTTGATTTTTGTTGTATTTTTTGTTTGTTATCTTTGTAATTTGTGCTCGAGCCGCGTCGTAATTTGTATTTAATAGTGATGACATCGCCCAAGCTACTGATGCGTTGTTTGCGGACTGAGCTACGCTGGGCCACAAGCGCCCATGCTTTGATAGGTCGACCGGATAGGGTCCATAACTTGATGAAGCGGTTCGAGCAGGTGGATGCTCGAAGGGCCGCAGTGGAGGAGGCTTACGCTGAGCTCGAGGATTCGGATGTGGAGAAGGGAGTCCTGGACTCCTGCTTCGCGGACTATGAGCAGTTCTTGTGGCTCACGGACGAGTTGATCGAGGCTGAAGGCAGATATGCCGAGGAGGCGCGTGAAGCTCGGATGAGTGACCTGTCCGAGTCCTCTCTGAAGCAGCTTCAGCCGGAGCTGTTGGGACGACTCCCAACTCTGGACCTGCCAAAGTTCTCCTGGGTCCTTTCCGAATGGCTGACCTTCGTTGGTCTTTTCGACAGCCTAGTGGACGCCCGGAGTGACCTGACCCCGAGCCAAAAGATGGCGTACCTCCTGGCCTCACTGGAGGGGGAGGCCCTGGGCGTCGTCGGCCACTTGAGATTGTCGGACGACGCCTACCAGACTGCTCGGGACCTCCTAGCCAGAAGATACGCCAACGTCCGGCGGATTGCGGACGAACAGGTTAAGCGGCTTCTGAGCCTCCCGCTGCTTGGTGACCGAGCCAGACTGCGTCCGGACCTGTTGGATCCGGTCTTAGTGGCCTGTGATACGTTAAGGCGGCTGGATTTACCAGTGGGCGAATGGGCCTTCTTGTTGCTCCGCATCGTGCTGTCCCGTCTACCTCTCGACCTTCGAATCCATTTTGAGGAGAGGTACGGCGGGGACGAGGCCTCCTATATTCCGCCCTTCTATGACCTGCTGCGGTTTTTGGAGGAGCAGTGCCGGCAGATCGAGAACGCGGCGGGCACCGTTGACGACTTACGAGACGTGCCCAGTGAGAGGCTGAACCCGCCAGGCAAGTCGTCGTCAACCCCCCCCTGCTCCTATTGTCGAGCATCTGATCACCGGGTAACGTCGTGCCCGAAATTATTAGGTAAGCCGGTTCCAGCGAGGCGAACTATCGCCTAGGAGCGCCGCTGGTGCTGGTCATATCTGGGAGGGCACCTCCAGCGAGACTGTCCGTATCGACGGCCCTGTCTGCATTGCCAGGGCAATCATCATGCCGTTTTGTGCCTGAGTGCGAACGGCGTCTCCTCTCGGGGCTCTGCTAGGCCCTCGACCCCCACGGGCGGGGGCGCTCAGCCACGCCCTCTGCCGGGCGACTCTCGGCGCCCGCCGGCCAGCCATCAGGCCCCTAAGTTTGAAAGGGGCCCCTCTCCCGACCAGTCGGGGGGTAATTCCCCCAGGGGCGGGGGTGTCATCACCCCCCCTCAGCGTGTGGAGAGGAACTTCACGGCCACTCATCGGTCAGCTGGACCCTTCTCACTCCCGTTAGCTGAGTGGCCGCGACTGGTGTATCACTGTTCCCCATTTGATGGAGGCGGCCCTGTCTAGCTGCCGCCTTAGCTCCCACCACGGCCGCCTCCACTGAGCCTTAAGCCGTCAACAGTCCACTTGTCAAAATATTCTGTTGCCGACGGCCTCAGTGAAAGCGTACAACCCGAGTTGCAACTGTTAAGGGTTGTGCTCTATTTATCTCGGGTTCACGCCATGTGGCCTCCCCTTGGTGGTGGGAAGATTAGGGCCCCCCTGGAGCGTTGAATCACGCTGTCAAGGGGTATTAGATTTGGTTTGGTCGAGCACTTAGTTAAAAAATACTTTGAATTAAAATTAAAAAATGCTTTGAGCTTTCCGCGAAATTTTCCTATTTGTAGCGGTTTAAATTAAAAGGATTGAATTTAATCTACTCTTTTAAATGCTACTGCATGTGTTTTATACATATATTTAATCACTGTATTTGATTGTTGCGTCTGTTTGCTGAAAGGAAAATTTGAATTCATCTGAAATTGAATGGCGCGCTATTTGAAAAATTATGTTTATGATAGTGTTTAATCATTTTTGTTTTCTAAGAAGTAGGGCTGTCCCTTACGTTATTGTTTTGTTTAATTTGCAAGTTGACCTATGCGCATCGGTGATTAATTTGGTTGAATTAATTCTGTAGTTGAACATTGATGCTTTTGAAAAATTAGTTGAAATATGAGCATAGGACTACTTGTCTAACAGGCTAGCTAGTTTTGGAGATTATCAGATTGAAATCAGCTGCCGCACTATTTTAGTAAATGATAATATGGTGGGTGGCCTGGCTAGGCCTACTTGTTGAAAATTCATACTAGGGACTATCTGTGCGTTTCGTTTGGCTCTCCACAGACGACGTTCATGTGGAATTTGTGGGTGCGCTCTGCACTGAAGCAACTGTTGGCACAAAATTTGTCTGGGCAGCTTCGTGTAGCGTCGCTGTTGGCAGAGCTGATCCGGTCGGATTGCGGAACTAATCATAGGGGCACAGATAGGTGTTTGAAAGAGGTCGTCGGACTTCTGTCCAGTACAGGACTTATTAAAGTGCTGCGATGCCCAGGAAGGCCATCCAGTGGAGGCTGACCCTCCGGCTTGCCACATTAGGGATATCTTTTGAGGCGTTGATTAGGGTTGCAAGACCTAATGGATTGCCTAAGGTGGCCTAGTTTGGTTGTAGATTCGGTCTTGCAACTTGCAGTCTCGACCTTGTCCCGCTGACCGGTTTGCTCGCGGACCTAAATCCTTATGTCCGGGACGGGGGTTTGTTCGCGCAAAACTCTGTTGTCGGAATCGACATCAGGTGTCACTCGGCTCGGCGCGATTCCGGTCTGAAGTTCTTCCGAGCGTGGCAGTGGCGCGCGGGTCGCAAGCGAGTCAGTCATCTGCCAGATGTGCTAATGTTTGCACGCTGTTAATTTTGTGCGGGAACCGCGGAATAGTTAGGGCGTCTAGTAAATATCCTGTCTAGGAATTATAACGCGCATTCCCTGTTTGGATAGCCTTTCCCGGGACTTATTGGGTCCGACTCAGAATCTGTATAAGTGCATTCGACAATATAAGCTAGTGCGGCCTCTGTATTTAGAACTATCTGTTGCCACGCGAAACGGTAGTGACCTTTGACCCAGAAACTCCGGGCGTGTTTTGTGCGGTAACCTTATACCCCGCGATAGTTAGTGGCTTCTGTAAGCTAGTTAATAGTACGATAGAGTTAAGTGACTGTCATCGTGGTGAACCAAGAAAGTGACTGTGGATAACCTCGAAAGGCCCCCTCAAGTTGGAGCGGTGTCGACGCTCGGGCTGCTGCCGACGGCTAAGGTCTAGGTTCAATCACCATCAGTCACACCCAGATACACACCACATCACCATTCTTTCCCTTGCACTACACAACCACATGCGACCTGACCGACTCCGGAGGGACCAGTCGCCTTGGATAGAGGTAAGTGCACTCCGCCAAATTCCTTCCGGTCGACTGGCCGTAGTATAACGCTCCCCCATATATTTAGTGTAATTAGAGAGATTCCACGTGGCACATTGAGCCCGACCTACGTCTGCTCGGGAGGACTTCAGCTCATGGGCCCCTGAGGATCTGATCCTTTAAAGGGAGCAGCCGTAGGCCGTAACAACATATATCGCAAGTTTTACAAATATTATTTATGTTTGCTGTTAATTTTTTTGCTGTATATCTTGTACCGATTGCTTTTTGCATCTGTCTTACACCTATGTGACACATATTTTCATGAATATTTTTTATAAATTTTATACTGAAATCTTCCGACAGTATTATTTTTTCATGTTTTTTTACTTTTTTATAAAATATGTTGTTTTTGTATGTCAAATTACTCTTGTTATCATGTATATCTTTATTTTTCTCTTGATCTGTGATGATATCTTCTAATTTTACCAAATTTACTATTTTTAATTGTTCATCAATATCTTCATTTTCATTCAGTACCGGGTTTCTGCTTAAGCAATCTGCTTCCAAATTTTCTCTACCTGGAGCATATTTTATCTGAAAGTCATACTGCGATAAATAATACACTAGTTCTCCCAATTCTTCATCAGGTCTAGATTTAACATTCATGTTCTCCAACGGTTTGTTATCTGAATATACTGTGAATGGTTTCCCTATTAACCAATATTGCCAATATCGTATTGCTTCTTTAATAGCCAGACATTCTAAGTATATTGCTTTCTTCTTCTTTTGGGATTCATTTAATTTTCTTGAAAAATAGGCTACTGGCTTTTCTTTTCCGTCTGGCTGAATTTGTTTCAGCACTGCTCCAATACCTTCCAATGATGCATCTGTGTATATATTTACTGGCAAGTTTTGATCATAAATTTCCAAGATGGGTTGTGAGCAAAGTAAATCTTTTATTTCTTCAAATGCATTTTTACAGTCCGTTGACCAAATGAATTTTTGATTTTTCCTCAGTAAATTATATAGGGGCTCTAATATAATTGTGCTCTTGGGTATGTATTCATGGTAGAAATTAATTTTCCCCAAAAATTGTCTGACATTTTTCAGAGTTTTTGGCGTAGGGAATTCTCTTATTGAATTTAAATTATTTCTGACTGGTCGAACTGTATTATTTTCTATTATGTGTCCAAGATATTTTACAGAATTCGACGCAAACGTACATTTTGTAAATTTTAGTCGAAATCCTTCTTGTTTTATTGCTTCCAGTAATTGTGATAAATGGTTTATATGTTCATTATAAGACTTTGAAAACACCAGGATATCATCTATATAATTAACTGTAAAATCAGTTAATTGATGTTTTCTTAGTATGTTGCTCAGGATTCTTTGAAATATTGCGGGAGAGGTTTTCAAGCCGAAGGGTAGACAAGTCCATTGAAAGTGGCCTTCTTGTGTAACAAAAGCTGTTTTTTTTCTGTCTTCAATTCGCAGTGGGATGGACCAAAATGCAGAGTTAATATCTAATGTTGAGAAGTACTTGCAGTTTCTTGTTTTTATTAACAAGTCTTCAATTAACGGGAATGGTTGAGCTTGTGGTGTTACTATTTTGTTGAGATCTCTGAAATCAATACATAATCTGTTTCTTTTATTATCTTCTTTCTTAAAAGCTAAAGTTACAGGTGCTGCAAACGGGCTGTATGATTCTTCTATAAGATTTTTTTGAAGTAATTTTGCCACCTGTTCTTCTATCTCTTTTTTGTCCTCCATTGAACATCTATAGGGCCTTTTACTACAGTATTTGTCCGTTAGGAGGTCGATATGTGCTTCATAGTCTCTTACTGTTCCAATGTCGTATTTATCCTTCGCAAAACTCGATTTATATTTGTCAATCAGTGTATTTATTTCAAATTCTTGTTGAGCATTTAAATCACCCATTTTTATCTCAAAATTTTTTTCATTTACATGTTGATTGAAATTTATAGAGAATTTATTAGAGTAAAATTGTGCATTACTCTTACCTTCCTTAGAAGTCAATTTCTCATTTAGTTCCATATCAGTGTTGTCTTTGGTTTTTTGTGTGATTTCCAGGTTTTCATTCTGAACTAATCTAAACTCTTTTATCATGTCTAGTCCAATAAGGAAATCATATTGAAAATCTTTTCCATCCACAATATACACGTCGCATTTTTTTTCTATGTTTAGTATTTTAATCTTTATTGTTGTCAAACCTCCTGTACTCTTCACACCATTAATTGTTACTAAATTTGCTTTACTAAACTCTCTTTTTCCTTCTTCTTGTTTTAGTTTTACTAATTTGGAATTAATCAAGGACACATTAGATCCTGAATCATATATGCCAAAAACGTTTAGTTTTTCATCTAATGTAAGTTTGACTTTGATTAATGGTGTGATTGTTAGTTTTTTCTTCTTTATCATTTAATTCAAGATCTAATATAGTATTGTTTATATTCCTGTAGTGATTTCTCTTGTTTTCTTGTTGCTCACTTTTTTTAAACCAGCATTTTTCTTCTGGGTGATAACGAGTTCCCTTGTTCAAATTTTCACAGATTTTGCAGGCTTGATATTTATCAGATTTTCCTTTATTTTCAAATGTGTCTCGTTTTGGTTTATAGTAGGTATGTTTATTTGTTGTATGCTCAAATTTACCAATTTCATTGAAAAGACTTGCAGTGGATGTAATAGATTCCGTATTAATTTTGCCCAATATGTAATCTGGTAGGCCAGTTGCGATAAGATTTATCATCGTCTGTGTATCTATGTGTTTATTTACCTCTAATAACAGCCTTTCCTTTTTCGTAGCATATTCCAGTGCTGAACCCGCTTGAAATTTATAGGCAAATGCATATTTAACCTGTGAACAACCTTTATTTCCGTATGTCTCAGTAAAGTTATTTTTCCAAACAGTCCATTCTGAATTTACAGTGAATTTTATCAACATACTAGTGTACCAATCATGGCATTGTTTCTCTAGTAGATGCTTTAAAGTCTCAATTTTCTCTGTATCCTGTAGTATTTCGAATCGTTCACACTCATTCTCAAATTCACCTATCCATTGATTCACATTGGAATTTTTTCCTGAAAATTTCTCAATTAAAAATTTTTCAGATGTTTTTCCTAGGTTTTTATTTCCAGACCCGACGTCGCAGTTTTTGTGAACTAGTGGTCTGGATTCCTCTGCAATTTCATCTAAATATTGATCTCCAAACTGTAAATTTTCGCCTTCATCTAAATAGATTTTTTTTAATTTCGGAGATAATGGAATCCACAATTTACGTATTTGAAGTCTTTTTTTTAGAGAATTCTTGACCTTCGTGAATACCTCTGTGCTCACAATACTCGTGTGTTTGCTTGCAGGCTTCATTTCGTCCGGAACATTATAATTACGTCCATCGGGTGTTTCAATTGAGGTTATGCAGATTACATTTGTTTTGCCATCACTTGCCGCTAATACCGCAAAAGTAAATCTTAACTTCTCCATTTTCTTTAACTAGAAATGTCGTTTTATAAGACAATTCGTGTAATTTATAGGGAATCGGTGAAATAAACGTTTGTGTTGCTCTGAAAAAACAAAGTTTTATTAGTATAAATTATTTGTAAATTTGTATTTTTCACTTAACTACACCTTACAATAATCACTAAACATACCTGAAAAAACAAAGAAACGACATTAAAAGTTATTACACTTGTCGATTCCCTTTATTAGTTATTTTATTATTATCCGATTGTTTACGTGTTTTACAATTTTAACATTTTACTGACGCCATCTTCGAAACCGTCTGCTTTATCTACAGTCCACTCAAATACTTTGACAGCGCCATCTATCAAGTAGCGAAGTAAATTGTTTCTGCTTTATCGACTAACCATAAAAGAATTTAATAAACAATAACAAAACTTAAAGAAATGTAATTTCTTTACATATGGTTAATTTTATTTATTTAAGTAATTTTAAATATTTTGTATTGTTTATTTTAACAGTTAAAATTTATATTACCCACCTTTAAATCACCGTACAAAGAGTAGACCGAGATAATAGGAAGCACTGGTTTTTATTTAAAAAAATAGTAATAATATTTTTTATAAAAAGACATAAACAGACAGTAGTTGAACGGCACTCCACCTTTTGAGTTCGCGGTATTCTTAGGAATAAAATTTCGTTGTTCTATAAAAATATGGTATGATCTTATGATATTAACGAGGTAAATGACCAATTAAACAACACACTTATAAATGCGTAGCAAAAAGTGAACCGGTATGATGTTGGGACGAGTCAAAAACATATATCGTGTTATTTTTTATTAGAAAAGAGGCAATAATTTTGGGACCATTTTTAATAAGCCAATGAAAACGCCATGACTTAAACTAGATTGAGATGATAATAATTCAATCAAACACAACTATTAATTGGATTTAGTAACAGCTTGATAGCGTTAAAATGTTGGTAGTTCTGTTGATGGTATTCATAGCAGGACCACTTCATTCACACCAGGAAAATTACCGTAGTACATACAGGCTTTATAAAATTCGCGGCTTTTAGTTTACAATAGCAATCGATCGCGACATCCATTGTGGCGCACCTAGCCAAAGTTTAAATTTAGCATGAATATGTAAGTAATTACGTTTCATGCCTCTATGTATTGGGTATTCAAATATTATTTTATGAATTGTTATGGATGCCAACTTGTGATCTTAATTTCTTTTCTATCAGCCACACTAGAGGCCCGCTATAATTTCAACCAGGTTAAATTCAGAATTTTTTTCTATTTTTACTTTGTTCAAGTACCACGAATATATAGACATAAAACCGCGAAAAACACAGCAACATAAATATAAAAAGAGGGCAACATTATTATTAAGTGTACAGAATGAAGTTAGAAAGGGTTCATGTAAATACATAGGCACACTGAATGTTCTGCGAGCCTGGCCGCTCATAAATGTTTGAATGATATGTAAATTTTCAAACATAAGAAACTGATATGTTTAAAATGATTTTAGACGGGAAGTCGCATGTAAATTGTTTTTTATCACAACTTTAAGTTCCTCAGCCTTATCAAAAATTTTTTTTTTTATAGGAGAGGGGGCAAACGAGCATGCGGCTCACCTGATGGTAAGTGACTACCGCCGCCCATGAACAACCGCAACACCAGGGGAATTGCAGATGCGTTGCCGGCCTTTTAAAAAGGAGTAGGCTCTTTTCTTGAAGGTCCCTAAGTCGTATCGGTCCGGAAAAATCGCTGGTGGTAAACTATTCCACAAGGAAGTTGTGCGAGGAAGAAAACATCTTCTAAATCGCACAGTGGTGGACCGCCAATCATCCAGATGGTGTGGATGGTATCGGGAGTTCTGCCGCGATGTGCGTTCGTGAAATTTGGCGGCTGGGATTAACCCGAACAATTCCTCAGAGCACTCCCCATGGTAAATGCGAAAGAAAATGCTAAGAGATGCAACATCTCTTCGCAGTGCCAATGAGTCGAGCCGATCGGAAAGAACTCGGTCGTCGAAAAAAAAAACGCGAAAACATTTTAGGGCAAAATTGCACTGCTCGTCTTCCAAATGCTTTTGGGACATAAATTCTTCATTAGAGTACCGTATTCAAAAAACATTAAGCCGTTGGTACGCAGAATACAGTATTCTGTAATGGTGTTCGAAGGAGAAGGCAAACCAAAAAACTTGAAGTGGGCAAAAAAATTATTGCTTTTTCCCAAACGGGTCCAGTCTACACGGTGATGAGCAAAAGACAGTTAATGCTGAGTGGTGTCTACACCACCATTCGTTTGCTCAGTGACTTTGAAATATTTAGGTAAAACGACCAGGAAATCACAGCTTTGGCATTTTTTCGTGCTTTATAAATAATGAAGTTAATATATAATGAGACGAATTTCTTAGATATTACATCATGTATGATTAAACTTAAATTATGTTTATCTTACGTAACAAAACTTTATCTCAATACTTGGCATTTAAACATTGAGAAAACAAAACATTGAAAAAATTTAGAGATCTTGGAGTTAACATTTTATGCTAATAAAATTTCTTCATTCCATGAAGTCCCTTAAAAACTCATTATTGCGTCCTCGAAGCCTCGTCAACGAAGTAACTTCAAGTATAATTTAAAATAAAATTTTTGTACAACCGACTTCAATATAAATTATAAAGAATAACTCAAAAACTATTAGTCAGACCTTAATAAAAATAATATGACATGAGAAGCACCAGCCTTCAAATAAAAAAAAATCATCGAAATCGGTTCATACAGAAAAAAGTTATGAGGTAACACACATAAGAAAAAACATACAGTCGAATCGAGTACCGTCTCCTTTTTGAAGTCGGTATAAAGTTACAAGTTACAATAAATTTCTTACAAATGTCCTCTTTCAAAGTTGCATAAAATCAAAAAGTATTTGAATCCATAAAAAATCTGTAATTTATATAATATCATAACACCGGATCAACAGTCTTTTTTATCATGCCTTTACAGCAAAGTGTGTATTAGCAGGCATTACTTGGAAGAAAGGTTAGGTTGTCAAACAGATGTTATAAATGTAACGGGGTATATCATTACACCTCTCTGGGGATTTTTTTTAAATATAATTAGGGTGATAAACGAGCACACAGTAAACCTGACGGTGGATGCTGTGGTCCATTGACATCTACATTTATCCTCGATTTAGAATTAAAATGCAGATGCGTTTTCACCCGTTAAGACCAAGATGGAATGCCTTAATTCAAGTAAAAAGAATCTCTGGTTCTCTACAGTCACCATACGAAATAGCACCATAAAGCTGCTATATTACGCTGGTATTCTGTGAGAACGTGATACCACCTCGGTCGACTCGACCCATTCGTGCTACGACCATAATATAGCTGTAGCGTGGCACTACCATGTATTATATATAATAAGCATGTATTAGCTTAAAATTAAAAACAATTTTAAAAGTTTTTATATACATATTTACTAATAAAATTTTCATCAAATATTTCACTTTTTATTCCGCTCCGGGGCAATTAAAGCATTCATCTCTAAAGGTACTTTTATCTTTCACTCAACGTTGAAATATTAATTCAGATAAGTTTTCAAGGCCCATTAATAACTTAATATTTTTTAAAAGATAGAATACAAATATTTTTTCTTGTTTTAAATTTACTTAAATAATTAGCTATTTATTGTTTTCTTATATTTACGCGAAGACTACACATTAAATGAAACTAATTTTTACGTATCATATCGCGTTTAATTTTAACTTTTTTAATTCCCGACGATTCGGGTGATTTACAGCACTCATGGTCACGGGGGGGACTGAGGTGTTTGACGTCCCGACGTCATAGTTAAGCCGGCTACCTTCAGTTTTTTAATATTAATTTTTGGTTCGATTTACGCAGAATGAGATTACAGTACATATATCTTGAAGTCTAGCAGTGGTATACTTAGGTTTCGATTTAATTTTATTAATTATAGGATCCCAAGCAGATGGCAGCACCCATCCATCTTCTCTATTGAAATTAGGATGTTTTTTAATTTCAATAGCCTCGCGAATCATCCTTGGTAGGAATCGGTGTTCTTTTGCGAGGATTTGTGGTCTATCAAATCTAATATAATGGCGGTGACGATCTTGAACATGTTCACAAACTGCAGACTTCCCGATACGTCGGTGCTTCACGTCAGCTATATGTTCTTTAACGCGGGTTTCTATCGATCTTTTTGTTTGTCCTATGTAGGAGAAACCACATTCACAATCCAGCTTGTACACTCCTGCACTTGTAGAGGGATATGACACTTGACGGATGCTAAAAATTGACCAATCTTCTTCAGCGGCTTGATGTATGTGTTAATGGAAGCTTGCTTCAAGATATAGCTAACCTTGTCTATGATTCCTCTGACATAGGGTAGTACAGCAGGCACACACTCGACTGTGGCCGGCTTCACTCGGTCACTGTGACGTAGGCGCGGGACCCGAAGCTTGCTGTCTTGCAGTACTTGCTCGACGTGCTCTACCTGAAATAAAGATTTTCCCACGGAAGCTAACTGTGAAGATTCACCATTTAAATATCGGTTGGTATGGGTATTTTAGGGTTTATGGAATTAAGATGGTTTAAAAATGCAGTTAATTTGTCAGATGGTAAAATTGTGAAAGTATCGTCAACGTATCGCTTGTAGAATCTTGGATTTACAGGAGCAGTAAGAAGGGCTTTCTCCTCAAAGTCCTCCATGAATATGTCGGCGATTACGGGAGATATAGGACAGCCAGTCGTCTACTTGCTTGTAGAACTCTTCCTTTCACAATAAATAGCCAGATATGAGGCAGTGTTTGAGTAATACTGCATATTCCGTGGGCATGTTGTTATCTTTTAGCTTTCTAGTTACAATTGAGATGTAGTCTTCGATGCAGGTAGTCATGTGAATAGTGACTGAACATCAAAACTGATCATAGTCTCAATCATCTATTTATTCAAATTTTAAACAAAAATAATAATATTAATTAATATATTATTGTGCACGACGCAACAATATTAAACAAACGAAAGAAAATGCTTATTGTAACCGGCGCTAGTTGAACAACCTAGGAGCGGTGGGCGGAGCCAGGACGACGGTGTAATTATCAGGCCACGCCTCTGGTTCGACAACTAGCAAGGGTTATACGGCGGAACTAGCGCAACCTTATGTTGAATTTAAATTATAATTTGTGTAAATAATTGTATTACTTGTATCGAACGATAAAAAATAATGATTGTATTATAACTAAGTTTAAGGTTGAGTTGTAACTGTGCAATAACTCTCCCAAATAAAGGCACCGTATGAACAGGGAGAGTTAGCATAGTCTTCTAATGAAAACTATAATTGTTAAATATAATAAATGTTTACTTTATTATATAATAAATATATTAGGCCGTTAGGCACATAAAAAAAATAGTAGTAGTGTAACCAAAGAGCATGTTATCGTGACGCGGCCGCGGAGCAAATGAAGCCACGCGCACCGCGCCACGACGTTTTATATTTATAGTGCTGAGGCGGGGGGAAGGATTCTCCGCCTAAAGCAGCTGAAAATTATAATGTAAACCTGTAAATAAGTAAAAATATTGATATGTACACCCTAGTCTAACAAGTAGTTATAAGAATATTATATAGTGAATTATGTTTATTAGTTTGTAAGGTTATTAAATAAATAAAGATAGGCGCGGGGGTGAGGCAAGGGTCCGCTGGCCAGCAGCGGCCAAATCATATAAAAGACGGGCCGGCCGCTAGGGTCAGCAGTCGCTCTCCAGCCACCGAAAAGGCACCAGCAAGAAAAGAAAAAGTACAAGTTCCTCCTCACCGCCGCTTGCCTCCAGTTAAAAGCAAGACCAGCGCGTTTTATTCCATTTTTCGCACGGCATTACGGCGATCCGTAATATTAATGGTCCTTCGAGAAGCCGGATTACTAGAAGAAAAAGACAATATCGGTCTTGGTATTGCCGGAAGAAAGAAGCAAACCGCAAGAACGAAAAAATATTATTGTGAAGAAAAATGGTGATTACGCGTAGTAACAACGGAGAATCATCGAAGCGTCGCAAGGATGAACAAACAACCCAGGGGGCCACAGAAGAGGCCTCCGGGGGCGACTCAGCCGCTAGTGGTTCAACAAACACCACTAGCGAAACCACAACGGTCAGCGATACGACCGCTACCTCGGCAACCGATAGAACAACCGCAACGGAAGAAACCCAGCAAGAGGGTGATCAAAGATCGCAGTGCACATTGAAGCCCGGCGAGACTAGGTCACGCCGCTCCGTAGCCTCACGCAAGAGACTCCTCGCGGAGTTAGAGGCGAAAGAGCGGTTAGCCGAACTCAAGCTCGAGCAGGCTCAGTTGCAAGCAAGAACAGAATTGCAAGAAATACACGTGCAGCGACTACAAGCAGAAGCCGGATCAACCGATGAAGATGAAGAAATAGAAGACGATTTGGCATCAGTGCGCATTAGTACATGGTTGCAAGAAAAACCTACATCGCAACCCGCGCCTCAGCCCGCGCCGCAGCCCGCGCCGCAACCCACGTCGTACTTCGCGCCGCAACCAGCACTGCAGATCGCACCACCCGTACTTCAACAGTGTGCGCCGCAATACGCTCCGCAACATACCGCGCCGCAGAAAGAAGACTATGGACAGGCGCAGCAGCAAATCGACGTCGCTACCTTAGCCGCTGCTCTATCACAAGCAGTACGAAGCACAAGGGAGCCGTCGAAATATATACAAGAGCTGCCCTCATTCAATGGTAGCAGCAAGGAGTGGCTCAGCTTCAAGACAATGTACGAAGAATCTTCAAAGTACTTCACGGCGAACGAAAACATAGCGAGAATACGCCGAAGCTTAAAAGGGACAGCAAAAGAAGCCGCAGGTTGCCTACTTATAAGCCAACCAGATCCCAGAATTATAATAGAAGCTTTGCAAAGGAGATTCGGACGACCAGAAGCGTTAATTCACTTGGAAATAGAGAAGCTGAAGCTGCTGAACAAAGTTACGGACAATCCCAGGGAGCTATGCATATTCGCAAATCGCATAGCGAACGTAGTGGGCACCGTGGAAGCACTCAAGAAAGCACACTATCTGCATAGTCCAGAAATGACGCGAGTTATCACAGACAAACTCACGCCCATATTGAAAAGCAAATGGTACGACTATGCAGCCAGAAAGAAAGAAGATATCCCAGAGCTTAAGAAGATATCAATGTTCTTAAACGAAGAAGCGGATAAATGCAGCGCGTATGCCTTGCCGGAGTTCATCGCAGAGGACAGCGAAACGAGAGAGCAAAGACCGAGAAAAATAGAACGTGCCTTCGCCACAAGCAAGAAACCATATGAAGAACGCTGCCCTCAATGCAAACAAGAACACAAACTGCCCGATTGCAAGTCATACGCCGCTCTGTCCACAAATGACAGATGGGAAGTAGCAAAGAAGTACAATATCTGCTACCGCTGTCTGCGAGGCAAACATCGTCGATTACTGTGCAAAGCTCCACCGTGCGGAAAAGGCGGATGCATGATGAAACACCATAAATTGTTGCATCACGACAGAACAGCAGTAATGGAAAAAGAACCCGCTATGGAAACCGCAACATCGGCAAAGGAGGTCAACAGAGCGACTCGACCGTACAAGCACCGCCGCGCTTACCTAAAGATTGCGCCCGTAACAATAAGGGGGCCGCTAAGCTGCGTCGAAACATACGCATTATTGGATGAAGGGAGCACGGTCACCTTAGTCGATGCCTCAATCGCCGACGTCATCGGCGCCGACGGCCCAGCCCACACAATGTGGATACAAGGGGTCGGCTCGGAGGTGAAACACGAGAAGAGCAAGATCGTCAGCTTTAAAATAAGAGGAACGTACGCGCAAGAAGAACACAACATAGAAGCAGCGCGTACTGTAGAGCGGTTGGACTTCGCGCCAGAATCCGTGAATGAAGATCACTTGGGGAATTGCCCACATCTGTTGGATATCAAAGAGGATATCACCTACGAACGCGCCTCACCGAAAGTACTAATCGGGCAAGATAACTGGCACCTCATAGTGTCTAGAAAACTGCGCGTCGGCCGTCGAGACCAACCAGTCGCCTCATACACCAACCTGGGCTGGGTTCTGCATGGCTGTCATAGCTCATTGACGTCGACGGTCACCTTCTGCGGCAGACTACATCAGAGGGAAGATGCACCACCGATAGAAGAAGAAATAAAAAATTATTTCAAATTAGAGTCGCTGTGCATCGAGCCGAGAAGACCGAAAGAAGATCCCGAGCAGCGAGCCATGCAAATATTGGACGAAACCAGCCAGAGGTCAGCGGACGGCAGATTCGAGACAGGGTTGTTGTGGAAACAAAAGGACTTCCAAATACCAAATAATTATAAAGAAGCGGAAAGGCGCCTGCACACCTTAGAGAAGAGGCTCGACCGAGACAGCAATCTCAAGCTACAGTACGAAGAACGCATCGAGAACCTCTTCAACTCGGGTTACGCAGAGCGCGCGCCAATGCCACCGCCGCAAGGAAGGACATGGTATCTGCCACACTTCCCAGTCATCAACCCTGCGAAACCGAACAAGCCGCCGAGATTGGTACACGACGCCGCAGCGAAGACAGCCGGAATATGTCTCAACGATATGCTTCACTCGGGGCCCGACTTATTACAATCACTGCCCGGAGTGATCATGAGGTTCCGACAGTATCCGTATGCAGTGAGCGCCGATATAAAAGAAATGTTCATGCAGATTAAAGTGCGCAAAGAAGATAGAGACGTTTTACGTTTCTTGTGGAGAGGCAAGCGGCGGGAGGACCAACCGGAGGAATATAGGATGACGTCAATCATCTTTGGAGCGACATCATCACCATGCACAGCATTATACATCAAAAATAAAAATGCTGAAGAACATGCAGAAGCGTACCCAGAAGCTGCGGTCGCCATAAAAAGAAACCATTATATGGACGACTACTTGCAGAGCTTCCACTCTGTCACGGAAGCTCAGCAAACAGTAAAAGCAGTCGATCACGTCCACAAACAAGCGGGTATCGTACTCAGCGGGTGGACATCGAACGAAGAAAAAACAATAGAAGAAATAACGACAGAGCATAGACAACACGACGCGACCGTGTGCCTGGGCGGAAAAGAAACTGAGAAGACGCTAGGGCTGCTCTGGCATGTACAAAGCGATCATATTGGATTCAATACTAACAATATGAAGATGCCTGCCGACGTAAAAGAAAAACAACGCTTGCCAACTAAACGAGAAGCGTTGAGCGTCATAATGGCATTATTTGATCCGCTGGGGTTAATATCACCGGTGACCACCCCAGCGAAGAGAATATTTCAAGACACATGGCGTTACAAGGCGGACTGGGACGACCCTCTGCCAACAGAATTAAAAGAAAAATGGGAAGGCTGGATTACTTCACTTAACGCCATAGAACAACTAAGAATACCGCGATGCTACGATTACAACCCGGTGTCGACGCGCGAACTACACACATTCGTCGACGCAAGCGAGGAGGCCTACGCAGCAGCAGTGTATTGGAGAACGGAGCGAGCAGACGGCAGCGTTAACATATCATTGGCCGCCGCCAAGAGCCGCGTAACACCACTGAAACCAGTTTCCATACCACGGCTCGAGTTACAAGCGGCACTGCTGGGAGCTCGTCTTGCGCAGACCGCGATCGATGAACACGATGGCGACATAGCAGGCAAGACATACTGGTGCGACTCCCGTACTGCACTGGTGTGGATATGATCGGAGCCTCGCGCGTACAAAGCTTTCGTCGCTCATCGCCTGGCGGAGATAGAAGATACGACCAAAAAGAACGAATGGCGTTGGCTACCGTCTAAAGAAAACGTGGCAGACGACGCAACCCGAGCCACACCAGAAGGGTTCGACGAGTCGCACCGATGGTTCCGAGGGCCCCCGTTTCTACAGCGTCCACCGGCAGAATGGCCGCAGGAAGAGAAAACGACACAATATGACACCGGGGAAGAGCGAGAAATATGTAACATCGCTGTTAAAAGTGAAGACTCGACAACAACACATCTTCCACAGATAGGAAGATTTTCTAAATGGATTCGCCTCATAAGGGCGACAGCGAGAGTCCTCCTATTCATCGACATGTGCAGACCAAACAAGCACGTAGTGAAGGCTGGGCGTAAACGCAACAAAGCAAGACAAGGTAGCGACCCTGGCTGGCAGAGAACAAACAAACGCAACACCCCCGCCAAGGAGAAAAAGGCGACTCCTACTGCCTCATCGCTTGTAGGAATACCGGCCGCTTATCATATGAGAGCCGAACAACTGTGGGTGCAAGCCAGTCAGCGGGAAAGCTTCACGAAGGAGCTCAAGAGAATCACCAGCGGAAGTGTTCCGGGAGGCGACGACAAACTAGGCCACCTGAGCACATACATTGATGAAGAGGGGACCCTACGCCTCAGAGGTCGAATAAAAGCGGCATCAGAAGTGGAGGACGACATGTACGACCCTCCCATATTAGACGGGAAGCACGCATACACTCGCCTATACATAGCACACGTACACGAGAGGCTGCATCACGGAGGCGTGGAAACAGTTGTGAATGAATTAAGACAGAGATTGTACGTAAGAAAAATACGTCCAGTAGTGAAAACTGTCGTCAAAGGATGCCTGCCGTGCCGTCTAAGAAAAGCCAAGCCTGCATCACCGTCTACAGGAAACCTGCCGTCCGCACGCCTCGCTCATCACGCACGTCCGTTCACATACACCGGACTAGACTACTTCGGGCCAATAGAAGTCACAGTGGGACGACATCGCGAAAAGCGCTATGGCGCGTTATTTACCTGCATGACGTCGCGAGCAATACACATAGAAGTAGCCCACTCGTTGAGCGCAGACTCAGCCGTGTCGGCACTTAGGCGTTTTATGAGCAGAAGAGGATGCCCAAAAGAAATATGGAGTGACAACGCTACGTGCTTCAAGGCAGCAGACAAGGAGATGGCCGAAGCAGCACTCGCAGCCCTCGAGCACGAAACCACGTGTCAACAGATTGTGTGGAAGCACATACCGCCATCAGCACCGTTCATGGGCGGCGTATGGGAGCGAATGGTTCGCTCCGTAAAAGAAGCCCTACGCGTCACCCTCAACGAGCGCTATCCCAGCGACGAAACATTGGGGACCCTGCTCGCCGAGGTCGAAAATACTGTAAACTCCAGACCTCTCACACACGTCTCAGTCGACCCAGGAGACCCTGAAGCCATCACGCCGAATCACATCCTCATCGGTCCCAACTCGCACGTACCTGCGCCGGGACACTTCAGCAAGAATGACGTGACGGCCCGCCAGCAATGGAAACGAGCTCAAGCCCTAGCCGACGTGTTTTGGAGAAGATGGGTTAAAGAATACCTGCCCCTACTCCAACACCGGCGGGAGCCCAGCAGCATAGGAGTATCGCCGAAGATTGGAGACCTAGTCATCATTTGTGACTCCAATCTACCACGCAACACCTGGCACAGAGGGAAAATAAGTAAGGTATATCCTGGCGTCGACGGAGAGGTACGAGTAGTGGGCGTAACCACCGGCAGTGGGCACATACTAAGAAGACCAACGAAGAAGATCGTCGTGCTACCAGAGGGATCGCAGCGTGGCGACGGCGGGAGAATGTGCACGACGCAACAATATTAAACAAACGAAAGAAAATGCTTATTGTAACCGGCGCTAGTTGAACAACCTAGGAGCGGTGGGCGGAGCCAGGACGACGGTGTAATTATCAGGCCACGCCTCTGGTTCGACAACTAGCAAGGGTTATACGGCGGAACTAGCGCAACCTTATGTTGAATTTAAATTATAATTTGTGTAAATAATTGTATTACTTGTATCGAACGATAAAAAATAATGATTGTATTATAACTAAGTTTAAGGTTGAGTTGTAACTGTGCAATAACTCTCCCAAATAAAGGCACCGTATGAACAGGGAGAGTTAGCATAGTCTTCTAATGAAAACTATAATTGTTAAATATAATAAATGTTTACTTTATTATATAATAAATATATTAGGCCGTTAGGCACATAAAAAAAATAGTAGTAGTGTAACCAAAGAGCATGTTATCGTGACGCGGCCGCGGAGCAAATGAAGCCACGCGCACCGCGCCACGACGTTTTATATTTATAGTGCTGAGGCGGGGGGAAGGATTCTCCGCCTAAAGCAGCTGAAAATTATAATGTAAACCTGTAAATAAGTAAAAATATTGATATGTACACCCTAGTCTAACAAGTAGTTATAAGAATATTATATAGTGAATTATGTTTATTAGTTTGTAAGGTTATTAAATAAATAAAGATAGGCGCGGGGGTGAGGCAAGGGTCCGCTGGCCAGCAGCGGCCAAATCATATAAAAGACGGGCCGGCCGCTAGGGTCAGCAGTCGCTCTCCAGCCACCGAAAAGGCACCAGCAAGAAAAGAAAAAGTACAAGTTCCTCCTCACCGCCGCTTGCCTCCAGTTAAAAGCAAGACCAGCGCGTTTTATTCCATTTTTCGCACGGCATTACGGCGATCCGTAATAATTATAAAATCAATATATGGATTATTTTGAAAATAAATAAAATTAATAAATAATGTATAATATGTACATTTTATAATATCAACATACTTTTCTACATAATATAATACAATACAATAAATACTAAAATCTAAATCTAAATCTCCTCTAAATCAAACTCATCTCAAGCATTTCACTGAAAATGCCAGTAATGTAATGTAGTAATGTAAGTGTAATGCAGTAAAATACATGCAATGATATTCTTATTTTTGGGGATTTTAATCTCCGTGATATTGTTTGGACTCCTTCTAGTGCAGATTCATCCTTGAACCAAGCAATTTCGATAATATCTTTGGTTAGGAGCTCGTCGAATTTTAATCTAGTTATGATCTCAAGCAATACAATCAGATTTCTAACTACCAGGGCAAAATTCTTGACCTCGTGCTGAGTAACACAATCTGGGATATTTCTGTTAAAAAATCAAACAATTTAATTTCTCGAATAGACAACTATCATCCCGCAATTGCAGTAGAAAAAAAAGTTATTACTGAATTTGTTCCATGTCACTTACAAAACAAAAATTCATATCCTCCATGATACACAACAAACCACAAAAACTATTACGAGAAAAGGAAAACATCTCGCCAAAAGGTTAAGAAGTACAGGAATGAGTTAGATAAATTTGCAATATTTATATTTATTGGATAAATATACAATATCTTAAAAGCTCGGACTAAAACATTAATCAAAAAATGTTATAACAAATACATTGAAAATATTGTTAACAACGTGATTAAAGAACTCAAGTATGTACTTTTGGACTTATATAAAAAATAAACGTAAGAATAATGGTTGTATACCATCTAATATGAAATTAATTTAGAGACAAAGAAGCTAATAACAGAGAAAAAATTTTAGACTTGTTTGCAGAAAATTTTGAATTAGTATATAAACCTATTGATGTTAGTTTACATATAAATAAAATGAAAATACCAAAGTCTGCTTTCTCCATCGGAAATATTTATTTAAATAGTGACAGTTGCAAGTGATGGGAGTTTACATATTATTTTTAATAGATCATTATCTGAAGTTATATTTCCGAAACATTGGAAGGATGCAAATATTTATACCATTACATATATCTGGCGATAAACGTACCGTAACATGCTCTAACTTGACCTACCTAGCGTTACTTTGCCTAAACCGATCATTTGGATTTCATTAGTAGGCTATTTTAGCTAGAGAATTTAATCTACGCTAGGATTTTTATCTCATGGCAACGCTTACTTTTGGTTCTAACAAAAAAGTTGTGAAACGTCAGTGAACGTCAGTATTGCGCAAATTGTAGTTGCTGACATTTTGTCTTTACTTCGAAATTTCATTCTGTGAATATTTGAAACTATTTTTATGGATTTGATGAACCATATTCATTTATTTATTAGTCCCATAGTTGGAACGTTATAACTTTTATATTTTACATAAATACCCTAAAACATACTTATTTTAATAGGTAGGTGAATTATTCCACCAAAGTGCTAAATTTAGCGGTTGATCTCATAAAATCTAATAAATTATCATCGTATGGTATATACCTTATCATGTTGATTTACGCGCTGCCCCAATGCGGGTTGGCGAAAAACACATACCTTCGAAGTTTTTTTACTTATTCGTCAGACATGCAGGTTTCCTCACGATATTTTTCTTCTCCGCCGAGCACGTGCTAAATCAGCAATTAAAATTGCAATTAACAATTTTTCGGTCCAAATTTAGAGCGAGTGCTTAGCCCTAGAGCTACTACTAATACGACACAAATAAATACGATTCAACAAACATAATTAAAACACTTACGTACTTAAAACTTAAACACTTGATAGCTCGTGATGCCTACTGTACGAATCTACAGCACTAAACCATGCAATGTAATTGAATGCTTAACACCGCACCCGTGACATGCCTCTCAGTGATGTGCAAGCATAATAGGCAGTATATCACTTACATAGTTGTCACCACTGTGGCTTATTAATCTTTGCACTTTTTTAAGTAATACAGAACGTAGACGCTAGACGGAGTTGATGTCGGCTAAAATCACTGCGGTCGCCGTTTCATCAAGGTCATTCATGCTTTTTAAAGCCTTAATAATTGATGCACAGCCACGGATCAAACACGTAGAAATTTTTGTCTCTTTGTCAAAATAAAAGAAAGCGTACACAGCGTTCTTTCGTCTTCTTCTCATTACAATTTTATTAAAACTATCGGTTATGAGATTAGTCGTTTAGCTTCAGCGAGGCAAATCGAAGTGATGTCGATGTCGATATACGTGTTGTCATGTGACTGGCTGGTACCTAACTGATGCCGCGGCCTACCTCGGTGAGGATTCCCCGCTCCGAGTGCCTGAGAGAACTTGCAATGTCGTGGTTGCTGTGGACCATAGACATCTACATCTATCCTCGTTTGCGAATCGAAATACAGATGCGTCGTCAGCCCTGAGGACTAAGATAGAATGCCTCTTTTCCAGAAAGAAGGTTCTCCGGTTATCTTTATTCACCATACGAAACACAGCAGCATTAAGTTGCTATTTAACGCTGGTCTTCTGTGAGAGCGTAGTCCTTCCCCGATCGAGCCGACCCATTCATGCTACAACTATACTACTTATACAGCTGCAATATGGCTCTTCCACGTTGAAAACGGTTATATAAATATAATACAAAGTTTTTGCGTAGTATAAAACCCTGTTGTTCATAATATTTTATTTTTGTTTCTTTCTGTTAATTTTTAAGTATACAAATAAGTATTTTGTGTGTTTATAGTAACAATAATTTTTGTTTCTCTCCTGTGAATGCTATTAATTTTTCTTCTATGAAGTGAATCTTTCCTTGCAACTGGCGGGTGGGTTTGTAAACCATTTTTTTTCTTATATTTATTATTTATATTATATTTATAATTTGATATCTATGATTTTCAGTAATGATAATTTAGACGACAGCCTTTTTTCCCTCGGTGATTCAGATGGATTGAGCAGTAATGACAGTTATCACAGCATCCCTTCTTTAAGTGAAACTCTTGATTCTCATTTCTCAGATACTCTGAAAAACTTTAATGTTGTTCATATAAATGCCCAGAGTATTCCCGCACATTATCGTGACATGTTGTCCTCATTTTATAACGAAAATATACATGCGATATTAGTTTCTGAATCTTGGCTAAAACCATGTTTGCCTTCAATATCTTACTCTCTTCCCGGATTAAACTTGATTCACAACGATCGCCTTGGGCGCGCTGGCGGTGGTGTGGCGATTTATTTAAGATCACACATTCCTTACACAGTTTTAAATACTTCGCAGCCTTTGTCTAGTGCCGGCCCTGAACACCTATTCATCGAAATATTGTTTGGACATTTAAAGCTTCTTTTCGCTATCTACGAGTATTACAGTCCAAATGTTACAATTGATTACTTTTCAGCATTTGAAATTCTTTTAGAACAATACTCCTCGCTTTATAATCACACTATTGTCATGGGAGATTTCAATACTTGTATTCTCAAAAATGATGCTAGAGCATCCCGTCTCAAATCTCTCGTTAATGGCATTAACTTACATATTCTCCCACTTTCTGCGACTCATGCTTTTCCGAATTGTGTGCCAGAAACAAGTATTAAATCAAGAAGAGATTCTTGATTTAATACTTGTTTCTTCCATTGACCATGTTGCAAAGCATGGCCAATGCAATGCCTCCGCTTTTTCTTACCATGATCTACTTTACGCAAATTAAAACCTCCTAAAGCTAAGCGAAGGATTCTTCTCCAGCGCAATTTTAGTAGAATGGACCTGGATAAGTTACGAAAAGATACTGCTAAGGTTGACTGGTCAGTATTTGCGAATGCTGGTTCGGTTGATGAGCAGATATCTATTTTTAACAGCAAACTTACACAACTGTATGACAATCACGCTCCAATTCGTCCAGTCTGAATGAAGCATCTTCCTGCCCCCTGGCTCACTGCCGACATAAAGAAACTCCCAGAAAAAAATTACGCAGCGAAAACTAAAAATCGTTTGAATCCTAATGATTCCAACCGAGAGAAATATAACAGGGCACGAAATCGCTGCAATATGGTGTGTAGAGATAGTCAAGGATGCCATATCCATAAATCTGTTGTTGAGGAAAATAACACAACTAAAGTTTGGAACTTTCTCAAATCTTTAGGGGTTGGAAAAGCAAAGCGTAATGTAGAATCTCTTAATTTGAATTTAAATAAGCTTAATGCTCATTTCCTCTCTAGCGCTACAATAGACAGTGCTACGAAGAAAAATACACTTGCTCAACTTTCTGCTATATCAACCTCCCAATTTTTCCTCTTTTGTCTTTACCCTTTAGTGATGTTAAGAAGAATATATTAGCCATTACTTCCGACGCAGTTGGTTCTGACAGCATTAGTCGTAAGATGATTATCCCATTACTCGATCTTTTAGCTCCTATACTTACACTTATTTTAAATCGTTCCCTTGACACCCGTGTTTCATCCTGGAAAGACGGCCTAGTAACTCCACTCCCTAAAAAATCTAATCCGACATATGAGGATTACCGTCCTATATCCATCCTTTCCTTTCGCTCTAAAGTACTCGAGCGTATAATATACCAACAGCTGAGCAAATTCCTGTCCAATCATAACCTTTTGAATTCATCCCAATCTGGTTTCCGTCCCGGTCATAGTACAACTACGGCTTTGGTTAGAATCACTGATGATATTCGCCAGGGCATGGATAATCAAAGGGTAACTGTATTGACATTGCTTGACTTTAGTAATGCCTTCAATACTGTAGACTTTGATGTTTTACTCGCTGTCCTAAGTTAACTCTTAACATATCTCCTGAAGTAATTGGTTGGTTTCATAGTTACTTGCTAGGGCGGCGGCAACGTGTACAAATTCAACACACGTTTTCTGATTGGTCTGCTGTCAAAGCTGGCGTCCCACAAGGCGTGTTGTCCCCTCTATTGTTCTCTATTTTCATCAATTCGATCTGTTCCCATTTAACTTCTCTTTACCACCTATATGAAGACGATTTACAAATTTACTCTCAATGTAAGTTTGCGGATCTCCCCAATACAATTAGATTAATTAATGAAGATCTTATTCCTATTTCTCATTGGTGTAATTCATTTGGGCTTAAAGTTAATCAATTGAAGACTCAAGCCATTATTATTGGGAGTTCGAAATTAATCTCTCGGTTAACTTTGTCGCTGCTCCCGCCAGTCATATTCGAAGGGACACTTATCCCATACAGTGACAAAGTTAAGAATTTAGGTATTATGTTTGATCAGACTGTCTTGGGGACCGCAAGTGGGTGAAATAAGTAGAAGAATGTTTGCCGCAGTTGGTTCACTTCGAAGATAACGCAATGTTCTCCCCATTCCTACTAAACTTGCGCTGGCTCAGTCTCTTCTTTTACCGATCCTTGACTACGCGGATACTTGTTATCTTGACCTAACACGCGAGCAACTTAATAAACTTGAGCGGCTTCAAAATTATTGCATAAGGTTTATATTTAGGTTACGAAAGTATGACCACATATCCGAATTCCGCCATAAGCTCAAGTGGTTACCGATTCGCCTTCGCAGGAATACTCACATTCATCATCTTCTTTATTGCATTCTGTTCAATCCGACAACTCCTTCTTATTTAAAAGACCGATTTATATATTTAAGTAGTGTTCACGCCCGAACGCTGGTTTCGGAATTTGACGCCAGAGGGCGCTCTGCTGGGCGCCATACCGGTTTTGACGTTCGGTCGAGCGGTGTGCGGAACGCGGAAAAATTTAGGCGCGTCTAGTAAATAAACTGTCTAGCATTCGTATAGCGCATTCCTTGTTTGAGAGATTTTCCCGGGACTTCTTGTGTCTAATTCAGAATCTGTATAAGGGTATTCGACAATAATAGCTACTACTGCGGCATTTGATATTCTAGAAATAAATGTTGCCACGCGAAACGGTAGTGAACTTTGATCCGGACATTCGTGTTCGTGCGGAGTGTTACGTTTTTGCTTATAGTAACGGGATTTCGTATAGACCGACATTCTGTATTTGTGTTGGGTGTTACGCTTTATAACAAATTAGAGTTAGTGGCTTCTGGAAGTTAGATAATTGTACGATAAAGTTAAGGACTGTCCTCGTGACGAACGAAGAAAGTGACTTTGGACGACTCCGCGGAAGATTACCACAATTTGGAGCGGTGCTGAAGTCCAAGCTGCTGCTGACGGCAACGGTCTCATAAGGTCTACCACACTCAGTCACACACAGATACACATCACTGACCCTTACTTCCCATGCACCATACAACCACATGCGACCTGACCGAACCCTGAGGGACCAGTCGCCATGGATATTGGTAAGTAAGCTCGGTTTTAATATTCTCCCTGTTGAATGGCAGTAGGATAGAACGCTCCCCCTTATTGTTTATTGTAATTAGGAAATTCCACGCGGCCATATTGAGGCCCGACCTACGTCTGTTCGTTGAAACTCTGCTGAATGGGCCCCAGAGGATTTGACCCTTGCTGGAGCAGCCGTAGGCCGTAACAAGTAGTTTACACTCTTTATCTCTACGATCTCAAAATAATCTCCTTCTAAGTACTCCTAGATATTCCTCTTCCTTCTATTCTAATTCTTTTACAGTTACCGCTATACGACTATGGAATTCTCTCCCCTTACATATTAAAGAATCTCTTCCTATATTTAAAAATAAATTAAAACTTTATTACCTTTCCTCTTAAGTTACTACCTGTCGTCATTCACTTTTTTTTCCTTTAATCACTTATGTTCTTCTATTTATCTTTCTATATTATATTCTGTACACCCCTTCCGCTATCCTCTGCCCTAAGGTTGCCTGGAAGAGATCGCTGTTTTAGCGATAAGGCCGCCTGTTGTACCAAGGTCCCTTTAAATATATAAATACTGTAATATGTTCTTTGGTGTACAATAAAGTATAATTTACTTTTACTTTTACAAAATTGTAACAAAACCCTTTAAACATATCGCTTCCGTTATTTTAAACCGGTTGCGGTCTACCTTTAAAAAATTGTGATATCAATAATTTATACTGGTAGCGTAACCTCGTATCTTAACCGCAATTAATCCCTGCCCCAACGGGCATAATAACTAACGACAGTGAGACTTGTACAGTTACTGACTGATCCCTCTTAGTCGCCTGCGCGATAATTTATACTGCTAAAACGAGTGGGAGATTACAGTTTTACCCTCATTTCTTTCTATTTTCTCAAGGCAAAAGTGTTTAGCTAAGTCAGTACGCTTTATTATCTTGAGCTGCATCAATAGAGTAATAATAAAGTAAGTAATAATATAGTAGTAGAGATGTTGCATCTTTTTGAGTATTTTATCGCATCTATCACGAGGAGTGCTCTGAGGAATTGTTCGGACTAATTCCAGCCGCTCAATTACACCATCGCACTTCGCGACAAAACTCGCGTTACCATCCATACCATCTGGATGATTGACGGTCCACCACTGTGCGATTTAGAAGAAGTTTTCTCCCTCGCACAACTTCCTCGTGGAATCGATTACCACCAGCGATTTTTCGAGACCGATATGACAAGAAAAGAGCCTACTCCTATTTAAAAGGCCGGCAACGCATCTGCAATTCCCCTGGTTCCCCTGGTGTTGTAGTTGTTCTTGGGCGGCAGTAGTCATATACCATCAGGTGAGCCGCATGCTCGTTTGCCCCCTCTTCTATAAAAAAAAATCACCATTAACCATCAGTAGTCGAACACTGGTTTATAATAGTAAATAAAATCTCACTTACTTTACACTCTTTCTTCCTCCTTCTATTCTTTCTACTTCTAATGAATATCGATAAAATTAAATTATGTATATATACCTATATAACAAATATTTTATTTGATTTTTGAGCTCAGATTGGTGATGGTACAGGATGCACGCAGAAAAAGTGAAATTTACAATTAAATTATTATAAATAAACGCACTTTCATAATTCCACACAGACAATAAAAAAGGATTATGATCGAGATTCAAAAACCAATAATCTGTTGATAAATTTATGTTAGTGAAATTAGCTTTGGATGACAATTTCAACTAATATAACTTTTAAAATATTTATTTTTGTTAAAGATGATTTTGCATTTTGTTGGCAAATGAGAATTCATTCCACGTCAAAACACAATCTAGTGGAGTTTATGACTTTATGACATCTGACAAAACAATCTAAAAAAGTCCTGGCCTCTTGCAGATAACGACAAACACATTTTAAAATCTATGATGAGCTTCAACTTTATAATTTGGCTTAAATTATACCAAATTAAATAGAATGAACTTTAAACGAGTTTATTTAACTTGCAAATGAAATAAAAAACAAAAACTTCGCACATTTTCACTTCATTAAATATTCTTCAAAGACTAATGCTGAATGCCCTCGCTTAGGAAGGTTTCGTAGATTTTATTATATCTAGTACATAAAAATAAATTAAAGTATAAATTAAGGCAATGTCGTCGTGGATGATCGTGAACACTAAAGCTGCTTTTCCTGACAACCTGCAACTTCGTTATTGCAGAAGAGTCCACTGCTGTTTTCCCTGACAATCTTCTTAGGGAGCATCAGCCTTTCGGCAGTATCAAACGTCTCGCACCTTTGGTGATACACTCTGTCGCGGGTTGTGGTCGCCACAAGTCATGATTTGGATTTTCTATAATCACCTCCTTCTCTTTCGCCAGATACTAGACAAAATAGGAAGATAAATCCGGTTATGCCGAAATTCTATTAACAAATTAATGTTCAAATTTAGACTCGACCCGACGTAGTCGTAATGCTTAGTACAAACGATGAGAGTTTGTAATTTTCATACATTGTTTTTGTTTATATTGCAGAAGTATATATTTTGCTTATAATGATTTCAATGCAAATGATAAAACGTTTTTGTTTTCGATCCCTGTTCATTTTTCGAAGCAAGAAATAATACATCATTTGTCAAACGTCTTTTGATAACCTGCTGTCATTTTTAAATGAGGTTCTGCTGAAACAGCGGAAAAACTCCACAGTTATCCTCTTTATTAGTATTTTTAAAGCTTCATAAAAGTATTTAAAATACTTATTTTTGTTCTTATGCCAATAGCAGTAACAATTGTTACCCTGTTTTTTTATTATATTTTTTTATTTTATATATTTTTATTATATAGTATTAAAAATACTTAATAACGTTATTAGCATTACTGATGTTCCCGTTAACCACTACAAGTAATCTTAAAATGCTTGGGAGTGGTTCACAACAGTATGGCGGATTCGAGCCCTTGACTTTCCGAGTGTGCACCCTACCGTTCGGCTAAAATTCTTGTTGCTAAACTACTGACTGACTGTATTTATTGATTAATAACGCGTATACAGTAAGTAATTTATTGAATAGAATCTGTCGGCATCCTGTGTAGTTTAATATAAAAATTAATATTCGTTTGTTCGTATTTTATGCGCTGCCATACCGTTCATCAGATTGCGGTAAAACTTTGTCAACTTACTGCTGGCATTTCCGTGAAGGTTATAGGCGTAGTACAATTAACTTGCAGTAGGTGGCGCGCGTATCGTATCGACGAATTTAAGTCATGTATCATTCAACTTCAATTAATTATCATTCCCAATAAAACAATATAATTCTTCCGAATTTAAAACGATATTTCTACAATTATTTCTTCTGCGACAGTAATGCGCCGGGTACCAGCTGGTAATGTATAAAAAGTAAGCAAGAGCGGGTTGATGTAAACTTAACGCAGGATTCTTTAGTCAGCCATTCTCCCTCTGAAATGAGAACTTCTGTGCCCAGCAACAGTAGCAAATGTGTATGTAGGTTTTACTTTTTAAATAAATATGCAGGACGATTATATGTCTTATATTGCTAATGTACATATTGATATATTATTTTATTTTATTTTATGCATACACAAACCCTCTCTTATTTGTCATTTTAAACATTATCCTGTATTTTCTATCATTTTCAATATTTACATTCTCTTTAAGTATTTTAATAGCGAGCGTTAGGAGAAAAAGCCACCTCTTTCCACTAATCCCAACCTCACAAGCTCAAGGTGCTGCCTTGCTGATTAACATAGGGAACTCGGGAAATGGAGTGAAATTTATTCAAAACTAGCTATTCCCCGCGACTTCACCCGCGTGGTGTTATTTTTCGCGGAACTCTCAAATAAAAGCAGGCCAAGTTACTCCTTATAACATCAGCTATCGGCCAGTTTGTATAAATATTGATATTAATATTTATACGATACTAACGTCACTCAATTGTTTTTCCTTCCCGGAACTCCACTAACACTTAAACTTTATGTTATGGTATTAAAGTTCAAATTGACTTCTAAGTATTATTACGAATCTTTTGTATAGGAATATAGTGTTGTTTTTAGACTTTTTCAGGCAATTTTTTAAAATTTTCTCTCCGTAAGAACCATCTTCGTACTTCATGGAATATTATAAAAAAAGAATTAAAGAAATCGCATCAGCTGCTCTTGAGGTTTGCGCTTAGCAACACATTCAGCGATTCATTTTTATATTATAGATTTAAACCCTTTTTGTATGATAGTAGCAGCATTAGCAATGTTAAAGAATTGACTCTGCACGCAACGAACCGATTGAAAGCGTGGCGTTAAAGGATAATTATTTCAAATAAGATTTGCCAATTGGTGCCTTTATGGGAAAGTGCTATGTTCTACTGAGGACATAACAGGCTGTTTGGACCTATTTTAAATCCTCAGTAAATAGTTATACGCAGAATAAAATACTCACAATTTTAAAATATACAGTTGTATCTAAAAAAATTGTTCAATTATTTAACTTTTATATTCAGTGTATGTATTCAGCTAATAATTTATTTGACGGATATATATTTATCTGCGGATTTAAAAATACGTCAGTAATAGTTTTAATTAACAGAAGCTGTTTTGTGAACTAATACCTCTTTTCCATTTTCCAGACAATTAAATGCCACAAAGAAAGTAAGTAAAATTAATTAAACTTTTTGAACGTTACCCCAAAGCATAATGCTTCTGACACTGACAATTATTTTAATACTTTAACAAAGTAGCTAATCCCCTTATAATTAGTACCTATTTTATTAAATAAGAACGTTTTGCGACGTTCATAAAATAGATAATATCAGGCTTTTTAACGATTTAATTTTTGGTTGAATATAGGTCAGCAGTTTCGCAAGGTGACTGAACAATTTTTCGTAATAATTTTATTATGAAAAGCAAGTAGATTGCATGAAAATATTATCTGAACATGTAAAAAAGCTAAATGAGGAAATTCTGACATATGAAAATGAAAGCTGTAGAAGTGAGTGGTAGAGCAGGCAAGAGGGATGTTTATCTGCCAAATTAGCGATATATTATTAAAATGGGCCAGATTCAAAGTGCAAGCGAATATATCATCAAAAACAAAAGTTGACAATTTTAAAAAATAATTAGATATTTCAAGTTAAGCACACTTAAAAAAATAGTAAATTTGTATTGACAGTTTTTCGTCAAGTGATAGAAGTATAATTCGTCATGTGATAGATGTTCGCGCCCAAACGCTTGTTTCAAGATTTGACGCCAGAGGGCGCTCAGCTCGGTGCATTCGTACCGGTTTGACGCTCGGGCGAGCGGAGTGGGTTTGGCGCGTGGCACGGCGTAAGTCGAACAGTAGCTTGAGTGCAGCGACGGCGTAGCAACGTAATGTATTTGTGGTGACCGTGGCAGCGATTTCGTGCAACCCGTTTTGGTTTAATGGTCTAGATTATCAGTATTTGTGCACGTTACTTTGCTACTTAAATTGTGTTTCGTGAAGATTGCCTCGGATTAGGTTGTCTAAGTATTGCGGTGAGTCCACTCGGGCCGCGTGATCACGTACATAATAACCTCTGATTGTGTCGATTTTGTTAGCAAATTTATGCAACGACGGGAAGTAGTGGAGTCTAGAAAATTAGACGCCGGGTTGATCTATTGTTTGGAAGTTAATGTTTAATTGTACCGTGGCGTTAAGTGCCTTAGAAGATCGCGTTCGGTTCTCGAAATAATTTGTTTCTGAGTGAACGGAAGTGAACTTTGACCCGCCGTTCATCAGTCGTGCCGCGTGTTACGTTTCTGATTATAATTAAGGGGATTTAGTTGAGTTTTGAAGTTAGTTAAATGTACAATAAAGTTGATAGACTGACATAGTGAATTGAAGAAAGAAATTATCCATTGGTGACGCCGCTGGAGAATACCACACCGTGGGGCGGTGCCGGAGTCACGGTTGCTGCCGACTAAAAGGGTTAAGTCAGACATATATTAACACACCACTAAACACCACTTACACACATTACACCTACCGCCTGATCGAGCCTTGTGTCCAGTCTTCGCCTCTGAACAGGTACGTACTATTTATTTACCTAGCCTTATCTATATCGTGTAGGTCAATTGTCCATAGGACATTTGGGCCCCGTCCTTAGTTATCCGTCGAGTCTACAGCTGTATGGGCCCCTGTATAGTCGACCTTTGTAGGGACAGCTAGGGGCGTGTAAATCGTGTGAATCGAAATTTCTGTGAATTGCTACAGCGTGACACTATCGGCTCGACCAGAAAAGTACCATGCTCTCACCGAATATCAGCGTGAATAGAAGCATAATGTCTCTGGATTACATAATTATGGCGACTGTAGGTAATCGTAATATCGCCTGCCAAGCGACGAGATTATGTCAATCCCTTTCTGCAGCAATTAAAGTCCCAAATATCGGACATTGGTGATCGTACTCCCAGAAACCTCGCATCTTCGACGGCATTACAATATTTAATAAATTTTATTAAATAGGGAAATTTGGAAAAAAAAATCCACTCCACTGTCTGTCAACTACCGACTCTCTCTCCCTCCGTTTTTAATATTATAATACATAACAATAATTACTATACTTTCAGAAACTATTCCATTTCTGATGTTAGAAATTATTCTCAAAATTATTTAAATAAAAGAACACTACCCAGTAACAAACCCTGCTTAGTATGAGGACCCAATTACATGATAACACTAAAGTATGCAAACCAACAGCATCACTACCAATCTCAATGTAACACAGGGCAGTCTCTCAGCAATACGACCTTCCTTGCCTACACTAGTAGAATAGCCCAACGGGCATAGTAACGACAGTGGTACTCTTAGAATTACAGACTGACTGATCCCTCTTAGTCGACTGCCTGATACTTTATACTGCTAATACAAGTGGGAGATTATAGTTCTACCTTCAACATTTCTTATTTTCTTTTATTATTTTACCCTCATTCCTAACAATACCTTAATTTTTTGACCGAAGCATCCTTCGGTTAAACCTTCTCAGTGTTTACCGCTGCCTCCCAAGACTTCTATGCAACCTTTACAAATTTCTGAAAAAGACACTTTAGAAGCAATTATGTCATTTTAGAATGGCTCTGCTGGCAGCATTGAGGGAATTACGCCTCAACATCTTAAAGATTTTGTAAGCGCTTCTGCTGGTGACGCCGGCGGAGTACGTCTTAAAGACATTACAAAATTATATAACTTTATGCTTTCTGGTAATGTTAATCCAAATTTCATTCCATTCTTATATGGGGCAAGATTATGTGCCGTCAAAAAAAAAGGATAACGGTATCCGTCCTATTACCGTTGGTTCCACATTTCGACGCTTAACTCCAAAATTATCTTGCAGGCACATAATCTCTAACTTTAAGACCAAATTTCAGCAAACGCTCTGTCCCGGTGAAAATGTTCTACTGGAAGTTAACCAACAAAAACAGTGGAATATTCCGTTGGTACGGGGCGTGAAGAAAGATTTGTTTCATAATTTCCATAGTGACCAAGATAAGGCACACCTTCTAGCTGTTTTGACTAAGGAATCTAGTCACTGGTGGTTACACACTTTACCATCAAGTAATCTCGGCACATTACTTGATGGGGAAAGCTTGAGCATTGCCGTAGAAATCCGACTAGAAGCGGCTCTTTGTCAACCCCATCAGTGCCCCTGTGGTAGCAGCGTCGACAAGTTTGGGCTCCACGGACTTTCATGTAAGAAAAGCGCTGGTAGGTTTTCACGACACAGTTCTTTGAACGATGTCATCCGAAGGGCTCTTGTCTCTATAAATGTTCCCTCGGTTGTAGAGCCTTGTGGAATATTTAGAGACTTTAGAGAATATTTGTCCCTTGGGAGAGAGGTGTGGGATGCTACTTGCGTAGACACTCTGGCGGTCTCTCATCTCAGAGGTACCTCGTTTAGAGCCGTGGGGGCATCAGAGGCAGCTGAACTGAGTAAGTGGCGCAAATATGAGTCTCTGAGAGATGACTACATATTTGTGCCATTTTCTGTAGAGACTATCGGTCCGTGGGGTCCACGTGCGGTGAAGTTCCTGAAGAAACTCCATCCGCGGCTTTTCGCTGCTCCTGATTATAAGGGAGCTGGTTCTTTTCTCGCTCAAAGGCTAAGTATAGCCATTCAGCGGGGAAAAGCAGCCAGCGTTCTTGGCACGATACCGCGGGGAGTAGGACTATATGATAATTAAGTTTCTAGTTTTAGTTTTTTTCATTATTATAGTTTTTAATATTGTATATAGTTAAATGTCAAAATTTTAGCCTAGTTCAATAAATACAATTTATATTTTCCTCTCATTTGTGTAATAAAAGGTCAACATAATATTATTTAAACCTGGGAGGAATTATATTATACAATTATATTATTACCAACAACATAGATTCACAAAAGAAGTTTATTTATGAATATTATATGAATAAGAGAGACATACATATCTTTTTTAAATTTCATGAATAAAACAACATATTATCAAATGGAACTCAAATGGAACAGCCTTATATTATTACATTATCTAAGCGCTACAATACTTGTGTCCTCATCATTTCACTAATTCCACAAAGGACAGGCCTAATCAACCTGCATCCATAGACTTCCTGCATAACCTATCAAGTCGTCACTCCATCTAGTGGTGGGTCGTACAATACTCCTACAAGTATTGTAAGAGTTGAACATTTGATTTTCAATCAATAGAAATAAAATTTAAGGCTTTAACTAGCCTGAATGACCTTGACGAAACGGCGATCGCAGAGATTTTGGCCGACGTCAACACCGTCTAGCAACTACGTTCTGTGTTACTTATAAAAGTGCAAAGATTAATAGACTGCAGAGATGACAATTATATAAGTGACAAACTGCCTGTTATGCTTGCGCATCACTGAGAATTATCTCGCGATTACGAATCTTCAATTACATTGTGCTGTAGCTTTGTCCGGTAGGCGTCACGAGCTATCAAGTGTTCAAGTTTCAGGTACGTAAGAGTTTTTTATTTTATATGTTAAATCGTATTTATTTGTATCGTATTAGTAGATCTGGGTCAAAGCGTTCAAACACGCATTGGGGAAGCACGGCGGGCATTTCCTTGCCCTAAAACCCTCTCAGAAATAAAAAAAGAGTCTTGTGCCAAGTATACTTGTATAGCCTATTATTTTACTTTGTAGCAATATTTATATTCGTTTCAGATATAGAAGGGTACCTTATGCTGACAAAAATATCATGTGGAGGCGACGAAAACGTAAAACATCTTTGCACCTAGATAAAACGTTCGAAAGATTGTCAGTCTGTCATACGCCACATTTTCTATAGAGCGTAGAACATTGCAGATAGGGCAAAATAAAAAATAATTCAAAATATTATAGGAATGATTTATTAATAATATATAAATTTAGAGGTATTTATAGTAAAAATAATGAACAAGCTGCAAGGTTCGACTAATAATGTTTTTTGTAAACACAATTGTAAAATTCCTGTTTTAATTTTTACCAATGGTTAATTGATAAAACGTAGTCAAGATCACTTCGTATAAAATATATTTAATTAAAATTGACACATGACCTATTTGGCCTTCTACTTACAGCTCGGTGGAAATTTGAAAAGAAGATTTTGTCTTTTCACACAAGTATTGTTTACAACTGGCGTGGTTTCGAAAAGCGTGATTAAGTGTCAGCGGTATATAATCAATTAAATACTGAACATTTTTTAAATTTATTTTTTTGTTTATTTTTGTTATATCTTCTTAAAAACTGACGCCATCTCACTATTTTATTATTTGTTTTTTTTTGTAACGCATAAGGATAAGTTTGACTAAGTTAGATTAACCTGGATAAGTTTATAATTTTTTTAATTTTATCACAAAATTTCCGCAATAAATTATTACCTTTTCTACAGTGATTCTCTCCTCTTAGTTTCGGCGTGACTGTAGGATGTTATGGTGAGTCACCGTCAGTTACTAAGCGGCCATAAATCATTATATGTATGTATAGACATACATATATACATTTTTTGATTTTAATATTTATGTTTTTATGAATTTTGATTGATTTTTTGAAACCAGGTAAAATTATTTTTTTCCATACCAATTGATGGGCCTGAGTATAATGCCAGTTATGCTCTTTGGATGAAGTTATTTTTTATTTTATGCTCAATTGCAGACAAAACAATATTGATTGCGCATTTCTAAAACAAAATTTTACCACTTCTCCTTCTAATAATAGCTCCTGCACCTAACACGGCGGAATAGTTATTATTATCTATAAGACCATTTGCGGAAACAGTTTTTGTTAACAGTTATGAGTGTAACATTTTATCAGCTGCTTTGTTTATAGTGCCTTGAGCAACACTTTGCCGGTTTCTGTACAGAAAATGATGCTGGCTATGCAAATATGGATGGCCACTACCATTGAATATAATACGCGCTATGTTACACTTATTACATAGAAACTTTAATTATCATTTGCATAAAATTCTAAATAGCACCTTTTACACAATAAAGTAAACTTTTAGATCAGTCCATCTTGTTTTTCACTAATTAAAAAGTAAAACAAACCAATAGGTCCGTGATTTAAAATTTTTTGCAACTTTTTATAGAAAAACATGACCTTATCATAATATAAAAGTCAATCATTTAGCCATGTGATAAAACTTTTAAGTGTGCCAGTCAAACATTAATGATGATATTCGGGTCATTATACTGGAAATAGTCTTTTAAATATTTTGTAGTACAATTGAAGTCTCTATATAGGGACTCTAGTGCTTGTGTCAGGATCAACGGGGCCTTCTCGGACTGGTTTGACATCCATAAAGGTGTCAGACAGGGCTGTGTGGCTTCCCCGTGGTTGTTCAACCTATTTATGGACAGTTGTTTGGAAAATTTGAAAGTAGAAGAATGCGGGTTAAGAATGGGTGAGTTAACCGTCAAATGCCTTTTGTACGCCGATGATCAAGTCATACTTGCGTCGTCGGCAGCCGAGTTGCAAATGATGGTTACATTAATGAACAGGACATTAAAAGAAAAGGGAATGAAAGTGAACGCAAGTAAGACGAAAGTTATGGTTTTTGAAAGAGAAGAAAGTAAAACGATATGTGAAATAAGAATAGAAGGGGAGTTGGTAGAGCAAGTAGATGAGTTTGTATATTTGGGATGTGTGTTTAGCAGGGATGGTAGATATGATAAGGATATAGAACGACGAGTGAATGCAGGAAATAGAGTGAATGGGGCTCTACACTCTATTGTGAAAAGTCAGAATGTGTCCAAAAAGGCACGTATGGCAATTCACAATGCTGTGTTAGTACCTACTTTAATGTATGGTAGTGAAAGTTGGGTGTGGCAGAAGAAGCATGAGAGTAGAATAAATGCTGTAGAAATGCGGTCATTAAGGAGTATGTTAGGGATGAAGCTGAATGACAGAGTGAGAAATTGTTTAATAAGAGAAGAGTGTGGTTTGCAAGATGATATTGTCACCAGGATTAAGAAAGGAATGCTTCGGTGGTTTGGCCATGTAGAAAGAATGAATGAGGAAAGAGTGACAAAGCAAATTTATGTTGCAGAGGTGAACGGCATAGTCGGGAAGGGTCGCCCTAGGCGAAAGTTTATCGACCAAATTGGCGATATATTAAAAATGGGCCAAATCAAGAGTATCTTTAACCGACGAGCGTGTATGCGTAGGTATATGGATGTGGAGGAAGCGAGAGAGGTGTGTCAGGATCGTGCCAAATGGAAGTCCATAATCTCTGTCTACCCCTCTGGGTGAAAGGCGTGGGTGTTTATGTTTATGTTTATGTAATTGATAATCTTCAGTATGATTGACCGTGTATATGACTTTTATAAGTCTATGTTATTTTTGATGAAAATTATTATTGCAGATAAAAGCCCTTTCACATTTATTTTAGTCTCGAATTAAATTAATCAAAATGAAAATAAGAACTTTGGCTCTTTATAACTGATCTTTAAATGTAAAACACTGACTTGAAATTATATAATTATTGGCATTTTTTTAATTCATTGAACTTTTTTAAGATTTTGTTGAAACTCTACTGGTAAAAAAAAAAAACAAATATATATATATTATAGTTCTTGATGAAAATAATGTATGCTCGTTACATCGCATCCCATCAAGAATTTCTAATGTGATTCTTGGTGTAAAGCTAAGACGTAATAATAACTGTAAACAATAGAATAACAAAATAATGAAATAATTTACATTTACATACACAACATTTACAAAAATACTTGCTTTATAACCTAATAAATATTATTTGACCGTAATAAAATAAAACAAGGTAGTCTTCGGCACGAAATTAAAAATAAATATTTTCGATTATTTTTGCAATATCTAACAGCCGGATCAGCGCGCGATTCTGATCAATCTAAAGATGCTAAATTTCAGCAAGCACTGTCAAATTCAATAGGAGTGACAGAAAAAAACGGTTCTTGATATAGAAGGGTAAATAAATTATTTAATCTATAAAGTAAAATCACTTTATTAAAAATCAAAATAGTCCAATAGCTTTATTAACATAAGACACATAATTGTACGAGTGCTTACAATACTTAACATTATTTTACTGAAATCTCAGAAAGTTTTTTTTTAATAGAATAAGGTTGAAAAACGAGCACACAGTCCACCTGATGGTACACTTACCATTTAGATGTGTATGGGCCGTAGCAACCACTTTGCTACGGCCCATACACATCTACATCTATTCTCGATTACGTATCAAAATGTAGATGCGTTGTCACCCGTGAGGACTAAGATGTAACGCCTCGTTTCCAGTAAAAAGGTTTTCCAGTTCTCTACACTCACCATACGAAACACAGCAAGGTGCTACTTTACATGTTATTCAAACTGCTATTTTACATGTTATTCCGTGGCCCTTCCCCGGTCAAGCCGACCCATTCATGCTACAACTATACCTACTACTAATATAGCTACAGCATGGCTCTACCACGTAAGAAAAAATTGACGTTGAAAATTTAAGTATTTTAGAAGCAACTTTGCAATTATTTTCTATTGAGTTAATTTTTGTGGAATCGTGTTTTTCAAACCGCCACCTGAAATACGTACAATTTTTTTTTCGATAATGACGTGAAATTACAAAACGGTCCCCATGCATATCAACGTGGCTCTATTCAGCATCTTAATATGAACATACCTCGGGATACAGAGATTTTAAAAGTTTTCATGCGTAGATAATGGAAGATATAATATTATATTATTACTGTACCGTGTGAGGCAACCTTTATACTTATATACATATTCTCATCTTATTTTTATGGTTGGTTAGAAAAATTATATCTAAATGCAAACTTTCACAGGGTAAATTTTTTTTTACTATTTTTACCCAGCAAGTAGTAAAGCAACTACAATCCCATCGGAAGCTAAGATGGTGAATTGCACTAACTTAACAAAAACCTATTCACTCTTGCCTAATAGTACTAGGTAAGTATTATTTGCGACCTATTCGTGTGTGCGTGTGTGCGTGTGTGTGTGTGTGTGTGTGTGTGTGTGTGTGCGTGCGTGTGTGTGTGTGTGTGTGTGTGTGTGTGTGTGTGTGTGTGTGTGTGTGTGTGTGTGTGTGTGTGTGTGTGTGTGTGTGTGTGTGTGTGGGCGTGCGCGTGCGCGTGCGCGTGTGCGTGTGCGTGTGCGTGTGCGTGTGCGTGTGCGTGTGCGTGTGCGTGTGCGTGTGCGCGTGCGCGTGCGCGTGCGCGTGCGCGTGCGCGTGCGCGTGCGTGTGCGTGTGTGTGTGTGTGTGTGTGTGTGTGTGTGTGTGTGAAGAAAAGCGTATGAGAATACGTGAAGAGGAATAAAGGTTGAGTACTAATTCGCTTACCTGTACGAGGTTGCCACTCGAGGACCTTTCTTCCTATTTTTTATCTGTTTTCCAAGTTATATAGCCAGCCCATTGCCATTTCACTGTAATATTCCGTTGGGCTATGTCAGTTACTCTGGTTCTAATGCAAATATCTTCATTTCTAACTTTATCGCGTAGAGTAAACCCCTCTCCAATTTAAAATTTTTACATTTTTTAGATGATAGTTTGTCTAACATAAAAAAAAACCATAAACCCAAGAATGTCTTTATATAGTTATTTATACTTAGGTAAGCACCATTCTTTTATTTATTTAAATTGTTTGATTTAATTTGATAACAGTGTACATAAATGTTAGCATCTGTATCTTTATTTCCCTCCCCAATAATATTTTATAAATTCATACTGATAAAAACATTGTTTTATTGTAATACATAATTATAAAATTCAGTATCAACTAATTAATAAAAATATGCAATAATAAAATTACATAAGTATTAAAAACTATCGAAATCTAAGTAACGAGACCATGTTCGTCGTTCCACATCTAAATTATATAAAAATGCATTTTTCAATTTCACTAATCAACGTCGCCTCGAAAATTTCTTCTTCTTTGGGCACTTTAAAAATTCATTTATTTATAAAATAATATTTACAGTTACCAGTGTACAGATATTAACTAAATTAAGTATTTCTAGTCATAAAAATATTTATAATTGAGTATAAACTTTTAAAAAACTAATATATATTTGAACGAAGTCGCTCCAACACCGACGTGCGGTCCACCGTCGACGATGTCCGAAAACGGACTGTGACAGAGCTTACATGGCGACGGAGCATGTTGTCGAAATGTAAATCCAAGACGGCGGCCGCAATAGGTATCAATTTTTTCATCATGGGTGTCATTTTTATTGGTTTTCGAGGGTGCTGAAGCCGATAGTGCTGTCGAAATGTAAATCCAAGGTGGCGGCTGCAATAGGTATAACTTTTTCATGGTTTTCGAGGGTGATGAAGCCGATAGTGCTGTCGAAAGGTAAATCCAAGATGGCGGCTGAATAAGTTACCAAGTTTTTCATCATGGGTGTTATTTTCATGGTTTTCGAGGGTGTTCAAGCCGATGTTGCTGTCGAAATGTAAGTCCAAGGTGGCGGCTGCAATAGGTATAAATTTTTTCATCATGGGTGTCATTTTCATGGTTTTCGAGGGTGTTGAAGCCGATAGTGCTGTCGAAAGGTAAATCCAAGATGGCGGCTGCAATAGCTATCAATTTTTTCATCATGGGTGTTATTTTCATGGTTTTCGAGGGAGTTCAAGCCGATAGTGCTGTCGAAATGTAAATCCAAGATGGCGGCTGCAATAGGTATTAATTTTTTCATCATGGGTGTAATTTTCATGGTTTTCGAAGGTGCTGAAGCCGATAGGGTTGTCGAAATGTAAATCCAAGATGGCGACTGCAAAAGATATCAATTTTTTCATCATGGGTGTCATTCTCATGGTTTTCGCGGGTGTTGAAGCCGATAGTGCTGTCGAATGTAAATCCAAGGTGGCGGTTGAAGTAGGTACCAAGAAAGTCATTTTTTACTTCACCACTGGTTCGAAAAAAACCCTCTGTCCTGGGAAGAACCAGCAAGAAACCCAGCGGCACTTTTTTTTTAAATTAAATTTTACAATATAAATGATTACGAACTATTTACAAGATTTATTTTAGAAACCGCTTGGAAGCGACCACCTCATTCCCAGGGGTTATTATTAACCATGTATTCATTTATACTATAATAACCCTTTTTATACAGTTTCAGCTTAATAAAACATTTAAACTTGGTAATAGAAAGAACCTGTACACTTTCTGGGACCTTGTCGTAATAGCGTATACATTGCCCCAAGAATGAATTACTGACTCTGTGGAGTCGAGATACTGGCATCACTAGCTTGTGTTTGTTTTTTTTTATTTTTTTTATATGATAAGGGTGACAAACGAGCACACAGTCCACCTGATGGTAAGTGGTTGCTGCGGCCCATAGACATCTACACCTATCCTCTATTAGAAATCAAAATGTAGATGCGTTGTCACCCGTGAGGACTAAGATGGAATGCCTCATTTCCAGTAAAAAGGGCCTCCGGCCACCTGCACTCACCAAGCGAAACGCAGAGGTAAACCTCTACTTCACGCTGGTTTTCTGTGAGGTCGTGGTACCACCCCAGTTCGAGCCGGCCCATCCATGCGACAGCAAAAGCTGCCGCGTGGCTCTACCACTGTTTGTTCTAGTGTTTACAGAATGTATATCACTTTTTTTACTAAAACTATCTTTGTTTTTGTGAACATACATTTAATTTTCGTAAATATACTGAGAGGCCAAAGTTAATATATTTATTTCTTTAAATTTATCTCTAAGAGACTCTTTTAGTTTTAGATTGTAAATAGCTCTAATGGCCTTCTTCTGTAAAACAAAAATAGTTTCTGAATCAGCCGCATTTCCCCATAGCAAAATCCCATAAGACATTATGGTTTAAGAAATTTATTCCTCAAAAGAATACAATTCACTTATGATGAGAAATAACAAGTTAATCTTAAATACTAAATACATGAACTTATGAAGAACGGCAGGTACTCGTGAATGATCTATTATTTACCTGGGCATGCACAATCTTCTTGCAATAATATGTAGGGTAATAAGAAAAGTAAGTGTACAATTACATATCATTATTGAAAGCAAGTTTATAGCGATTACATATTTGCAAGCAGTTTATAATTAAGTTTATATTTTATATTAAGTGTTTACAAATGGTATAATATTTTAGTTAAATATATTTCATACCTATATATTTCTATTAGTTAAAAATTTAATGTGGTAAAATCAAATTAACTGAAGAAATTACATTCGCCTTTTAAATGCGTTAATATTGGTTTAAAATCGAGAAAAATCTTTTAAGATGTGGTGCTTTAAGGTTTTTTTTATATAAAGTTAACGATTGAATCTCTTTTATGTTATTAGGCAATTTGTTATATAACTCTGCTCCTTCGTATAGTATGTTTTTCTTTCCATAGTTAGTTCCATAGTTCGTGGTTGTCTTAAGCAAATATTATTTTTTCGTCTAGTGATACGTTTTTGTATTTGTCCTTTCTTTGTAAACGTTATTTTAGAGTGTATATCTTTATTTAATAGTTTATGTACTAATATGCATGTATTATATTTATAAATCTGGGACAGTGTCATTAATTTAGTTTCTTTGTAAATTTTTTCGGTAGGAGTTAGATAATGATAATGGAATAGTAGTTTAATTACTTTGTTTTGATTATGCTATGGAAATAACTGAAATAAACTAATCTAGCTGTCTCGACACTAGTGAGACCCCTAACCTTTTTTACAGCATAGGCTGCAGAACTAAGTCTAGTAATAAAGTAGTAATTTGGATATATGGGGGCCCCACTGAAGCTTCGCGTCGAGAGTGATGCCAAGAAAAACAGTCGATACAACAGGGCTCAATTCCTCCCCATTTAAAAACACATTGGTATGCAGATTTTTAACATTCGTTGTTGTAAATTTAACACAATTGGTTTTATTTCCGTTCAAATGCAGATTATTAATGTTAAACCAATGCACTAATTTGATATAGCATTATTCACTTCGACACATTTAAATGATTGACGTTTAAGTTTAAAAATCAAGGAAGTATCATCAGTAAATAATACAATATCATGACTATCCCCTACAAGGTGAGGTAAGTCATTAATATACACCAGAAATAGGAATGGGCCGAGAATCGAGCCCTGGGGGACACCCATTAGTACAGGTAACCCTGAAGAACTTTTACCATTGATAATAACCTTCTGCTTTCTATTACTTAAATATGAAATAATAAGTTTAAGCGTTGTGTTCTTGACACCATAGTACTGTAGCTTCCTGATTTCCTGATGTCTCATGGTGAACACAGTCGAAGGCCTTGGAAAAGTCACAAAATATACCCAAAGCATCCTCTGAATTCTCCCATGCACAAAAAATATATTTAATTAGCTCAACTCTAGCGTCAGTAGTCGAGCGACCCCTTGTAAAACCGGATTGATTTTTATGTAGCAATTTATTAATATTAAAGAAACTTAACATCTGATCTAAAATAATTTTTTCAAAAATTTTACTAAATGTTGGTAGTACAGAAATCGGTCTAAAATTGGCGGGATCTAATGTAACTTTCTTAACATCAATAGTTTTAAAATATTTAACGATATCTTTTGGCAGTACTCTATGGAATTTAAAGGTATTTGAACAAGCCTTTACATTTTATTTGAGCAATGATTCGGCGACAGTAGGAGAAGAATTTAATGATTTTGTTGTCAAAAAAGGAACGTCAGTAAAATATTTCTCAAAAGCTATAGCAACTTCTTGACCAATCAGATCGCGTTAAATTATTCTTAATATTCAATTGAAAATCCGAGTTGCGTGATTTTACCTTGCCCGTTTCACTATTTATTATTCTCCAGGTCATTTTAATTATGTCGGATGCACTTTTAATTTTGTTGCTTAAATGTAGAGCCTTAGCAGTGCAGCACACTTTTTTAAATATTTTAGAATATGTTTTTATATAATCTCTAAATATAAAACTACTATTATATGATTTTTCATCATAAAGCTCGTATAACCTTCGCCTACTTTTATAAATTCCTACTGTCGCTCATTCATTAAATGATTTGCGACTGTTAAAAGAGAGAGTTTTAAAAGTAAATATTCTACTAAGTTCACAACTTATAATTATATAATGTAGTATACAAATAATTAGCACTATTTTTAAACGAAAGAGATGGAAGTCTTTTTATTATATTACTTCTAAACCTCTCCAAGCGATGTTCATTTTTTGGAACAAACAAAACTTTCTTATTTTTCTGTTTTTTGTGTATGTAAGGTAGTGATACCAACAGTCCACAGTTAAATTTTGAATAATTGATTTATGTAAGGGCTTAACATCTGTACAAATGTTATCTATACAGGTCGCACTAGGCCCAGCAGTACGTGTTGGTTGTAAGAATAAATTAACAAGATTATACGATTTAAACAATGAGCTACACTTAATAACTAATGGAAGAAGTTTCAAGGAGATTGATGTTAAAGTCTCCACATATTACAACAGACTTGTTCTGTGTACTAAGTTTGAGTAAAACTTCTTCCACAATCCTTTCAAAATAGTCATAAGTAGCACATGGAGGTCTGTAAACACTTACAACAATGAGGTGCTCGAGCTCGACACAAGCCATTTCTACAGTTCGCTCAACAGAGAGGCTCACAATATCCTTACGTTCTTTATATAATAATGACTTATCTGCTAATATTAAGGAGCCACCACGTAAACTTTTTTCTCTATTGAAAGAACTGACCACCTGGTGATTTCTGAAATTAAACATGAAACTATAATCTTTTAGTAAATGTTCAGTAATACAAAGGATGTGTATATTGTTATTATTTAAAAACAATTCAACTTCCAATTCTTTGCCCATCATGCCTTGTATATTTTGATGCACCAGGTGTAAACAATTTTTATTACTTATTTGTGGGCTGTATTCAAAATTACTTAAACTCTTATTATTGCTAGAGATTGCCTCTATTGTCACATTCACTAATTTAAATTATTTGGAACTGATTTCAAATTAAATGTCAAATGATTATGCTCAATAAAAGCAGTCTTGGTAGCCAAAAACTTGGCTGAGTTAAAAAGTAAATAATAAGAGAGCATATTTGCTACCAGTCTTAAATTATATTTGGATAGGTAATACCTATCTTTTGTCCAAAACCTTTTTATTAAATTATTTATGTCAATTACATGAAATTTATGATTATTATCACTACAATTATATGTCAAATTTAAACTATTATTACGTATTAAATGATGCATTTGTATATTTAAATTATGTCTTAAATTATTTTCCTGTGGCAATCCCTGTATATAAGGCAGTGTGAACAAGACAATTTTGTGTACATTTAAGTTATTAAGTTGTTCAATATATCTTAATAACTGTTTGTTGTTTATACTGCCTCTTCTACCAACAAAAAATATTATTGTACTATTTCGGCAAAATTTAGTAACAATAATTTTATTTAGGATGTCACTAAAAGATGCTCCAGGCATGCAGCAGTTTGTAACTTTTTGTCCTTTTAAAGAGTTATTTAAAGTTATGCCTAGATTTTTTCCCATGTCATCACTATACACAATTATATTATTTTTAGTAATATTTGAGTTATTTATTATTTTAATATCCTCTGCTATGGCACTGTCATAGAGTTTTGGTGGTGGTATAATATTATCAGCACACATTGACTCTAAAGAATCTGGCATTGAACGCTGACACTCACATTGATATTTAACTAAGGAGTCAAACCGCTCCTCATTATATTTACAAGATTTTTACAGTTGAAGCCGATAGTGCTGTCGAAATGTAAATCCGAGATGGCGGCTGCAATAGATATCAATTTTTTCATCATGGGTGTCATTTTCATGATTTTCGCGGGTGTTGAAGCCGATAGTGCTGTCGAAATGTAAATCCAAGATGGCGGCTGCAATAGCTATCAATTTTTTCATCTTGGGTGTCATTTTCATGGTTTTCGAGGGTGTTGAAGCCGAAAGTGCTGTCGAAATGTACATCCAAGATGGCGGCTGCAATAGGTATCAATTTTTTCATCATGGGTGTCATTGTCATGGTTTTCGCGGGTGTTGAAGCCGATAGTGCTGTCGAAATTTAAATCCAATGTGGCGGCTGCAATGGGTATCAATTTTTTCATCATGGGTGTAATTTTCATGGGTTTCGAGGGTGTTGAAGCCGATAGTGCTGTCGAAATGTAAATCCAAGATGGCGGCTGAAGTAGGTACCAATTTTTTCATCATGGGTATCATTTTCATGGTTTTCGAGGGTGTTGAAGCCGATAGTGCTGTCGAAATGTATTTAAACTACTTAAAAAAATTCCGTATAATCATGTTATACGTAATTTTTTTTAATGCGCTTAAGGAATGCCCAATTGGATTTAGCAATTTTTATTTAATTACCTAGCCCCCATCCGCCAAATTTGTACGGTCTGGTAAAGAACTTCGTTCCAAAAAAAACATTCAAAGTCATACCTGCGCTTCGCAATCACTTTAGAAAGAAAGAAAGAAAGGTTTATTCTCCAAAATTCTTACTTGCTAATTGTTGGTTCTTTTTAAAATACGTATACGTGGTAGAGCCATACTGCAGTTATATTATGGTTGTAGCACGAATGGGTCGGCTCGACCGGGGAAGGACCACGCTCTCACAGAATACCAGCGTCAAATAGCAGCTTGACGCTGCTGTGTTTCGTATGGTGGGTGTAGAGAACCGGAGACCCTTTTTACTGGAAATGAGGCATTCCATCTTAGTCCTCACGGGTGACAACGCATCTGCATATTTATTCGTAATCGAAGATAGGTATAGATGTCTATGGGCCGCAGCAACCACTTGCCATCAGGTGGACTGTGTGCTCGTTTGTCACCCTTATCCTATAAAAAAAAAACAGCCAAACATTCTGCTTTTCTTTCTGCATCGTATTTATAAATCCAAGATTTATCACCTGTAATTGTGTTGTGCTTCATCTAACGCCGAGGTGTTCGTGTAAAATTTTGTGAACACGTCGCTATCCAACCAGCAATATGTGCTATATTGCTGGTTGGATAGCGACTATCTTTTCATATGTTATTCGTCTATTATCTTTAATTAAATTCTTCACGTCTAGAAAGTAACTTCTGTAACAGCCGTCAAAAGGCGACCATTCTTTCTTCATTTTTCATAGTGAGTCGACCATACTGCAATTTATTATACCAGCGGTTCACGAATGGGTTAAAAGAGTTTTTATTCAATACATGTTATTTGAAGTCTATCAAGTGACATTTTAGGTCGTAAGAAATCATCGTGTCCACGTTATCGTGTCCAAACAGTCATGACCCACACTTGTTACGTGATCGTATAATGCGGGGAGCTCGAGCTATTGCATGGAAACTATCTCATATTTCCAAATGATGATGATCGCAGATTTTAAATTAGACTAAGGTTTTTTAAATGGTGAGAACCAATTTAACACTTTGACAATAGCAATGAATTACATGTAATACACGGGACAGGCACAGGGTTAACAATCTACCTCTTCGTACTCCCGTATATTCATCTTTTTTCTTTAAGGTGACACTAGTCGACATTATTTCCATAGAAATTTTGGGGAGTATTACTACGCTGTTTGACACTGTATATTCAAAGTTAAACATGATATCGTTTTGTCTCATTATTAGTATAGTCTGTGCTGAAACAGAATAGTATAATAAATAGTCATTAAAATGTTACGAACTACCAAAGATTCGTTTTTATTGCTAATTTTAACACAAATTTTGGCATAAATTAGTAATGAAATAAGTGCGAAATTTCCAAAACAAAGTCAGTACCGACAAAGCTCAGTTATCGAAGAACTCAATAAATTTTATTTGTAATTGATTTATGAAGTTGTTTTTTCATAAAACTCGATTTTCCAAAGGCCTTTTCGTATTTTTATTACGCGCGCGTTTTACTATGATTAATTATTTTTAACCCCCGTCTAAAACAGAGGGGTGCTATATTATGTTTAACGTGTGTATCTTTGTGTCTGTCTGTGGCATCGTATAGCACCCACACGGGTGGACCGATTTAGATTTAGTTCCTTTTCTTGTTTGATAGGTGACTTGATCGAGAGTGTTCTTTGCTACGATTCAAGAAAATTTTTTCATCCGTTTGAAGATAACCACCTATTTTTGTTTTGGCTTTTTTTTAATCTTCAATTTGTCTGGAAGATATTGCTTCCAGATCGCCTATTTTACCCTTTTTTATTTATTTAATTTTGTGTTTGTTTCAATGTGTATTGGTGTAAAACATGGCATTATCAAGAGCAACGACAGGTTCACAAGGCAACAGCTGGAGTCAATCAAGGAGTGTATTAAGAGAACCAACAATAGCATGAACCAGATAAGGTACAAGATTGAGATTATGGCTACTATGAACGATTTAACGCAGCAGCTCTGCCTCCTTAATACTGTACTTTAATCATAAATTTCAATAAAGATTTATCCAACGTATTGTTACGTGTATAAGCTCACGAAGCTATTCAGACTCCGATGAACTGCTCGAATTCATTGAATAATTTTAAAACTTAGCTTTAACTTGAATTTATTTTAATAAAAAATACCATGACCTAAAAGCGGACATAGTTTGCTTCAAACAAAACGTCAATTAACTATATGGAACCAAAAAACGGTCTAAATTGGCCAATTACGATAACCTAACCTTAAACGGTGTTTATCTTATATTGCGATGTTTGGAAACTTACTTTTATAAGTAATCAAACCAATAGCACTAATGAATAGCATTACAGGAGTCGCAGGAAAGTTAATAATATGCTTGATTACTTGTTGTTTGCTTTACTAGTTCACAACACGAAAAGCAATTAGCCAGTCAATAATTACTGCAATCGTTTTTATAATATTGCACAATGGTGGTAGGCTATCCCTAATATCTATCAAAACTGAAATTAGCAACAGTTTGAATGTGTAAGAATTATATAATCCAAATACTTCTATAATATGAAAATAAGTAACACGCTGTTATTAAATATTACTGATGAGTTATTTAATAACAAATGTTTAGAAGATGAAATTACTCATATAATATTCTTTGTAAGTAGGTATCTCAAATTCAAAATTAGAAATAAACTGAGAAAATTATCTATGATGATTATAATGACAACAAAATGACTTTGAATATATTTTATATTTGATAATTAAAAAAAATAATATAAAACAAAAACGTAAATCATTGATAAATATACAATTATTATTTATAATGATTCGTAATAGAAATGATGTAACAATAGAGAAACCGCCGAAAGAAGTATCCCGAAAACCGGCCAGTGGTCAGCTATGAAAACATTATTTATACTCGTATGATGCTCTTATATATCACAGTGTTAATTACTAAAATGCTTTCACGATTACTTTATTTCGTTTTTGTTACTTCTTATAAGGCAATGTTTTATTTGCTATCTCCTTTTCTAAAAGCTTAGGCTTATAATTTATCCAAGAGATTTAAAACGCAAATACTTTTATTGAATTTCGAAACGAGACAGGGCAAACTCATAACATATTTTAAGAAAGTTTGTATTAAAATCCCCAATCAACCCTGTGGTTTAAACAGATAGAGACATTTACATAACTTAATATATCTTAAAATGTATTTTTTCTTACCTTTACAAAATAAAAATTATATTCGTAACTAATTTCAGGTTCTTGTAGTTGCTTTTCGACAATTATATACCTTAAAAAGTTACACAACGTTGTAGCTGACTTCAAAAAGCATGAAGTTTACAATTCGACTGTTTGTTCTTATTTGTAAGCATGTTATGCGGTAGCTACGTCAATTGTGAACTGATTTTGACGAGTCCGAGATTATACTTTGCGGGTAGGTCCACATAAGTTTGGAAAAAATTAAGTAAGGAAATTATATAACATGTAACTTTTGCATATATAGACAATATTGAGATTGTGATATGTCTTGGTCCACTCAAAAAAGTAATAAAACTTTTAATAAATATTACTTTAATTATTACTAGCTATTACCCGCAATTTTGCTCGCGTGGATTTTTTTTTGCGCTGAACCCTAAAAGATAAGTAGCCTAAGTTACTCCTTATAATATCAGCTATCTGCCAATGAAAGTTCCATCCAAATCGGTTCACAGATATTTGCGTGAAGCGTCTTCAGACAGACGTCGTGTTAAAGTTTTATTATAGTATAATAATAATATAGATAAATATATATAAGACTACTCGTAGAACAACATGAGCCACCAGCAGATCAGAGAGGGGAACCATATGCAAGCGTTCCTCTCTGTCAAAGTATAAGTCCACACGGTCCCATGCGTACAATAAAAAAAGTCAAATTTACAAAAAGATGGCGTTACCTTTATAAGTAATTTTAATCACATTATTGCCATGTAATTCGTGTTGTTTCGGATTTGTTTACCAACACAGGCCGTCCCCCTTGATTTAATATGCAGATCGGTCAGGTGAATGATCCGAGTCTGTATCTGAGTTGTCGCTGTCGCCGAGCGATACTGTTATAATGAATTTATGGTGTGATAATTGTAAGTTCATTATTTAAATTTCTATGTTTGAGTTTCGTTTACGACATCCGATTGTCCCTGTGTGCGCAGATTTCCCCCCGCAAAAATGACAGCCAGTTCTGTAACGGAAAAAAACGCCATGGCTATTTGGCTACTCCACTCCGGTTCGCCACTCTGATGGTCCGTGTCACGTCTTTGGTTATGTACAGGGGGGAAAGTTGTTGATGGCTGTGGGTGGGGGAAGTGGAGTGGACGTACCTCTTACTTGTGCAACTTGAGTGGTTGCGTTCTTCTTCTTCCTCCTCCTTCGTTTTCTTTTGAGGCGTTCTGTGCGCTTCGTGAGATCATTCGCCGGTAGGGCAAAGGTTGCCCCGGTCGTTGCGAATGTGGATGGTGCCGCTGCTATTATCACATGCTGCTGTTGCGGTTGCGGCGCTTGATGTTGCGGTTGCGGTTATTTTTGTCGCTGCTGTTGAGGTTATTGCTGTTGTAGCACTTGTGGTGGAGGTTGCCGTTGCGGGGCTCGTGCCGCTTGCGTGGGCATGGGAGGTTGCATGTCCCTCTTTTTTCAATTCTCTGGAACATTGGACACCGTCTATAGTTTGTCGAGTGATCTTTTGCGCAGTTTGCGTACTTGGGCTGCGCATCCCGCGGCTGACGGCATTCTGACGCGGGGTGGTCACCCGCACAATGGACGCATTTGAAGGGCCAGTAGCTGTTTACGGACGCATGCCCGAACCCTTGGCATCTGTGACATTGTGCGGGGCCGATTCTCCCTTGCCAGCCTTCGATGGTAACTCCTGGCATGTACAGAAGCTCGTCTGTCTGGTAGAGTCTGTTTAGCTCCTCGGGGTTCAGATGATTTATTTTAATGTGAAAGAGACAGCCAGACCTGTCTCTTTTTGGTAGAATAGGACGAACGAAGGTGACAGGGAATCCCTTCTCAATGAGGGCTTCTTGTACATCCTTCGGGTCGGTATCAGCTGGGAGCGCCCTTAACCCCACCTTCGTGGGTTGCTCCTCATGTGGTGCGTAGCAGTACCACGCAAAAGTGGCGTCTTCCTTGCTGCGGTCTATGAGGTATTTCTGGACCTTGCGGTACTCATCATCGGATTGGGGCCGAAAACGAACCCTCTTCCCAAATGGGTGAGCGTTGGTGCATGGCCCAGAAGCTGGTGGCTGAGGGGTACTTGGTCTTTTGGTGCGGGTTCTTAAGGCTTTGTGCAGGTGGTGGTGGTGATGGTGGCGTCGTTCTTGGTGCCGCCGCTACGCGTGCGTAAGAGTCCAGCGCCGTGGATGGTCCAGGTGTAGGCTCAACGCTCATTTGTTGAGCCTCTTCTTGTATAGGGGCAAGGGTGGCATAAGACGTGTTGTCTCATTCCCTCTCCCCTTTTGGGCCTTGCTCTCCAAGGAGCCTGAGCCGACCCTCAGCGTCTTTGCCTCCTGAAATTGATCTTCATCTATTTCTGGGGTGTCCTCCTCTTCGAGGCTAGGTTCCGGCGAGGTAGTGGTGCCGGTTCAACGTTAGGTGAAGACTCAGCTTCACCAGCGCGGAGCGCGGCGCCAGTGGCCGGTGGACTACCTTTTCGCCTCGGGATCTAGATGTACGGTGGAAGTACTCGGGACCTCTCTGAAGTGAAGAGTTTTCGCTCCACGAAAGGTCTGTCCCTTCGTCAGTCGTCTCTTGGTCACCCATCTGGTGTTTTCGGCATGATGTGGGGTTCCCCCTTGTCCGACATCCCTATGCGTTTTTGTGCTCAGCCCTTTAGCTTTCACACACACCTTGCTCCCCTTGGCGCATGCAACCACAACGGCTGATACCCTTGAGGGAGGCACAGCGAGGCGCCTACGAGCGGGGAGGGGTGTGTGAGACTCTTATGGTTTTGGCGTAATCTGACACTAGAGTGCGGCACACTGCAATATCCTTTTATTATAATAGGAAGGTACAGTAATATAAAGTAAAAACGCAAAGTAGGGCACAGCGAAGACACCACCTTCGCGCTTACCTTGATTATATATATATATAGTCCGTCGCAGGAAAGTTCCAGCGACGCCTCAACGCCTTACGAAGTGATCTCAACGTCGGCGGAGTCGTCAACTGGCACAACCGTACACACACAACTGAGAGCGCGATCGACACGTCCATCTCGTATCACGGCCCGCGGTAAACTAACGAATTTCCAGTGGTGTTCTTCCCCTGTTGGTTCCCCTTCTGTGGACAGAAGGTTTTACAGATCTCAAGGTGTCCCTCTCTACCTGGGCGTCATCGCGGGGGGAAACGGCTCCCCCGGTCCTGGGTGCTGCGATTGTGTGCAGCTTATACGTTGGTGTGTTGCGTACCACACGCCATCCGATCGGGCGTCCGGGACTCTCACTCGTCCCCGGCGTCCCCATCGCCAGGCGGTGAGCATAGAAGTTCACGTGGGAGCGGTCGCCCGTTTGGTGGGCGTGCGTGAAAAAGTGCCAGATTTTGTAGATGTGGATGTGGCCCGTTATCCGCGCAGGTCGAACAACCGTCTCGCAGTACGGGCCACAAATTCGTGTATTGACTCAATCTTGAGATCTCTGAATATAATGTCATTCCTGACGTAACGGCCAGCTCCCAAGATTACTCTAACTGCAAGATTCTGCTGGGCCTGCATCCTCTTGCGCTGAGTGGCTGAGGTCAACGCGTACCAAGCTGGCGCTGAGTATGTCAGCCGTGAGCATACGTAGGTTTTGTAGATGGTGATTTTTGTTTTTAAGGGGAGTTTGGATGCCAGTATAGGGTATAATTACGCTCGCGCGACTCTGGCCTGACTCACAACGTGGACGACCATCGGGGTCATGCGCAACGAGCGATCAATCTGGCATCCTAGGTAAGTGATGGTCGTTGCCCAACCCACGTCCTGCCCACGGAGTTGTAGGGTTGGTGGTGTATGCGTCAGCCTGGTCTTGAAGGCGATGGTCTTCCCGACGTTGACCACCATCCTCCGTTTGTTTAGCCACTGAGATAAGTGCTCCGGCAGTCGCTGTATCTTTCTGGCCACAATCTCTACCCAACAAGATGACATAAAGTACGCACTGTCATCTGCATATAGAGCTAGGACAACATCTTCTTCCCACTCCTCCAGGAGGTCTTGGAGTGTGGGGATGTCGTTTGTGTAAGCCGCGTACAATTGCGGTGATAGGCAGCTGCCCTGTGGCACTCCCGCTTCGATCGGTCGTGCTACCGAAGCAGCCTCTTCGATGTTGACGTAGTAGCTTCGCCCCTCCAGAAACTACGCTATTAACCGCATAAGCATTGGCGGCAAGGCGGTGTGCTCTATTAATTTGTATAGTAGCCCTGCGTGCCAAATTCTGTCGAAGGCCTTTCCCATATCGAGAAGGCCCCCACACAGATGCGGCCGCAAGATAGTGTAGCACGCGGGCTAGTTGTGCTGTGGTGGAATGTGCTCTACGAAAGCCAAATTGCTCCTCACGCAGAGCAACGTGCGGCAATATTCTATGAAGTGTAAGTTTCTCAAAGAGTTTCGTTATGTACGGTAATAGCGTTATGGGGCGGTAGCTAGCCGGGTACCTCCTGTCCTTCCCCGGCTTTGGTAGCACGATGATCTTGCCCTGCTTCCAGATGGTCGGGAAGTGGCCAGTTCTCAATATGTCGTTAAAGAGCCTGGAGAGTTCCACTATCCCCCTGGGCAAGATCTGCATCAATCAGGCAAGATCCTGGCATCTGGGCAGCTGCTTTATGGCCATGGTGGTAAACACCCCGTGGTAATCACGGCACTTTGTAGTTAGGCAGGCGCATGATGGTGCGCCTTACCTCCGCTGGCGAAAAAAGTCATCGCCCTGTAATGGTGGTGCCGGGTTCGACAGGTATTCCTGCACGCGGTTAACTATGCTCTCTGCATGCTCTGCGTACCCCTCTGCTAGGCTATTGGGTTTAAATTGTTACTCCAGGTGTTGTGCCATCATTTCCGCCCTCTTTTGGGCGTCATAGACCCTCTTTCCCGTGTTATCTACAAATGGGCAAACAGGTACTGGTGTTTTTGTGGGCTGCCGGTTGAGGAGATGCAGTGAGGCGGGTATCTCCGAGGCTTTGTTGACCCACCTCTCCCATGCCTTTCCCGTGTGCGCTCTTATTGCCATCGACAGCTTTTCCGTCAAGGAGTTTAATTTCATTTTTATTATTGGGCACCGTGTTCGTGCCCAGAGCTTCCTCAGCTTCCGCTTCTCGGACAGCTGTAGTTGTAGGTTTCGTGCGCCCCGTGGAGACAGGGTGTGAGGAGAGTTGTATTTGATTTTTAATTATTGAATGAAGATGCAGGACCGCTGACTCCACATCTTCTCGGGTGGTAATAGAGGCGCCGAGTCGGAGGTCCTTTAGCGCTCTGCGGAATCGTGTCCAGTTTTTCCTCATTTTGGAGCATCTGGACAGTACGACGTCCGCACTAGTATCTATGGTGAACAACACAGGGTGGTGCTGCGTGTCCAGATCGTACAGCACCTCTAGTCGTATTGGGTGCGGCATTTGGTGGCACAACACTATGTCGAGGACATCAGGCTGATGCAGGGTCTGTAAGGGGAAATGGATGGGCTCATCTGGGCCTAATACCTCGTATCTCCATTCTTCGGCATCATCGTAGAGTCTTCTCCCAGGAGGAGTTATTTTCGTGGAGCTCTAACGTGGGTGTTTAGCGTTGAGGTCTCCTGCGATTATTGCTGGTGTGCTTGCGTCAAATATGTTTATTAAGTCCTGGGGGATTAACGAGGTATTAGAGGGTCGATATGCGGCGAAGATCCTCGTGTCTGTGGTCCCTAACTTCATCCTTGGCCTTTGTCCTCGTGGATGTGAAGTCAGTGTCAACTTCTTCGTGCATGGCGTCTCTCAACGTTTTCTCTCTCACAAGGGCCGTAATACCTCTGTACGCGACTCCTTCCGGGGAGATCTCATCATGTCGATTCACGAAGAAGTTGGGGAGCTTCAATTTTGCAGAGGGGTGCAGTTTTGCTTTCCCCAGCAGCACAACCTGGATTTTGTGCTGCTGGACCAAAGTCCGTAAGTCGGCGACTTTCCTGAGATGCCGCCGGGGTTCCAGTAACAAATTTTAATTTGGTGGCCCTCTCCTAACAGTTGAAAGTTGGGCTAGGGCGCTGAATATCGCCGAAAGGGGGTTAGTGCCGGTGGTCATGGCTATGAGGACTTCACCCAGTATTTTAATGACCACTCCCACCAATTGTGTGAGGGCCTCTTCTATGTTTGTTGGAGCCTGGGTCTGGGTCTGTGGTTGGAATGTGACTGTTTCAGTCCTACGTTGGGGTGGTTGTTCTCGGGGTTGGTATATGTTTGTTTGTACTATTGGGTTGGCACCAGGGAAGTTGTTGTTGAAGTGAAGAAGTGAAATGAAGAAGTTGCTATTAAAGTGAAGAAGTGAAGTGAAGAAGCTGTTGTTGCCGTTGCTGTATGGTGGCGGTAGCGGGTGGAAGGGGAGTGGACGTACCTCGGACCTGTTCCTGTATGGCCGCCTTCTTTTTCTTCTTTTTCTCTCTCTTTATTCTCTTAGGGCGCTCTGTGCGCTCGATGGGATCGTTCGCTGGTCGCTGTCCAAAGTCGCCCCAGGGGATGCGATCGTGGTTGACGCCAGAGCAGGTAATGTAAACTGCCGTTGTTGTTGTTGCGGCGCCTGGGGTAGTTGTTGCAGCTGTTGTGGTTGCTGCCGTTGGGGTTGCTGTTGCGGTTTAGGTGGTGGTGGTTACCTTTGTTGTCTGCGGTGGCATGGGAGGTTGTATATTTATATCCCTCTTCCGTGCAATCCGTTGCAGCACTGGGCACCGTCTATCATTTGCCGGGTGAGCCTTGTGCAATTTGCGCACTTAGGCTGGGCATCGCGTGGCTGTGTGCATTCAGATGCGATGTGGTCGCCCGTACAGCGGACGTATTTATAGAGATTTTATAAAGCCTGCTTAGCTCTTCGGGTGATAGGTGGTCCATTTTAACATGAAAGAGACAACCAGGTCTGTCTCTTTTGGGAGGAATTGCCCGTACAAAAGTGACCGGGAAGCCCTTCTCAATAAGGGTTTCCTGGATGTCTTTCGGGTCCATGTTGGCAGGGAGCCCTCTTAACCCCACCTCCGGGGGTTGTTCATCTTGAGGAGCGTAGCAATACCACGCGAAGGTGGCGTCTTCTTTGCTACGTTCTATCAGGTATTTCTGAATTTTTCTATATTCAATATCGGATTGAGGCCGAAATCTTACTCCCTTTCCATATGGGCGGGCATTTGGAGCGTAACCTAGAATTTGGTGAAGAGTTTTAAAATGCTTCGCCCAATTGGGGAAGCATTCCACGATTATGGGGGGGGGGGGGGTTACTTGGCCGTTTGCCTTTCAGTGGCTTGTTCTGGCATTTGTACAGGTGGCATTTTGGTGGTGAGGATGGTGGTGCCGTTCTTGATGCTGTATAGGAATCTGGTGCCAAGGATGGTCCTAGTGTAGGCTCTATATTAATTTGAGGCTTCTCATTTATAGGGGCGAGGATGGCGTAGGACGTGTTGTCCCATTCCCTCTCCCCTTCTGGGTACTGCTCTTCGAACTCCTGTATGTCGATCATACCGGCCGGAGAAGTGGTTGGTGATGGTGAATCGGGTGGGGTATTGTGTCTCCTCACGGGTGGTTTTTCTCTTGTTTCTGGAGTTGGTGATGGTGTTGAAGCTGAGGTGGAAGGCGAGACCGATTCGGATAATGAGTCTGAACTGGCCTTCAGCCTTTTCTCCTCTTGAAGTTCCTAGATTTGTGGTGGTGTTCTCCTCCGCGAGGCTAGGTTCCGGCGTGGTAGTGGAGCCGGTTCAACGCTAGGTGGAGACACAGCTTCACCAGTGCCGAGCGCGGCGCCGGTGGCCGGTGAACTACCTATCCCCCTCGGGAGCTGGCTGTATGATGGAAGCACTCTGGACCTCTCAGGAGCGAAAAGGTCTCGCTCCATGAGGGCTCTGTCTAGTACTTCTGGCCGCCTGTCTGGTGATTTTCGGCGTGGTGAGGGGATCCCTCTTGTCCGACATCTCTCTAGGTGTTTATTTGTGCTCAGCCCTTTGGCTTTCACACACCTTACTCCCCTCGGCGCGTGCAACCACACCAGGTGAGACCCTTGAGGGAGGCGAGGCGCCCGCGAGCGGGGAGGGGTGTGTGAGGCTTGTGAGGTTGGTCATTAACTCACACAGAGTGCGGCATACTTGCAATCTCTTTTTAACAATAAAAGGAGTGTAAAAAGTAAGATTAAATACAAATTAGGGCACATCATAGGAGGTATCCTTTGTGCTTACCTTGATGGTAGTCCTTCGCAGGAGAGCGCCAGCGACGCCTCAATGCCAGGCAGAGTGATCTCGACGTCGGCGGAGTCGTCAACTGGAACAACACGTACACACAAGAACTAGAGCGCGATCGACACGTCCGTCTCGAAGCAGTAGACTACGAATTTCCAAATTACAAGTTTACTATTCTAGTATGCGAGCTATACGCGGAAAAGAATCGCGCGCCGCGGGCCATTTCGACATATTTAACATTGACTTTCATCATTTCACCCTTGTATTTTACCCCATACCTTTACTTCTTTAAAAAATACGGTTTATAAGAATTACGACAAAACAACAATCTTTATTAATAAACATGAATATCTCAATAATTTTTTTTTTACTTATCTTATACACAATAACCTGAAACACTTTTTATACACATATTACTGAAATTTTCACAAGTTGGTTAAGTATAATTAATAATTTATTTTTTATCCTTAATCCCAAGATCCATCATTTAGACATCGTTTGAGTCCCATACAAAATGAACATCCAATCTCTGCACAACCCTCATCGACTCAGTAGGAGGCCAGGCTTTCTTTGTCTAAATTGCAACCATCTCTGTTTATTATAAAACATTATTTGTTTACATATGCTATTCTTATCTAGCCATTATGTCTCTTATCATAAGAATAAGGTATATTTTTATCTAAAATAACTATCCAATTTAATACAAGACTTTTATTTGTATTGCATAGCCGATTACTATGTAACACATAACTCTAAATTAATCTATAAACTTTTGTGGAATTAACTCTCGACCGGGGAATCGAACCCTCAACTTTCGTTTGACAATTGTATTGATTCTATTTACATTAATGTAGATTACCTTATCACTGAGACACTTGAAATTACCATCAAAGATCTACAACTTTGTTCCCGTAGCTCCACTAAAGAGATCAGAAATGTCCCCGTTAAAGACAATGAAACACTAGACGACCTTTTATCTGTTGCTACTGGAATTAGAAAATAATTGACGAAAATGTAACCGCAGCAGATTTCAGGGATTTGCGACTTATGCCCGGAAAACAGGGAATGCCAAACCAATTCTAGCAGAATTCACGAATGTCAACATCAAGCGAAGCTTTATATCCAGTACGAGGAATTTCAACAAAAAGTTCAAGAATAAACACGACAAACTGAATACAGAATTGATAGGTATTTCTGGGACCCATACGTTTATATATGTATTTGAATTCCTGCCACTACAAACGAAGAAACTTCTCTTCCGGACACAAGAATTTGAAAAACCAACGGGTACAAATATTACTGAAGTTCCAACGGAATCGTCTACCTTAGGAAGAAAGAGGGAGACAAGCAAATTATAGTGAAATCAGAACAAACCCTGATAGATCTGCAGAAGACCGTATGACTAGACCAAGGTTATTTTTATAATTTTGCTGTTTTATACCTAAGATGTTTATTTAATCATTATTTTAATGTCGTCATTGTTACTTTCTCAACTTATATTTACAACGTAAACACCATACACAAATCCTATCCAAATACATTATTCTTACACTCGCTCTCACAATTACATTCTCTAACACACACACACTCTCTTCCAATTATAACTACCACATAACACACTCATATGATCCAATAATTATCACAAAGTTATATGTTAAGCCTAATAGTACCTATATAATGCATTTAAAAGAGTTCAAATACGATAATATGTTACCCGTGCTTAGTAGTCTAAAAAACCTCATAAATGGCTAACACTATTCTAAACAATGAAATTGAGGATATATCTATTTCCCAAGCTAATAAATGTAAACCGCTGAATTGCCAAAAGTACATTCAAAATCTTTTTCCCTTCTGCATGTCAACATTAGAAGCATCTTTTTGATTATTTCTGAATGCTCGTTGTCTAAAATATCTACCTTACCGCAGCTTGAGGGCTATTTATCATATAGTACGAACTACATCCACAACCAAAACGATGGCGTTGTGATCTACATTAAGAACTCCATTACACATACAGTATATCAACCTAACTTTAATGATGCAAACTGTTTAATCTGCACTTTAAATAAAAATCTAGCTATAGTAGCCTTATATAGATCCCCTTCATTTCGAAACACTGATATTTTTATGGACAGCATGTATACTGCGTTAAATAATTTATCAGCAATAAATAATATCATCGTAATTGGCGACATAAACATAGATATTAAAGTAAATAATTGTGACCGAAACTCAAATGATTATTTAAATCTTATGGCATCTCATGGAATGTTACCAGCACACTAGATTTGACTAGATTACATAACTGCTTAGACCACGTCATATTAAAAACAAGGCTTCGATCCACAACTCTAGTTATAGAAACATTATTAACTGACCATTTTCTAGTCCTCTTAAATTTAAATCTAAATCCTGTAAACCGTCGAATAAACTGAATTGGCAATAAAATTAATTTTCCTCAAATTGCAGATGATATAACTAACACAGACTTTTCTAAAAATTTTTCGTTCGACGATGTCAATTAGGCGACCGATCTGTTCTTAGACACGTTAATCTCTATAATGAAAAGAAATACCATTTGTTTCACAATTCCATGCAGACAGCGAACTATAAAGTCCTGGATAACCGCAGGAGTATTGAGGCGCATAAGAAACAGGGACCGCATTCATAAAAACGTCAAACGCAATCCAAATAACATGATACTGGAAAAAACTTATAAACATTACAGAAATGTTTGTACTAATCTTGTTAAAAATCTCAAAAGAGACTACGAGAGATCTATATTTGCTAAAAAAAGTCCTAAAAAACATGGGAGATCATTAAAAACGTTACTTATACAAATAAAGTAACCAATCCACCATTAGAACTTTTAAATTTGCACGATGATTCAAAAGTATCTGTTGATGCTGTAAATTCATTTTTCGCAAATATAGGGAAAGAATTTGCAAATAAAATTGATTTAATTTAAAATTAACTGACTTACCATCTAACTTCTTGCACTCTCCATCACAGTCTATGGTTATCCTCGAAATTGATGAAGATGAAGTACATGATGCTATTATGAGCCTACGAAATGACAGTGCTGACAGGTGGGATGGTATACCATTCCAAATTTTTAAATCAAGCCCAGTTCTTACACCTATAATTAGTCACCTATGTAACTTGGCGGTATCCACTGGGAAGTTTCCTATCGCCTTGAAAAAGGCAATTGTACATCCCATTTATAAAAGTGGGGACAGAGGCAGTGTCACAAATTATCGCCCAATTTCTGTCTTGCCAACCCTGTCTAAAGTATTTGAGCGTATCCTAAATCGCCATTTAGTTCGCTTTCTCGAATCAAATAGCGTAATCTCCAAAAATCAATTTGGCTTTAGAAGGTGTAGGTCTACCGAGGATGCTGTTGCTCCCTTAGTTGGACATGTAGTCACCGAACTCAACGAAGTTAGGAAATGTCTGGGTAATTCCCTAGATCTTTCTAAGGCATTCGACACTGTCTCTGTCCCATTACTGTTAAATGAGTTGGAAACGCTGGGTGTCAGGGGTCGTATCCTAGAAATATTTTCTGATTACTTATCAGGTCGGACGCAGTGCACAAAGATAGGTTCTTTCATCAGCAAACAAGAATCCCTTGAATTTGGTGTCCCTCAGTGTAGCATTTTAGGGCCCACGTTATTCCTGTCCTACGTAAACGAGCTTTGTGACTTACCTCTATCTCATTGCCGCATTGTTACTTATGCTGATGACACGGCCCTTGTTGTTTCTGGGAACAACTGGTCCGAAACAACTGACATCGCAGAAAATAATTTTAGAATTATTATGACGTGGCTAAGTCGTAATCTTCTAACCTTAAATATAGATAAGACTAAATTAATAACCTTCTCTATGAAACTCTCTGCACAACCATCAAGCGAGTTTTTCGATATGCGTGCTCACAATTGCTCCAGTGTGACTTCTCACTGTAATTGCCCAAAATTGCAAAGAACCCATACCATTAAATACTTGGGTATTCAAGTGGATAATTGTTTGAACTGGTATAGTCGAGTAGAATCCGTTACAGGTCGGTTACGTAACCTAATCTATATCTTTAAAACATTACGTAGCTCCGCGGTTGCCGACATCCTGTCCTCTGTGCACACCGCCCTTTGTGAGTCAATCATAACATACTACATCCCGATATGGGGTTGTGCCTCCAAGACTACCTTCATTAAAATTGAGCGCGCACAGAGGGCAGTGCTAAAGGTTATGCATAGGCGGCCTTGGAGATACCCGACCACACAACTTTATATGGATTGTAATGTACCTACGGTTAGGCAACTTTACATCCTTCGCACCATTCGGCGTCTACATTTAACTGTACCTCCAAATAGTTCTTCCACGTCAAGGAGACGTCAAAAAGCCGCATGTCCTGTCAAAACATGTAGTAGGACTTCTTTTGCTAAAAAGCAATTATCCTTCTCAAGCTCGCGGTTATACAAAAAACTCGACAAAAATTTACAGATAAATAAGTTCAATGCCTATGAACTTAAAAAAAAGGTAATTTCCTACCTGCATGAATTAAATTATAATGCTACTGAAGCTTTAATATCCTAAACCTACAAACTGTACCCACTAACACGCACACAAGACACGCAATCACTTTCACACATACACACAAAAACACACACACACACACACACACACACACACACACACACACATATTATGCCATACATATTCATCACCGTACTATTATTTTTATTTAACTGCCTGTTCTTAAACTTCTTACCATAATGTAATCACCAATTAAATCAACTCGCTATGCTGTTTTAAATAATATATTATAAAGAGCCGAACCACTGACTTTCATAACACATGTTACCCTAGCATGAAAATCAGGGGATCAACTTATTTCTATGTCATTTAGGCTAGCCATCTTGTTACAATTTATCTACAATAACTTTGTATTAAGTTTAAGGCTTTATTTGTCAATAAAAAATATTATTATTATTATTATTATTTGGAATGCCTTATACACTTTAAAGCAATAATTTCAAATACGAATTTATTTATTTTTTTTAATGAAAATGACAAACTATTTTTTAAGCGCGTTGCTGTATTAAACAAAATTGAACACAATTTAAAAATAGAGAGAGGTGATAAGTGGTGAAGCGCTAAACTGTGAATGAAATGTCGAGAGCGGAGTCTGTCAGTGGTCCGCGGGAGTGAGTTTACCCCCACTCCTGTGACCAAACTATTCTTGCAGTAACTAATCTTGAGGACGAAGCACGAATTATAATTCTCATGCAATTTGTGGTTCTCGCAACCTACTTATCATTCCACTCAAAATTATAAAAGGCTTAATAGATGCCCCCGAACTTCACAATACCTTACGCAAGATCTATGTGCCTGACCACCACTGGTAGCTATATAATTTGTATTTCTTCGCTTGCATAGTTTATTCTCATGTGCCTTGCGGTATTATTAATTACTGTAATTGGATTAAAAACCGTTATAATTAATTAAATAAATAAAGAATGCATATAATATGGTTTCCGTTCGGATTCGAACCCAAGATTAACGGAATGGTAGCCAGATACTGCAACAATAACACCCACGCGTATAATAAACTAAATTACATTAAAATATTGTTATCGAACAGACATTTTTAACTGAAGAGTTTGCTGGTTATATTCATACTAAACCTACTTTATCTACATTTGGAGCAGGCGAATAATTCTCCCGTAGGAATAAGGCTAGGTATGTCCACGATAATGAAAAATGAAAGCAATTTACTAATGAAATAGGCGTGGTACTTCTCGAAAGTTATTGTTTGGTTTTTAAACATTATTCATACACTGTTTTGCTACATAGGTATTTAACCTGCTGAATATTTTCATAAATCAGTAGCTAATTTTATAATAATTATAATTTCATTGATTAAATTAATGGGCAGAATTTATTTCTTTACAAATATATAAGATAGCAGTAAGGTTGCGGCGTTAAAGATTTCATCACATCACATCGCTTGGAGAGGGTTAGAAGTAATATAATAAAAAGACTTCCATCACTTTCGTTTAAAAATAGTGCTAATTATTTGTATGCTACATTATTTGAAATTATACGTTGTGAATTTAGTAGAATATTTACTTCTAAAACTTTCTCTTTTAACAGTCGCAAATCATTTAATGAATGGGCGACAGTAGGAATTTATAAAAGTAGGCGAAGGTTATACGAGCTTTATGATGAAAGATCATATAATAGTAGTGTTATATTTAGAGATTATGTAAAAACATATTCTAAAATATTTAAAAAAGTGTGCTCCACTGCTAAGGCTTTACATTTAAGCAACAAAATTAAAACTGCATCCGACAAAATTAAAATGACCTGGAAAATAATAAATAGTGAAACGGGCAAGGTCAAACCGCGCAACTCGGATTTTCAATTGAATATTAACAATAATTTAACGCCATCTGATCAAGAAGTTGCTATGGCTTTTGAGAAACATTTTACTGATGTTCCTTTTTTGACAACAAAATCATTAAATTCTTCTCCTACTGTCGCCGAATCATTGCTCAAACAAAATGTAAAGGCTTGTTCAAATACTTTTAAATTCCATAGGGTACTGCCAAAAGATATCGTTAAATATTTTAAAACTATTGATGTTAAGAAAACGGCAGACTTATGGGGGATTTCCGTTAAAGTTATTTTATCTATAATAGATACATTAGCACCTTATCTAGCCACTATATTTAATATAAGCGTCGAATCTGGTGTGTTTCCTGATTTAATGAAACATAGTAAAGTCATACCTATATTTAAATCTGGTAGTACATTAGACCCCGCCAATTTTAGACCAATTTCTGTACTACCAACATTAAGTAAAATTTTTGAAAAAATTATTTTAGATCAGATGTTAAGTTTCTTTAATATTAATAAATTGCTACATAAAAATCAATTCGGTTTTACAAGGGGTCGCTCGACAACTGACGCTGGAGTTGAGCTTATTAAACATATTTTTTGTGCATGGGAGAAATCAGAGGATGCTTTGGGTATATTTTGTGACCTTTCCAAGGCCTTCGACTGTGTTCACCATGAGACATTAATCAGGAAGCTACAGTACTATGGTGTCAAGAACACAGCGCTTAAACTTATTATTTCATATTTAAGTAATAGAAAACAGAAGGTTATTATCAATGGTAAAAGTTCTTCCGGGTCACCTGTACTAATGGGTGTACCTCAGGGCTCGATTCTCGGCCCATTCCTGTTTCTGGTGTATATTAATGACTTACCTCACCTTGTAGGGGATAGTCATGATATAGTATTATTTGCTGATGATACTTCCTTGATTTTTAAACTTAAACGTCAATCATTTAAATGTGACGAAGTGAATAATGCTATATCAAAATTAGTGCATTGGTTTAACGTTAATAATCTGCATTTGAACGGAAATAAAACTAATTGTGTTAAATTTACAACTACGAATGTTCAAAATCTGAATACCAATGTGTTTTTAAATGGGGAGGAATTGAGCCCTGTTGTATCCACTGTTTTTCTTGGCATCACTCTTGACGCAAAGCTCCAGTGGGGCCCCCATATATCCAAATTAGCAAGCAGACTAAGTTCTGCAGCCTATGCTGTAAAAAAGATTAGAGGTCTCACTAGTGTCGAGACAGCTAGATTAGTTTATTTCAGTTATTTTCATAGCATAATGTCTTATGGGATTTTGCTATGGGGAAATGCGGCTGATTCAGAAACTATTTTTGTTTTACAGAAGAGGGCCATTAGAGCTATTTACAATCTAAAACCGAGAGAGTCTCTTAGAGATAAATTTAAAGAAATTAATATATTAACTTTGGCCTCTCAGTATATTTACGAAAATTTAATGTATGTTCATAAAAACAAAGATAGTTTTAGTAAAAGAAGTGATATACATTCTGTAAACACTAGGAACAAACACAAGCTAGTGATACCAGTTTCTCGACTCCACAGAGTCAGTAATTCATTCTTGGGGCAATGTATACGCTATTACAACAAGGTCCCGGAAAGTGTACAGGTTCTCTCTATTACCAAGTTTAAATGTTTTATTAAGCTGAAACTGTATAAAAAGGGTTATTATAGTATAAATGAATACATGGTTGATAATAACCCCTGGGAATGAGGTGATCGCTTCCAAGCAGTTTCTAAAATAAATTTTGTAAATAGTTCGTAATCATTTATATTGTAAAATTTATTTTAAAAAAAAAAGTCCCGCTGGGTTTCTTGCTGGTTCTTCCCAGGACAGAGGGTTTTTTTCGAACCAGTGGTAAAGTAAAAAATGACTTTCAATAAGAATTACACATGTAATGTATATTGAATAAAAAATATTCTATTCTATTCTATTCTATTCTATTCTATTCATCATTTTATTTTTGTCCATGGTTGTCATAAGAAGGGATGTGATAATTTTTTATTGAAGAACAGGCAAACGAGCTTGCATTTCACCTGATGGTAAGTGTCGACCGCCTCTGCGGAACAATAGGGTTGTAGTCAGAGCATGCACCGTTTACTACGACCTTGATGCTTAGATCTGCAAGAAAGCTGGAAATTCAGTTGCAATATTTCTCGGTAAACCCATAGACAGGAACCTTTTGTGCTAAACCCGTTCGAAGGCCTTGGGTCTGGGTCTGAGCGGTCGCATTTTTTAATGGATCGGGTGCATCCTAAAGCTGACATCTACGAGTTCAGGACTTCGCCAATGCAGTAGGTAGTACTGGGAAAGACTTGATAGAAGCAATGTCAACTCTGGAGCGCACGTGTTCAGCACAATAGGAGGGACTATATCAGGACCACTAGACTTCGAAGTCCAGAAAGAGGAGTGTTTTTCGCACTGAGCACTGTGTAAACCGCATAATTGGCATGCGGTATGTTCCCCTGTCATCAAGAGTCGAGTTGGACGCAAAAAAAGAACTTAAAAGATTGGTTTCTCCTTTGCGGCATGGGACGAGTCATCCTTCCCATGTAGTGACGGAAGAGATTGCTGACAGAAGTTCCCTTGGACAGCCTTAGCGAGAGACCATAATGTACTACGGGTTCTCGAAAGGATGCAAACTAGTTTCTCGCCAATTTTGGTAATGTGCTCTGACTTTACCTAGACAATGACTCATTTTTTTTAAAACGTTACCCCCACACTAGGATTTTCTCCTGTGTCGTGGAGACAGTTTACAAACATAAATTGCACAAGGACAAACATCCAGACCCGGAACAATTATTTGTAGGCCATACAAATACTTGTTCCGTGCGGGATTCGAACCCGCGGCCCCCAGCGCAACAACTGATTGCTAAGCCACTGCGCCACGGAGCCGTCATTTGAAGGACCTAGAGGCGGAATCATACTAATTTTAAGAGAGCTGGTAACTATCTCATTTACGCCAGACTGAAAATACTGGACCAATGACAGGAAGCACCATAAAAGGTTTTAGAGGTCTAGTGCCAATCGTGTCAATGGCACCTCCTTTCTACAACGGGAGAAGCTTATATCCAGAAGTGGACTTTTTACAGCTGATTACAATGAAGAAGAAGAAAGAAAGAAGATGATCCTTATTTTGTTACCTCCTACATTACATGGCGATACTGCCGGGTCTACATTATAATTTATAACAGCTTATAAAAATAACATTTTACCCATTATTTTGTCATCTCCTACTTTACACAAGTCCCATACAGACTTGTATATGTAGTAAGGAGCAGCATTACCAGTACGAGGATAATGATTTCTTATATTTACACACTAACACTACACATTTAAATAAAACTAGTTTTACGGATTTTATTGCGTATATTAACTTAACCCCGTGACCATGGGTGCTGTAAAGTGCTCGAAACGTCGGGAATATAAAATAAGTTAATAACGCGATAAAATCCGTAAAACTAGTTTTATTTAAACAGTGTTTTGATGTTAGTTTTACGATTACCAAACTGCTTGGTGAGAAAAACAAACCTTTCAAGTTGCTTGCTTGCATGCTTTGAGGAATTATGAGTAGGAGATTAAAAATAAGTAACTTTACAGCAACGTTGTTCTAGTTGTTGTAAGCATAACACCGCTGTGTTTCGTATTGTGACTGTAGAGAACCGGAGACCCTTTTTACTGGAAAAGGGGCATTCCATCTTAATCCTCACGGGTGACGATGGATCTGCATTTTGGTTTCTTATTGAGGATAAATGTAGATGTCTATGGGTCACAGCAACCACTTACCATCAGGTGGACTGTGTGCTCGTTTTTCACCGTATTCTATAAAAAAACGCGATTGCTGACGATCATATGGACTACATGATCTTTTACGACCGATATGCTTCTGGGTTCAATTCCCGGGTCGGACCAAAATCCGTTATTGGGTTTTACAGTCGAGAAATTCTTAGTAGCAACCCGGAGTCAGGAACTTGGCGGTGTTACCCCGTACCTCGAGAAGCATGTTTAGTCCTGCGCCTGATCTCACACCAGGCGTGTCCGATAAAGAGTGCTCCTGTGTGTGTTTACAGACTGCAGCACTATCTTGTCATTCGCAGATATCTAGTCTCCGTTGATTGGCCTCCGTGACCGAAATGTATTGTATTTTATTTTATTGTAGTTGTGTTAATTAAGTTTTATTGTATTTCATTACACGTAAAGACATTTTATCAAAGAAGTGTGGCAGTATGAGCACTGTAGTTAGTTTAGAATTATGTACGTGGTTGAGCCAAATATCAGCTAATACGACTGCACTTTGAATCGATCGTGTCGACGATGGACTACTCTCCGCAGAATACTCACGTAAAATTGCAGCAGAATACATTTTGGTGTAGTGAGTGATGAGAATCGAAGGCCATTTTTACTGGTAATGAGATATTCCCTCACTTACTGGTAATGAGGTATTGGGGGGTACTCTACCTATAAGAATAGAATATTTTTATATAATATTGATTAAAATAATACTTAATTACAGTCATTTATTCTTTTATTACTGGTTTGAAAAATTTCTAGGAAGAACCAGCAAGAAACAAACAGCCAGACTTTTTAATATTAATATACAATATAAAATACGTATAGCAGATAAAATTACATAAAACATTTAGAAACAGAATGGTTTAAAAAATAAAGAGCTTTTGCCTGCAGTTCCTTATCAGGAAATAAGCGCTTGAAATAAGGGCTGACATGATTAATTTACACAAAATATTCGTTTTCAAGCAGTTGCTTGTAACAGTTTTAATGCACATTATACATCAGCGTAAGTACTACATACATAGTTACTAGTTGTTGGTCATAATTTCATTGCAGAGAGATCTTATATCCGATTGTAACAAATCAGTGATACTTAAAAAAAAATTGAATTGTACTCGAGATATTATTTTTTATAAACCTGTGAAGATGTCGTTCTTATTAAAAAGCCCTGTACGAAAAACAAAAAACATTATACTTTACGTCTAGCCAATTATGGAATATCGAAAATAAACTTTAACTATTTCAATGTATTATTATTATATTTTTGTCTAATACATACCGTTAGATTTAAATTTTAAATATCTTCTAAGGCTTTTTTAAATAAAGATAGTTTTAATGGCGTCTTACCCCATAGCAAAATTCCATATGGCATTATGCTGTGGAAATAACTAAAATAAACTAATCTAGCTATTTCAACACCAGTAAGTTTCTAATTTACGTAGTAGAGTCCCGTTGCTAAATTATGACTGCAGCGCTCTAACAGAGTAACAGCAGAATAATGCTGTGTTTTGTATGGTGAATGTAGAGAACCGGAGATCCTTTTTACTGATCACGAGGCTTTTCATCTTAATCCTTAGTGGTTACAACGCATCTGCATCTTGATTCTTATTTGAGGATAAATGTAGATGTCTATAGGCTGCAGCATCTTACCATCAGATGAACTGTGTGCTCGCTTGTCACCACGGAACAAATACAAAGAGGAGACGGCCTAAGCAACTGTGCACAGTGATTCTAACTAGGTCCTGACGTCATCATAGTGGGCGTGGCTTTAGTTAATATACTGTCAGCATTCGTCCTGTGCGATTATGTGTCGAAAATCACAAATCGGTGTTTTTTCGTAGTATTAAGAAGAAAAGGATGAAGTGTTGTGTTTTATATGATAGACGCTCTGATGTTCTGGATGGCATAATATTTCATTTGTAAGTAATTTTATACCTAATTTATCAAAATAGTTCTAGAAAAATCTTTGCGTCGACTTTCAAACATAATTAAATATATTCGACACTAGATGGCAACACTTTGTGTCATTGGAAAAAAAATATAAAGAGTAGAGCTCAGTAGTGGTAAAATAATCATGGTGAAATCAGAAGGTGCTGTCCCAAAGAATTTTTAATCGCCAAAATATTATTTTTATAGTTTTTATAATCAATTTGTGAACAGGCAATTGTAAAATAATAGTTAAGTGGGCGGTGCTTAACACCCCCTCACCCCGCAAATTGTCACGCGTTGTTACATAGTGAAATCTAATTACAAAACCTCCTTTTTGTACTTGCTCCGTGCTTGTCACCCTTAGACTAAAAAATATTTTTGCAGCATTTGATGCAGAACTATGCACGGTTAGCTGCGGGAATCGTAATCAAGTAAAATATTTTGATAATTTAAAAGATTTATTTTTTTTCTTATTTCTTATACCTACAAAAATATACTTAGATATGAAATCCGAATACCTATCTATGTGACCTGAAAGTGTACTTCGGTGAGTGCTGCTGAAACTCCTGGACGAGTAGAATAAGGTGTACCGAGTTTAGGCTCGTTTTGTTAGTTATGATGAGACCTTACCTCCGGACTTGATGAAGAGACCTGATGGTGTACTTCAGTGACTGCTGATGGAACACCTGGGCGAGTAGAACTAAGTGTGCTGAGTTTGTGCTCGGTTTGTTAGTTATGATGAGACCTTACCTCCAGACTTGATGGAGAGACCCGATGGTGTACTTCAGTTTGATTTAGTTTAGTTTTTTTACAAAATGTACCGAAAAACAGCATAATTTTGCCTGATTTGCAAACGCGTTCTTAATTTAGATATACTCCATTGAACCTTCGCGTGTGAAATGAATTCCCTAAAAACTGTGGTATCAGCAAGATCCAACTCTTCCCAATTCAAAATATTATTAGTATTTAAATACCAGCGTGAAAAGAGGTTCACTTCTGCGTTTCGCTTGGTAATTGCAGGTGACCGGAGGCTCAATCCCCTCCCCCCTCCCACGCTCCTTAACATGGTAGCGGAATCAAATAAAAACTAAAAAATTCGCGAAATTCCACTCGCGACTAAACCTGACCGGGACAAGCAGAGCAATAAGACCAAAGCGACCCCTGTCACGCTATCCGTGAATTTTTGCAACATCAGGGGACTTCTTTCCAACCCTTAATTGTAGACGCGCGATCTAAAGCCGTGTCTCCACCAAAGTTTTGTTGCCAACACAACAGTTGCCAACAAAACTTGTTTCCATTTTCGGCGGCAACATCAAAGGAATACGCTTGTTGCCAACATTTGTTCCCTCGGTGGAGACGCTTGTTGGAAACAGTTGTAAACAGTTGGAAACATAACTGTCGTCAACATTTTTAGTGGATATGCGGCTTAACAGGTTGCTCGCAGATTGTAATTTTTGTATTTACACCTTTCCCCTCGCTCCCCGTGTCTAAGGCACTTAGTAGCTTTAGCTTTAGTGGCGAAACGTGTGTTTAGGTGAGATGTTGTGTCGCCGCCTGCAAATGGTGTGAATTATGTCCAATTTCACCAACAATCACATAGTTAGACGACCGCTAAGCTAAAAGGTCCCCTAAACCAACCCATAACTAAAATTTGTTTTCACGAACGCAACAGACCCATAACTAACCCTTCCGTATGTGACAGATTTTTTACGACGATAGTGTTTGATACCCAGTTGTAGTTATATATATATATATATATATATATATTAATACAAAAAATACGTATTCATGTAATATTTTAATGAAGAAATTATTTCTTTCATATTTTGACTGATAGATGTTTTCATTTTGTGAATACTTTAATAAAAATATCATACTTTTAGTCTATTTTTGTGGCCTTCATTATATTTTCGTTCTCCACTTGTTGTATGGTTGAGATAAGGCGTCAAGAGATGAGGCTGATAATAAAAATGTTTTTAATTATTATTGTATAAAATGATATAATTTATATGATGTAAAATATTTCTTTTCTATTCCAGGTCGTACCTTAAACTTTCAAAATGTATTAGGAATACCTAAAAATGGTTCTGCAAATACCTAGTTTAACTGTACTTTTTAATTAATTAAATATCCCTTTGCTATGCGTAATCTTTTTACTAAATAATAAGTATTTATTTAATCAATATTTTGAGCTCTGTGATGAATGCTTGCATATAAGTTTGCTAGCAAATATCTGAGAATAAAATGAGCAATTTACCTAGTGACTAATTTTTTACATATGTACATTCATTACAGCCCAGTACATTAGGGAATCTAGCTACACCATGAAAGTCTATCTTAACTCTGTCTTGGTCTCTGTTTATATCAGGAAATATGATGAATTCTCGACGTAAGGATACAATTGCTTGAGACACTCTCTTTACACTCCGGCTGGATGTAGCCATACTTCTACCACCCATATCCGCTACAGCAAGCAAGTGATTGCCTGTGGCGTAATATCTTTAGCTATTAATAATTAATTTATGGGTGGTATGGATGGTAAAGTGAATCACAAATTCTACAAACTAAAATAGGTAGGTACTTAAGTAGATATACCCCGGCTATCAACTTACCATGGTACCTACCATGGTAAGTTGATAGCCGGGTATATAGTATCAACTTACCATGGTATCTACCATGGTGGTAGATACCATGGTAAGGTACGGCCTACCTATACAGGCTCATTTTCCATTCAAAAGTTACTGTTAGGAGAGCAATAATGTAACCTTTTAGGCTTTTACCTTTATTTCGTAGCAAGGTATAATAGGTAATAAGTGAAAAGGTAGGAATCACCTATTGAGTTAAATATTTAATAAACTAGAATTTTAATAATATTATCGACTATGGTAAATACATTAAAATTGATTACCTAAGTTAATAGGTAGGTACACACTTATTATCAGGAAATTCCAAAAAATGTTAAATTTTTCTTGGATAAAATATTCTGTTGATTTAGATTAAAAAAATACATTTCATCGAAATCATTTAAATAATTTGGTCGTTTTCGTTATTATTTTTTTGGTATTTGACTACCATTTATATCAAATATAGTATCAGTCGTGTCTAAATTATCAAGAAAATCAAATAGATCACGGTCCATCTTGTCCTCTAGAAGTCGTTTTTACATATGTGAAGGTTTATGGAACCAATAATCCATCTCATAAATTTAGAGGATCGTTTGGTCAGTAACGGACCCTGTAAAAGTGGTGAAACGGAAACTATCAGGGGATACAGGGGAACTGGCCCCTAAATATGCTAAGGGTTCCCATAAATATTATGGGTCGTTGTTGAAAGTGGCCATTATTTTACTTTAAACTTTGACCGCGGTCTGTGGGACCGTACGTCCACGTTTCCTTTATAAAAAATTTTTTAGGTTATTTTCATTCAAAATGTCAATAAATAGTACTCAAAATGCATCTACATCAAAACGAACGTCAAGGTCACCTCTGAAAATGCGTGCGAGCAAAATTTGTCCATTCGATGACCCTTCTTTCGAAAAAGAACTGTATCATATACTTTTAGAGTCGGACTAGTCTGATTACGAGGAAACTATTGAAGATTGCTTGACATCTGAAGCTGATTCTATCCAGAGTCGTGCACGGACTATGAAGAATATGAATAAAATACCGTTGACTCTACAATAGACGATAACATTGTTAGAAGTTGATACTTTCCAGTTCAACTTTCCAGTTCCTTTAAAGTTCCAGTAGTGATAGCTCAGATGATAATGTGCCCCTTTTAGAACTATGACGGCGACCTAATTATTAATAAGGAAAAAACCGCTATAAGTGGGACAGTAATCCAACTTCCAGCAGAGTTAGAACTCCTCAGCACAATATAGTTACAACCAGATCTGTGTTACCTGTCTGAGGAAGGCAGGAATAATCCGCTCAGTACTTAGAATAAACTTGTTGTCGAAGAAATGCAGCAGATTATTTTGACATGGACAAATGTAAAAATCGCTGAATACAAAGTAAAATTAAAGCCACAAAATAGACCTGAACTAAAAGAATTAGATATGATTGAACTATATGCTTATTTAGAAATATTATACTATGCAGCCGTCTTGAAATCTAATCATGAATGTTCCAGTTACATTTTCGCAACAGATGGTACGGGATATGAGATTTTCAGGTGCTGCATGTCGGAAACTAGATTCTTGACTCGTTTACAATGGTTACGTTTCGACAATCCAGATGATCGTACAGATAGAAATAAGAATGGTTAAATATATTCAAGTAAAAATTCTGATGAATTTGGATCGTCAAAAGAAGAGAAAAAAATTACTCGTTCCCACTCAGTGTGTTTTTCTTTTGACAAAACCAATTCAACAGTCAAACCGTAATGTGATATCCGACAACTGGTTTTTATCAATCGATCTAGTAAATGAGTTGTCTAAGAGAAAACTTACTAAAGTTGGGACTCTAAAATAATAAAAGGGAGATTCCACCACAATTTCAGCCGCACAAGTCTCGAAAAGTTGGTTTCACGAAAAACGAAACTATGTGTTCACATGTCACAAAGCCTAACAAAACTGTACTATTGATTACCTCAATACATCAAAATGACAATATTGATAATATTCCAAAAGTACCAGAGATTATAAAATTCTACAACTCCACTAAAGGAGGAGTGGATGAAACAGATAAGAAATAATCCATTTACTCAAGCAGTCGACGAACGAGAAGGTGGGCTATGGTCATTTAATATCGAAGTGTTGACTTATGTGGTGTCAATGCTTATGTTCTATACAATCAGTATTCGGCAAAAAACATAGAAAGAGGTGATTTCCTAAAAAAAAATTGTACGATCTTTATTTGTTCCACATATGAAAAGACGTGCAATAACGCCAAATATCGCAAATAAATTAAAAATGACACTGAAGCCAGTTTTAGGGTTAGATATACCTCCAGACAAACCTCCTGCTCAGGAGACTGACCCATCAAAGCGAAAAACATGTCGTCTTTGTCCCCCAAAACTAAAGAGGAAGTCCAACTATACTTATATAAATTGTAAACAGGTTATAATGTTTACAGTGTTGCAAGCCCTTGTGCAAGGACTGCCAATAATTTGAAACATATTGAACTATTGTCAGAATTTTTATATATTATTTTGAGAAGATGTTAATTTTTTTATGTTAATATAAGCCTTAGATTTGTGGAAAAGAATGTTTATTTTACTTAAAAGCTTAATTGGTTTAAGGTTTCAGTCTTAAAATCTCTCTAATGATCTCAAGGAAATTTATGCCAAATAGTGCCTTTCACAGTTAATATTTATTTATTTATTTAATATGCTTAAATTATGTAAGAAATAAATAAAGATTGATTAAAAGCATCCAAATTATTTCATTTTAATATGCCTAGATAATAATAAATACGATAGCATAAAAATTTATGTAATATTTTGGCTTCATAACATAGCTGCCCGAGAGACTGCGAGTCCATGGTAGTGTGACAAGAAAATGTCATCCATAGATAAAGGTTAACGCTGTCCACTACCACTTGGAGACGGTGAAGCCGGCCTTGATTTTTTAACCGAGACGGAAGTGTCCCCTCCGGCTGATGCTTTATATCTCTCCTACCCGGGGTACAAATTAGAACCCTCCGAAGCTCCCTTCCTATGGGCTTCCAGAGAAATTTTGCAATTGGATCACCAGGTTTCTTGCTGATCGGAGAATCAAGGTCGTAGTAAAGGTTGCATACTCTGATTACTACGCATGTTCCAGAAGGTTGCTAGCTGTCACCAACGCTGTTTCTTCTGCATATCAATGATATCTTGCAAACTGGTAACATTCATTGCTATGCGGACGACAGCACTGGTGATGCCTTATACACCGGCCGTGCCAATATTTCTCGGAAAAACGTCACAGAGTGCCGGGAAAAACATATGTCTGAAGTCAAGTCTTTGCTGAACAAAGTCTCGGATTAAAGCCGACTAAATCTAGTCCAGTTCAATCCCCAGAAGACACGAGTTTGCGCGTTTACCGCTAAAAAGAACCCCTTACTTGTATTCTCTCAGTTTTAAGGAAATCCCCTTAATGCCTCAGCTAGCATCGGAATGCTCGGCGTCGACATATGGAATAGTGTGTAGTTTCGTGGTCACTTGGAAAGTAAGGCCAAATTGGCTTCTAAAAAGCATGGCGTGCTCAGCAAAGTGAAACAGTATTTCAGGCCGGCACATCGCTTGCATTTTTACAAAGCGCTAGTTCGGCCTCACATGGAATACTCTTCTCGTCTCTGGGCCTGGGAATCTCAGTGCCAGCTTCTTCCACTTGACCGCATCCAGCGCAGAGCGGCTCGAATCGACAACAGAGTTTTTTCTGATCGGCTCGATTCAATGGCGCTGCGTAGGAATGTTGTTCCACCACGGTGAGTGCTCTGAGGAATTGTTCGGACTAATGCCAGCCGCTAAATTTCACGAACGCACATCGCTTCAATGTTCATGATACCATCCTCACTAACTGGATGAATGGCGATCCACCACTGTGCGTTTTACTAGGAGTTTTCTTCCTCGTATAACATTTCCGTGGAATTGTTTACCACCGGCGATTTTTCCGGACCGATACAACTTAGAGACCTTCAAGAAAATAGCTTACACCTTTCTAAAAGCCGGCAACGCATCTGCAATTCTCTTGGTGTTGCGGTTGTTCATGGGCGGCGGTAGTCACTTCATTCAAACCGGTGTTATAAATTGAATACATTTTGTTTTAGTTCCCTTTAAAATCAAATTGTTTATGTTCAACCAATTGAAATATTCAGACATAACATTATTCACTATAACATTATTTATTATGGACTTGTGAAGTGCTGTAATAAAAAAATGAATAATTGAAAAACAAAAAAATTGGTATCCAATGAATAAGAAGAACAAACAAAAGGCATCCATAAAAATTAACAGACTCTCAAAATGTAATAGAATTTCGTACGACCTACACGGTCGCAACCTAAAGACATGTCACGTGCACTTGTTTTCAAGAAACGTGTTGGGTTAATTTCACGTGTTTCTGAATACATAATAATGGAAATTAATTTAAAGAATGAATACAAAGTAAGTGTGGCATTTTTTGGTATTGTGTCAATTACAGCATTGAACAATATAGTTCTGTTTTGCTGCACGTGATTGCAATACATAATAGTCTGTGTAAAATAAGGACGGCTTAACATGTTCATACATTTTTTTTTATATTAGATCTGCTGCTACAACGCACACGTAATGCGTGCGTACGTCAACTTCATTAGTTTCGGCCTTAAGTTAAGTAAACTAATATAGTTTTTCTGTCGCTATTCACCTCCAGTAATACACATAACCATACAAAATGGCTTAGTGTGTCCGAATAAAGGCGAGACTCACAACACATGTTATCGCCCGCCTGAGTGAAGGAAGGCATGCGTCAGTGGCTTCCTTCGCTTGAACACAGACCTGGCACGATGTGGCAAGGTAACAGGTCTGTGTTCTAAAACATATTTTGTGTAAATGCAAATATTAAAATAAACCTTTATGTACGATATGTTTTACTTATACATCATGAGGAATTTCTTTCTTTTTGGTTGTGTATACAGAATGGGGTCCCACATATATGCAATAAATTAAACCATAGAAGAATACTAGTCCATAGAAGTGTAGAAAAATTAAATATTAAATTAAAACCTGTAAAATAAAAAAGTGAAATTTTCAAACAAAATAAATATTAAAATAAATTCAGTAAAAGTAAACACTCTGTTTAGACAACGTACCTTGACCCCTTGGAAGAGTGACAACGTTGCACTCGGGTGGCATGGCGGTTGGCGGCAGGCAGCGTTATTGTTTGTAGGCACGGCCTATGGTTCGTTGGACAATGTGCGACGAAATAAAAACTTACTCACTAAACTGTATAGGTATTTTACCGCCACTTTTTTATTTCGCGAAAATGGAACTGAAGGAAATAAATATTATTGAATATTAGTAGGAAAATTTAATGAAACCCTAAATTTTAAAAATTTCAAAATCGTTCTTGAATGCACAAGTTACATCGCCGCATAATGTTGTCCTGAAGCTTGCTCAAAACATTTCGTTCAGGATCCAGAGCCAGGGCTTTTAATTTGTTAAAGGCGGCAACAATACGATTGCGCCGTTCATCTTCGGTTTCGAAAATCTTTGAGTACACTTCATTTTTAATAAAGCCCCATAAAAAGAAGTCTAGAGGAGTGAGGTCGAAAAAAGTAAAGTAGTGTCAATATCACAGTGGAAAAATAAACGTACTTAAAACACTATTTACACACACACACAAAGTCAATTAACTAATAAATGTCTATTTCACCGTAAAATAATTGTTTGACTTATTGTATTTATCTTACGATAATACGATAATTATCTTACGATAAATAATTACGATGCGCGTAGGCAGCGAAACGCACCTGTATCCTGGAACAATTGCGCGTGAACTGGAAGCTAAACTTCCAAATTCCAAAATGGCGAAAATAATAAAAGTAATAAATAGGGCGGCCACAAGGTGCAATAATCGTTTATCGATACTTTTCTTTTTACGCTTACTTACCTACTACATTTGAATACAAGTAATTTTGATTTTTGATTTGATAACAATCGCCAAGTTATTGATTGTTAAAAAAAGTTTATTTTTGTACAATTGAACTTACGAAACTACCGATTTGTGACTTCCTGGGAAACGGGTAAGTATGTATGACTTTTTAATTGGTTGTTTTTATGGGTTTTTATCATGTTAAAATAATTTATTATCTCTAAATCTACAAGAACACACTTAAACAAAAAAAAAAGCTTTAAAGTTTAACTTTAAATACGTAGGTCGTAGTGTTTTTAGGATTATCATAACAACACGATAATTCTAAAAAAACCATACCCTAAGTGTTTAAAGCTAAACATTTTTTTTTTGTTTATCGATTATTACTTACTCCCTTTGAAATAAGCTAATCGTCGATAACAGGTGTCCCACTCTACGACAAAGGCGCGCGCGCAGTTGCGCCGTCGCCTTTGAAGTACGCCGCGTGCATCGTGCCGCTTGTTTATGCACGCCGACAAAAGACACCGCTGTCGATACGTCGCAATACCAATAGTTTGCACTGCGTGGCAACGTCGCTTTTTAATGTTCAAGGATTCAAGTTCATTGAATCATTGACTTAGTGACCCAATTCTATAGAGGGTTCAAATTTGCTTAAAATTAAAACTCTACTTTTTGACCTAATTACTGGGCCGATTACGTTCATTTTTTGTATACCGTCAGCAAAGGCGATAACAAGTATGTGGTTTCATTTATTGCATATATGTGGGACCCCATTCTGTATATGTACTGTATATATGTATATGTGTATGTATGAGTGTGTATGTATATTTATATGTATATATGTATATACAATATTTGTTTAGCCGTTTCTATCTGGATTACTGCTGTACCGCCTCTTGTTTGTCTATCTCTGTTTGGCATAATGGTTGACTGGGAGAGAATGCCCTATGGCCTATGGCATTAAGTCCGCCATATGTACGACTTTGTGCATGAAAGATTAAATAAATAAAAATAAATAAATAAATAAAAATTGAGGTGAGAATTGAGAAAATATGTAGCAGAGGAGAACATTTTCTCGCTTCAACATTAGCGATGCGTAGATGCGAAATTCGCAGCTAAATAGGCCTCCCATAGATTGCCCCATAGCAGAGTTTATCATAGGTGCTACACTTTGCAGGAGGAACGACATGGATGTATGGGTTGTTTATTATTTTGAGTTGTTATCAGGAAGATGTTGCTGTGAGATTTTTTTTAAATATTGGGAAAGTTTTAAATTAGGGTAACTCCTTAACTGACAATTTAACAATTAATTAGCTTTATGAGGTAACTAAATTAACTTAAATATTTTAAAAATACTCTTTTTGTAACAGGATGGAGGACCTCTAATGGCTCCTCTAATGATGGTACATACCTTGATAAAATGTTCAACAATTTTCCACAAAGATGTTTTATCACACTCTCGTATAAATGTAGCTTTTAGTATAACAACGTTTCTAAGACGCGGCAAAGGCATTTCTTTCTTTATGATGGACTGTAAACTGTAATCCATCGAATTCAGATCCGTCGTATGGTGTGACCATTTTCCTGCGTATTGGTGATTTGAGACCAGTGACGACAGTAGTATATCAGACCTTGTCGTTTTTATTTTTATGGATTTACGATATTTTTCCAATATGACGTTGCGGAGTGTTATCTAAGAAAACGTCATTTTTACAACCTTTCAAGACAAACTTTTTGCCTTTGCCAATATTATGTAAGCAAATGCGTTCTTTCGCATTTATGCAGTACTATCATATTTTCGCATATTTTCTTAACTTATTTTACCTTTGGCCTGTACATTGTAAAATCTTTGTTTGATCTGATCTTTGTGTCGGTATAAATCCTAATGTTCTAACAGTCTCCATTCTTCCTTTCGGGACAGCTAAATGCTCAATTATAGCGTTTAATTGTCGAAGAGAGTAAAAAAGTCTAACACCATTTGTTTAACACTGCCTTTTTACACGATTCTCTTACCTGGCATAAAGAGATTATATATGTATAAACATTTTTAACCAACAAGCAACTTTGAATTGACGCAAAGAATGAGAATACAATAAAGACAAACAAAATAAAACACAAAAAAAACTTATATGAAACTTTGACATCTTGATTTGTTCAACGTTAAGTACCTACGTAATGTTATAAGGGAAACAAACGAGTATACAATATTTTTTAAGAAGTAATATGATTATAAGTCTTAAAAACATGTAAAGAGGAAAGAGTAGTAGGTTCTTTTTTAGATCAGAAAAAGTTTATATTGATTTTTAAATTTATATATTGGATAAATAATGAAATGACATTATGTACTTGCATAGCATCTCCTGCGCCTGCGACATAATATCTTATTACGATATAATTTCTACAACACGGCTACTGGAATTCAACGAGAGACGACTCTTTCGTGTCTTTATAGATTCACTTACTATACTAAAGCCTAGTTGACACGTAAATTGACACAAAAGCTTAAGCTAAGTTTTGTAAGTTTTGATAATAATCGAATATCGTCCAGGAGGCCATCACCACAGTCATCAACATCGTGAGCAATAATCATAATGATCGCGTACTTTAGTCGTCAGAGTAAAGTGTTGAAGAATTCAAGGAAAAAAAAAGAAATAAATCAAAAAATTGTTTTTGTTTCAAATTCAGAAGTAAATACAAAATTTGGCTTAATAGTAATATTAATATGCTTCAATTAATTCACGAGAGTATTATAGGGCAAACTTTGCTTTTATATCTTTCGTTTGTAAGAAAGAAAACATCGCTTTATAAAAATTTATGAAGAAGAAATAGTTAACGAACAACAAGAACATACAATGTTTGGCATAGCTTGGTACTAGGGTAGAAAATTAGGAGAAAGTGGCTTTACCTTAAGAACTGCACGTTGAGCACGTTCTTATTAAAGCTAAAGTACTAAACCAAGCTTCAACATACAATAGGTAATTAATGATTGGCAATGTTAGAAGTATAACGATTTCGGTATTTTTCTGTCTCTGAACATCTGTCAGCCATCTCTACACGGGGTGGACGACTCACTGGCTTCACGATCGCACATCGCGACAAAACTCGCTATACCATCCATACCATCTGGATGATTGGTGGTCCACCACTGATTCCGTGCTTCCTCGCACAATATCCTTGTTGAATCGTTTACCACCAGCGATGTTTCCGGACAAATACGACTTAGGGACCTTCAAGAGAAGAGCCTTCTCCTTATTAAAAGGCCGGCAACACATCTGCAATTCTCCTGATGTTACAGTTGTTCATGAGCGGCTATAGTAACTTACCATCATGTGAGCCGCATGCTCGTTTACCCCCTCTGCAATAAAAAAAATCGATCCAAGAACGCTGGCTGCGTTTCCACGCTGGACGCTGAAGAACGCTGGCTATACTTAGACTTTGAGCGAAAAAAGCACTAGCCCTCTTATCGCCAGTAGCGACGACCAGTCGCAGATAAAATTCTTTTAGGAACTTCACCGCACGTGGACCCCACGAATCGATAGTCTCTACAGCATACGGCACAAATATGTAGACATCTCATCAGTTCAGCTGCCTCTGAAGCCACCCCGGCTCTAAATGAGGTACCCCCGAGATGATAGGCGCCAAAGTGTCTACGCAAGTAGCATCCTACATCAGGGCTTTACCTCTCTCCCAAGGAACCAATATCATACCGTCGGGTCGCTTGCCATCGTCTCTAAATATTCCACAAGGCTCTAGAGGGAAAAACTGAGGGAATATTTATTAGAGACAAGAGCCCTTCGGATGACACCGTTTAAAGAACTGTGTCGTGAAAACCTACCAGCACTTTTCTTACATGAATGTTTGGGGAACCCAAATTCGTCGACGCTGCTAACAAAGGGGGATTGATGGGGTTGACAAATCGCTGCTCCTAGTGGGATTCCTATGGCGATACGCATGCTTTCTCCATCAAATAATGTGCCGAGATTACTTGATATTAAAGCGTGTAACAAATACTAAGAAGGCGTGCCTGAATATATCGCCGTCTCACAGCCACCTCTTGTGCTAAAGCCTAGTTGAGTAGGCTGAAATTTTGTCTTAAGTTTAGATATTATGTGCCTGTAAGCTAATGGTGGAATCAACGGCAATAGGACGGATACCGTTATCCATTTTTTGACGGCACATAATCTTGCCCCATATAAGAATGGAATTAAATTAGAATTAACATTACCACAAAGCAAAAATTTACATAATTTTGTAATGTCATTAAGAAGTACTCCGCCGGCGTCACCAGCAGAAGCGCAAGATCTTTAGGATGTTGAGGCGTAGTTCCGTTAATACCGCCAGTAGAGTTATTCGAAAATGACATAGAATCTCATTACCATCCTTCACAGTTAGCTTATCTACCTTTCTTATCGAAAATCTTTGCTTTAGAGAGTATAAATAATCTGTGACAGCACGTCAAGCAAGTTTTACACCACCATAAGCTTCAGGTCCCGCGCCTACGTCTCCGTGACCGAATGAACTGGCCATAGTCGAACGTATGCATTTTGTACTGCCACATATCAGAGGAGTCACAGACAATAATTTGTACATCTTCCATAAGAACTTACTACAAGCCGCTGAAGAAGATTAGGTAACTAATCTTCTTCAGCGGCTTGTTACCTAATTCTTACCATCCGTCGAGTGTAATATCCCAGTACAAATAGCAGGACAGGATTGTACAAGCTTGGTTGTAAATATGGTCTCTCATACATAAGACAATCAAAACGATCCATATAAACCCGCGTAACTGAAGATAATGTAAAGTGCCGTCGCTATGGGAAGTCTGCAGTGCATGTTCAGGATCATCCCAATCATTACACTGATGTAAATCTGATTTGATAGACCACAAATCTTCGTAAAACACCGATTTCAACCAGGGTTGATTCTAGAAGCAATTTAAACTAAAAACATCCTAATTCCAGTAAAGAAAATAGCTGTGTGCTTTTTTATAAAAGAATAAGTGTGGCAAACGAGCACATACTCCTTCTGATGGTTAGTGGATGCTGTAGCTCATAGACATCTACCATTGATCCTCAATTAAAAATCAAATTTAAATACGTTTACACCCCTGAAGAATAAGATGTAATGCTTTAATTCTAGTAAAAAGGATCACCGGTTCTCTACACTCACCATACGAAACATAGCACACAGCAGCATTAAGCTGATATTTTACGCTGGTATTCTGTGAAAACGTAGTCCTACCATACCATGTACTTACTATCTTGGATCCCATAATTAATAAAATTAAATCCAAATCCAGGTATATTACTGCAAGACTGCAAGATACTGCAAGCTCGTTCTGTCTAAATCGGACCAAAGATTTATGTTCAAAAGTTGAAGTTAGCCTTTCTCAACTAAGACATCAAGACGTTACCACCTCAGTCCTACCGTAAACTATCAAAACTAATAAAAATTACCAGAAACTTCTGGAATTAAAAAGTTTAAATTAAACGCGATAAAATCCACAAAATATAATTCATTTAATCTTCACTCAGATTGGAAGAATCGTAAAATGATAGATAAAATGAAGCCTTATTTTAGTCTTAGAGTAAAAAAGTTGAGATTTAACATTTTTATATAAATGATCGCCCCTTAACTTCTATCCATATTTTATGGCATTTTAAATTAAAAATACCTTAAAATTACCCTACACTTAAACAACCTCTTCTCCTGTCCTGTCCGAAGAAGTGCTGTGTCGTAACTCACCTTTCGTCAAACTATGTAATTTAATGTATAGTTTCTCCAACTTACATAAAGTTAGGAGATGTAACAAACGTTTTTCACGATTCTCTACATAAATTCCGAAATTGGGCTTTTGCAAAATTAGTAACATGATGTTAATGCAGAACTTTAATTTTAAAATTGTAATTTAGATACCTTTGTTGTCACATATAGTAACTTTAGCCTACCTAACGTGGTAGAGCCATGCTGCAGCTATATTAGTAGTATAGTTGTAGCACGAATGGGTCGACTCGACTGGGGAAGGACCACGCTCTCACAGAATTCCAGCGTAAAATAGCAGCTTAACACTGCTGTGTTTCGTATGGTGAGTGTAGAGAACCGGAGACCCTTTTTATTCGAAAAGAGGCATTCTACTCGTATCTTAGTCCTCAAGGGTGACAACGCATCTGCATTTTGATTCTTTACGAGTATTGAGGATAGATGTGGATATCTATGGGTCACTGCAACCACTTACCATCAGGTTCCACCGTTGGTTACCACCACTTACAACCAGGTGGTTGGTAAGTGGTTGCAGTGGCCGATAGACATCTACATCTATCCTCGATTACGAATCAAAATGCGTTGTCACCCGTGAGGACTAAGATAGAATGCCTCTTTTCCAGTAAAAAGGGTCTCCGGTTCTCTACACTCACCATACGAAATACAGCAGTGTTAAGCTGCTATTTTACGCTGGTATTCTGTGAGAGCGTGGTCCTTCCCCGGTCGAGTCGACCCATTCGTGTCATATAGAATAAGCCGTTGTAAATAACGCCTTGTAAAACAATGTTACGACATTTTATGCGAATAAATAAAAATAAATATGATAAAAAGCACGTTGCTATCTAGTGCTCGTTGTTCGAAAAATTGTCATTAGAGTGGTATCTTGATTTAATATGTAAATTTTCCGATTTTTCTTCCATTTCAGCAAGCTAGTCATATTAATAGTTATCAAAGGTTTTATTGTGGTTGTATTGTATATCGAGACCGTTGGGCATTTGGTACATTTATCAAAAGCTAGATTAAAGATGTAATTAAAAAATAAAAAATGTTAGTATTCGGGTATTTTTTATAGAATTTTTTTCCAATTATAATTTTCTTCTACTACAATAAATGGGCAGGTGATAAATGAACACACAGTTCTGATAACATCACAGATTATTAAAAGTCCACTGCTGAACATAGGTCTCCTGAATAGATTATATCAGGCTCGGGAAGCGGGTTGACAACCGAAGTTCTTTGGTTTGTACACAGTTCACCTGAATATAAATGTATGCTGTATCTATAGACACTTACATCTGTTACAGATTAAGAACCAAAATTCTGATACGTTGTCAGCCGTGAGGACTATGACAAATACTGCACAGAGCACCGCATCATTATGCTAGTATGACGCTAGTATTCTGTGAGTACGCGATCCTTCCCCGGACGATCCTAACAATATGATGTGCTGTAGCTACAGTCGTAACGTGACTCTACCACTACGTCAATTTGGGTCTGATTATGTTATGATCTTATGACTGTCTCTAATGACGAAACAATAATTATCATATTTCCTTTTATTATTTATTTAAAATAAAATATATATTATTAAATAAAAATAAATTTTCGTCTATCACCATTCCGTAAAATACATAGGTTTTTAGCGAAATAAAAAAGAACTTGACAATTTTTTTTATTTCTCTGGTTAGGTATGTTTTGTGGCCCACAAATATATCTAATTTTGAACAAGTAACAACTTTCTCTACTCACTTCAACATTTCTAGTGGCAATTCTTTCCACAGCGCTTACCACTTGTGGCAAAAGTTCAAACATTACTCTGTGAAAAGGCTTGTTAGGCCCCATTGAGATATAATGTACTACGTACTAGAGAAGACGCCTCAACTCGATTGTTTGTAACACGAGTTAGAGTGCGCGCTCTCAAACTCACTTAGTCTGTGTCAAGCGGTTGTTGCAACATGAGAAGTTAGAGTGAAGAATTATTTTTAAATTAATATGCCTTCGTGTGCATTGAGATACTGTTCAAACTACTCGAGAAATATAAGGAAAAGTCAAGGAGTGAATTTTCAACAGTAATTTAAACTTATTATTATCTTTAAAACACGCTTAATTTAATTATATTTTATCAACTGCAACGTATACGTGAATGTCAAAGAGTAAAACATTTTTATGCGCAGACTTGACACTATCGACGTATAATGTTAAGTAATTATGAACAGTAAAATATTTATATATAATCACTGTAGGAAATGTTAATGCATTAAAATTAATATTTTTTATTATTATTTTTATTTAATGTTTTCCTCGGCTGTGTCATGAAACAAAATAATCATGGATCAAATTTGTTCAGAAGAATTGCAGCGAAGAAACGTCAGATTATTCATGCATATTTTCCGTGTAGTTCAAAAAAAATGACAAATACACCGCAAAAACAGGAAGAGTGTACTTCAAGAAATAAGCAGTACCATGCGACAATGTAATTATATAATTATATAACATTGCTGGGATTTTTGTTTTATTTTTTGATTAGACGACGAACGAATGTTTTGTAATATTCAGTATATTTACGGGACTTAAGAGAGATGGAAACCTCGGCGCGCGAGTCATTCTAGTATATGACGGTTTTTTAATACTGTAACACTAGAATTTTTACATGCTTCCCAAATAACTAGTATCTTTTTTTCAGCCAACAAAATGTGGTGAACAGGAAGTATCAGAACCGTTGTCTGAATCAATAAGCAGTACGAATTCAATTTTAGATAGTCCGAGCAAAATTGTACTTAAAAATAAATTACGCAAGTGATGTCTCCTAAGCTAAGTTTGAGTGATGTATACGAAGCCTAAGCTTTTAAATATAGTTCTACTTTAATAACGGAATCAATAATTCTAGGTTATTATAAAAAGAATAAAATATAAGCACGTTGTAACATTGTGTTTGTATTTAATAGCAAGGAATCTGCAGCTAGAAAGAAACTTACTGAGAAATTTAAGACAAAATATTTATCTAAAGAAAAAATGTGCTTCTTATAAATCAATTGTAGAAAATTTGAAACATAAATTCGGTCTCAACTTAAATGTTGAGATTGATTTAATGGGTAAAGCAGAAGTTATGGAGTAACATAAATCTTTAACGAAAAAGAATAAACAGAGCACGCATTATTAATTATACACTGCATGCACCTTTACGTAAATTCGCATTGATTTTACACTATTATTCACCAGCTGCGTATAAATATGTTAGAGAATGCTAGAAATGTAATAATAATGATCTTTGAAAATAAATGCATATTTTTATATTCTACATATTTACCTTTTAAAGTATTAAATAAAATATAATTAAAATGTAATTCTGACATAATATTATGTTACATTATATTAACACATTATGCAATATAAATAACAATTTAAAAAATTGTACTCGATACAATTTACAATACAATCTAAATAAACATTTACTTATTACATACTGATCATTCTACCTACGTATATAATCTATGATGACAAAACCCGCGCATGCGCGACTGTACTATTTACCGCGCATGCGCGAAGACATAGAGTAGTGCACAGTTTTTGTTCGGAATAGCTTCTCTAGTTAGGCCCTAACTATTTTCAATTTCGTGATCCTTTAATGCTTTTTGATAAATTTAAACTAGGCCTCTATCTGTCACTAAGTTAAAAGTTCAATATTTGTCAGCACACCCAATATTTTTTCCTTGCTCGGAATTGTGTTTTACTTTTTTAATAATTCTGGAAGTTTGAAGGTATAATAAAGCAATACAGCTCCTCTCACCATTTTAGCAAATAAAGGTTTTTGTTTAAAATTACTTGGCCTTTTTTACGTTAGCAATCCCGGTTGATTTGGGATATAATTAATCTACTAGATTTAATATTAATCCCTCGCTTCTGATATCTGCACACGTACGTTCGCACGTCTACGGATATAAGATATCAACGGTGATTTGTACCACCAGCACCTTTTTATAATTTATAACTTTTTTTTTAATATTTTTATTAATAACAGAAAGCAATTTTTATCGGTTTTAAACTCAACATAACTATAACCAACAAGCTGTAAAACCCTATTTCACCTCCTCAGGGGTTGAATTTTCCAAAAACCTATCTTAATGCGGGTTTAAGTCGATAGGAGTATACATGCCAAATTTCTAGTCAATCCGGCGTATAGCTTTTAACTTTAGAGATCTCGTGATGAACGAGTGAGTTAGTGATATTTCGCTTATATATATATATATATATATATATATATATATATATATATATATATATATATATATATATATATATATACTAGCTGACCAGGCAGACGTTGTGCATCCCTTTCCGACGACCATTTGCTTCCCTAAAAAAACTCTTGAAATTAGCAATAAAAAAATTGAGGGTCACTTATCGGGATAAAACTACCCTATCTCTCAAATTGGACCAAACTGCACACAGTGTGCAAAATTTCATTGAAATCAGTTCAGTAGTTTAGGAGTCCATTGCGGACAAACAATGTGACACGTAATTTTTATATATAAAGATATACACTAGCTGACCAGGCAGACGTTGTTCTGCCTTCTTCGACGACCTTGTGTCCTATAAAAATTCATAAATTCGTAATAAGAAATATTGAGGGTCACTTATAGGGATAAAAACTATCCTATCCTATATTCATATTTATTTATTGTTAAAATATAAGCTTACAGTATATATAATCAAATCGCTTATATCTATACTAAAAATTACAAAACAAAATAAAATACACAAAAAAATCACCGATAATTTATATTAACATCCACAATATAAATTACAGACACAACAATTTATAGTGAGATCTTTTTAATTTATCATAAATAAAACTTAATTAGCTAAACTTATAATATTCTTCTATCTTAGGAAGTTATTTAAGAAAATTAACAGATTTTTATACATTACGCTAGGTTTGTCAAAAAATATATCTGCTTCTGGATTGGGCCTGAGGAAACAGTTTATTAGTCTAACGGCTCTTGAGGTGTGACTGTTATCCGCGTGTGGGGAACGCCACGTATGCGGACAGGAGAGGAGTCTACGCTTTCGTCTACCAGCGCCTCGCATATATTGGTCCGGTACATAAATATGTATGGTCTCACGTACTGCAGGGTTATCTACTTTGTTAGTTAACAAAAAACAGTAATGTATTTTATGCATAAGTACTCGCCTACACTGTAGGGTATCCAGACCAACCATGCCCGATACAAATGTTGACGGATATAGAAATGTACCCATACTGGCGTTTGTACAAATATCTGACGAACTTACGTTTGATTTTTTTCACAAGCGTTTTGTACACGGTTTCTTGGGGGTTCCATACTGGGGGATTATACTCTAACATGCTTCGCCCGTAGGCGTTGTACAGGAGTTTTATCACATGGACATTTTTAAACTGATACGAAGTTCTAATTATGAAACCTAGACTTTTATTCACTTCTTTACATGTTTTAATAATATGTTCATGGAAATTTAAATTACTATCCATGATAAGGCCTAAATCGCGAATTGTATATACACGTCCTAATGGAGTACCTGCTAGTTGGTATGTCGTTGTAATTGGATTGCGTGACCGAGAAAAAGTTAGAGTTTTACACTTAGAATTATTAAGGGGCAATTTATTTTTTACACTTCAATCAACCACTGCGTTAATATCGCGCTGTAATGCCATACAATCCTTAGCTCCGGTCACTGCATGGAAAAGTTTTAAATCATCAGCATACATTAAACATTTTGCCGTTGAGATAATACTGGGCAGATCGTTAATCATTATTAAAAATAGAGTTGGACCAAGCGTTGGACCTTGACTCACCCCCGAGTGTGTATAACATTCTTGAGAAAAATAACCTCTTAGCTTAACATATTGCTTTCGGTCTCTAAGGTAATCTGCTATAAATTTTAAAAGTGGTGTAGAGAATCCAAGTAACTATCGCTCAAATTGGACCGAACTGCACATAGCGTACAAAATTTCATTGCAATCAGATTAGTAGTTTAGGAGTTCATCGCGGACAAACAATATGACAGGTAATTTTATATATATATATATATATATATATAAAAGATATATATATATATATATATATATATATATATATATATATATATATATATATATATATATATATATATATAAAAGATATATATATATATAAAATTACCTGTCATATTGTTTGTCCGCGATGAACTCCTAAACTACTAATCTGATTTATTTATATATATGTGTGTGTGTGTCTGTGTGTATGTGCGTGCGTGTGTGTGTGTGTGTGTGTGTGTGTTTGTGTGTCAGAGCTATTATAAAATACCCGGTTGAATAGAGGTGTAATTGTGGGTATATCGAGAAACCCCCACTCGTTTGTGCAGTATAAAGTTCACTGTATGCGCCGTGCGCCAGAGATTCCGCTTCAGTCATTCAACGAGTGTGGTACTAGTGCTAAGATAGTGCCGTGGTTCTCTTCGTTGTTGTAATTCTTCTAGTGCAGGCAAGGACGATTGGTGTTGCTGAGAGGCTGGCCAGTGTTACATTGAGATAAGTAGTGTTACTGTAATAGTGCGTTACGTTGTATTATTAATGATAATGATTAATTGAGTAAGCAAGAGAGCAAGTTGAACTTCCGCTCTCACACTTTTACTATTTTTAACAATTAACGCTATCCTGTTGTATTTCCGAGACCACAAATTGCGATCCTCTGTTGAATTCTCCAATAAATATATATATATATATATATTTCCAAATATATATATATTGGAGAATTTTTATATATATATATATATATTAATTTAGCAATCAAAATTTTGAAAACCCGTTGGTTTCCATAATTTTTCTTGATATTTTAAAAATATAATTAGTACCGTAACTTAAACACATTTTATAAAATTCAGGAAACAATTATTTAGCAGTTTTTCTAGGTAAAGTTTCATATTGCTATGGCCCTTGAGTCTGTTTATCAAAGTGGTGCGTGTCTCATGTCCAATAAAACAGTCATCTGTGAAGTGTTTAGAAAAAAGCTAATCTCCCATGACTGACTTGACACTGGCAGAATTTTATTATGTAAGAGGAGCCATAATTTAAAAAAGAAGAAGAATTAAAATTTTATGCACGAATGGGTCGGCTCTACGTGGTAGAGCCATGCTGCAGCTATATTATGGTTGTAGCACGAATGGGTCGGCTCGAACGGGGATGGACCACGCTCTCACAGAAAACCAGCGTAAAATAGCAGCTTAACGCTGCTGTGTTTCGTATGGTGAGTGTAGAGAACCGGAGACCCTTTTTACTGGCAAAGAGGCATTCCATCTTAGTCCTCACGGGTGACAACGCATCTGCATCTTGAGTCTTTATTGAGGATAGATGTAGATGTCTATGGGTCAGTAACCACTTACCATCAGGTGGACGGTGTGCTCGTTTGTCACCCGATCCTATATAAAAAAAAAATTGTTTTGGATGCCAATTCACAATTTTTGTGCTTTTTAGCCATAATTTTAGAATTAATAAACATTTGATAATTATTGTCATAAATATTGTCGGCAAATTTGGTTGTGAACAGATATGGATAGAAAAGAACATCGATAAGTATTATAGACAAAGAACACTACAACCCTATTGAATTTTATTGTTTATCAAAACTCAGTAATATAAAGACAAACATGTTGATAATTATCAAATAGTTTCAATTTGCTTAATATTAGCTGCAAATTCACTTACTTGTGGAATTTTATCCCACTTTCCTTTTGGTAACGAATTTTACATATTACGCACACTCTCATTATTATAGAATTTTGTATGGCATAGCTATTCCAGCGTACTTGTATATATAGGGGTCAATGTATATCACTGATCATGGGCAGTTTATCCCTAAATTTTTTTTAAAGAATAATTCTGATGGTGTTCTTACCGCAACAGAGTGTGGTGTACAATAGTACATACTCAAGGACTCCAATAAGCTTTTCTTCCAATCTCGATTTTCAGCTCTACTTAATTTTAACCTTTTCAATATGTCACGGTTCTGCCGTTCGACTTTCCCGTTTTGCTGTGGCCAATATATTATTGTGCTAAAGAGAGTGATGTTTCTTTCCACTAGAAATGATTTAAACTCCTCACTTGTGAATTGTTTACCGTTGTTGGCTGTTATTGAAGCTGGATTTCCCAGTCGGCTAAATATTTGCTGCTGAAGTGATTTTTGACAAATATTAACTTCTTTATATCTGCTGTCATAGTCGAAAAGAAGCCAATTTTCGTAGATATAAAATATGAGTCGTGTAGACACGACATTACAGTTAGACCATCCAGTAATGATTGTAGGTAGCTAAAATTGGTTTCGGAAAATGTTTATCCTGCATTTAGTAGTGGAACTGTGTTACTATTTTGTAATTTTGAAAACAAATTTGGGGAACATATCAATTATATTCACATCATATACTCTAAGTTGGTGAGTTCAATTTGATAAAATAAGCCGTAAACTTGCCGCCTTGCGTGCCCGTGGTCATCTTCTTGTTTCAATTTAAACTTTGATATTGCCTATTTTCGTTCACGCTCATGTGTGTTGTTGACCACAAACTCTTCTAGAAAAGTTGGATTGCCTTCTCAACTACTATACCGAGTGACGATGAAGTTATCACGTTAAATGAAAAGACGTATCCTACACAAAGTTCTTTAAGCATACAAAACTAAAAAAAAAAATATAACAATTAACATTCTAGTCGCGGTAGATTTTTTTTCGTTTTAATAATAAACAAGAGCGTGTAAATGCATACAGATATCACCTAATGAATACTAGAAGGTCAAAGATCCACGGCCGGTCAAGGAGAAGATACCTAGTTCAAACGTTGCCAATCCGAATTACTCAAATAAAGTTAAAAATCAAGCAAAAAATATACTTACGGCTAACAATTTAAGGCATAATTCTTATGCGCGAAACTAAAAACAAAAGGACCGCGCGCTGCGGGTGTGTGAAAATAAATAATGCAAGTGAAAAATTTACTTAAAATAGATGACTTAAGAAATAATTCTCTATGTGCGAAGTGACAAGAAATGGGACGGGGTATCGGGAGGGTGCGTGTTGTCGAAATTCATATTTTTTCTCTGGCGCGTACGCCGATAAGTAAGAAAGTAAGTTACTTAGTTTGACGCTGGCGTCCTTGAGGATGGTTTATTAGTCGCTTAACCTATTTTTTTTTTTCGTTTATCGCATACACGTCCTTTGAGTTTTAATTGTTGTTTTTTTTTTGTTTTGTGGACATTTTCATAAGTTTCTTAATTTGTTTGTGACAGGTCACCTTAATACGATAATAATAATTGTGATAAGAAGGTGGTCTGACGGTTTGTGCGAAATTGGACGCTTTTTACTTTATTGTATTTTTTTTTATTTGTGATAGGACACATTAATATTAAATGAATAAAAAATTATTCGACCCGCGAATTAAAGAAACACGGCCCTAGCATTACGGACATACCGAGAGAGGTATATATACCGAGAGAGAACATACGTTGTGTCCTACACACTCACGGATTTTTATACGGGCAGTCCACAGATTACGTGACGGCCAACATTGGAATCCGCGTCGGGTTGAAGTTCCTCTGCGAGTCGCCGTGGTTCAGGAAGAACAAATATTAAATTATTCCGCTTGTAATCCAACGTCAAGTCTCCGTAGAGCAGCTCGTTTATTCCGTGTACATCACAAGTCTTTTCACAAAATATTTAAAAAAAAACGAGCAAATGCGTAAATACGTAAAGGTACAGGCTTTATTAGATAGAGATAAGCCAGTCAGGGAAGCCTACTGCGAATGGCTCCTGAGCAAAGTAGCTAATGACTCTTACTTTTTAGCAAACATTATGTGGACTGACCAGAACACCTTCATCTGTGTCAAATCCGAAGACACGAATATACTGCAATCGGTAACGATAATCATAGTTGAGGCAGGCAGAGTATGATGCAGCACTATTTGTCACCCACACATGCACATTACACGCACGCTGGTGTATTTGGATTTTGGTCTCGTCCTAATCACTCCATTTATAATATACTAAATTTATGGAATGAAATCCTCCATCTATGCTATACTATATCTATGGAATTAATTTAATTAACATACATACGTACATATTACGCCTATTTAAAATATCCGTACAAGCTTTTCAATGATAACTAGTATTTTAAATGTAATTTGATTCGAATTAGAGTAATGGATACCGAAATATATGACACATAACTAATTTCCATTAATTTAACTACAATTAAATTTGCATAGTTTTACATGTTAATAGAATTTATTTTATAATCAAATGCATATTAATTGCACACTTTACCCGTAAGTACGGAATTACATATTGTTAGTTTATACACACACCCTTATACATGAATCAAATGACATGATGTTAACAAATACACAAAGGTTATAAGATTTGCGGAGTTATAACTCTTTAAAATTGGTATGGCGGCCATTTTCATTCCGCCATTTTGAATTTTATTTTCACCGCCGCCAGAGTTTGCCCTGAGTATATTATGTCGATATTAGTTAAGACACGACCGCGCTGAGTCTTACCGTTTAGCCAGGCAGTTGTACACCATTCCCTCGAAGAGTTGAACGCGGATATCCACATCATGGGTCCGCCATTTTTGGGTGCCACTATATTAGATTTAGAGTGCTGTCATTTTATTTTATTATTTTCCTTAGCAAATCCTTCAATGTGATACCCATATGGACGTGCATAGAAAATAAATAGTCCGCCATCTTGGGAGGTCTGCCATATTGGATTTAGAATGACGTCATTTAGCTAACCATGGATTATCACCTAAACTAAATATGTGTGCAAAATTTCAGCTCAATCGGTTGAGGATAACTGCTTTCAAAATTCATTCGCAAGACTTGACCCTAACAAACAAACATTGCAAGTTAAATAAAAGCTCTTAAAATATCTCACAACTTCTGATTGTCCTGACTATCTATATTATCTTTTAAATCAGCGCCAGGTTTAAGATTTAATTCAAAAATAACGAGGTCGTTTTTTTTGACTTCTTGTCTTATGTCGTTTATAACAATTTAAGTATAACATGTAATCGTATTCTGGTGAGTAAATACATTATTGTTTCTTGGTAACAAACTGTAAAATATCAGTTACCTAAACAAAAGTATGAAGTTTTGGTTTAACTAACATATAACTTTATAAGTTTCTTGCTTACTAAAACCATTATTGATATTTCGCCTAAATCTTTTTTTGATAATTGTTGTTTTATGTTTGATTAATAAGAAGAATTAACATAGCTGTGATAGTCTTATTTTGATTAATGATAGTCGTATTATGAGAGTTTAAGACAGAGTCGTATTTTCGTGTGTGATGACGATTGCATCGTTTCGTTGGTTACAATTTTGAGTGTTCACAACTTTGCTCACGCTGCTGAATATTTAAAAGAAATATTCCTTCAAACATTTTGTGTATAAACATAATGAAATCACCCTCATCATCATGACGATGATGATGATACATTAATACATGAATATGATACATTATACTCGTAGTAAGTAATAATAACATTTTAGCGATTGAACTTCCTCTCTCCAGTACTATAAATAAAAACACGTTCTTGAGCACCATGAGATGAGCAATAATTTCCCAAACAGTGACCAGCCATGTTTCATCGTCGCTTAACTTCTTACCTAGTCGAAAAGTTTATTCAAGGTAATCATTCTACAAGCCGTAAAGTAAGATATATATAGACTAGATGTAGAAATGAAATATTTTGTTTAATAAAATAGATTATAATATGTTCCATTGTTCCTCAGACAAGGGGCGCTAGAACGTACCCCCCCCCCCCCATCTCCCAAGGCTGTTAGCAGCCCTGGGGTCAAGTAAATCGAGCCTTCGGAAGTACAAGCCTCTCCGAACTCAGCGTTGGACCTGGTCATTGTAAACCACTCCAAACAGAAAGCATAGCATAAAGACTTCTTACAGTGCTTAATCAATATATGCGTAGTGTTAATAGTATCTACTGCTATTATTAATTTTGCTTGTATTCTTCGATGTTCAATACATTTCATCACTTTATGTCAGTCGGTCAGGAGAAAATTATCATCATGCAAAAATAAACATAAGTGGAATAAAGTGCTTTCAAAGCTGCTTGCAAATAAGTAAAATAAATTGATCCTTTACAAAACCTTCCTATGGAGCCTTAATCTCACTTTCAGTTTATTTTGGTACAATCTGCCTCTTAATTACACGATGTTATGTGCGTTGTAAGGTCAGAGATAAAATCCTTCCGAATTTAATTAATTTAGAAAAATATATATATATATTACGAGAAAGTAAAAACTGGGCGTTTCTGAAGTTGAAGAAACTGCAAAGCGAAGCGGAGCCCGCGACCGCTCGCATCGTCAATTCGCGCGATGATCGCGTATTCGCGTTCCATCAGGACACCCAGTTTTTGATATCCCTCGAGCACGCGACGGTCGCATCGCTTACTCGCGTACATCGCATACATCATGATCGCGTAATCGCGTTGTTGATTAGGACGACGCCTAAATGTTAATAATAAACTTTTAAAAAGAAAAATAATAAAATAATTTCACATCAAAGTCGGGGCTTTAAGTCTTCTATACTCTCTGTCTAAGCATCTACTTCAGAGTGTATTCTGTTGAGTTTTTTGAAGTGGATTTTTTTGGTTATCATCGTTTTTGGTTTCTTTCCTGAAATAATATTATGAATGAAAGTGAATTACAGTTGTTGATGAATAACTTGTCGCTTAAAATAATAGTTTTTAAATTTTATGCTCTTATAAAATAGCACAATTTTTTTAAAGTTGAAATACCAAGGCACTAAAAGGCTAATAGGAGCATCCTCACTCTATGTTTTAAAGAAACGCGTTGTGAGCTACTTTTTCCCTCAATGAGCGTTTTCGTCCTTTGAGCTCGATATACATACTCGTAAAAGCCGTAGAAATCACCCAGAACGACATAAATTAATTTACTCTAGTAAGTCAAATTTGTGTTGCCTTTGAGATTGTTTTTGAGGACGTTTTTCAAAGTTTTTTTGCTAAATAATTCTTACGTTCAGGGTTCTTTTTAGGGTCTCCTGTCTACTTTTACCGAAAAATATGAGACGAGTTTTTCTAACGAGGAAAAGTTTCAGCGTTCCGTCGTGAAATTATTTCACTGAGACTCGTTGAAGGTGCGGAGTAAAATTATTTTATTAGATTTTGTAAAACACGACCTTAACTAAAATACCAATACAAAAGTAACATGTAATATACTTTCACATGGTTGGAGCCACGCTCTCTTATGACTGCTGCATGAATAATTGCTGGGTAAGGAACACTGCTATAAAACATAACCATTAAACAGATCATAATATACGCGTAGATAAATATATATTATGCATGAAATATATATTTTGCTTTTGATACGTTTAACTGATACCGAGGCATTATAGCTCCACCCTCACATTATCGCATTGATTCTTATTTGAGGATAGATGTAGGTCGTTTGGTCGTTAATTCTACTAAATAATTTAATTCTACTACATCATTCACTATATCATTCGTTCTTCTTCATCAGTCGGCAAAAGCCGTTGCTGTTGATCCCGCTTTTTGAGTTGCTTCTTGATGTTGAGGTCGTTGTAACTAGGATTTGCTTGGAGTGTCCTTATTTGTACAAAAAATAAGTTGATATAGCTTTTTTTACCAATTCACTATATAGCCTTGTGTAAAAGTTTAGAATGTACAATGAATAAAGAAATAATTTGTAAAAGACTTCACTTATGTTGAATATTCAATAGGAATTAGAATTAAATCGAAACTAAACTTATAATGGATTCGACCAAACTTCAACACGATTAACTATTATGCTATTTCACAATTTAAATATCGAACAAAGTCGTGTATAGTTTTTCCGTGTAATCTTAATTATTGGTGTACCAACACGCACACATAGCACGCTGGGAATAACAATGCGAGAGTAGCCGAGTTCATGATAAACAAAATGTAAAACCCGGCAAATAAATTATCATGTCCACTTGCTTTTTCGTACTAAGGTGTCTTAATTAGATGTCACAAGTCAACAATAATTATCAACATCGGGTTGTTTGCAAGGTTTGAACTTTTATTCGTTGTGTTTTTTTATTCCAGAAACGCGACAGTCCTCTCTTGAAGAACGACAGACCGATTTCCCTTCTGAGCCGCGTCAATGTTCTTCTTTTAAGAGTCATTACGAAACGTCTCGCAAGCAGATTCGACGACTTTCATCCTCCCGAACAAGCCGGTTTCCGAAAAGGCTTTAGCACCATAGACCACATACATACCCTTCGGCAAATTGTACAGACGACCGAAGAGTACAATCCGCCACTTTGTCTTGCGTATGTGGAACTATGAGAAAGCCTTTGATTCTGTTGAAATTTAGGCGGCGTTGCAGTACCTTCAACGGTGCCAAGTTGACTGTCGGTATATCGAAGTGCTGAAGTGTTTGTACAGTAGGGCTACTATGGCTATCAGAGTACAGAACCAGAGTACGAAACTTATCCTACTGCAGAGAGGTGTAAGACAGGGTGACGAAATATCCCCGAAACTCTTCACTTCTGCACTGGAAAGCGCTTTCAAGCTACTGGACTGGAAAGAATGTTGTATTAACATCAATGTCGAGTACATCATTCATCTTCGATTTGCAGACGATATAATGCTTATTGCAGAATCGCTGGAGGACTTAGGTCCTCCAGCGATACTGCCATAAGCAGTCACTATGCTCAGTGACCTCAATAGTGTGTTTTTCAACGGATAGGTCTTAAGATAAACATGGACAACACAAAAGTCATATGTAACGACGTCCATGTCACACCGATGCCGGTAGTTGTAGGGAGCATTAAGCTCGAAGTTGTTCACAAGTATGTTTACCTGAGACAAATAGTTCAACTAGGTAAGTCCAACATCGACCAAGAGGTCAATCGACGAATTCAACTCGGCTGGGCGGCGTTCGGGAGATTACGACACATCTTCTCATCCGGCATACCTCAAAATCTGAAAACAAGATTGTACAACAAGTGCGTGTTGCCATCGAAAACCATAAGAGGAAGCTCAAGGTCGCTCAGCGAGCTATAGAGAGGGCTATGCTCGGGGTTTCTCTGCATGGTAGACTTAAAACGGGGATATCCACAGTAGAACCAGAGCAACCGACATAGCCCAACGGATTAGTGAGCTGAAGTGGCAATGGGCAGGCCATATAGATCGAAGAACCGACAACCGATGGGGAAGAAAGGATCTCGAGTAGCAGCCTCGTACCGGCATGCGAAGTGTAGGGTGTCCCTGGATAGAATGACGACCTGGTAAGACATGCAGAAAGTCCATCGGATGCAGGTGGCTTAGAACCATGCTTTGTGGCATTACTTGGGGGAGACCTATGTTCAGCAGTGGACTTGTGAAGGGCTGTAATGATAATGATGATATGCGAGTATATTTATACAGCCCAACCAGATTAGAATACTATTTAAATACTCCTTATAATAATAATGTAACAATAAATCTGACAAAATGGGCTTGTAATTGTCACTGACAGTAATACTAGCGAAGAAACATAATATTATGATGCCATTATTCTTTGATAACTGTTATTTCGTGCGAAAGTTTGGTTTACTAACTATTCCCGAATAGGCTCACTATTTTTAGAATTTCCAATGGTAAAACGTAAGTAAATTCTCGAAAAAATAGCGATTTATTTTAAGAAAAATTCTCTTTTTAAAACAATAATTTGTAAATATTTTTATTAAAAAGATATTTATTTTTTCCACGTAAGAAACTACAATATTTAAATTGTTATCCGTTTCTTAAAAATAATGTTTAATCTACTGTTGTACAATTTTTCTGAATCAGTCAAGTTTAAAGGTAAAATACAATGGTGTAATATATATATTCAAATAAAATTAAAAATAAAACATGACAGCTGCTTAAACTGAAAATTATGAAAGACAAAAATGTAGGTGTACAGGGCTAGCTAGGAATACAGGAGAAACCTTAGGCTTTCACATACCTTATTAAAATGCAAATATGTCTTTCATATAACGGAGGTGCGTCCTTCCATTTGATCGTAGATCATCGGTGCTATCGTGGATTAATATTTAAAATGATTGCTTGATGCAAAACATCATGTTTGAGGTAGCGAACAGTTGAAATATAAAATGTTACATAAAATCATGCTATTTTATATTAGGTACCTATTAATTCAAGTGAAATTAAAATCACAACAATACTTAATACGATGTAATTTCTAAATATATATATATATATATATATATATATATATATAGATGACCTCCTATTCTGTTAGTCTTGGCAGCAATGAAAAAAACGAAACGGATCGCAATGTGTTTTGTTGGCAATGAGACCGATACGTGGTAAATTTTACAAGCAATATATGTCGGGTCTCTGCCTTTCACACGACGACACAACGCGATTTTCACGCGAATATCAATTAGGATACCTATTCGACAGCAATATGTTTGATCGCGCGTTCGTACGAACTAAGTTCGCGCGAATAGATTTTCAAAAAATTAAGTCGCGCGACTCCATCGTGCGTAGGCCAATTAGGACACCTATTCGAGATCAGTATGTTTGATCGCGTGTTCGTACGATTAAATTTCGCGTGAACTTGCGATGATCGCGCATTCGCGTTGTATTAAGACGACGTCTTAAGTGGATTAAAGAATATGTACGAGTATCATAATCTAAATATCGTCTAAATAGTTACATTAAAATTTTCTTCCCCTATTTTGCCCCCTTTGGGGTGGAATTTCGTGTCCAAACATATGAAACCACTCCTGAAACGAAGATTACCTATTGATATATAAATAATTTAAAATTTAAAAAAAAAATTGTACAACCGACTTCAATATAAATTAATAAGAATAACTCAAAAACTATTAGTCAGACGTTGATTTTATATGGGCCACTCCTGGACTGGACTGGGAGAAGCACCAGCTTTCAAATAAAAAAAGAATCATTGAAATCTATTCACTCATAAAAAAGTTATGAGGTAACACACATAAAAAAATACAAAAAAAAGAACATACAATGGAGCGAATTACGATGAAATGCCTCTAATTACCTGTAATTATTCTGGCTCTCTATACACTTGGACGGCTCCGTGGCGCAGTGGCTTAGCAATGAGTTGCTGAGCTAAGGGCCGCGGGTTCGAATCCCGCACGGAACAAGTATTTGTATGACCTACAAATAATTGTTCCGGGTCTGAATGTTTGTCCTTGTGAAATTTATGTATGTAAATTGCCCCCACGATAGAGGAGAAAATCCTAGTGTGGAGGTAACACACATGCAAGCACTGCTATACTACTGCTACCTATACTACTGCTAACCTACTTGTGTCTAGTCTGTATTTACCCAGTCGTCTGTGGTTTTTTTTGCGCCCAGAAGCAAAGTAAAAGGGCTACCCTCCGGGAAGCGGGGGAGGAAGGTGGTGCATGTTCTAAGCATACCATGCAGCCGGCTGCGTGGTTATGCTCACTACGAAACCTAAGTGCCTACCCACTAAACACCACCTGTGGGACTGGCATTGGCCTGTATGATCTGTCTGCCGAATCGGATGCGACTCCCTTTAGGGAAAAGGGGGCGCAGATCCAGTCATCTGTCATCATTGCTTCGTGATAGACACCAGTTACATAGTATAGGTTAAGACACTGTGACGGACGGCAACAGGAAATTGCAGACATTGATCGCGAAGTGGAGATGTAGTGCCCTATCACCAAATGAAATAATCGCGATCCACTCAATCATTTCTATCAGCTTTATATTGCACTCATATAATGAAAAAGTACACCAATAGCAAAAGGAGATATCAATTAATACTTCTGACGTAGTAATAACATTATTTATTTCAATAATTATTAAAAAGAAATTAATTGAAAATAATTTCAGTTGGACGCCAGTTGATCGCTGTGGATGTGAACAAGATATCATTTGAAAAACTGAACTTATCACTTTGATTTTCTTTATTAGCTTTAGATTTAATCCTTAAGAAAAATTCCTCCTCCTTTCTTTTGATCCTTTTGAATTTTACTACTTCTTTATTCAAAACACTACGTAAGCGTTCTAGGTGTGCACTTTTGTATGTTCCAAATTAATTTCGAACATTATAGTAATGCCTGCAGCTATTGGCAACCGACGCGTATTTATTTGAATAAGATGCATTTAAGTAATCGTACTTGTGATGTGAGATTTTTTTACAAGCACGGTGATAGTGTGGCTGATCCCCCTGACCCCTGATGTTACTGTCTGTGATTTCATCCTCTGAAGACTTCTTAAAAGCAATGTCCTGCAACTATCCATGAACAAAACATAAGATTGAGAACAAAATCACTTTCATTCATCGACTGCCATGTGTAGCAATCGGGAGTTTCCATAACAGGCTATTAAAATGTGAATGCCGAAAGGGCGCACATGTTTCCACTTTGTAACATTTTGTAATATATACATATAAATGACATAAGTACTTTACACATTCACTTTGCTAAGAAAAAAATGTTTATCCTATGTTTATTTGTGCAAATTACGTTATTTTAAAATTTCTCGTTTCCATTGGCTACTGTGGTTTAAGAAGGTAATCATAGTGAAAAAATTAGTTAGCAGCTCAAAATAAAACTTTCGGCCTGCTTCTTCTCTTTGAGTTCATCATCAGGCCTAAAGGCTTAAACCCTGTCTTCTGTCCTCTTTATTTGTCGTGTGATTTATAGGTGACGTCATTCACCGGTAGAATCAATTTATTTATGTGCCACAGCATTTTTTTTATTTTAAATACGATTTGACAAAATTACGTAGTTTGTGGCTTAGAGATCTACTGCAGCCGTAGTACCTACTAGATAATTGAGGTGTGGTTAATGGGTACGAATTTTATCATTATTTGAGTAAACGGAAAACACAAACTATTGATGTTAAAATGATTTTCCCATGGTCTTTGTTATATCAATCTTACACATGCGTAGATTAAGACAAGCATGTACCTCTGCCGTGTACCATGTAATCGTATAAAATCTCTATATTCGTAGCACAATTGTTCATAATTGTAAACAAATTTTGCAATGAAGCAAGGTTCAAACAAGGACGATACATGTCGTGACGACCTGGTAAGAGATGCAGGAGCTCGATGGATGCAGGTGGCTTAGAACCTTGCTTTGTGGCATTCTTTGGGGGAGACCTATGTTCATCAGTGGAGTTGTGGTAAGGCTGTAATGATATTGATGATGAATGATGTAAAAAGATGGGACCAACCTATTCAGTATTAATAATACTTATGCAAGATGGCACCGCTCTTCCTTACTGTAACATAATATATTTAATTGTGTTTGTGAAAGCGTTTTCTCAAAACATTTATAATTACTATTAAAATTAGAGTAAAAACAAGGCCTCAATAATTTCAAAATAAAACTAAAACCTTTGACACAATTCCCCGTTGCTGGTCCGACACTACGCAGCCTACAATATATATCATATTATGCAGAATTTAAAAGGTATCATTTCTATCTCTTTCTAGACAAAAACATTTTAAATTGTCTACTGGTTATACCTAAATTTAATTTTATTGAAAGTAACCAACCGTAAGTGTCACTTTACGTATCATAAAACTTTGAACCCACATCTATGCCCTTTTACAAACGCGGTTATTGTATTATGCTATCTACTGAAACTAAAACGACATTTTGTTCGGAGTAGTCTCTACTATAATATATAAAATGTAGTTTTAGTTTCAGTCACTTAATCGTGAACGAGGCAACAAGTTTTATTGAATATTCTGCACTAAATGCGTGTAAATAGTGTTGAGTTATTTTCTACCGACTTCAAAAAGGAGAAGGTACTTAATTCGACTGTATGTTTTTTATTTCTTTTTTTATGTGTGTTACATCATAACTTTTTTCTGGGTGAACCAATTTCGATGATTTTTATTTATTTGAAAGCTAGTGTTTCTCATGTGGTCCTATATAAATTTGATCATGGTCTGAGCAACAGATTTTGAGTTATTATTAATAATTTATATTGAAGTCGATTATACAAAAATTTTAATTTTTAATTATTTAAATAGAATAGAATAGAATAATTTTATTCAATATATATTACATGTGTAATTCTTATTGAAAGTCATTTTTTACTTTACCACTGGTTCGAAAAAAACCCTCTCTCCTGGGAAGAACCAGCACCAGACCTTTTTTTTAAATAAATTTTACAATATAAATGATTAAGTATGAACTATTTACAAAATTTATTTTAGTAACTGCTTGGAAATGACCACCTCATTCCCAGGGGTTATTATCAACCATGTATTCATTTATACTATAATAACCCTTTTTATACAGTTTCAGCTTAATAAAACATTAAAACTTGGTAATAGAAAGAACCTGTACACTTTCCGGGACCTTATTGTAAAGAAATAAAGCACACGAATCCACCTGATAATAATATGAATAGATAGTGATAGTACCGCAATTTATCTACCACCATTTAAATAGACTATCCGTTTAGTATCAAGTAAATATATGTATAGTGGTACAACCATTATATATTCATATCATTATCAGTGTGTTTCCCTGTTTTCTTCACTTGTAGCATGTAGGTAATGATTTCAAACATTTCCTGCTAAGAATCCGTCTGTGTATTTACAACGCTCTTAACTATTTCTGCCGCCAAGCTGGTCCTGCCTGCACTGCTGGATTCCAGTCTAAATGATATAGAGAGTCAGAATAATAACAGACTGTGAGACATTCCATTTTGGTCCTTGAAGGTGATAACTCAATAGCCTTCTTTGTTTAAAGTAGATTGCAATTGTCCACTCACCATCAGGTAGACAGACTATACGTTCGTTTATCGATTTTTTTAAAGTTGTCGATGTGATCAGAATTCGATGAGAACGTGGTAGAGCCATGCTGCAGCTATATTATGGTTGTAGCACGAATGGGTCGGCTCGACCGGGGAAGGACAACGTTCTCACAGAAAACCAGCGTAAAATAGCAGCTTAACGCTGCTGTGTTTCGTATGGTGAGTGTAGAGAACCGGAGACCCTTTTTACTGGCAAAGAGGCATTCCATCTTAGTCCTTACGGGTAACAACGCATCTGCATCTTGAGTCTTTATTGAGGATAGATGTAGATGTCTATGGGTCACAGTAACCACTTACCAACAGGTGGACTGTGTGCTCGTTTGTCACCCGATCCTATAAAAAAAAACACCTTTTATTTTACTTACTTAGACAAATGAGGAAAGGAATCTAATAAATTCATGAGAAATAATTTACACATATTCATTATCCTAATGAAAATGACCTTAACGAATTAAATAATAGCCGACCTAAAATTAAGGTGTGTTTAATTAATGTCAGCATGATATGATTACATAGTAAAATTAATTAATTTTATCACATTTTGTGCTTTAATAAATTATTAGGGTACGATATATTATCGTTGTACGTTGCTCTAATCGGGCAGAAGTAAATCACGTTAACTTCATGAGGTTTACAGAACTGAAAGTTTTCAAGCAATATTTTGTAAAGAAGGAAAGAAAGAAAGAAGGAAAATACATTAAATTTTGGAATAAACAAAACAACATAATGTAATAACAGGCAAGGTTTAATCCTATATTATTTTAGATATTAAGCAATAATATATATTTGCGATATTTGCGAAGTAAATTTTTCTAAAAGCTTTTAAGCAATAATGTCAATACATGCTTATGATTTTAAGAAACATTTAGCATGTTTAGTGAAATATGATGGCGGAACGTGAAACTAAGAATTTATTATCCTCTCTTGGCTAAATAAAACCCCTTGCAAATGTCGGGATAATCTAGTTCTTTTCAACAGATCACGAAATAACCATCTTTATAACACTAGGTCTATTAAACGAACCAATCACGGCGAGTAGTGTTAAAAATGTGACTGTTGTGTGATTTGGCAAAAGTTTTACACTTAGGAGAAGATTTTAACAGCTGTTGACTGTTATGATTCACTACCTTCTGTTCGTTAGGAGCTTTTAATTGTCGCCTATATCTTATTTGACAGAAAGCGCGGCAAACCATCACCCATTCCACTTGATGGTAAGTGTAGCCCATAGACATCTATGTCTATCATCGATTATGAATCAAAATGAAGATGCGTTATAATTTTCTGATCCCTTAGAACTAAGATTTAATGCCTTGTTTCATAGGCTACAGCCTCATCAGTTGCACTGTAAGTTCATTTGTCAATTCAGTTTTATATTAAAAAAAAAGTACGATCCTTATAGTAGAACTAACAAATGACTTCAATAATTGTATGCAAACAGAGGGAATTGCGTCTGCGGGTGTGGGTCTATGGAAAGGTACGCTCCAATCATCGTCAACATTGTTTGATAACTAGAGTGTGTTTGTTCAATTTTGCAAATAGCAGTACTTTTTTCATTACGGATAATAATATAAAACCAAAGTACTTTTAATTTTACGAAAAATAAATACAACAAAATACAAGTAAGTAACAAACTGTCGACGGCTCGTTTAACGTTCGTTAAACGTTCGAATCCCGAACGGAACAAGTACCTATTTTTATGGCCTGCAAATAATTGTTCCGGGTCAGGATGTTTGTCCTTGTAAAATGTATGTATGTAAACTGCCCCCAAGTACAAGAGGAAACCCCAATGTAGAGGTAAGGTTATTTAATTTAAAAAAAAAAGTAAAAAAAAACTAAACTCTCTCTGACAAAATTTTTTGCATCAGCGAACATATTTTTTATGATAAGTAAAGATGAATGATAAAATTGAAATCAAATTGTCAATTACCCAGACAATATTGGCGTGTGATGTTGTATATTGTGTTTTGGATGGCTTTTATTACGTTACTCGTACAAGCATTTTATTTTTACAAGAACGTTGACACGACGTGATATTAATGTGAGTATGTTCCTGGCGTGTTATACGCAATTTCAATTTATATCTTATGGGGGCAAAAAATTCTTGTACTAGGTGTCTTCATCTGTTCTTTAATTTTAATGAAGGTAAATATAGTATAGCATAATATTCATAGACACTAAGATCTATCCTCGATTAAGAATCCAAATGCAGTTACGTTGTCACTCCTGAGGCTAATAATATATGTCTGAGGACTAAGATAAAATCGTTCATTACTAGTAAAAAAGGTCTTCAGTTCTTGTGATTTTCCTCACTTACCATATGAAACACAGCAACTTGATGTTGTTATTTCATGCTGGTAAGTACAAAGACGATTGTGACGTTTCTGACGAGATAACGTTTTTTAGGAAGATTAACGTCTAAAAGGCTTTGGAATTTGCGCCAAAGTTGAAATAATAAAATACTTTCTTCTGTATTCAAAAAAAAACCTTGTAACTTAAGAAAAACAGTAAGCTGAAAATTTCGTAAATTCTTTTTTTAAATAATTAAAAGTTCTATTTATCATTGACTAATGAAACCAGGCAAATAACAAGAAATTCAACTCGCCGAGAAGGCATTTGAAGGGATTCTCCCCTTCTTCTAACTCTAGGAAATATGGAAAATATATCTACATACACAACACAACAACAATCTGGAAAATATAGTAGAGGTTAAAAATTACACAGAATATACAAAATCTTACAATGCCGTTAGAATAAGATAGCACAGTGACGAAAGAATAAATCTATATAAACTATAGCTATTTCGTTGAATATCAACGAAATAGCTATAGTTTATATAGAGGCCGAATTGTGAGAAGTTTGCAACTTTTATTGTAAAGATTTAAAATATGTCCTATATATAAGAATATGCACTATCCCATACCGTCACGTGGGTATCGTAAAAGGCGCGAAGGACTTAAGGGGCTGCTCCATGCGAACGACCTTGAGTATTCCGTCTGCCGCGCGGACTTGCTATAATATATCGCGTAAGAAATATGCAAGACGCCATCTACTGTACGAACGTAGTATTATTTTTTCAACATCAATAAACTATTTTATGGAAATACACACGGCGTACAACGATAAATGTATTTTAATTTTTTTATTCGGTATATTAGTTGCATTATATTAGAATTATGTATTCTCATATATTATCCAATTATGAAATTTTATAATTAATTATATATTAAAAATGAAGCATTGAAAATTGTGAGTTTAAAAGATACCTACTCACTATAGGTAAATAGATAGATAGCACGCCTTTTGTACAAATATATGGTGCAATAGAGAATAAATAAATAAATCGGATGTTTCGCAGATGTGTTTTTGATTATTGTTAATTTTTACGTGTCACGTATTGAAAAGTAACATACCTACCTACTAATTTTGAACTGAGCACCTTATAACTTAGCCTGCTTATTACTTATGCTGACTGACATTATCCTCACCCCAATGATTGATGAGGATGAAAAAAAACATGTTTGTTTTTATTTTTATTCAATTTTATTTCTACATACGTAATTATATTTATTTATACATAAGGGTAACTTCAATAAAAGTTATTCAAAAATCAACAAGAAGTAGTTTAGAGAGTTAGAAGGGTTCAATCTTTCAATTTCAATTTTAAAAAAAACGTTACCCCCACACTAGGATTTTCTCCTGTGTCGTGAAGGCAGTTTACAAACATAAATTGCACAAGGACAAGTATCCAGACCCGGAACAATTATTTGTAGACCATACAAATACTTGTTCAGTACGGGATTCGAACCCGCGGCCCCCAGCGCAACAACTGATTAGTAAGCCACTGCGCCACGGAGCCGTCGCCAGGTTATAGGTAAAGTGACCAAACGTCCCGTTTTGAACGGGACTGTCCCTTTTCTCGGTCACCTGTCCCATTGTCCCCAAACAAAAAGCTCCGGGACACAAAATTGTCCCGTATCTCGTTGGATGAAAGTATTCAAAACCAACAATCTTCAACATAATTTTTTTTAATCGAATATATTTTATGTCTACCTGGCACAAATGCTCCAGTAGAAAGAGTATTTTTCTATTTTGCATAAATTGTGGACGTTTGAAAAAAACACTTACGGTTCCAGTTCTAAAGGCGATGTTGTTAACAAAGGTAACAATAAAAAAAACTTGCCCAGAATTTTATTCTTATTTCAAATCATCACCAACTTTATTAAAGCAAATTTAATCCACTGACAATTAAATTATTAATTTAAAAAAATATGTTGCATTTAATAATTACCGTCTATACCGAATATAATTTTATAGTGAACACTAATTGTATAAAGTTATAGTTTTTAGAGTATAAATAAACCCAAGTCCTGTTTTGAGTTAAAAAATAAATGGTCACTTTAGTTTTTTTTAGGTAAATTTAGTTTAGTTAAATAGGGGTTTTTGGGTTGTAATTAAATGATGCCCGGGTAGGTATTAGTACTTACTTAGTAAAAGTAGGTAACTATTTAGATAAGTACCTTTTATCTAACCATAATAACTACATAGGTACCTATTGTGATTAGTTATACTGGGTAGGTATATTAATACCTACTTAGATACTTTTAACCGAATTACTATACCTACTAAGATATTGTGGTTAGGTATTAGGATTATTTTTAACTGTATACTATACTGATAATATTGAATTAGCTTTTTATAGTGTAAATTATAATATTTGTCGAAATATTAATTATGGATTCAAACCTTACATGCTAATGGTGTTTAATTTTTATATTTACATTTACTTCAATGAAAATACACGCAAAAAGCTTCATCGCACAGTAAAAAACACAACAAATATATGTATTACTAATACGAAAAATTCTACCCAAAACAAACAAATAATACTACCTATAAATAACCTAATAAGTAATAATAATATTACCGACTGATAAGATGACGTGAGCGTGTGCGCTCACGCCGTTACTAACGACACGGGTTTCACCTTCAAGAGCTTAGCACTGACTCCAGCAACCCTGTGGGCAGTGAATACGCCCAGTTTTTAAAATAATTTCTTAATAAAATCAAATTTTGGTCTTTTGAAAAAAATTTTATGATAGAAATGTTCATTAATAAATTGCCTATCCATTAGTGTCAATCGCAAAATAAAATAATGCTTACTTTACGAGGAGATGCACGTTATCAATAATTATTTCACATTTATATGGTTTCGTTGTAAGGAGATTATTTTAATAGTTATTCCTTTAAAAAAAATTGAATATAACTCTTATGGAATCAAGATTATGTAGAAATATAATGTGTTTTTTATTAGTTGATATATCTTTTTAATAAAAAGTAGATGGCTCCTAAAAACTGCACAAACACGACTAGCGCGTCATTTTGCTCAACCATGCGCCATAATATGCAAGAATATATGTCAACCCGTCTGCCAAACGTGGCAACTGGCAACCATGACAAAAATCCCCTTTAAGAGGCTATCTATGAGGAGGCCTATGTTCGGTAGGGGAATATGATAAATTACAAATGCCGTTTATTAATAAAGTTTTACTTAAACTATTCACTCATAAATCGTCATATACATCAAAGTATAAATCAAATTCAAAATTTAAGAAATCCTCGTAAAATACAGCTGATGAGCTTGAAACGGTTCATCCGTTTCAAGGCCAATTTTGATAAAACATGTCTAAGAATCACTGCTAGCAAATCTGCTTTTAAATTAAAAAAAAAACCCGCACCAAATATCTTTTATTGTAGTGTTAGTTAAAATAGCTAAATGTTTTTGCAAGAAGTCAACTTAGATTCATTATGCGATAGATTAGGAACAGTTATGACAACACCTTTTAGTGGTATTTAAATATGTATAATAGTCAAAGGAGTCATTGGTCTTCGTACACAGTAGATGTCGATAATATTTGAGCATTAGGTATCACGGCTCCTTGTGAATTGCCAATTTTACTTCAACGGCTGGTGATGATATCGCATCTATGAATTGATCATTTGATCATTTTTGATGACGTAGTCTTACAATTAATTTTTTTCCTCTTTAATAAATTAGGCTTACTTCCCATTTCATGTTAAAGTACTTTGTGAAACAAAAAATAAGCATCTGCTTTTTCTAATGAAAGAGATTTGTGTAATTACTTATACGTGGTAGAGCTATGCTGCAGCTAAATTAGTAGTATAGTTGTAGCAAGAATGGGTGGGCTCGACCGGGGAAAGAGCACGCTCTCACAGAATATCAGCGTGAAATAGCAGCTTAAAACTGCTCTGTTTCGTATGGTGAGTGTAGAGAACCGAAGACCCGTTTTACTGGAAAAGAGGCATTCCATCTCAGTCCTCACGAGTGACACGCACAAACGAGGACCACCAGGTGGACCGTGTGCTCGTTTGTTACCCTAATCCTATTAAAAAAATTACGTGGCATCTGCTATATTTTTGAAAAGTGATTTAATTTTCACAAATATAATCGTATATAGTACACAATATTCATCACGAAAACGTTTCAAAAGATAGAGTGTAGTTGATAGGCCAAATTTTGAAGTGTAATTCTGTATATTTTTTACATTTGTAAATGTAATTATAGTATTTTAACTATTTAGGGGTAACTACAACGTCCAAAATTTCAACACTCAAATCGTCCGCCATTAGCCGACATACTTACATAAAATAGTAAAATTATTGTTTTTATCGAGATTTGAATCGCGTGGTGCACATGGCATGTATTTAAATGTGTCTAGATAAGGTTGTTAATTCAGCAAAATGGTCACGAATTTCTACATTACATTAAAATATTATTTTTCAGTGGTAGAGCCATGCTGCAGCTATATTAATATTATAGTTGCAGCACGAATGGGTCGGTTCAACCGGGGAAGGACCACGCTCTCACAGAATACCAGCGTAAAATAGCAGCATTACGCTGCTGTGTTTCGTATGGTGAGTGTAGAGATCCGGAGAATCTTTTTACTGGAAAAGAGGCATTCCATCTTATTCCTCACGGGTGACAACTCATCTGCATTTTGATTCGCTACGAAGATAGATGTAGATGTCTATGGGCCGCAGCAACCACTTACCATCAGGTGGACCGTGTGTTCGTATGTCACCCTTATACTGTAAAAAAAATAATATACTTTGGTGTAAAATATTGCATATATTATTTAATTAATAATTCGGTCTCGATTATTAATTGTATCATAACAAAATATCTCATACTTTTTTAATATATACTTAAACAAGCGTGTCTGCCTTTACTAGCTGTTCGTGATTCCCCTTCCCCTACGTGAAAATTTACCGGTCTAGTGAGACATGTGCACCTGACTTGCTACTTTTTATCTACACAAAGTTGGTTTTATACTTTTTTTAGATAGTCGTGTTATTATGTAAGGTATTACTATGTTTATTGGACGCTTCTATTTTCTCCTGGCTTATATATCAAATATTTTATAAAACATATATATATATATATATATATATATATATATATATATATATATATATATATATATATATAACCTAAACATATATTATGTAACGTTTTTTTTTTCAAAAATAATTCGTTAAGGTTTTCGGATACAGATACAGAACAATCAGTTAAGCCATTTTGTAGAGTAATCGAACAGACAGACAAAATTTTTAGAGATTTATAGAAATGGTTTTCAATAGTGTGTATTCAAATAACTTAATGAGCTTATTAGAAGTCATTTGTACATCATACTTCAATTTTATTTATATACTAGCTGTGCCCGCGGCGTAGCTCGCGTATACAGGTTTTACATAAAGAATTTGTCGTTTAGGTAAGAGAATATAAAACGATTTATTTCATTACTGTATCAATAAGTGGTAACTAAATAAATCATTATCATCAAAGTTCTAAGTCGTTTATGATAGAGCTTCTGTGTAAACGACGTTAGAAGTAGGCTTAGCCGGGGTGTACACAAAAAGGTTACGGGGGCTACTAACGCGGGAAAAAGCAACATAGAGTTGGCCATGTGCAAAACAGTCAGTACTGAGGTACACTCCTACAACGCGTAAAGTTTGACCTTGCGCTTTATTTACGGTCATCGCATAACACACGCTCACTGTAACTGGGAACTGAACGCGCTTAAAACTGAAAGGAAAGTTACTTCTTAATAGAGGGTTTTTGGGCAGTGCTGCCAGATAAAAAAACTCATTCAGCTCTAGGACAACACAAAAAGCGCTAGATTTCATGAAAACAGCGCTTTAAAAAAGCCCTAGATTTCGCGCTAAATTAACTACAAACAAAGTTTGTGTTTTTTTTTTATATAATCATAATAAAGAAAACAACATTAAGTTTTTTTTCTGGCAATATTTTTTTGATGTATCAATACTTCGCAGGACATCGACTTATATTTATGGCAATTGCTGTCAACAGTAGTTAGTACTGTACGAACAATAAAAATGTCATTAATTGTTTTAAAGTGCAATGTATTTCGTAACTTAGTTTCAGATGTCAGCATCTGATTGCGGTTGCTACACAGTTTCTTTGTGTTATAACTTCTAAGTAACTTTTAACTTAGCTGTGCTCTAAGCAACTTGTAGTGCCCTGTAGACTCCCCTTTACCTCCGACAATATACATTTATAAAATTAGTATTAAGTATAGAATAGAACACAGTATAATAAAAGTTCTTGTACAAGCAACACGTCTCCTTCATTCAGCACCTTCCGAGTTCCGACATTACATGGCGACCCTGCCAGGCGGTGCGCTGCGACAATGCACGCGCACCGCCGCGGCTTATTACTTAAAAGAAAAAAAAATATTATAAGAAATCTAAATTAAATTATGAAAAAATATTAACGGCAATACCGGACGTGACGAAAAATAATAAGAATATAAGAAAAGGACTGATATTACTATTTTTTTAAAGAAAATTACAGAAAGTATTTAATAAACTAATGAAGATCAACTTAAAAAGATAAACTTTATGAAAATTTCAAAGGTAATATGAAGAATAAAATACTTAATATTGATAATTATGAGAAGTATAATGAAGAAAGGAACAGCAGTTGTACCCTAGGAAGCTTATAAAAATATAAATACATATATGTATAACTTAAGGCCTAATAATTTAAACAAAGTAAATAGGAGTAGTCGTACTGGTATGAAATTAAGTACAATGAAATGAGAAAATTTTAAATCATAAAAGGACATGACAAAAAATAAAATGTGTTACATACAAGGTATTAAGGGGATCCCCGACCAAATCTATAAAGTGAGATAGGTAGTTATTTGCATTTCTTTACTAGGATGCTACCCAAAATGCTACCTACTAGTTGCACATGTAGTACCTATGGGATCGATCCACATAACTGCATGTATAATTAAATAAATACCTAATATAATACACGTGTTATAATCATATAGCAAATAATATACTTTATCCATAATCGCAATAATTTAGAGTATAGGGCTTAAAATAAAATAAAATCATAATATAAATTATTATTGCAATAGGTATATATTATACACGTAATAATAATAATTACGTTATAAAAATAATGAATAGTTATAAAAGATTGTTTCGTATTATATAGAATCAATTAATCAAAGTTCAAAATTCAACATAATAAATAAAAAAAATAGGAAGATGTTGAAATAAATTAGAGATACGAACGTAATCAGAGTAGAGTATAAATATTATATTTATACAATAAAGTACAGTGCATGGCGCACATTTCAGCCAACTAACAATTATTTAATACTCACAAATTAAACATGTTGTAATTATAGACACACTACCGCATGTACACAAAAACATCAATAATTAAATATGAAAAAAAAAAAAATTTTCGCGCATATATTTCGCGTATATTTTATATGAATTTACAAGATTTTTTTCCTTAAAATAATAATTTAACCTTGAATTTTAAATTTTATATTATGTTTTTTTGTTTATGTAAAAGTTGAACAATTTTCAATTAAATTTGGTTAATATATTGTTTTTAAAATCAAGTCGAAACAGTATCTATCCGCTATTACTTATATAAGTTTCATAATGTAATATTTTTTTCTTTTATAGACAATAAAACCAAATATTATGTTATTATATACCAAAAATACTATACAAACATATATTTTGCTATATAAACTTATATTTGTGTAATAACCTATGTTTTCATAAATCTATATTTCAAATGAGATAAACACATTTCTTAGGAGTCATGTAATCTTAAAAAGGTATTAATGCGTTTACGACTTTTAATGATAAATAACATTTATAATAATGAATACTTGGTAATGTATGTAAATTTATTATGACACAATGCAATGTAAAATATTTAATACGTAAATTAAAAGGTGTTTAATGCCAGAATTTTCAGATACATTTTAAGTGTATTCATAATAAAACATTTTGAAAGTTATGGTAAAATTTTGTAATAAAGAATATCTGATAAAGAAGTTAAATAAATACCTAATAGTTAACTAAATGTAAAAATAAAAAATAAATCAAGCTAAACTATTGAACCGAGTAAGCAAAACGTGTCCTTCTTATTGACACATTTCCTTATATCTCTATATCACATGTTTTTTTCTCCTATAGTAAATTTTATTTAAATGTAAGATTCAATTTGAAAAGAGTTAAAACTATTAAGTATTAATTATAAGTGTTAGCTTTTCTTTTCTTTTATAAAAGCAAGGACCTTAAATTTATGTAATAACCTACTTAAAAACAAAAATTGTTCTTTTGAATGTTTAAATTTTTAATGTTTTGTTGTGTAAAGTTGATATGTGTTACAGTGATTATTCAATTATTTTCTGTAAACGATATAGTAAATATCATACTCCCAGAAATTGTAATTAAAAAAAAAAATAACGCATTTTTTTTGATGGATGTAAAATTAAAGTAACTATCTAAAATTATGTATAAATAAGAATCATAAAAATAAATCTATTATTTTACACGTATCCATATATGTATGTAATAATAACATCATACGATGTAATCGCAAACTTTCCCGTAAACGTACTTTGGAATTGAAAACAAAAGTGTCACAAATCGCTTACGCAGCTGGGATCGCAATTTGTATTTTGATCTGTCTTTTGTTATGTGATTATGTTATTGTTATTGAAAATAATTACGTGGCTTAACATTGACTTCTTTGTTCTGTTCATCTTAATATGAAATGAAATAATTAAATTTTTGGTTAAATTGAATGACCTCAGTAAATTATAAGATTTATAATATATTGAAATTATTCTTTTAGGAAAGCATTTAAGGGATTTAAATAGTTTATTTATGATATATGATTAAATAGTGAGCCTCGATTCTTAAAAATATGTATATGTAAAGGAAATAATTCTTCTCTCAAATGACATATAATTTTATGACTAAGTTAAGTTACTCGTACGTAACTATTTTATTAACTGAAATGAGAATCATAGAAAGGACTATATACATTGGCCATGTTCTTAATGATGTATACGCGAGCTGTGTACGTGAAAGAAAAGACACAATTATTTGATGAATATTATTATTAATGATATTTAATGCCATGCAGTAAAATGAAAAATAAATAATAGTTACCGAAGAATAAAGTAAATATATAAAGTTAATAAAAAAGTGAATTAAATAAAAGTATCTTGAAATGTAAAACAAAATATAAGAAAATATTTTTTAAAGTTTATAAAAAAAAAAAATGTAATCATTAATTTTTTTTTATTTTTTGGTCGGTGGGAGGTGTAGTGCCCTGTAGACTCCCCTTTACCTCCGACAATATACATTTATAAAATTAGTATTAAGTATAGAATAGAACACAGTATAATAAAAATTCTTGTACAAGCAACACGTCTCCTTCATTCAGCGCCTTCCGAGTTCCGACATTACATGGCGACCCTGCCAGGCGGTGCGCTGCGACAATGCACGCGCACCGCCGCGGCTTATTACTTAAAAGAAAAAAAAATATTATAAGAAATCTAAATTAAATTATGAAAAAATATTAACGGCAATACCGGACGTGACGAAAAATAATAAGAATATAAGAAAAGGACTGATATTACTATTTTTTTAAAGAAAATTACAGAAAGTATTTAATAAACTAATGAAGATCAACTTAAAAAGATAAACTTTATGAAAATTTCAAAGGTAATATGAAGAATAAAATACTTAATATTGATAATTATGAGAAGTATAATGAAGAAAGGAACAGCAGTTGTACCCTAGGAAGCTTAGCCCAGAAGAATGTGAAATTTGAGTCAGAAAGTACAAAGAAGATATTAAGAGGTAACTTCCCACCTTTGTGATTTTATCTCCATCTAAAACTTTATTTATCAATTTGTGATTGTTTTATGTTCTTTTTGCTATTATATTTTATGAATTTAAGTATTAAATATTCTATATTTAATACACCTATGTTTAAATTGAAAGTAATTATCAGATAATTTACGATTCAATTGATTTTTTAATATTTTATTACTGTATCTGAAAAAATAATTAAAAAGCAATAATTATAAATTAAGTTATGTATGCACTTCTGTGGCATGTTTTATTATTAAGGTACAAGACGATTTTATATTCACTTTTTTCAGTTATTGTCTTATATTCTTTTATAACTGTGTCGTGCAAAAATTAATGAAATAATGTGATTTATTACATTTTATGTCCTTAAATTTACTATAGTTCATCATAAATTAATTTTTTCATATTTTATAGTAAAATAACACTTTTTTCTTTTAACGACCACAAACTAATCTAGATAAGTTAAATTCAATTTCAATTCAAAATTCAAATGTAACAATCTTTACACAGTGAATATAATAAGTATGCTAAACTTTTCTTATGAATGATATATCTATAAATATGACATGTTATGCAATGAGCTTATCTTAAAACAATAGAGAGCAACATGCGATATATGAACAGGTGCATAAAAATAAATCATAACAACATTCTAATAAAGACGAAAATAATAATATCAAAAAATAAATAAGAAATGACCTGTAAACACGTGGATAATAATAAATATAAATAATAATAACGTGTAACATAAATATGAAAATAATGAAATACTGTAAAATAAAATAAAAATAATTAAGAGGTTTAATAATAATGTTCCCTAACAGTTAAAAACGGCAAAAAAAAATAGACTGACTTTGTCAACACGCAGTAGGGCAGCGAGTAATATAATAAAGATTAGCAGTAAATATGAAAACTCATCTACAGGAAGAAACCACATTGCAATTGCATTACATTTTCACAACACCACCAGCTATCGAAGAAATGGGTTAACTATTGTGCTTCAGATTTAAAGGTTAATATATTTTTGTATAATATATTTATTTATTTATTTATTTATTTATTTAGACTTACCAACTAAGTACATATGAAAACATTTCGGCTACATTTTGTATAACATTATATATATGTACTTAAATTATAGGTGAGTACAACACTTTAACATTACTTTATTTAAAACAATACTAAAAATTATGTGTGAGATTTAAGTTAAGATTTAAGAAAAGACATATTTTTTAAGTAAAATATAGAATAAAGTTACATTAAGTATGGCTATTTAATTTTATTATCATTTAGGATGAATGTTTATATCGAGTTACTCGATGTGCTTTTCAACATTCACTAGAAATTGGCTAACACTGTCTGAAAAAATATCTATATCTATGCTTGCCTTTCTAAAAAGTCGATTATATCTGGATAAAACAAGTGATATGGGGCTATTCTTTCCATAATTGTTCCTTCTTCTAGGCACAAATAATGGAGCATAGGTGTGCAGCCGAGTCGATGGTCTGGGGATTCTTATTCCAACTAGGGAAAGTAATTCAGGGCAGTCAATGGCACCATTAAGGAGCTTGTAAAGGAAAACCAGTCTGAGTTTGTCTGCATGCTGATGTAATGATTTTAGGGAGAAATAATCGAGCTTTTTCTCATAACCTCTTATAGTGCGATGCACTCCAGCAACGTATGAGAGTCTGCGAATGAACTTCTTTTGAACATTTTCCAATCGTTGAATATTGTTTTGATAAGTGGGATACCATACATTACAACAATATTCTATGTTACAGCGAACCAATGAAAAATAAAGAGTCTTTAATGCAATGACTGATTTAAATTCTCTGGTGTTTCGCAATATGAATGAAATCATCCTCAGGCTTTTATTTACAACTGCATCAATGTGTTCTCCGAAATTCATTTTTGAATCGATAAGGACGCCCAGATCACGAACCACGTCGACCTTTTTAAGTGGTTGTTTTGCAATGTTATAGCTAGTTTGGAATTTATGGTATTTTCGGGAGAATTTGATATGAAAACATTTTTTCATATTCAGCTCCATTCTATTATGTTGGCACCAATCGTAAAATTTGTCGATATCATCTTGTAAAGCTCTTTGCTCTTGCTCAGTTTTGACAATCTTTGATATTTTTAGGTCGTCTGCATAAAGTTCGAATTCAGAGTTTTTTATTATATATTTAATATCGTTTATAAAAATAATAAAGAGAACGGGGCCAAGGATAGATCCCTGTGGAACACCAGATGTCGGAGTGAAAGTGTTTGAAATAAAACCGTTTACTATTACTTTAATAGTCCTCTTTGAGAGGTATGAGTGAAACCATTTTAGTAGTGAGCCTTCTATGCCAAACTGTGTTTTTAACTTATGCTCGAGGATTAAATGGTCAACTTTGTCAAAGGCTTTACTAAAGTCACTGTATATTACATCAACTTCATCACCGTTGCTCATGCTTGTAATCGTTCTTTCAACAAATGCAGTTAGATTAGTTGCAGTTGAACGTTGTTTGAAAAAACCGTGTTGTCGATCAGTGATGTGTTTTTTTATATGCCAGTTTAAGGTAGGACATATGAGTGACTCAAAGACCTTAGCCAGTACTGGAAGAATGCTGATTGGTCGATAATTTTTATACGTTCTTTAATACTTTTGTTTACTGCGTTTTAGATATACATAATTATATCATTATTTTACATAATTTAACTATGATTTATGATATGATATTAGTTTAAAATGCACTTGATGACTCAAACAAAGACACCGTTGAGCAAATTCGTACCTATACTTCCCTACCCATACTTCAGAATATTTATCATAACTTTTGATGGAATGAACTGATTTTAATGAAATAAAGACTAAATGTAACCCGAAGATACACTTTATAATTTCCTTAACAATTCTTATGATATAAATTAGTACTTTATACGTGATACGTTAACAAACAAACAGACAGACAGACAGACAGACAGACAGACAGAAAATTCTAAAAATGGTAGAAATGTATTTAATTACTTATTTTTAGTACCCCTCAATCACTTTTATTACAAAAATATAAAATGTACAGATATCTGCTATTTACAGTTTTATTATATGTATAGATGTAGATAATTCTAATAATCAATCCAATAATTATTCTTGCTAATATTTCTTTTTATTGCAATAATTATTAAATATTATAAGATTCTACAACCAAAATGAAAAACAATATGCGTATCAACTTTTTAACCGAGTCTCGCTTATATTGCTTCGGGCTACTTTGAATCTCAAAGCGATACTGCTACTTGTTGTGGAATAATTTACATCTATTTGTTCTTTTAAGAAAATTCAATAACAAAGAAGTTTTTAATTTATTAGGTTTCGCGTTCAATTATACGATTGGTTTGACCATTATGGAAAAATATATCGACATAGATTAAATACTGTTTCCAATTTCAGTTTTTCTTTTAGTCTAATAAAATATCCAATTTACGTTACGGTTCTGGTGACAATACTATTTCAAAAATACTTTTAAATAAAAATTCATTTTATTATTATTAGACTCTAATAAAATGATATACAAGTTCCGATTGAGCCCTAACTCCTCACTAGGAATCCTGTATGCCAGGAGCTAGTCAATTCCATACTTTATGCATAAATAATATTAATATTAATTGTAACATTCAATTCAATTTAATTATAGAATGTAATTCATTTATGCAAAGGAGAATGGGATTTTTGGGCCTGAAGTTAACTAATTGCTTTATACTTTAAAAAATCGGCCATATTTTCTAAAGTAATATACAAAAAATTAGCTCTTTTTACGATATAAACTTTGAAAAAACTATAAATAAGAAATAAGTTACAATATCGATTTTAGTGTATTCTTTATGGCAATAAATCGATTACCATAAATAATACACTAGTGAAATTCTCGTTTTTGAACGTTCTCTTCCAATAGAGGACTTCTAATTTTTAAACTTGATAGTTCAAACTTCAAACTATTTACTTTAAAGAAAAAGACAGATTTTCGATTCGATTTGAAACGAGCGCAATATAATCGATTCTTGATTAAATTGAGCATGTTAATATCTATTTTCGATTATTTTTCTTTGTTGTACAAAATAATATTAAAAAATACAAAATATCAATATTCCAACAAGTTACAGATACAACTACAATTCAAGTAATCGATCTCAGATCGATATCCCTAATATACACTTCACTTAGTTGTTGTTGTTTTAACTTTCGTTAATCGTATTACCATTTCATTTCATTATTAACCACAGCTTTTAGGTGATTTTATACTGGTACGATCAGTTCAGTTTTATATCCTTAAGTAATTGTAGTGAAAAATAGCCTATTATATTGTAATACCAGTGAAAAATCACCTGTTACAGTGTAAGTAATAGATAATCTCACTTTTACTTATTCTAAAATAACTCAGCTTCTAGATTAACAAATCTTGACAGATTTTCAGGTATGAATTGTTTATATATATACGCTTTCAAATGGTCCTACTTTCATCTTGTTAACACTTGGGCCCAAGAATATATGGAGACGTCTCCTTCTCCTTTACATATAATAGTTTAAATAAATTATTGAATTAAAAATTAAAATTAACTATTTAATATTTTTCAAAAATGGTATAATATGTAATAATGACTAGGTGTGGGTGTATGCAGTGTTTTGTGTATGTTATAATATATAAAGTAGTATGGTAAGTGGGTAGAAGTGATTGTAAAAGTAAGTATGTTTAATCGATCATGTTCGCGACGGTTTTAAAGACTTTAAGCAAAAGTGATGAAAAAATATTAAATTGTTTAAAAAGTGAAATTAATAACATAATCGAGCGAATTATGTATTAATATAGGTTTACAATATGTTTACAATTCTTAATATACATGAATAGCATGTCGTTTTAATAATAGTTAATATAAACAACTTTAATCACTTAATAAAATTTCGACCAATCACAGCGCAGCATATCGTGGAACTTTCTAGAAGTTGATTAACTGCGCAATAGTTTATATGAAAATAATGAGAATGTTTTTGTGTTCTGAAAGAATTGTAAAAACGATATTTGGTTGGCATATGATGTATAGATTGAAATAAGTAAATAGATAGTTTGTGTAAATAGACGCATTTGATAAATATAGTAAAATTAAAGATTTAATGTGCACTTTTGTTATGTAAATTAGGTACATTTTGATTAATAACTTTTTTGAATGTAAATATATCAAGTAACCCTTATCACATAATGATAAAGGACCAAAATGCCTATTTTATAGTGTATAGCGTGTTAATGTAAAAATTAGCATTATATAGAAAAATTGCAATTTGTGCAAATTACGTAATGAAAATGTTTGATAATAAAAAGGCAAAACCGGAAATTGGCAAGCGGCTCTCTATAGAGTATATCCGAAGTCTACCTTATGGGGGCAAATCACAGTAACATTGTAGTAGGAAGAACTACCAGTAACAAGCAGTAGTATCCGGTAGTAGCTGAAGTGACTTGTAGCAGAACACAGTGAAAAGTTAAAGTGAAATAGAAAAAGTTTACCTAGCCGAAAAAGGTCGTAACTGAAAAATCGCAGTTACACATAGTCGGAAAAAGTGGCAACTGAAAATTCTCAGTTGCATATAGTAAAATAGTGTTAGCTAGCTGAAAAGAGTGGTAACTGATATTCGCAGTTACATATAGTGAAAAAGTGTTAGCTAGCCGAATAAAGTGGTAACGGAAATTTCGCCGTTACATATAGTGAAAAGTGTTAGCTAGACGGAAAAAGTGGTAACTAATATTCGCAGTTACAAAAGTGTTAAATTCAACTAATTTTAGTTGATTAATAGCTGCTAGTCAGTGGTGTTAGAAAACCAGCTGCTACCAATAGAAATATTTGATACTACCAATAGAAATTTGTTACTTCCAATAGATATTCAAAATTACCAATAGAAATAGTAGAAAATACCAATAGAAACTTGTTACTGCCAATAGAAATTTGATATTACCAACAGATATTTTGAAAATACGAATAGAAATTTTAAAAAACCAATAGAAATTTTAATATTACTGTGTGTTTAATTAAATCTGTGTTTTAAAATATATAGTGAACAATCATAGTTGAAAAACAGTGTTAAATAAATAAATAAGTTATAATATATCGTAACTAATTAATCAGTCGAACCGCTGGCCACTCCCTTGCTATTTTAATTTATAAATCGTGCATTTTTAATTCTGAACCTCAGTCCACAGTTCTCCAACAGCATACACAAAGGCGGTAGTGAAAGTATCCACCGGAACCTATAGGTGTAGGACGTGAGCGGCTCGCGGAGTATCTTCGACAACATTTACTCCGGAGAGTTACGCCCGTCCGGCACAGATCATTTACATTTTTGTAGCTATCATCATCATCATTACAGCGCTTCACAAGTCGACTGCTGAACATAGGCCGCCCCCAAGGAATGCCACAAAGCACGGTACTGAGCCACCTGCATCCATCGACTTCCTGCATATCTTACCAGGTCGTCACTCCATCTAGTGGGGGGACGCCCTACACTTCGCCTGCTGGTATGAGGCTGCCACTTGAGAACCTTTTTTCCCCATCGGTTGTCGGTTCTTCGAGCTATATGGCTGGCCCATTGCCACTTCAGCTTACTAATCCGTTGGGCTATGTCAGTCACTCTGGTTCTAAAACTCCGAGCATAGCCTATCTCCATAGCTCGCTGAGCGACCTTGAGCTTCCTCATCCGGCAAGCAGTGAAGGACCACGTTTCATTTCCATAGGTCATCACTGGCAACACGCACTGGTTGTGCAGTCTCGTTTTCAAGTTTTGAGGTATACCTGACGAGAAGATGTGCCGTAATTTCCCGCACTTTGCCCAACCGAGTTGAATCCGTCGATTGACCTCTCGGTCGAAGTTAGACTTACCTAGTCGAACTATTTGTCCCAGGTAAACATATTCGTCAACAACTTCGAGCTTAGTGCTTCCAACAACTACCGATATAGATGTGACATGGACATTAAACATTTTCTTAAGTCAAGGAAAATATTTAAACGTTTGTTTCTCTCATCCCACTAACATCGTAGTTTCAATGCCAGTTTAAGTGTGGTATCCGACGTAGAACGTCCAGACCTAAAACCCAATTGGTTATCAGACAGTAAGTTATTACGTTCCAAAAAACCTATTATTATTTTTTATTTATAGAAGAAAGGGGCAAACAAGAATGCGGCTTACCTGATGTTCAGTGACTACCGCCGCCCATGAACAACCGCAACACCACGGGAATGGCAGGCGCATTGCCGGCCTTTTAATCAGGAGTAAGCTCTTTCCTTGAAAGTCTCTAAGTCGTATCCGTTCGGAAAAAATGCCGGTGGTAAACAATTGCACTGAGAATTTGTGTGAGGAAGAAAACTCCTAGTAAAAGGCACATTGGTGGACCGAGCATCCAAATGGTGAGGATGGTGTCATCGAATTTAGACGCGATGTACGTTCGTAAAATTTGGCGGCTGGAATTGATCCGAAAAATTCCTCAGAGCACTCCCCGTGATAGATGCGATAGAAAATACAAAGCAATGCAACATCCCTACGCAGCGCCAGTGAATCGAGCCGATCAAAAAGAACTCAGTCATTGAAGATTCAAACCGGTCTGCGCTGGATGCGGTTAAGTGGAAGGAGCTGGTACTGGGGTGCCCCGGATCGGAGATGAGAACAGTATTCCATGTCCAAACTTGCTCTTTGTAAAGTTTCAAGCGATATGCCGGCATGAAATACTGTCTCGCTCTGCTGAACACGTCAAGCTGTTTAGAGGCCAATTTGACCTTTCCTTCTAAGTGACCATGAAACTGAAAACTATTCTATACATCGACGCCGGGATTCCGATGCTAGCTGAGGCAGCAAAGGAAGTGCTTTGAAACTGAGGAGATACGAGAAAGCAGTTTTTTTTTTAGCGCTAAACGCGCAAACTTGTGTCTTCTGGGGATTGAACTGGACTAGATTTAGTCGCCCCCAGTCTGAGACTTGGTTCAACAAAGTCTCGACTTCAGACACAAGTTTGTTTCGGTACTCGGCAACGTTTTCCCGAGAAATATTGGCACGGCCGATGTATAAGGGTATCAACAGTGCTGTTGTTAGCATAGCAATGAATGTTACTAGTTTACAACATATAATTGATATGCATTAGAAACAGCGTTAGTGATAGCACGGATCCTTGTGGAACACCAGCGTTGATAGGCTTGAAGTCAGAGCATGCACCGTCTACTACGACCTTAATGCTCCGATCAGCAAGGAAACTGGTGATCCAATTGCACAATTTCTCGGGAAGCCCGTAGGAAGGCAGCTTCGAAAGAGGCGTTTTGTGCCAGAGCCGTTCAAAGGCCTTCGTTATGTTCAAACTAACGACCAATGCCTCCCCCTTGGACTCTAATTCGTCCACCCATCTATGAGTCAGGTAGACCAGAAAGTCACCAGCTGATTAACCCCGACGAAAACCGTACTGGCGGTCACTAACCAGCCGGTGATCCGCAAAGTACTTATCTCATGAGCTGGCAGTTTATAATGGACTCCATTATTTAAAGAACAAGGAAGTGATGACGATAAGACTGTAGCTGGTCGAGTCTGAGCGCTCACCTTTTTTAGAAATCAGGTGGACCAAAGCTGTCTACCATGAATTCGGGACTACGCCTTGGGAGCGTGTTAAAACCGGTGCCAACTTCGTAGCACACGTCTTCAACACAATGGGAGGGACTCCATCAGGCCCACTCGGTTTGTTGACGTCCAGGGAGAGGAGTGCTTTGCGAACTGAGCGCTATGTAAACCACACATTCAACATAACAGATTGGCTTTCTCCTTTGCGCCATGGGCCAGTAAGTCATCCTCTCTGTGCGGAGATGGAAGAGATGGCTGACAGAAGTTCACTTGGACTGCCTTGGCAATGACTATTTTGAAGGACTCGGAGGCGGGATTGTACTTCTTTTTAAGAGCGCTGGTGCTTACATCGTGATAATATTTTACAGGAGCAAACCATGGCTGGGATCTACATCTGATGGCCACCACAGAGGATGGTATAAAAAGTTCCATACCCTGATGTACCACGTCAGCGACTGAATTAGCAACAATGCTGTTATCGTCCAGTGAGAAGCAAACCCGCACCCAAGTGTAGGTTGCAAAAAAAGACCGCATCCTGTCCCAATCTGTCAACTTATAGTGCCAAACACGGCAGCAGCCTGCAGAATGTAACCGCGACGTTAGTGTGAGCCTAGAGGGGCGTCAACGGAAACCTAATATACGACCTAATGAGAGATCAGCAGACGGTCTAACAGGGAAGGTACGTGATTCTCCACATCTGAAATCTGCGTAGGCAAAGTAACCAGCTGTGTAAGACCATATGCTAAGATAAAATCATAAACAGATCCCACGCACGATAGCTTAAGCGTGAACCAAGCCATTCGGTGTGGTGGACGTTAAAATCGCCAACCACTTGAATGTGGATACCGCGGGGAATAGAACTGTATGATAATTAATTTACTAGTTTTTTTTTATTATAGCTTTTAATATTGTATATTATTTTATGTAAATAAATTTAAGTGTTAATCAACAAATATTTAAGTGTTAATTTCCATTAATTAGATTTTTATTGTATTCTTGACACTTGGTGAAAAATGTCAGAAATTTTAATTATACTAATGTTATTGTTACATCAAAATGCTAACGCACGTTAATTAGCAGAAACGAACATGAACTAAACCATTCTTCGATTAATGAAGTAAGACAACGTCAGAACAAGGCTCGAGACGCAGAATTAATTTTTTATCGTGAAAATTCTGGCTTTTCGGAGTATGCAGTTAATTTCGAAACTGCTCAGTAAAAATTGGAACTGAAACACTGATTTATGACATCTTCGTTAGTTTTACATATTGAAAAAGATGAACTTAATGTGCTTTGTCACAGATTTCAAGTAAAAAATGAATTAAATATATCTTCTGTAGACAATAATATGGATTCTTGACCACAACCTGATGTTTTAAAAATTAACATTTCTTAAAGAACAATTAATCGCTCGAATTCACCCGGTTATTATAGTATATAGACTTAAAGGTGGTCAATTTGGTTACAGTGGCCAAGTTATCAACTTTTATCAAGATATCACAGATTTTACTACATCCTTACCTCATTCTATTGATACCATTTCAAAAATATTTTTGTTAGAAGAAATTGTGGTTAAGGGGATAAAGTTTTTATTGTTAATCGTGATAATGTTAAGGCAGCTTTCATATATTTTAAAAATAGTAATCGTGATATTTTAATCGATGAAAATAATTTACAATGTTTACCTGATAATGAGAGTGTTTTAAACATATTGTATCAAGTCAAGAAAAACAACATCTTTCATTTAATTTAGATAGTGAAAATGATGATCAAAATACATTATATAATAATGTTTATGAATCTGAAGCCCCAACGGTGACTTTTCAATGTAATCGTAAAGTCGTAAATAATGTACTGAATACTAAAGAAGCAAATGATGGATCTTGCGTTATACCTTGGCCTAGATTGCATTCTAAGCCAATTAATTAATTAACATGTGATAGATATATTTGCACAGCATTTCCAATTTTAATTCCTACTGGTGAAGGTTACTTTAGAGATATACGAGTTTATAAAGTTTCTAATAATGAATATTTTAAATTCCTCATGATATATGAAGACGGCAGATTTGCAAGAGATCCAAGATTTCGACTTTTTGCATTTAATAGTATGATACATTGGAAAGCTTTAAAAAATTAATGTATTTGTGTCAAAAAAAATCAATTTTACATAATGTTGAAACAATTGAACAGCTTCGAGAATCTTTGTAACAAAATCCTTTATTGTATAATTGAATTTTATCATATAACCCTAATTTGAGGTCATTTCGCTTATATTGGTATGCAAGATCTAAACAGTCTGTGGATATGATTAAACAATTAGGAAGTCCAACAGTATTTATGACATTAAGTGCCGCTTATTTATATTGGCCAGTGTTGTATCGTATATTAGATCTTGATTAAAATTATGCTAATTTTAATAAAAACAGTTAATTTATTGGTAAATCTAAATTATTAAATTCAAATCCTATGTTAGCTTCTTACTTTTTTCATACGTGATTAGATTTTTTATGGAGCATTTTGTAAAAAAAAATTAAAGTCTAGGATTTTTGGTTCCATATTCAATAGTGCTTCCCAACGGATAGGTCTTAAGATGAACATGGACAAAACAAAGATCATGTTTAATGTCCAAGTCACACCTATGCCGGTAGTTGTTGGGAGCACTAAGCTCAAAGTTGTTGACGAGTATGTTTACCTGGGACAAATAATCCGATTAGGTAAGTCCAACTTCAACCAAGAGGCCAATCGACGGATTCAACTCGGTTGGGCAGCGTTCGGGAAATTACGGCACATCTTCTCGTCAGGTATACCTCAAAACTTGAAAACGAAACTGTACAACCAGTGCGTGTTGCCAGTGATGACACGGAACTGAGACGTGGTCCTTCACTGCTGGCCGTTTGAGGAAGCTCAAGGTCGCTCAGCGAGCTATGGAAAGGGCTATGCTCGGAGTTTCTATGCGTGATAAACTCAGAAATGAGGATATCCGCAGTAGAACCAGAGTAACCGACATAGCCCAACGGATTAGTAAGCTGAAGTGGCAATGGGCCGGCCATATAGCTCGAAGAACCGACAACCGATGGGGAAAAAGGGTTCTCGAGTGGCAGCCTCGTACCGGCAGGCGAAGTGTTGGGCGTCCCCCCACTAGATGGAGTGACGACCTGGTAAGATATGCATGAAGTCTATGGATGCAGGTGGCTCAGGACCGTGCTTTGTGGCATTCCTTGGGGGAGGCCTATGTTCAGCAGTGGACTTGTGAAGGGCTGTAATGATGATAATGATGACGATTGAATTTCAGTACTTGGATTGTCCTTATATGCATGGTATTTTCTGATTTGAAAATGCTCCGGATCTATCCTAAATGCTCAATCCCGATGATATAATAGATGAGTTCAAGAAATCATAAATTATTTTCAATCAATTCACGTGCATCGTGGTACCCAGATCTTTCTCAAATGATAAACATCCATGATTTGTCGTAGGAATTATTTACAGAAGCTCATGTTAATAATCCATACATTTAAGTTAATTCTCTTTAAAAAAAACTGCCTTCAAAAATACTAGGAAAAAACTGCCTTCAAAATTACTAGGTAAAAAACTGCTATCTAAATTACTAAGTAGAAAACTTCGCAAGCCCTCTAAAGCACCGCCTTTTGCTAGTTTTTAATCAATGTTTATGATACTTTTTTATATATGCAGTTTGATTCGATGTTATACTACAATTGAACTTTCAACTAGAATTTTACATGACAGAAATAATTTCTCCAAAACATTGATCTATTCTATGACAAAAAAAATCGATCCTCTTAAGAAGTCTGCAGATCTACGGATATTTTGAAATAGCTTATACGGAATTCTACGGAAATTTTCATATCAATTGAAAAACGTATTTTGAAAAATTCGAATTGGTAACACTGTCGCAGAGAGATCAAACGCAATACCGACGGCTTTTTGTGTTTCCAGAAACAGGGGGATGAAACACCACCAACTTGCTTACTCCAGAAACTGCCACTGAGAATTTCTTGTCAACAAAAACCCAACAACTGATTTGACCCGTAACAGGATTCGAACCCGGAACCACATGATCAGCAGGCACACTTACGACCACTCGACCAACGAGCCAATCAGTTCAAAAACCAATTACTTATCACGGGTTTTATAGGACGAAAAATTTCAGATAGTTTTTCGGTTAGGTTTATTTTTATAGCATTACCCCTCATTTATCACAGGACAGAAAGGGTGTGAATAGAATAGAATAATATTTCTTTGCTAGAATAGGGTATTGGAGGATTTTAAAAATAATTTGAGTACAACATATTCAACATAATATAATATGAGTCATCATGCAAATGTCAATATCAACAAAAACACTTAATACATAAATTAAGCTTTTTTATAGAACAAGGGTGGCAAACGAGCACACAGTCCACCTGATGGTAAGTGGTTGCTGTGACCCAAAGACATCTACAACTATCTTCGTTTGCGTTGTTAGCCGTGAGGACTAAGATAGTCTACTACAACTAAAATATTAATATAGCTGCAGCATGGCTCTACCACGTAAAGTGTTTTAGTTATAAATATTAGCAAAATATCTTATAAAATTCTTATTATTATATTACTTTACAATAAAACACAAATATCAAAATAACTTTTTCTAACAGTGTAACGACTTCGCTCTGATTTTATAAATTCGCTTAGGTTTTATTTCAAGTCCTGCTTCATTTCTAGTGGATAATACACAGCAAATAAATATATTCGAACATTGAGCCCATCTCATCTTATTTTTTCTTCATTAGCTAGTAGATACAAATCTACGTCCAACAGTAGATTGGGCCTTTCTCCTTGTAGGGTGAATTCACCTTTATCAAATTTAAACGATATGAAAGAGGCCCGTACATTTAAAGAAGTGTACTGTACAGATTGATACAGGTACAGTAGTGACTGATCATTAGGTGGACTGTAAGTTACAGACTACTTAAGTTTTAAAAAAAATGTTTAATAGTAGCTATCTCTCCATATGTTAAATGGTTTTTCGCACATGCACCTACAACCGAAGGAAGTCATAGATGTATTGTCATCTCTAATAACTAAGATGAAGTTTCTCACGCCTTTTATCTGTTACGTAATTAAAAAAGGAGCCGTGAGAGTTCAGGGGCTAAGAGTAGGTGTGAATTGGGGCTTCTGCGTCACTTTGCTCTCGCATTCGCTCGAGCTACATGCCGCTGAAGACCCTAATTCTCTCCAGAGAGCTACAACATTTTTAGTTTAACCAAATTAACGTCTACATACTCACAGTTCTACTCTGTGGGAGCAAGTGTACTTCCACTTCCAGTTAAGTTATTGAGCATTATATTCAGAGCGTTTGCGAGATACTGATGGTATTGCCGCATCTATATGATTAATTTCTAATAATACAACTTGATTAGCCTAATTTCATTGTGGTTAGTGCTAATAAACGTTTTTAAGATATTGCAAAGCTTTTATCGAGGGCTTTGAGTGCGGCGACCGAATCAAGAATTTCCGTAACAAGAAAAACCTAAGACCCAAAACCTAACATCGTAAATCCATTACAATAAAGTTAAGTAAATAAAATGATGTGTCTTACCTGGATTGAAGAGCGTCTCCCACCCTCCCTCAATTGTTTCATTATTGTTTTATTCTCATAGCGAGTGCACGTTAATTACAACGCTCGTCAAATATCATCTATATTGGTGAGTTTAATCATTTTTTTTACTATTTAGAAATTCAGCCGCCATTGCCTTTTTTTTTACTTCATACTTGTTTTTGTTAATTGCAGATCATGGTCAACACTGAGGAACACAATGATTCTAATCCTATCACTAATCCGTATTACTATGCATAGGATGTGGATAAATTTACACTAAATTATTACAACCGAAAGGAGCAGCTTCACGATTTACCACCAAATAGAATAGCTATTAATGAAGAGCGGCAATTGAAATAAAAAAAATGTTACAGAAAGAGAAACCGCTCTCAAGAATCATCATCATCATCATCATCATCAAACATTATCCGCCGAGATAAATATAAACGAGGTCATCGTCTGATTAAAATCAGCATTTGCGAACATAACGAGCAAGAAGAAAATGTCATCCACGATCTTAGTGCTAATATAAGTGTTCAATATGTTGTGGATTCAATGTATGATGAAGTATTAGATGCTACAAATTGTCTTATAAAAAATAGGTGAAAAATTATGTGAGAACTAGTAATTTAAGTAAAATAAAATAAAAGTTATACATTGAATTTCATTGTTATTTTATTATTTATCATTATTATTCGATTGTGTAGAGGAAAAAAGAAAAGAATTTATTCTTACAACGAATGTATTTATTAAAACTAATTATTTCGATTTACGATTTTATCTGAATTTGAATTTAAATGTTTTAGTTTTTATTTCAATTTTAACTGAAAGCAACAACACATAGATATATTTTATTGGAAATATATCTACGTGTTGTTTTTTTTTTTTTCAAAACAACATTTCTTATTACATAAAACATTTGTTAACGCACATATTTTCTTACGAGTAAAACAGTTATACAGTAGAGTATCTTTACAATAAAGTTCACAAAGAGTATTTAAATTGGGAGCTCCTAAGCAACTTATATCTATGATAGTATTATTTTCATCACAAATATCTTGCACCCATTTAATTTTTTCACAACCTTTTAAAATAATCTTTTTATCTTTCAAATATGTCTTTATAATTCTGTGAAACTCTCTATAATCAATAAAGCCCTCACTCCATCGATACCCTCGGTGCTTTTCAATCCAGCCAATTTGTTTATTCTCTTCAGCAGATAGTGAAGTGAATGGGTAAGAAGGTTTAATGAGGAATATGTTGGTGTACTCTAGAGTGGCTATAGCAAACTCCTTTACTATAAATTTATTTTTGCTATTTTTGAAGCCTTGAATATCGACGATTATTGTATTGCTGTTTATGATATTTTCTTAACGATATTACTCAGTGGTTTGTATTCGAATATACAGTCGTTTAATATCAAGCAATATGCGGCTGATATAGTTCAGATTTAGAATTTCTTTATTTTATTATTTTATTTACGGTTTATTATTTCGATTTTCGATTTTATCTGAATTTGAATTTAAATGTTTATAGTTTTATTTCGATTTTAACTGAAAGCAACAACACAGATAAGTAATACTGATTAAACTATTAAACTCAGTTTATTATAATGAAATATAGTTCAGATTTAGAATTTATTTATTTTATTATTTTATTTATGGTTTATTATTTCGATTTTCGATTTTATCTGAATTTGAATTTAAATGTTTTAGTTTTTACTTCATTTTTAACTGAAAGCAACAACACATAGATAAGTCACACTGATTAAACTATTAAACTAACCCTTAGTTGGATACAAAAATGGACGAATGTTGTGATAATCTTCTTTGATGCATGATACCAACTGGGTAACAGCCTTCCACGTTGGGATTTTCTCACCGACCGCTGATTTAAAGCTGATCAGAGAGTGCTGCCAGCATTCGGTTGATGGAATAGCCTCCAGCTTGCGGAAGTTAGAGATGCGCACTTCGATGTAATAATCTCCTCGCTTCGAAGGCTCGCTCCGGTGCATATATCCCGAACCTGTTCGGAATAATAAGTAGCTTTTTAAAATCCTCGCTCGGATAGGTTCAGAATCTTCATCCTGGAAACAATAAAAATACTATTTAAACAAAAGCATATTGATAAGTAGTGAACAATATTTATATTCCCTCCTACCCCGCATAAATATATTTTATACGATGCTCATAACATGACTTAGTAGTCTAATTCACTAACAATTGTATCAATCACATCGATCGTCTAAGAATATAATTAAATACGTTTTCATAAATAAAATAACCTATGACTGATAATTTACATTTCACAACATCCAATCAAATAGAAACTGACTTTTTATCATGTGAATGGTAACTCAAAATATTAAAATTAAATACGATTTGCTTACCTCAGAATCTGGAAAAACTTTTAATTTACGTTTCCTGCTGGTCGAAGCTGGGGTGAGTGATGATGATTTATCAGCCTCAGATTCCGACTCGCTTCCTACACTAACTAGGGAGACTAAGTATTACGTACATACTTGCTGTCTTGATGATGATGATGCTGAACACTTCCAGGTCTAGTAGACTGTTGGAAACACGATGCAACTAATGGCTAAACACCTCCCAACATTATATTTTATACCCTACATTATAGCGCTATCCCCACTTGGAAGTGTTTTAGTTTGACATATTATAAAATGAAAAAATATTTCATTTGGTAACTTTAGCATTGACCCGTATTAATGTTATTTGTAAGGAATATTTGTACTTATTAACATTAAATGCACATATGTGAAAAACACTTAACATAAATGTTTGCTTGCGTTGTCAGCCGAAAACGCTATTGGCGCCAGCCAGACTCTGTAATAGGTTATGACAGTGTTTTACAGGTAAACGTAAGATTTCACAATAACATGGAAATGGGTCAGCACATAGCGGTCAATGTACTTAGTAAATTTAGATCCATTATAAATATATCTTTGTTTAAAATTAATACTTTTTGAAGAAAAAAAACTTACAATTTTCATTTTAAACTGAATTTTATACTATTCGTAATATCTCGAGATAGAATATAGTCTGGAATAGCACCCAGGCGTTTGTTGTAAAAGCGTATATATTGCCTACCCATAAATTAATTAAAGACATAAAGACTTTTATTCCGACACTTTATATTACAATGACAAATTAATAAACAAAATTAATACGGATAAGAATAAAATAATAATAAAAAAAATAAAAACACAAGAAAATGAATAAACAAAACAATAGAGGATATAACAACAATTGATTTTTTACTTATACATTATAGAATGATGACAACCTCTTATTGCTTGATATTAAACGACTGTATATTCAAATACAAACCACTGAGTAATATCGTTAAGAAAATATCATGAATAGGAATACAATAATCGTCGATCTTCAAGGCTTCAAAAATAGCAATAATAAATTTATAGTAAAGGAGTTTGCTATAGCCACTCTAGAGTACACCAATATATTCCTAATTAAACCTCCTTACCCATTCCCTTCACTATCTCCTGAAGAGAAAAAACAATTTGGCTGGATTGAAAAGCACAGAGGGTATCAATGGAGTGAGGGCTTTATTGATTATAGAGAGTTTTATAGAATTATAAAGACATATTTGAAAGTTAAAAAGATTTTTTAAAAGGATGTGAAAACATTAAATGGGTGCAAGATATTTGTGATGAAAATAATACTATCATAGATATAAGTTGCTTAGGAGCTCCCAATTTAAATACTCTTTGTAAACTTTATTGCAAAGATACTTTACTGTATAACTGTTTTACTCGTAAGAAAATATGTGCGTTAACAAATGTTTTATGTATTAAGAAATGGTGTTTTGAAAACAAAATGATTGTTTGATTTCTAATAAAATATATGTAAATAAACACTTCATCTTTTAATTTAAACTACCTTTGTGTTCGAGAAGAAGAAAAAAAAAATAGTTTCAGACCGTTAACGATTAGTACTTATTATTAAAGTAACGGTTTTTTTTTGTACCACCTTGCATTTTTAACTATGAAATAGATTAGACTTCATATTTTGTTGTTATCTTATTGAACCATTTGTATTTGAGATTCCGAATGAAACGGTATTAGAAATGGAGCAAAGATAAAAAAAAGCGGATCGAGAATTAGACTAAAAATTTAGACCTCTAATGGAGAGGATTGGGGCCTTTAGCGGCATGTAGCTCGAGCGAAGCGAGTGCAAGTGACGCAGAAGCCCCAATTCACACTTACTGCTAAGCGCTCGCTATAAACCTCACAGTACGCGAGAAAACATCGTGAGGAAACCTGCATATCAGAGGAATAAGAAAAAAAATATTCCGAAGACATGTGAAGTCCGTCAACATGCATTGGACTCTCAGAGATGAAAGGAAGCCTATGCCCAGCAGTGGGACGTATATAGGCTGTAACTTTTACCTTTAATTAACAAATACATTAAGATTTAGTCTTATCTAAAAATACTCATTTATTTAAATAATTAAATCACCATCTATTTGCCCCTTCATTAATAGTACTGCACAAAAACTACTTAGTTGTGCGACAGCCAACAAAGATCGATTACTCAAGGGGTTTCATGGTCGAATGAAGTAATTTGCTTTTCTTCGACGCAAATAAAAAGCAATTGTACTTTTAATTCTATTAATTTAAATATAATTATTAAGAAATCTACATAATTATGTATGTTTTATCATCGACATAATATAACACGCAGTAAACCAACTCCAAATTTTTTTTTTATAGAATAGGGTGACAAACGAGCACACAGTCCACCTGATGTTAAGTGGTTGCTGTGACCCCTAGACATCTACATCTATCCTCGTTTGCGAATCAAAATGCAGATGCGTTATCACCTGTGAGGACTAAGATGGAAGGCCTCTTTTCCAGTAAAACGGGTCTCTGGTTCTCTACACTCACCATGCAAAACACAGCAGTCTTAAGCTGCTATTTTACGCTGGTATTATGTGAGAGCGTGATCCTTCCCCGGTCGAGCCCACCCATTCGTGTTACAGCTATACTACTAATATAGCTGCAGCATGGCTCTACCACGTATAAATTTTTTAAAGGCGTCGTCTTTATAAGTCTACTGCTGCATCTTTATCCACAAGGTCACGTAAAGCATGTCACATTTAGGGAGGTATACTTCCTTAATGTAGAATGCTTTACTTGTAAGAATTTCCCATACTGACCAAGCTTGGAAGACAAGTTAGTGAGCTCAGAGCTGATATCAACCGAATCGGTAATTTTGCAAAACAACCAAACTACTTAAAGTGCTGATACGACGTCACCAGTTTAAGTAGCTTGGTTTTAATGATGCAGCAGAATATATATGTAGAGCTCATCAGCTTGCGGAATAATGAACGAGGTTCTAGCGACTGTTACTACCCATTTATATACATTTTACTTGGTAGAGGCAAGTCGCAGCTATGTTATGGTTGTAGCATGAATGGTTCGGCTCGGCCGGGGTAGGACCATGCTCTCACAGAATACCAACGTAAAATGGTACTGTGTTTCGTATGGTGAGTGTAGAGAACCGGTGACTCTCTTTACTGGAGCATTCCATCTTAGTCCTCAAGGGTGGCAACGCATCTGCATTTTGATTCTTAATTGAGTATTAATGTAGATGTCTATGGACCACAGCATCCACTTACCTTCAGGTAGACTGTGTGATCGTTTGTAAGTCTTATTCTATAAAAAAATATTAAGTAGATGAGATGATTCAAATCATGTAGTTTTTTGATCATCGGCAAATAAAAAAGTCGACTACCCATAATTACTTATTTTAATATTAGATGGTAATTATTTTAAAAGCAGTTTTATAATATTTTATAGTATCAGAGTACAGTGATAAATAATATGAATTTGTCAAATTTTCGACTAGAAGAGTGCAAGATCTTTACTTACCCGTGTTCAATGCATATTATATACTTTGCTATATCGATTTACGAGAAAACCAAAGTCCTGTCAGTTACAAAACTATTTATTTATACATTTCTCAGAAGATATTACCTATTAGATATTCCACATTTACCAATAAATAGGAAAAGAATATACAGATTCCCTGTACGGTCTTTACAAACCGCACATTTCTGCACATCAGCATTTTTATCTTATTGTATCATTTTTCATTGTCATCAATTCAGTATGCAATCATTCGCCGTTGCGTATTGTACTCACTCTCAATAATATCAGAATAAATTACATAATGGGTTCAAGACTTTATTATTTCTATCAACTTCTAATATTGTACAGCACAGCAGCTCGTACATCTTAATGGTCCTTCAAGCATTGATCTAGTGCCGGTAAAATCAAAGCGGGACCACGCGTGTCGATAACGTGATTTCGTTTCGCCTGTTAAGTGCTGCCTGTTTATTACCGCCTATTCATCAAAAACTACAAGTGACTTTTTCAAGCAATTGCGCAGTGAACAAGTTCCTACTACAGCATACATCATCACCAACAGCAGTGATTGGTAATCATCACTCCATCAATCACGAAAAGCTTTTTTTGCCTTTGTGTTTCTGTGTCTGAAGTGCAATAGCGAATCGGTCGAGTCAGCCTATATTCAGCATATATTGCATTAGGATACAGGAGCACTTGGCAACAGCATCATCTTCCGTGACTTGGAAGCCTCCGTCACCGGATTATCAACCAAATCGTCCATTAATCAGAAAAAAATCGACGATTTACTATCAATTCAGCAACAATGTTGTATGTTGTAGCTATGCTGCAACTATATCAGTAGTATAGTTGTAGCACGAATGGGTCGGCTCGACCGGGGAAGGACCACGCTCTCACAGAATACGAGCGTAAAATAGCAGCTTAACACTGTTGTGTTTCGTATGGTGAGTGTAGAGAACCGGAGACCCTTTTTACTGGAAAAGAGGCATTTCAACTTAGTCCTCACGGGTGACAACGCATCTGCATTTTGATTCGAAAACGAGGATAAATGTAGATGTCTATGGGTCACAGCAACCATTTACCATCAGGTGGACTGTGTGCTCGTTTGTCATCCTATTCCTATAAAAAAAAACAACTTCTTCAAGCAATGGAGCAGATATTTACCAACTTTCAGAAAGATAGAACTGAAAGTAAACCCCCATCTAACATATCAAGGTGACTTGAGACTCTGGATCAGTACTGGAGAGAGTTCCAAGCAAATCATATCAAGTTGTGTGAGTACGAGGACCACACTTATTTCTCGGAAAAGCACTTCGAAAAAGCAAAATCATATTACACTGACTGTCGGAGAATGATCCAGCAACACATATCTACTGATCAAGAAAAGAAGTCAGTTCTGAGACCTGCTACTCCTTTAGTCGGCATGACTTCAGATTGGCGTCCACCACCAACGACTGCATCAATGGCTGTATCAACGACCCCATCAGGTCAGGCCAGTATCACCCGAGTATATAGAGGTACCCATAGCAAACTTGACGAGATGTACCGAAAACAAAAAAGTTAAAAATCTCTAGTTACTTACTGAAAAGTGGGAGCTCGAGAACAGCTTACGTAACTTACAACTTCGCTGGAATGCCGTGGACTCCTTACACTGGAAGATCGACAGCGAGCATACCACAGAAGATGTGCAGTACGAAAAAACATACTAAATGTTCGAAGACAGTTACCAAAACATCAAAAATCAATCAACCGTATCTCATCAAGAGCATTCTACATAATGATTTCTTGTATTTACGCGAACACTACACATTTAAATAAAACTAGTTTTACGAATTTTATCGCGTCATCATCATCATCATTACAGCCCATCACAAGTCCGCTGCTGAACATAGGCCTCCCCCAAGAAAGGCCACAAAGCACGGTCCCGAGCCACCTGCGTCCATCGACTTCCTGCATGTCTTACCAGGTCGTAACTCCATCTAGTAGGGGGACGCCCTACACTTCGTCCGCCAGTACGAGGCCGCCACTCCAGAACCTTTTTTCTCCAACGCTTGTCGGTTGTTCGACTTATATGGCCGACCGATTACCACTTCAGCTTTCTAATCTCTTGGGCTATGTCGGTCACTCTGGTTCTACTGCGGATATCATCATTTCTAAGTTTATCACGCAGAGAAACCCCGAGCATAGCCCTCTCCATAGCTCGTTGAGCGACCTTGAGCTTCCTTATACAGCCAGCAGTGAAGGACCACGTCTCAGTTCCATAGGTGATCACTGGCAATACGCACTGGTTTTACAGTCTAGTTTTCAAGTTTTGAGGTATACCTGACGAGAAGATGTGCCGTGATTTCCCGAACGCTGCCCAGCCGAGTTGAATCCGTCGATTGACCTCTTGGTCGAAGTCAGACTTACCTATTCGGACTATCTGTCTCAGGTGAGCTTAGTGCTCCCAACAACTACCAGCATAGGTGTGGCATACATGATCTTCGTTTTGTCCATGTTCATCTTAAGACCTATCCGTTGGGAGACACTATTGAGGTTATTGAGCATAGTGCTTAAGTCCTCCAGCGATTCTGCCATAAGGACTATGTCGTCAGCAAATCGAAAGTGAGTGATGTAATCGCCGTAGAAGATAATACCGTATCCTTTCTAGTCAAGTAGCTTGAAAACGTCTTCCAATACAGTGGCGAAGAGTTTCAGGAATATAATATCACCCTGTCTTACACTTATCTGCAGTTGGATAGGTTTCGTACTCTGGTTCTGTATTTGGATAGTCATCGTAACCCTGCTGTACAAGCACTTCAGCACTTCGATAATATACCGACAGTCAACTTGGCACCGCTGAAGGGACTGTAGCACCGCCCAAATTTCGACGGAATCAAAGGCTTTCCTCATAGTCCACATATGCCAGACATAGTGGCAAATTGTACTCCTTGGACTTCTGTAAAATTTGCCGAAGGGTATGTATGTGGTCTATGGTGCTAAAGCCTTTTTGGGAACCGGCTTGTTTGGGAGCCTGGAAGTAGTCGAGTCTGCATGCGATACGATTCGTAATGACTCTCGAAAACAGCACGTAGACGAAGGTCAGAAGGGAAATCGGTCTGTAGTTTTTCAAGAGAGCATTGTCGCCTTTCTTAAAGAAAAAGACCACCGTACTTCTGCTCCACGCCTCCGGTGTATTGCCACCACGGAGACCGGAATTAAGGAGCTTCCGAAGAACTACTAGTACCGGTTTTCCACCTGCTTTCAGAAGCTCCGCTGTAATTCCATCCTCGCCTGGGGACTTGCCGTTTTAAAGGTGCTGGAGAACCACTCTAATCTCACTCAGAGTGACATCCGGAATATCATTGGAATAGTGTGAGATAAGACTTGCTCTTGGATCGTTGCGCTTGCGTGTGGTTCCAACGATGATGTGTGCAGCTGCTAATAGAACCTAGTGTGTCAAGCAAAATCTGAGGTGCCCCGGAAACGACGCTGCCTCATTCGGTCTTCAGCTTCGACAGTTGGCACTTTCTTGCAGACAGATCTCTAGCAAAGACTTTGGAGCCCTGGTTCCGCCCGATCGCTTTTTCAATAGGAGCAGTATTAAAGTCGCGTAAGTCCCGCCGCATGCACTTGGAGATCTGTCTGTTCAGTTGCCTGTATGCTATCAAATCTACTGAAAACTGCAGCTTCATTTCCTGTCTAACAGTCATGAGATTAAGAGCATGATCGGAGAGTTTTTGTGTTCTTCTGCGGCGAGTCTTGCAAAACTTAGCTGCGAACGTATAGACAGTTTTCACGAGCTTATCATTTATATCGTCCACTGCAGTGCAATCTTCTAGACACTGAAAACGGTTTTGTAACTCGAGCTGAAAGGTTTTATCGCGTGTGTTAACTTATTTTATATTCCTGACGTTTCGAGTACTTTACAGCACCCATAGTCGCGGGGAGAGGGGGACTGAGGTGTATGACGTCCCAATGTCATAGTTAAACCACGGCTAACTCGAAGTTAAAAATTATTAATTATTGTTCCGATCTACGCAGTATGAACTTAGTAAGAAACTGATCTTGAAGCCTTGCAGTTGTATGCTTGGGTTGGGAATTAATTTTATTAATTATAGGATCCCAAGCAGATCACTCAGCCATCTTCTATATAGCAATTAGGATGTTTTTTTGATTTCAATAGCCTCGCGTATCATCCTTGGAAGGAATCAGGGTTCTGTAGTGACAGGGACGATTCTGTACGTGTTCACAAACTGCAGACTTCCCGTAGCGTCGATACTTCATATCCGTTATGTGTTAAAAACTGACTAATCTTCTTCGGCGGCTTGAAGTATGTTTTAATGGAAGCACGCTTCAAGATGTAGCCAATCAGGTCAGTGACACCTCTGACATATGGCAATACTGCAGGCAATCGCTCGACTGTGGTCGGCTTCACTCGTTTAATGTGACCTAGGCGCGGGACCCGAAGCTTATTGTCGTGCAAAACTTGCTTGACGTGTTGGAGCTCGGCAGCCAGGTGTTTACTGTCACAGATCACTCGTGCTCTCTCAAACAAAGATTTACCCACGGTAGCTAACTGTGAAGGATGGTGATGATAATCACCGTTTAAATATCTATCTGTATGGGTCTTTTTTTCTATACACAGTGTGGCTCAAGGTGTTATCAGGATTCCGAATTACTAACACATCTAGAAAAGCTAAAGAATTGCTTGCCTCTAACTCCAATGTGAACTGAGTTTTAGAATTTATAGAGTTAAGGTGGTCTAAAAATGCAGTTACTTTATCTAAAGGTACTCGTAGAATTGTGGAAGTATATTCTACGTATCGCTTGTAGAATTTTGAAGTAAGCAGGGCTTTCTCGTCAAAGTCTTCCATGAATATATCGGCCACAATGGGAGATACAGGTTAGCCCATCGCCACACCATCTAGTTGCTTGTAGAACTCTTCCTTCCACAATAGGTAGCCAGATGTAAGGCAGTGTCTGAGTAATACTGCATATTCTACGGGCATGTTGTTTTTCTACAGCCTTCTAGGAACAATCGAGATGCAGTCTTCAACAGATAAGCATGTGAACAGAGAGTGCACATTTATACTGACCATAGTTTCCTTGTCTGTCAGATGTAGGTCTTTAATCTCGCTGACAAAATGGTAAGAATCCTTTGTGTATGACCTTGTATGTTCCCTGAACGATGAGAGTATTTTCGCTAAGCCAATCTGTAAGTTGGTGAATAGATTTGGCTCACTATAGGACGTAGCATTGGGCTTGTGTATTTTTGGTAACTCATTAACGGCTCCGTGGCGTAGTGGCTTATATAAATTCCATAATCAGTTCAAGCCTTTATCATTTTTATCAACTTTTAAGATTGTACAGCACAGCAGCTCGTACATTCTCTATTATAACAACTAAAAGTGTTTTTTGCTAAAAATAAGTATAAAAAAGCAAAAAAAGATTACAAGTATTATAAAAGAAAAAGAAAATAATATTGTGGCTTAACACCTTTGGCTACCAAGAAATAGAAAGATTGGGATGATTGACCCCTTGGATCGGTCTGCCTTCTTGGAAAACGTTTTAAAATAGTTGTCTGGCTGACATATATGAAAATGGAGCTTCAGAATATAAGTGAAATTAAGTAATTCTTTGAGAAATTTTTAAAGCGTCTGCAATATGACACTGCTGACGGAAAGTGTCTGAGAGTATTGAGGAGTGATTTTTAACGATATTATCTAACATTTTCGTAAAAATCAACTCGGAGAATTAACGTGAGGTGAGTAATATTTTTACGTACTTAATTACTTGATATCTGGAAAATGCCCACTGACCAAGCTACCAGGTAAGCATGCGATCATAGTACATACTAACATACTAATACTACTCAATCATAAACATTTCATTCGTCAGAAAATAAGTGTCGTCTGGTGGCCCTGGGATTTTTCTCTAAAAAACGCATCCCTTAGTTTTCAATCTAAAGCCTAAAATTATTTTTTTATTTATTTTACTTAAAAATTACGTATTTTTATACAGAATGTTATCCTCTATGTAACATATTTGGGGTGGATATTGCAAAAATCGCCCCGTAAGGGGTTATCTCTTTTGAATATTTGCAAAGTTTATATATTTTACTTACAAAGTACTTTCAGTATGTTTCGAATCAATCACCGCGGAAAATAAAATGTTTTATACAAATTATAACATCCTATTTCGCCCTCTTAGGGGTTGAATTTTTCAAAATCCCTTCTTAGTGAATATCTCATAAAAGTCAGTTACTGTTACAGATTTGGGCTGTGCGCTGATAGATGAGTCTGTCATTTTAGACGTCTTTTATAAATATATATAGAAGATATCTATTACAGTAGTGTATTCTAATTGAAAATATTCTATACGTAGTTCCGTAGTACGGTCTACTTTCTTAAGTCTATACAAAGCACTCATTCGTTCACAATTGAAATACGCAGTAACAATCTGGAGTCCCTTCTACAAAAAATATATTTATAAATTGGAAATGGTCCAAAAGAAAGTTTTACGCAACATCTATTATAAGTTTTACCGTTCCAGAATTTCATAAGTTCAATTATTAAAACACTATAAACTATTAAGTTTGGAATTTGGAATCTAGACGATAGTTTATTATGGCCATGATGCTGCATGGATTGTGAAATAACAGGTTTGACTGTAGTTATATCATAGAATTATTACCCAGTAGAAACGCAGTCTAGTACAAAACACGAGCGTTAAAATGATGCAAGGTCATTATGTTAGTGGGCGCGAGTCGAATGTTCCTACGCTCGTCACACGCACACATACACGCCTTTCAGTGATAACAGTTTCTGGCGTTTGCAATCAAATTATGCAAATTGCTATTTTATTGATTAATTTTAAATGATCGATATGATAAAAATTACGTATTACGTACGAAGATACATTTTATATAACTTAATTATACATATTTTAATGGTACAAAAATACAGACGTAATAAAATTCAAGAATATTATTAAACACAATTAAATTGCTCGAATACAATAAGCACATCGTGTAATATTTAATTTTAACCCACTTCAAAAAAGGAGGAGGTTTTCTTTTCGGTGTGTTTTTTTAAAATGTTTTTTTCCACAGAATTCTACAATTTCTAAACCGATTTAGATTTTTTTATTTGAAAGGGTATACACAGATTGATCCAATATACACGCTGAAATTTTAATGGTTGTTTTCCCGAAGTCAAATTATTTTGTTTTGGTAGTATTTATTTTATTAAAATAAAAATTATTAGGATGCAAAAATGGCAGATTTACAATCGAGAAAAACAAAACTCGAATGCGATCTCAAACCAATAGCAATATCTCGCAAGTAGGTCGGGCGTGATGGCTAGCTTATACCGTATTACTATAATAAGGTCTGAAAAAAAAATTCACTGGATGTAACTTAGTGTTACTTCTATCGCACGCGCTACCGCGTGCTGCCTACACAGTGAAGGGCCACTAATAAATGTTCAGAACATGAACTCTCAAGCGTAGTGATACGACATAAACTGGTAAATCTAGAATTGTCTTAGAAATCAGTGTACATACATATTTATAACCTCTCCTTTTTGGGAGTCGGTTAAAATAGACTATGTTTGGGTCTAAAATAACATCTGGTTAATGTTTGGGTGTAAAGTGACATCTGGTTAGTAAATGCGTTCTTATTAATAATATCTTGATGTTGTAAATAGAAAAGTTTTTATTCTATACTCTAAAACGTAGACTTAGTCAATAAACAAATCAATTAAAATAAAATAGTTGCGTTAAAATGGCGTCGGAGAACCGCGATTAGCTGATCACTCCGTATTAGTTTTAAATTTTATTTATTTATTTTATTTATAATATTAATAATATAATAATATAACCCATTGTTAATATTATGTTAATACTTAGAGAAGTAGGTATTTATATATAAACATTTGAGTTTTAAACAGAGTGTTGCGAACGTTTTAAACACAAATAGAAAATAAATATTTTTAAAACAGAGTTGTGATTTTTTTCCCAACAAATAGCAACATTTGTATTATGATAGCTTAGGTAAGTATTTTTTTTAGTTTTACGTACTTATAATGAATTAAATATATAAACTTGTATGTGAAATGCAGTACCATCACTTCTTTTATGTTTATCATCACTGTTGTGACAATATTTTACAACAAACGGTCATTTTTACAATTTTTCGCCAGCTCTTCTCCGTAAGACATGACGTTGCGCACTGACGCGTCGCTGAGTGAACTTACGCGGTTTCGCGTTAGTTTAACTTGCTTCACTTTCCGTGCGCGTACTAGTATTCTACGCGTAATAATTCTATCAGTTATATCACCAATAAATTATATTACCGAGAACTGTAATTCGGCACGCAGTGCGAGCAGAGATTCTCATAAATTTCGCAATTGTACTAATAAACATGAGACTAAGCATATAATATTACTTTGTAGCCATTGGTGCGGGTTATACGTTAAGTACTCCTTTATAAATTAAATGGCTTGTATAACATTAATGTGTTTTTTCTAATGAAAAAAGTAATATAGGATAAAATAATGACTAAAATAGTAACATTTCGTAGTAATAGTAATAGGTACATCGTGTTTCATCGTAAAAAGAGTTTTTATAGAAAGTTATAAAAGGTTTAACTCTCTCTACACCGAAAGTACATTTAGGGAGCAACGAGTTTATACGATAGAACACGTTTTGCAAAGGTTTTGTAAAGACTTTCAATTTTTAGCAACAGAGTTTATATAATATATTAAATACATTATTGCCATTATTAACCGCGTTCAAAATAACGACAAAGGTTCACCAATATGTCGGAAACGGCTGAGCAACAAATTCAATCCATAACGGTGGTGAAAAAAACTGATAAATATTTTAATGTTCCTGTTTAAACGGCACTTTATAAATGAGAGGAGATATGTGCCCAGCAATGGGACGTAATACTAAATAAATTAACTTACTTAAAAAGAGTAAAATAAATTAACTTGAATAAAAAGTAAAACCTGCATTAAAAACTAAAAAAATACGAGGCTATAGGTGCTCGTAATTCTTCGAAACACTGCCTTCAGGGTACGGTTATTATGTGGAAATTATTTCTTCTAGATATTGAAGCTGGTTTTACTTTTTATTCAAAGTTTAATTATACAATCATTATTGTATTTTGATACTTTCAAGGAAATAAGGATAGAAATAGAAAAGTGTACTGGATATTATACTGCCATTTTTTTTTCTCCGATATAAACCATAAACTTAAAATATATTAATATTAACTATAGTATATTTATAAAGTTTATATCTAAATCATTTTGTATAACATATTGTTGTTTGCATTAGACCATGTAATAAGCACATATTAAGCGAACTAGAAACCTACTTTATACTTGGACGAGAGTTTATTTAATTTGGACTCTTGCCAGTGCTCTTAAACAATTTAAACTTAGTAGTGAAGATCAAATTTACCATAGTAAGTTGGTATGAGAGGTTGCTGCCTACGTATTCCTTTTCATTGAAAATTATTATTTAAGTGTGTATAATACGAATTTATGTTATTAAACTATGTTTCATATACTCAGATTATGTTAGCTCAGTCCTTTCTCCATTCACGATCATGTGGATGTAAATCATATTGATTTAACTGAGGACCAAGTAAACAAACTCAACAAACACCACAAACAAACAAAATCTAACAATTTGTTCTTATTTGGTTTGGATTTCATTCATAGCTCAAGTGATTAACAATTCGTCTACGTCGCCGGAATCTGCAAAATAGTTCTCTCCTGTACTGTGTATTGTTAAATCTGACGGCTTTATTGTACTAGTGGTCGTAACCGCAATTACTAATCATGAAGTCCCAGGTTCGACTCCTGGGTTATTAGGTTTTTAGGTTATTAGGTTTTTCTATCAAAAAATTTTCAGCAACAGCCCGAAGTCAGGAAATTGGCGGTGTTTAAATCTCGTGCGTCAGAAAGTACGTAAAGCCGTTTATCTGTTCTATCTGTCTATCTATATCTATATGTTCTATACGTAATTGATAGAATCAGGCGTTACTTTGCGGAAATCCATTATATAAAAGCTTTTAGAAAAATTTACTTCGCAAATATCCGCGTTATAAAATAAAATGACGTGTCTTACCTAGTATGAAGAGCACCTCCCGCCCTCCCTCAATCGCGTGCACTATCCCCGACACCACTAATCCCAGCATCGCTACTCCCAACACCACTACACTAGGCAAGACACACCACTGACGACAATACGACACGTGTTTCGCCTCTACACGAGGCATCCTCAAATGATATAGACTCTACGGTGGCTAACCGCTAAGTGAGCGGCGAGCCAAAATAACTGCCATTTATACAGGCCGATGACGCAACCGCTATCTACTTAAGGAGCGAGCGACTGCGTCATGCGATAAAACATGCGACCAAACACCGCCGGACTTACGCAGCCGTTTGTAAAATTAAAAACAAACCGCCACGCAACGCACGCCTACCCTCCAACCACGCAACCAGTCGCTGATCACCGTGAGGGTGACTAACGACCATATTGCGAGGCTCTCTATTATTAGAGAGCAGGCTTAAACATATTTAAGAGAGGTGAGTTAGTAACATTTGTTTGTTCATTCAGCAGTGCAGCGGTATTATTATTACTTTTTAATGTCTCTAACTGTTCCAGCACACACAGCCGCAGCCCTTTCTTACACGTATGTGTAAGAAAGGGCTAGACTTTAAGGGAGTGGTCGTTGGCTAGGTTGTGTCCAGTGTCCAAAAGATGTTTGGCAAAATGTGATTTATCGGGATTTCAATTCCTGTACGCGGCTAAATGCTCTTTATAACGTGTCTCGAAATTGCGACCAGTCTGACCCACGTAAACGGCGTGACATTCGTCACAAACAAATTTGGGAACACCTGACTTTTGACGAATATTCAACTTATCTTTATTATTACAGATATTTCTAAGAGAATTGTTTGTTTTAAACGCCACATAAACGCCGTTTTGTCGAAGAGTATTAGCTACTTTTTCAGATATGGGGCCTAAGTAGGTCAAACTGCTCATATATCGATGAACACTTTGAGGTTGAACCGCGTACAGTGAGTTGCGAACAACATGCTTTTGTTTATTTGTAATTAAATTGTTAATGAGATTTTTGAAAAACCGTTAGAGACCGCTATTTGATAAATTATATTAAGTTCTTTTAAAAAAAATCTTTACTTAATGGGACGGTGAACAAACGGTTAATGTAATAATAAAAAGCGGCTACTTTATGTTGCCACGGATGACACGATGACGCGGGGATGACCGTGTCGGTGTGAGTTGGCTTTCGATGAATTTGTAAAACATGTGACGATTCTTTTCTTGTTATTGTTAAGTCGAGAAAATTAAGGGAACAATCTTGTTCCAATTCAAGTTTAAATTTAATTTTGTCATGGACTCTATTTATTTTATTGAGGAAAACATCCAGTTGTCTCCTTGTGGCAGTCCAGCAAATAATTATGTCGTCTACATATCGATAGTAATATAAGATATTTTGATTGACAACTATATGTTGTTTTTCGAAATTATCCATGAAAATGTCCGCAATAAGGGGACTTAGAGGGGACCCCATAGCTAACCCTTCTTTTTGTAGTTAGAAACGGTTATTAAACCAGAAATAGTTTTGTTTCATACAGAGAGAGGTTAAGTTAAGAAGATAATTTGTTTCCCCGGGATGTAGACGACGTTTATCAAAGAGATCTGCGAGTATACGCACACAGTCAGGGGATGGGACATTTGTGAAAAAACTATCAACGTCTAAAGATAACAATATGGATTTAGGAGGAATACGAATATCTTTAATTTTGGAAATGAGATCTAAGCCATTTTTTAGGCTGTAAGTGGGGTTGAATCCAGGTTTCCTTCGAAGGAGGACGTTTAATTTTTTAGCAAGGAAATAAGCTAATGCACCAATATATGAGACAACTGGACGAATAGAAACATGTTCTTTATGTATTTTTGGTAACCCGTATAAAATGGGTGCTTGAGGATTCATTGGAACAAGACTACTCCGAGACAAGTTGTGATCGGGAAAACATATGATGACTGTTGTATACATAACTTAATATCCGAAGTAAACGTTTTGGTTGGGTCACACTCCAATAGCTCAAAGTCATCACCTTGGATAACATCGTTAACTTTCTGGCTGAACCCACTACTCTCCATAATAACAATAGTATTGCCTTTATCGGCTTTAGTAACAATAAGGTCGTTTTCCCTTATTCTCTGCTGGACATAAACATGAAATTAAAAAATAGTGCAATATATATTTCGAGTTCATAAATATTTCACTGTGTCTAAACACAATTGCCTTGCAATATTTATATAGGGACAAAACAACAAGACGTATTTTCACGAACGTCCTAGGAATTGCTTTAAAGTATACACTATTGAAGTTTTTAAAGTTCTGCTTTCGCGATTATTTAATATTTACATTAAATACCTTGATAAAACATTAGCTTAAATTTGAAAATCTCAAAGATTTCTCAGACCTTCCTTTTTCTCACTTGTAATTTATATATAGTTGAAATATTAAGCGGCTAAATATTATTGCACATGTTCAAAATAAACTTTATAGAGACAAGCATAAAAAAGCAGTAAAAGCAGTAAAAGTCCATATCACCTATAAAAACTAACCATACTACAGTTTTATTGTACTATACAAAGTTTAATCTCTTATGTATATACACTTTTCATTATTTATTATCACTTTTCAATTAAGTCACTTTCTTATTTATCTGTCGTTCCGGGTGGAATCTTGCAACTCAAATTTCGAGCACATCTCGATGAGCAAGAGAGAAAAAAAAAACGTGGTATATTTACTTTACGTAAGTAACACTGTAGTTCAACATGATGGTGCCAACTACCCCGTCGTTAGATTAAGAGAAGCTAATTTCGTTGTTATTAAATTTCGTTACATTAAAGACATGTACTGAGAAAACTAATGATCGCCAATTCTTAGTCACAGAGCACACAAAAATATTTGTGAGTTCGTTTAAACTCGCAAATATTTTTGAGTTCGTCAAACTTCAACAAGAAAATATTAACCATCGATAATGAAAGGGGAGAGGAGGAATCATTGAGTGCAGTTCCAATGCAGAATTTCCACAATCACAGGAGAAAGAAAGATTGTAGGGAAAATAGATAGAAACAAAGAAAGTTTGAAATCTACGAAAAATTTAAAAACACTGAAGGAGAGTAATTCATGTGTCAATAAAATAATGCGATTTCTTACATAATATTATTATATCAATAAAATTCACCACCATATCTTTTGAAACCGTATATGTGCGGCCAATTCGCAGATTCTCCTATTTGTTCTTACATTGTATATTATTTGACACAACTTTAATGTTTATTTTGATATTTGCTTAGAGTAATTACATACATAGATATTTCATTGCTATCTTGACGTGAAGTAGCAGAAACTCGTTTCAGGGTTCCGTACCCAAAGGGTAACCAACGGGATTTAATTACTAAGCCGCGGCTGTCCGTCCGACCGTCTGTAACTGTATGTTAAAAATTAAAGGGGGCTCCGCTACTACATAGAAACGCGTGTGGTGGTACGGAACCCTTCATGCACGAGTTCGACTCGCACTTGGCCGGTTTTTTATAGATATGGTTTGAGTGACAAAATCAGTTTTAGTAACAAATTAGCAACTAATCGCAATCCAAATTTCGATGGTTGCTGCTGACTTTAAACGCTATTAGGCCCTTTGTTATCGTAAAATATTTTATTTTTCGAAATGAATGTATCAAAACAATGTTTACAAATGCTATTAATTAATTTAGAATATAAATTCTTTGGTATTCTAAGATGACTTATTAACATTTCATATTTTTAATTATACATAATAATTTTATGTGTAACAGGCTGAAAAATAAAGAAAATGTACCATCTTATCTATGTTGTATTAATACTAATGAGACGAAGAAACGAGGTGGAAAGATTTGTTCAATAGGACGATGAAAAGGGACCAATTTCATACATTATTATTTTACATTGCCTTAGCAAAGTAAGTATTTGTTAAAAATGATGTCCCTTAAGAGAGTAGATTTTATTTTAATTGTATTTAAATCAAATGTATGTAATTGTAATACTATTAAATGTAAATATTTTTTTGAAAACATTAATGTGATTAACGAGTGAAGTTTCAACATTAATTATGTAACACCTTTGTTTAACACATATTCTATGCAATTGAACGCCTTTGCATTAGAATTTCTATCTGAGGACGGCAAATGGATTCTGCAGACTATGTTATCTACAATTATCTTTTAACTAATTAGGCTAGAGATGAGTTATCACCATTGAGAACTGAGACGAAATACGTCATAGCCTGTAAATATATTGTTTACTAATATTGTTTTGTTTTTGATAGTGTATATATTGCTGAAATAAAAAATACGGACACCTTAAATCGAATATTTTAATAACGTAATCTGGTTTGAAGGATTTAAAACCAAAATAAGTAAAAGATTCAAATACAAGCTTTGAGACATTCTGTCTTTGCCTTCATCAGCGATAACGAAGCCATCTGTTTACAGTTAGTTGCAGATGCGCATAAACTGCAAAAGGAAGTACTTTTTCACTCTACTCTCAAATAGAATGCAAGCTTGTTTGTCACTACAACGTTACAAAAATAAACATATAGTACATAACTAGATTTAATGGGCTTTAATAGGATCATAAACTAAGGTATGACTTGGATAGTGAATTTATGCAGTGTAAGACTTCTAGTACTTAAGCCGCTTCTCACTGTCAGTATAGACCTTTTATCAGAAAGAATTCTCAAGCTTCTTCTAGTCTACTATCCATCGGATGCTCTCATTTCATGGGACTATAAAAAGGCATGCTTTTCCAATTACTAGTATTCTCGATAGGAAACATATTTAAACATACGTATAATAATGTGTAGGACCGGATAAGCCCATGTAGAGGTCCCTAACCAATGCGATGATCGCATCCCACTCCCTTTTTTACAACTTTGTTTTAAAACTATAGACCAACGAACTTACGACAACGACGTTCATTTAGCTGTTTTTCTTTATTTAATTAAGAAATCACTAAATAACCCACTACACTTTACCATTCCGTGGGTGTCGTAAGAGGCGGCAGAGGGAAATTAAACCGGAAACAAGCATCAGCATCTTCCCGATAATAACACAGAATAATAAAAAAGCGCGGTTGGCAAATACGACAGCCAACCATGCTAGTCACGGCCAATATCCTCCCAATGAGGCAATTTATGGGAGACCTATATACAGCAGTAGTTTTTTATAGGCTGCAATGAACGAATGAATAAATAAACAAAAATTAACACAAAGATTAATGTTTAGCTTTTTCTTTCTGTCAAATATAAAATTAACTATTGTTTTTATTAGCACTAATTGTACCATATATCAATACCCAATTAGCAATTTGTAGAATATTATTTACAATACACTTGAATGTGATTTTCTACTTGTATACTCTATTGTAATTGGATCAAAGCTCAATGTGTACGCTTATTGCTTTAGAGGGTATATTCAAATATAATAAATATGATATACGAGGGCGTGGGCGTTCAATGTATTATCAGAATTAGTGAGATTTGCCAGTAATATGGGCAATTAAAAATAATCTAGATAATCTCATTATAAATATGAAATTTCGTCTTGATAACTTCATTATTTCTTATGTAAACTTCAGTCATAGACGACGGGAATGAATGACTCGACAATGTTGAAAAAATCAAACACCTTCACTAAACAAGGAAAAACTTAAAAAAACATCCATGAAGAAATAGTGGCCGTTTACCAAGACTCTGCTCCTTCAATTTCAAGCGTACAGAAGTGGTCAAGTGAATTTAAAAGAGCCGGGAAATATCGAAGATGACCCCCGCCCGGGTGGTATAATAACAGCGGCTACAGAAGAAATGTGAAAATTATGGAAAAACTTGTATTAGAAGATGCACGAGTAAAAATTAAAATGTTAGCAGAAATGACTAACCTATCCGTTCGTAAAATACACACCATAGTGCATTATCTGGGATCAGACCACCCACCCCCAAGGAGTTCATAGTCACTCCATCGGCCGGTAAAATCATGGACTTAGTGGTTTGGAATTCCTAAGAAATACTATTGATCGAGTATACAAAAAAAAACCGGCCAAGTGCGAGGCGAACTCGCGCACTGAGGGTTCCGAACTAATCCGTAGGTATCTAAGTTTAAAACTATTAAAAATATTTTTATTATATGATGGAACTAAAAATTTATGCTATTCGCAATTTTTCCTTCATCTGTGCTATAAAACGTTGCTTCGTACCAAATTTCAAGATTCTGAGTTTACGGGAAGTACCCTGTGTAGGTTTTGATTCCTTTGCGAATGTCGAAAATTTGCGGCATAAACGGCTGTATCTTTTGAATGCGTTGCGTTGGCCTAGAATTTTGATATTTTCACAGCTCCAAGGGACAGTAGACCTGAGTATTTGATATGAATTTCTTGATACCTCCACGCGTTCCTGAGAAAAAGGGTCTTGACAGACAGACAGACAGACGGACAACAAAGTGATCCTATAAGGGTTCCGTTTTTTCCTTTTGAGGTACGGAACCCTAAAAAGGTGAAACTATCAACGCAGACAAATACTCAGCCACTTTACGCCGTTTGAGAAAAGCAATAAAAGAAAAGAGAAGAGGTAAGTTGACCAACAAAAAAAAATAGAAGATGTAAGCTTACCAATAAAAAATGTCTAGGATTATAAAGTTACCTATTCCTTATTTTCTTTAAAACATTTTAAAACGAAATGCACGACTATTTTATTATTCGTATCACCATTTCTGAAAATTGGATTGCTATTATAGTAACGTAATTTACACGAGATACAATTATTATTCAGCCACCATAATGTCATTGATTTTTTCATAATGGTAGCGTAGCCAAACGACTTTCCTTTCAGACATTTATTACACGACGTGTGTTATTTATAATATTGTTATACTTGAACAAGTATTATAACCTGTTTTTTTTTTAATTTACATTGTTATTTACGTTGATTAGGTATTTTTAAACAATCGAGTGACAGTGGGTTCACTGTTCAACTATGCAGAAAGTGACAACCATAGTCAACTCTAACAAAGCAAATAACAAAAAAATTACTAAAATGTTTCACTCCCTGTAGACCAAGATTAAATGCCTCATAGCATGTGTGTAGGAGTTAAGTCTTCTTTTGACCACCAGGTAGGCCATACACTTGTTACTTATTTCTGCCTTCTATATTGTAATTAATATATATTATTACCTAATAGTAAAAGTTGCATTAATACTTGTGCAATACATTATTTACTGAAAACGAATATAAGCACTTTACCATTCATACTTTTAATGCAGCCAATATTTTTTAAGAAATTAATTTTTTTTTATAGAATAAGGGTGACAAACGAGCACACAGACCACCCGATGGTAAGTGGATGCTGTAGCCCATAGACATCTACGTCTATCCTCGATTAAGAATCAAAATGACGGTGCGTTTCCTATAAAACAGGTCTCCGGTTCACTACACTCACCATACAAAACACAACAGCATTGAGCTGCTAGTTTACGCTGATATTCTGTGAAAGCGTGGTCCTTCCCCTGTCGAGCTGACCCATTCGTGCTACAACTATAATATGATTGCAGCATGACTCCACCACTTAAAATATTAATAACGGTCGATATCAGGGAAAATTTCTTACATAAAAGCATCTAAACCCATAACAGAGTACAAGAAGCTTATTGTAGATATTGAATATTAATGATATTGTTGATAATTATATTGAATGAGCCCTTACAAAATCTATTTGAAATATCAAATAATAACGTTAACAAGATAGGACTAATCAATGATTTCTGTCCTGTTCAATATAATATGTATATTGTATGTATTATATTGATTGTCGAAACCCTCATCATTGGGAAATGTACTGAATAATTAATTTTCAATTGAATTGTATACTTGCGTGCATTAATTATGCTTTTCGGCAATGAAGAATAACATTAATTACCTCTAGGAACAGGTTTTATTATTTTAACAAGTTTGTTTTAACTTAATAAACTTTTACATAATATACTAATCAAAACTACTAAGTAGCGTTTTAAAATATTCAAACTCAATCTTTCTAAGTTCATGCGTGTCTTCAAATCGTTCAAGACTTCAGTGTTTTCTACCGACTTCAAAAAGTAGACGGTACTCAATTCGACTATATGTTTTTTTTATGTGTTATATCATCACTTTTTAATGTGTGAACCGATTTTGATGATTCTTTTTTATTTCAAAGCCGGTGCTTCTCACGTCGTCCCATATAAATTTGATCAAGGTCTGGCCAATAGTTTTTGAGTAATTCTTAATAATTTATAGTAAAGTCGGTTGTACAAAATTTTTAATTTTAAATTATTATAAAATGCAGAGGTAAAATAGGTTTAAAATACAAACCATAATATATCACGCACATATCTATACGAAACACAGCAGCATTAAGCTGCTATTTCATTTTTTTATACCGTGACGAATGAAAGTTGGTTAAAACTAAATTTTCTAAAATTGCAAGAAAAATTAACTCAATTTTATTTATCCTAAAATTTCAGATATTTTCGTTTTATCTGGAACTTGGATGAACAGCTATGCTACTTAAGTTGCTAATACAAAAAGATAACAGTGATTACAATAAACACAGCAGCGTTAAGCTGCTATTTTACGCTTGTAAGAGCGTGGTCCTCCCCCGGTCGAGCCAACCCATTCGTGCTACAACTATACTACTAATATAGCTGTAGCATGGCTCTACCACGTAAGTAAAATCTAATTTGAAGATGTAAACGATGCCGTATATCAAGATTTCCATTGGCTTATAACAAATATCTTGTTTCTGTATGCCACAAAAGGAAATTCCCTAATTTTTCTTTACCAAATGTAAGGCAAGTTATATTTAGTTACATAATGAAATACTTGAAGTATATTCTATAGTTTTCATTAGTATCACTATAGTCTTTTGTCTACAGTGAGAACTCATATTTAATTATAACTACGCCTTGCCAGCGGAATTAAGTTCTAGCAAGGTTGGTTTATTATAGCAATTTTTAAGTATTATGTCCTTTACATTATTGTTGTAGGGGTCGGCATCTGATGACCGAATTGATTTAACTACAGGAAAATGCTGAACGGGTCTGAATACCCATACGAATTCAGACCAAAGCAATCACCTTATTTAGAAATCTTTTCAAGGAAATTAATATCTTAACTGTTGCTGCACGTGATGTTCATAACTTAAATAAACCTAAACTTGGTGTTCACAAGGCTGCATAAAATTAGCGGTTCATATTTGGGTCGATGTAAAACTATTTCAAACAAGATTCGTTATTATATTAGCGAGGTACTTTTGCGTAAATTCAAGGCGCATGTAATATTCATTCTAATAAAAAGACTAAAGTAAATTAAATGAATATTTAAAAATAAATACGCTTAGACATAATGAGCATTCTTAGATTTTCTTAATATATGTATATGATTGGAACTGTTGGGAGAAAAATAGTCTACTTGTGAGTTTCTTGCCGCTTCTTCAAACACGGTCTCTTAAAGCAGGGACTTGTTATAACGATGACTCAGCTTATTTAACTTTCAAAAAATGCTTTGTAAAGACCTATTTTGAATAAATATGTTTTTACTATGACTTTGTACGTGGGCTTCTAAGATTAAGTTCAAGTTCATTAAGTCCGAGGTCAAAGCAGCTACAAGGAAGTTAGGTGTCCTTAAAAAACTGCGGTGATACTTCAATCCGGGACAGCTGCTTATCCTTTATAATAAGCAAGTCCGATTAAGCGTGGAGTATAACTACCATATATGGGCCGGTACTGCTAAATGCTACCTAGTAGCTTTGAGCTTAATGAAAAAACATGCTAAGAGGCTTATTGGTAACCCCAATCTGGTTAACGATTAAAACTGGTTTTACTAATCTCGAACACAGGCACAAAGTGGCCAGTCTTTTTCATGAGCTTAGCTTTGTAAAACTTGTATATCAAATTTGCATTCGAAAACAACGTGTCTGTTATGATTAGAACAAGATCTATTACGGTCACAATAAAATTTCATCTTTCAATTAACTTCTGGAACTTTTTATTCCATACAAGAATTCGAAATACCGGTATTTATAGAATTAATTAAGACAAAGCAATTTTTGTGAAGAATTCTGATAAAGTGATATAAATACGAGTATATTAAAATGTAGATTCGGCCTGTCTCGACTGTATTAATACGCCTAACGGGGCTCTAAGATATTTAGTTGAATGTAATAAATTCTAATATAACATGACAATAAAAATATTGAAAATTGAATATTTAAACACACAAGCGTGCAAGCGCACACAGAATATTCAAACAGATGTTATAATATGATGTTATAATATGAGATTCGATTTCAAGAAATCTTTCTAATTTATTTATTCAATCCTTATTCCTGGGCCCTGGGAGGAACAAATAGTAATTCGTCCCTATTTATCCGTGCCAAGGGCGCTTGAAATCCGAGACTATTAAATTTAGATTAGAACAACACCATCGGGCTCGAAATTAAATTTAAACGTAAAAAGCATAAACGTATATAATTTGACTAACAATAATATAATGTGAAAATAAACAGTATAAATTTCTATACAATGTGCAAATTACAAATAACAACTGTCATACTCGGAGAGATGTGTTATGTTCTTATCACTAGATAATTTAATTGCAGTTTTATATAGGAAACAAAAAACATTTTTAAAGGAAATTCCGAACTTCCAACGAGACCAGTCCAAGCCTAAATGGACAGAATAACAAAGAAGCCTAAATCAAGCTATCGAAGATTTCGACCAACTATACATATTTAGAACTAGCACCATACTACGACACAAAGTGTTGGGCGCTCGTCGGGCTGACCACCTGACGAGAGATAACCCCTTTTTCTTCCAAGTCCTAAGTAATGAGGTAATGACTACTTAACGTGACGTAAACATACAACATGTAACCTTCGGAAGCTTCAAGCTTTCGTTATTGCCCTTTCATTCCCTCTGAAGAAAGCATCATCTGTTGTATTCAGCCTTTGCAAGCCAACTCAGATTTACGGGGATCATCGCAGCATTGGAATAATATTTCCTGCTCTTTGAAGCTATTTTCCGTGAATCAGTGTTCGGCGCGGCTCTGAGCCCTTATTGCTCTCCTCTACTACGTCTACATCTGCCTGTATATATATATAACAAGCTCCGAACTACCACACGAAGCAAGACCGATGGCTACCCGAATTGAACCACTCGCCCGGCGGGTGATCTCCCCTTTTCCTTTCCACGACTAAACCAATATTAGAAAACAGCAATTTTATTATAAACGACCTTAATATCGCTCATAGTCAAACAATGTTTCGTTGAAGTAACGTTTAATGGCAATTAATTTTAATGACTGAATGACTTAATTAACCTTAGATGAGAGATTCCTGTCGTTTATGGGAACTTACGAGTGCGTAAGATTTTTATTAGGTTATTTATAAACAAGATTTTTGAAATGAAATCTTCTTTAGAATCATTGTGATTTGAAACTCGATGAAAAGAAAAAATGACACTAAAATGTAAGAAGCATATATATCTATAAGATTTAGCCTGCAAGATAATGAGATATACTATAGTGTAGTAAGCGACAGTAGCCTAATGGCAAGGTAGGAACTGCGAACTCAATAGGTTGTAGGTCGAATGCCACTCCTAACACAAGCATTTTCAGCTTACCAGGAGTGTTTAAAAGGAATATTAGCAATGTTAATAGCATTGCTAGTATATTTTTTTTAAATATAGTGTTTACTATTATTTCGGTCTCCTCTTTGCGGTGTTTTAAAGAAAAAAAAAACACTTTTAAATGAAGTAAAAAAAATCACATGTTTGTTAAATAAATAAAATAACCCATGTATGTAATAATAACATGGTCATATACAATCTATTCATTACAATCTACAATTTCATAACTTCAGGCCATCTAACGTCTATTTTACGTAGCACCTTGAGAGTCAGATTTTATTCTATAAAATGACTTTATATTATAGAATGAAGTAGGTGGCTTCTACCAAATGTGAACAGCAGACATGTTTGTTGTTTTTTTTTTAATTTGTGAACTGGTAAGTTTTAGAAATTTCATAATATGCTAGCTTTGATGGAGTATTGATAATTCCTATCCTTTCTTAAAATATCTTAATATATCGTTTAAAAAAGAAACAAAGTGAATTCCATTACAGTAAATTAACAATGAATTTCTAGAGGCCCGAAAGTGGAATATTCTCCGAAATCACATAGCAATGCAGCGGTAGTATACCGTTGGTGCTGGGAATACTGGTGGTTCTGAAAATTTGTGTTCCTGGTTCCCAAGACTTTCTCGTTATTAACTCGGCGGTTCCATAGCGTACGTGGATATGGAAGCCGTGTAAGAATGCGGGCATCACGTTACGGGGATCCATCATCACCAGTAATGGGGAGAGGTTGTATTCGGGCATTTAATGCTAGCCGAGCCGCTAGAGAGCCGTGGTAGCTCAGATGGTTAGCGCTCGCTGTAAACTTCACAGTACTCGAGCAAACCGGGTTCGATCCCCGCCGGCACCAATGAAATTGTTAATTGCAATTTTAAGTGCTGATTTACCACGTGCTCGGCGGTGAAGGAAAACATCGTGAGGAAACCTGCATGTCTGAGAAATAAGAAAAAAATATTTTGAAGATATGTGAAATTCGCCAACACGCATTGGGGCAGCGCGGCGGACACTTCCTTGCCCTAACACCCTCTCACAAATGAGAGGAGGCCTGTGCCCAGCAGTGGGACGTAAATAGGCTGCAACTTTAATTTTAACTTTTATTTAATGCTACGAATATATGCATGAGTGTTACCGTAGCTGTGCCGATATTGAAGGTTATGCCGATATTAAGGTCTGGCATAATTTTTAGTTTGAAGTTTTTTTTTTAGTTTTCGCAAGGGCAAGTATGAACGAAACCAAATTTGGGATTACATTGCAACATCATTTGAAAGATTTTGCACTCCATAGTCGCTTGCTAACTTGGGTGCTCCCATGTCGTAATTGGCGGAATTAGCCCGACGGGACTGAATAAGAATGGAGTTGTGAATTTATGCCTATCGAAGGTTGACATATCCCACTAACACCTACATCTAATCTAGATTAATTATCAAAATTCAGATACCCTTTCACTCCGTTGTACTAAAATAAATTATTATTTTATTTATTTATTATTTATTTATTTTTTATTTATCTTCACGCACAATCCCAAAGAGGTATGTAAGGATCGTGACACTTGGCGGTTTGTTCTCTCTGGCTACCCCGTCAGGGATTGGGCGTAAAATAAATTATGGTATCCAAAATGAAATATGATGGGATTATCTGTCTAAAAAGGTCTCGCAGTGAGTCCCTTAGTCTTATATTGTCAATAGCTCTTTTCTGTACCATAAAATATTTCCAATAACTACATAATTTCCAAAACAATAATCCATAAGAAATAAACCAATATTGCAGTATCTACATCAATTAACAACCTTATCTTTTTAGTTTCATGCGCAAGGGAGCAGCTTTTTCTTGACAAGGATCCAAAATGAGATCTTAATTTCATTGTGGTAATAAAAATAGTAGCTATAACTTGTATGGACAATGTTTGAAACATGTTTTTATGGTTGTGCATTTTAGTTAGTGCGACGATTTTTCGTACTGTTTTAATTTTTGAAATATTTGCGAATTAGACACCTAACTTTCAAATCCTTTCGCTCATTTATTGACTTTTAAAATTAAAATATTAATTATAGGAGTAAATAACAATTTTTATTTGTGATTTTGCAAATGAGCTACATTTATAAAACTGTCAACACAAAAGTAAGCTGAAAATAAATTTAGCTTGGAACCCAATAGAAAGGAACGATTTAGGTTTCAATCTTAATGGTTATACCATAACGACGTAAGGGCGTGTATACATTTTATTTAAGGACACCAAATACTCATACATATTTTCAACTCAGGTTGACCTGAATACTATTGATTGATTTTGATGAATTTGCAAGCATACTCTTTACCTAATATGTAAATTATTAAAATTATAAGTTTTGAGATTGTTATCTGCATTGTTCCTAATATCCATAATCCTAATAAAATTGTATTAAAACAGAAATAAGAAAATATTTTTTATCCAATATAGATTTTTTTACTCATTATAAGGCCGCGCTTGACCACCATCCTTCACACAATAGTAAGTGGTGATGCAGTCTTAGATTGTAAATCGCACTGTCTTAGCGTAAACAAAGCCTATTCACTCTTGCCTTGAAGACGCCCAGATTGTATTCGGACGAAAAGATAGACGGATATAAATAATACTACTTGAAAGTCATTTTTATGCTTAATTTACCACTATTGTTATAGTGGCAACAGAAATACATATTCTGTGAAAATTTCAATTGTCTACCTATTACGGATCGTGAGATACAGCCCGCTGACAGACGGACGGACGGACAGCTGAGGCTTAGTAAGTTGGATTTCAACTAACAAGATTTTTCTGATTTCGCAGCCCGTCGACAGAAAGCATATTTAAATGGTTTTATGCATAACAGCAATGCTTTAAAAATTGCCGTGGTATTAGTACATTGCAAGGTATACTCCTTGATGATAGGTAATCAATGGCCAGGTGAATCTATTCTTGCAACTAATTCTAGATGTGATAAGCAAATGACAAATAATATTTTATATTGTACTTTAATATTGATATCCAAATCTTTTAAATTTGAATGTCAAGCTAATTACTTAATAAGCCACATACGAGTTATTATGGTTTTTGGTAAAGAAATTAGTTTAATTATTTGTAAGCTTATTAATTACAATCATATTACACATAATTCTTTACGTGAAAGGTAAAAAAAAACATTACTAAATTATTGCCAAATGTACCGGAGACCTCGTGGTGATGGTGTAAGAACATCCACTACCCCATATCGTCCGATGGAGCCAACCCTATAAGGCAATCTATCCGGAAGGCCAATGTTCAGCAGTAGATTTTTGGTAACACGGTAAATATCCCCCAGTACTTACTTGTATTATACAGAATTGAAATAATTATATATTATACATAATAGAACACTATTATGTACTACCCGTGCGGTTAAAGAGTGAGATTGAAAATGGCGTCGCCTCTATTTACCTCTCGCTCGCACACTGTCACGGTCTTTACTCACACCCGCCGGTAAAAACTGCAAAAAAAATACGTTGCGATATGCGTTTTTCGTATGTTCTATAACTTCAGTCCAACTTGTCATTGGAATCAATAATAACAAAATGCCATAAACTACAGAAAAATTCAGTGCTCTTTCGCTTATTTGTGAGCTACGACGCATTCTGAGAGTTTTCTACATAATTGTTGTTAATTTTGTTTGTTAATGTTTTTGTACTCGTATGAAATAATTATACAAAAATATTACATGTTAATGCAATTGAAATGTGACTAAGAATTTTTAAACTTTTCGTTTTTCTGTCTCTTAGAGCTAATTTTTGTAATGGCTGAACTCATTGTAATAAAACTTCACGAACAAATAGACAGTAATATCAGAAGTGATTTATACTAAATTATTATTGAAAAAATTTAGAGACTTTATTAAAATAGAACCATATAGATAAGATAAGAAACATGATTTTTTATGGTTATCTTAAGTCTAAATGACGTCACATTAATAGATCCAGGTGAATCCAGATCGGGTCACTAGTTATAAATGATATTTTAAAATTAATATACCTACTTGTGTATAAAATTATTTCAAATGTTTACCCAGTAATAAAAAAATCCATTTAACCGAATTTTATAACGTTATAACGATATACCGTTATTAGCGGGTATTCATTATTGGTATTGTACATGTTAACGGTACGGGCTCGATGCGCCGCCATTTCTAATCCCATTCTTTATCCGTACAGACTGTATATGTAATTATTTCAATTCTTCTTAATAACGACTCAAAATAATCAAAAAAAATGTTTGCTAACCCGCCTGACAAGCGTGGCAAACATGGCTAAATCCTCCTAATGAGACAATCTTGTCGGAGGCCTAAGTTCAGCAGTAGACTTGTGATTGACTGTCATTATGATGGATGAATGAACAGTAGCAGCAATCCGCCGATGGTCAAGTACCCGTCAAAACATCAACTAAAACTAAAATGTAACTTGTTATGGCGCGTTTGCTAAGAAAATTCCGGATTGAGGTGCGCCTCGTGTCAAGTTAGGCAGTGGATTTTAATAGACTGTTACGAGGATGATAACAAATTATTTTAATAAATCAAACATAACCATGCACGTATGCGTCGCTAAAATATGTATTTGAAGTTTGCCTATTAAGTATTCATATCAAACACGGCCATAGGGGGGATATGGCAAATATCCCCTCATGGCTATGTTAAGGCCATAAGAGGACGCTTAAAGTCGCTCAGCGAGCTATGGAAAGGGCTATGCTTGGGGTTTCTCTGTCTGATAAACTTTGAAATGAGGATATACGTAGTAGAACCAGAATTACAAACATAGCCCAACGGATTGTAAGTTGAAGTGGCAATGGGCTGGCCATATAGCTCGAATAACCTACAACCTATGGGGAAAAAAGGTTCTCGAGTGGCAGCCTCGTACCGATAGACGACGTTTTTTTTATATAGGATAAGGGTGACAAACGAGCACACAGTCCACCTGATGGTAAGTGGTTGCTGCGGCCCATAGACATCTACATCTATCCTCTATTACAAATCAAAATGTAGATGCGTTGTCACCCGTGAGGACTAAGATGGAATGCCTTATTTCCAGTAAAAAGGGCCTCCGGCCACCTGCACTCACCAAGCGAAACGCAGAGGTAAACCGCTACTTCACGCAGGTTTTCTGTGAGGTCGTGGTACCACCCCGGTTCGAGCCGGCCCATCCGTGCGACAGCAAGAGCTGCCGCGTGGCTCTACCACTGTCAAAAGACGTGTAGGGCGACCCTCCCACTAGATTGAGTGACGACCTGGTAAGACATGCAGGAAGTCGATGAATGCAGGTGGCTCAGGACCGTGCTTTGTGGGATTCCTTGGGGGAGGCCTATGTTCAGCAGTGGACTTGTGAAGGGATGTAATGATGATGATGATTTAACACAACGTAAATAACTTATTAATTAAGATGTTAATAAATATAGTGTTCCTTCCTTTATTGTTACTACAATAACCTTTACATAGCGACTTATTCCTTTGATTGTTCTGGTTTATACCAGATGTTGTCTATGGCTATGTAAATTAAGCGTGGTATTTACTTTATACATAAAACAGTAAATTTATTTAATATATAAATAAATATTGTTTTAAAGGAAGTGAAACGTGGATTCATTTGGTAAGATGATGACTTTGTCCTGTGTTTTGTAATTGTAAATTGTAAGCGCACCAAGAACCTGGCGTAATAGTACACATATGGTTGAATTGATGCACTGACGCTCCCGGGAGGTGTGCAGTAGGTGTAGTGCAGTGTGTGTGCGTAAATGGACCAAAAATTAATACTCAAACGCCAATAGTAAAGCTAGGTATGCAGACCCCCACCCCCAACCCCCATGTGACGAAGGGATAAAGCACCCGAAACGTCGGGAATTGAAATAAGTAAAAATTTGTTAAATTATATAAAATCCATAAAATTTGTTTAATTATTGAATTATGTGAGTGTACTATTCGCGTAAATATAACAACTGATTTACTGCAACAGAAGATGTCCACCAGCATCTTCCTGATGGCAATTCTATAACAATAACAGAAAAACTTCGGTTGCCAAGCCACCCGCCAACAGTGACAGTAATGGCAAAGATCCCTTCTTTGAGGCAATCTACGGGGTAGGCCTTTTAGCTGTGAACTTTTAATGTGACTGTAATGATGATTGGGATAAATCAATGTACAGCGGTAGTAATTCTCCATTGGTCAAGTTGGCATCACAATTTCAACGCGAATGAATTTGTAACAGCCGATAACTAGTTCTGCAGGGCTAGCATGGGCAGGAGTCAATTTTATCCCTGGGGAAAGGAGAAAGTGTTTATCCCCTCGTTTAGTTTTATCCACCCTTCGACCATGGGCACACCGGTGGATATAATATCCACAGTAGATAAAATGTGACATAGACTTCTATAGATTTTTTCTATGAATATAAACTTAAACCTACGTCCAATGAACTAGGTTAAAATTTTCCCTTTCAAATGTCAAAAAAGCAAATTTTTTTATCTTTCATTTAGCTCCATGCTACGGATGGGGGATATGTGTCTACTTTTTATGTCTCCCCATTGCTGTGCTTTGAAATAAGGACAAGATAATTTTATCCCTTGTCAGTGGATATAATCGAGGGATAAATTTTTTGTCTCCAGCCCATGCTAGCCATGCACGTGCGTTTGCGGAGAAAATTCGGTATTGAGGTATACTGAAAAACTACGTGCCTCGTAGGCTGGTATACTGTTCTCATAGAATAGAATAGAATAATTTTTCTTCAATATAGATCACATGTGTAGATCTCATATTCTTATTGAAAGTCATTTTTTACTTTACCACTGAAGCGGGACTTTTTTTAAAAGCATATTTTACATTAATGATTGGTAGATACAAAATTTATTTTAAAAAATAGCTTGGAAGCGACCACCTCATTGCCAGGGGTTATTATCAACCATGTATTCATTTATACTATAATAACCCTTTTTATACAGTTTCAACTTAACTAACTGGCATAGTTTCCCTCTGTCACCTTTTACGACGACACTCACGAAAATATATGGGTAAGTGCGTTTTACATTTCATAAGAGTATCTATTACCACATGCTGCTGCTGTATTATTATTTAAATTATGGATTAAAAAGGGAATTCTGTTCGGACTTCTGTTCGAATCCATAGCCCATGTAGTATAATAAGTATTAAGTAACGTTATATGAGTAAGTCATGTATATTAGGGGATAATGGGACTGACATACGCTAAGCGGTAAATGTCCCTTAAATTATAATAGAATTAAAAAAACGGAATCATGCTGCTGTGCTTCGTGCTGTGAGTGATGAGAACCGGCTACCCTTTTACTGATAACAAGGCTTTCTCTTTCAATCTTAGTTCTCGCGGTCACTCTTGCATTTAGATTTTGATTCATCCATTTGCCATCAGGTGGGGTGTGTTCGTTTGTTATATCTATAAAATAGTCGAAAGCGCCAAATTAATCTAGAGATTTTTACCAAAAATGTTTAATCCGGCTCGAAGGACCAAAAATGTTTATGTACGATATTCTATTGGATTTAGCGACTTACCCCTACAACTCCCTGCAACCACGAAGCCAGGGGCTGGCTAAAGGAGCTCGGGACAGTCGGTGCAATGATTGTAGTATCAAAGTTCAGCAGAGTGTATCGCACAAGAGTCCATAGGTTACAAGCACAACACTCCTAGGGTGAAAGAGATCTTGAGAGATGAGCTTGAGTAACACGAAAAATATTTGTATGTATGCGCGTCGGTGGTTTTAACTAGACTGTTCACAATTGCCGCCAAACGATATGGCGCTTGTGTCGCACCGAGAGCCATAGCCCGCAAGATTATGGCTGCATTCAGAATGAAAAGAGTTGATCGCTAACCCAATGAATTTAATAGAAATATAGAAAAAATACTATCTTCGAAATTGTGTTGCCTTGTACTTATTATTATATACGAAAAAAAAGCAACAAAAAAAACATAGTATATAAATAATCTGTTCCAGTACGGAACAGATTTTTTAGCACTTTTCAAGCATTTAATTGCTTAGTTTATTCCATTTATCGTTTAAATGACATTCATTACACAAAATCAGATTATCACCATCGTCATCATCATTACAGCCCTTCACAAGTCCACTGATGAACATAGGCCTCCCCCAAGGAATGCCACAAAGCACGGTCCTGAGCCACCTGCATCCATCGACTTCCTGCATATCTTACCAGGTCGTCACTCCATCTAGTGGGGGGACGCCCTACACTTCGTGCGCCGGTACTAGGCAGCCACTCGAGAACCTTTTTTCCCCATCGGTTGTCGGTTCTTCGAGCTATATGGCCGGCCCATTGCCACTTCAGCTTACTAATCCGTTGGGCTATGTCAGTCACTCTGGTTCTACTGCGGATATCCTCATTTCTAAGTTTATCACGCAGAGAAACTCCGAGCATAGCCCTCTCCATAGCTAGCTGAGCGACCTTGAGCTTCCTCATTCGGCCAGCAGTGAAGGACCACGCCTCAGTTCCATACGTCATCACTGGCAACACGCACTGGTTATACAGTCTCGTTTTCAAGTTTTGAGGTATACCTCACGAGAAGATGTGCCGTAATTTCCTGAACGCTGCCCAACCAAGTTGAATCCGTCGATTGACCTCTCGGTCGAAGTTGGACTTACCTAGTCGGACTATTTGTCCCAGGTAAACATACTCGTCAACAACTTCGAGCTTAGTGCTCCCAACAACTACCGGCATAGGTGTGACATGGACATTAAACATGATCTTTGTTTTGTCCATCTTCATCTTAAGAACTATCCGTTGGGAAACACTGAGCAGATCACTTACAAAAAAATTATATTGTATTTTTTATTGTTTTATTGTAAGATAAATTTGTCACTATAAAGTGACAAATTAATCTTCTTAAATGAAAGTTTTTACAATATTTTTGCCAGAGATGTTTATATCACTGAACATGGTGCAAATACTAAAATTATACTAAATGTGACGGGGAGAATAAAGACAAAGGTGGAGGTGGAATATCTCCACTGCTAGCTTCGATTTCGAGTCAACAAAATAGCGACACCTAAACTCGATTAAGCATCTCGAGAAAAGTAATTATATACAATTGAAAATGTTTTTATATTATAAAGTATTTCAGTAACTGAAAGGAGTTTTCATTTTACATTCCATTAAAATGAAATGGAATGTTTTATTTTCCATTAAAAATAGGAAAGAGGGAATAAATAGAATATGAGTACCGCATTGTGTATTCGCTAACGGAATGTTTTAGTATCAATCAAAAAGTTTATAATTTTTATAAAGTAAATAATGCATTTTTGATAGAATATATCAAAAACAAAACGATTGAGTAAAAAAACCTGTAAATACCTTAATACTCACTTTGGATTTGTCTTTAGATAATGGTGTTAACAACGTAGCATTTTTCTTATTTTAATTAATCTGTTAATCCCCGCCGGTCCACATCGGTCTCCCCCACGGAGCAAATACCGTGGTCTCTCCCGTGATAATTTTATAAACCCCGCCGAAGAGTATAGTAATAATAAGAAGGGACCCCTCAGAACCAAAGATTATATAATCACTACGTTTACTACTTTTACGAGAACAATAGATAAGAGTGCTCTCAACAATTCTTTTTTACATGTCCTTTATAAGAATTATGCAACTAAAATTCTAAAAATTTTGTTAGAATTAGTTTTGTTCAAAAAAACTTCTTCTAAATTGTTTTCTAAATTAAGAGAATGTACTTTAATTAACGAGTTTGTACCTTTACCGTCCCATTTACTTCTTATACTTAAGTCTATTTTCTTCACCGCGCTAGTGCAAGAGGCAACTTCAATTTAAAAAAATTAAGTAGACACAAAAGAAAGCTTTTTGAGTAGTTTTTTATATAAAAGATAAGTAATTACACTGTTTTTAAAATTTTATACATTGCGTTCACGTATGAAATAAAGTAGTCAGAAGGAACTGAAAATAAAATATAAAGTGTGTTATCACTCATGCTCGTCGGTTAAGGGTACTCCTAATCTTGCCCATTTTCAATATATCGCCAATTTGGTCGATAAACCTTCATCTAGGGCGTCCCTTCCCGACTCTGCCGTTCACGTTCGTGAAGGAAAACATCGTGAGGAAACCTGGATGTCTGAGAAATAATTAAAAGAAATATTTCGAAGACACGTGAAGTTCGCCAACACGCACTGGGGCGGCGCGGCGGAAATTTCCTTGCCCTAAAACCCTCTCAGAAATGGGAGGAGGCCTGTACCCAGCAGTGGAACTTTAACTTTAACTTTTAACTAAATCTAAAATGCACATATAAAGTCACGTTATGTATATCTAACGTGACAAAGTCATGATGATTTTACACCGTGACTTTTTCGTGACCGGAATGATGTTCACGGTTATTTAAAAATAACCCTTTTCCCCAGATCTCTTACGGCATCCACGAGATGATATGGATATTCATGCACCGCCACTACAAGGTAATTGATAATTTCTGAAAACATTTTATTTATCGACAACGTCTTGCAATCGTCGTTTCTCTAGCGCTCACTTGACCTTAAAATTAATTGGCAAAATAACTCTATGTTATTTTTAAATTTATCTAAAAAAAAAATTCCCTTGTCTGACCATAGCTCTGACTGAGTTGGTGCAATAAAATGCCGGGGCCTGAGTGGCTTTTTTACCCAATAACGTGGGCTTCAATTTAGAATTACTTAATTGTGAATTCACCTAGGTATCTGTGTATGTATGTCTGTCTGTCACAGGAATGTTCTCTTTTATTTAATATTAAAGTTATTTCAGTTTAGATAAAATGATGTTGAATTTCATGGCCTTCTTTTAATTTACGCCATAATATTTATCGGCGATATTTGATTTTCATATCATTCGCTACATTGAATGTTGATGGGTACCATAAAAAGATACTGATATTTTTTACGTTCGAATAGACTATAAAATTTCATAAATGTAGTTCTATTTACGGATAACATGAGAAAATTACATTCATGAACGTGAGTAAAAATATATTCACCGTGTAGTGGCGGCTTAGGAGTATCTATCTACTAGCTCGTGGATGTCTTAAGAGACGACAGGGGAAAACTGACGCAGGAGATGGGCAAGCAGCATCTTTATGATAACAGCTTAGAACAATAATCTCTATATAGAAAAATCAATTGCTGTCCGTTAGTCTCACTAAAACTTGAAAATGGCTCGAATGATTTTGATGAAACTTGTTGTGTGTGATTGAGTAGGTCCCTGGAAAGTTGAGATTCACAATTGGACCCGTTAGGTGGCGCTGATGTCAAGATCCAGAAATCAACCGTGCGAAGCTGGGACGCATCTATTAATTGCCCCGGATCTCTAATGCCTACATATAAACTCATGGAAATACGTCCAGTACTTGTTACGTTAATCGTGATTAAGTACATACAGACTTGTGTCCGATGAAGCTGTAAGAGCCGCATAGGCTAACAGCGTAAACATCACAGAAAATAGGTACATAAAGACACAAAAATTCTAGCCAGCAAATATTACAGACGCGGCTTTTCTATAGATAACTTATATATTAATATTTATATTATATTTTTGTTTCAATTTGAAGATTGACATAAAATTAGATTAAAAATCACAGCAACACGTAAAAGTATTAAAAATTTAGAATATTTTACACCGAAATGCTGATTGAACTCCACTTATTAGGAACATTTGTGATTAAGTCATGAGGTAACGATAACAATTACCAACGCTACTAAGGCGTACTATTATTTATTCTGTGCTAACGCTAATGGCTTAGCTCAACTGGGAAGGACTATGTTCTCCCGACACCCATATCATCGTTCAAAAGCAAAATAATATTGCTGCGTTTAGTAGGTTTCTGTAAGTGACAAAAATCAGAGACCTTTTTAATTAGTGGCTCAGTAATTTATCTTATTCCTCAGAGGTCACAACGAATCCGAATTATTTCGTAAAAAAAGTATAACATTCTAAAATAAAAATGATGTACATTGAAAGAATGCACGGTATTGTAATTACTGTTTACAATAAATTGTTCTAAAAGTAAATTATAAAATAAAATGAGAAAGTGATATGCATGCAAATGGGATAAAGTTATTTTATTTATTGTAGCAATATCGCCTGAAAATTAACTCTAATTAATTTAAAAGGGTACAAATCTTACGAAAATTGAAATTTCCCATTCATAATGCGAAGTTATTAAATACAATGTGAACATAAATATAGAAAACTAATATTATTGGATAACAATATCTATATACTATTTTTAATTAGAGATTTAATTAGAGAGTTATTTATTCATGGAATGAATTTAGCAAAGCAATATAAAGGAAACATGATGTTTTAGTTTATCATGTAATAAAAGAACTCGCAGTAAAGTATTTGTTCTGTATTACTATGGGGTTTGATGGTTCATTAATTTTCAAATACAAAGTTCGTAAAACTAACGTTCGAGCAAGTCGAGCAAATAAGCTGCACTGCCGTACCATCCTTTTCCCGAAGCAGTTCAGGCCATTTTCGACCCCCTATAACTTCGTTGGAGATAAAACTAGAAGCCTGAATTAAATAATAAATAATATATATTATATTAAATAAGATTGTTTAGTGCGTTTGCAAAGTCAATCTATTTATTTAAAACATAAAAGATTTTTAATATTGATATGGTCACTATAAAATGTTGTTAGATCAGCTAATTACGTAATAAATTGAGACAGAAGGACCCTTAAGTAGGGACTGAATAAATTTACCGACTTGGTATTACATGAACCTCACAACTTTTTACGGTAGAAGAACTGAGTTGCGAGACTTGGTTTTTTTTAAAGTTATGTTTTTGATGGCATTGTATTTTATCTTTGCCCTAAAAAACGAGTTTACATGAACGATAATATACAAAATTAAAAAATCTTTACTAGATTATTGCATAGACGTATCTTCAATCTATGACATTTACTTACGAACGTATATTCTTAAATAAGTATTTGAACTATATATGTTTATGCAATGGGTTTACACTCTTAGAATAATAGCACTGATATTATATTAAATCATTGCCAACAAAGACGTATTAAAAAGATAGACAGGTTACACACTAACATTATTGTATTTTAAAATGGCGCAGGTAGTACTATATCTACGTACAGTTATTTATTATGACACGTTGCGCTAACAAAAAGAGACAAATGATAGGACATACCTATCGTTAGAAAAAGATGAATATACATCATTAGTTGCGTATTGATTGCTGCTGAGCGCTCATTGGCGTGAGCGCGTGACATAGCGATATGGAAAATGAACGCACTAGCTAGCGTCAAGTTTACACTAGCGGTTAGTGTTGAAATAATAAAACCAATTACGAACAAAACATCTATATTCAAAATATTAATGAGACGTTTTTCTTGTCTCTGCCGTGTAATTTGTGCACCACATAAAACACAGGAAGGCTAAGCTAGAGCTAAGCTAACTAGAAGATTTAAGCACTGTAGCGAAGGTATAGCCGCAACACAAGAGCGTGCCCGACAGATTGCGAGTCAGGCAATTACCTGACTTTTGTATTGCCATTTTAGAACGAGTATGACGTATCTATACTTTAAAAACATCTTAGATTGGCAAAGGCAATACAAACAGTGACCAGCATGTGCAAATACAACGCCTCTTTTTTCAACCAATTTCAAAAAACAAGAAGGTTCTCAATATGAATGTATTTTTATGTGTTTTATTTTAGAACTTTTATCTTGGTCAACCGATTTTGATGATTTTTTTTTATTTGTACGGTGGTGCTTCTCGTGTAGTCACATATAAATTTGATCAAGATCTGGCCAGTAGTTTTTGAGTTATACTTAATAATGCGTATTTAATTGACTTCGACTAGATTGATGATATTATCATTTTAATTGTAAAAGCTTTTAGAAAAAATTACTTCGCAAATACTACCGCGGAAGACTGCTTCCCAGCGTTTAACGTTGCCGGGCGAGAGACAGTAGCTCACGGGCAATGGTGCAGTTAATTAGCGTATCTCGGTGACCGCTGCAGAAGTTTCGCGCGACCGGTTTTGGGTTATGGTCTAAATTTTTAGAATTTGTGCGCGTCACTTCGCTACGTAATTGTGGTTTCGCTTCGGTAACCGCCTTGGTTTAGTTTGTCTATGTTTAAGTTCGTGACAAGAGGCTTGTATTGTATTTGACTGATTAAAGTAAAAGCTTTTAGAAAAATTTACTTCGCAAATATCTGCGTTATAAAATAAAATGATGTGTCTTACCTAGTATGAAGAGCACCTCCCGCCCTCCGTCAATTGCGTGCACTATCCCCATCACCACGCGGTGACGGGATTAGTGGTGACGGGGAAAAAAGCTAATAAAGCTAAAAAAGCTTCTAAAAGCTTTTATATAATGGATTTCCGCAAAGTAACGCCAGATTCTATTAATTATTTTATTTATATTGAAGTCGGTTGTACAAAATTTTTAATTTTACTGCTTGTTATCAGAAACCTAAGCGGGCGCGCACCTACTAACCCATGTTACATCGTAACAACAACAAAACATTTTTATATATTTTAGAGATATGCTGTAAACCAATATTGAAATAACTCGGTGTAAGAGAAAATAAAGAACATCAAAAAAGATTTAGAAATGAGATATTATTCCACGAAATCGCAGTAATATAATACAGTTTGTTGAAAAAACAATTGTTTTTGTTGTTGTGCAAAATTAAACATAAAGGAACTAAAAACTATAATTAAACGAGCATTATACGTGGTAGAGCCATGCTGCAGCTATATTAGTAGTATAGTTATAGCACGAATGGGTTGGCTCGACCGGGGAAGGACCACGCTCTCACAGAACACCAGCGTAAAATGTTAGCTTGACACTGCTGTGTTACGTATGGTGAGTGTAGAAAACCGGATACCCATTTTACTGGAAAAGAGGCATTCCGTCTTAGTCCTCACGGGTGACAACGCATCTGCATTTTGATTCTTTATTGAGGATAAATGTAGATGTCTATGGGTCACAGCAACCACTTACTATCAGGTGGACTGCGTCCTCGTTTGTCACCCTATCCTATAGAAAGAAAACGAGGGCACAAAAGGCTAATTCAGTTTCTAATTCACTAAAAGAGAATCGAATATATTTTATTCGTGTTTTTGTATTGAAAAGTTCATACATATGCATTGTTTTCGATAGAGCATAAAAAACTACAATTTTTCTAATAATCTTTATGTAATAAAAATTTTCGTTCGATATCTTGCATCGACTTAGAATTCCAAGTTCAAATTAATGTCATATTAGGGCTATGAAGTACCTTGTAATCATTTGTTACTTGACGTTCAACGTTGACGTGTGCTTGTGCAGGTGCAGGCGTATACGTATAACCAGAATTAGCAGCATCTTTCAATATATAACAAAACAATATTGATTCATTTGCATCAAACTGGAAAAATAAAGTACCTCGAAAAGTGGGTACCGCTGCCTGTATGGCAGTAAAAACTGGATTATTTAAAAACAGTAACAAACTCTCATCAAAGCTTGTTTTAATTAATTAAATACGGAAATTTTTTTTTTTAATATACTAGTAATGCTATTAAACATTACTAATATTCCCTTTAACCACTTCTGGTAAGCTTTAAATGCTTGTGTTGGAAGTGGTTCACGATAGTAGTCGAATGGTGGATTCGAACCGAGGCTACTGACGCTTCAATGATTGTCATTTACGATATTCGAGATGACGAGTTGTTTCTTTATATCTTAAATAATCGTATTAATCGGGAATGTTCGTCGCAATCTATCCAGGAGAGCCAGCCAATTCATGCTCCAATTATGCTATTATAACAGCATAACAGCACCTCCAGATATAGATTGTCCCCCAGGATTCCTATAGCAGCCAATAACGAACATTCATTTAAATCTTAAAACTGTATGCACATATACCCGATAATGGCTAATTTATTATCTAAATATATAATTATTGTATTTGTGTTTTTATTTTTGTAATATAAAACATATATTTTATAGGGAAAGTCGTAATAGTAATTTTGATAATACTTACTAAAGACCGAACTGTTATATACATTTCAAATATAGGCTGGAACATATAGCAAGTTGATCTTTTTTTAAAACTGTAGTGAAAAACGAACTTGCAGTCGAGTGGCTACTGCGAGTGAATACATGTACACCTGCAACCAATTTCAAACAAAGAAAGCTACAGATGCGTTGTCACTCCTGATGACAAGGTAGCCTCACAGTCTGTAATAATGCTAGCCATCTATACCTTTCAAACTAGAACATAACAGTACAGGCACTGCAGTTATTTGGCGGTCCCAGTCGAATCCCTTTTTTTATAGGATAAGCGTGACAAACGAGCACACAGTCCACCTGATAGTAAGTGGTTGCTGTGGCCCATAGACATCTACACCTATCTTCGATTACGAATGAAAATGCAGATGCGTTGTCACCCGTAAGGACTAAGATGGAATGCCTCGTTTCCAGTAAAAAGGGTCTCCGGCTCTCTACACTCACCATACGAAACACAGCAGCGTTAAGCTGCTATTTGACGCTGGTATTCTGTGAGAGCGTGGTCCTTCCCCGGTGGAGCCGACCCATTCGCGCTACAACCATAATATAGCTGCAGCATGGCTCTACCACGTATAAAATTCCTTGGCATAAAACGATTCCTACCATCTAGTAATCTAATCTGCGCCCCTTTTTCCTAATGGGGGTCGCTTCCGATACGGCAGAAAGGCCCTCCAGGTAAAGTCTACTGCGCGTTCGTAGATTTAGAAAAGGCCTATGATAGAGTGGTGAGGAATGAATTGTGGTCAGCACTGTCCGTGAACGGTGTGAGCAGTATCCTCATACGAGCATTGCAATCTCTTTATAGGAATTCTAGTGCTTGTGTAAGGATAAACGGGGCATACACTGAATGGTTTAATATCGAAAAAGGTGTTAGACAGGGATGTGTAGCGTCACCGTGGCTGTTTAATCTGTTCATGGACAATTGTCTGACAGATTTAAAAGAGAATGAAAGTGGGTTGAGAATGAATGAGTTACTCGTCAAATGTTTTCTCTATGCTGATGACCAAGTATTACTTGCGTCTTCGGCCGTAACTGCTATGAGTAGAGCTTTTGTTAGAAAGGGAATGAAGATGAATGTAAGGAAGACGAAAGTGATGGTGTTTGAAAAAGATGAGGCAGTGACAGACTGCAATATCGTGATTGAAGATGAACAAATTGAACAGGTGAAAGAGTTTGTGTATCTGGGTTCAAAGTTTACAAGAGATGGAAAGTGTGAGAGTGATATCGAAAGAAGTGTGAATGCAGGAAACATGGTGAATGGAGCTTTGCACTCCTTTATGAGCAGTCGGAAGGTGTCTAACAAGGCTCGTTTGGCTGTGCATGAGGGGGCTCGTTTGGCTGTGCATGCTCTAAGCATACCACGCAGCCAGCTGCGTGGTATGCTTAGAGCATTCACCAACTCCTTCTCCCGCTTCCCGGACGGTAGCCCTTAATTTTGCTTCTGGGCGCAAAAAAAAACTAGTAATCTAATACAAGATTCCGTTTTCCTTTTACCATTATACTTCATCATTTCAATACATTTATTTGAATGGACAGTTATTGCTGTAATAAATTGGCCAATTATGTTTAATTTTAAAAGGTTAGATTTTTTTTTCTAGTGTTTTAATAAAATCGTCATTCACCAGAGTTACCTGTTATATAAATATTATGCGATCAAACTGCTTCTTTCTTATGTTTTATACAAAAACCGTTTAAAAACCTTTATTAATATTTAAGCCCTGTCCCGAATACAAATAAGCAGAACGTATCTGCACATAACGAGTAGACATATTAAATTATTTTGTATTGGAAGTAAGTCTAGAGATTTATATAATACAAATATAACTACAACACTAAACAATCTACTCGTAATTTAATATAAAAAGTATTAGGTACTTGTGAGATACATTTTGTTTTCATGCGATGGCCATATCAATCTATTTATTTAAAACATAAAAGATTTTTAACATTGATATGGTCACTATAAGATGTTGTTAGGTTAGCTAATTACGTAATAACTTGAGACAGAAGAACCCTTAAGTAGGGACTGAATAAATTAACCGACTTGGTATTACATGGATCTCAAAACTTTTTACGGTAGGAGAACTGAGTTGCGAGACTTGGTTTTTTTACAAGTTATGTTTTTGATGGCATGAGTTTAAATAACGAGGAGGTTCTATAGTCAACCCTTATGTTTTTTTTATGTATGTTAAGTGGTTGAATTATATTATTATATTTTTTAATAGATAGGTTACTTCAGGGATCTTTACATATAAATTTAAAAGAATAATTTCATCTAAAAGGATGGTGTAACTATTTAAACGACATTCTAGAAATTATGCGTAGGCAATGAATGAACGAACAGTTTTTTTTAGACTGTATATTTACCTTCAGCTATGAGACTAGTTTACAGTCTACCGATTTTAATTTGGTCATAATTGGATTTGAATTTGTTTCTAAACCGGTTTATATAGTAAAAACAAGCCTTTATGTCCTTTACCTACGAATTGTCGTTTTTTATGAAATAAGTTAACGTAATTTTTTTTTCTATGTTTATTTTTAATTTCTATAATCATCCATGCAATCGATGTATCTTTGTCAATACAGTGGCAGTTTATCGAAGCCCTTCTGAAAGAAATCAGCTGGACGGGTGGCAGCAAATTCTTCAAACGCATTTTGTACTGCCTCTCAGCTATTGAATTTTTTCCCGCCAAAAAGTTGTCCAAATTCTGGATGAAGTAGAAGTGTATAGGTGCAAGGTCTGGTCAGTACAGCGGATGACGGAGAGCTTCCAACTCGAGCTCCTTTAATTTGGAGACCGTCTGTTGTTAAGTATGATGTCGCGCGTTGTCGTGCAGAAGCAACTTGGACGAGCGATTGACCAAAGCAGCTTGGACACGTACGAGCTTCTCCATCATTGTGTTCAGTTCTTCACAGTACACATCTGCAGTAATGCTCATTCCGTTTGGTAAGAAGCTGTGATGAATCATACCGACGCTAGACCACCAAACAGTGACTATCAATTTTTCAGGGGTAAGTTTTCGTTTAGGGCATTATTTAGGTTCTGTTCCAGGATTCAACCAACTTGCTGAGCCCTTGCGATTGTAAAACAGAATTCATTTTTCATTGCAGGTAACAATGGCGTTCAAAATTCCTCCGTTTGTGTGCTTGTTGAGCAGTGAAAGGCACGTTTCGACGCGTACTTGGCGATCATTGAGTTCGTGGGGCCACTTATTTGTCAGGCTTTTTTACCTTGCCAATTTGACGCAAATAGACCAATATTGTTTTGATGCTATTGTCGAAAGCTGCTGCTAATTAAGCCGTAAATAGAGTATCATCAGCTTCCACAATCGCTTTTAATTCTTCATTGTCGACCATTGTTTCCGGACGACCACGGGGTTCATTTTTCAGTTTGAAATTTCTAGAATGGAAGCGGGCAAAGCAATAACAGATGGTGCGGTCGTTTGTAATATTTGCTCCGTAAACGTCGTTGATGATGCGTGCCGCTTGTGCCGCGTTGCTGCTACGGCGGTACTCATACTTCACAATTACTCAAATTTTTAACGTATCCATGATGACGAAAAAGATTCAAATACGATGAAAACATAACGCTTATCAATAAACAAATGACTAATTTTAAAAATAACAATTCCATTTTTTTTAAATAAAATAAATTTGAAGAATTCTTAGCCAAACTAAAATTATTTTGATTTGAATTGGCCCATACTGCAGAATGGCAATTTCATAGGTAAAAACTTATTATCTAAACAAATCAAACAACTAGATTTTACGTGACAGACGTGGTAGATAACTTTTTTACGTGGTAGAACCACCTTGCAGCTATATTAGTTGTAGGACGTATGGGTCGGCTCGACCGGAGTAAAACCACGCTCTCAAAAAATACCAGCGTAAAATATTAGTTTAATGCTACTGTGTTTCGTATGGTGAGTGTAGAAAACTGGAGAACCTTCTTACTGGCATTCCATTTTAGTTCTCAGGGGTGAAAACGCATCTGCTTTTTGATTCTTAAACGAGGATAAATGTGGATCTCTAGAGGCCACTATATCAACTTACCATCAAGTGGACTGTGTGATCGTTTGTCACTCTTATATTATAAAAAGAACTATGTCAAGGACATTAGAGCAAGTAATGCTGAAATAGCGCGAAAGTTCTCATAGACAAAATGGCATGACTTTGCTCCTTTTATGAAGATATAGGCAAAATTAAAGTCTTCTTTATTATTTATGTATGTATATTCTTTCGGACTCAGCTTAATTGACTGTCTATCTATCGGCGGAGATATGTTAGAATACTCTGCACACTTTTCACTATTCTGAACGCTCCTTGTGCTCCTGAGTACTTGAAATCTTCATTTCAATACCTAGGAGATTCTCATTATTTTTTCTCCGTTCTTCGTATAATCAAAAGTTGCTAACGCATTTACACCGTGCCTACTGATTAGATGTTCCATTCTTTTGCTCTTACGGCCATAAGACTCGGCAACGTTAAACCTTTTGACATTAAAAAAAACTTCCAACAAGTTTATTTATAAAAACAAATTTCGTGAACACTAGAAAACCATTGCAAGGATGAATTAACATTTTTTTTCAAGGATGATTCTATCGTCACATATATTCCTTATTTATCATGGCATAGATATATAATATTATGTGTATATATATTTAAGTAGATTTATATATTTGTGTACTTTTGTATTAATATATTTATATTATATGTACATTTGTATCTCGTATGTATAAAATATCGTGTATATAATTCGTTAACATTTATTTACAACAATGCTGTGTACCAAAAATAAATAAGCCTATGTACTTACTCATTTATTCACGATATTTATGAGGCTATCCCGATGCCAGTTTTAAATAATTTTGAAATTAGATGCAAGTCGACTTGTCAAGCTGTGAAATGTGAACTTGTGAAATGAACTTACGGCTAACTTGATGATATATGGCTTATGTAGCCAATGAATCCCTGTATATATCCATATATCCGTTGTCATCACTATTTACTAAGATGCCTTACATACATCACTGTTGCTTCGAGGCATAAATAATAGATAAGATGGTTTTCCACTCCAATAAGAGTCCAATCTAGTAAAACGCATGTTGTATGATGTACAGTAAAAAATCTGCTATTGCAATTACTATGAAATTTAATAACGGGCGCTTAATTTTGCAAAGTGTTATTTCTATCGTTGTTATTTATTGTCGCTACCTTCACGACATGGCAACATCACACTACAAAACCTATCAGGCCACATAGTACCGAAGTGATGCTGAATTTTGAAATTTGAAGTGAATACTTTTATTGTTTTTATCTCCAAAAGGCAGAGCAAGTAGTAACAAACCTTAAGGAATTGTTTGTTTAAAAGCTTTTCTCCGATTTAACTTTACGACCAAAGGAAATGAAACCGTAAGAAAATTTATTAGCAGACCTTTTTTATCAAACATTCGAACATTTGCGTGTCAAATACTGATAAAAATATTACTTTCGTTGACGATATTTAACATTTCTATTTAGTCATTGAAAGCCTTAGTGAAGACAATTTCTGACAACACAAAAATTTTCTTTGCCTTTTACTTGCCATTGACGTTAATACCGTATCCTTTCCAGTTCAGTAGCTTGAAAACTTCGTTCAATGCAGCGGTGAAGAGTTTCGGGTACATTATGTCACTCTATCTTACACGTCGCTGCAGTTGGATAGGTTTTGTACTTTGGTTCTGTACTCGGATAGCCATCGTAGCGTTACTGTACAAACACTCCAGCACTTCGATATACTGACAGTCTACTTGGCACCGCTGAAGGGACTGCAGCACCGCCCAAATTTCAACGGAATCAAATGATTTCCCATAGACCACATACGCAAGGCAAAGTGGCAGATTGTACACTTCGGCCTTCTGTACAATTTGCCGAAGGGTATATGTATGTAGTCTATTGTACTAAAACCTTTTTAGGAAATCGACTTGTTCGGGAGGCTGGAAGTCGTCGAGTCTGCGAGACGATTCGTAATGAATCTTAAAAACAGCACGTAGACGCGGCTCAAAAGCGAAATCGCTCTGTAGTTCTTCAAAAGAGTGTTGTCGCCTTTCTTGATTAAAATTAAAATTAATGTATATTAATAAAAAATTATATAGTTACTTAATACTAAATTTGTAATAAAAATCACTTAATTAATATTAAAAATAGCACTATCAAGCGCTTAGTGGAATACAAAGAGTATAGTAATTATATACACGTATATGTAAACATTGCTACTTTGTAATATTCGTCGTGAATATGCAATCAACCCCAAGAATGTACAAAATATTTGTTGTTTATGGTTGTCATCAAATGTGTAACATTAAAGCAATTGTTGCTTTGATTAATCGCAAAAGAAAAAGTATAGTGGAACTTCATCTGGTAGTTGATGACATAAAAAACGATTTATGCTTTTCCCACGATCTTTTTCTTTGCAAATAAACAAATCGAAAAGTCATTAAACTTCGTTGTTCTCTCGTTTATTCTTTATGTTAGCAAATATTATGACGATATAGATAATCCTCTGATCCTCTGTTTAAACTAAGTACAGTCCTTTTGACAGGTTATAATTACTTTTTTTCTGTGTACTAATGGAAATATGTTTCCTCCTGTCTATTTCGGCTACATTCGGTTTTCTATACTAGAAATGAATAGACGATAATGTGTAAGTTGTCTCTTCATTTCTTTTTGGTTAGTTCAGTATAATATACACATAAAAAAGTGTCGGGTGTAATCATTCAAGAAAAGCCCTTTTCATAACCTACTTACACAGACGCTGCCATAGAAATGAGTAAAAGTGTGATACCAATTTATATGAACTCCTGAGCGAATAAAAAAAATAATTAAAAAATCAAAAACCCAACTGCAAAAATACAATTTAAAAGTAATGCACTACGAGTAAACGACCAAAATAAGATTGAGAATAGAAAACAAAATTAAAATCTGTATATAGGCCAACCTGACTGAATCATGTATCAAGCGCACAGCCTAAGCTACTGAACGGATTTAGCTGCATACAGACGGTTGTAATGACGTAGGCATTTGTTACAAAAGGATTTTTGAAAATTCGCCACCTAAGGGGGTGAAAAAGGGGTTGCAACTATGTATGGGGAAACAAGATTAGTTAAACTATTTTATTCGAAACTTCACAGGAGTACTCCTATCATTTCTACGTGGTAGAGCCATTCTGCAGCTATATTAATAGTTTATTTGTAGCACGAATGAGTCAGCTCGACCGGGGATGGACCACGCTCTCACAGAAAACCAACGTAATATAGCAGCTTAATGCTGCTGTGTTTCGTATGGTGAGTGTAAAGAACCGGAGACCCATTTTACTGGAAAAGAGGCATTCTATCTTAGTTCTCATGGCCGACAACACATCTGCATTTTAATTCGCAAACGAAGATAGATGTAAATGTTTATGGGCCATAGCAACCACTTACCATCAAGTGGACTGTGTGCTCGTTTGTCACCTTATTCTATAAAAAAATCAATAAATGAGTAAACAAGTGTTTCAGGCTCTTTTGGAATTCAACCCCTGAAAGGTGGAAAAGGGGTGACAAATTCTGAAATTTAACATGGGTATCGTTTTAATGATTTATCGGGCTGCTGAATACGAAAACAACTACTTTTTCTAAATCCAACGTGCAGACGGGAAATACCTACCATCATCCGACGTGAGAGTGTGATGTGGTTGAAATGTCAATATGGGTGTCGTTTTATGGTTTTTCGGCACGTTAATTACGAAAATGGCATCGATTATGGTTTGAAACCAACATGGATGGAAGGATGGATGGATGTATATTTGTATGTAAAAATCATCATGGGTTGGGTGACTTTGGTTTCATTTTTAAGGTTTTTGGGTCGTAAATAACGTAAATAATATTGATAAATATGTTAAACTTAATTTATTAGAATAGAATAGAATATACTTTTATTGCAGAAAAACCCGATAAATGACGAAATGATAACCATCCCTGATAATTTGTGCACAGTTGTATTTACGTTACAGGAGTTAATATCCAAAATTTACCCAGATATTGCTCATATCCACGATAAGCCAATGGAATGGTTGTGTGAACGTGCCATACTTATTTCAAAAAATGACCAAGCAGCGGCAATTAACGATATACTGTTAACGTTTTTTGAGGGTGAAGAAATGGTGTACACGTCAATAGATCCTGTAGTCAACACAGATGACGCAATTAACTACCCTTTCGAATTTCTTAATTCCGAAACCGTTGGGTCTCATAAGCTTATTCTGCATGTGGGCACTCCTGTTATTTTGTTGCGAAATTTAAAACCTCCTCAACTGCGCAACGGAACCAGATTAAAAGTAAAAGCGTTACATCGCAATGTAGTGGAAGCCACAATTACAACTGGATGTGCGCAAGGGGCAACTGTATTTGTACCAAGAATTCCCTTGATCCCGAATGATCTTCCCTTTGAATTCAAACAAATACAGTTTCCCCTCAAAGTCTGCCTTGCAATGACCATAAACAAATCACAAGGGCAGACATTAAAATTTGCGGGTATAGACTAGAGAGAAAATTGTTTTTTCACACGGGCAATTCTATGTGGCTTGCTCACGCGTAAGCTCGCCCAATAGTCTGATAATTTTGGCACACAATAATAGATTAGCAAAAAATGTGGTGTATAAAGTAGTTCTGTAGTTTACTAATTTTTGCCCGCCACATCCAGTTATAATTGTGTCTTGTACCAGCAGACTCTTTTTCACACTTGACCGTGATATAACCAAACTCCACGCGGATGAAGTCGCGTGCAAAAGCTAGTAAAGTATAAACAAAATAAACTCTACTTCGGTTTAACAGACTATATTATGAGCTGAAAGCCTAAATTAAATAGCCTAAGTTAAATATTAAGTTTAGTAGCAGACGGGACCCATTAATTTTCTTTCGGTTTTTTAATTTGCAATTTTAATTTTGTTTTCTATTCTCAATCCTGTTTCGGTCTTTTTAGTGCAGTACTTATAAATTTATTTCTTTTGCAGTCGGGTTTTTGATTTTTTAAATTATTTATTTTATTGAAGACTTTTTACTGTCCCGGCACACTCTTAGGAATAAAAAAAAACTGTGTTACTTATATAAGCCGGGCAAAATTTAGAGATGATTGATGGCATGCCAAACAAAACAAACAAATGAAAATTACAATTTACGTAAGCAGTTCAATTCTTCAAGAAAATTTCATCGTGTAGTTGATTTAGTAACTTTCTAGGATCTAGCGAACTAATCGCTAGACCTGAGAGTGATCTAACTCAGCTCAAAGCGACGTAAGCCTGACCTTAAGCGAAAAGATTACCGCTTAAATCAACAACAGCCTGGTCTAAAGTTGTTCCCTGTAATTTATATACTGTCACTGCCCAGCTAAAAATTAGTGGAAGCATACGTCGCTCAATCTTTCCTTTATCACGTAAGGCATCAAATTCAGTAGTACAAGGCTCAATACGGACACAAATGCCGGGTCGGTTGCCAGTTATACTAGAGTCATGAAACTCAAGAAATACATCTTGAGGCAGTTCTCCCACTTCCAGCTGGTGTTGGCGTAAAGCAGGCCATTCTATGTTACGGACCACCACCATAGTACTATTGACTAGTCCATGATTAATATTTATATTGCGCCTTAACATTCCCCGTGACCCAATGCCAAGTTTTATCATGTTTGGTATACCCCCTGTTTTATTGGGATCGTCCGATATATATTCTTTTTTTGGAGTTTGGCCGTATGTTTTAGGGTCCAGAGAGATATCTACTGCATTAATCTTAAAAATTTTAGTGCGTTTTTCTAGGTCTTCGTCTATGGTGAAGTTATAATTTTTCACAAGCTTAATTGAAGGAAAGACCCTCCTCTGGAAAACATAAATTAACAAAAACACATTTTCGTGAGCTGTCCCTTAATTTGAAATGGCATAAACGGAAGGAACAATCACATGCCGAAACTTCTCGATGTGTTAAAATGGCATTTTGTATTGCAAATATCTGCTTTCTAATATCACCACCTTGCTCTCGTATACGTCGAATGGCTTCCCTTATCGATCTTGTGATTTCTGCAGGCTCCGACTTCGATATATATTTAGATATGTAATATGCAATTCCGAGGGTTGACCCGTATAGTTGGATATCTATATTAGCAGACCACATTTTCTGGATTGTATGCATTAATCATGGTCTCAGAATCTTTTCTTTTTAAAATATTGTTGCGCGACACTATTAATGTCTTGTACATGGCAACACTAGTTAACATCAGCGCCCTCTAGTGTCAAGTAGCAGAACTAGGAGAGTCAAGATCCTTCTAGAAATTTCGGGATCGATATGTACTCGAACATCCTAGATGTCGCTACAGTAGAAGGTTCTGGAAACTATCTGAGGCCCTATATAAGGCCGGTATAGACCACGATCGAGTCAGTATTGAATTGGCGACACAAGAGAATACTTCAAAGCGAAACAACTGCGAACTTAAGTGATCAGTAGTACAATTGTGTTTTATTATTAGTGTGGTTATAGATGTCAATTTTGATAATTCAATCGGCAGTTTTTAATTGTCTCGAACCCCAAGCTCGTAACAATATATAACTTTCCTTTATTTTTAGCGGTTTGTTTGTCATATAAAATTATTATTTCACTAGAAACTGGTCTCAAAAAAGCAAATCTACATATTGTATGCCTTTTGTAGCATGTGTGGGTGTGTCTGTGGGTTTGCAATTTTGTGACTGAATCATGCATTTCTTTATCGTCCCCCGAGTTTGGTACTGCGCAGGTGACTACTTGGTCTAGTAGTTCTATGCCTTGTGGACTGTCAAAGTTAGGCATATACTCATACCATACGACAAAATGCACATGAAGGCTACCACGGAGTTGAAATTCCACTCGCCAACAAAAGTCTGCAACACATCTTACAAGTAAAAGATTTTCATTCTATTTGAGTCGCTTAAACAAAGTGTTAATTCGTATCATAAACTGCCTCGACAGAGTGATTGGGTATCGTTCATCCAAACGAAGTTTCTCTAAAAACGAAAGCACATATACAGAAGCATTTAGGTTAACCATCGGCATCTAAAAGGGCTTTTAAGATATCGGGCCGATAAAAGTCATTACACGAGAATGTTAAATACCAGTGAGGAGCTCCAAGTTTTTGACCATTGCTAGAAGGTCTGTATAAGATTTTTGCCAATATGACAAAGTACCTCGAATATTTCACACCATTAAATGACCGCTTTGTACGACATCATTTGGCTGTGCACCATTCTGACGCAGGTTTGCACAAACGGACACATTTTGCTGAGTTTTATAAAGCTCTACAACTGAAAGAACATAAAATAGGTATTCGTTATTCTCAAATATTTTTTCGTTGCTTATTATTCTCGTTTGGTAGTAATCGAGGGGCGTGATAGAAACTGGTTTGTTTTCTTTAAGACCGTTCTTTCCTTCTGGGAATAACTTCACCCAAGCAAGTTCTTCAGCCTTTTGTTCTCTAAAAATGCAGACAGGCGGTGGAGTATTTCTTTTCAAATTATAAATAGATACAGTTTCGTTATCTATGCCTTCATCACATAACACTTCCCTCAAAGCTGGTACTGATGAATCAAATGGTATGAGGGATATAGTAACTATTTGACCTCCATGAATATTCCCATCGAAATCAGTTTTTGAAACATTAGTAATGGATACATTACTGATTAGTTTAATAGACTCTCTTTTCGCCGTAGTTACGTTAACGGCAGTAATAGACTATTGCAAATTTCGTTGGCTTCGAACTCCTAACACTATTTTAGATGATTGCACAGACTTTCCTTGCTTCTGAACTTCATGACAATTGCTGTTCCGTTTCTCTTAGAAGTATATGATTTTGGCCCACGAGCATGAGAATCGAATAAAAAGTATTCGTTGTTTAAATACATTACTGCAACTGAAATTTGCGTTTCACAGGTAACGATTCCGTTACAATGTGTTATTAAAAATCCTTTCTAATCCCGCAATCAGTCAATTGAAAAAACCTTCTATTATATCAAAAGGTGCAATTGAATTTATTATACCAATAGTTACATCAGGTTGAATATTTAAATTCAAGTCTGTATCAGCAAAACACATCGATGGCAATAGCTCCTCAGTATTCAAGTATTGTGGCTCATTGGGTGAACGTGACAGACACTGAATAAAATATGTATTTCCAAGTAAGAGGACGCGATCTATATCAAGCGTGTTCCACTGTGAGAAGGACTGTACTTTAGAATAAGCATTAGCTGTAGTAGTCATAGCTGTGCACTGATGTCCGCTCATACTCCCAAATCTTTCATTGCCTTGATGGAAATTTCCCCGCAAAATATTTTTCTCGTCATCTATCTGCCTAAAATGGCTTTGTGGAGTTCTGATCACGTTGACGTCGTTTTGAGGTTTCGATATCGTTTTAGCTTGTAAAATACTTTGATGTAATTCTTCATTATTAAATTTCATAATGTATCTGCACATTTCTGCACAAGTGATTGTTATGAACTAACCACATAAGTGCTTTTTTAATTATTTCCGTATCCACACTATATCTTCTATTGTGTCACAATACCAAAACCCATGTTTACTCCCAATAGAGAAAGCTGTTCCGCCACTTCTTCCACTTGCTGAGCGAACAAAATAGCTTGCGCTTTAAATCCTTGCTGACCATAGCGACCACCTAAACGCAACACTTTGATAAATGGTTTTATACGCGGAATCAATCTCAGTTCGAATGAAAGACAAGCATGATCCTGTGGGATTGGAGAGATGTTCATATTATTCCAAAACGCATAAGACGGGCACTGATTTTTTACCAACTTATTTGTACATCTATAACAAATAATTAACTCTTCAGGCGTATTAGCAGCTAATACTGTTATATTAGCGGTAACGTTAAAGTTGTAGCACTGTTTTGGATATAATAGTTTTATACAAACAGCGTGGTGTTTAAGCCATTTGTGCAATTGCTTCTTTAAATCCCCTAAATAACTGTCTTCGAGCACTCTTACCCTTCATGGTGATCAGTCTCTCTTCTCGAGAATTAAGAGACAGCTGTGTATATGTATGAGAAGAACATTCTAGCCATTCTGCTCGAGATGACGGTGTCTCGTTTTCTCTACGGGTAGAAGAGTATAGATGCATAGACTCTAGTCTTGCTAATCTAATTGAAGACATCCCTACGAGCAGAAGAATTTTGCCTTACAGACTCTAGTCTTGCTGCTCTAGATGTGAGTGACTCATTCTCCATTCTAGAGAAAACGTGACTGGCTAGGTATGTCAACCTTCGTTTTCTTTCAACTGCAGTTTCCTTCACTAACCTGACTGAATTACGGGCGCTTATTTCTTGGGCAAATTGTTTTTTCGAGTTTTCGGAAAGTTGACTGTAAATTAGGGCCATTCTCTTTTTCATTTTATTAAGACGTATTTCACGCGATCGAGGCAATACAGTTTTATTTTTTCTGCAGCCGCATTAGATCTTTTTGTTTTTCGAGACAAAGCCATTTTTGAGAATATCGAATATTTCGTATATTTATAGAAATACGCAAGCTGAACAATACAAAAAAGAAATTATTTTAAGAAACCAAAATATATGTAGCTATTATATGAAAACGCACCTAACTAAAAACAGAAAATACTTAAAGCAATCAAATCAATATGTTCAATTTATACGAAACAGATACTTAGGTATAATTATATATTATCACAATACCTATGTACCTGAAGTAAACCAACTATCGATCACACTTATATCAAATATATATTACAGCCTTACATACAGATAAAACAGAAGAATTTAACTAACCACTAAAATAACCGAAATTTACAAGAATTAACAAACGGATTAGGATAGAACTCAGAAGTAAACAAACGAAGGACGAACGACCAATCAAACTTATACGACCAATGTAAGACCATACAACGCAGACAAACTCAGAATAGATATTTTCCTATTCTCTCCTATTTTATTTATAAGCAACGCCTTACACTATATTGTTAAAGATAGAAGCGAAAACCGATAACCACTAAAACTTTAGAACGTAACCACAATTCTATTCTAATTCTATTGTGTAAAGGTTTTTGACGATTTATCAAAAACTATGTGACTTAGATAGGCCGTTGTATTTTTCCTAAAATAAGCGGTGATTTTTATGAAATTTTTCTTCAAAACTTGAAAGTAGATTGGGCGATGCCATTCTCGTGAGATTTAACGCCTCCAAAACACAAGCGTGTCTTTTTACCACTAAAAGGAGTCCGCTCACCTTGGCTCCTACTTTCCGGAATGTATCCTTGGAGTACGCTGACCGCCTTCAGTTATTAGGGATTGAATTTTCTCCGAACCTAAACTATGGGCGGTTCATTGAGTCCAGAGCTAAAGCAGCCGCAAGGAAACTTGGTGTCCTTGCAGGGGTGCGGCGGTGTTTCACTTCTTACCTTATATAAAGCGCAAGTCCGGTCGTGCATGGCGTACAGCTGCCACATTTGGGCTGGTGCTGCAAAATGCCACCTGGGAGCATTGGACTCAGTGGAGAGACGTGCTAAGAGGTTCATTGGTGACCTTGCTTTTGTTTAAACCAACCTTGTCAGCCTCGAGCACAGGCGCAGATAAGCCAGTCTCTCGATATTCTATAGGATGCATTTCGGTAAGTGTGCGCAGGAATTACACGCTTTAATTCCTCCCTCTCCTTTGCGCCATCGGACAACCAAGCGGTCGGAGGGTCTTCATCCCTTTGTTGTCGATATTCCACGCATTAGAACCAAATGGTTTGTTTCGTCTTTTGTAATGCGTACATCAAAGGAGTGGAATAATTTGCCGGTGTCTATCTTTCCGTCCGAATACAATCTTCAAGGCAAGAGTGAATAGGCTTTTATTATTTGAATACAGTGCGATTTACCATCTAAGGCTGCATCAGCACTTACCACCAGGTGGGATTGTGGTCAAGCGCTGGCTTATAATAAGTAAAAAAAAAGTAAACGGTTCAAAATTTATTTATTTATTAAAAGAAACAAATAAATTGTTTGAAAACAATTTATTTTTTTCTTTTTAAATATGATTGTGCTACAAGTATTTATAACTATTCTTTTTTTTCAAATACTCGTAATAGCACGAGGCCCGACACAAACGTTGCTCATTATTACGCTATCAAAAACTTTATAAACCAATTTATTATTCCTAATTTAATTTAAACATACAACTTACACATATATTTTTGTAAACCCCTTTTAATTTCCTTTATTTTGATACACTATTCGATATGTTTGGTTAATTTTTTTATTAACGTATTACTATTTTGCGCCAAAAATCTGTCATTTTGTTTATTAAAAAAAAACTATCTAAGAATACTTGGGGTTAAAGGACGAATAAAACGATACCTTAATTGTCGATATCCATCCAGCCGTTTGGAAGATAAGAGGTAATAAAAAAAAATTACAAACATACAAGACACGCGCGAAAAACATAGCCCTTCCTTGCTAGTCGGGTAAAAAGAAATCAATTTGCCAAAAAAACATATTTTTGGATTTTTTTTGGCAAACATTATATGCTACGCAGTAACAAAATAACCGCAAACGCTCTGCCAGACATGCGGGACTGGATTCGCCAATTGGCGAAATTATAATATTTTTTTTAAATTTCTTCTTGCCAAAAGGACCTTCCCAAAATTCGTCGCCAGCTCTCAGACTATTAGTGCGAGTAGCGATCCAAACATTGGTCAAATCAAATAGTGCCCGCTTCCCCAACTTACTGTTATTACACACATCCTTCCTTTTTCACGAAATAACTCCCACAGATTGCAGGAAAGCGAGAGAAAAGATGTTAAAATCAAAAACATGCGTGCAGTTCACACGCGGTGGAAGTGAAACGTTCAGAGCTTCGAGAGAATGAGACGAATGCAGAGTATCAGGAATAGGATATTTCATTCAATAACGTAACAAAAAAACACATCGAAATTAACGTCAACCCACGGGGGATACAGTTTCATTAAGGCATTTGGCCACAGCATGTAACATAGATAATAGGGCAGAAAGTAACGCCAACAAGTGCACGGACCTGTCATAATTTGCTTAAACCATGATTTCAAAGTGTAAATTACACGTTCTGTTAATACTTATCTGTAGTGGAAAATGTATAAAATGTATCTACAGATACATTTTATACATTTTTATACATTTTACTACAGATACATTTTATACATTAGCATTGCGAAAAAGAAAAGTTTCAAAGTTCAATTTATCAACAAAGAGATATTATTATAAACGCGAATGTTTCAATATATTTTCAAATTTAACTGAATTAGTTTTGTTTAACTTTTCTTAGCTTTGAGTTTGATGTAGATTTAGTTTATTCCGCATAATAATTACTTAAGTGTGGTGTTGGTAGCCAGTAAATTATTTACTTTATGTAAGTGATTTATTAGAGCCGTTTTACTTAATCGGATTATTTCTAAATGTTACTAAGAATCCTAAGATGCCTCCTCAATCATCTAAAACTGACTACCCAAGTATATTTTAAACTCAGCCAGTATGAGTTAAAATACCATTTCGTACGCTCAGATGAAGAAAAAATTGCCTGATAAAATTCTGAATAAAATTACCTGGCCTGAAGTTATAAAATCGTGGATTGTTTTGAATGGATTGGCTATGATAATTTTATTCAATATAGTTAATTTTATTTGTTTAATTAAAAAAATTGTTTATTTTAACAGTTCAAATTTATATAAACCATCTTTAAAGCGTGCGTGTTACCAGTGATGATCTATGGATCTGACGTGTTCATTCACTGGTGGCCGTATGAGGAAGCTTAAGGTCGCTCAGCGAGCTATGAAGAAGGCTATGTTCGGGTTTTCTCTCTGCGTGACTTAACAACGAGGATATCCGCAATAGAACTAAAGTAACCGACATAGCCCAACGGATTAGTAAGCTGAAGTGGCAGTGGGCCGGCCATATAGCTCGAAGAACCGACAACCGATGGGGAAAAAATGTTTTGGGGTGGGAACCTCGTACCGTCAGACGAAGTGTAGGGTGTCCCCCCACTAGATGTAGTGATGACATGGTAAGTCATGCAATAAGTTGATGGATGTAGGTGGCTCATAAACGTGCTTTGTGGTATTCCTTGGGGGATGCCTATGTTCAGCAGTGGACTTATGAAGGCCTGTAATGATGATGATGATGATGATGATGAATTTTAAAGCACCACACAAAGAAAAGACCGAGATAATAGGAAAATTGTATTTAAAAAAGAACTAGCAATGCTAATATCATTACTAATAATTCTTCTTAGCACTACTTGTAATATGAAAATGCTTGTGTTAGGAGTAGTTCACAATAGTAGTAATGGCGGATTCGAACCCACAACCCTTTGAGTTCGCGGTCCGCACCCTGCCATTAGGCCACCGTCGCTTACTACACTGTGTTCTATCTCATTCCCCCAGGCTAAATCCTATAAATTACTACTATAAATATATAATTATTGTAGCACAAATGAGTCGGCTCAACCGGGGAAGGACCACGTTCTCACATAATACCAGCGTAAAATGGAAGCTCGATAAAAATAGCGAGTTGAAAAAAGAATATGAGAAGCAAATTGAAAATCTCATCGTTAACGGTTACGCAGAGAAAGCGAACCATAATTCCATTTCCCCACGCACGTGGTATCTTCCTCACTTCGCAGTGACTCACCCACAAAAAAGGAAAATAAGAATAGTTTTCGACGCCGCCGCTAGGACGGGCGGACGTTGTCTCAATGATGCATTGCTAACCGGACCGGACTTATTGAAATCGTTATTCGGCGTTCTGCTACGATTCACAGAAGGAAGCGTGGCAGTGATGGCAGACATTAGAGAAATGTTCCTGCAAGTGAAAATTCGCGAAGAAGACAGGGACAGCCTTCGATTCTTATGGCGGCACAATCGTGACCCGCCACCGGATAGAATGACGTCACTCATATTTGAAGCGGCATCATCACCATGCATCGCTATATATGTGAAGAATAGAAATGCGCAGGATAACGCACATCTCTATCCAGAAGCAGATTTCGCGACGGAAAGCAATTTCTATATGGATGACTATCTACAGGCATTTCCCGAGGTGACGACGGCCGAAAGGATAGTAAACGATATGTATGAATTACATAAACGTGCTTCTTTCCAACTGACGGGATGGGCTAGCAACCGACCCGAGGTTTTATGTAAAATGGAAAATAAATATAAGAGCGATAATTCTTCGCTGGGAGACAAGGATCACACAGAACGCACTTTAGGTTTGATCTGGAATATCAAAACGAGATATAATAAGTTTCTCCATAAGTCTTCGTAACACACCGGAAGAGGTGATGGAAGGTTTACGACCGCCTACGAAGAGGGAGATAACGAGCGCTGTGATGTCAGTCTTTGATCCTTTAGGACTTGCATCACCTATAACGATTCAAGGGAAGTCGCTAATCCAGCAAGCATGGAGGACAGGCATCTCTTGGGATGAAGAAGTTCCACACGAATTACTCGTGTTATTTTGTAAATTGATATATATAAATTATTATATAAATTAGATCATTTAGAAGTACCTAGACCCGTTGCTGAAGGCGTCGGCAGAGGGGAGTTACACACTTTCACGGATTCTAGTGAGAAAGCATACGCCGCCGCGGTGTATTACGTCACCACGGACGAGCTTGGAGAAAGGCGGATTACGCTGATCGCCGCAAAGGCGAGAGTAGCGCCGCTGAAGCCAATTTCCATTCCAAGGCTTGAATTGCAAGCAGCTCTTATGGGCAGCCGATTAGCTGCATCAGTTAAGGAAGAGAGCAAGTACGAGATATCCGAACAAATATTTTGGACGGACTCACGTACAGTGTTAGCGTGGATTAAGTCTGATCCTCGCGCTTTTAAACCATTCGTTGCTCATCGATTGGCTGAGATCGAAGATCACAGTAAACCATGTGAATGGCGATGGGTACCGACGTCACGACGCCACTAGAAGTTTTCCTTCCACCTTCGATGAAAGTCATCGCTGGTTTCAAGGCCCTGAATTCCTCAGGACAAGTCCTGATTTATGGCCCAAACAAGTGGACACCATAAATAGCTTAGAAACGGGTGAAGAAAAATCACCGAAAAGCATAAACACGCTAAGAAAGCAGGAGCCGTTAAGTCTACCCGACTACGCACGATTTAGCAGCTTTAAAAAACTCCTTGGGGCAACTACACGCACATTAGAAGCGGTAGAAAAATTCAAGAGTTTAAGAAAGTCGGTTAAAGGACCCGACAACGCAGCCGAAAAGTCGTTTATGTGTTCCAACGAAATTTAAGCAAAGTCGGTTAAAGGACCCGATGGCGCGTTGGACATAACGCTCTTAAAAAGAGCTGAATTACTAATTTGGAAGTTCGTTCAAGACGAGTGTTTCCATTCGGAAATAAAATGCTTGAAAGCAGACAAAAGCGTTGAAAGAAGTTCACGCTTAAGTAAATTATCTATGGAAATATGAGAAGATAACTTACTCCGTTTAAATGGGCGTTTACCTTTCAAGTCTAATTTGACTGAGGAGAGTAGAAAACCTGTCGTATTAGACGGTAAACACGAAATCGTTAAAATGATGATTAGAGGAGTTCATCATCATTTGGACATGCCAATCACCAGACGGTGATGAATGAGGTGAACCAAAAATTTTATGTCTTGAACTTACGTAACGTAGTACGAAGTGTGTCACATCACTGTCAGTGGTGCAGGACATACAGGTCAAAGCCGCAGAACGTGCCACAAGGAAACCTTCCTCTGGAGAGAATAGCTCATCATGAGCCACCTTTTACATGCTCAGCCGTAGATAATTTGGGAACTATGAGTGTGACTATAGGACGGCGACACGAAAAACGTTGGGGTGTTTTATTCACGTGTCTGACCACCAGAGCAGTACACCTTGAGTTAGCAGCCTCATTGACACCAGCGTCAATGATAATGGAGTTAAGGCGATTTATCGCCAGAAGAGGAAAAGCAGCCGTTTTTTTTTTTATAGGAGAGGAGGCAAACGAGCATGCGGCTCACCTGATGGTAAGTGACTACCGCCGCTCATGAACAACCGCAACACCAGGGATAACGGGACGAATTTCAAAGCTGTAAATAAAGAATTAACGCAAGCATACGAAGAGTGCTGTGAGGGCATGAAAAACGAGTCATTTAGAAAATATATTAAATGGAAATTTATACCTCCCGGAGCATCTCACATGGGTGGCGCTTGGGAGAGGTTAGTAATATCGATTAAAATTGCGTTGACCGCGACGCTGAAAAAAAAGGTGCCTGCGAGAGGAGGTTCTGCATACGTTGCTTTAAGAAGCAGAGCATACTGTAAATTCCAGACCTCTGGTAACATTCAGTATGGATAGTCCTGAAGAGGGTTTGACACCCAATCATTTTCTTCTCGGACGCTCATGTGGTAATCGGCCACCTGGATTATTTTTAGAGCGACATCTGACGGGTCAACTCAATTGGAGAGCCGCCCAGAGGTTAGCCGACCATTTTTGGACGAGATGGCTGAAAGAGTACATGCCTACTTTAATACCTCGAACGGGTGATAACGGAAAGTTCATGGAACCTAAAGAGGGTGATATTGTCTTGACAATAGATCATTCGATGCCACGAAATACGTCGCCGAAGGGAAAGATTAATAGGACGCTACCGGGACCAGACGGTCACACTAGAGTCGTTGACGTCATTACTAGCACAGGTATCTTGAGGAGACCTACATCCAGAATAATAGTCCTGGTACCCGCGACGCCTCCCAAATGATGGTGCTGATGCACGGGGGGGGGGGGAGAGACTGTTGGCGACGCGTCTATAAAAAAAATTCAATTTATTAGTTAACCGATTAAGGATGGTTTCTAAAATCAAATTATCAAGCAATAATATTCTTATAAGAAAACGTTGTTGAATCTTAAAGAAATATCAAATTAATAATTTGAAGGTCTTGGGTTCGATTCCCAGGCCGGACTAGTTCGTTGTTTTCTTAGTAATATTTTCTTAATAAATTCATATAGGGAATTTTTAAGATATAAATTATGTTTCCGGGTTCAGTTCCCCGGTTGAAATTACGTTTCCAATAACATTGTTAATTTAAAGAAATATTAAAATAAAGTTAGAGGCCAGGATTTGTTCCCCGGTCGAAATGATCACTTTGTGTATAAGTGGAATTAATGTAAAACATTGCATAAGTATTATCTTATATAAGTTGAATACGTTTTGTATGAAAAATAAAATGTCTATTTTCAATGTTTGGTTCATAAAATATTTTCTTTGTGTTATCTGATAAGAACATGATAACTGATAACAACTTTGATAACTGATAAGAGATTCTTATTGGGTACTACCTTGCCGACAATGGGGGTCGTGCAGGGATTGATTGCTCATCTTGTGATAATGGACAGCAGAGAAATAGGCTAAAATTGCCACCTGCTTTACCGAGAACGAGGTGTAGGGTGAAAGTTAGTTGTTCATTTAGCTGCAGATAACAGCAGCGCGCTAATCTGTAGAGTTGAAAGTTTAAATAAGTGGAAATTTAAATATGTTTGTGAATTTCAGCAATTTATGTAAAATTGACTTGTAAAATGTTTCAAGTTAACTGTATGAGCAAAATAGGTGAATTCTGTGTTGATTTCATGTATAAATTCTTTTGGAATAGTGAAATATTGATAGTTTTGTAAAAGAAATTTAAAAGTGTTAAATAGTAAAATGTATAGGAAAAATGTAAATTAAACTATTGTATTAGTTAAGATATTTGTATTTTCAAATAAAGAACATTGTTTCAACCTTATATATTTGATATTTAAGAATTCTAACTTAGTACATATGTTGTAAAATAGGCATATTTTGTTGAATAAATAAAAGGTTTTTTGTGATATAAAAATGTAATGTATATCATAGTATAGATATTTTTTGTGCTATCTTTATAAATAAAATGTATAAATGTATGTCTTATACAAATAAAGATATTGGGCAAACCGTGACGGAGTGATAGTACAAATTGATGTAATTAAGTTGCGAAATCGCGCAGAGGGCGCGGTTCTCTTTCGAGTATAGCTTTATTGATACCCCATTAGAATGGTTTTCATACAAATCGTTCGGGACCAGCTACCAGTATATATTATAATCAAGAAAGAAAAACGTATAGGGAAGTGATAGGGAAAGTAATTACTCTCTCACGGAGCGGTTTGAAGATAATTGCTGTTTTATTCCCAAGGGATCCTTCACCTTTAAATATAACTACAGTTCATCTGGTGTCGCTAACGCGGCACATATTGAAGAATTAAGGTGCTGGGACCAGGATGACTTCGGAAGATCCTTAATCCCCGTCTGAACCTATTTGAAGAAAAGGAAGCCGCCGACACCCTTGTGTGATACTCCGTTACGGGGTTCACATACGTTGTTCCCGAACCCAACGTAGGTGTCATAGGAGGTTACGAAATCCGCTGTTGAACGAGCCGTGACCAAACCCTTCCCTCGTTCCTTTTCAATTGCTCATTCGCAGCCCGATTAAGAAGCGCGTTCCTTTTCAACCGGCCTTGCCAATATTTCTCGGGAAAACGTTGCCGAGTACCGGAAAAAACTAGTGTCTGAAGCCGGACTGGGGGCGACTAAATCTGGTCCACAAGTTTGCGCGTTTACCGATAAAAAGAAACCTTTTATCGTATCTTCTCAGTTTCAAGGCACTCCCCTGTTGCCTCAGCCAGTATTGGAATCCTCGGTGTCGATATATCGATTGATGTGCAGTTTCGTGGTAATTGGGAAGAGAAGGCCAAATTGGCCTTTAATAAGCCGGCAACGCATCTGCAATTCTCCTGATGTTGCAGTTGTTCATGAGTGGCGGTAGTCACTTACCATAAAAAATGGTAATACAAAACATTCTTTACTTACTGTAAATGTCCTGTTCGATATTATAAATATTTTAAATGAACGTTTGAAATTTATGTCTGTATGAGTACATTATTGTTCTACACATTACGAGTTTTCAAGACAATGTGTTTTCCTCGTAACATTATACCCTAAGTCGCTAATGCGTGGTAGTTAATTGGAGTGTAGGTGCTAGGTAAATGCTTAAGGTATAAATATAGCTTGTCAAACAAATAACATAATGTCTTTACATTGACAATATAATAAGAAGGAAAAATATTTTCAAACTTATTGTTTACTAACCCTGTCGGTTTGACAGTTTTGTTTATTTTTGTGGTTATAAATACTTTAATCAATAACAATGTAGTAATTTAATAACCATAATAATGTAATAATAACTGTGTAGTGGTAGGGTAAGGATATCCACTACTACACATCGTACTGCGGGTGTCGTAAGAGGGGATAGAGGGAAATACGTACATACATATAATCACGCCTCTTTCCCGTAGGGGTAGGCAGAGACCACTTCTTTCCACTTGCTAAGATCCTTACATACTTGTTTCGCTTCGTCCACTTTCATTATTCCCTTCATATACGCTATACGGTTTAGGGTACTCTTGACCTGGCCTACCTAGATGGAAATAAACTAGGAAATAGGCAGCAGCGTCTTCCTAATAACAAATAGAAAGTAAAAAAAACTGCAGTTGCAAACTCGCCTGCCAGGCGTGGCAACTATGCCAAAGCTATTGGCCTCCACTGAGATTGTCTCATAGAGGGGATATTTTTATTGATTTTGGATTGTTATCAGCAAGACGCTACTCATCTCTTGGTTTAGCTTTTTAATATACTAGAGGGGGTTTTTAATATACACGATGGTAAGTGTTGACCGCCGCTTATGAAAAACTACAACGCCAGGGGAATTGCAGGTGCATTGCAGGCTTTTTAAAAAGGAGTAAGCTCGTTTCTTGAAGCTCACTAAGTCGTATTGGGCCGGAAATATCGCCGATGGTAAACAATTCTACAAAGAAGTCGTGTGAGGAAGCAAACTTCTCGTTAATCGTATATTAGTGGACCGCCAAGCATCCAGATGATGTGGATGGTAACGTGAGTTTTGTTGCGATGTGCGTTGGTGAAACTTAGCGGCTGAAATTAATTCGAACAATTCTTCAGAGCACTCCCCGAGGTAAATGCGATAGAAAATGTAAATGGATGTGACATCTCTTCGCTGTGCTAATGAATCGAGTGGATCAGAGACTTCGACGGAGTCCTGATATCCATCCGGATGATGATCAGCATAGGTCCAACAGGGAAGGTGCACGATCATTCATGTCTGGAATCCACGTAGGCGAAGTAACCAGTTGTGTCAGACCATATGCCAAGTCAAAACAAGTGCCAAAGTCATAAACAGATCTCCCTCCATGATCGGTTAAACGTGAACCAAGAAAGTTGTCAAGCTGTGCGTTAGAATCTCCAAGGATCACGTTCTTCGCGGATGGAATCTGTCCCTCTGTTCCCTCTTACGACACTCACGTGAGGAGGGAGGGAGGTAGTAGATATTCTTAAACCGCAATTACACGGTACTATTAATTATGTATTAATTTTTGTTTATTTTACATTGTATATATTTCAAATTGCATTATGGTAGATATCATGCTGTGCTTAAAATTCCATATTAACATTATGATAATGTTTCTGTAGTCTCGTGAATAAATTTAAATTTAGGTTGACTTTGTGAAATTAATGACGCCAGATTATGATGTAAATTTCAATCTGGATTAACATAAACTGGATTTAGATTGTATAAAAGTGACTCGTGTACATTTTTTATAATTACATATTAATCTCGTAAATATTAGTCAGTTTTTGTTAATTAATTAAAATATGACGCTATTTTAATTTGTTATAAGGTTACATTTATCAAGTAATTATTTGGTACATTACATAACAAAGTTAAAATTAAAAGCAAAATATGTCATTATATCTTATTTTACAGAGTCCATGGTTCAGATAAAAATGAGTTATATTTTTAAATTTTAAATACTGACCGTGAAATTGTAGCATTTTTACATCAAACCTTTAATACTTGAGAAGAATTGTAGTGTTAAAATGAAACCTATTCACAATTATATTTCATTTCTAAAATCGAACACGGACACAATACATCAAACCCAAACACTCTTAAAATCTTTTTAGGTTAAATAACTCGTTGCAAACATTGTTACTAAAATAAAATGAACGGGATATATGTATGTTTTTGAGCTATATAAGTAGTGACAAAATTTTAAGTATCTTTTGAGTGTGGTTTGTCGTCATTCGTCATATTTAAATAAAAAAGTCGCCATCAGGAAAACTAACATTCTTCCTGCTTTAAAAATAATCCCTCTCCGTTACCTGTAATACCCATTAATTAAATAAACTCTCCCACAATCATCATTGTTCTACTGACAATGTTTCCTGTTTGTCTGTACATCCTTCCTTTTTTTAAATCAATTTCGTTTACGTTTGTGAAATTCCTTACTTCTGCATATTCGATGCGCCAGCTCCGTTTTTTCCTTAAAAAAATTACTCAAACTTTGTTACTTGTAATAATAATATGAACTTTCCATCACAATTCCCGTTCTAACCTTTGTCCTATATAATATCTTGTTTCATCTTTGATCCATATACAGCAAGACGGGCTACCGGCGCGGCGGACCGGAGGGGAGTAGCCATAGCGTTTTTCGCCTATACAGAATTGTCTGACATTTTTTGCGGGGGGTAATCTGCGCACACAAAACAATCGTCTGCACTGCGAAACTTACACATAGCAATTACAACAATAAACTGTGGAGGCGCTGTCGTCGCGCCACAAGCGAAACACATCGGAGCCTAAATCGCACTATCAAAGTTCCAAAGTAAAAGCAAAATAATACCTAGTCAGGTCATAAATTCTGTCACATGTTTAATATAAAATAATTGAAACAAATTTATTCATTATGTAACCATTTATACACCAAAATGAACTTAACAAAACATAGATTCTTATGACACAAAAGTTTATTCAAAATGACCTCCGTGATTTTGAATACAGGCCTTCAATCTGCGCGGCCAGTCGTCTATCGCAGCACGAACGAGGTCCATGTCAATATCGGCGGCTGCCTTAATCAAGGATGTCTTGAGTGACTCCAAATTGGGATGAAGCTTTGAGCACGCCTTTTCCTCCAAGTGTTGCCATATCTTGTAATCTAACGGATTCAAATCTGAACTGGAGGAAGGCCAGTCTTCGTGCCGGATGAAGTCGATTTCACGTGCCGCCAGCCAGTCTTGTGTGCTCTTCGCTCTATGAGCTGGCGCCGAATCTTGTTGGAATACCCAGTGTCTGTTATTGAACATGGTATGAGAAACAGGTTCCACAAGGTTTATCAGGACTGTATTTTGATACACAACTGCATTCGTTTTTACACCTTTCTCACAAAAATGTACCTCTGTTAAGCCCCAATAAGAAACTCCCAACCATACCATGAGCGAGGATGGAAAATGACCTCGTTGGACACGCGGAATACGGTTGCTCGCTTCTTCACTACTGTGTGCGTACACGTTATCATTTTGTTTGTTGTAGCTCTCTTCTACGGTAAAAATTTTTTATCTGAAAAAAGAATTTCCCGATATTTTTTCCCGCGTACCGCTTCAACAAAGCGCGGCATCTCTTCAGTCTCAGATCCATTAGACGAGCATTCAAACGATGTCCTGTTTTTCTTCAATATGCCCGAATCCCTAAGTCTTCATTTAACACCCTTTTCACCGTGGTTCTGCTTAACCTCATCTGAAGAGTCAACAGTTTCTGCTTACGTTTGGGATTTCTTTGAATTCGCGCCTTTACAGCTTTTATCACTACTGGAGTCCTAACAGACCGAGGGCGACCACTTCTTGACCTGTCATCTACACTAGAGTCTTAATTGTATTGTTTGATGGTACGATAAATGAATCTTTTGGTTATATTCAAATTTTTCAGTATGTCAAAAATTTCAATTGGCGCGTAACCGCAACGATGCAACGCAATAACTGCAACAGGGTCTTCTTTAAGCGTCCACTCCATATTTAAAAATGAGTAAAATTCTAAAAAGTATACCGTTTTATTTTCATGAACAATTCCAAATTTGAATTCAATAAACTTTTTTGTTGCCAGCATTCTAAAAGAAAAGTTTTTACTCTGCGACAATACTTATGACCTGACTAGGTAAATAGAATAACTCCGAACTACCACTGGGCCGCTCCCCGGGCTGAAAACCTTGCCCCGAGGGAGATCTCCCTTTTTTTCCGCGGCTACAAAAATAAAAATTTCACACACACACACATACGTAGATACATTTTATCATTACCGCTTGGTGATAGCGATAACTCTGATACAGACTTAAATCAATCACTTGACCGCTCTGCATATTGTATGGGAAGAGCGGCTTGTGTTGGTAAATAAATCGAGCCGAAATAACACAACCGTTATTATTGTAATTTTTAGTTTAAAAAGCAGGAAATAGCAATATTGTGATTAAAAATTACATATTTATGAAAGGTAAAGCCACATTTTTTGTAAATTTGAAGTGGCAGAACTCTTTTTATAACAAAAAACTGAATAATTCAGCATTTTTGTGGGACGTCGATTCAGCCGCGCAACTAGATATAGTCAAGTAAGCAATGCGGATGCAACTTGTTTTATTGTATGCACCATGGATATTGTGAATTTATATTTTGACAGAGGGGAAGTCTGCGTGTTAATTAAAATGCTTGTGTTAGAAGTGGTTCACGAGAATAGTTGAATGGCGGATTTGAACCCACGACCTTTAGAGTTCACGGTCCGCGCCATGCCATTAGGCTACTGACGCTTATGAGTTTGACGGGTTATAAGTTTAGCAGGTTATGTATGTATGTATGTATGTTCATCTCTCGTTGTAATAATAATTGTAAGAAGCGCAATGCTCTTCCGAAAATTATATGCTTAATGACATTGCGTAAAATCTAACATGAAACAACATAAAATACCTACATCAAAAAATGATGATTCAAATATCGAGCTTGGTAGCTTATGAAAGGTCTTAACGAGTAGTTTAGAGACTCGTTAGTCTTAACGAGTAGTTAAAAATTCAAGGAAAACTTCCCATTCCAAATAAAAAAGAGAGTTATGGACTCAATCGTAAAACCAACTCTTATTTACGGATGTCAAACTTGGCCTACAATACAAAAAGAAAAAGAAAAATATAAGCATTTCAAAGAGCTACAGAAAGTAGTATGTTTAAATAAAACTAAAAGATTGAATCAACAGCAGCAAAATTAGAAGTAAACCAAAAATCATGAACGATATTACGATAGCGAGGATTAAATGGAAATGGGTGGAACACGTCATAAGATCCAGAGACAGTATATTACATTGGTTGCCTGGTGATGACAAGAGAAAAACGTGGTCAACATTGACGGACGCATTGGCGGAAAGCCTATTGACACGTACTGACTGCAAAAGATAGTGACAAAAACGAGAAATTATTTTAAATTTGAACAAATATAATACTGGCAATATTAAACTAAAAGTATATTATGAATAAAAATAATATCTCGGTCATGTACTTGTATATATATAAAGGTCAGTGTCTCGGTCTCATATTAAATAATAAAGTACCTTAATTGGAAGTCGAACATAGAAAGATGAAATCTAAATTAATGTCACTTTCAGGAGCTCTCCATAGCGTAACTAAATGTCTACCTAGAAACGTTAAAATTTGGACTCACAAACAGCACTAAATAAAATAATAAATGTTTAATTTAATTATAAATTTCGAACACCGACCTCAAAGATATACGATGATACTAAAATAATAAATATATGCAGAAACTCTACTACTACTATTATACAAATCTATACATATAATAAAACTGTAAATAGCAGATGTCTGTACATTTTATATTTTTGTAATAAAAGTGATTGAGGGGTACTAAAAATAAGTAATTAAATACAATTCTACCATTTTTAGAATTTTCTGTCTGTCTGTCTGTCTGTCTGTTTGTTTGTTAACGTATCACGTATAAAGTACTAATTTATATCATAAGAATTGTTAAGGAAATTATAAAGTGTATCTTCGGGTTACATTTAGTCTTTATTTCATTAAAATCAGTTCATTCCATCAAAAGTTATGATAAATATTCTGAAGTATGGGTAGGGAAGTATAGGTACGAATTTGCTCAACGGTGGCTTTGTTTGAGTCATCAAATGCATTTTAAACTAATATCGTATCATAAATCATAGTTAAATTATGTAAAATAATGATATAATTATGTATATCTAAAACGCAGTAAACAAAAGTATTAAAGAACGTATTAAATATATTATACAAAAATATATTAACCTTATTAACTAAATCTGAAGCACAATAGTTAACCCATTTCTTCGATAGATGGTGGTGTTGTGAAAATGTAATGCAATTGCAATGTGGTTTTGTTCCTGTAGATGAGTTTTCATATTTACTGCTAATCTTTATTATATTACTCGCTGCCCTACTGCGTGTTGACAAACTCAATTTATTCTTTACCGCCGAGTACTCTATGTGGTAAATCAAATTTTAAAAGAGCTATTAACAATTGCGTTGGTTTTGGCGAGAGTCAAACTTTATTTTTTGCTTACTGTGCAGGCACTGATTTATAAGTTCTCTTGCGTTTTATATAATGTATCAATCGTGTCAATTAATCTCTTTTATTTTTAGAATTGATGTTAGCAGCGCCATCTCTCTTTAAATATATACATATAATAAAAATGATGATAACATGTGTCTCTTTCTGTACATTGTATATATATTTTGGTGGCTAAAATCATTATGAGGAACTGAAAATAATTAAATAAGAACATTTTATAATTTTTAGAATTGTCTGTCTGTCTATTTGTCTGTTATTATATGAACGCATCACGTCTAAAGTAAACATCTTTTATTTTCAAAGAAATCGTTAAGAAAATCATAAAGCGTATCTTCGAGTTACATTTAATCTTTGTTTTATTAAAATTGGTTAATTCTATCGAAAGTAATGATTATTATTTTGAAATGTAGGTTCGAATTTGTTCAATGGCACCATAAAATCTCAGAAATAGTAATAAAAAGATTTGTGTGTAAAAAAAACGTTCCATAATAATTAATATACTTAAAACACAAAAAGAGATTTAAAAAGGATGTTTTCTCACACAAAGGACGCAATTGATGGAGTTGTACAAATTACAAACTTTTCTGAATTGCCGTGTTGACATTTTTCGCCGATGAATCGTATTGAGACTTACTGAAGAAATTTGTATCCACCGAAGCTATACAACGGAACCCGACCAAAAATAAAAATTTTGCAACGAAATGTCGTGATATTGTATTTATAATATACGCAAAATCAGTACTGCCATTTTAGCGCTTTGGGAACTAGATTTATCGCTTTTTTGGAATGTATAGCGCGCATTTCGAAATTTTAGCACCTAGCTTAATCCAGCGCTTTTTGGTGTATTTAGCACACATTTCAATATTTTAGCGACTAGCGGGTTATTAACTCTTTTATAGCAGCACTGTTAGTCCACATTACCGATAATAATAATAATGACCTTTATTATTTTTTCCCACAAATAGTACATTGCAGTTTATCTTTTTCAAACATATTTTTTTCCACAAAACAAAGAGCATGGGAGACGAGTCCAAACTAGGATACCCTGTGCTATGGATCTCCTGGCTTCCCCTTTAGGATGATCAACTTGATTTTTTTACCGACGACTATAAACGGGGAAATCCCCTTTATTAAAGTTTTCGTTCATGGTTTTGGCAACACATTTATTTTGCTTTATTCAGTTTCAGTCAGTTGCTTAGAGCACAGCTAAGTTAAAAGTTACTTAGAAGTTATAACACAAAGAAACTGTAGCAACCGCAATCAGATGCTGACATCTGAAACTAAGTTGCGAAATACATTGCACTTTAAAACAATTAATGACATTTTTATTGTTCGTACAGTACTAACTACTGTTGACAGCAATTGCCATAAAATTATAAGTCGATGTCCTGCGAAGTATTGATACATCAAAAAAATATTGCCAGAAAAAAAAAACTTAATGTTGTTTTCTTTATTATGATTATATAAAAATACACAAACTTTGTTTGTAGTTAATTTAGCGCGAAATCTAGGGCTTTTTTAAAGCGCTGTTTTCATGAAATCTAGCGCTTTTTGTGTTGTCCTAGAGCTGAATGAGTTTTTTTTTTATCTGGCAGCACTGCCCAAAAACCCTCTATTAAGAAGTAACTTTCCTTTCAGTTTTAAGCGCGTTCAGTTCCCAGTTACAGTGAGCGTGTGTTATGCGATGACCGTAAATAAAGCGCAAGGTCAAACTTTACGCGTTGTAGGAGTGTACCTCAGTACTGACTGTTTTGCACATGGCCAACTCTATGTTGTTTTTCCCGCGTTAGTAGCCCCCGTAACCTTTTTGTGTACACCCCAGCTAAGCCTACTTCTAACGTCGTTTACACAGAAGCTCTATCATAAACGACTTAGAACTTTGATGATAATGATTTATTTAGTTACCACTTATTGATACAGTAATGAAATAAATCGTTTAATATTCTCTTACCTAAACGACAAATTCTTTATGTAAAACCTGTATACGCGAGCTACGCCGCGGGCACAGCTAGTAGTATAATATATATACATAAAATAATCAACAAAGACATTCATACAACATTAAAATTTATTAAAAACAACAAATACAAACAATAAAATTACGAAATGCTAATTATTTAGTTACATAAACCCATATTTTTGGGGCTTTTCATTATATATTATATGAGGAGAAGGACTTTTTATTTGAAAGTCTGCCGTACTTCAAAAGATTGCTAAAACATTATTATTAAACAACACATTAATAAATAGCAGCCACACCTAGTCAGTAGTAGTTCTGTCTCAAGATCCGTGTTTGCTCTGTAGGTTGTACTAACTTATTAATTGTTAGTAAGTTTTCAAGATTATCAACATTTTATGTTATAGGTAGTACATTTATATATCAAACTGGCTGGTTCCCGCGACTTCGCCCGCGTGTGTTTTAGGGTTTTCATTTTGTCCCGCGGAACCCTAATGTTTTTTCTAAATTATAAGTAGCCTTAGTTACTTAACATGAGCTATCTACCAGTGAAAGTACCATCAAAATCGGTCCAGCCGTTTCGGAGATTAGCCGGAACAAACAGACAAAAATTTTTAAAATCGTGTTTTTGTTATAAGTACCGTATATACTTTCATATGCATATAGTAAAAAGCAGTTATTTCGACATTACAAACAGACACTTCAATTTCATTTATTTGTTAATTTTTAATGAGATAAAATTTATTCTCATATTACTACATAAATCGATTTTTTTAAATTGAACATCGATTAGTACGGCTAAAGCGCTCACCTATAAATCATAAGCGTGACAACTATGGCAAAATCTATCTATCTATCCATCTATATCTATATCTATATTTTACCATTAGGTCCAACTCACCACAACATGGATACCGAAGCCTCATGGTTACACATTGGACATCATTTGCACTAGTTTGATGGATCATTATATACTTGTATAACAAGTGGGATGCGGAAAGTAAAGACTGTGTAAGAACCTACGAAGGAGGCGGAGTTATAGCCGAAATAAGAATTTTAAATTCTTTGTTTTTTGGTCACGTTGACCCCTAGGAATGTAATGAGAAATGTTTGCCCCTATTCAACTATAACACCCATGACATCCTCTACATGATAGGCTATTAAAACTTTCTAGGCCTAAAGTTCGAGTCACCCCTCAATTCATTTCTAGTCTTTACTTCCAATAATGAAGTAGCTGCTACGTTGTTTTCTCGACATGAGCAGAAAATCATGTCGTACAAATTAAAACCCCCTAGCCAAAGCCAGTCTTTGTGCATTAACATTATTTTAATAACATTGAGACTACTCTACTGCTTCGCGATGTTAAGAATATAGAGTGGTGCCCATTGCTGAAAGGAAATAATGTTGAAGACAAAATTTTTCATTTGAACACCCAAATTCTCGATCTATTCGATAGGCACTAGTTTCTGCAGTAAGGCTGCACCGATCTCCTGCACCATGGATAACTGATAAAGTGCGTAGAATAATGATAAGAAGAGATCTAGTTTTTCACATTTTAAAAAAGAATCGGAACAGTCTCATCTTTCAACAACATAAGGGAGCACGAAACCCCTGCAATCAGGTGGTAAGAACTGCCAAATGCCGCTTTTTTATTTAGCCGCCTTGCTTCAATTGTGTAGATACATAATAGTATTTTAAACCGCTCTTCAGCAGATGTATAGAAGTTTCTTAACTTCCTAGGATTTGGAAAGTAATAATCCACTTTTCTAATCCCAAATATTTAACTGAATAATTTGAGCACTTCTGCTTCTCGCCTGCATTATTCCACCAAAGTTACGACTCTCCCAGAACTTAATTCCATGCCTTTATTTTAGGGTAATTCTTTCAACTTTAGTCCAGTGACTAACGAGGATGCTATAAAAGCCATCCTTCAATAAAATTTTTCGCAACCAGCTATGATGAGGTGAGTAGGTCTATGATACTTCTAATACTCGATATAATTACTTCACTTCACTCTCTCACATTCAATTATGTCGATCACCACATACTCCTTGGATTACTTTCACGTCTAAATTTCTCATCTTCAGCGCTCGACTAGTTTTCCTTTTATCTTCACGGTCACCAGCAGCCTGTATAATCTGGTCAGAACTTGAACCTGAACAGCGATCTGTCTCAAGGTGTTCCGCAAGGCGGCTCTCTTGTTTTAGTTGTTTATCAATCTTCAATGTTTTACCACTTCTATGCTGACAATCACCAGTTATACTCACAAGCGTCCTTGGCTGAAATTAATACTGCTATCGCTGCTGTTAATCGTGACTTACAACTTATTTCAGACTGATCACAGCGCTTTGGTACAACGGTAAATGGCAGTAAATGTTTGGCTATCGTCATTGGAAGTCACAATTTAATATATTTAAACTACTATTCATTCACTACGAACACTGCGTTATTCCCTTCCGCACTAATGTCAAGGATCTGGGTTTAATTATTGACCCGTTACAGGTATCAGAGGTTTGTTATAAAGTCACAGGCATACTTTGTTCCATCTATCGCCTTAATTCTTTCTGCTTTCTTCAGCTCGCCTAATCAATAATTTTTCATTTATTTGACTATGCTGATGTTTGTCTCAGTAATATTCTCAGGAGCTGCTAAACAAGTTGGAAAGGTTACTTGATAACTGCATAAGATTTATCTTTGGCCTGCGCAAATATGGTCACGTTTCACACTTTCGCTCTATTAGTCTAGTCAACAAGTTTAAAAACGTGTTAATTCTGGTTCCCGCTCTTAAAAATATGTGCAATACCTTATTTGATTCGAAATGACGTCTAAAAAATGTATCTGGAGGATTTATTGGCCCATAAAAAATGCAATTGTTATTAACAAAAGGTAAAAAAGATATTTAGTTTTTGTTTAATTACTCCAAAATTGTTAATATTTAAGAACTTTTGAAAAAAGATTCCTCTCTCAGTCTTCGAAATGTTTTTTGTTGATTTCTTCAAATATGCAAGTTTTTTCACGATGTTTTCGTTCAAAGACGAGCATGTGGTAAATCAGTACGTATAATTGCAATTAATAATTTTATTGTTTCCGACGGGGATCGAACCCCGGGTTATTTGCCTCCTGTGAAATTTACAGCGAGCACTTAGCCCCACTTAGCTAATACGACTTCTGTGGCTGTGTATATGTTGAATAAAACTATTATATAATATTCCATGCTAATTATTAACTTAATAATAATTTAATTTTTAATTATTAATTTAGATTTTTTTACGTATACCAGCTTTAAATGGCAGTTTAATGCTGCTGTGTTTCGTATGGTGAGTGTAGAGAATCGGAGACCCTTTTTTACTGGAAACGAGGCATTCCATGTTAGTCCTCAGGGATGACAACGCATATACATTTTGTATTTTAAATGTAAATCTCTATGAGCCACAGCATTCAATTACCATCAGGTGACTGTGTGCTTGTTTGGCAACCCCATACTATTTAATTTAAAACAAAAAAAAATGTTCTTGCTGATTCCTAGACGATACAGCCTAACACATTATGTATAAAGCTGCAATCTTATATTCCAAATTTCACCTTAGCATAAATGAGACATAAAAATTTCTGTAGACCGTAAAAGAATAACAAACAGTGAACATATGCTGGAATTTATCTTGTGTAAAACATTTGTTTAAAAATCGTCTCGATCCGTCACTGTCTCAGCTCTATTCTGCAGTCGCTATTCTTCATGGCATTATTACGTTATTTGTATATTTTTTCCTGAAATACATATACTTTTTTATTTTGAAAAATAGACGAACAGTTTTGAATTCGTTTTCAAACAGACTAAAAATGATATGTTTTTCCCGAAATTTTTTAGGTTCGGCGAAAAAGTGGTAGGCTCTATCAACGCATACGAATTTTGTGATTGTTGTAAAATTGTGACAGATGGAAGGCACTTCCTTGAAAAATGACCAAACATCCTTTAAAAATGCCACACTTTAAGTATTTCAATTAGTAACAGGCGGATATTGTCGCAGGCTCGATCATCCATGTTTAACTTATGTATGTAAAACGCCTTCACGATACAAGAAAAATTCTCTATCTCTTTTATAACGTAACAGAGATGTTATAGAAGAGTAAAAAGATGATAACGCCAACATTTGTAGAGAGAGACCTGCTTTACTTGTAATTTGGATTTTATAAAGATATAAGATAAGATTATATTTAAGGTCTCCGTTATAAGATTGTTTGTTACTGCTACTGTTATTTTATTAAATGCGGACAGTAATTACAATTAAAAACTCACAGTGTAAATTTAAATTACGTGATTGCTCAAAAACTAAAAATTTGGAGACGGTGTTTCATTGAGTTAAACAATCAATCTATGTATTCTTTATTGCATACTATTACAACATAATGAACAATACACAAGTTTAAAGTTAAAACTAAATTTGTCGTACTGACGACTTGACGGTATATTTACGAGTACACGAGTTCTACCGTGGCACCAGTGCTGCAGAAATGCTGGTGTCGCAAAAGAAAGCACGGTACGTTTTTGGTTTCAACGTTTTCGTACTGGAAATTTCGACCTTCAGAACCAACCCCGTGGACGGCCAGAGACCAATAATGGAGGGATTTTAAATCAAATCATTACTGGTGATGAGAAGTGGATACTGTACGATAATCGGAAGTGCTCGCCGCAATGGCTGAACCCTGGAGACCCAGCCAAATCCTGGCCTAAACGAAAATTGACTCAGAAAAAGTTACTTGTGAGTGTTTGGTGGACTAGCACCGGTGTCGTTCACTACAGCTTTCTAAAATCCGGCCAAAGGATTACGGCAGATATCTATTGTCAGCAACTGCAAACTATGAAAAACGAACTAGCTGCTACACAACCGAGATTGGTCAATCGCTCTAGGCCACTGCTGCTTCACGACAACGCACAACAAACAACCACTAAGTTAGATGAGCTACATTTGGAATGTCTGCGACATCCACCGTACTACCCGGACCTTGCTCCAACAAAAATTACCATTTTTTCCGGAATTCTGACAACTTCTTACAAGGAAAAATTCAACTCCGATGCGGCAGTCCAAGCCGCTTTCAAAGAGTTTATTGATTCTCGCCCCCATGGTTTTTTTTAGTAAAGGGATCAATAAACTACCTATGAGATGGCAAAAGTGCATAGATAACGACGGTGCATACTTTGATTAATTAAATATATTTTACAAAAAAAATTTACTGTATATTCCTCCCGTACAAAAAGCCGATTTCATATGTAAGGACCTAATAGATACCACTGATTGATTGACTCACCACGAGATCTCTAAGACTATACACCCGATTGACTTGAAATTTAGTATAGTTACTCATTTTGCAATGTAGACGCTTACTAAGAGTTCTACGATAGTACCTACGATCAAAAAAAATTAATAGGTTCCTCAATAAAATATTATCGTGCGCCCAGCGAAGTGAGCGGGTGTCAGCTAGTAATACATAATTTACATAATACGGCAATAGAAAATTTACTCGTGTTAAGTAGCAAACACGATACTTTATATTGTATTTAACAACATTTGTACATATACGATTACAGTACGTAACAAACAACCCTCTGATCCTTTAAGGGACGTATAGAAGTATACATAATAATTTAGGCATGTATGACAGTGAAATTTTGTTCGCTATCAAAGGAATTTTAGTGTTCACAATTCAATCTTGTGTACACATCAATTTACGGCCTAAAAGTCCACTGTTGAATATAGACCTCCCTCATAGATTTTTTTATTTATTTTTATTTATTTATCAAGCTTAATGTTAAATTGCGTTATCTACCAGCTAACCTTGGGTAGGATAGAGAGTGAGTTATGGGCACTTAAATTATCATGAATAAATTAAACTATTTATGTGTACGTGTTGCAACACATTCATAAAATATACACACACATGTATACTTATATACATATATATTAACACATATATAAATACATACACACATTTATACAAATATATCTAAAAACTCTCATAGTCCGATGGGACGGTTATCCGACACGACCGGAGTGAGATTAGGCACTGGTTTTACGTGCTTTCCGAGGCACGGCAGTGAAACGCCGCTAAAGTTCTTACTCCGGGCTGCAGATGAGAATTTCTAGACAGAAAAACCCACTAGCTAATTATGGGGCAGGGGATTCGAACCCAGGACCTCACAATCAGTAAACGCGTTTACGACCACAACACCAACAAGGCAGTCAATATATATAAATACATAACTAAACATAAGTGCTGTAATAAACATAGATAGCAAGCTAACTCAGTTTTGTAGGCTACGGATATGTTCGTATAATTTTCTCTTAAACACAATTTTGGTGGGTATTCTTCGCAGGTCAACAGGCAATTTGTTTCAGAGGGAGACGGAAGTAACTGTGAAAGAATTTGACATAAAACCAGAATGGTGGAGAGGAGTAGAAAATAATAAACTGTAAGAAGAATGGAGATTGATAAAATGAGTGTCACTACGGAACTGGAATATTTCTTTTAGATAAAGAGTAAATGTTATGTAAAAACCTGCAATTATATATATTCCCTTTTTAATAATCCCTTAAAAAAAGTATTATTGAAAAAATATTTAGGTAGCCTTTACGATTCAAATCTGAACTTTAATGCTCATAATAATAACAAATAAAGCGTATCAAATGTACGGACTACTTACTACTTTTTAAAATCACTTGTCAGACCACAAAGGAGAATGGGATTTTTGGGCCTAAAGTTAACTAATTGGTTTATATTTTAAAAAATTGGCCATATTTTTCTAAAGTAAAATACAAAAAGTAGCTTTTTTACAATCCAAAATTCGAAAAAACAATAAAATAGGAAATACGTTAGAAAATCGATTTAAGTGTATTCTTCATGGCAATAAATCGATTACCATAAATAATACACTAGTGAAATTCTCGTTTCTGAACGTTATCTTCCAATAGAGGTCTTCCATTTTGAAACTTGACTTAACAGTTCAAACTTCAGACTATTTACTTAAAAGAAAAATACATGTTTTCGATTCGATTTGCAACGAGCGCAACATAATCGATTCTCGATTAAATTGAGCATTTTAATATCTATTTTCGATTATTTTTCTGTGTTAACTAAGGAGATAAAAAATAATTGCGTACATATCTAGAAAATAATAATAAAAATATTATTTTATTTTATTAGTATTAGTTTATATATATTATATGTAGCTATTGTATGTATTGTTTTAATTTATAGTATTATTTTATTTTAATTTATAGTATCATTTAATATAATTTACGTAACATTCTGTATATTATTTACAGTAGTATTAGTATCACACGCACTGAGTTTGCCTTTTTAATATATTTTCCTTTATGGGTCTATTGGAAGATATTTTAGCAAATTATGGAATAAGTAGCATATTTGTACAAACTCACTATAAGACTGTGTCTGTATCTAATGTATGTACATAAAAAAATACAAAATCAACATTCCAACAAGTAACAGTTACAACAACAATTCAAGTAATCGATCTCAGATCGATAGGCCTAATATTCACTTCACTTAGTTTTTGTTGTTTTAACTTTCGTTAATCATTTCACAATTTCATTATATTATTAACTACAGTTTTTTGGTGATTTTATATATTTAAGTAATTATAATGAAAAATAGCCCGTTACAATGTAATAACAGTGAAAAATCACCTATTACAGTGTAGGTAATAGATAATCTCACTTTAACTTATTATACAATAACTCAGCTCCTAGATTAACAAATCTTGCCAGATTTTCAGCCATATTGTTTATATATACGCTTTCAAAGGGTTCTACTTTATAGATATAGTGAGCTTCTAGAAGCATTATAAGTAAGATTTATTCGCTTTGTAATTCATTAATATTTCAGCTAGATCTTCACACCACACTAGATCAGCTTGCAGTAACTTCAATCTATACTTTAGAAGCACGAAGAATAATTTAGATTGTAATGAACTATTTAACAAAATATTTATCAGTGTCCCTAGTTGTTCCCAACGCATTAGATAAACATAAATTGACAAAAACACACATAAATTATTTGTTTAAATTGTGCAAAACCAATTCAGGTGAACGCGCCAGTTACATATGTTTATCGATATCTTACATGTCACCAGGAACATACACATTACATAGTATTAAAAATATTTCACAAGATAGATTGGTTATTGCTAGCTATTTTTTTACTTTATGTCGGCTGTCGTAGTTATATACGATGGGTGTGCACTTTATAGTAAACGAAATGGTTTATTATTTTTGGTTAATTATTGGCTAATTAATCCTGTTGCATGCAAATATTTCTACGACGTGATACAACTTGAGGTCATCAGCAAAGAGAAGGCACTTTGAGTCCTTAAATACCACAGGCAAATTATTGACCAGTACTAAAAACTGAAGTAGCTCTAAACCTAAATTAATGCCTTGGCTTGCGCCAGATCTTGTAAAATATGGGTACGACGCATGATCGGTATACTCCACATACTGCTTTCTACCTGTTATATAACAAAGTATGAAGTGAAGCTAACTTTTTAGCAAGACGTCGTAATCTACTAAGTCAAACGCTTTTTTTAAAGTCAAAGTAAGTGCGTCGACTTGCACCCCACTGTGATAGGGTGACAAACGAGCACACGGTCCACCTGATGGTAAGTGATTGCTGTGGCCCATAGACATCTACATCTATCATCGATTACAAATCAAAATGCAGATGCGTTGTCACCCATGAGGACTAAGATGGAATGCCTCTTTTCCAGTAAAAAGGTCTCCGGTTCTGTACACTCACCATACGAAACACAGCAGCATTAAGCTGGTATTTTACGCTGGTATTCTGTGAGAGCGTGGTCCTTCCCCGGACTAGCCAACCCATTCGTGCTACAACTATACTACTAATAAGGCTGCAGCATGGCTCTACCACGTAAGAAGCTAAAAAGGTTGCTAGTGGTGCGCCCTAATGGCTGAAACCAATGTTGTGCTTTCGAAAACTACGGATTTACTTGCATGAATATTTTGTTATGTTATGGCCGACTCGAATACTTTCGCACATGTTGAAAGTACGGCAACTGGTCGTTATTCGTCCACATGCGATCCTGTATTTCCCTTCATCACTGAAACAACCCTTATAGTTTTCCATCTATCGGGAAAAATAGCAGTATCCAAGCATTTAGAAGCAATGTATAATAAGGGCTTAGTTAACACGAATTGGCAGCCCTAGAGTGTATACAGCGGAATGCCATCCGGGCCTGTGAAACTATTTGGTATAGCTTCCTGCAAAACACAAAGAGACAATTCCTCGCTCCCGATATCTGGTCCTCTGGGGTAGGGTATCGCCGACATAGGGACGCGCAAAAGATAATTCCCTAATTATTGTTAATTCATGTTTTCTGCAATCGCAATAAACATTCTAATTTAATATAATATGTATTACTTGAGAGATACATTGTTTTCACGCGATGGCCAAGTCAATCTATTTATTTAAAATATAAAAGATTTTTATTATTGATGTGGTCACTATAAGATGTTGTTGGGTTAGCTAATTACGTAATAACTTGAGACAGAAGGACCCTTAAGTAGATACTGATTAAATTAAACGACTTGGTATTACATGTATCTCACAACTTTTTACGGTAGAACAGAGTTGCGAGACTTGGTTTTTTTTACAAGCTATGTTTTTGATGGCATTTATATATATATTAGGTTGAGGTATATAATACTCTGGTCAATATTTTTATATTGTAAGTCCTTGGTGCCTGAAGATATTGTATTGTATTATATATTCACAATATTTTGATTGACGACAACTTAAGCCAGCAGACAGTCGATGACGATAGTACCTCAGGACGCCTAAGCAAGTAAAATTACTTGAGAATTATATCACTATCTGATCACTCTTTTCACTGCATCTACTAAGCTTTCACATGCGTAAATATCTAATACATTAATCGCACTGCGATCCACTTGACATCCATTATTTAAAAGATACAGGAGCGAATACGAAGCAGCAATCCGCCGGTGATCGAGTTTCCGTCAAAACTTCTGAGATGTTTATATTGTAATTGTAAAGTTTTTCTCATGATTTTTAATTTACATAACATTATCTATAAACAGCACAATTGTTATAGACATTTGTACAATAATTGTGAATTTGTCAAACACCGCAAAAACTTCTTATCTATGAAAATCGTCTTGCTTCTTTGTCCATGTCAATATAAGCAAAATAAATATTTAACAAATTTTTACGAATTTCATGTCGTTTATTTTAACTAACCTAGTCTGTGACTATTCACAACGGACCCCGCCAGATTCCTGTCAAATATGAATCGTGGGGCTTTTAAAAAAATGATTGATAGAGAACGTCGGAATTTAAAAAAATAATATATAAACGTAATAAATTCCTAACAAATCAGGTTCATTTACTGTGCACTTATCTTTTATGCTGAAATGATATAAGCCGATCCCTATTTAACAGATAAGATGTTCTGTAAATCTCAGATTCCATTATCTAGAATCGCCTCTGAGAAAATTGGTCTTCGCAAATTGAAAGCTTAAGTTATAATTTAATGTCAATGGCACTTCACGAAACTGAAGGCTTTTGGTTGGTATATTAAAATTAATTTCATTTTGATTCTGTTATTTAAGGTAATTCATAAAAGAATAAATATTTTCACATTTGACTATGCCGATATTATTTGGTAAATTTCAAAATTTTCGATATACTAGCGTAAAATAGAGCGTAATGCTACTTTGTTTTTGTATGGTAAATGACCAGAATCGGAGACCCTTTTTACTGGTTAACGAAGCATTCTGTTCTAGAACTCAGGGTTTACAGCGCATGTGCATTTTGATTACAAGCCGTACATAAAAAATGTAAATTTATATACCATCAAGTGAACTGTGTGCTCGTTCGCCATCTTTACTACTATAAAAACATTGATATCAATAAAAACGAACGATAGCTTTTCATATTTTTGAGCAAGTGAACATTATTATTTCCTTGGATAAACATGTATTCCCTATTATGGGTCTGATAGTAGTTGAATGCTCGATTTATTTATTTCGCGCAATCAATTCATATCGAACCGATCTAAATTATTTTTCATAAAGAAAGGTCAATTTAAAAACATTTACAACCTAAATTGACATGTTAATTAGCTTGATTTCTTAAATCGTAAAATATCTAACTTCCGCACCCCGAGTATTTCCTTAAATTCTGTACATAAAAACAAGTTAATGATTCATTAAGAGACTCTTAGGGCGGTAATAAGTTACCTAATGGTTCGAAACTTCATTAAAGAAAAGCGTTTATAAAATTATTAAAAAGAACTTAGGTAATATCACTTTAATAATCCAGCAGTAACCAATATGTTAATGTATTATGTATTTACACACAACTAGAAAATAAACTAACACTCAATTAAAAATGTCTATGAAATCTATTGAATATTGCAGAGCAAAAATAAGAGGATCATTATGATTTCCAAAGATGTTAGATGTTTGTATGGGTTTAATCGATGGAAAAGCAATATACTGGCCAAAAAAAATGTAAATATATGATAATACTGAAAGAGATAAATAATAAAATTAAAAATTAAGTAATTAACCAAGAAAAGTAGTAACATAAAATAGTAAAATGAATAAATAGTACATTTGGCGAGAATATTCACAATAATTTATTATTATTGGTGGTAACTATAAAGCCCAATCCAACTACAGTATAACGTGATTCAAATAAATCGACATCCCTCGCAAACGAATTAACTTTACTTATCACTACTCTTTGCATTCAAAGTCCGTAAATTGAATTATTTTAACTACTCATTCATGTACTACGCATGCACACATGTACGCACGCACGCAAACACGCATGCACGGACGTAAGCTCGCACACACACACACACACACACACACACACACACACACACACACACACACACACACACAACACACACGCACCATTGCTGGCACGCGCGCATGCACCATTGCATGCACGCACGTACGCACACACACACACACACACACACACACACTGGAGGCCTGGCAATGGAGGCCTGCCAAGCGTATATTAGTCTAAAACTGACTGGGTGAGGGAGAAATAGAGGCATATAATTCCTGTCCACACTCCAAAGCGTATTACGATTGACTTTAGCCAAGGACTGATAACCCGCCCCTTCACTGCGTCCAAAACCGCTAGGTAGTACCTATTTAACTAAGCTGGTGCTGTTAAATATGTAATATGGCAGCAGTACTCACGCACAATCGGGTTCGTGATTCTTATAATGTAAAAAGCTGTACGGATACTGAAAAGGGACGAATAGAAAAGAACGAAATGGAATAGAACGGAATGGGACGAAATGGACATTTTCTGTGATTTTGTAGCAAAAGCAAATTAAATTGTTTTTAAAATTTTATTTTTATTAAAAAAATATGTTTTTATTTTCATTCATTACATTTTCAAAAATGTGTTGTGAGGTTATAGTTAATATATTTATTTCTTTAAGCTTGTCTCTAAGGGACTCTTTACAATTTAAGTCATAAATTGCCCTTACGGCGCTCTGTCGCAATAAATAATAAAATTTTAATGTTAGACGCATTTCCCCGTAGAAAGATTCATAAGAGACTATGAATGTTACATAAATACGTAGGTCACTCAATAAGTTTTGAGATGCTCGAAATTTAAAAGCAAAACGCACCCGTGTTATAATTTTCTAAAAAGAAAATTTATTTGAAAATAGAACTCCATAAGCCAATTGCTATATACGAGTATTTAAAAAAAACTTCTATTAATTTTCCTACAACGCTTCCCGCGCTTTTCCGTGAACATTTGCGCGCTATGATATACATATTATGATTTTAAATTTGGTTTAACCGAACAATTAAGTTTACAACGGTTACAATCAGCATTAGGGGCCTCAGCTCCATCACGCGCAACAATTTTTAGGTAGTTTGCTGAATTCAAAAGGGGTAAAATTAATCTTAAAGATGACCAAAGAAACGGGACCCAAAGATTATAGGCATTCGTTCGGGGAGCATTCATACCATCCAACATCAACATCTTGGAGTGAAGAAGCTTTGTTGTCGATGGATCCCTCATTTGCTCTCCGAAAGCGAAAAACAGACTCGTGTGGATTGGTGCCATGAAATGCGTCTAGGTTTTGAAAACGGGGCATCTAGGCGTGTTTCAGAAATTGTTACTGGTGACGAGACATGGATCTATCAATATGATCCGGAAAATAATAGGCAATCATCGGTGTGGGTCTACTCAGATGGACAGTTACCGACAAAACTGCAAAGACCTCGCAACGTTGGCAAAAAATGGTGGCTAGTTTTTTTCGCGGAGCGGACATTTCTCGACGCAATGCTGTAAAATTGTCAGTCAACTCTGAATGGTATACTATAGTTGCATTGCATTACCCAAAGATTTTCAAGCTGTGTGGGAGAGAAGACCAAAGACCGGGCTTCGGGGAATCATGCTGCATCATGATAACGCCTCTTCACATACCTCCCTTAGTACAAAAGCATTTATTGAGGAATCTTATGTTGAAACTCTAAGTCACCCACCCTACAGCCCTGACTTAGCTCCTTGTGATTTATTTTTGTTCCCAAGAGTCAAAGAAAAAATAAAAGGCAAGTTTTTTTCAAGCACCGAAGAAGCCTTGGCTGCTTACGAAGAAGCGATTTCCGACCTGTGAGATCAATACTGGCAAAAGGAGAATATTTTGAAAAGATGTTAAATAAATATTAATAGTATCTAGAATACTTTTCGTATATCTCAAAACTCATTGAGTGACCGACCTACGTAAAGCAATCCAGTTAAAATAGATTTCACCATTTGTGAAAAATCTAATGTTTCTTACAGCGTATGCTGCAGAACTAAGTCTCCTTGCTAATTCTGATTCTTATAGAATATCGATAGACTGGCTATAGACTTGCAAGATTGATTTTAACCACATCAAAGTCACCCATAAGACTCATATCACGCTTTTTCACTGAGTCCAAAGCTGTTATGTGTATGTAAATAAATACTTACAATCCAACTAGAAGATAGATCTGTTATTTTTTTTATATTAAACTAAATAACACTTTTCTATATCAGCCTTATCTTAAATTTGATTGAGTCGAAATTAGAAAATGCGTCCCGGATTTTATCTTTAGATAAATATTTAATTTCTTATAATGTCGAGACGCTTAAAGTCTTTTTCTAAATAAGCGTTGGATCAATCTTTCCCGAACACGGCCTCCCAATACCTTTATTCAACCAATACAAAACTGCAAAAGATTCATTAGAAGCCCTTCAAATAATTTTCAAATGGCTTTACCCAATTGAATTACGGTTCGCAAACTTAATCATGAGTGCGTCCACCAGCGATTCTTGTCAGAGTAATATTAATTAAGTTAAGGGATGCGTGGTACACACAGATAACATATTATGATTTTATAAAATATTTGACTTGCCTTAATCGCCAATTAACTACTGCCATCGTCACTTACCCATACGAAGCTATAGAGCAGCATTGAGGGATTTTCTGCGTGATAGGATCAGTATCTATGATGCCCACAGCAGAACCAGAGTCATCAACATAGCTCAACGGATCAGTAAGCTAAAGTGGCAATAGACCGGCCGCATAGTGGAAGAACCAACCAAGAATCGATGAGGAAGAAAGATTATTGAGTGTTAGTGACAGCCTCTTACTGGCAATCGAAGTGTAGGACAGCTCCCCACCAAATGGAGTGGCGATATGCAAAAATTCGATTACAGTTGGATTAGCTTCAGAATCGGACTTGTGAAAGGTGTATAGTTGATAAAATCTGATGAAAACATTATAAATATAAAAACTAATACTTCATTTTTTTTCTTCTTTTTTTTTTCTTATACTTTTGAAGTTTAAAATAAATTCAATCATAAAACTGAACTCTTAGGTAAAAAGTACCATTTCAAAAATATGAGTAGGTATTTACTAAGAGGTAGACTTTTTCATTCAGGAGTTCATATAAATTGGTATTACCCTTTTACTCATTTCTATGGCGGCATCTGTGTAAGTAGGTTATAAAAGGGCTTTTCTTGAATGATTGGACCCGACACTTTTTATGTGGATATTATACTGAACTAACCAAAAAGAAATGAAGGGACAACTTACACATTATCGTCTATTCATTTCTAATATAGAAAACCGATTATAGCCGAAATAGACAGGAGGAAACATATTTCCCTTAGTCAAAAGAAAATGTAATCATAACCTGTCAAAAGCACAGTACTGTATTTATACAGGGGATTATCTATATTGTTATAATATTTGCTAACATAAAAAAAAACGAATGAGGCTCAATGACTTTTTGATTTTTTGTTACCTGAAAAAAAAAAAGATCGTGGAAATAACATAATATTTTTTTATCTCATCAACTACCGGATGAAGATTGCGCTTAATCAAAGCAACAATCGCTTTCATGTACACATCTGATGACTACCATAAACAACAAATAATTTTGTACATTCTTAAGGTTGATGGTATTAACACGACGAACATTACAAAAGTAGCTTATATTTAAATCTTCTACGCGTATATAATTACTATACGCTTTGTATTTCACTAAGCGCTGTGTAGTGAGTATTATTTTGAATGTTAATTAAAATAACATTTTTCACAAATTTAGTATTAAGTATACAAATTTTATTTAATATAAATAAATTTTAATTTTACCTGTATATGAAGTCCTTTAGAAGTGCTTTAATTCCTTTCCGTTCAAGTTAAAAACAGCTTGGGACAAGCTGAGCAACAAGACCAAGGCGACCCCTGCCACACTATCCGCGACTTTCTGCAATTTCAAGGGACTTCACTCGAACCTAAATGCCGTCCACAACCGACTCGAGGTGGTGAAGCCGGCCTTGCTCTTTCTAACCGAGACACCGGTTCCTCTCCAGCTGATACTTCGTATCTCTCCTGCCCGGGGTACAAATTGGAACATTCCATTGTGCCTCGTACTAGAGTTTTAGTATACGTCAGAGAGGACATCTGATCTTGTTTCCTCGGTAGTCTTGAAGGTTCTTGGACAGAGACGACCATCCGTGCGTCTACGAGTAGTCCCATAGCCGAAACAGACCCGCTCATCGATCACGTCCAAATGGTATACAGCTACAGATTCCTTGCTACAGCAGATCACATCCGCAGAGATCTTGATCCTCGGCAATTTTAACGCCCACAGATGTGGAGGATCATGCACATTTCCTGTTGGACCTTCTGTTGACCTTTCGTCCGGACGGATATCAGGTCTTCGTCGATGCTACTCTTGGCTCCTCGGACCATTGTCTAGTCAAGAGTGTAGTACCAATCACGCTAACATTGCGGTTGCATTCTGCAGGCTTCCGCTGGGTTTGGCACTATAGGTCGGGCTATTGGGGATAGGGTGCGGTCTTTCTTTGCATCCTACACTTGGGGGCGCACTTGCTTCTCTTCTCGCCAGACTATCACAACGTCATTGCTTACTCTGTCGCTGATGTAGTACTTCAGGGTATGGAACTTTTTATTCCTCCTTCTGTGGCGCCCATCGGAGGCAGATCTCAGGTATAGTTTGGTCGTTCCTATAAAATAGCATCACGCTTTAAACAGGAGTGCTACTGAATCTGAGCTGACGCATCATCATTCCGGGATGTAAGCACCAGCGCCCTTAAAAAGAATTATAATTTCACCTCCAGATTCTTCAATGAGTCATTGCCAAGAAAAATTCAGACCATATAGACAGAATTGGCGAGAAACTACTTCTTCTTCCTTCGGGAACTTGTGCATTCTGATCTCTCACCAATGCTGTCCAAGGGAACTTCTGCCAACCATCTCACAGTGTGAGTGCTCCATACCGGATGTGCGGTTCATACAGCGCCCGTTTCACAAAGCATTACTCTCTTTGGACATCCTCAAGTCGAGTGGGCCTGATGGAATCCTCCTAATTGTGCTGAGGACGGGAGTGCGTGGTTGGAGCTATAGGGTAGGTGACCCAGTAATTCCACGTGTGACGTCACTGAGTAGTCGATTCTTTGCTTGGCGGTGTGCGACGAGTCGTTGTCGTGGTGAAGGAGGATCCTACTGCGAGGTCGTTTCTCTCGAATGTTTTCCAAGACAAATGGCAAACAATTGTTAGTGTACCACTATGCAGTAACTGTTTTTCGATCCTCTAAAAGAATTGTTGCGTAATGACCTGTCCTTCTAAAGAACGAGGCCACCATCTTTTTTCCCATGCTTCGACCTCTCTTCGCTCTAGTTGGCAACTCCTCGGAAGGAAACACCCAGACAGCAGACTGTCCCTTAGTTTCAGGATCATAACAATAAATCAGCTTTCGTCACCCGTAAGTATGTCGAACACAGCTTTTTAGTCACCTCCGTTAAATCTTTGAACCATTTCACGACACCAACAACACACGGAGTTTTTGGGCCTCTGTCAAATTATGAGGTATCCACTGGGCATAAAGATTCCTGACCGCTAAATGTTCTTGGAGGATTTTGTGCACTTGACTCATACCGATGCCTAAGCTTGTCCGAATCTCCTGATAAGTCACTCTTTTGTCAGTCTCTATCGCACGCCGCACAACATTTATGCTATCTTCTAACGTCGCCCTAGAAGGCCGTCCCCCACGCAGATGATCGGTGAGATTAGTGCGACCACGTTTAAACTCATTAAAGCAGTTGTAAACATTGGCACGACATAGAGCTTCATCGTGAAAGGCCAATCGAAGGTTATTATAACTTTCTTGTTGACTTAAATGACATCCAAAGGCATAAAAAATCATTGTGTGAATATTTTCTCGCGTTAAATCCATGCTGATGTGACACAGCCAATTTTCAATTTGCCGCCAAATAGTAAACAAATGACAAATTAATAAAATATATTTTACAATAATATTGGTAAATAGTTCCATTTTCAAAGTTTGAACTTATTTTTTATTATATCATTTACGAGTGGCTAGTTCTAAAAACTTTTAAGGCGTAAAATAATCTATCACTCCATTTTACGGTAGTCATAAGAAGCGACTATGAGAAGTAAAAAAAATCTTATGGTTTTCGATAGATGAGGGATGTAAACAATAAACATATCATTTAAATTAGACTAAAATACTCAGATCGATGACGGGAAGCAGCGTAAAAGATGCATGACGTTTGGTAAAGCGATCCAACCCGACCGCCAAACTTAGCGATGAATCAAATATTCAAGCAAAAAGAAAAGAATAAGAAGAACACAAATAATGGGTTAATGTTTTTCTTTTTCTGTTAATTTTTTTGTGAAACATGTTTTTCTACAAAGGTCGTGTTTTTATTTTGCTAATTAATGGGTATGACACATTTTTATTTTATTTATATGATAATGGTTAAAAGTATTTCCTGATTTTTTAAGAGGAAATATCTCGTTATAAACTTTAATTTTTGTTAATATTTCGAACAATACAGGTTATATAATTAACTTAATAACTTCTTTAGAAATCCTAAACGTGTAATGCTTGTTTCCCTCTGTTATATACATTATTTATTATTTTGACACGCTTATTTAAAGTAAATAGTCAAAATGAGCTCCATTATTGGCAATACATAGCCTGCATCTTTTTATAAATTTTCTTTTGAGCCTGCGGAATGATTCCTGTTTTTCCCTAATCTTCATTTGGATCTGATTCAGTTTCAGCCGTAATTGTTCAATAGAGGCATATTCGCTGTTGTTCACCAGCTCTCAAAAGTTCAGACAAGTTACATGACTTCCTCTGTCACAATATCTAAATTTGGTGGATTTTTAAACAATAACTCTTTTAAGCTTGGAGTTTTTTTTTTCAAACTATGATTTCCAATTTTTAAGATGTGATCATTATCATAGACGATAGGCCGAGCATTAGTTTCCCACGTTCATTTCTCACACCATAAGGCACATCTTGTAGTAATTGATATGACATAGTCCATGATAATGAATCATTTGCAATACTTGGTGTTGATTGTTGTGATTTAAACGAAATTTCATTCGCGTCATTATCATCCGCAAGAAGCGAGTGAGTAAGGGTTTTGTGGGATGTTGTATAAACATTGTTATCTGAGTTTTCTTCATTATTAACAGGATCTTCAAACACATCACTTGAAGAAATCGATGACTCACTTGTGCTGTACTTAGGTTTTTAATAAGGTGAGCTTGGTCTGTATCTTCATTTAAATGCTGCTTTTCTTCAGTTTTTCTGGTAAGCATATTAAGTGGATCAACGATGGGCTTAAATATTGTTTCCAAAACCAGACTGTTGGTATTTTTTGCATCTTTTTTCATTTCTACATTTCTTTTTACAGCTGCAGCAGATTTTACAAGTTTGTTTGTTGAGTTCTTGTTTTGTTGAGTTCTTGTATGTTTGACTACTCAGCAGAAACTGATTGCTTTGTGACATAGCAGCTATTTAATCGTTAGTCTAAAATTATGTTATGTATTTATGTAATTATTTTGTGTATGTTAATTAGGTAATTATGAATGTATCAAACTTCATTCTGTAATAGCCTTTTTTCGTTCACAGGCTTTATTTATAACAATATAATTAAAAGTTTGACTCCACACAGTTGAACACATTTCCCGGAACTGAGACCCTACATGCTCGTCATAAATGTGTCTCAGATTTACGTCATCTTGTGTAAACAATATGATCAGGTTAGCGTTATCTCTAACTAATTGCTTAGGCATCTTAGTATACGTTTGATTAATATAAAAACAGTCAATGTTCTTATGTCGATCCATGGCGAAATAATCGCGTATGTTGTTTTGATTTTCACAAGCTACATCGTCAAATATTATAATTGAGTTAGGCGAAGCTTCGTGTGGACTCAAAATTTCGCTATTATGATTATACTTGTAATAAGATATATCTTCCACATTCTGCAGTACTTTTTCTAAAAATAAGTATTTAGGTTTATATAAAGACTTTGAATACATAAAGGTTACGAAAACGCGGTCCATTCTGATGTAACATTAAGCTGATAACTAAGTTAGTTTTTCCGCAATTTGATGGTCCGCATACAATACTACGTATCGTATTTGGCATTAAGCTCCCAGACAGATACATTCTAATTTAAGTGATTCTTTTTGTTTGAGAAATTTCATAACAGTTTTGTTAACTTGTCCGTATTGGCTGATAGGTTTTAATGAACTAACGTTATTTCAATCGTGTTAATAATTTAAAAACTTGAAAAAGTTTCTGAAGATTAACTTAATCATCAGCTTAAGTTCAAAAGCACTTTTTTTATATAGGATAGGATGACAAACGAGCATACAGTCCACCTGATGGCAAGTGGTTGCTGTGGCCTATAGACATCTACACCTATCCTCGTTTGCAAATCAAAATGCAGATGCGTTGTCACCCTTGAGGATTAAGATGGAATGCCTCTTTTCCAGTAAAAAGGGTCTCCGGTTCTCTACACTCATCATTCGAAACACAGCAGCGTTAAGCTGCTATTTTACGCTGGTATTCTGTGAGAGCGTGGTCCTTCCCGGTCGAGCCGACCCATTCGTGCTACAACTATACTACTAATATAGCTGCAGCATGGCTCTACCATGTAAAAGCGTTCACTCACTCTTGCTTCGCTCAAGCTATGTGCCCACTGAAGACCATAATTCTCTCAAGCATAGGTCCAATTTTTTTTTAGTCTAACCAAATTAGTATCTACATGCTTGCAAGTTTCTATATTAAATCAATTTATTTAACCAATGGTGGGTGATCGCAAATGATCTAGCGGTTTGTACTACGAGTGAGCTACAAAGCCTCATGGCTGTAGTTCGATTCCCATCCAGTATAAAAACTATAGTGCCTGAACACATGAAAACATTCGTATACACTGTTGGAGACCTTTTTTTTCTTCTTTTTTACTATGTGTAACTAGCGAGCGTTAGCGGTTCAGGCAATTTATTATGAGTAACAAACATAAAAAAACATCTAACATACACTTTATCTAATATACAATTTTTTGTTTATGTTATTAATTTTTATTTTTATAGAATAAGGGTGACAAACGAGCACGCAGTCTTTCTGATGGTAAGTGGTTGCTGTGGCCCATAAACATCTACATCTATCTTCGTAGCGAAGCAAAATGCAGATGAGTTGTCACCCGTGAGGAATAAGACGGAATGCCTCTTTTCCAGTAATATGGGTCTCCGGTTTTCTACACTCACCATACGAAACACAGCAGCATTAAGCTGCTATTTTACGCTGGTATTCTGTGAGAGCGTGGTCCTTCCTCGGTCGAGCCGACCCTAAAGTTCTACCACGTACAAACATAATTAATAAGATAAGCATGTAGTTACTTTCATAGCGTAATGTCATATGGAATCTTACTATGGGATAATGCGACTGACATTGAAGTCATATTTGTTTGCAAAAGATAGGCATACGGATGATTTATAACTTAAATTGTAAAGAGTCCCTTAGAGACAAATTTTAAGGAAATAAACATATTAACTTAGCATCGAAATATATTTATGAAAATGTAATGTATGTACATAAAAACATAAATAGCTTTCATAAGAAAAAATATTTTCATTTTTAAACACTAGAAACAAACATAAGCTTGTAATACCAGTTTTTAGACTTTATAGAATTAGTAAAATAATTTATGGGTAGCCAAAATATATACGCTTTTACAACAAACGCCTGGGTGTTATTTCAGACTATATTCTATCTAGAGATATTAGGTGTTTGCGCCAAACGCTGTTGTCGGAATCGACGTTTAGGGGGCGCGCGGCTCTGGGCGATACCGATTTGAAGTACAGCCGAGCGTGGCCAGAGCGCGCGGGTCGCGAGCGAAAAAGGGGTCGTCTGTAAGCGGTGCTGACGTTAGCACGCTGTCAATTTTGTCGGGAACTCGGAATAATTAGGCGCGGACAGTAAAAATACGGTCTAGGATTTGTGGCGCGCATCCCTACTGGAGAGCTTCCCAGGGACACATTGTGTCTGACTCAGAATCGGCATAAGTGCATTCGGCAATATTAGCTAGTGCGGCCTGATATTCTAGAACTAACTGTTGCTACGCAAAACGGTAGTGACCTTTGATCCGTAAACTCCGTGTGCGTTTTGTGCGTTAACCTTATACCCAGCGATAGTTAGTGGTTTCTGTAAGTTAGTCATCGTGACGAACGAGGAAAGTGACTGTGGACAACGCCTCGGAAGGCCCCCTCAAGTTGGAGCGGTGTCGACGCTCGGGCTGCTACCGACGGCCAAGATCTAGGTTCAATCACCATCAGTCACACCCAGATACACATCACATCACCTTATTTCCCTTGCACTACACAAACACATGCGACCAGACCGACTCCGGAGGGACCAGGCGCCTTGGATATAAGTAACTAAGCTCCGTCTTATTCCTCCCGGTCGACTGGCCGTAGTATAGAACGCTCCCCCATATATTTTAGTGTAATTAGAGAAATTCCATGTGGCCACATTGAGGCCCGACCTACGTCTGCTCGGGAAGTCTTCTGCTTATAGGCCCCGGAGGATTTGACCCTTTAAGGGAGCAGCCGTAGGCCGTAATATCTGGTAGCAGAGCGTGGTACCGGGTTCGATTCCCCGGTCGATCCCGACCATATTGTTTGATAAAAATTAAACAGTTCTGGTGGCAAGGAGCGTTGGTTTGATTGGTTTAATTTGTATCTACAATCACGCCCGTCCGTAATACGTAAAAATATTTTTTGTACGTAATAATAAAATTATTTTCCTTTGTTGCATTGTTGCTTGCCTTTTTTTTTAGTTAGTGGGTAGTTTGAAAAGCCGCGCCCTAGGATGCGCAATCGGGAGTTTTTCTAGAGACATACGTCATGTAGGTAGATGGTTATTTTTACGTAATCGGTTAATTATCGTTGTCGGATAGTTGTAGTGTATTATTTATCGAAGGGTCGATTTCCGAGCTAGGCATTTTTTGTTGATCGACCGTGATGTGTATCTTCGTTTGTATTGTAATTTGTATTTGAACTAAAGAGTAGTAATTGTATTTGAGCAATTTGAATTTAAATTGATTTGATCGCACTAGTATTTGTTATTTGTTAATTTGATTTGTGTCTTTTCTTTTGTACTAACTTGTATTTGGTTGATACGTAGTAATTCGTATTTGTGTAATTTCTATTCAACGCGATTTGATAGGAACTGCATTTATTAACTGTTAATTTTTTGTTGTATTTTTTATTTGTTATCTTTGTAATTTGTGCTCGAGCCGCGTCGTTATTTGTATTTAGTAGTGATGTCATCGCCCAAGCTACTAATCCGTTGCCTGCGGACTAGTGTTGCCCAAAATCGGTCTTGGTCTTGCAGTCTTGGTCTTGTTCTTGAATTTTTGCAAGACCAAGACCAATAACAAGACCGCCTCTTTTTAGCAAGACCAAGACCAAGACTGACCGTGCAAGATTTGCGCAAGAACAAGACTAAGCTTGCGAGACTCTTGCGTCTTGCAGTTAGGACTAAGTGTCGTTTCAGGGAGTATAGGAGTTCGGGTATACGCTTAGGGACTCTATGAGACGCAAAAAATATAATGAAAAAAAAAATTTGGAAAATTAGACTTATGCGCATTACGAAAAATACCATAAACATACATAGCGAATGAAAATATCCATTAAAAGAGAAAAGAGTGCATCCCTAGTTTTGACTATCGGCACTTTGATAGTGCGCGGCGTCTTGTTGTCGGCGTCATCAAAGGTCGGATACTGACCCGTCAAAGAAATTGTGCAGCTATTCGAAAGTACAAGGTCAAGATACACGTGCCGGCGGCTACTATTGATATCGCATAATCGTCGCCGCCGCACCACACGCACTACATTTGACACTGTTTGATTGCCGCCACAGAGTACATGTTTCAAAGAATAAAATAAGTTTCCGGGTGCTCAGAATGGACACGAATACATTATCCTGATCTCGCAAGAAATATTGTAATTAGATAATAGGTAGGTATCATAATAATTTATTCTAGTAACTAATTATTATAAAATTAACCATATGGATTTATAATAATTACTTACTATTATTATTATTATTATTACCTAAAAGATAAACATGTTCAGTAAGTTCACTGCAAATCTCGACTTTTGCAAGTGTGTGTTTTTAAAACACAAAGTGCTCGAATATGTCGTCACACATTTGATAAATATGGACACCATAGCACTTTTAAAACACTTGAAATGTGTAAAAATGAATCTGGATCTTGTCTTCAAGGCTTAGTTGTTAATAATAGAATGCTAACTAAAATATAATAGTCAAAAAAGTTTTGAAAATTTTAAGCTTCATCCTCCAAGTGAATAAAAATTAAGTAAGGTGTCTAGAATAATGGTGAAGCTCACTAGAGAACTAGCAACAAAAACTGTCCGTGTGAACAGCATTACCGAATTGTTAATCTTATAAGCGTTTTGGATGTGTCATCTGTTAGCTTGTAAGATGAAATGAAATAAATAAATAAATAAAAAATAAATAAATAGCAGCCCTTCGTCGAGCTAACGATTGTTTTTAACCACTGCACCTCGGGATTTTTTGGTCATAGCAAAAGGGGGGAGGGGCTGTGTTATTTCTATAACTCGAACCGTCCGGCGATTGGATAAAGGGAATTCTTAGAATAAATCTGCGACCACACCAAGTGGAATTACTGTTGCTTCTACAACTTTAAAAATAGGTAAGTTTATATTGTGAAATGCCAGATGGGTTTAAACCCTATTTCTCAGTAACACCACGGCTAGCATAGACTGGGGACAAAAAAAATATTCCCTGATTATACTGCCACTGACAAGAGATAAAATTATTTTGTCCTTATGCCAAAGCACGGCCAGCAGGAGAAAGGAGAAGTACTCGTATATGCCCCGTTTGACATAACGAGTACACGTATATACCCATACCCGTACGTAACATGGGGCCAGATGAAAGATAAAAAATTATGCTTTTTTGACATTTGAAAGGGACAATTTTATCCTAGTTATTTGGACGTGGGTTTAAGTTTATCTTCAAACCATTATAAAAAAGATGTCTCGAGCCTACTGTAATTCCATTTTCACATCAGAAATTGAAAAACAAGAAATAATTACATCGGTGATTGATGCGTAAATTCCCCGAAACGAATTTCTACGCAGGTTTCGGATGCACAAAGATTGTGTTTAGCATGTATGTAAAGAAGTCAATGAAGCTTTAAATTCTATTAATTCTGTGTATGGACTATGTGGCCGACTAAATCCAGTCCAGTTTAATTTTTTTTTAATTTTTTTTCTTAAGATAACGCTACCTCCACGCTAGTATTTTCTCCTGTATCGTGGAGGGAGTATACAAACATATATTGCACAAGGACAGACATCCAGACGCGGAACAATTATTTGTAGGCCATATAAAAACTTGCTCCGTTCGGGATTCGAACCCGCGGCCCCAAGCATTGCAACTCATTGCTAAGCCACTACGCCACGGAGCCGTCACAGTTTAATCCTCAGAAGACACAAGTTTGCGCGTTTACCGCTAAAAAGAACCCCTTTGTCGTATCTTGTTGCTTCAGCCAGTATCGGAATCCTCGGCGTCGACACATCGAGTGACATATAGTTTCATGGTCACTTGGAAGAGAAGGCCAAATCGGCCTCACATAGAATACTGTTCCCATCTCTGGGCTGGGGCTCCCAGCTGGGGGACCGCATTCAGCGCAGAGCGGCTCGAATCGTCAACGACCGAGTCCTTACCGATCGGCTCGATTCACTGGCACTGCGAAGAGATATTGCATCCCATTTCATTTTCTTTCGCATTTACCTTCTTTCTCTGAGGAATTTTCTTTTTTTCGGAATAATCCCAGGCGCCAAATTTCACGAACGCACATCTGGATGCTTGGTGGTCCACCACTGTAGGTTTCACTACGAGTTTTCTTCCGGGTACGACCTTTCTGAGGAATAATTTACCACCGGCGATTTTTCCGGACCGATACGTTTTAGGGACCTTCAAGAAAATAGCTTACTCCTTTTTAAAAAGCCGGCAACGCACCTGCAGTTCCCTTGGTGTTGCAGTTGTGCATGGATGGCGATAGTCACTTACCATATACCATATATATATATATATACAGGATGTTTTTGGAACGCTCCCGAAAACTAAGACAGGCGACAACACCAAGTATACCTTTGATCATGGGTCACAAATAAATTCGATCCTGATGAAAAAAAAATCATCTTTTTACAAGGTTTTATTAGCTTTATTCACGCGCCATCATGTTAGTACAGCTAAATGAAACGATAATTTCATAAAAAATATCATGAAAATACTGAAACATAAAACCAGCAGTGGAATGACTGAATTGATATCACCTGACCTGAGCTAGATAAAGGTCAATGTACGCGCCAACACAAATTCGCGCGGCCCGCAACTAGCGGGCCTTCCCACAATACCTAATAATTTACAACACGTGTCTAAATACCTAACTTATCTACTTAACCTACTATTTTGCCACTGTGCTTATCTCCACGTAGCCACTTTAATCCGAATTTACAGGTTAAATAACCCAAATAACTGGTTCGATTCCCCGCTAATGAAGAAATACTTAAATGAAATGTAACCAAGGTTGGAGTCATGCGTTTTTATTCATCGTGTAGATATGTTTATTATTCTCATGTATTCAGTTATGTACCTATTCAGATTAGTCTAGTACTAAGTTATTTAAAAAAAATAGTTATGAAACAGCTTACTGCTCTAAATCCTCAGTGATCTTATGAGATGCGGCTCAAATTGTGCTCCATTCATTTCAAGGCAGATTTGGGTGCAGGCGGGGCATCATCGTGTGGTCTTCGACACAGTCCGTACGTAGTTTCTCGAAAGCATCCACGATCCTATGGCGCATTTCTTCAGCACTATCACATTCACAATTAAAAACCCTTTCTTTCACATACCCCACAAAAAGAAGTCTAACGGAGTCAGATCTGGTGAGCGAGGTGGGCAAGCGTGTGGTCCTAGTCTGCCGATCCAGCGATCATCAAATAGCTCATTGAGGCGCTCATGGACGAACCTCACGAAATGTGGAGGGGCACCATCATGTTCGAACTATGTGCGGCGATATTCAGCCAACGATAGGTCGTTTAAAATGTCAACCAACTGTTCATTTATAAAGTTTAGGTATCGCTGTCCGTTCAGTCGCTCTGGCAGAAACACTGGTCCCAGTATGCGATCCTTAAATAAACCTGCCCATACGTTAACCGACCATCGGATTTGGTGCCCGGTTTGTCGAACAGCGTGCGGGTTAACCTCTGAATACACGTGTGTATTTCTTCGGTTCCACAGGCCGTTTCTGGTATATGTCGACTCATCCGTCCAGATAATGTGCTCAATGGAACCAGGCACACGTTGTTGCTGGTATAATAACCAACGGCAGAAAACTCGTCGGTGGTCGTGATCGCCGGGAACTAAAGCTTGCACTTTGTGCAATTTGTATGGGCGCATTGGTTACGCTTCAACACTTTGTGCACTGCACAGTATGACACACTTGTTCCATCCCGACGTCTTAACAATTTATTTAGGGATACTTCGTGTACCTAGGTTCGGATACCTAACATGTTGACCACTATAAACGTACGCGTTAGGCATTATTAAAACAAAAAAGAATCCAAAAACGTAACAAAAACTTTAATATCAACACGTAATCACAAGTAAATTTATTAAACAAAACGATTGAACTGTCGCTCGCGCACGCGTGTACAAAATCAACACGGAACTGTCTCAAAAACTAAAACGAACGAACCCCGTCAAGGCTGAAACCTACTGCGTCACAAGCGTGAGGCGACAGGGTTAGGCACTCTGCCGTCATAATAAAAAAGGAAGTAACTAACAAAAACGTAAAATGGAAATAAAAAATAAATTGATGAATTTTTCTTTCAGACCCCGTGTCTAAAGTATATTAAAAGGTATCTATATTGAAATATATACGTAGAGACATGAAGATTTTAAGGACGAACTTATTTTTTTTTTTAATTTGTTTATTTATTTAAATAAAACGAATTTTCCTTTTCATCTTAGATTAAAAAATACACCTGGCAACACAAAAACATCGAAGGAAAGACGCATATAACTATTTGGGTCTTCCCAACCTAATAAATAAAACAAAACTACCATTCATTTAACATTTTTACATATTTTGGAAAGGTCATTTGAAGTTGAGAGGACGCTAATAGTAATTTACTACTTTTTTCTTAGTAAATATTAGAAAAGCATTGGTAGTGAGACACAAAAAATAACAACCCGCAACTCTTGAGTAATGATTTTAAAGGGGATATCATACAAGACTTACTACGATAATAATTAAAAATTAAAACATTTGTACAACCGACTTTAATATAAATAATTAAGGATAACTCAAAAACTATTGGTCTGACCTCGATCAAATTTATATAGGACCACATGTGAAACACCAGCTCTTAATAATAAGATATAAGCTCTTAATAATAAGATATAAAATAATAAGACAAGAATAATTTAAATTTAAGTAATCGATGCAAATATTGTTAAAGATGACGTAGCAACTGGTTAAATAAGTCTTTTCTTTTATGTTGAATTTGTATAAGTCTTTTCTACTAATAAAATGTCATCTGTGATCAACAGCTACGTCTAAAATTCTGACGATAATTTCTAAAATATTGATATTAGTGAATATTAAAAAAATTTAGTAGATGCGTCTTCTTATCATGAGTCGAATGGTATATTTAACTCATTTATTCGAAAATTGTTAGATGCGCCCTTTTTTCTTATGACCGCAGCATTGTTTCATACCGAGCTAGATACAGGTCGACAGCGGAGTGAGTGTGGGTACAGTCGCGTTCTAAAGTACTACATGGTATTGGGCTATTGTTTTATAATATTATAGTAATTAATTGTTTTATTGTAGATTCATAATAGGTGTTTTACCAGCTACTTAGAACTTTGGAAGAGGTGGGAATTAAAAATAGATAATGTTTACTTGAGCATTGTTTGTTATTTCTATCGTAAAATATAAAGTAGTTTGTAACAAAAAAACTTAAGCTAAGGGTGACACGCCGTCCATTATGACGTCTTGGGTCACATGGAAGCCAGATGTTGATGGTGTGTTGGTGTTACTGGATGCTACTTCATCATCACTTTCATCTTCGCTTGAGCTTCCGTCATCAGGTCGATCACATGGTAATTTTTTCGGTATTCTTCCTCAACAATTTTAACTTTACTGCACAATTTTCCCCATTCACCTTCTCCTATCATATTTACCTTTTCGTTCACTAGTTTAGTCATAAAACAATAGATATAAATAATTTTTTTTCCTTCCTTTTTAAAACATCGTCGCGAGTCGCAAAGTAAGCTGTGTATGCGACTGTATTTTTGGAGCGAACAAAGCGCGGGAACCAATAGCATGCAGGCACAGTAATACTGGCCAATATGTGATAAATCGCTCAGTGCCCAAGTTCAAGGCCAGCGTTCTTTTTTCACCGTTCGCGCGTACATTAACCTCCATTAGTCAGGTGATATCAATTCAGTTTCCACTGCTGGTTTTATGTTTCAGTTTTTTCATGATTTTTTTTATGAAATTATCGTTTCATTTAGCTGTACTAACATGATAGCGCGTGAATAAAGCTAATAAAACGTTGTAAAAATATGTTTTTTTTTTTCATCAGGATCAAATTTATTTATGACCCATGATCAAAGGTATACTTGGTGCTGTCGCCTGTCTTAGTTTTCGGGAGCGTTCCAGAAATACCCTGTATATATATATATATTAAAAATCTTAATATTTTTTTCAAGGTACTCACATCTACCAGTCTCTTGGCAGATGGTAGTTACCAAAAAGACATGAGTCAAGACCATGAAATGGCTGTTGCTCAAACAATAACCAACAAATGCCTGACCCAAGTTATTGGGGCTATCGTTAGAATGTGAGCTACAATATACTTTAATTAGCCTTCTGTGTAGGTAGGTAAATACAAAAGGTTTCAGTGCATCTACTTCTTGCATTACATTTTTAGACTAATACGAATGAGGATATAATTTCCGGGCGTATTACAAGCAAGGTAAAATGTAGCTAGAGGATTCCTAGCAAAGCATGGTCTGCCAGATATTCTTGGGGCTATTGACCGCACCCATGTTGATATATTTGCCCCACCATTCCCGACTGGGGTTCAGTACAAGAAAAGGCCGTTCTACAATAAATGTTCAACTGGTAACTACAAAAAAATAAAAAAATAAAATACTAGAAAAACACTAATATCTTACTCTTTAAAATTGAACGTAATTGGCCAATTTATTATAGCAATAACTCTCCATTCAAATTAATGTGTTGAAATAATGTAATATAATAATAAGAAAAAATCGGAACAACGCATCTGTATCCTTCTTCGTTTGCAATTGGTTGCAGGTGTCTAAGTAGTCATTCGCAGTAGTCGCTCGACTGTAAGTTCGTTTTTTACTACAGTTTAAAGAAAAGAAATCAATTGCAATATGTTCCAGCCTATATTGGACATCTAAACAACAATTCGATATTTATAAAGTAATATCAGATTTACTATAATTAAAAAAATAAAAATAAAAACACAATAATGATATATTTAGATAATTCATTAGCCATGTGTATACATTTTTAAATGAAAGTTCATTATTTGCTGCTCTAGAAATCCTAGCCGTCTATATCTGGAGGCGCTATTATGAATAATAATAGCACATTTGGAGCATGAATTGGCTGGCTCTCCTGAATACATTGCGACGAACATTTCGGATTAATACGATTGTTTTCAATATAAAGGAACAACTCGTCATCTCGAACATCGTAAGTCACAATAGCATTCAAAATTCCCACATTTAATTAATGAAAACAAACCTTGATGAGAGGTCTTACTTTCAGTATGGTCTTGCGGTACCCACTTTTCGATCTTCTTTATTTTTCCAGTTTGACGCAAATAATAATAATATAATATAATAATAATATGGTTAGGTTAAAGTTAACATGGTTTGAGATGAATTCGCTTGCACAATTACTTTTAATTGGACATTATTGACTTTGTATCGAGTTATCCACGGGAGTCATTGTTGAGGGTGAAATTACATGAGCGAAAGTGATCAAACCAAATATGCAGGTGCATATTTGGTTTGATCACTTGTTCATTTCTGGTACGTGTAATATACGGCACGCAATATTAATTATGTGCACCCATACACTATATCAACGTATACGCCTGCACCTGCACAAGCATACGTCAACGTTGAACGTCAAGTAACATCACTCATTCATAGACTTAATATGACATAAATTTGAACTTGGAATTTCAAGTCGATGCAAGATATCGAACGACAATTGTTATTACTTAAAAAGTACATATTATATTAGTAAAATTGTAGTTTTTTATGCTCTATGAGCAAACACAATACGTATTTATGGACTTTTAAATACTTTATTTTTTATTTCTGTTCTCATCTTTAGCCCGGGGCACCCCCGTGCCAGCTCCTTCCACCTGACCGCATCCGGCGCAGAGCGGTTCGAATCGTCGACGACCGAGTTCTTTCTGATCGGCTCTAAAACATATAAAATTAATCCTAAAAACCAATAAAGTTTCCACAGACACATAATAAGACCTTGCTACCACAATATTATGTTGTATAAAATTAAGAAATATAAGAATATAAAAGAATAAAATGAACTAAATGGTATTTCTATATCAAACATTAAGTACCAAGCAGTTAAAAGTAATATTATATATACAACTTAAAGTGAAAGTACCAATTATATATTAAGTGTTACAATAGTTTCTTTGTAACTATTATAATTAAGGTGAAATATATCTAATTTTTATATCGTGGGGGCAGTTTACAAACATATATTTCACAAGGACAAACATCCAGACCCGGAACAATTATTTGTAGGCCTTACAAATACTTGTTCCGTGCGGGATTCGAACCCGCGACCCCAAGCGTTGCAAATCATTGCTAAGCCACTACGCCACGGGGCCGTCATATTATTAATTAATTCCATGAATAAATAAGCCTCTATCATATTAAAATATTATATAGATATTATTATCTAATAATAATACTTTCTATGTTTATGTTCATATTTTAATTCATAACTTCACATTATGAATGGGAAATTTCTATTTTCGTAAGATTTGTAGACTTAAATTAGTTAGTGTTAATTTTCAAGCGATATTGCTACAATAAATAAAATAAATTTATCCCATTTTCATGCCTACCATTTTCTCATTTTATTTTATAATTTACTTTCAGAACAATTTATTGTAAACTGTAATTACAATACTGCGTAATATTTCAAGGTACATAATTTTTTTTAGAATGTCATACTTCTTTTTACGAGATAATTCGGATACCTTGTGACATCTGAGGAATAAGATAAATAATTACTGAGCCACCAATAAAAAAGGTCTCTGGTTTTTGTCACTTAGAGAAACCAACTTAAACGCAGCAGCAATTTTATTTTGCTTTTGTACGATGATATGAATGTCGGAAGAGTATAGTCCTTCCTAGTTGAACCATTAGAATTAAAACCTAGATTATTTCTTCCAAGCCAAACTTACTTCTGGCTTACTTTTGTGTTGACACTTTTATAGATACTTGTCCATAAAAGTTATAGTTACTATTTTATTAACACAATCAAATGAAGGAACCTTTTGATGTCTTAGTACCGTACTATTATGATACGTTGGTGGTATTTTTTAGTTAACAACATTATCAATTTTGTTACCAAAGTCGATAGGGATCATGTGGGTGTGTTGTGAGGGGACGCCATCCGTATGATAGTTGCATTGATGCTTACTGCTACTTGCAGTATTGCGTCTTGTGATGGATCTGCGGGTGTGCTGCACCTGAATCGACGCATCTTGTGGTTCTGGTCGATGGAGGTATGCGGGTGGTTATGTCTGCTGGGACTGTATGTGGGACCTTGGGATGGTGTAAGCCCGACGACAGTCGTATTGATGCTTGTTGCATTCTTCAGCATTGCGTCTCTGCGATGGTTGTTTGGCGGGTCACTATTCTCAATGGCGCTCTCTGTGTCTTGGTTTGATTCACAACCTAAGTAGCTTTGCCCAAGTCGGGTTCCTTCATTGCGGGGCTGCAGACTGTCTGCCCTCCATGATGTTTTATATAACAATATATTAATATATCTCTATAAATTTCCCACCTTTGAAAGATTGAAGGCAACTTGTTGGTGGGTGAGGCAAACATGATCGAAAAATGCATATACTCAACGTCAGTGACACAAATCCTTTCTGCTGCCGAATTATTACTATTATCTTATTGCCTATTGGCTATATCTGCCATTGTATTGGTTGGTGGAGCATATGTGTCGACCTCATGCGGGTGGTAGCTGGAGGGAGAATCTGAGGAGGCTCTCAAGGCTGCGGCCGAAAGCCGCGCAACGTGGGACCCCATTCCCTTGAGGTGAGCAGTAGACTCATGACACGCTCTGCGGCCAATTGGCCGTGCTGGCCATGCAATTGGTGGTGATGCCTTACACTTACATCACGTTTGCAGGAACGGCGGTCTGGCAGGTGGTGGCGCTCACGGAAGGCTTTTTATGGCCATCGTATCCATCGTATCGTTGCCTAACCCGTGTGACGTACATTCACTGTGGCTGGATTTGATCGTATTCTGTATGGCGTTTACACGCATTGACATGCGCGACTTCGGTCGATGTTTGTGCTTACGCACTGCAAGGGGCCAAGTCCTCTTTTACTGGTTCGCCAATTATTTTGCTGTGGACTACGGTCCAGTTCCCAACTTAGCGTACCCTTCGGGGGGAGCGCATTAAAATGGTTGGCGCTCACCGTGCGCAGCGTGTGCGAAACCGTGTACCTCCTCCACATTTTTTTTAAATGTGGGAGAGCGAAGCCCTTGTAGCTGGTATTTGATATAAATATTGTGAGCCTTTTCCAAGCGGGAAGGGATTAATTAATAAGGAATTGACTGTTGTGAACCACATACAAGTGGAATAGGGACAATTTATTGTTCTTAACCTTTTTGAGCTCTGTCTTCGTGAACAGGGTTCTTTAGCTTATAAGACTCTACCAACAGCTTTCGATTGCTCTCGTGAATATTCATTCTTCCAAGATACACCTAAAAGAACTAAGTTACTATACAAACACAACGTAAACAAGGGTCCTAACTAAGACGATCACGCCATAAATTTATTAAACGGCCTATATTTAAACCTTTAGAAAGATCAAGATATACTGGTCACGTAAATTAGATATATTTATATATCTTACAGATATAGATTCTAAAGAAATACAAGTATAAGTGGATATATAGAAGAAAAGAAAAAAAATAACAGGGGGGGTTCGTTAAAATATCAATGATATGTTGCAAACCGGTAACATTCATTGCTATGCGGATGACAGCACTGGTGATGCTCTATACACCGGCCGTGCCAATATTTCTCGAGAAAACGTCGCCGAGTACAGGAACAAACTTGTGTTTGGAGTCGAGTCTTTGCTGAACAAAGTCTCGGATTGGGGGCGACTAAATCTAATCCAGTTTAATCCTCACAAGACACAAGTTTGCGCGTTTACCGCTAAAAAGAACCCCTTTGTCGTATCTCTTCAGTTTTAAGACACTCCCCTTGTTGCCTCAGCCAGTATCAGAATCCTAGGCGTCGAAATATTGAGTGACGTGCAGTTTTGTGGTCACTTTGAAGAGAAGACGAAATTGGCCTCCAAAAAGCTTGGCGTGCTTAACAGAGCGGGACAGTATTTCATGCCGGCACAACGCCTGCAACTTTACAAGCCGCAGGTTTGGCCTCACATGAAATACTGTTCTCCTCTCTGGGCTGGGGCTCGCCAGTGCCAGCTCCTTCTACTTGACCGCATCCAGGGCGGAGCGGCTCGAATCGTCATCGACCAAGTCCTTTCCGATCGGCTCGATTCATCGAAGCTGCGAAGAGATACATGCACCCTATGCGTTTTCTTTGGCATTTACCACGGGGAGTGCTCTGAGGAATTGTTCGGATTAATCCCAACAGCCAAATTTCACAAACGCACATCGCGGCAGAACTCCCGATACCATCCACACCATCTGAATGATTGGCGGTCCACCACTGTGAAGTGAGCAAGCGACTGCGGAGTGCAAAATCTTTCAAAAGATGATTTCAAATGATGAGCGGGGAACAGCTAGTTACATAAATAAATTCACAATAATAATAAGAAAACAATGCAATCGTAAATTATTTTGCGCTGGTATTTCAATCTTTAAGTAAGTTTTACCAATCAAATAAATTACAATATGACTGAAACAATCAAGGTTAATACCGTTTTAGAAAACAAATTACAAGTTATTATCCTCATACATGAAGTTGAAACTATCAGGGAGACGTATACACCTATAGACCAGTTTTCAAAATTAAAAAATGAAATCATCAACCTACTACAAACATCGATAGTCAACAATCTCCAGCAGTATAACTTTTTTAATACAAAGCGAGGTACAAACTACATACTGAATGGCTACGAATATAACTGTGATAGTGGCCCTACAGAATTTTTACACTTTACTCAAAAGACGGTAAACAACAAAAATAACAATCCGACCGTTACTGACAAAGCGGCAGGAGGGCGGACTGAGCAAGCGCATCACTCACTGTCCCTGTCGCATTTGATGTCTGCAGGCAATTTATCTGTTACACCGAGCCCGGCTAGCATGCGCGTGGAGAAGCCCACTGCGGCTGTCCAAACCGCGGTACAAATGCATAGCGCCTCAGCTACTGCAATGACTAATACCTCTGCAGGTGTCGGTGCAGTGAACGATCAGCTACAATCACCGCAATCGCAAAGCGGTTTGAATAGGCGGAATAAAGATTGGCAAATTGTACAGAGGAAAAAGCGTCAAAACAGATTTTTAGGTAGAAAAGGAACGTGCACCGTTATTGAAAGTAGTTTTAAGGCTGCAGATACCAGTGTTCCTATCTTCATAATTAATGTGCATCAAGAAACATGTGAAGAAGACATAGTATCCTACATAAAAAGTAAAACGAATGTGGAAGTGACCCTTCATAAGATCAAATCCAAGCAACAGAGAGAATACAACTCATATAAAATATATGTACCTAATAATAATTTAACTTTGTTATTGGAGTGTAACCTGTGGCCCAATGGTATAACATTCCATCGTTTTATTGAATTTAGCAAGAGACATTCAAACAGACAAGAGAATTCTGATACTGGCGCAAAAATAATGAACTTAAATGGATAGTACGACTAACGATATTAATTTAGAATTAATAAGCTTTAATTGTAAGTCTTTCAAAAGATCCACTGACGCAGTAAAAAAAGCTTGGTCAAAGTGCCAATATTATTGCGCTGCAAGAAACTTGGCTCCTACCTCACGAGATACTGGAACTTACTAAAACAAGCAACGACTTTGGTTTTTGCGGTAAATCAGCTGTGGACATATCTAGTGGGATGCTGTGTGGGCGACCGTATGGTGGCGTAGCACTGTTATGGAGAAACAGTAAGATTAAGTGTGTGTCTGTGATTCCATATGAAAGTAATCGAATTAGTGCGATTAAGGCGATAGTTGAGAGTTGCAATATCGAAACCGTATATATTTTAGGAGATTTTAACGCTCACCCCGGGGGATTGTTTGGCAATGAACTTCTAGACTTCTGTAGTGAACAAAATTGGACATGTGTCGATTCAAATGTTAGGTATAAATTCCAATGCATACACTTTTGTTAGTGAAGCGCACGGCAGCCATAGATGGCTTGATCACTATGTTGTTACTAAAGCTGCACTAAGCAAGGTGCTATCGGTAAAAGTACATTATGGTGTTAACTGGTCTGATCACTACCCGCTAGAAAGAGCAATGGCAGAAAAATAGTTGACAAAAATTATAGCGTCTAGAAATAAGTTATATATAAAATGACTTTTATTATTTTTCTATGATTTTTCAAATAAAAATGTATTTTAATTAAAGCCACAGAAAAAAACAAACATTTTTGGTAATATCAAATGACTTATTATCATTTTATCTATTCAAATGTTGCCATTTAGTATATTCATACTATTTTCGTATACACTTTGTAAAACTACCAACACAACACACAAAATATTTGTATATTAAGTTATTATTAGTAATAACTGTACTATCAGTAATAACAAAAATAAAAGTGATATGGCTGAGAATAAGTCTCTTACAAAGAATTTCCTACAATAATACATTATCTCAATCATAGTACTATGTAACAATTCCATTTAATGTTATGCCAACACTAGCTAAAATAAAATGTCACTGTTTTTTTTACTGGCTTTACGGCTCTGGGTTCTAGCCCTTCTGAGAATGTCACTATGGTACAAAAGCCCTGGAGCCATGCCAGAAATATACATTTATAGTATGCAAATATATAATAGTGATACAATAATCTAAAAACTCTCAATTATGTATTATGCATTAAGCTAACATCAAACAACCACAGGAAGCATGACTTTTTCCAAGTGACATAGGACATAACCTACAAAGGTTCAAACGTAAATATCTATTTTTGACGCCTTCTCAGTACAAAATTCTTTGACAGAGTTATTAAGGGACTGACCCTTAACATTTTAAGATATTTTTGGTATATAGACGCTACCATTTCTTCTCAACTAATTTTATGTATGAAAGTCTGCCATTGCTCTTTAATGCAACATAAAATCCGTTTGTCAGACTATTGAGCTGCCGCGTGCCAAAGTAAATAAGGTTCTATGAGAATGATGAAAGAGACCTATGCCAAATAGAAATGTTTACTAAATATTGTAATGATAAACTGCGAAAGGTTGGCTTTCCACATGAGTTCGATCAGTGTGGCGATTGTTTGTGTAGTAATAGTGACGCGGCACACTTGGCCGCGATAGACTCGCTATGTTGGTCGTTTGGGAGGTGGCAAACCACATCGCGATCGTCCTATTGTAGGTTGGAACAAGTATGTCCGTGACGCTCACAGGAACGCTAGGCAAAAGTATCTAACCTGGGTATGTAATGGTCGGCCTAATAGTGGTACCATTTATAATGAAATGTATGATTCGAGAAAAAATCATTCATTAGGCATTCCTATCTGCCTAATGAGCTAATGAAGACGGTGATAGTGCCTATTATTAAAAATAAAACTAGTGATACTTCCAACAAGTGCAACTACCATCCGATATCATTAGCTACAACCACATCTAAGGTGCTTGATGGCCTGCTTGAGACACAAGTTAAAGAGCATCTCCACCTACATGACGCTCAGTTGGGCTTCAGACCAGGACATTCGACTGAATGCGCAATTATGTCTCTCAAGCAGACTGTTAGGTACTACACGGATAAGAACACGTCTGTGTATGGAGCATTTCTTGATCTCACTAAGGCATTTGACCTGGTTAGATAAGATATTCTTTGGCGTAAATGAAAAGACACATTTTTAAATATTGGTATGAACACCAAACTAACCGGGTTAGATGGCTTGGTGAGCTTTCTGACGAGTATGGGTTGGAGTGTGGAGTGAGACAGGGAGGGCTAACTTCTCCTTCTCTCTTCAACTTGTATGTGAATAGGTTGATTGTTTAGCTGAGCGACACAGGGGTCGGCTGCTCGATTGATGGTCACTGCAACAACAGTATCAGATGACATGGTGTTGCTAAGCCCATCAATCGCCGGTCTCAGAAAACTAATAGGTGTATGTGAGAGGTACGCTTTGACACACGGTCTCCTGTACAATGTTAAAAAGAGCGAGCTCTTGATCTTTCAAGCTAGGGGTCGTAAGCTGGGAGATGTGCCACGTGTGCTCCTAAATGGTGTCGCTCTAGACAGGGTAAATGCGTTTAAATATCTTGGCCATGTGGTTACCGATGATTTAAAAGACGATGCTGACATCGAAAGGGAAAGGAGGGCGATGGCGGTCCGCTGTAATATGCTGGCACACAGATTCGCGCGGTGTAGCTTTGGTGTAAAGATAACTCTCTTTAAAGCCTTTTGCCAAACTCTACACACTTGCAATCTGTGGGTCAACTACACGCAGCGGGCAATCAACGCACTCCGAGTACAATATACTAATGCAATCAGGGTGCTGGTGGCGCTCTCGCGCTGCTGTAATGCGTCTGCGATGTTTGCGCGCGCGCACACGGACGGTTTCCACGCCGTGCTGCGACGCCGCATCACCTCGCTTATGCTCCGTACGCGGGGGAGCGCCAACACCATCCTGAACTTGCTCAGCTACAAGCCTGACTGCCCCCTTCTGCGGCACTGGGTACAAATGCATGTGCCCGGTGCCCCAGAGGGTGGCAGATACATGAATTAAACTATAGATTAATTTTATTCAAGTAATTAATATGTTAAACAATCGAATTAAGTTATATTGAATTGATTTAAATTGAATAAGATTAAATTAAATTAAAAAGATTAGATAGAATTATATAAAATTAAATTAGATGAGATTAAATTTATTATAATGTAAATGTTACTTGTAAGGACTCTGTCTGAAATAAATTGATTTTAATTTTTTTTTATCAGGTGTTTTTGAAAATGTAGCTCCCTGCAAATGTCGACGTTATCATCTTTTTACTATTCTCTAACATCTTTGTAACGTTATAGAAGAGATAGAGGAATTTTTCTTGTATCGTGAAGGCGTTTTACACAGATAAGTTAAACATGGACAAACATACACACTTGAAATAGTTATTTGTGGGTAGGTTATATATATCTGTGCGGGATTTTAACCAACGCCGCAACCAAATGCTTATCCAGCGCGCTAGCAAACCGTTAAATGACAACAGTCGAGGCTGAGATAATTTCTCCCTATTGTCAATTTACATATTTAAAGGCTGCAATTTTTTTAAAGAATGTTTCATTTTTCAAGAAAGTGCCATGTTGGCGGCGCATCTGTCACCCCCTTACAAACACTCATGAAATTCGTATGCGGTGATACTTACCACTTTAACACACCCATAAAAATTTCGAGTAAAAGATATTATTTTTAGTCTGTTTGAAAACGCATTCAAAACTGTTCGTCTATTTTGTAGAATAAAAAAAAGAATACGTATTTCATGAAAAATTATACAAATAATCTAATAATGCCAAGAAGAATAGCGACTGCAGAATAGAGCTGAGATATTGACGGATCGTGACGATTTTTTAAACAAATATTTTACACAAGGTAAATTCTAGCAGATGTTCACTGTTCGTAAATCTTTTACGGCCTACATGATTTTTTTTTGTCTCTATTACGCCAAGTTGAAATTTCGAATATCAGATTGCAGGTTAATACAAAATGTGTTAGATTGTATTGTCCATGAATAAGCAAGAACACGTTCACGTGAAAAAAAAATCAAAAGGATACTGAATATATACGATACGAATACGATTTTTGATTTTGATTTGATTTGAATAAGTAAATTATTAGCATAGAATATTTTATAATAGTTTTATTCAACACTTTTTGACAATTCCTTCACTGCTGGCCGTATGCGGAAGCTCAAGGTCGCTCAGCGGGCTATGGAGAGTCTCTAGAGTCTAATAGGTCAACAAATTTTCAAATCCTAAGTACTCTAGAATTATTTTATTTCTACATTGAATTTCCCTAATTTCATAACAGGATTTACCTAATGTGATAATGTAGTTATTTTTATGCTTAACAAAAGGATAGTTCTTAACTATAACAAATTATAAACATCTTATCTTAACCTAATTCACTAAAGTTCACTCAAAGTGCAACAGAACATTTCTTCAACCATTCTATTAAGAGTGCGTAACGTTCGTTTGATTCGATTTAATTTTACACTGGATTCATTTACGAGTACACACTTGGTGGTATTAAACTGTAAATTGTTCTTTCTTCATGCCACCACACTCTGTACGTAATGTTGTAGCCTTTCACAGTCTGCCAACATTTCTAAGACGTGATACAACTTTAGGTCATGGTAAAAATTAAGGACGTTATGATTTTTTTATGATTGTTACCAAGCTATTTCAAATTTGTTTTGTGTTGTTAATTATGTAAGATTTATGATTGTAAGCTATATTTTTTTAAATAAAAGTCCCGCTGGGTTTCTTGCTGATTCTTCCCAAGTCCCATGATAGAGCTGTTTTCTGAACCAGTGGTAAATTGAACAAAAGAGTGACTTTTATTAAGTATTATTTATAATATACATTGAATAAATAAGTTTATAAAGTTTATCAACCAAATTGGCGATATATTAAAAATGGGCCAAATCAAGAGTACCTTTAACCGACGAGCGTGTATGCGTAGGTATATGGATGTGGAGGAAGCGAGAGAGGTGTGTCAGGATCGTGCCAAATGGAAGTCCATAATCTCTGCCTACCCCTCTGGGTGACAGGCGTGAGTGTTTATGTAAATAAGTTTCTGTTTCCGTTTCAAAGAGAAGGCACTTTGAGTAATTAAATAGGTACCTTGGGCAAATCGTTGACCAATAATAAAAACCGAAGTGGCCCGAAATTAATACCTTACCTTACGTTATATCTTGTAAAATATCGGGCTGACGTATGATCGGTATATTCCATTTATACTGCTTTATACCTGTTATACAGATGGCAAATAATTTTAAAAAATATATAGTAAATCTAACTTTTTAGCAAGAAGTCGTTATCTCCTAAGTCAAACGCTTTTTTAAAGTCAAAGTAAGTGCGTCAACTTGCACCCCACTGTCCACTGCCAGCACCAGTTCAGCCATGTAGCTAAGAAGGTTGCTAGTGGTACCCGGAAACTCGTGTTGTGCTTCAGAAAATTACGGATTCATTTGCACTTGAATATTTTTTAGTATATAGCTGACTCGAATACTTTCGCTCATGATGAAATTACGTCAACGGGTTGGTATTCGTCCACCTGCGATCCTGTACTTCCATTTAGCACTAGAATAGCCCTTGTAGTTTTCCATCTATCTGTATCATATAAATATAGCAGTATCCCAGCATTTAGAATAAATATACAATAAGAGTTTCGTTTATACGAAGCGGCACCCTCTGAGTATATACGGTGGAATGTTCCTGCAAAGCGTAAAGAGACATTACTCGCTCCCGATTTTTGGCTTTCATGGGTACGGTATTGCCGACATAGGGAGGCAGCAAAAATATATTCCTAATAAGTGTTAAGTCATGTTTCTGAGGTGAAAACTTCTTTAGCATCGTTGTGATTTGAAAATGGATGAAACGAAAAAGCGATACCAAAAAGAGACAAACGATACATGTATAGAATTGAGCCTACGGGAGAATGGGCTAGAATACAGCGTAGTAAGCGACAGTAGCCTAACGGCAATGTGCGGACCGCGAACTTAAATGTTAGTGGGTACTAATCCGCCATTTTTATTTTTAAACTTACCAATAGGGGTTAAAGGTAATTTTAGTAAAGTTAATAACATTGCTAGTATTTAAAAAAAAATTGTGTTTCCTATTATTTTGATCTTCTCTTTGTGCGGTACATTAAATATGGTTTATATAAATCTTAACTGTTAAAATAAACAGTTTCACAAAATCTATATCTATACAAATAAATAAAATTAAAGTGTCTGTTTGTAATGTTAAAATAACAGCTTTTTGCTAAATGCATATGAAAGAATTTTCGGTACTTATAATAAAAAAGAAATTGTCTTTGTGTCTATTTATTCCAGCTAATCTTCAAAACGGCTCGACCGATTTCCATGAAACTTTCACTGCCAGATAGCTAATGTTATAAGGAGTAACTTACCCTAAGTTACTCTTATTTTAGAAAAAGAAAAAGGGTTCCGCGTAAAAACAACCCATGAAATGCAATCGTAATAAATTCCACGCGGGCGAAGTCATAGGGAACAGCTATTTACCTAAATAAAATGAACCATAATGAATAAAATTATCTTAATATACCAATCCATGTTTATACCAATCCACGATTTTATAAATTCTTGCCATCTAGCGTCTATTACGCACGTACCACCTTGAGAGTCAATAAAATTTTGTTCGATTAAAAGACTTTACCTATATAATGAAGTAGGTGGCGCTATTACAAAGCAATTTTATTAGAAAACAAAATATTCTTTTGATTTATTACACTAAAGTTACGTCTGAAAATAAGGATTGTAACATTTATTTGCAATAAAATTAAACTTTTATATATTAGCCGCACTTGTGGTTGAAAATGAATATATTAAATAAATCATTTGCGGTGAAATATTTTTATTTATTATTTCATTTTATTTGAAAGTTTCCCTTCTACCGCATGTGAACTGCACACATTTTTTTTAAATATATTTTTAGGTTGAGGTATATATTGCTATGGGCCAATGTTCTTATATTTTAAGTCCATGGTGCCTGAAGATATTGTATTGTATATAAATTTAATAATATACTTATAATTTGTTGTACAATATTTTGATTGACTATAGTTTAAATCAGCAGACAGTCGATGACGATAGTATCTGAGGACGCCTAAGCAAGTAAAATTACTTGGGATTTAAATCACAGTTTGAGCCCTTTTTTATTGTATCTACTAAAATTTCACAGGCGTAAAAATTTAATACTAATTTTGAAGCCATTATTTAAACCAATTTAAACGATACAGGAGCGAATACGAATACAGAAGCAATAATTCGCCGATGATCAAGTTGGCGTCAAAACTACTGAGATGTTTGTATATTGTAATTGTAAAGTTTTGCTCATAATTTTTAATTTGCATAACATTATTGATATACAGCACAATCAATATAGACACTTGGAGAAAAATTATGAATTTGTCAAACACATTTAACAAATTTTTACGAATTTCATGTCGCTTATTTTAACTTATCTAGTCTGTGACCATTCATAACGGCCTCCGCCAGATTCCTGCCAAGTATGATTCGTGAAGCTTTTATAAAAAATGATTAGTAGAGAACATGAGGATTTTAAATTAAATTAATAAAGTCCTAACAAATCAGGATTATTTACTGTGCACTTATCTTTTATGCTGAAATGATATAAGCCGATCCCCATTTAACAGATAAGATGTTCTGTAAATCTCAGATTCCATTATCTAGAATCGCCTCTGAGAAAATTGATCTTCGCAAATTGAAAGCTTAACTTATAATTTAATGTCAATGGCACTTCACGAAACTGAAGGATTTTGGTTGGTATATTAAAATTAATTTCATTTTGATTCTGTTATTTAAGGTAATTCATAAACGAATAAATATTTTCACATTCGACAATGTCGACATTATTTGGTAAATATCGAAAATTTACTCTATTTTCTAAGTATTTATTTCGGTTTTTAACGTTGTTCTCCTGTGTCAGGAGTCCTCAACAATTTTCGACATACTCGTGTAAAATAGCAGCGTAAAACCAATTTGTTTTGGTGAATGAACAGAACCGGAGACCCATTTTACTGGTAACGAGGCCACTTTTTCTAGAACTCAGGGTTGACAGCGCATCTGCATTTTGATTCCAAACCGTATATAAAAATGTAAATGTACATAGCACCAAGTAAACTGTGTGGACGTTTGCACATCTATATTATTTAAACGAATATATAAAAAAATAATCTAAATAAATATGAACGATAGCTTTTCATATTTTATGAGCAATTTATCCAAGCAAATAATAATGCGCGCATTATTATTTGCTTGGATAAACATGTCTTCCCTATTATGAGCCAGATAGTAGTTTTATTGATTTCACTTTTCGTTACGCAATCCAGTCACAGCGAACCGATCCAAATTATTTTTTTTATAAAGAAACGTCAATTTAAAAACATTTATATCGTGTGCTCGTTTTATGTTTTAAAGCTGATCTTTTTCATTATAACTAAATTGACATGTTAATTAGGTTGATTTTTTAAGTCGTAAAATATCTATCTTACGCACCCCGAGTATCTCCTTAAATTCTGTACGTAAAAACAAGTTAGTGATTCATTAAGAGACTCTTAGGGTAATACGATATTTTAATTAATTAAATCATTTAGCAGATTAGCATTCTAAGATTCTGTTTGCAATAAAAAACAAACATTCGGCAATTCTTCTTTCGCAAATAATCTTGATAATATTCAGTAATTTAACAGGCATTCATTAATAGGCTGCTTACAATAATATGAGTTTGCCTAATTAACAGTCAATCCGCAAAATATCTCATTGATCAGCAAGATTCACGATTGGTTAGCAAAGAAAATATATCTATAAGCAGAGACCTAAATTTAAACAATTACTGCGGCCAGCAGTAGTTGGTTAAATTTAGGTATACTGTTAAATTTGTAAAAATATGTTACAGCTAAAGGCCAAAGTGCGTTTACACCTAGTTCTAGCCGGCTAGAACTAGGTGCGGCCAGGAGTAGTTGGTTAAATTTAGGTGTACTGTTAAATTTGTAAAAATATATTACAGCTAAAGGCCGAAGTGTGTTTACACCTAGTTCTAGCCGGCTAGAACTAGGTGCGGCCAGGAGTAGTTGGTTAAATTTAGGTGTACTGTTAAATTTGTAAAAATCTGTTACAGCTAAAGGCCGAAGTGCGTTTACACCTAGTTCTAGCCGGCTAGAACTAGGTGCGGCCAGGAGTAGTTGGTGAAATTTAGATGTACTGTTAAATTTGTAAAAATATGTTACAGCTAAAGGCCGAAGTGTGTTTACACCTAGTTCTAGCCGGCTAGAACTATATATAATACGTACCAAGTAATATCCAGAGACAGTAGGTTAAGGTGCGACTGGGCTGGCCCTTAGGCTACCCCAAAGCCGCGTACATTTTTTTAATAATAATAATAATCTTTATTATGGTGACAAAATATCTGGACCTGGCTCACGAGGTTACCGGCATGTGGGGTGGTCTGCCGACCGAAATTATTCCTGTGGTCGTTTCTGCGAACGGGTTAATCCCAGTCAGCCTCCCGAGTCATCTGAGGCGACTGGGACTCCGTGACGGACTGCTCCAGGCTCAAATGCAGAAGGCGGTGCTCCTCGATAACGCCCGCATCGTCCGCCGGTTTCTTTCCCTTTCCCCCTAACCCTCGGCCGTCTGGTCTCCCCTGCCGAGGTCTTCCATCTGGTTGGGTTTTTATATATTTATGTATTTTTTATGTATTTATTTTATTTTGTTGATATTTATGTATGTTTACCATTTTCATTTACAATTATATATTTATACTGCCCAACCAGATGAGAAAACTTTATAGATACCCCAAAATAATCTTTATTATTTTTAGTAGCATACCCTCTAATTGATTATATAAATTTTATAAACATGAGTCACTCGTTGCAGCTTATATAATTAATATGCTGTACTAAAAAATTTACAGCCGTCCAGAATGTAAAAATTGCCGATTGCTTTAATAATGTTTGCTAGTCATTATTTGCTAGTCAGTCAATTTCTGCTGCTAGATTACATTTCTTTACAGACAAAAACATGAATACTATGCTAACCCTTTAAATAAGGCCCATTAAAAACGTCTATAAAATTTATTGAATATTACAGAGCAAAAATAAGAGATTCATTATGATTTCCGAAGATGTTTGCTTTTGTTAATCCGATATATTAAAGAACACTGTTTTTTAAATTTTAATTAGGCACATGCAAGTACGCACGCACGCATGTATACACGTCCACACGCACGCATGCATGTAGTCACGCACACACGCTCGCAAGCACGAACGCACACAAACACGTACGCATGCACGCACGTACTCTCGCACGCACTCACACACGCACGCACCATTTCTCTCACGCACGCATGCACTATCTCACGCACGAACGCACGTACGCACATGCTAATTCATGCATACATACGCTCGCACACACGTACGCATGCACCATCTCACGCATGCACGCACTAATTAATTATTTTGGTGCTCTGCAAGTGGTAAAATTATAAATGTTGTAGAACCGACTTCAATATAAATAAAATGAGAACACTCAATGTAGTCGAAGTCAATTAAATAAGCATTATTAAGGATGACTCAAAAACTACTGGTGAGATCTTGATCAAATTTATATAAGGCTATATGAAAAGCACCAGCTTCTAAATAAAAAAAATCATCAAAATCGTTGCACCTAGAAAAAGTTCGAAAGTAACACTCATAAAAAAATACAGTTGAATTGAGTAGGTACCTCCTCCCTGTTTGAAGTCGGTTAAAAATACAGATTAATCTTTGATTTATTAGTGGTGTGTCATGCTATGATAGCATGACATTTAGTAATTTTTTTTTTATCAATACTCCTGTTTTTTGGCATTTTTACATTACACAACGGAGTTTTGATTCAGAATAAATGAAGCTCTTTCGCAGACGGTATCTTTGGCGTGTTTAAAATCTGTCACGGCAGTTTGAGAGTTATATGATCAGTGTTCGCACATCAAAGCGTCATCGCATTACACATTCTTTACATATCTCCCTAGTTTTTATAATCTAAGATCCCATCTAATGCAAATTAGTGATGTTACCGAAGATGATAAAGTGCACTGGCTTAATAAGAGCAATTTACTCCTATTTACTTGTGTCTTGTTAAAACACTCACATTGTAATCGGGAGAATATACAGACGTTGGCAAATTAAATCATACTTTTGCTGTACGCCTTACGAATAATAAAGCAAACCTATGGATGCATTCGTAATGTATAATACTCGTATGTCAACAAGAAAAGGATGGAGGCCTGCCAGTCGTATAGTAGTCTAAAACTGTCTAGATGAGAGAGAAACTGAGTTATGTAATTCTTGTCCACACTCCAAAACGTATTAAGACTGACTTTAACCAAAGACCGCTTCTTCACTGCGTTCAAAGTCGCTGGGTGGTACCTATTTAACTAGGCTGGTGCTTTTAAATAGGTACTATCGCAGCAGTACTCACGAACAATCAGTTTCGTGTTTCTTATAATGTAAAAAACTCTACGGATACTGAAAATGGGAGAATAGAATATGGAACGGAATAGAAAGGACTGGACCGAAATGGATATTTTGTCGGATTTTGTAGCAAAAGCACATTAAACTATTTTTAGTAGAAGCATACGATATATTTATTCTTATTAAAGCTATTTATATTTTGTTTTCATACGCTACATTTTCAAAAATATATTGTGCGGCTGAAGTTAATATATTTATATCTTTAAACTAATGGACTGAATGATGATGAGGGATGAAATGAATAAAACTCTTTACAATTTAAGTTTCTTAGAGCATATGCTGCAGAACAAAGGCTCTTTGCTAATTTAAAACGTTCATTGCGTTAGGGTATACAAAGGATTTCCTGCGTGACTTGCAGTCAGGGCGGGAAAATCTGTGTGGCAAGCTCCCCCCCCCACCCCACACCCACCCCACCCCTTTCTCTCTAATTACGAAGTATTTCATCCTCAAACCAAAGAAAATAAAAAAATACGATTGTCCGATGATTCAAGCTAACATTTTTTCCGTCCAAGTTCCGAAGAAACTTTTTGTGTGCTTCGGGATTACTTCTATCCTGAGAGTATCCCTCCTCATTATAATTAGTCTCAATACAATTTAGTCTACTAGTAGTCAAAATAGCTTAGCGGTGAGTTATTCCTTAAGTAACAAGGTAAAGTAACAACTTGTACTTGATCTTCATGAATGTAATTTTTGGTTTTACTTTGTAAAATTTATATTATTATTTAAAATTAATTCAACTTTACAAATAAGTCACAACTGAACAATTTTGACGAAATTTAGCATAAAGAGAGAAGATGTCTTGACTACTGTATTCTGAGCAATTAAAATATGATTTACTTGCAAATCTCCTGCGATAAGAGGTATAAATCACGCTCTGCACCGAGGTGACAAAAAGGCGTTGCGTAGACTGCTTCAAAAAAAGACTTACATTAAATTGCACACATGCCTCCGAAAAACCAAAAGAATAGTAACTTAATGCATCCAAAGTAATTAAACAATGTGTTTGTGATATTTCAATGAAAAACATTTAGTTAAATTTTTTGAAATAAATTATCCCATCGACAATTGATGTTTTATTCTAACCCATCACTAGCTGTAAGACAAACTACATTATCTTTTACTGCGGCTAGAGATATAATCGCTATCCTAAATTGATTTTTTATTTACTCTGTAGCTTATCGTCATAATTGTGGACGAATCTATACAAAGATAGGACAATTCATTAGCTACAAGTCACAATTTATTATATGAATATATCCTAAATTTTGAGCTTCATATACATATTTCAAAACAATATTTTTGTGAAGCTGAAAAGGTCTCATACGCACAGTATTGAAGATAAAATATGGTTTCTAAAATAAATCCAACGCACTGGCTGAAAGTTCTTTGAAAACGGCCCCGCAGTTAACGTGTTAAATACATGGGGGATTTTAGCTCCGTGTTTAATAATTCTAAAAAAAAAAACAATGGACTGAATCCTGTTGAATACCGATTGGCTGGCTTAAGACTGGCAAGATCGATTTTGACCACATCAAAGTTGTCCAAAAAACTCATAGCACGCTTTTTCACTGAGTCCAAAGCTGTTGTGTAGTATTTTAAAATACTCACACACAATCGGACTTGCACTCGTGTTATGTAAAAAGCTGCCGCTATGTCAAATACCGTCGCATCTTTGCGAGTTCACCTACCTATCTTCATGGTTCTTTTTTTTACATTGGACTCAATGAAACGTTCAAAGATAAGGTTTGAGGGAATCTAACCGTTATAAACTGAAAGCGGTCGATGTGTTGTAAAGATAAATCCTGGTAAGGAGGAAGAGCCAAAACATAATATTATTAGTAAATATTAAGACTGTGGCCAAAATGAATGTGACGTGTGTTTTAGAGACGTTTAATCTCATAAAGTTAGCAGCGCCCCATTCGAAGACTGCCTGCGGTAATGATATTTACACTCTCTGTCTATTCTCTCTACAACTATGCTGCCACCCGTAGAAATACACACAAAGTATAAGCAGGTCATTACTATCAAGCAGGAAAACAGTTTCGTGGAAAACTCCGGCGCTAGTCATTACAGGCCGGGAGAAACAGTACTCGACAGCAACCTCTAGAGACCGTTGACTCAAGGAAACGTTGACCATGGAATTAGCCGTACAATGGCCTATAACGCTGATATGCCAGACATGTCAAAAGCCTTCGAAACATGAGGAAAACAGCAATTGTTTCCTCATCGTTATCGAGAACCTTGGTCCATTTATAAGTCGATCGATATCAGTGGAAATCGTATTGTAAGTAGCTAATTAGAAAATCTTAGTGGTTACCTTGTAATCTCCCTGATACAAAAATATCTAGAAATCAAAGAGAAGTTAAATATTAATTGAGATTGAGTACTGTACTTTTGTGCACCATAATTGATTAAAATATAAATAGGTAAATGACAACCTGGTAGGACGTGCAGGTATTTGATGAATGAAGATCTCTCGACTGTGTTTTAGGGCATTCCTTAAAAGAGATTTCTGTTTTATACTGATTCATACAAGACTGTCATTATGATGACGATTATGAAATTAGAAATTGTGTAAAAACTCATCTAGAAACGTAACAGCTAAAACGAACTAGTATGAGAAATGTGGTTGATAATGGTTTTAACATCAATCAAACTATTTACATAGAAATGTTCCAAATGTTGATGAGTCCCCAAAACATATTTTAAATAAGGTCGGTACTACACACGACTAATCAATATATTTTTTTCTAAGTAATAATCCTTATATTTAATGTATTCGTAAATATTTATATAAACCTGTAAATAAGCATAAAATTAAATTATACTGGTAGGTACCAACCTCTTATGCAGTAAGGCCGGCCACATACATACGGAAATCTGTTTCGGAATCCCGAATCGGAATTCCGTGAATACATCACACACATACGTTTATTTCCGTTCGGAATAACAAAGCTCAGTTGAAAGACGCTAGCCATTAAGTCTAGACATTCTGCCAGCGAATAATGACGACGATTTTCTGATTGCGATTCCATTGTTGCTGTATCATTGTTACTGCATGCATCCCCTTATCACGCTAAGCTTGCAATATAGTCAATATTATGTAAAGAGATCTATCTATCCAGAGACCTTTTTTTAAATATGGATGTCTGTAAACCCTTTCAACGAATTATTAAACTAAATAATATGAAAGGTTACGAAAAGCTGTACACATATAAGATTAAATGTAAAAACGTACATAAATCTACCTACTCGCTTCGGTCGTGTGACGAACACTGAGCGCGTTCCATACGGAATTTACGAATGTGTGTTGCGACTCATACACCAGCTTTCAAATAAAAAAAGAATCATCAAAATTGGTTCACGCAGTAAAAAGTTATGAGGTAACACACATAAAAAAAACATAATATAGTCGAATTGAGTAACGGCTCGTTTTTGAAGTCGTTAGAAAATCTATGGAAGACTTGCGTTCGGAGCGGCTTTTTTCCGTAAACAAAAAAAAATTCCGTACGGAGAATTACCGTACGTGTGGCGGGTCATGGATTTTATATAAACTTGCTGCGTTCGGAATCTCGAATCGGAATATCGAAACGGAATTCCGTATGTATGTGGCCGGCCTAATTGTTAATTAAAAATTCAGAGAAGATCCTGCTAGAGCGTGTTATCGCTTTATGTTCACTTTATAGAGAGTGTAAAATAAATATTGAAATGAAAATTACGTTCAATGTACTAACCTTGGACACAGCTGTTGAGCTGAATTGAGGTATTTGTATTTCAGCTTAAATTGTTGGGGTACAAATAATTTTACCACATTTTGAAATATTTAAAAAAAGGTACTAACTATATACTCTAGGTTTCTTTTGGTTAGCGCTCGCTATAAATTTCACAGTACGCGAGCAACCCGGGTTCGAAACCCGACAGTTCCGACCGTGGTACCGTTCGGTACCGACGAAATTGTTACTTGCAATTTTAAATACTGATTTACCACATACTCGGCAGTGAAGAAAAACATCGTGAGAAAACCTGGATGTCTGAGAAATAAGAAAAAAAATGACAAAGACATGTGAAGTTCGCCAACACGCAATTGGGCATTGCGGCGAACATTTCCTTGCCCTAAAACCTTCTTAGAAATAAGGGTAGTCCTGTGCCCAGCAGTGGGACGTATATAAGCTGTACCTATCTACACCAATTTTATAATTCAAAGACAAAGAGTCATATTGGGTATAGTCAGACGAATGTGCTAGATTAAAATTAAAATAAAGCGTTACAAAAATTTATATTCAAAATAATATTTATTATATAAGATATTTCTTCTTTCTTGTAGTCTATTGGCAAATTTGACGCGAAAGGTTTCATTACATTCGTCTCCATCCCTAGAGTGTAATAGGTGTTTTATAACTACCTAAAAGGATAGCTTTGTTGGAACCTGCGAAGTTGGTAATTCAATATCACATATGAAAACGAAAACACTAACACAATTTTTATCATCGTGATGTGGTTACAAAAACATGTTTCTATGTGTCTAGTAAATTGTTTTATTTGTATTTTTGATAGTGTACATTTAATGTTCTCGTTAAACTCTAAACGTTATTAAGAACAAAATTTATATTCTCGTTTCTGAGGTTCTTGCATGTGAGATTATTTAATATTTTGAAATCTTTCATAGGGATATTTTTTGTAGAGTGCTAATCCTTGGCAGGGGGATAGACGATCGCAGTGCCAGACCTCTCACATATTTGAAGCTGCAGTCCTTCGCCGGTATGGGTATTTGAGGTTGACGCAAACGAGATGGCCTCAGTTGAGAAGATTCTATTAATGTGGCATTATTTACGTTTCAGGTAATCATATAATTTAACAACTTTTTGATTTCGCATACAATTCTAAAAGTTTTTTGGGTAAAATATAGCCTTGATTCTGGAATTGCTCTGTATCTGTTAGTGAAGTTTCATTTCAATCGGTTCAACCACCCTCCGTCCACTTCTTGCTCTAATTAAAAGCTCCGAAAACTTTTTCGGAGATTGCAATACTGTAAACGATATGAAAGACAAGCTCGTGGAACTGTCCATGCGATTGGAGCTAAATTCTGCAAGACCCGTCAAAGAAAATCCCAAAAATTCTCCGACCACACTCTTAATCTCATGGTTGTTAGATGGGAAATGAAGCTAAAGTTCTTAACATATATGAATGCATACAGGCAGCTAAACAGACAGATCTCCAAATTCATGTGGTAATACTTACGTAATTTCAATACAGCACGTTTTGAAGTTGCGATTGAGTGAAACCAAGTAAAGGAGTCCAACAAACGGGGTTGACTGGTGAGTGACCTTCTACCCCAAGAAAGTGATATCACACTACATTACACTTCGGGTACAACGAGGTGGTCGTGACCCCTGAGAAGGTGTGCCACTCAAAGTCAGTCCGTCGCTCTTTCTTAAAAGAAAGGTTAGACGACTAGATTACGGGTTCCTATGGAGTGGTTCTGGTCTTGACGTCAGGTGAAGTGGACTGTAATCGTTATGAAGGTGCTGTAGGCAATAAAACATCAATTTTATCTTCGTTATTTCCCCATAAGAGTGCAACATTGAAACTTTCACTACTTTTCCTATCACTAATCAAGAGAGAAGACAGTAGGGATACTGTCTTCTCTCTTGATTTAAACTGATAGCTGGTCCCGAACGAATTTCCAAATTACCAGTTTACTATCCTAACCATCTGGACTCTACCGGTCGCGTGAACTTCTGCCGCGATAGATACGCGGATTCACCGCATCGCGGCCAGCGAACTACTCTCTCTCGCCCACGAGCGTCACACGCTGGGAAGCTGCCTACCGCTCCCCATCCCCTCGATGCGTGTGACACCTGGTGCCATCGTGCGACACACGAAGTCGAACGTGATTGGATATCGTACAAATTACCTTTTTTGGGCCCGAACAACGTTGTTCCAGGACCTGATCCATTACTTCAACTACGTGTGCTCAGGATGCTGGTATTCAAAGAACACTATCGTCGAAACAATCATCAGCATCAGAATCACCACCGACGGTTGTGTAGCCTGGTCATGTTATATCCACGACCTCATTCTATCGATCCTCATCTAGTTACTTCAACTTCCTATAAGTGTATATGTGTCCAAAACAATGTATAAACTACAATGAAAAAGTAATATATAACAATTTTCGTAAGTACCTCCATACCTGCAACAACATGGCGAAAAAATCTGCGAACAATCAGCGTGCAAAAATGTCGGTCGGAAAGTTTAGTGAGTTTGACGTGAAAACCGGTAACTGGACTGCTTACGTGGAGCGGTTAGAAATGTATTTTGTGGCAAATTCAGTGAAGGACGAAATTAAATTGCCTACCTTGATCGCGGCGGAACAGTTCATACGCACTTATGAACTGTTATCCACCCTCGCGAGTCCTAAGAAACCCGCAAACTTACGTATTTGGATGCAGTTGTACTATTACGTAATCATTTGCAACCGAAACCATCTCCGATGGCGGAACGTTGTCGTTTTAGGCAAAGAAGACAAACAGACAGTGAATCGATCAGTGATTACGTGGCGGCATTAAAGAAACTATCTAGACATTGTGAATTCGGTGCAGTCCTACAGGACAATTTACGGGATCAGTTGGTGTGCGGACTTCGAAGTGACGTCATACGGCAAAGATTATTCGCGGGTGTTTCACAAATAACCAGTCGGTAGCGCTGGGCGCCTACAACGGAAACGCGGCGAATGTACAGGGCTTTGGAAAGAAAAGCCGGAACAGCGGTCGCGGAGGACATAATCAGAGACCTAAAACAAATTATGTCAATGCAGACGATGGGGCGGCATTGAGTAAGTACCACGAGGCACCCAAGGAAGAACCGGTGATGCAAATGTCGCTGTCACAGTACAAGCCGGTGAGTTTGTGTTTATTAGTGAGTGGACATAACTTAAACATGGAAATAGACACTGGCTCGGCGTTGTCGTGTATTAGTAAAACCACTTATGAAGATACATTTAATCATTTACCATTATTACCATGTGATTTAGCACTAACCTTTTATAATGGAACAAAAATAAAGTCATTAGGTTACTGCGAGGTTAATGTGACATATGGGCGGTCTAGCAAAGTTTTAGACTTATATGTTATTAATAACGGTACTACTACATTATTAGGCAGACAGTGGTTGTCAGAACTTGATATCAGCGTACCAAAATTTAATGTAAACAGGTTAAACGAATCAGCCATGAATGTATCTTATGCCGTAAATGAATTGTTTTCCAGCTATGCTGAGTTGTTTGACGGCGAGCTGGGGCGCTTCACGGGTGGGCGGGCTCGGCTGGCGGTGCGCGCGGGTGCGGCCCCGGTGTTCTGCCGCGCGTGGCCGCTGCCCGACGCGCTGCGGGAGCGCGTGGACGCCGAGCTGGACGCCATGCTGCGCGCGGGCGTCATTGAGCCCGTCGAGTGGACTCGGACTGGGCGACTCCTCTCGTTATTGTCAATAAATCGGATGGAGCTATTCGAATATGCGCGGATTACAAGGTAACCCTCAATCGTGTCTTATTTGTCGACAAGTATCCAGTGCCTAAAGTTGACGACTTATTGTCGCAATTAGGGGGAAGTAAATTTTTCAGCAAAATAGACTTATCACAGGCATACAATCAGATCGAGCTTGACGATACCAAAAAGTACACAGTAATTAACACCCATCGCGGTTTGTTTATGTACAACAGACTTGTTTTCGGCTTAGCATCCAGTCCGGGAATTTTTCAAAGAATAATGGTTAACTTGTTAAAAGATATCGAGGGGGTCGTAGTATTTTTGGATGATGTTTTGATCGCTTCAGACACTATCGAAAACCATATACATACTTTACATAAAGTGCTAGATAAATTGAAAGAGTACGGTCTTAAATTAAAAAGGGAAAAATGTGAATTTTTGTAGAAAAAGTGAAATATTTGGGTAATATAATGAATAAAGAGGGAATCCACCCCGATCCTGACAAGATAGAATCGATTCTGTTGATGTCACCACCCAAAGATATTTCGAAACTTCGGTCATTTTTAGGAATGGTCAATTTTTATAGCCGTTTCGTGACCAATTTGAGTACCATTTTACAGCCACTTTACGAACTACTAAAAAAAGACTCGACATGGAAATGGGGTAGATTAGAACAGCAGGCTTTCACTGTAGTTAAGAGACGGTTTACATTGCGGACGGATCATAAACCGTTAGTCACAATATTCTGTCCACACCAAGGTATTCCTAGCATGACGGCCAGTAGATTACAGAGATGGGCTTTAATATTAACAGCTTACGATTTCGATATCGAATACGTCTCAACTAATGATAATGTGGCGGATGCATTGTCGCGAATGATTTCTACCCATAAAGAGAGTAGGTCGGAGGAAAATCGAGAATTTCCGGAACAAACTTATTTACATTTCGCATCAGAGGCCTTAATAGACAATAATAGTTTAAAGCGGGAAACCGCGAGGGACGCGATACTAGGGCGGGTCCTCGGCTATATACGGGACGGCTGGCCGCAAGATATCGAAATAAAAGATATCAAACCATACTTTCACAGACAGAAAGAGTTATACGAGAAACTGGGGTGCGTCATGTGGGGTCACAGAGTAGTGGTACCTTCTAGTTGCAGGGAGAAAGTTCTCGCGGAGTTACATGAGGCTCACATGGGGATCACCAAGACGAAACAGTTCGCCCGCATCTACGTGTGGTGGCCAGGGATCGACGAGGCGGTGGAGGCCGTGTGCCGCGCCTGCTCGGTGTGCGCGCGCGTGGCGGACGCGCCGGAGCGACACGAGCCGCGCCCGTGGCTGTGGCCAGAGCGCCCGTGGTCGCGACTGCATCTCGATTTTTTAGGGCCGATAGGGGGCGCTACTTACTTAGTCACCGTGGACGCTCATTCTAAATGGGTCGAAGTCACTGCTATGAGTTCAATTTCGGCAAAAAATTTAATAAGCAAATTAAGGGAAATGTGGGCTAGATTCGGTCTGCCAAGACAGATAGTGAGTGACAACGGTCCGCCATTTACTAGTCAGGAATTTCAGTTATTTCTTAAGGACAACGGTAGAGAACACATATTTTCAGCACCCTATCACCCGGCTTCGAATGGCGCAGCTGAGAATGCGGTTAGAATGAGCAAGCGGGTTATAAAGAAGGCACTGGTACAGGGTGTGAATATCGATATCGCGCTTAATAGGTTTCTACTCGTATATCGTACCTCTGGCCTCTGGACCTCTGACCACCTGCATTCACCAAGCGGAACGCAGAGGTAAACCTCTACTTCACACTGGCATTCTGTGAGGTCGTGGTACAACTCCGGTTCGAGCCGGCCCATCCGTGCGACAGCAAAGGCTGCCGCGTGGCTCTACCACTGTTAAATGTTTAAATGTTATTTATTAATTCTTATAAATTACATTTAAAAACTATTTGTTCTGAGGGGTCTACAAATGTGATATTCCGAATGGATCGCCTGGGACTCCACAGAATGCTATTAAGTGATTAATACTATTGACTTGGAGTTTGGCATCGTTGTAGATGTTATTTGCCAGCACTTCTTCCGGATGATAATATTCCAGACTTCTTAGCGTTTTTAAATTATGCCCATCTTTAATTATTATAACTTCAAAGATTCAAAGAGCCGCATATTTCTAATTTTAATCGTATTAATTTTGTTTAAAGTTTGCAATATGCAACGACCTGAAATTAAGTCTGAGCACATCGGCAGAATTGGCGAGAAACTAGTTCGCTTCCCTTCGGGAACAAGTGCATTCTGGTCTCTTGCCAAGGCTGTCCAAGGGAACTTCAGTCAGCCATCTTTGCCATCTCTGCACAGGGTGGACGACTCACTGGCCCATACCGCAAAGGAGAAAGCCGATCTGCTTGGCTCTCTCTTTGCTTCCAACTCGACTCTCGATGACGGGGGAAACACACCACCGACCATCCCGCGGTACGAGTGCTTCATGCAGGAAGTGCTGTTTACACAGCGCTCGGTGCGCAAAGCACTCCTCTCCCTGAACGTCAACAAGTCGAGTGGGCCTGATGGAGTCCCATCTATTGTGCTGAAGACATGTGCTCCGGAGTTGGCACTGGTTTTAACGCGTCTTTTCCGATACTCCTAATCCCTTAGCGTAGTCCCGAACCCATGGAAGACAGCTTTGTTGCACCCGATCGCTAAAAAAGGCGACCGCTCAGATCCATCCAACTACAGGCCTATCACTATCACCTCCTTGTTCTCCAAAATAATGGAAACTATTATTAACTGCCAGCTCATGCGATACCTTTAGGACCACCAGCTGATTAGTGACCGCCAGTATGGTTTCCGTCGAGGTCGCTCAGCTGGTGATCTTTTAGATCTTTTTATTTCGGACTAGGGGCGAATAAATCTAGTCTCCAGAAGACATAAGTTTGCGCGATTACCGCTAAAAAGAACACCTTTGTCGTATCTCCTCAGCTTCAAGGCACTCCCTTTGTTGCCTCAGCCAGTATCGGAATTCTCGGTGTCGACATATCGAGTGACGTGCAGTTTCGTAATCACTTGGACGAGACGGCCAAATTGGCCTCTCTCTCTAAAAAACTTGGCGTGCTCAGCAAAGCGGGAAAGTGTTTCATGCCTGCACACTACTTGCAACTTTACAAGGCGCAGGTTCGGCCCCACATGGAATACCGTTTCCATCTCTGGGCTGGGGCTCGCCAGTGCCAGCTCCTTCCACTTGACCGCATCCAGCGCAGGGCGGTTCGAATCGTCGACGACTAAGTTCTTTCCGTTCGGTTTGACTCACTGGCACTGCGTAGAGATGTTGCATCTTTTTGTGTATTTTATCGCATCTACCACGAGGAGTGATCTGAGTAATTGTACGGACTAATTCCAGCCACTCAATTTCACCATCGCACATCGCGACAAAACTTGCGATACCATCCATACCATCTGTTCACCACTGTGCGATTTAGAAGTTTTCTTCCTTACAACTTCCTTGTGGAATCGATTACCACCAGCAATTTTTCTGCACCGATACGACTTAGGGAACTTCAAGAAAAGAGCCTACTCATTTTTAAAAGACCGGCAACGCATCTGTAATTCCCCTGGTGTTGCAGTTGTTCATGGACGGCGGTTGTCACTTATCATCAGGTGAACCGCATTCTTGTTTGCTCCTCTCCTTTAAAAAAAAATCATATTCATAAATGTTCTACGTACCTACATATTTATAAACCGATATCTAACTTCCTCCTTTATATTTTCTTGGTGCATATTTACTATATTAAGAATATTTATAGTATATTGAACAGAACTTTCGAGTCAGACACGCACTTGAACACGGAACAATTTTTTTCCTTTCTTTTGCCTGAACGTTGTTTAGTAACGTAGTTAAGTACGATATACATACAGAATGGGTCCCACATATAGGCAATAAATGAAACCACATACGTGGTATCGCCTTTGTTGACGATATACAAAAAGTGAACGTAATCGGTCCAGTAATTAGGTCAAAAAATAGAGTTTAAATTTTAAGCAAATTTGAACTCTCTAAAGAATTGGGTCACTTAAGTCAATGATTCAATGAACTTGAATCCTTGAACATTAAAAAGCAACGTTACCACGCAGTGCAAACTATTGCGACGTATTGACAGCGGTGTCTTTTGGCGGCGGCCATAAACAAGCGGCACGAGACACGCGGCGCTCTTCAAAGGCGACGGCGCAAGTGCGCGCGCGCCTGTGTCGTAGAGTAGGACACCTATTATTATCGACCATTAGCTTCTTTGACAGGGAGTAATGATCGATAAACATAAAAAAAATGTTTAGCTTTAAATACTTAGGCCATGGTGTTTTTAGAATTGTCGTGCTGTTATGATAATTCTACAAAAACTACGACCTAAGTATTTAAAGCTAAACTATAAAGCTAGCTAAGTGTGTTCTTGTAGATTTAGAGATATGTAATTAATTATTTTGACATGATAAAAAACCCATAAAAACAACCAATTAAAAAGTCATACTTACTTACCCGTTTCCTAGGAGGTCACAAAACGGTAGTTTCGTAAGTTCAATTGTTTTGTACAATTAAACTTTCTAATCTTTCTTTTAAATAAATTTTTTTTCTAACAATCAATAACTTGTCAATTGTTATCAAATCAAAAATCAAAATTACTTGTATTAAAATGTCTTGTAGTAGGTAAGTAAGTGTAAAAAGATGTGTGGATAAACGATAATGGCACCTTGTGACTATCCTATCTATTATTTTTGCCATTTTGGAATTTGGAAGTTCCGCTTTCAGTTCACCGCCAATATTCCAGGATACGGGTGCGTTTCGCTGCTTACGCGCTTTGCTTCAAGTGATTTATTTTTCATAAGATAAATACAATTATTCAAATAATGTTTTTACGGTCAAATGGAAACTTATTAGTTAATTGACTTTGTGTGTGTAAATAGTGTTTTTAATACGTTTATTTTTATTAGTTTTTGACAACATTATGCGGCGATGTAACTTGTGCATTCAAGAACGTGGCGGACATTAAGAAAATTTTAAAATTTAGGGTTCAATTAAATTTTTTTTTATAGGAGAGGGGGCAAACGAGCATGCGGCTCACCTGATGGTAAGCGACTACCGCCGCCCATGAACAACCGCAACGCCAGGGGAATTGCAGATGCGTTGCCGTCCTTTAAAAACTTTGCAACTAATATGCAATAATATTTATTTTGCTCAGTTCCACTATCGCGAAATAAAAAGTGGCATTAAACAAACCTAAACAGTTTAGTTAGTAAGTTTTTATTTCGTCGCACATTGTGAAAAGAACCAAAAGCCGTGGCCACAATAACGCTGCCGGCCGCCAACCGCTATGCCACCCGCGTGCAACGTTGCCACTCTTCCAAGGGGTCAAGGTACGTAGTCTAAACAGAGTGTTTACTTTTACTGAATTTATTTTAATATTTATTTTCTTTGAAAATTTCACTTTTTTAATTTACGGGTTTTAATTAATATTTAATTTTTCTACACTTCTATGGACTAGTATTACTTGTGGTTTCATTTATTGCATATATGTGGAATCCTTACTGTATATTACTATTTGATCTGGAGGTGATGGGTTTTGACTTATAAAATTAAAATTTTGCACAAAATAATAAAGTTTCAAACCGAGTAAATTACCAATTCACACAGCTTTAAAACAATTCAGAATAAAGTTTAAAGTTGAAGAAGGCAGTTGCGTGCTCAGATAGTTTTAATTCACAAAATTAATTTACTTAAGATAATGAAAAATGTATGCGATTTAACATTAGAATACAAAATGAGATCACGTTCGCCTTCGTATAATACCGTTCTACATCACAACGTGCGTCAAAGTTTCTAATTATCAAAGGTAAACTTTGTTACTTGACGCTGTTTATTTCACAAAGTGTTCCCTCAAATGTTTAAAATATTTTAGCATCAATAATAGAGTATTCCAATTTACTCAATTATTGACTATTAACAACTTTGTAAAGTAAAAACGGAATTGAATAGTGCAAAAAACTATCAGGCTACGAAAGTTTATAGAACAGTACATACTGAATGAATATTGTAATGACAGAAGTAAATGATAAATTAATTTGCTAATTAATCTGTTTGTTCATAATATGATATAAAAATAATTTACTACTAGCGTCGCGACATCTAAACAATTCGGAATTAACCACGATGTGTCACAATATTAAATACTAATTATTTATTCTGCCCTTAGATGGCATTTGAAGTATGTGTGTAGCCGGTGGAACGAAAAGGGGAGATCTCCCGCCGGGCAAGGTGTTCTGCCCGGGGAGCGGCCAACGCTACTGTTGGTAGTTTGGAGCTATTCTATATATGCTGCTTTAACTACGGAACTTTGTTAGCGCGATTTAGGCTTTGATATGTTTCGCCTGTGGCGCGACGACAGCGTCGCCACATGCGTAAGGGCTTTACGGTAGAATCGTTCATTTCTGCTGGCGTTAACATTTTACGCAAAGCAATCGCTATAGTTTGTAAACTAAGTGGGATCCGCAACTCGAAGGACCACTAAACGAAGTGGGAGCTTTATGCAGGGCTCCGTATCGTTCAGACCTAGACTTCTTCTTGACCATAGGTGATATGTGAAGTTAAATAAAACTATTGTTTATATGAAAACAAGAGCCGCTTTGTAGAGTGTAGCTTGTTGGGGAATATTCAGTTTTTCATATTATATATTATATTTATTTTCATATAATTGAATACTTCAGCTGAAGCCGTCGCGAAGATAATTAATGAAAATTGGATTACTCGTTTCGGATCACCTAAACCCATCACAACAGATCAAGGAAGAAACTTCGAAAGCAACCTATTCCTCAAACTTCTTCAAACTATGGGAATACAGAAGACACGTACAATGGCATACCATCCTCAATCAAACGGAATACTCGAACGATGGCATCGTACATTGAAGACCGCACTCAAAACTCGTTTATCTCAACATACAAAGTGGATTGATGAGCTACCTACAGTGCTACTTGGACTACGAGCAACACCGCGTGCAGACACTAGTCTTAGCACCGCTCAGCTAACCTTCGGCTGCAACATAAGACTACCGTGTGACTTCTTCACTTCAACATCGTCAAATAATCAAAAAATGAATTACGATTTTGTAACTCAACTTCGAGAATCAATCAACAAAGTCTTATCGTCGAAACGCACATCATCACACGGAAATAATAAATCAGTATTCATTCATCAAAATTTGAAAACATGCAAGCAAGTTTTTGTAAGAAACTACGCAGTGAAGAAACAATTTCAACCTACCTACGATGGACCGTATAAAGTATTAGAGCGTAATAGCAAGACTTTTAAATTACAAATACCCGGAAGGAAATCTACAATTATATCGATCGACCGACTAAAGCCTGCCTATATTATTAACGAGGATATTTCAGAGGATCCATCATCCTCATCATCATCATCTCGATCACCAGCGAGGAAGCTTGAAAACCCATAAACCCAGATGAAACCTATTTTGAAAACTACGAGACATGGGCGAGTCGTCAAGCTTCCGGTACGCTTTCGCTAGGGGGAGACTGATGTAGCAGCCAGGCTAATCAACCCTAAACGTTATAAATAATGTTACCCTGCTGCTACCGTAACGCAAAAGGTGAAGGTCTAAAGAAAACATTTATTTCCTAATTAACCCCAGCTACTGAGATACTGCGGGCTGCATATCGGGCTGCATATGCGAGATAATTTGACGTATATATATTTAACGTTCTAATAGAGAAACAAGAAATAGCCACAAATATCATCAGCACCGCATCGTCTTCACACGCCGCGCAATATTTTTATTAATCTTTATTGATCAAAATGTATGAATTGTAATTGGCTAAGTAAATAATAAATTATTACTATTGGTAAACTAAGGACATAGCCGGACATATAAATATAGGCAGGGTTGACTGAAAAATCCATCCGCCTGCACATAGTAAGGCATATCCGAAAGATAGTTTTATTTCTCCGCTCCTAGACCACTCGGAATCTGTTAATAGTGGACACCATACGCCACTATTACAAATCTTTTAAAAATGATGTGTCTTACCTAGTATGAAGAGCACCTCCCGCCCTCCCTCAATTGCGTGCACCATCCCCGTCACCACTGATTCCAGCACCACTACTCCCAACACCACTACACTAGAAAAGACAGCACTGACGACAATACGACACGTGTTTCGCCTCTACACGAGGCATCCTCAGGTGATGTAGACTGACGGTCAGCCACCGCAGAGTCTACATCAAAAAAAAATATTTTTAAAGCTTTACTAGATAGCAATTCTAGCTCCGGCGCTTCGGTGCGTTTCTATTTAAATTCGTACCATTTATATTTTAAAATAATACTTAGCGTTTCTACAACTCGACTTACTATCTCAGGCGAGTAGAGATATTGCTGCTGATTGAGTGATTTTATTGCCGCTACTGTGTTAGATATTTTGCTCCCGAAACTACCTATATTGTGCTCGTCTTCAGTCATGCGAAGCATGCGTTTTATGTTCTCTGATTTGGAAAGTATTAATAATTCCGGCTTTCCGTAACGCCTTTCTAACGTATCCATGACTTCATATGGGTCTGACACTGTAAATAGTAATGCTCTAACCATTTCGCGAGCCGCGCCTCTTAACGTTTTGCGTAACCATGCTACGTTTTGTACGTCAGTAAACATGCTTACCGTGTCGTTGAAGACGCCTTTAAAAGCCATCCACTCTGAAATCGCCCCGTCGAAATGTATTTCGGGGCCGTAGAGTCCGATTTTCCTGAATTTACCGCTTGAACAATCGCGTTGGCCAGCATCACCATGTCGCTACTATTGTTGTTCGTATACGTCACGTCTTTACCAATCCGCGATTCGTGGTTGTTCGTGTTAGGTGACCGTGCGTTTGGCCCCGAGGGTCGTGCTTTACCTAATATTGCCGGTCTGTCGTTTACATACTGCTCCGAAATCCAACCTTCAACACGCGACTCTTCTACTCTGGACGGCGGTTCAGCGTCGTTAGAGTTTTCTAGCTCTATTCTGGCTATTTTCAAACGACTTAAGGCAGCTGCGGCTGCCGCCCTAGCTTGTGCTAATGTGGAATTATGTAACTTTAATTCGGCTTTTAAAATAGGTAATCGACTATTCACCCTGTCCTCGAAGACAGTTACTACTGTGCCCGGCGTACTCCTATCCTGCGCATTTAATTCATCGACTTGAACGGACCTATTTTCGATTACTGCTCCCGTCACGATACTGTTACTACGCGTGCCACTGTCACCGTTTATTTGCTCTGTGCCGGTGCCCTTATTCCACGTACTTGTTTCTGTTGAACTCGTCTGCCCCGACGCCAGTATGGCGTCTGTGGTAGGCGTGGATTTGCCTGAACGATTACACGTGTGTTTTCCATTACGTGCGAGGGTCCCTAATTCTACTAATTACTAAAATTTAACACTTTGACTTTATCACTTTCACTTAAAGTTTCTACCCTACCTATCTAACGAGTCTGGCCGGACTCCTACCTCGGTGATGCCGGACCAGGGATGGAAACAAATGAGGAAAGGGAGGTGAATACCTCCCGGTAGAGGGCGCGGGTGCTCACCGGTGCATCAAAGTACGGTGGGAATATTCCACACTTATCGTTGCGTGCCAACCTGTGGCCACAGAACGTAACCGCACCTTGCCGGCGGGGTCTATATTACCTGAAAGTACGTTCTTGATGGCAGTTAACACCGCAAGGTTGCCACGTACTTGTGATGTTTACCTCCAAGTAATTAGCAGTGGTTATGTATGACCAACAGCTAACACTCACGCGTTCTTGTTTCTTTCTTGCTTTCCGACGTGGAGAAATGGAAACTTCTTGCTTTCTTGACGTGGAGAAAAGAAGACTTCTAGCTGCAGGCTTGTTGCAGGGATCCGCAACTCGAAGGACCACTAAACAAAGTGGGAGCTTTATGCAGGGCTCCGTATCGTTTAGACGTAGACTTCTTCTTGACCATAGGTGATTTGTGAAGTTAAATAAAACTATTGTTTATATGAAAACAAGAGCGGCATTGTAGAGTGTAGCTTGTCGGGAGAGCGTGGAGATGTCGGTTGAGCTGGCTGCAGAGCGAACGATGAGCCAGTAACGAGTAATGAGCTGGCAATAATCAGGGATCGCTCACAGCATGCCTTTTATTTCGTTCGGTTAGTTGCACAACTCGTGCAAGCGCATGTTAGGCACACATGCTCCATTCGATCAATGAGCGGACAGGGGAGAAGTGTGCGGGGTGTGTGTGGAGTGTGACTCATAATTTATTTCATAATTATACATTTACATACATTTACAAATTTAATTACAAACAATTAATAATAAGTATGTGCCAAACACTATAAAGACATACAACAACTCTTTATAGGGCAATAAAAACATTAATAAGCTTACGTACAATTGTAGACTTACGTGACTAAAACTTAAATAACTACATCGATCATATTAAAAGGCATTCAACATTAATAACGTCTTAAATCGAGGCTGTTATTTACAGTTTGACTATTACAAAATTTTGTTAATTCACGTCTCTCATCATCATCATCATTACAGCCCTTCACAAGTCCACTGCTGAACATATGCCTCCCCCAAGGAATGCAATAAAGCACGGTCCTGAGCCACCTGCATCCATCAACTTCCTGCATGCCTTACGAGCTCGTCTCTGGGTAGAGAGTAATTGATTTCTGTGGTTCACGTTTTCAGCGTAACCGCGACGCACGTGAACTCATTAACATAACATTAACATTTAACATTATTCAACATATTTTAATCTTATATTTTTTACTCGTTTATTAAACTTTTTTAACATAAACTTTAAATTTGTGGCGGATGGGGATTATTTTATTAGATATAGTGGACTATATTGAGATTCTAAATCCCTTGAAACGTTCAGTTACCGCAGTCACAAAACCACACCAAAAATAGCAACAAACTACTCATGGTCTTACTAGCCAGCCTTACAAGATCAGCAAATGTTGCCAGCTCCTGGTAGCTTCTTCTACACGTTAGAATGCACCAGTAATTAGATTGTACACGGTACACTCTGGAGTATTCCCTTTGAAAAGTTTTTTGGAGAGATATTCTCATCACGATAACACAAAAAGAATATATATATATATATATATATATATATATATATATATTCTTTCTTATTTTATATTATATTACTTCTCTATTCTCATGCTTCCTACCCTCTTCTTCGTTTTTTAACTCCACGGAATATTATAACGCATGTTACGTCGCAATGTTGTCACTAGGTATAACCGGCACTCAGATCTCAGCAGGTCATTGTGTCTCGGTAAAAATTTTGTGAGTTGCGGTTTATTACTGAACAAAATTATTATTTAACATTCGTCAAATACCCGAAAATTTTTGGTCCTTCGAGCGAAAAATAAACATTGTAGGTCTTTTAGAAGTGAACTGGACCCTCACGAGTTTCAAGGACCACCCACCACCTCACATGACCCCACCAACCTTGTGGTTATACGGGCCGAATCTCGAGAGATGCACGCGGTACTTGCTCAGGGCTCTTTCCCGCGAGCACTTTCTTGACTCTCTACAAGTTATTTTATCTACTCCTTGTCCCAGTTTGTCATTCTTCCCCTTCTGGGGATGACGGCACTATTACGCCTACGTCGTCAGGCCTTTCTGCCAGCATTCTATCTTGCCTTATTCTTCGATCATACCACCTGTGCGCAAACTCGCGCAATAGCCCGTAATTCACCCCATCGCTGACGAGATCCGAGTAGTAGATCGGTCCTTGAACCGTACGAATTAATCCATCCATCATTTTTGCTTTTAAGTCGTCATGCAGAGGACAGTCCCATAGAACATGGTGACCGTCCTCCTCTATCGCACCATACTCACACATACTTGTTTCACACAGTCGCATTTCACTCAGTCTCTTCCGAAAGCATCCATGTCCGGTGAGAATCTGAGAGGTTTGATAGTCCGGTGAGACCCAGGTATACCTGAGTCTCAACGCCACCTCTGGGAAAAATCGATAGAGCTTGCGTCCTTTTGAGTCACTCATCCATCGATCCTGCCAAACACCGATCATCTCAGTCAAAATTTCGTGTTTCCGTCTAGTCAACTCCTCTTTCGGCGCGGTCAAACGTGCTATACCCATCCTACCAGCACGGATAATCGCCAGGTCAGAAGGGAGAACGCCAGCCAGCACCGGTAAGGCCGCCATACTGGTGGATCGATACGCCTTAGTCAGCAGTATAAGAGCTGATCGCTGCAATCTCAGCAGTACGCTATGAACTGTGTACATGTTCGCACGCTCGTACCAGCACTTTGCCGCGTACGTAAGCGTGGATACAAGCACTCCTCTATATATTATTATTAGGCTCGGATATCGGACAACCGATGATTATGTCGATGCGCGAGTCATCATTTTAACATTACGCGTTCCAATACTTCTCCCAAAACAGGGAGGAATGTTATCGGACGGTATGCCGTGGCGTCAGTGAGCGGCTTGTCATTACCCTTCGGAATGACAATCAGTCTTCCGTCCTTCCATACCTTGGGGAAAACCCCCTCTACCACACACTTGGCGTACACCGAGTGAAATTCCCTCGGTGCTGCCATCCAAATATTCCTCACAATTCTCGCACTCACTCCATCGAGTCCCGGAGCTGTGTTAGGCAAAGCCTTGACAATTCCTCCCAGGTCCCCAACCGCAGGCGGAGAAGCAGCTCTACCAGAGGGCATGAAAGCCGCCAGTAGGCAAACCTGCGCACGCACGCTGTGAAAAGCCATACTGGCTATCTCCTCTGACCTACCTCCTAAACGCCTTTTACTCTGCCATACATGCCTGGGTTTACATTGCAACTGTCTAGTCTTATCAAAATCAGTAGTCCACCATTCGTACCCCACCGACCCCCTGGGCCGACGCTCCCCTAGGCCCTCCTCCACGGAGCGGATGATTACCCTTGAGCATTCCTCCGCCAGGAGGCCTGCGGGTTTTTCCACATGCAGTCATCCCATTCGCAGTTTGATTATCACCCGGAACTTGTCCCAATCCACCCCTCGGTCACGAAAACGGGGAGGATCCCTAACGGGTGCAGCGCGCGTGGTCGACCTGCTGGTCGTGGCTATGTAAGTTATCAAGTTGTAATCGCTGGCGCAGACCCCCTCGTGCACTCGCCACTCGGTAAGATAATCATCCCCAGTGATTAGGGTCAGATCCACATTGGACTCCCCACCAGGCCCAGTGAAGGTCTAGGGCTGGTCGGGCATATTAGCCAAAGTAAGAGCATGTGAAATGATGAATGCCTCCATTTGCTGCCTTCGATGTTCAACAGTTTGTCCTCTTCCCACGTAATTTCGGCGATCAGAATGCCAGAGTGGCGAATGCGCATTTAGTCCCTGGGAATAAGGTGATCGCCATCATGCTGGTTCTATGAAAATTCATTTAAAATTGTATAAACAAAATTATTGTTAAGTGAAATTATGTTTAAAAAAAAAGTCCCGCTGGGTTTCTTGCTGGTTCTTCCCAGGACAGAGGTATTTTCCGAACCAGTGGTAAATAAAATAATGACTTTCAATAAGTATTATGTAATAATCCATATTGAATAAAAATCATTCTATTCTATTCTATTCTATTCTATTCGTCGAGGCCCACGATGATCCTTTTGCCCTTAAGACAACTCAGGGCGACCTCTAAGTGGTGCAGGTGATCATAGATAGTGTCGCTAAATTTAAAGTACGCTGACACCACATAGAGGCCCCATCGATATACGTGGCACACCACACAAAATTCATTGCTGAGGTGACTCAGCACAGCAGCTCCAATCGTTGGATCGGCAAGATAGACGCCCGTCCACGGATGACCGCCCACCTGAATGATCCCCACTGCCTGAGAGTACTGTTCATGTACAAGAACAATGTCCAGGTGTAGTTCACGTGCCAGGATAGGCAACTCAGGCAACTCAGCTGCGGTGAACTCTCCTCGACCCAGGTTAATCTGACTTATTCGTAGCGCTTCTTTGGTTTCTGTGGGGCTGCCCTTACCGGCAATACCGTGTGGTGGCCACAGAGCGTTGCTCTGCGTATATTCTTGCTGGGCAGTTCCTCGCCATGGTCACGTGCGTGCCAGAGTCGGGACGGCCAAACCGCTTGCATGTGGCACACTTCTCTTCTGTAGCTTTACAAGCCTCACGCTCGTGTCCCGTCTCCCCACATTTCCCACATACGGTCTCCTTAGAACGGCAGTATTTAGCTAGATGCCCATATTGTTGGCACTTCTGGCAGCACGTGACATCCACATAGTCACATGGTTCCACCACGTCTCAGCCATCGTAGAGACGGTTATGCCCTACCAACACATCCCTTAAGGCGGACGAGCACTGGAGAATCACTTTAGTCCGCCTGCTTCCTCGTCAATATTTCTCGAATGCTACTTTGCAGTCCTCTTTAACTTTCCCCTCGTTCCGGCCGCAAGCAGCAAGATTCTGCTCGTACAAACCACTTATGACATCTTCGTTTTTCGAGTCTACTTCAAAGCCCCCGAGGGCAACCAAGGGAAGGCGCTGCCTAGACTCAGACCCTCATGGATGGAGGGGCCACAGTTTTCAGCCTCTCCGCCTCCTGGGACGTGGTCTGGACCACGACACCTGCGTTTCCCAATTTCCTCAGCTTGTCTATTTGCAGACCGCTCATTTTAGAGTTGACAACCTTCTTCAGCTCCAGTTTGGTATCTTCTGCAGTCTTTATAGGTCCTTCAGCTTCTGCCGGGTAAAAAGCGATGACTATACTTTTGCTGACAGGCATCAAAACCTGATCTAACCCCTTTGGCAACATCAGTGCCGCAGAGTACGATTGTTGCGATGCCGGGTCCGTCACGTGGCAAGGAACCGCTCCTGCCTTGACCTGCGCCAGTCTTCCTTCAGCTCCAAGTTTCTCTTTTTCACCCTTTAACCTTGCCAATTCCAGTTCCGACATATATACCTGCATAGTCGCCACCATGGCAATGAGGTCATGGGCATATGCAGCTGCCTTATTCACCTCCGACTTGTTCAATTTAGATCCGGGTCCAGTAACAACGCCCAAGATGCCCCTCACTGCTTTCCGAACCTTGTCGATGACCTCCAGCTTGGATGCAGCTCCCCTTCGCACCCCGGGGTTCCTAACTTGGGCAGTCCTCCTTTTCCAATTCTGAAGCAGACTCATCAATATCCCTGGTTGGTAAACCTGCCACCGGGGCCACACTCGGGCGAGGCTTAGTGCGCTTGCCCACCCTTGCTCGCTGGAAAGAATGGCTTCACCTCTTCCAGTGACGGCAGACGGCGCTTATCTGGCACTACTGGTGGTGGGGGTGGGCACCGTGACCGGCCGACCAAGTGGGCCCGGCGGGGTCCTGACCAATAATCTACGAGGAGCAAACAACTCCTCATCGTCAGCCATTATTACACAGAAGTACACAGATAATATTCAAAGAGTCAAGCACAATATAAATTCAAAGTCAAATATAGAAACGGAACGCAAACCAAAAACGTCAGTCATAGTGACAGGTGACAGCAGTCAACGTCATTGGCGATATCAACGTTACGTTCAATGACGGCTGTCAGTGTCAAAATAACATCAACCACGTGCTAATACACCCTAACCTCAATAATAAATTAATGTACAATGTCTTCTTTTAATTAAACTACATACTATATATATATAATAAAAGTACTCCATTAGTAAAACACTAAGATACTTAGTTCAAATTATCAAAAGGGAAGGGTACTCATAGAGCATGAGTAAGCATTGTTTTGCACCGAGCTAAGATACAAAGAGTTTGGCGTCCCCGAGAAAAGTGTTGCCATATCTTGTAATCTAACGGATTCAAATCTGGACTGGAGGAGGACCAGTCTTCGTGCCGGATGAAGTCGATTTCACGCGCCACCAGCCAGTCTTGTGTGCTCTTCACTCTATGAGCTGGCGCCGAATCTTGTTGTAATACCCAGTGCCTGTTATTGAACATGATATGAGAAACAGGTTCCACAAGGTTAGTCAGGACTGTATTTTGATACACAATTGCATTCATTTTTACACCTTTCTCACAAAAATGTACCTCTGTTAAGCCCCAATAAGAAACTCCCAACCATACCATGAGCGAGGATGGAAAATGACCTCGTTGGACACGCGGAACACGGTTGCTCGCTTCTTCACTACTGTGTGCGTACACCTTATCATTTTGTTTTTTGTAGCTCTCTTCTACGGTAAAAATTTTTTCATCCGAAAAAAGAATTTCCCGATATTTTTTTCCCGCGTACCGCTTCAACAAAGCGCGGCATCTCTTCAGTCTCAGGTCCATTAGACGAGCATTCAAACAATGTCCTGTTTTTCTTCGATATGCCCGAAGCCCTAAGTCTTCATTTAACACCCTTTTCACCGTGGTTCTGCTTAACCCCATCTGAAGGGCCAACAGTCTCTGCTTACGTTTGGGATTTCTTTGAATTCGGGCCTTCACAGCTTTTATCACTGCTGGAGTCCTAACAGACCGACGGCGACCACTTCTTGGCCTGTCATCTACACTAGAGTCTTCATTGTATCGTTTGATGGTACGATAAATGAATCTTTTGGTTATATTCAAATTTTTCAGTATGTCAAAAATTTGAATAGGCGCGTAACCGCAACGATGCAACGCAATAACTGCAACACGGTCTTCTTTAAGCGTCCACTCCATATTTAAAAATGAGTAAAATTCTAAAAAGTATACAGTTTTATTTTCATGAACAATTCGCAATTCGAATTCAATAAACTTTTTTGTGGCCAGCATTCTAAAAGAAAAGTTTTTACTGTGACAATACTTATGACCTGACTAGGTATAATATGATGGTAAGTGCAACACTAAGTACCGGCAACACACTTACAAGTGCGTTGCCGGCCTTTTAAAAAGGAGTAAGCTCTTTTCTTGAAGGTCCCTAAGTCGTATCGGTCCGGAAAAATCTTGAAAAAAATAAATTAGCAATGAGTTGCAATGCTTGGGGCCGCGGGTTTGAATCCCGCATGGAACAAGTATTTGTATGGACTACAAAAATCGCCAGTGGTAAATTATTCAACAGAGAGTTCGTACCCGGAAGAGAACTCGTAGTGAAACGTACAGTGGTGTACCGCCAAGCATCCAGATGTGCGTTCGTGAAATTTGGCGCCTGGGATTATTTGGGATTATTATTTTTGGGTGTAAGGGGCTCCGCTAAGATCTTGGAGCCCAAGCCAACCCCGCCTGCACGTGGCGCACCTGCTGGACAACGGAAAGGGCTCTGGCGATGCCACTCCTCTGGGATTCGTCCTAGGGGTTCGGGGGTCAGACGGCAGTCGCCCTGGTAATTGGCACTAACCACTCAAAAATGGACGGTAAAGGAAAGATAAATACGTTTAGGGCTAGGGCGTCGCCGCATAACGACGCGCATGGGGATCGCCTTAACCCTGCGACAAGTATGCGAGGGCTACCGGGCCCCGTGCGAGCCCGGCTAAAGACGTTAGCACCAACTACGAAGATTCGCTTTGCAAACTGGAACATTGGCACGCTTACGGGACGCTCCGCAGAACTTGCGGCCATACTTGCCAGGCGTAAAGTGGCAGTGGCATTCCTGCAGGAGACACGGTGGAAGGCCAACAGGAGCCGGAATATTGGGCACGGCTACAAGCTGATCTATACAGGCTCCTCTGGTGGAGAGAACGGTGTGGCAGTGGTGCTCGCCGAGCGTTTCCACGATAGCGTCTTGGAAGTTAGACGCATATGCGACCGACTTATGGTAGTAAGGTTGCTTATTGAGGGGGTCGTGACCCACTTAATAAGTGCCTACGCCCCACAGGTCGGCTGCAGCGACGCGGATAAAACGCTGTTTTGGGATCGTCTCGGAGATGTACTACGCGGCATACCGTTGTACCACGATGTCGTTTTGGGTGGCGACCTGAACGGTCATGTGGGCGAGGTGCAGGGGGAGTATGAACGTGTCCACGGCGGCTATGGTTACGGCAGAAGAAACGCAGAGGGGGAAACCATTCTCAGAACCTGCACTGCAGCTGACCTGGCCGTGGTGAACACGTTCTTCAAAAAGAAAACCGAGCACCTGATTACCTACAGGAGCGGTCGGAACGCCACTCAAATCGACTATCTACTGACCAGGAGAAGTCATATCAGTCGCGTGGCCAACTGTAAGGTCATACCCGGTGAGTGTCTCACTGCCCAACACCGACTTCTTGTCATGGACCTCTGCGTAAAACCCCGTCGCAGACACGCCGAACGTTGCCGCCGTCAAATCAAGTGGTGGCTGCTGGATCAAACCAGATACTCAGAGTTTGACTCTGCCGCTGGGGATATTAGTCTCGACACAGCAGGCAAGTCCGTCCAAGAGTGCTGGAAAACCATTCAGACAGCAATCACAAAGACGGCAAAGCAAGTTCTCGGCGTGGCGAAAGGGGGCCGCAAAATCGACAAGGAGACCTGGTGGTGGGATGCCACAGTCCAGGGTTCATTACGGGAAAAGAAAGCGCTCTTCAAGACGTGGCAAGTGACCAAATCTCCTGAGTTGTAGACATTTTTAGGAAACAAGTATAATGCTAATTAATTTAATTTAATTTAATTTAATATTTTATATTACAATTAAGTTTTCCCACACAATGTATATTGTTTTTTGGAATAAATGACTAATGACTAATGACTAATGAAGATCGCGCATCTTACAAGACAGCGAAAAGAGCTGCCAAGAAAGCTGTAGCCAGAGCCAGGCGTGACCACTTGCAACCATTATATGCTAAGTTGGACACTCCTGAGGGGCACAAGCTCATATATAAACTGGCGCGCTCTAGGGCCAAAGCAGCGCAAGATATTACTCGCTGCTGCAGCGTCAACGGCCCTAATGGCGAGCTCCTGTACGATGATCGTGCGGTGAAGGAGAGATGGCGCTCTTATTTCCACGTTTTGCTGAATACTCAGCACCGGGAAGTGCACCCTCCCGAACAACTCCCGAACCATGGACTCGTGCCACCAATTACACCTGACGAGGTCCTCGCATCTCTTCGTCACATGGAGAATCGGAAAGCTGTCGGACCGGACGAGGTGCCAATTGAAGCGTGGAAAGCGCTGGGGGCTCGTGGTGTGTGCATTCTTACTAACCTTTATAATAGAATCCTGAGCGACCGAATAATGCCCGATCAGTGGCGGCTTAGTATAATAACGCCGGTCCACAAGGGTAAAGGGTCCGTTCAGGATTGCGGTAATTACCGCGGTATAAAGGTGATGTCACACACCATGAAGCTCTTCGAGCGCATTATTGACGCCAGGATCCGACAGGAGTGTACAGTGTCGGACTTCCAGTACGGTTTCCAACCAGGACGCGGTACCATGGACCCTATATTCGCCCTAAGGATCCTCATGGAGAAGCACAGGGAAAAGAATATGCCTCTGCATTTTTTATTCCTAGACCTGCAGAAGGCCTTTGACTGTGTTCCTAGGGAGATGATCTGGTGGGCGTTGCGGTCGAAGTTGGTACCAGAGACCTACGTGGAAATCGTACGTGACATGTACCGCAACTCCGATTCAATAGTCAGGACCGCTGTTGGTGATACCACCCCCTTCCCCATAACCATAGGCGTGCATCAGGGCTCCGTCTTAAGCCCCTATCTCTTCAGTGTGATATTAGACGAACTGTCAGCCAGCGTACAGAAACTACCGCAGCCTTGGCTGCTTATGTACGCTGATGATATCGCACTGGTAGATAAGGACAAAGGACGGCTCACCAGACGCGTGCACGCATGGAGGGAGGCGCTTGAGAACGGCGGGCTGAAGCTAAACGTGGTGAAGACGGAGTATATGGCCTGCAACAGCACAGATCTGACGTCTCTCCGTATAGGCGACGACACCGTCGAGCGCACGGACAACTTCAGGTACCTCGGATCTGTGCTTGATGCGTCCGGTGACATCGATCGCGACATCAAGGCCCGTATATCAGCGGCTTGGGCGAAATGGCGCGAGGTGACGGGTGTCATTTGTGACCCCAAAATGCCGGTCAAGCTGAAGGGACAGGTCTATAAGACCATCATAAGGCCTGTCCTTACGTACGGCAGTGAGGCGTGGCCGGTGCTGGAGCGACACCGGCGGTTGTTGCATGTCACGGAGATGAACATGCTGCGGTGGATGTGTGGCGTCACACGGAAAGACCGTGTACGGAATACATACATCCGCGGCAGCCTCCATATCCGTGACATTGCTGACAAGCTGCAGGAAAGTCGCCTCCGCTGGTACGGCCACGTCTTACGACGACCAGCAAGCTACGTGGGAAACAAATGCCTGGACATGACCTTACCTGGTGCCAGGAGTAGAGGACGGCCCAAGAAACGCTGGCTTGATGTCGTGCAGGATGACATGCGCGCCAATGGGCTAGTTGTGAGGGACGCCGAAGACCGGGCAAAGTGGAGGAGGAAGTGTCGGAAAGCGGACCCTGGGTTCTCCCGCGCTGGGCGGGATGAGCAACCGGGATAACGCTAGGTAGAAGAAGAAGAAGAAGAAGGATTATTCCGAAAAATTCCTCAGAGCACTCCCTATGGTAAATGCGAAAGAAAATGAAAAGGGATGCAATATCTCTTCGCAGCGCCAGTGAATCGAGCCGATCGGTAAGGACTCGGTCGTCGATGATTCGAGCCGCTCTGCGCTGGATGCGGTCAAGTAGAAGGAGCTAGCACTGGGGAGCCCCAGCCCGGAGATGGGAACAGTATTCTATGTGAGGCCGAAGCAGCGCCTTGTAAAGTTGCAGGCGGTGTGCCGGCATGAAATACTGCCCCGCTCTGCTGAGTACGCCAAGCTTTTTAGAGGCCAATTTGGCCTTCTCTTCCAAGTGACCACGAAACTATATGTCACTCGATGTGTCGACGCCGAGGATTCCGATACTGGCTGAGGCAACAAGATACGACAAAGGGATTCTTTTTAGCGGTAAACGCGCAAACCTGTGTCTTCTGAGGATTAAACTGTGACGGCGTAGTGGCGTAGTGGCTTAGCAATGAGTTGCAATGCTTGGGGCCGCGGGTTCGAATCCCGCACGGAACAAGTATTTGTATGGCCTACAAATAATTGTTCCGGGTCTGAATGTCTGTCCTTGTGCAACAGAAGGTTAAGATCATAACAATCTTGACATATTTTGTTTATAATAAATATTTTGCCCATAATTATAATGACAATTCTAGAGCTTCTATTAGAACATTCTTCAAGCCGCCGAAGAAGATTAGTCAGTTCTTACCATCCGTCAAGTGCAATATTCCTCTACAAGATGCAGGAGTATACAAGCTTGATTGTGAGTGTGGTCTCTCATATATAGGGCAAACAAAACGATCAATAAAAACCCGCGTAAAAGAACACATAGCTGACGTGAAGCACCAACGTTCCGGGAAGTCTGCAGTTTGTGATCATATCCTAGACGGCCCCCGCCATTACATTAGATTTGATAAACCACAAGTCCTCGCGAAAGAACATCGATTCCTGCCAAGGATGATACGTGAGGCTATTGAAATTAAAAAACATCCTAATTTCAATAGAGAGGGAGGCTGGGTAGTACCACCTGCTTGGGATCCTGTAATTCATAAAATTAAAACTAAACCCAAGCATACCACTGCAAGACTTCAAGACACAGTTAGTTCATACTGCGTAGATCGGACCAAAATTAATAATTAAAAAGCTGAAGGTACTCCGGGTTAACTTTGACATCGAGACGTCAATCACCTCAGTCCCCCGTGACCACGGTTGCTGGAAAGCAACCGAAACGTCGGGAATATAAAATAAGTTAATTAAACGCGATAAAATCCGTAAAAATAGTTTTATTCAATTTTATATTTGTTTTTTGTATCTAATTAATTTTGTCGGTATTTTCAGATAATGTAAGAATATTTATCAATTTTCGTATCAATCAGCAAAATAAATGACACATCATGTTGTTCACCGATTACTTGCCAATTTATTCACCTACGAAATGGCACATTGTCTATGTGAGTAAATTGGTAATACATAGTACAAAAATAAATTATAAATAATAGATATACATTAATCCCATATTGGTTTGAATCGATGAATGCTAAAATAATTTTAAATGTAAATCTCGGTAGCCTTTTCTTCCAAATCAGGATCTTCCGTATCTGTGTGTCATTGTTAGATATGTCGTCGTAAAAAGCAGGTTATATTAGTTAGTGGTAATAAATTCAGCAAGCCGTATAATGAAGATGAAAGTATTTCGTAAGAGGCGACTTAGGGAAACTAAATCACAAGATGGGCTGCAGCATCTTTCTGATAACAAATCAAAAAAATAAAAACACCACCTGCCAAGCGTGGCAACTATTTCAAAATCCTCCCTATGAGGCACTCAGTGTTTCAGCAGTAAGCTTTTGTAGGCTGTAATGGATGGATGGATGGAAATCTAGCAAATCCTTCTTTTTCTTTACTTATTTGAACGTTACCTAAAATATATATTTCTTGAAGGGCCTTATGAGGGCTTTCAATGTCAAATTCTGTCTTGATACTTATTTCTATAATGGACACTTCACAGGTTGCTAAAAAAATTTATCACCAGAACTTTAATTTTTTTTAAATACCTACTCATTCTTCTTTTTTGAACAAAATTGCAAAATAGAAAAATGTTATAATTTTAATTGATTTTATCGCCATTTTTGAATGACCCAAGAGCCAAGTTCAATAGTTGTATTACAAAAATATTTAGTTAAACCAATTAAAAAATTCGTGGTACGTAGTTACGGATAATTTAAATACCTACTAACTACTTCGTAACTGCAGTATAGCCACCATCAAGAGTGTTTTACTCGTTTCGTCATTCGTTTTTGTAAAAAAAAAATCGTAATCTAATTAACTCTAATAGTATTTCCTCATTAGGTCTACCGAAAACTCTTAGGACAATCCGCTGGACGTAGTACATAATTGCAATACGGCCATTTCAGTCACTATTTTATCGGATAAGAATCGGACGTATAACTAGTGCGCAAACGGTCTGTTTCTAATTAAAATTACCACTACCACTTTAGAATTCTTATTTTACAACTCTTACAAACTATTTCATCATTTTGTTCACTGGTGGCTCGCCACTAAGTTTAATAATTACCTATGTATCTAAACAAATCAAACAACTAGATTTTACGTGATACACGTGGTAGACAACTTTTTTACGTTGTAGAGGCACGCTGCAGCTATATTACTAGTTGTAGGACGTATGGTTCGGCTCGACCGGGTAGGACCACGCTCTCACAGAATACCAGCGTAAACCAGTAGCTTAATGGTACCGTGTTTCGTATGGTGAGTATAGAGAACCGGAGATCTTTCTTACTGGAAAACGAGGCATTCCACTTTAGTTCTCAAGTTTGACAACGCATCTGCATTTGGATTCTTAATCGAGGATAAATGTGGATGTCTATGGGCCACTGTATCCACTTACCATCAAGTGGACTGTGTGCTTGTTTGTCACCCTTATATTATGGAAAAAACTATGTCAAGGACATCAGAGCAAGTAATGATGAAATGGCGCGAAAGTTCATATAGAAAAAATGGCATGATTTTACTCCTTTTATAAAGATATAGGTAAAATTAAAGTCTTCTTTATCATTGACGTACGTATCTTTTTACGAACTCAGCTTAATTGTCTGTCTATCCATCGGCGCAGATATGTTATAATACTCTGCACAGTTTTCACTATTCCGAACGCTCCTTGTGCTTAATCTTAATTTCAATACTAAGGAGATTCTCATTATTTTTTCTCCGTTCTTCGGATAATCTGAAGTTGCTAACGCATTTACACCGTACTGGTTACATGTTCCATTCTTTCGCTCGTTACGGCTATAAGACTCTGGAACGTTAAACCTTTTGACATTAAAAAACTTCCAACAAGTTTATTTACAAAAACAAATTTCGTGAACACTAGATAATGATTGCAAGTGTGAATTAACGATTTTCTTCAAGGATGATTCACATATATTCCTCATCTATCATGGCATAGATTTATATATTGGTGTACTTTTGTATTAATATATTTATATTATACGTACATTTGTATGATATATGCATAACATATCATGTATATACTTCGTTAACATTTACTTGTCACAGTGCAGTGTACCAAAATAAATAAGCCTATCGACTAACTCATTTATTCACCATATTATATTATTTATGAGGCAATCCCGATGCCAGTTTTGAATAATTTTGAAATTAGATGCAAGTCGACTTTTCAACCTATTCACGCGATGTATGGTGTGAAATGAACGTACAGCTTATTTGATGGTAAGTGGCTTATGTAGCCAATGAATTCCTCTAAAAAGCCATATCCGTTGTCATCACTATTCACTACGATACCTTACACCCATCGCAACACATCACTGTCCCTTGGAGACAGAAATAATAGATAAGATGGGTTTCCACTCCGATAGGAGTCCATTTCTGCTTAGAAAACAGAAAATGAGTCCAATCATGTAGTAAAACGTATGTTATATAAAGTACTCGGATTTCTCGCGCAATTACTTTGAAATTTAATATCGGACGCTTAATTTTGCAAAGTACCCATTAAATATTATTGTGATTTATTGTCGTTACCTTCACGACATGGCAACATCTCACTGCAAAGCCAATCAGGTCACGTAGTACCGGAGTTATGCTGAATTTTGATTTACTGCAAGCAGTTACAAACTAAAGGAATTGTTTTATTAAAAGCTTTTCTCCGATTTCATTTCACGACCAAAGGAAATGAAACCGTAAGAAAATTTATTTGCAGACCTTTTTTATCAAACACTAGCTGTGCCCCTTGTGTGTAGTTCAAGCATTTTAGATTGCAATGTATGGAAAAATTGGTATAATTAATGAAGTACTTTTATTTATCGACATATGTACGTTACGATAATAGTACAAGAAGTAGAACATTGTATTTACGTATCATTTACCATAACGCGAGCGCACGCGGTAAAATCATTTCGGGAACGCTTTTTCTTCTGACTTGCTTAAAAACAATCAATATTTAAGGCTAGCTGAGAGATATAGATAGCTAATGCTATTCCACGTGAAGCAGACTATAATATATATAAAAATAATTTTTCAAATCGGATTTGTAGTTCCAGAGATTAGCGCGTTTAAACAAACAAACAAAAAAGAATATAAAAACCTCTTCCGAATTCGTAAGAAATCATTATGTAGACCTCTTCCGCTTTATTATTTAGTATAGATTGAACGTTTGTGTGTCAAATGCTGATAAAAATATCTCTATTGTTGACAATATTGCTGTTTTACATATCAATTTAGTCTTTGAAAGCCTTATTGAAGACGATTTCTAACAACAGACGTATTTTATTTATCTTTCGAATAAAATTGATATTGTCATAAGTTACATTCTTCGATTTGTTTTCTATATATAGATGATATGAAATTGGGAATAACAATATATATAATATAACAGAGGGAAGCAAACTTTACACGTTTAGGGTTTTTAAACAAGTTATTAAGTTAATGATTTCTTATATTTACGCGAACACTACACATTTTTAAATAAAACTAATTTTACGGATTTTATCGCGTATATTAACTTATTTTTATATTCCCGACGTTTCGGGTGCTTTCCAGCACCCGTGGTCACGGGGGACTGAGGTGTTTGACGTCTTGCTGTCATAGTTAGCCCGGCTACCTTCAGTTTTTTAATATTAATTTTTGGTTCGATTTACGCAGAATGAGCTTACAGTATCTTGAAGTCTAGCAGTGGTATACTGGGGTTTGGATTTGATTTTATTAATTATGGGATCCCAAGCAGATGGCAGCACCCATCCATCTTCTCTATTGAAAATAGGATGTTTTTTAATTTCAATAGCCTCGCGAATCATCCTTGGGAGGAATCGGTGTTCTTTTGCGAGGATTTGTGGTCTATCAAATCTAATGTAATGGCGGGGACGATCTTTAACATGTTCACAAACTGCAGACTTCCCGATACGTCGGTGCTTCACGTCAGCTATATGTTCTTTAACGCGGGTTTTAATAGATCTTTTTGTTTGTCCTATGTACGAGAGACCACATTCACAATCCAGCTTGTACACTCCTGCATCTTGTAGAGGGATATGACACTTGACGGATGGTGAAAATTGACCAATCTTCTTCAGCGGCTTGAAGTATGTTTTAATGGAAGCTCGCTTCAAGATGTAGCCAACCTTGTCTGTGACTCCTCTGACATAGGGTAGTACAGCAGGCACACGCTCGACTGTGGCTGGCTTCACTCGGTCACAGTCGAGCGTGTACAGAATGCGTGAACACTTAAGTATAGAATTGCGAAAAAGACTATCGGACACTCTAGTACTATCAAAATTTAATTATGCTGATACGGTTTATGGGCCTTGTTTACTGTCACGTACCGCACATCTTATTCAACGGGTCCAAAATGCTTGTGGGAGGTTTTGCTTCGATGTACCGCCAAGAGGTCACGTAAGCCCATTTCTTGACGACAATAATATTCTTAAAATGGCTGCCAGACGCAAACTTCATTTAGCTTGTGTACTTTTTGGCGTCATAAAGACAAAAAATCCAAAGTATCTTTTTAGTAAGTTAGACTGGTCTCGCGAGCATAGCAAGTACCTCACCCGCGCTTCATCTTATAATAGGCTCAGTATTCCGCGACATTCTTCTTCAGCCTTTCGAGGTTGTTATAAGTATGCAGCCTCACACTGCTGGAATAATTTACCTCCTCCACTGCATGACCTAAACACAGTAGGCACGTTTAGAAAACACTTAAATATCTCCTAATAAACGAGCAGAAGGGTATAGTTAATAAATAGGAGTATTGTTAAGAGGTTAGACGTTAGCTAATTTTCCGTTTACATAATATTTATTATGCTATTACATATTATTATTTATTACAAAAATCCTATTAAACGTATGTATGTATGTATATATATGTATACGTGTGTATGTGTGTATGTGTGTATATATATGTGTGTGTGTGTGTATGTATATGTATATGTGTATGTGTATAAATATGTATATATATATATATATGTATATATGTGTGTATGTATGTGTATCTGTATGTATGTGTGTATGTATGTGTGTGTATATATAACAAATCATACATTACATTATCTTTATATATAAAAATTACGTGTCACGTTGTTTGTCCGCGATGAACTCTGAAACCACTCACCCCAAATTTGTACACTCTGTGCAGTTTGGTCCAGCTTGAGACAGGATAGTTTTTATCCCGATAAGTGACCCTCAATTTTTTTTATTGCAAATTTAAGGATTTTTATAGTACAAAGGTTCGCCGCTAAGGGCAGAACAACGTCTGCCTGGCCAGCTAGTGATTTTATAATATACACTGTTAAATTATATTATGACACTTACTAATGTTCCCGTCATTTCTAACGTAGCGTTCAGTAACTTACATTCAGCATAAATATACAATACGCATTTTCCATTTTGTTATTGTCATTCATCAGTTGTTATTGTCATATGTATCTGCTACTCGCTTAATGTCGACACTTACGGCACGGTCTCCGTAGGACCGTATGGGGCCGACTGAAAATCAGCGTCGCTATCCCGCGGCTTATGCTGAGGCGGTCCCTTCCGCCACTTCATCTGTTTCGATTATTAAGTCATGAATTGTTGTTATATCCTCTATTTTTTTGTTTATTCATTTTCTTGTGTTTTAATTTATTTTATTATTATTTTGTTCTTATTCGTATTAATTTTGTTTATTAACTTGTCATTGTAATATGAAGTGTCGGAATAAATGTCTTTATGTCTTTATGTCACTGTGACGTAGGCGCGGGACCCGAAGCTTGTTGTCTTGCAGTACTTGCTCGACGTGCTGAAGCTCGGCGGCCAGATGTTTTCTGTCACAGATCCCTCGTGCTCTCTGAAACAAAGATTTTCCCACGGTAGCTAACTGTGAAGGATGATGGTGAGATTCACCATTTAAATATCGGTTGGTATGGGTATTTTTTTTCTGTACACAGTATGAACTAGTGTTATCAGGATTTCGGATGACTAAAACATCTAGGAAAGCTAAAGTATTGTTTGCCTCTAACTCCATTGTGAATTGTATTTTAGGGTTTATGGAATTAAGGTTGTATGGGTTACCGAAAATACACAAACCAAACGTCTACAGTACACTACGTCCTATAGTAAGCCAGATCGATTCACCAACTTATAAGTTGGCTCAACACTTGGCAAAAATACTGTCACCACTAAGAGGACATACCAGAGCACACACAAAGGATTCATACCATTTTGTTAGTGAGATTAAAGACCTACATCTCGCTGACAATAAAACTATGGTCAGTTTTGATGTTCAGTCACTATTCACATGCCTACCTATTGAAGACTGCATCTCAATTGTTACTAGAAAGCTAGAAGATAACAACATGCCTACAGAATATGCAGTATTACTCAAACACTGCCTCACATCTGGCTATTTATTGTGGAAAGAAGAGTTCTACATGCAAGTAGACGGAGTGGCAATGGGCTCACCTGTATCTCCCGTAGTCGCCGACATATTCATGGAGGACTTTGAGGAGAAAGCCCTTCTTGCTGCTCCTGTAAATCCAAGATTCTACAAGCGGTACGTAGACGATAATTTCACAATTTTTCCATCTGACAAAGTAACTGCATTTTTAAACCACCTTAATTCCATAAACCCCAAAATACAATTCACAATGGAGTTAGAGGTAAACAATACTTTAGCTTTTCTAGATGTTTTAGTCATCCGAAATCCTGATAACACTATTGGTCATACTGTGTACAGAAAAAATACCCATACCAACCGATATTTAAATGGTGAATGTCACCATCATCCTTCACAGTTAGCTACCGTGGGAAAATCTTTGTTTCAGAGAGCACGAGGGATCTGTGACAGAAAACATCTGGCCGCCGAGCTTCAGCACGTCGAGCAAGTACTGCAAGACAACAAGATTCGGGTCCCGCGCCTACGTCTCAGTGACCGAGTGAAGCCAGCCACAGTCGAGCGTGTGCCTGCTGTACTACCCTTTGTCAGAGGAGTCACAGACAAGGTTGGCTACATCTTGAAGCGAGCTCCCATTAAAACATACTTCAAGCCGCTGAAGAAGATTGGTCAATTTTTACCATCCGTCAAGTGTCATATCCCTCTACAAGATGCAGGAGTGTACAAGCTGGATTGTAAATGTGGTCTGTCGTACATAGGATAAACAAAAAGATCTATTAAAACCCGCGTTAAAGAACATATAGCTGACGTGAAGCACCGACGTATCGGGAAGTCTGCAGTTTGTGAACATGTTAAAGATCGTCCCCGCCATTACATTAGATTTGATAGACCACAAATCCTCGCAAAAGAACACCGATTCCTCCCAAGGCTGATTCGAGAGGCTATTGAAATTAAAAAGCATCCTAATTTCAATAGAGAAGATGGATGGGTGCTGCCATCTGCTTGGGATCCCATAATTAATAAAATCAAATCCAAACCCAAGTATACCACTGCTAGACTTCAAGATAGTGTAAGCTCATTCTGCGTAAATCGAACCAAAAATCAATATAAAAAAACTGAAGGTAGCCGGGCTAACTATGACAGCAGGACGTCAAACACCTCAGTCCCCCGTGTCTTCTCCTTTTCTTTTTGCTTGAGGATTTGATTCATCGCTATGTTTGGCGGTTGGGTTAGATCGCTTTACCAAACGTCATGCATCTTTTACGGTGCTACCCGTCATCGATCTGAGTATTTTAGTCTAATTTAAATGATATGTTTAATGTTTACATCCCATCTATCGAAAACCATAAGATTTTTTTACTTCTCATAGTCGCTTCTTACGACTACCGTAAAATGGAGTGATAGATTATTTTACGCCTCCACCAGACGGCAGGTACGAGGGCGACACTGAAAGTTTTTAGAACTGGCCATTTGTAAATAATAATAAAAAATAAGTTCAAATTTTGAGAATGGAACTCTTTGCCAATATTATTGTATATGTATTTTATTAATTTATCATTTGTTTACGATTTGGCGGCAAATTGAAAAGTGACTGTGTCACTTCAGCTTGAATTTAACGCGAGAAAATATTCGTACAATGAATTTTTATGACTTTCGATGTCATTTAAGACAACAAGAAAGTTATGATAGACTTCAATTGGCCTTTCACGATAAAGCCCCATATCGTGTCAATGTTTACAACTGCTTTAATGAGTTTAAACGTGGTCGCACTAATCTCAACGATGATCTGCGTGGGGGACGGCCTTCTACGGCGACGTTAAAAGATAACATAAGTGTTGTGCGGCGTATGATAGAGACTGACAAAAGAGTGACTTAACAGCAGATTTGGACAAGCTTACAGGTGACGAAAGCTGGATTTATTGTTATGATCCTGAAACTAAGGGACAGTCTGCTGTTTGGGTGTTTTTTTCCGAGGAGTTGCCAACTAAAGTGAAAAGAGGTCAAAGTGTGGGAAAAAAGATGGTGGCCTCGTTCTTCGGAAGGACAGGTCATTACGCAAGAATTGTTTTAGAGGATCAAAAAACAGCTACTGCAGAGTGGTACACTAATAATTGTTTACCACATATCTTGGAAAAAATTCGGGAGAAACGACCTCGCGATAGGATGCTCCTTCACCACGACAACGACTCGTACCTTGCGATTTTTATTTATTTCCGAAAATAAAAGAAAAACTGCAAGTAAAACGTTTTATGGACGCCGTTAGGGGCTGCTTTTCAAAATTCCGTCGAAGAGACCGCTAAGGACGAGTGTGCAAAGTGTTTTTCTCAGTGTTCTACCGGATGCAGCGATGTATTGATGTAAATAGACACTATTTTCAAGAGCTTCGCGATGAGTTTACGGTTAAACCCAATTAAACTGAACTAGTCATGTTCTCTTATAATCGTGTGCTAGGGTTTCTATTTACCTTAATTATTTATCACGGAACTGCACTTGTCACCAAAGGTAAAGTACCAAGGAATTATTCATTGAATCATTAGGACAAGATGTATATAACATTAGGCGGTGTACGTTTGATTGGTAGCTGTTGTGGTACCACTCCGAGAATCACCCTGTGGCTGTACAAAATGGCTTTTCACCGCTCTACAGCGCTCTGATATGGAAGTCAAACATTAGAGTTGTCAATATAAGCAAGATATTGCAACGATCTCAAAAATTGGCCTGCCTGGCTATTACAGGCTACATTAGAACCATATCTGCTATGTCTATGAGTTATGCTGATGGTCATTTCTCTGAACTTGTTATCTATTATATATCTATTATTTATTATGTAATTGCAAAACTCCACACACTATCGTGCAAGCCAAGAGTGACAGGATTAGAAAACAGTTATGTTTGATAAATAGTATAAAATTTAATTATTCAAATTACTACTAGCTGAGCTCAAAATTTATAACAATTGATCAAAAACTAAGTCAGGTTGGCGCTGTTTTTGTTTTTCTGCTGGTGACATTTCGAAAGACTGAAATATAATGTTATTTTATCAGTGTCGGTCAAATAAAAATCAAAGCGATATTAATAATCACAGCAAGAAGGGTAAGGAATCAGTCGAACGGCATATTTTCAGAGAGCTTAGGAATATTACGGTCACTGAATAGAAAAAAAATATTTACTCTGAACTGGTCATTAGTGCCATAAGAAGTCACGAATTTTTAATAAACACTTCTTTGCTCTAGGCATTATAGACAGTATTTTGTGCAGAGCCAGCCTGCTTAACTGTCCAGTGGTTGCCAACTACAGAGGTAAGTACCTCGGATCACCCATTAAAAACTCGCTAAGCCTCGAGGAGCTCGGGTGGCTCGCACAACATATCATTTCTGCTCACTGGCTATAGGTATACGCACTTAAGCATGATGTTGTGAATATCAGCCCGGGTCAATCTACATTTCTCAAAGTCACAAAAGACATTCGGGAAGTCATGGAAAATAATAATAATAATAATTAGAATTTTCCTTGGCAATGACTCTTTTGAAGAACCTGGAGGCGGAATTATACTTCTTTTTAAGGGCGTTGGTGTTTACATTCCGGAATGATGATGATGCGTCAGCTCAGGTTCGGCAGCACTCCTGCTTATAGCGTGATGCTATTTTACAGGAGCGACCAAACTATGCCTGAGATCTGCCTCCGATGGGCACCACAGAAGAAGGAATAAAAAGTTCCATACCCTGAAGTACTACATCAGCGACAGAATAAGCAACAACGTTGGGATAGTCCGGCGAGAAGAGACGCAAACGCGCTCCTAAGTGTAGGATACAAAGAAATACCGCATCCTATCCCTCAATAGCCCGACCTATAGTGCCAAACTCAGCGGAAGCCTACAGAATGCAACCGCAATGTTAGCGTGATTGGCACTACACTCTTGACTAGACAATGGTCCGAGGAGCCAAGAGGGGCATCGACGGAGACCTGATATCCGTCTGGATGAAAGGTCTACAGAAGGTCCATCAGATAAAGTGCATGATCCTCCACATCTGGAATCAGCGTAGGCGAAGTAACCAATTATGTCGTACCATATGCCAAGGCAAAGTCATAAAAAGATCTCCCAGCATGATCGGTTAAACGCGAACCGAGCCATTCAGCATAGTGGGCGCTAAAATTGCCGAGGATGAAGATCTCTGCGGATATGATCTACTGTAGTAAGGAATCTGTAGCCATTTGGACGTGGTAGATGAGCTGATCTGTTTCGGTATTACCGCTATGGGGCCTATAGAGGCACTCGTAGACGCGCGGATGGTCGTTTCTGTCTAAGAACCTTGAAGACTACCGAGGAAACAAGAACAGATGCTTCTCTGACGTATACTAAAACTCTAGTACGACGCACAAAGGAGTGTTCCAATTTGTACCCCGGGTAGGAGAGATACGAAGTGTCTGCTGGAAAGAACACCGGCGTCACGGTCAGAAAGAGCAAGGCCGGCTGCGCCACCGCGAGACGGTAGTGGACGGCGTTTAGGTTCGAGTGAAGTCCCTTGAACTTGCAGAAAGTCGCGGATAGTGTGGCAGGGGTCGCCTTGGTCTTGTTGCTCAGCTTGTCCCGAACTGTTTTTAACTTGAGCGGAACGGAATTAAAGCACTTCTGAATGACTACATATACAGGTTAAAATATAATTTTATATATATTTAATAAAATTTGTATACTTAATACTAAATTTGTAAAAAATGTTATTTTAATTAACATTAAAAATAGTACTCACTACACAGCGCTTAGTAGTAATTATATAGGCGTAGAAGACGTAAAGATTGCTACTTTGTAATTTTCGTCGTGTTTATACGATTAACCTCAAGAATGTACAAAATTATTTCTTGTTTATGATCGTCATCAGATGTATAACTGAAATGAAACTAATTTTTATGGATTTTATCGCGTTTAATTTAACTTTTTAATTTCCGCCGTTTCGGGTGCTTTAGAGCACCCATGGTCACGGGGGGAATGAGGTGTTTGACGTCCCGATGTCATAGTTAGCCCGGCTACCGGGTTTAAAACGTCGGGAATTAAAAAGTTAAATTAAACTTTTTATATTTTAACGAAATAATTTAGATTTAGTTTCATTTAATCTGTAGTCTTCTCGTAAATAAAAGAAATCAATATAAAAGCGATTGCTGCTTTGATTAAGCGCAGTCTTCATCCGGTAGTTGATAACATAAAAACATATTATGTTTTTCCACTATCTTCTTTTCAGCTAACAAACAAATCGAAAAGTCATTGAGCCTCATTCGTTTTTTTTATGTTAGCAAATATTATGACAATATAGATAATCTCCTGTATAAACTAAGTACTGTGCTTTTGACAGGTTATGATTACATTTTCTTTTGACTAAGGGAAATATGTTTCCTCCTGTCTATTTCGGTTATATTCGGTTTTCTATATTAGAAATGAATAGACGATAATGTGTAAGTTGTCTCTTCATTTCTTTTTGGTTAGTTCAGTATAATATCCACATAAAAAGTGTCGGGTCCAATCATTCAAGAAAAGCCCTTTTATAACCTACTTACACAGATGCCGCCATAGAAATGAGTAAAAGGGTAATAGCAATTTATATGAACTCCTGAACGAAAAAGTAGGTAGGTACCTCTTAGTAAGTACCTACTCATATTTTTAAATGGTACTTTTTACCTAAGAGTTTAGTTTTATAAATGAATTTATTGTAAACTTCAAAAGTATAATATAAGTATTTATTCCCATCAATACATGTATTACGGTCAAAAAAGGTTGACCTTGTAAGAAAATCAAGTTTTAGTTTTTATATTTATAAATGTTTTCATCAACTATACAGCCCTTCACAAGTCCGCTTCTGAAGGTCCTAGTCCATCTGTTATTGAATTTTTGCATATCGTCACTCCATCTGGTGGGGAGCCGTCCTACACTTCGATTGCCAGTAAGAGGCTGTCACCACCACTCAAAAATGTTTCTACCTCATCGATTCTTGGTTGGTTCTTCCTCTAGTTACTTTCATAGCGTAATGTCTTATGGAATTTTGCTATGGGGTAATGCGATTGATATTGAAGCTATATTTGTTTTGCAAAAGAGAGCCGTACGGGCGATTTATAATCTAAATTGTAAAGAGTCCCTCAGAGAAAAATTTTAAGAAATAAACATATTAAGTTTGGCATCGCAATATATTTATGAAAATGTAATGTGTGTACATAAAAACATAAATAGCTTTAATAAGAATAAGGATGTTCATACCTTAAATACTAGGAACAAACATAAGCTTGTAATGCCAGTTACTAGATTCCACAGAATTAGTAATTCATTTATGGGGCAATGTATACGCTTTTACAACAAAATCCCAGAACATGTTCAAAGTTTGTCAATAAACAAGTTTAAAAGTTTTATTTAAGGAAAACTGTACAAAAAGGGTTCTTATAATATCAAGGAATACATGAATGAATATAACCCCAGGGAATGAGATGTTCGCCACCATGCTGGTTCTTTGAAAATTAATTTAAAATTGTATAAACAAAATTATTATTAAGTGAAATTATGTTTAAAAAAGTCCCGCAGCGTTTCTTGCTGGTTTAAAATACCTCTGTCCCAGGACAGAGGTATTTTCCGAACCAATGGTAAATAAAAAAATTACTTTCAATAAGTATTATGTAATAATCAATATTGAATAAAAATCATTCTATTCTATTCTATTCTATTCTATTCTAGCAGCTGACAGCCGGTCTATTGCCACTTTAGCTTACTGATCCGTTGGGCAATGTAGATGACTCTGAATGCTGCGGGCATCATCGTTACTGATCCTATCAAGCAGAAAATCCCTAGATGCTGCTCTATAGCTTCGTAAGGCATAACTGACGACCGCAGTAGTTAATTGGCGATTAAGGCAAGTCAAATATTTTATTAAATCATAATATGTTATCTGTATGTACCACACATCCTTTAACTTAATTGATATTACTTTAACAAGAGTCGCTGGTGGACGCGCTCATGATTACGATATCAAACCGTAATTCAATTAGACAAAGCCATTTGAAAATTATTGAAGGGCTTCTAATGAATCTTGTTCAGATTTGAGTTGGTTGAATAAAGTTATTGGGAGGCCGTGTTCGGCAAGAATTGAAGACTTCAAGAGTCTCGACGTTATAATAAATTAAATATTTATCTGATGATAAAATCCGGGACGCGTTTTTTTTAATTTCGACTCAATCAACTTTAAGATAAGGCTGATATAAAAAAGTATTATTTAGTTTAATATAAAAAAAATTAACAGATCTATCTTCTAGTTGGATTGTAAGTAATTTATTTACATAAACATAACTCAGTGAAAAAGCGTGATATGAGACTTATTGATGACTTTGTCTATCGATATTCTATAAGATTCAGCCCATTGATTTCTCTTTTGAATTCCCTGTGTTTAAATTAGCAAGGAGACTTAATTCTGCAGCCTATGCTTTAAGAAAGATTAGATTTTTCACAAATGGTGAAATCTTTTATAACTGGATTGGTTTACGTAGGTCACTCAATAAGTTTTGAGATATACAAAAAGTATTCCAGACACTATTAATATTTATTTTACATCTTTTCAAAATATTCTCCATCATGCTCTATACAAAGTTCCATTCGCCTAAAACAACTCTGAAAATACTTTTACCAGTCTTGATCTGACAGGTCGGAAATCGCTTCTTCGTAGACAGCCACGGCTTCTTCGGTGCTTGAAAAAAACTTGCCTTTTATTTTTTCTTTGACTCTTGGAAACAAAACTAAATCACAAGGAGCTGTAGAGTCAGGGCTGTAGAGTGGATGACTTAGAGTTTCAACACCGGATTCCTCAATAAATGCTTTTGTTCTAAGGGAGATATGTGAAAAGGCGTTATCGTGATGCAGCATGATTCCCCGAAGCCCGGTCTTTGGTCTTCTCTCCCGCACAGCTTGAAAATCTTAGGGTAATGCAACTATAGTATACCATTCAGAGTTGACTGACAATTTTCGCCGTGTCGTGAAATGTCCGCTCCGCGAAAAAAAACTAGCCACCATTTTTTGCCGACGTTGCGAGGTCTTTGCAGTTTTGTCGGTAACTGTCCATCTGAGTAGACCCACACCGATGATTGCCTTTTATTTTCCGGATCATATTGATAGATCCATGTCTCGTCACCAGTAACGATTTCTGAAACACGCCTAGATGCCCCGTTTTCAAAACGTAGACGCATTTCATGGCACCAATCCACAGTCTATTTTTCGCTTTCGAAGAGCAAACGAGGGATCCATCGACAACAGCTTTGTAAGTTTCCTCAATCCAAGATATTGATGTTGGATGGTATGAATGCTCCCCGAACTAACGCCTATAATCTTTGGGTCCCGGTTCTTTGGTCATCTTTAAGATTAATTTTACCCCTTTTGTATCCAGCAAACAACCTAAAAATTGTTGCGCGTAACCATTGTAAACTTAATTGTTCAGTTAAACCAAATTTAAAATCATAATATATATATCATAGCGCGCAAATGTTCACGGTTAAGATCCATCGTTTTATATGAAAAGCGCGGGAAGCGTTGCAGGAAAATTAATAGAAGTTTTTTTTTAAATATTTAGCAATTTGCTTAGAGTTCTATTTTTAAATAAATTTTCTTTTTAGGAAAATATAACACGGGTGCGTATCGTTTTTAAATTTCGAGCATCTCAAAACTTATTGAGTGACCTACGTATTTAACTTACATTCATAGCCTCTGATGAATCTTTCTACGGGGAAATGCGTCTAACATTAAAATTTTATTATTTTTTGCGAAAGAGCGCCGTAAGGGCATTTTATAACTTAAATTGTAAAGAGTCCCTTAAAGACAAGCTTTAAGAAATAAATATACTAACTATAGCCTCACAATAAATTTTTAAAAAAGTAATGAATGAAAATAAAAACATAAAAAAACTTTAATCAAAATAAACTTTTAAATACAATTTAATTTGCTTTTGATGCAAAATCTCAGAAAATGTCAATTTCGTGCCATTTCGTTCTATTCCATTTCGTTATTTTCTATTCGTCCCTTTTCAGTATCCGTACAGCTTTTTACATTATAAGGATCACGAACCCGATTGTGCGTGAGTACAGCTGCCATATTACCTATTTAACAGCGCCAGCTTAGTTAAATAGGTACTACCTAGCGGTTTTGGACGCAGTGAAGAGGCGGGTCATCAGTCCTAGGCTAAAGTCTTAATACGCTTTGGAGTGTGGACACGAATTACATGCCTCAATTTCTCTCTCATCCAGTCAGTTTTAGACTAATATACGCTTGGCAGGCCTCCATCCTTATGTTGTTGACATATTATAACATTACGACAGCATCCATGGGTTTGCTTTATTATTCGTAAGTTATACGGTTTAATTTGCCAATTTAAAAGTATGGTTTAATTTCCAGCGTCTGTATTTTTTTCCGATTACAATATGGGTGTACAAGGCACAAGTGACGATGAGTAATTTTCTCTTGTTAACCCAGCGCACTTTACCATTTTCGGTAACAAGTTGTGATCACTTATCATTAGATGAGATCTCAGATTATAAAAACCAGGGAGATATGTATAGAATATGTATTGTGATAACACTTTGAAATGCGAATACTGATCATATAGCTCACAGAAGCCGTGACAGATTTCAAACATGCCAAAGATATCGTCTGCGAAAGAGCTTTATTTATTCAAAATCGAAATGCCGGTATGTAACGTAAAAATGCCCAAAAACAGGAGTATTGATGAAAACTTAAACATGGTAGCATGACACACCACTAGTAAATCAAAGATTAGTCTTTATTTTATATTAACCGGCTTCAAAAAAAGAGGAAGTAAGGTACTCAATTCAACTGTATTATTTTATGTGTGTTACCTCAGAACTTTCTTCTAGGTGAACCGATTTTAATGATTCTAAAACTTGGTGCTTTTCATGTAGCCTTATATAAATTTGATTAGTATCTGACCAGTTTTTTGAGTTATCTTTAATAATACTTGTTTAATTAATTTCGACTACATTGATAATGTTCTCATTTTATTTATATGAAGTCAGTTGTACAACATTTTTAATTTTACCACTTATAGAGCACCAAAATGATAAGTTAGTGCTTGCGTGCGTGAGATGGTGCGTGCTTATGTGTATGTATGTGTGCGTGTGTGTGTACGTGTGTATGCGTGCGTGAGTGTGAGCTTATGTGCATGCGTGCATGCGTGCATGCTCGTGTGGGAGCAATGGTACCTGCGCGCGTGCGAACAATGGTGCGTATGTGTGTGTATGTGTGTGTATGTGTATGTATGTGTGTGTGTGTGTGTGTGCGAGTATACGTCCGTGCATGCGTGCTTGCGTGTGTGCGTATGTTCGTGTGTACATGTGTGCGTGTGTGCGGGCGTGCATGTGTGCGTGTGTGCGTGCGTGCGTGTTTGCATGTGCCAAATTTAAATTTAAAGAACAATGTTCTTTAATATATCGGATTCAAAACAATTTTGTTACATAAATGAGTAGTTGCTTACACTTAATTATTTTAATTTTTTTTTAATTTCTTAGAAATCGTTAAAAGAATTCAATTTACGGACTTTGAATGCAAAGAGTAGTGATAAGTAAAGTTAATTCGCTTGCGAGGGATGTCGATTTATTTGAATCATGTTATACTGTAGTCGGATTAGGCTTTATAGTTACCACCAATAATAATAAATTATTGTGAATATTCTCGACAAGTGTACTATGTATTCATTTTACTATCTTATGTTACTACTTTTCTTGGTTAATTACTTAATTTAAAATTTTACTATTTATCTCTTTCAGTATTATCATATATTTATAAGTCGTAGAGCCATGCTGTAGCCAAAGACGTATGTAGCTATATTAATGTATATTTCGACCGGGGAAGGACCATGCTCTCACAGAATACCAGCGTAAAATAGCAGCTTAACGCTGCTGTGTTTCGTATGGTGAGTGAACCGTAGACCCTTTTTACTGGAAACGAGGCATTCCATCTACATTTTGATACGTAATTAAGGATAGATGTAGCTGTCTATTGGCCACAGCAACCACTTACCATCAGGTGGACTGTGTGCTCGTTTGTCACCCTAATTCTATAAAAAAAACAAATGAACTATTTGATTTGATTTATAAACTAAAGTATTGAACATTTAGCTTTTATATGATTATATTTATATGTATAGTCTCGGTGTGTAGTGCTGTATAAAAAAGAAAATGGAAGCGGGTTTAAAAAAAATTACATTTTTTGGCCAGTGACTTGCTTTTCTATCGATTAAACCCATAAAATCATCTAAAATCTTCGGAAATCATAATGATCCTCTTATTTTTGCTCTGCAATATTCAATAGATTTCATGGACATTTTTAAATGAGTGTTAGTTTATTTTCTAGTTGTGTGTAAATACATATTACATTAACATATTGGTTACTGCTGGATTATTAAAGTGATATTACTTAATTTCCTTTTAATAATTTTATAAACGCTTTTCTTTAATGAAATTTCGAACCATTAGATAACTTAATACCGCCCTAAGAGTCTCTTAATGAATCATTAACTTGTTTTTATGTACAGAATTTAAGTAAATACTCGGGGTGCGGAAGTTAGATACTCGTATTTTACGACTTAAAAAATCAAGCTATTTAACATGGCAATTTAGGTTGTATATGATTTAAAATTGACCTTTCTTTATAAAAAATAATTTAGATCGGTTCGCTATGACTTAATTGCGTAACGAAAAGTGAATGCCATCAAAAACATAACTTGTAAAAAAAACCAAGTCTCGCAACTCAGTTCTTTTACCGTAGAAGTTGTAAGATCCATGTAATACCAAGTCGGTTAATTTATTCAGTCGCTACTTAAGGGTCCTTCTGTCTCAAGTTATTACGTAATTAGCTAACCTAAAAACATCTTAAAGTGATCATATCAATATTAAAAATCTTTTGCGTTTTAAATAAATAGATTGACTTGGCCATCGCATGAAAATACAATGTATATCACAAGTAATACATATTACATTAAATTAAATTGTTTAGTGCGATTGCCAAGTCAATCTATGTATTTAAAAGTCACTATAAGATGTTGTTAGGTTAATTAATTACGTAATAACTTGAGACAGAAGTTGTATCTAGAAAACTAGACTTGAATTACAAAAAAATATAATTTTTCTTAATTTATACATTAAACACTAATTGTATTCTAAATATTAAGCTTCTGCGTCTGCTACAAGTGCCTTAGAGTTTTGATGATCGGTCAGTCAATGAATGACAAAATTAAGAAACTTTGACTAGTTATAATTCTTAAACAATTGTTTCAAATTTCATGAAATTTGAAGTATACTGAGTTTATACTACGCCTACGTGGTTACTGAAAATTCAGGCTTCTATTTTTATCCACAACGAAGTTATAGGGTTTCGAAAATGACCTGAACTGCTTCGAGAAAAGGATGGTACGGCCGTGCCGCTTTTTTGCTCGACTTGGCGGGGGCACTGCCGTGCTCCCAGATAATAAATCGAGCATTCAACTAGTATCATGCTCATAATAGGAATACAAGTTTATCCAAGGAAATAATAATGTTCACTTACTCAAAAAATATGAAAAGCTATCATTCGTTTTTATTGAGATTAATGTTTTTATAGTAGTAAAAATGGCGCACGAGCACACAGTTCACTTGATGGTATGTAAATTTACATTTTTATGCACGGTTTGTAGTCAAAATGCAGATGCTCTGTAAACCCTGAGCTCTAGAACAGAATGTCTCATTAACCAGAAAAAGGGTATCCGATTCTGGTCATTCACCATACAAAAACAAAGTAGCATTACACTGCTATTTTACGCCAGTATATCGAAAATAGGTCAGGATTTCCGACTCAGGAGGACAACGTTAAAAACCGAAATAAAATATTAGAAAAGGGAGTAAGTTTTTGAAATTTACCAAATAATGTCGGCATAGTCGAATGTGAAAATATTTATTCTTTTATGAATTACCTTAAATAACAGAATCAAAATGAAATTAATTTTAATATACCAACCAAAATCCTTCAGTTTCGTGAAGTGCCATTGACATTAAATTATAACTTAAGCTTTCAATTTGCGAAGATCAATTTTCTCAGAGGCGATTCTAGATAATGGAATCTGAGATTTACAGAACATCTTATCTGTTAAATAGGGATCGCCTTATATCATTTCAGCATAAAAGCTATTTACACTGTAAACAAACCTGATTGTTTAGGATTGTATTACGTTTTTTTTTTTATATTTTTAAATCCCGACGTTCTCTATCAATCATTTTTTTAAAAGCCCCACGATTCGTATTTGACAGGAATCTGGCGGGGTCCGTTGTGAATGGTCACAGATTAGGTTAGTTAAAATAAACGACATAAAATTCGTAAACATTTGTTAAATATTTATTTTGCTTATATTGACGTGGACAAAGTACCTTTAAAGCAAGACGATTTTCATAGATAAGTTTTTAAAGCTTTTGCGGTGTTTGACAAATTCACAATCTTTATACAAATGTCTATATCAATTGTGCTGTTTATCGATAATGTTATGTAAATTAAAAATGACGCGCAAAACTTTATAATTACAATATAAACATCGCGGATTGATTTTGATTCTGTATTCGTATTCGCTCCTGTATCTTTTAAATTAAGTGGATTCTAGTGCGATTAGTGTATTCAATATTTACGCGTGTGGAAGTTTAGTGGTATATACAATACAATACAATATCTTCAGGCACCAAGGACTTAAAATATAAGAATAATAATATTGACCAGAGTAATATATGCCTCAGTCAATATACATATAAATCATGACTTAACACTAATTAGCAAATTATCTTCTGTGCGTCCCTATGTCGGTGATACCCTACCGCAGCGGGTCAGATATCAGGAGAGAGGTATCGTATCTTTGTGTTTGCAGGAACTTATACCAAAGTGTTCCACAGTCCGGATGGCATTCCGCAGTGTATACAACACTCAGGGGCTGCCACTTCGTATTATAGAATCTATTCCAAATTCTTATATATTGCTATTTTTCCCGTTAGATGGAAAACTACAAGGGCTGTTTCAGCGTTAAAGGGAAATACAGGATCTTATGTGGACGAATACCGACCCGTTGCCGTACTTTCATCATGTGAGAAAGTATTCGAGTCGACTATATACATAACAAAATATTCGTGCAAGTGAATCCGTAGATTTCGAAAGCACAACATTGGTTTCAGCCAGCCATTGAGGCGTACCACTAGCAACCTTCTTAGCTACATGGCTGAACTGGTGCCCGCAGTAGACAGTGGGGTACAAGTCGACGCACTTACTTTGACTTTAAAAAAGGGTGTACAACGAGTAAAAGATAAGAGCGGTAATGACGGTGTTCAAAGAACAATAGATAAGAGGGAAAAGCCGAACAAGGGAATGCTAATAAGGGTGCAGGCTCACCGGATATCAGTTAGATATTAGTTAATTGATCTGCACATCTCCGGAACCGCGCATCCTACGCAAAAACGAATTCGTGATCAGAGCATGCCAAACCCTTTTTTTTAGGATCCGTCGAAAAAAGGTGGATAACGACGTCTTGCTAAAAAGTTAGCTTCACTTCATATTTTGTTATATGATAGGTAGAAAGCAGTATGTGGATTATACCGATCATGCATCGTAACCACATTTTACATGATCTGGCGCAATCGTTTAGAAAAGTTTAGAGCTACTTCAGATTTAGTACGGGTCAATGATTTGCCTGACGTATTTAAGGACTCAAAATATCTTCTCTTTTCTGATAACCTCAAGTTGTATCGCGTCGTAGAAATATTTGCATGCAACAGGATTAATTAACCAATAATTAACCAAAAATAATAAACCATTTCGTTTACTATAAAGCTCACATCCATCTTATATAACTACAACAGCCGACATAAAGAAAAAATTAGCTAGCAATAACCAATCTATCTTGTGAAATATTTTTAATACTATTAAATGTCTATGTTCCTGATGTCATGTAAGATATCGGTAGACATATATAACTGGAGCGTTCACCTGCCTTGGTTTTGCATAATTTAAATAAACAATTTATATGTGTTTTTGTCAACTTATGTTTATCTAATGCGTTGGGAACGACTAGGGACACGGATAGGTATTTTCTTAAATAGTTCATTACAATCTAAATTATTCTTCGTGCTTCTAAAGTATAGATTGAAAACTTTTTTGTAAGTTACTGTAAGTTGATCTAGTGTGGAAATATTTATTAATTACAAAACGAAGAACTTTTACTTATAACACCTCTAGAACCTCACTAAATCTATTATAATATATACTCTTGTTCCATAATTGCCTTGCATATTAAATATGTGGTCTGACAAGTGATTTTAAAAAGTAGTAAGTGGTTAGTCCGTACATTTGATACGCCTTGTTTGTTGCTACCTAAATATTTTATCAATAATACTTTTTTAAGGGACTATAAAAAAGGGAATATATGTAATTGCAGGTTTTTACATAACATTTACTCTTTATCTAAAATAAATAATCCAGTTCTATAGTGACACTCATTCTCTCAATTTCCTTTCTTCACACAGTTTATTATTTTCTACTCCTCCCCACAACTCTGAGTTTATGTCAAATTCTTTCACAATTACTTTCGTCTCCCTCTGAAATAAATTGCCTGTTGACCTGCGAAGAATACGTTTCAAAATTGTATTTAAGAGAAAATTATACGAACATATCCGTAGCCTACAAAACTGAGTCAGCTATCTATCTATGTTTATTACAGCACTTATGTTTAGTTATGTATTTATATATATTGACTGCCTTGTTGGTGTTGTGGTCGTAAGCGCGGTTACTGATCGTGAGGTCCTGGGTTCGAATCCCAAATGTCGGGCCAAAATCAGCTAGTGGGTTTTTCTGTCCAGAAATTCTCATCTGCAGCTCGGAGTAAGAACTTTGGCGGCGTTTCACTGCCGTGCCTCGGAAAGCACGTAAAACCGTTGGTCCAGTGCCTGATATCTCTCTGGTCGTGTCGGATAACCGTCCCATCGGACTATGAGAGTCTTTTGATATATATGTATGAATGTGCGTATGTATTTATATATGTGTGTCAATACATATGTATATAAGTATATGTATGTGTATATTTTATGAATGTATTGCACACACACATACACATAAATAGTTTAATTCGTTCATGATAATTTAAGTAAAGCCCATAACTCACTCTCTGTTCCACCCAAGGTTAGCTGGTAGAGAATGCAATTTAACATTAAGCTCAACTTTTGTAAAAAAAAATTTTTGCAATAAATAAATAAATAAATCTATGAGGGAGGTCTATATTCAGGAGTGGACTTTTAGGCCATAAATTGATGTGTACACATTGTGACGCCTCATAATTATTATTAATAAATAATAATTAAATTCATTATACAGACATTTAAAAATGTCTTAGAAATTATAATTTAAACAATAAAATGCAAATAATAAGCATAAAGTTCAAAAATATCCTTTTGGAATATTGAATATTATAATATTAGTAAACGCATAAAATGTCTCTAAAAATCTCTAAATTTATTAAAAACCTGCTTAAAATGTTCAAAATGTATCAAATCATATAAATACAAGGCGATTATATTGCAATAACAAAGATAAATAACATTTGTAATATAATAGAAAAAATGGATTAAAATTTTCTAAGTTGATGAAGGTGTTCGTGTAATAATCGGAAAATTGTGTGTAATGTTCCCTTATATTGGGGCGTTGTCGGAGACACATACCCAAGGTTGTACATATATATGGGGTGGTCGGCTGACCGACTGCTAGTACTAAGGTTGCACAATGACTAGTCCTATATTAGGGACTTATCATAGTAAGGTCTAACGAACCAAAGCATTAATATAGAAGGTCTCTATGATGCATAAGCATTATGATAGCAGAGTTATGACTTGAAGTCCCATATGAATAAGACATACAATAGTATGGTCTATGAAATAAAGCAAATATGTGGAAGGTCTCAAATATGTAAAAGCATTATATTGAAAGAAATGGGACTTGAAAAGGATTATTATTGTGGCGTGTAGGTTGCTTCGCAGCCTCTGAGACCGAGGTAAACTTGGACTCACTAAACACTTATTATATTGAAAATCGTATTTGTATTAATTAAAAGAACTTTTCTTTAAATTAATACAAATACGATTTTCAATATAATAAGTGTTTAGTCTATCTAGATCGGCTTGAAGGTTAATACAATCAGCAATCCCATTAATTTTCATAAAGATTTTTGTATCATCAGCATACATTAAAAATTTTGCATGCTTAAAGCATCTACCCACATCATATAAGTACGTGGCATATAACAATGGACCCAGGATGGAACCCTGCGGTACGCCAGATGGTACCTTTAAAAAGTCGGAGCGTGAACAACCTACCACTACAGCTTGAGAACGATTGCGCAGATATGACTCGAACCATCTCAACAAATTACCGTGGATACCCAGTTCAGCTAGTTTACGCAGAAGGATACTGTGGTCAAAACGGTCAAATGGCTTCTCAAAATCCGTATATATTACATCTACTAGTGACCCACCATCTATACTGTAAATAGGAGGCCGATAATATAAAATTATGAGGTAGGCTATATGCCTACAATTTGTTGTCCGTGAAATGGAGAGGTGTCTTGGAGAGTGGTGTTTGCTGGGGGTGGTTGAGAGTCTGGGGGTGGGGCTTAAATATTAAAATTGAGTAATAATATAGGAGGTGTGTGCATAACGGAGCGAAATAATAAAAAGTGAAATAAGTGGAAAGACTCAATTAAACTAAGTGAAGGACACAACAGGTGTAAAAAAAAATAAAAAAAACTGCAATACTATATATTATAAAGTGAAATAAGTGGAAAAACTCAATTAAAGTAAGTGAAGGACACAAAAAGTGAAAAAAAAAACAAGTGGAAATAAAAATTAAAAATGGCTAAAAATAAGAAAAAATCAACCTCAATTACGGCTAAGTCTAAAGATGAGATGAAAATGCTTCAGAAATTAATTAAGAATGCAGTAAAAACCTTTGAGGTTAAAATAAAGGATCTTGAGGAAAAATTTATTAACCAAACGAAAGGTCACCAAATTAAAATAAATCAAGGAGAGGTGTCCGGGGCGAGCACCTCTCATGTCAATGATCCTAGACAAAATATTGTATATAATGTACATAATGTAACAATAGAAAAGCCGAAATTTGGAAATGGAAATACTCGTCCAGTATCATTTTTGGAAGATCTCACCAATTATTTAAAGAAAGTTCCATCTAATGGTCTCGAAATTTCGATAGCACAAGAGTGCTTAGTAGGTGAAGCCAAGTATTGGGCTCGCATTAATAATGTGCGTTGGACAACTTTTGATGATTTTAAAGCTGACTTCCTAAGAGTGTTTTGGGGTGAAGAAGAACAAAATAAAGTAAAGAGATTCCTTGTGCAAAATAAATGGAATAGTAGTACACACCCCACCATGGTTAGTTATTTTCTTTATGTGGTTGAGAAGGCACAAACATCATATCCGATACCTGAAAAACAATAAGTAACTGATGTCATCAGACATTATCCTAAAACTGTGCAGCAATTATGGAGAATAGCTAAAATTGAGACAATAATAGACACGACAAATTTCTTAAGAAACTTAGATGAAATCGACAAACAAGATGAAGGTCGTGAACCTTACTATAATGAGAAAAGGAGGAAGTTTAATAATAATACGGAGCAAAAACATAAAGAAATACAACAATCATACAAAACATGGCGTAAACCCGAAGAGGGAAAAAAGAAGGTTAATGAAGTACATGAAATACATTTCACTAATGACCAACCTGATGTTACGGCCCCTGAGCCAAATTTAGAGCTGTAGAGGTCGAACTAGTTCCCGATTCGACCCCTTACAATGTAAAAGGGAACAAAGCATTAAATATGTTATTGAAACTGGGTTGGCGACCTGGTCAAACATTGGGTAAAAACAATAGAGGGTTGCGAAAACCTATTACTTTAAAAGCAAATTTTAACAGAGAAGGCCTTGGTTATAACGACAATGTAAATAGCATATTAAACACCTTAAAAGCCAGGTCGGACTTGCCCATAACGGAGTTATTCGTGCAAACCGTCTTCGAGGAAGACGAAGATAAATATCAAAGGGAATTTATAGGGAATATGATATCTGAAATTAAAGTTTCAATATTTGACAAAGAAATAGACGCGCTCCTCGACACTGAGAGCGATGTTACATGCATTTCAGAAAGTTTATATTTACAAATTAAAGATAATAATCATAAAATATCAACAATGCCAGTTAAAGCAATGCAAATAAAAGGTGCTGTTGGGCAGCGCAGCACAAAAATACAACAGATGATCATATTGCCTATAAAGATAGATGAAGTAGTCTTTGAAACACAAACTTTAATTGTAGGTAATTTAATAAGACCTTTAATATTAGGCTTTGACTGGCTCAAGAGAAATAAAATATTGATTGATTTGAGAAATACTACTGTTGGAATAGAATTTAAAGTGAAAAACAAAGACTACTTTATACCTTTCAAATATAATAATAAATCTGTATTACATAATAACTGCCTCAAACAATGTACCGATGATCCCTTAGTAAATATAAAAATAGGATCTACATTGGAGGTCTCTGAAAGGGCAAAACTTAGTAAGGTTTTGGAAAAGCATAAGAATATGTTTTCGAGCAAATTGGGAAGAGCCAATTGCTATGAGCATAAAATTGAAATGATCGATGATGAACCTATAGTTACTAGGTCCTATCCCATTCCATATGCATATAGAGCGAAAATGGAAGAAAAGTTAAATGAAATGGAACAAGCTGGTATCATCACAAGGACATCAACGCCTTACAGTAGTCCATTGACATTCACTCTTAAAAAAGACGGCTCAATTAGAGTTCCGCTTGATGCCAGAAGCATAAATAAGAAAATGATTGCAGAAACAGAGAAACCACCTATATAATTAGATGTTTTGAATTCATTTCACGGAGCGAATTATATCACTACCATTGACTTAAATAATGCATATTTTCAAATTCCGATAAATAAAGATGGTAGAAAATATACTGGATTCACATTCAATGGAAAGTCATATGTATGTAATGTTTTGCCGCAAGGATTAAAAACATCAGTAGGAAGCTTTAGCAGAGCCATGAATTTAATATTAGGACCAGAAGTCCAAGAATTTTGTGTGAACTATTTAGATGATCTAGCCATTATTACAACAGGAACGTTAGATAAACATTTGGAGCACATTGATATTGTTTTAAGTAAATTGAACAAAGCTGGCTTAACGTGTAACTTGCAGAAATGTGAATTTATTTGTAAAGAAATTAAAATGCTGGGTTTTATAATTTCAACAGAAGGCATAAAAACAGATCCCGATAAGGTTCGTGCGATCCAAGAGTTTCCAGCACCTAAAAAGATTAAACAATTAAGGGCCTTTTAGGTCTATGCAATTTTTATAGAAGGTTTATACCAAATTACAGCGAGAGCATAATACCGCTCTGTGAATTACTTAAAAAGGGACGAAAGTTCCAATGGAGCGGTAAAGAACAGAAGGCATTTGATTTTATAAAACAACAATTTATTAATACAATACAATTGCATCATCCAGACTTTAATAAGCCGTATTATTTACAAACAGATTGTTCCGGTGTGGGTATGGCCGGAGTACTATATCAGATAGATGATAATAATGAAATGAGAATTTTAGGCTATCATAGTAAAGCCTTAAAAGACCCCGAATTAAATTGGTCTGTTACTGAACAAGAGTTTTATGCTCTAATAAGCTGCCTAAAGAAATTTGAAACATATTTGAGGGGCAGTAAAGTAATAATACTAACTGATCATAAAGCATTATTGTTTATTAATAATATGAAGTTATTCAATGGTAGAGTAACCCGATGGATTTTGTATATAGAACAATTTAATTATGAAGTACAGCATATATCGGGTAAACGTAATATTGTTGCAGATGTGCTATCACGTTATCCTCCTGATGGCGATTTAATACAAGAGGATAAAAATAATAGTTTAGAAATTGCTTACACAGAGAGCGAACCGAATATTGAGTTGATAGAAAAATTAAAATCCTTATTGGTATATCAATTACAAGATTCAGAGGCGTTGGCTATTATTGAAAAGTCGTTAAATACTTCCATAATAAAACAAAACAATAAATTTAAAAGGTATAGTTTGAAAAATGATGTATTATATTAGAAAACGAATTTACAAGAAGTAATATATTTACCTAAAGCATTGAGACAAGATATTATAAATCAAGTGCATGTCGAAATGGGTCATCAAGGACCCTATAAGGTAATTAAATATGTGAGAGACAGATTCTTTTGGAAAGGTTTAACAAAAGATATTAAAAACCAATTAAGGGCTTGTCATTTATCGCAGTTATCTAAGAAAAGCAATATAACATATGTGGGTCCCTGCAAATCTATAATAACAGAAAACATTGGCGATATGGTCATGGCAGACTTATATGGACCACTTGTATCAGGTACCTTTGGGTACACTTTCATATTTGTCATTCAAGATTCATTCAGTAAATTTATCAAATTATATCCTTTAAAACAGTCAACAGCAAAGTCTGTTGTAACAAAAGTAAAGCATTTTGTTGAGATTATAAAGCCCAAGGCAATAATGACAGATAATGGAAAACAGTTCGTAAGTAATCACTGGAAACAATCAATGAGTGAATTAGATATAAAGCCAATATATACCACAGTTAGAAATCCTAGACCAAATACAACAGAGCGAGTAAATAAAGAGTTAAGCAGATTATTTAGGACGCTTTGTCATACTAACCACAAAGATTGGGCGTTAATATTGCCGAAATTAGAAGAATTGTATAATAATTCTTACCACAATAGTACAGGCTTCACGCCTTGTGAGATTCTTTATGGTGAGTCTAATGAGATGTCTTTTGACAAAGTAATTTCCAAAAGTAAAGACAAACATAATGTCGAACAAATTAGACAACAAGTGCGCAAAAATTTAAAAGAGGCAAGTCGAATAAGAAACACAAAATTTCATAAGCGAAATAGATTAAGAAAATATAATATTTGTGACTTAGTAAAAATTTCAAGATCTAGTAGATCAGACGCTGATAATAAAGTTATGAGTAAGTTCAATTTGGCATATGAAGGACCTTATGTAATAGCAGCCGTACCATTTGACAATGTATATACCTTAGCAAATCCAAAGACAAACGAAATTAGAGGAATTTTCAATGCTATTCACTTATTAAAATATTTTAAATAATAATTTCTTTTTGTATAAATTAGAGTAATTAAATAAATATTGTAACATAAAAGGGTTTTGTGGGTGGCCCATGGAAATAATTGTTTAAGTTAAAGGTCTAAAATAATTAAAGTTATGAGCAAGAGATTTGTTATATGATAGAAGAACATTATTAATATATAATGAAGAGTTGTAAATATAGATCGTAAGATAATTTTGTAATCATTTTTATTAAATAAATATGGGAGTTGGGTCAGGGTGAATGGCTCAATCACATTTATCCTATGTGGTATCGAACTGACCTCAACAAATATCCAACTGGATTGCATGCACATAAAGTGTGACACTATCGAAATAATGTTTCAAAGATTTAAAGATAAATTAATAAAATAAGAAATCGACAATTGACTGCAAACTTTATTAACAACACGATATACAATAACTTGAATTATGGTGTTATCACATTGTGATAATTGTGATTGAAGGGGTGTTGGTGGCGGCCATTCTCTGGGGCAGGGGGATTTGATAACATATGCCGTATTGTAACAGATTAAAAGAGGAAAGAACAGATATATAAACAATTATTTGAGTGTAGTGTATATGCTCTCAAAATACTAAAATTTTATATTAACGACTCCACTATGTGGATCATTAACATAAAGTTTGGGGGTGGATTGTGACGCCTCATAATTATTATTAATAAATAATAATTAAATTCATTATACAGACATTTAAAAATGTCTTAGAAATTATAATTTAAACAATAAAATGCAAATAATAAGCATAAAGTTCAAAAATATCCTTTTGGAATATTGAATATTATAATATTAGTAAACGCATAAAATGTCTCTAAAAATCTCTAAATTTATTAAAAACCTGCTTAAAATGTTCAAAATGTATCAAATCATATAAATACAAGGCGATTATATTGCAATAACAAAGATAAATAACATTTGTAATATAATAGAAAAAATGGATTAAAATTTTCTAAGTTGATGAAGGTGTTCGTGTAATAATTGGAAAATTGTGTGTAATGTTCCCTTATATTGGGGCGTTGTCGGAGGCACATACCCAAGGTTGTACATATATATGGGGTGGTCGGCTGACCGACTGCTAGTACTAAGGTTGCACAATGACTAGTCCTATATTAGGGACTTATCATAGTAAGGTCTAACGAACCAAAGCATTAATATAGAAGGTCTCTATGATGCATAAGCATTATGATAGCAGAGTTATGACTTGAAGTCCCATATGAATAAGACATACAATAGTATGGTCTATGAAATAAAGCAAATATGTGGAAGGTCTCAAATATGTAAAAGCATTATATTGAAAGAAATGGGACTTGAAAAGGATTATTGTGGCGTGTAGGTTGCTTCGCAGCCTCTGAGACCGAGGTAAACTTGGACTCACTAACCGATGTGTCCTAGACATATCATCTTAGTGCCGGTGGTAAGCGGGTTTGTTGTAGCAATACGACTTGCCCGTGGACATCGCACACCCCTACCGGTTGTGGGCGGCGTCTTAGCGCATAGCGTTATGATACGTCGGCTATCTTTCGGATTAGGGTGAGTGTGTTTGGTAGTACTTTTAAGTGCAGCAAGCATACTCAACTTCATGTCTTAGTGCAATAGCGCTATGATACGTGGAGTTTTGGCTACTGACGTCTTAGTATTGTACTACTATGATACGTTGGTGGTAATTTTTAGTTAACAACATTATCAAATTTTGTTACCAAAGTCGATAGGGATCATGTAGGTGTGTTGTGAGGGGGCGCCATCCGTATGATAGTTGCATTGATGCTTACTGCTACTTGCAGTATTGCGTCTTGTGATGGATCTGCGGGTGTGCTGCACCTGATTCGATGCATCTTGTGGTTCTGGTCGATGGAGGTATGCGGGTGGTGATGTCTGCTGGGACTATATGGGGGACCTTGGGATGGTGTAAGCCCGACGATAGTCGTATTGATGCTTGTTGCATTCTGTAGCATTGCGTCTCTACGATGGTTGTTTGGCGGGTCGCTATTCTCAATGGCGCTCTCTGCGTCTTGGTTTGACTCAGAACCTAAGTAGCTTTGCCCAAGTCGGGTCCCTTCATTGCGGGGCTGCAGACTGTCTGCCCTCCATGATGTTTTATATAACAACTTAATAATATATCTCTATAAAGTTCCCACCTTTGAGAGATTGAAGGCAACTTGTTGGTGGGTGAGACAAACATGATCGAAAAATGCATATACTCAACGTCAGTGACACAAACCCTTTCTGATGGCGAATTATTACTATTATCTTATAACTGCCTATTGGCTATATGTGCCATTGTATTGGTTGGTGGAGCATATGTGTTGACCTCATGCGGGTGGTAGCTGGAGGGAGAATCTGAGGAGGCTCTCAAGGCTTGTCGTGAAGCGACAATAATAAATCTAACCTAAGAACAGCAAAACAACAAAAATACAACAAAAACAAAAATATATTCAAAATTCAAAGATATTTACAATTTTATAAAAAAAATGATGTGAGGATGATGATGAATGAAGTGCGAATACAATTAGATTATAAAAGAAAATAAAGGTGAGAGAATAGGGGAATATAGCGTTGAAGTGGGGCCTAAAAGTCGAAGCGACACACGTTGCGTTTGTAGAAGTAGGTTTCTTAGCAGCGACGGCACGCAGCGCCTGAAGCCAGCACACGCCGTTTGCGCTTGAAGAAGTAGGTTTCTTAGCAGCGACGGCGCGCAGCGCCTGGAGCCAGTACACGCAGCGTCCGGAGCCGGCGCACGTAGCGCCTGGAGAAGGGGCGCGCAACGCTTAGAGCCAGCAGTTGCAGTGCCCAAAGGTAGCGCCGGCGGTAGGTGCACTCGGCGCCTGGAGTAAGTAGTAGTAGTGCCCGGAGTAGTGTGGCCCCCGCGCTTGTAGTAGACTCGAAGCGACTTCCGAGGTAGATGGAGGCTTGTAGGATTCCGGAGTGGCGCGGCCCGAGTTTGAAGAAGGCTTCGCCGAAGACTTCACGTGTAAATGGAGGCTTGCAGGGTCCCGGGGCAGTGCGGCCCCGGGATAAGGCCTTTAGGAGATACTTCCAATTCGCGAACTGAAGCGAGACTGCCTTTCTTCACCGATTGTTCGGCTTTTATACCTTTCTAGAGAGAACGGAAAAATTATTTAAATTATACGCAAATTTTTTGTAAATGGTCAAGAGAAAAGAGGATTTATGTGTAATTATCGAAATAGGAATAACAGGTCGGTAGCAAATTTGAATATAATTTCCATGGAAACGATATAAATAAGAAAGACAAAACATGTCAAATTTTTGTTTTTGGTTTATAATAAGAAAACTATAAGATTTAAGTGGAAAATGAGATATTATTGATATAGGAAAAAAGGTAGCGCAACTGCCCACACAAAGTCCAAGATTGTAGAGTTACGGAAAACTAGCTAAAAGATCGAAAAAAGGTAGACTCCATTGACACCAATTTAAAAGTGCTGATAATGTGAAAATACGAAGTAGAAATGATTTGTTATTGTGTTCTTATGGTTTAAAATCGTTACAGGATCCTATGGAAATAAAGGTGATGTAAAATATCCAGTTTTGAGGTGAATGCAGAAAATCGAAACAGAATGGAAAAATGAATTTAAAATAATGTAAAATGATACGTGAGTAGCATAACACTACAGGCTGCGGTCGAAAGCCGCGCAACGTGGGACCCCATTCCCTTGAGGTGAGCGGTAGACTCATGACACGCTCTGCAGCCAATTGGCCGTGCTGACCATGCAATTGGTGGTGATGCCTTACACTTACATCACGTCTGCAGAAACGGCGGTCTGGCAGGTAGTGGCGCTCACGGAGGGCTTTTTATGGTCAGTGTGCCGATTGTTGCCTAACCCGTGTGACGTACATTTCACTGTGGCTGGATTTGATCGTATTCTGTATGGCGTTTACACGCATTGACATGCGCGACTTCGGTCGATGTTTGTGCTTACGCACTGTCAAGGGGCCAAGTCCTCTTTTACTGGTTCACCAGTTATTTTGCTGTGGACTACGGTCCAGTTCCCAACTTTGCGTACCCTTCGGGGGAGCGCATTGAAATGGTTGGCGCTCACCGTGCGCGGCGTGTGTGGGACCGTGTACCTCCTCCACATTTTTTTTAAAATGTGGGAGAGCGAAGCCCTTGTAACTGGTATTTGATATAAATATTGTGAGCCTTTTCCAAGCGGGAAGGGATTAATTAAGAAGGATTTGACTGTTGTGAACCAGATACAAGTGGAATAGGGACAATTTATTGTTCTTAACCTTTTTGAGCTCTGTCATTAAAAATTATCAATAATTCACATAATGCGTAACTAATTTTAGCAACATATACTGATATCGAGCGTAGTGTCTGCGTTATTTAATATATAAATGTACTATAATACCTATTACATAAAATTACCAACATTTTCATTTTTAATTACATTTTGAAAACTTACTAACAAATTAATAAATTATTACCACCTACTGAGCAAACACGGATCTTCAGTAAGAACTGCTACTGACTAGATGTGGCTTCTATTTATTAATGTGTTATTTAATAATAATGTTTTATCTATCTTTTGAAGTAAGGCACACCTTCAAATTAAAAGTCCCTCTCCACATATAATATATAATTGAAAGCCCTAGTCCGTAGCTTATGTAACTAATTATTTAGCATTTCGTAAATGTATTGTTTGTATTTGTTATTTTTAATAAATTTTAATGTTTTATGAATGTGTTTATTGATTATTTTATGTATTAGTAAATATGTGTATAGTAGTAGTAGTAGGTACAGTTTCTGCATATATTTATCATTTTAGTATCATCGTATAACTTTTAGGTCGGTGTTCGAAATTTAAATTTAATATAACGTTTATTATTTTATTTCGCGCTAAATTTTAACTTTCTAAATTTTAACGTTTCTAGGTAGACATTTATTTACGCTATGGAGAGCTCCTGAAAGTGACATTAATTTAGATTTCATCTTTCTATGTGCGACTTCCAATTAAGGTACTTAATTATTTAATATAAGACGGAGACATTGACCTTTATATATACAAGTACATTACCGAGATATTTCTTTTTATTTTTCCTTTGTATTAATTGGTCATTCATATACTTTTAGTCCAATATTGCCAGTATTATTATTACTGTACGAGACAATTTTTGTAGTTATGAATTGGGGCTAATTGTGGCGTAAAAACTTTCCAAGGACTTCTTTTGTAGACACGCTTGTCACCCAGAGGAGTAGGCAGAGACTATGGACTTCTAATTGGTACGATCCTGACACACTTTTCTCGCCTCCTTTACATCCATATGTGTACATGCGCATACATGCTCGTTGGTTAAAAAATTAGGCCCATCTTCAATTTATCAATATATAACTTTCAATGTATTGCCGATTTGGTTGATTGGCTTTCGTCTACGGCGTCGCTTGCTGACTCTGCCGTTCACTTCTGCAACATAAATTTGCTTTGTCACTCTTTCCTCATTGAGTCTTTCTAGATGACTAAACCACCAAAGCACTCTTTTTTTAATCCTGGTCACAACATCGCCATAATCATATTTAATAATAATAAGTAACCTGTAATATTAAAATGTATGTACATATGTCTAATCTATAAAATTTCGGAATGTACTCGTTAATACTTTTCATTAGCTACCGAGCTCGATATTTTAATCATCATTTTTTGATGTAGGTATTTTACATTGTTTTATGTTAGCTTTTACGCAATGTCATATAGCATTAAACATAGCTCAAGCTTCGGAAGAGCATTGCGCTTCCTACAATTATTATAACAGCGAGAGATGAACAAAGATACGTACATAGCCTGCTAAACTCATAACCCTCCTTTAGATTATATTGTAGTTAGGTAATAAAGGAAGTTGGTAGACTATATTATTAAGTAACAAGAAAGTTATTTCTTTTAGACAACCTTTTAAAACTGTTGTACTAAAGTATGAAGAAGAGGAAAGTGTACTTAGTTAAAAAAATTAATTAAAAGCACACCATGATGTCGGTCAACATAGAGCAACACGGGCCACCGGCGGATCGGAAGGGAGTAGCCACACGCAGACGTTCCCTCTGTCAAAATATAAATCCACAATATCAATCCACGGTGCATACAATCTAGTTGCGCGGCTGAATCGACATCCTACAAAAATTCCGAATTGTTCAGTTTTTTGTTGCAAAAAGAGTTCTGCTACTTCAAATTTACAAAAATATGGCTTTACCTTTCATAAATATGTCATTTTTAATCAAAATATTGCTATTTACTGATTTTTAAACTTAAAAATTACAATAATAACGGTTGTGTTGTATCGGATCGATCGAGATTTTTTTTACCAACACAAGCCATAAAGCCGTAAGCCGTAAGTATGCAGATCGGTCAAGCGATTGATCCAAATCTGTAATCGAGTTGTCGCTGTCATCGAGCGATACTAATCAAATGTATATATTTTTGTGTGAAATTATTATTTTGTAGCCGTGGAAGAAATATGCCTCGGGGCAAGGCTTTCAACCCGGGGAGCTACCCAAGATCCGAGTGGTAGTTCGGAGCTATTCTATATATTCAGCTTTTACTTTAGAACTTTGATAGCGCAATTTAGGCTTCGAGGTGTTTCGCTTGTGGCGCGACGGCAGTGCCTTCACAGTTTATTATTTTAATTGCTATATGTGGGTTTCATAGTGACAGAGGATGGTTTTTGTGCACAGATTACCCCCCGCATAAAATGTCAGACAATTCTGTAATAGGCTAAAAACGCTATGGCTACTCCCCTCCGGTCCGCCGCGTCGGTAGCCCGTGTTGCTCTATGCCGGTAAAAGATAAAACAAGATATTATATAGGACAAAGGTTAGAACGGGAAGTATGATGGAAATTTCATATTATTATTACAAGTAACAAACTTTGAGTAAATTTTTTTAAGGAAAAAACGGACCCGGCGCGTCGAATATGTAAGAAGAAAGGAATTTCACAAAGGTAAACGAAACGAAATTGATTTTTAAGAAAAGGAAGCATGTACAGGCAAACAGGAAACATTGTCAGTAGAACAATGATGATTGTGGGAGAGTCTATTTAATTAATGGGCATTACAGGTAACGGAAAGGGATTATTTCGCAATTCTGAAATGACTTTTTTATTTAAATATGACGAATGATGACAAATCACACTCAAAAACTTAAAATTTTGTCACAACTTATATTGCTCAAAAACATGTATGTATCACTTTTATTTCATTTTAGTAACAATGTTTGCAACGAGTTGCCTAACCTAAAAAGCTTTTAGAGTGTCTGGGTTTGATGTATTGTATCCGTGGTCGATTTTAGAAATAAAATATAACTGTAAATAGTTATCATTTTAACACTACAATTCTTCTCAAATATTCAAATATTAGAGGTAAAAATGCTACAATTTCACGATGAGTATTTAAAATTTAAAAAATTATTTAACCATTATTTATCTGAACCCGGGACGCTGTAAAATAAGATATAATGACATATTTTGTTTTTATTTTTAACTTTGTTATGTAATGTACCAAATAATTACTTAATAAATGTAACCTTATAACAATTTAAAATAGCGTCATATTTTAATTAATCAACAAAAACTGACTAATATTTACGAGATTAATATATAATTATAAAAAATGTACACGAGTTACTTTTACACAATCTAAATCCAGTTTATGTTAATCCAGATTGAAATTTACATCATAATCCGACGTCATTAATTTCACAAAGTCAACCTAAATTTAAATTTATTCACGAGACTACAGGAACATTATCATAATATTAATATGTAATTTTAAGCACAGCATGATATCGACCATAATGCAATTTGAAATAATACAATGTAAAATAAACAAAAATTAAAACATAATTAATAGTACCGTGTAATGGCGGTATAAGAATATCTACTACCTCATAGCAACACAGGGATAGATTCCACCCGCAAAGATTGTGATCCTTGGATATTCTAACGCACACCTCACCAACTTTCTTGGTTCACATTTAACCGATCATGCAGGGAGATCTGTTTATGTATATTTGCCTTGGCATATGGTCGGACATAATTGGTTACTTTGCCTACGCGGATTCCAGATGTGTAGGATTATGCACCTTCCCTGTTGGATCTTCTGCTGACCTTTCATCCGGACGGTTGTCAGGTCTCCATGGAAGCCTCTGATCCACTCGATTCATTACCACTGCGAAGAGATGTCGCATCCCTTTGATCGCATCGCATTTACCAAGAGGAGTGCTCAGAAGAATTGTTCGGATTAATTTCAGCCGCTAAGTTTCACCAACGCAAATCACAACAAAACTAACGATAACATCCTCACCATCTGGATGTTTGGCGGTCCACCACTGTGTGTTTAACTAGGAGTTTTCTTCTTCGTACAACTCCGGTATTTCTGAACCGATTCGACTTAGAGACCTTTAAGAAACGAGCTTACTCGTTTTAAAAAAGCCTGCAATGCTACAGCAATTCCCTTGGTGTTGCAGTTGTTCATGGGCGTCGGTCAATACCTATCATCAGGTGAGCCGCTTGTTCATTTGTTGCCCCCTCTATTATATAAAAAATCTAAACCAAGAGATGAGTAGCATCGTGCTGATAACAACCCAAAATCAATAAAAATATCCCCTCTATGAGACAATCTCAGGGGAGGCCAATAGCTTTGGCATAGATGCCACGCCTGGCAGGCGAGTTTGCAACTGCAGTTTTTTTTTATTTTGTAGTTCTTATTAGGAAGACACTACTGCCTCTTTCCTGGTTTATTTCCTTTTGTCACCTATTACGACACCCGCAGCACGATATGTAGTAGTGGATATCCTTACTGTTATGGTTATTAAATTACTATATTGTTTAGATTAAAGTATTTATAACCACAAAAATAACCAAAACTTTCAAACCTTATCTCATGCAAAGGAAACAATAAGTTTGAAAATATTTTTCCTTCTTATTATATTGTCAATGTAAAGACATTATGTTATTTGTTTGACAAGCTATATTTATACCTTAAGCATTTACCTAGCACCTACACTCCAATTAACTACCACGCATTAGCGACTTAGGGTATAATGTTACGAGGAAAACACATTGTCTTGAAAACTCGTAATGTGTACAACAATAATGTACTCATACAGACATAAATTGCAAACGTTCATTTATATTTATAATATAATGTGCGTTGACGTACGATATGTGTGATAATTTTAGTTTTTTTTTTAATTATAGTTTTTTATATTGTATATAATAAAATATTGTATTTTATAATATCCAATAGGACATTTATAGTAAGTAAAGAATGTTTTGTATTACCATTTTTTATAGGAGAGGAGGCAAACGAGCATGTGGCTCACCTGATGGTGAGTGACTACCGCCGCCCATGAACAACTGCAACACCATGCCATGACAATTTGGCGTTCTCTTCCCAATGATCACGAAACTGCACATCCAATCCAATACAATTGCACAATTTTTCGGGAAACCCATAGGAAGGAAGCTTCGAAAGAAGTACTTTGTGCCAAACCCGATCTAAGGCCTTCACTATGTCCAAACTGACGTCCTACGCCTTCCCCTTGGACTCCACTGCCTCCACTAGAGATTGCCTCTATTGTCACATTCACTAATTTAAATTAGTTGGAACTGAATCCAAATTAAATGTCAAATGATTATGCTCAATAAAAGCATTCTTGGTAGCCAAAACATTGGCTGAGTTAAGAAGTAAATAATAAGAGAGCACATTTGCTACCAGTCTTAAATTATATTTGGATAGGTAATACCTATCTTTTGTCCAAAACTTTTTTATTAAACTTATTTATGTCAATTACATGAAATTTATGACTATTATCATTACAATTATATGTCAAATTTAAATTATTATTACATATTAAATTATGCATTTGTATATTTAAATTATGTCTTAAATTATTTTCCTGTGGCAATCCCTGTATATAAGACAGTGTGAACAAGACAATTTTGTGTACATTTAAGTTATTAAGTTGTTCAATACATATTAATAACTGTTTGTTGTTGATACTGCCTCTTCTACCAACAAAAATCACTATCGTACTATTTGGATAAAATTTAGTAACTATAATTTTATTTATGATGTCACTAAAAGATGCTCCAGGCATACAGCAATTTGTAACTTTTTGTCACTTTAAAGAGTTATTTAAAGTTATGCCTAGATTTTTTCCTATGTCACCGCTATAAACAATAATATTATTTTTAGTAATATTTGAGTTATTTATTATTTTAATATCCTCTGCTATGGCACTGTCATAGAGTTTTGGTGGTGGTATAATTGTATTATCAGCACACACTGACTCTGAAGAATCTGGCATTGAACGCTGACACTCACATTGATATTTAACTAAGGAGTCAAACCGTTCCTCATTATATTTACAAGTCTTTACCAGATTATATACAGCCAATATGTGTTCTTTTATTTCATTTTGGGCTGATTTATATTTATTGGACACAGTTTGAAGGGAGTTTATAAGTGATAATATTTCTGATTTAAGGCACTCTACTTCAGTCTCATAACATTTTTTATGTTATCCACCTCAATTGAATACAACTTAAGTTCATATAACAATGCTTGCTTTTCTTTACATATATTAACATAATTTTTGGTATTAATCTTCCTGCATGGAGCACTCCCACCGCGAGATGGTCGGCGGTGTGTTTCCCCCGTCATCGAGCCATTACAGCCATTACCATTACGTCCCAACAAAAGTCCACAACTGAACATGAGCCTCCCCTATAGATTACCTCATAGAAGGGATATTTCATATAGTTTCCACGTTTGGCAAGAGGGTTTGCAACTAGAGTTTTTAATTTTTATTCGGCTATTATCAAAAAGACGCTGCTACCCTAATGTTTCAGTTTCCCTGTGCCGCCTCTTACGAGACCCACCGGATAAATTGGGGTAGTGGATATTCTTACACGATGTTGTTACAATTATATATATCTAATACAAAACATTGTAGCACATGTTTTGTATTAAATACATTTAATGGTTACCATTATTATTAGCTTTCCTAAGGCCATTGTTAGATAAAGTCTTTAGATTACGTAATGGTCGTGCATTATTTAAAAAAGTTGCTCACGCTCACCACTCTGCACCGTGGAATTGGTGCGCAAGAATCCTCGCACTGGTAGTTCTGCTTTCCATCACCAATTGGTACTATTTGAGTTCAACAAGTAAGGAAGGATTTACGTCATCACTAAGTTGCCAGTGTGTCGTTTGGGAAGCAAGCGTTTCGCGAGCTGGTGAGATTAACCTACTCCCCTATAACCTTAAACTATTAAATTATACTAGAGATTTAGATTTAAAATAATCATCAACTACCATCTATTAAATCAATTTTTCGATTTCAAAAAATACTCCAATATTTTCGGATAAAATATGGTTTAGATCACTACTGGCATCAGCATCTTTATATGTTCATAAATTTTCATCACAATCGTTTCAACCATTTCGAAGATTACTCAGACAGACAGACAATTTTTTTTTAAATAAGCTTTATTAAATAATAATATATATAATATAGTGCCGTGTAGTGGCGGTCAAGAATATCCACTACCCCATATCCTCCCGTGGGTGTCGTAAAAGGCGACAAAGGGAAACAGGCAGAAGATGGGCAGCAGCATCTTCCTATTCATTTCCATAATAAAAAACTGCGGTTGCCAACCCGCTCGCCAAGCGTGGCAACTATGGCAAATACCCCCCAATGACTAAAGCAAAAAACAGACGGCCCCCAGTCCCCGGCGGCCCCGCTATTCCTGGCTACGGTGGCGACCATGGTAACGGCGGGGCAGGGGGTGCTAAGAATCTCCGGTGGAGGTTCGGTTGCCACCTTAGACGACTCGACCTGGCAACGTACAACGCACGCACCCTGAGGACTGACGAGAAGATCGTGGAGCTGGAAGAAGAGATAGACAAGTTGCGCTAGCATATTATAGGATTATCTGAAGTCCGAAGAGAGGGTGAGGACACGGTAATCCTCGAATCCGGCAACTTGCTCTATCACCGGGAGGGCAACCATCTGTCCCAAGGAGGTGTCGGATTTATCGTCCACAAGTCTCTCGTTAACAACGTTGTAAAAATCGGGAGTGTGTCGACGAGGGTTGCGTACCTTATACTCAGAATCACCAAACGGTATTCGCTGAAGGTCATACAGGTTTACGCACCAACCTCGGCACACCCCGATGAGGAGGTGGAGGAAATGTATGAGGATATCTCTAGAGCCATGCATTCCTCCAAAACCCAATATACGGTGTTAATGGGAGACTTCAATGCAAAACTAGGCACAAGAGAGAACGGTGAGCTGAAAGTAGGGAAATTTGGAATAGGGCAACGGAACCCAAGGGGCCAGCAGCTGGCCGACTTCATGGAGAAAGAGGGACTCTTTATGATGAACTCTTTCTTCCAGAAGCGGCCCCACAGGAAGTGGACCTGGTCGAGCCCCGACGGTTCCACAAAAAATGAGATTGACTTCATTATGACGACCAGACGACAACTGTTCAGTGATGTCTCCGTGATCGCGAGGGTGAAAACTGGTAGCGATCACCGAATGGTTAGAGGCACACTGAACCTAAACGTTAAGTTGGAGAGGTCTCGTCTAATGAAGTCAACGCTCCGTCCCCCTCGTGCTCTGTTTCAAAGTCCCGAAACCTTTCAGCTCGAGTTACAAAACCGTTTTCAGTGCCTAGAAGACTGCAATGAAGTGGACGATATGAATGACAAGCTCGTGGAAACTGTCCATGCGGTTGGAGCTAAGTTCTGCAAGACCCGCCGCAGAAGAACACAAAAACTCTCCGATCACACTCTTAATCTCATGGCTGTTAGACGGGAGATGAAGCTACATTCTTCAACAGACTTGACAGCATACAGGCATCTGAACAGACAGATCTCCAAATGCATGCGGCGGGACTTACGCAACTTCAATACAGCTCGTATTGAAGAAGCGATCGAGCGGAACCAAGGCTCCAAAGTCTTTGCCAGAGATCTGTCTGCCAGAAAGAGCCAACTGTCAAAGCTGAAGACAGAATGTGGCAGCATCGTTTCCGGGACACCTGAGATTTTGAGTGAGATTGAGAGGTTCTATGGGCAGCTGTACACATCATCGTTGGAGCCACACGCAAGTGTGAGTAACGATCCAAGAGCGAGTCTCATCCGACACTATTCCGAAGATATCCCGGATGTCAGTCTGAGCGAGATTAGGATGGCTCTCCAGCACCTTAAAAACGGTAAGGCCCCAGGCGAGGATGGAATTACAGCGGAGCTTCTGAAAGCGGGTGGAAGACCGGTACTTGAAGTCCTTCAGAAGCTCTTTAATTTCGTCCTCCATGGTGGCATTACACCGGAGGCGTGGAGCAGAAGTGCGGTGGTCTTGTTCTTCAAGAAAGGTGACAACGCTCTCTTGAAGAACTACAGACCGATTTCCCTTCTGAGTCGCGTCTACGTGCTGTTTTCGAGAGTCATTACGAATCGTCTCGCGCGCAGACTTGACGACTTCCAGCCTCCCGAACAAGCCGGTTTCCGAAAGGGCTTTAGCACCATAGACCACATACATACCCTTCGGCAAGTTGTACAGAAGTCCGAAGAGTACAATTTGCCACTATGTCTGGCGTATGTGGACTATGAGAAAGCCTTTGATTCCGTCGAAATTTGGGCGGTGCTGCAGTCCCTTCAGCGGTGCCAAGTTGACTGTCGGTATATCGAAGTATTGAAGTGCTTGTACAGTAGGGCTACGATGGCTATCCGAGTACAGAACCAGAGTACGAAACCTATCCAATTGCAGAGAGGTGTAAGACAGGGTGACGTCATATCCCCGAAACTCTTCACCGCTGCATTGGAAGACGTTTTCAAGCTTCTGGACTGGAAAGGATACGGTATCAACATCAATGGCGAGTACATCACTCACCTTCGATTTGCCGACGATATAGTCCTTATGGCAGAATCGCTGGAGGACCTAAGCACTATGCTCAATGACCTCAATAGTGTTTCCCAACGGATAGGTCTTAAGATGAACATGGACAAAACTAAGATCATGTTTAATGTCCATGTCACACCTATGCCGATAGTTGTTGGGAACACTAAGCTCGAAGTTGTTGACGAGTATGTTTACCTGGGACAAATAGTCCGACTGGGTAAGTCCAACTTCGACCGAGAGGTCAATCGACGGATTCAACTCGGCTGGGCAGCGTTCGGGAAGCTACGACACATCTTCTCGTCAGACATACCTCAAAATCTTAAAACGAAATTGTACAACCAGTGCGTGTTGCCAGTGATGACTTACGGAACTGAGACGTGGTCCTTCACTGCTGGCCGTATGAGGAAGCTCAAGGTCGCTCAGCGAGCTATGGAGAGGGCTATGCTCGGAGTTTCTCTGCGTGATAAACTTAGGAATGAGGATATCCGCAGTAGAACCAGAGTGACCGACATAGCCCAACGGATTAGTAAGCTGAAGTGGCAGTGGGCCGGCCATATAGCTCGAAGAACCGACAACCGATGGGGAAGAAAGGTTCTCGAGTGGCAGCCTCGTACCGGTAGGCGAAGTGTAGGGCATCCCCCCACGAGATGGAGTGACGACCTGGTAAGACATGCAGGAAGTCGATGGATGCAGGTGGCTCAGGACCGTGTTTTGTGGCATTCTTTGGGGGAGGCCTATGTTCAGCAGTGGACTTGTGAAGGGCTGTAATGATGATGATATATAATACAAAATGGAGGATGATCCAAAATCGCTAAGCTTCTTCATTGATTCTTCAATCCTTAATAATCGCAGATTTCATATGATTGCTCGTAGTAGCTTCCGGAATAGAGTTCACGGAATAGAGAAATTATTGATTCTCCGATCGCCAGCGTATGCTTTTATAATAGTCTAGTCAACAAGTTCAAAAACGTGTTAATTCTTTTTCCCGCTCATAAAAATATGTGTGATAAGTCATTCGATTTGGAATGACGTCTAGAAAAATGTATCTCGAGGATTTATTAGCACATAAAAAAAATTTTTAACTTGTTGACTAGACTAAAATGAATGTAGACCATTCTAGGTCAATCCGGTTCATTAAAACATTATCGTCTTTCCCTTCGAAAATATTAGAACACTGGCGATTATTAATATAATATGCAAAAAGGAAAAAGTTTCGTGTTATATAGCATAAAATGTATATTGTTACGACAGCCAGTTGCGTATTGCGTCACATTGCACGAGAATGTTCCCAACGACAAGGGTTAGCGGCCTTTGTCAGGTGATAAATTGTGTTGGCATAAAAATAGAAAACGCTCGAACATATACATAATCAGCATTTTTACTCACCCCGCACGGAACAATATAACATTAATTTGAGTCTTGCTTGTATTAGTTCGAGCGTAGTCTATCTAGAAGCATGCAACTTCATTTATTTTGGTGATATGTTGTATTTACTGCTAATGCATTCCATGGTTTATTATAACGTAGTCTTTACTAAAAAGTGTTCACTTATATAAATGGTTTTGAGAGTATATTATAATATTACAAGTGGGAAATTTTCCTGTTATCGCTGACCTGCAATAAAAATTTAACTAAACAAGTTCATATTTTTTATGGTTAAAAAAATTAAATAATAAAACATGTAATATCGGTCACAGTATATTCAACATAATATTTAAGATTATTTCTTGGTAAATATATAAAAACTTTTTACTAAGAACATTTTAATATTAAAACATTTTTACTACTACCCACCCTTGAATGCTTAGAAGGTGATTTCATATTTAAATGCCTTTGTTTTATTTTAAATGCCGTAATGATTTGCAATAGGTAATTGTTTAGCGTTTATCGTAAGTGTTTGAAAGGTTTTTGAATCGGAAACTTCTTTACAATCATTGTGATTTGAAACTTGATAAAACGAAAAAGCGGCACTAAAAAGAGACATATTTTTTTGTAGGATAAGGTGACAAACGAGCACACAGTCCACCTGATGGTAAGTGGTTGCTGCGACCCATAGACAATTATCCTCAATAAATAATCAAAATGCACATACGTCCTCACCCATGAGGACAAAGATGGAATGCCTCTTTTCCAATAAAATGGGTCGCTGGTTCTCTACACTCAGCATACGAAACACAATAGTGTCAAGCTGCTATTTTACGCTGGTATTCTGTGAGAACGTGGTCCTTCCCCGGTCGAGCCGACCCATTTGTGCTACAGTAATTATATATTGATAGTAGTAATTTATAGGATTTAGTCTGGGGGAATGAGATAGAATACAATATAGTAAGCTACGGTGGCCTAATGGCAGGGTGCGGACCGCGAATTCAAAAGGTTCTGGGTTCGAATCCGCCATTTGAATACTATTGTGAACCACTCCTAACACAAGCATTTTCAGCTTACCAGTAGCGGTAATAAGAATTATTAGTAATAATAATACCATTTTGTGCTAGAGTTCGTAAATTAATATATATTTTTAAATATCTTCGTAACATTGCTGCCTTCAAATTGATAAGACAGGTTATTTAGCTTTGTGTCAATCCATACTCGATTATGGCATTACTTCCTGGGGTGGTGCTTCTAAAACAATATTGCTCCCACTAGAACGTGCTCAGAGAGCAGTTCTAAAGGTAGCCACTTTCCGTCCATTCATGCTTCCTACACATCAACTTTACTTGGCATGTAGTGTACTAACTGTACGTCAGTTGTTTATCCTGAACATCATATTAAAACAGCATACTGAATTTCCATTTAACTTAAAATCCATAGACAGGAGAAGAATGGACTTAGTTTTTGTAAACCCTCAAACCAAACACGCATTTGTGAACAACATTTTACATATTTTTAGGACCCTTTCTATATAACAAACTCAACAAGTTACTAAAGGTTAAATTAATCTAAATTATAAGAACTGTAATATAAGTGTAAGGGAATTTCTAAATAAATTAAATTACGAAGACATAGAGAAGTTGTTAGAAATTCTAAAATAGTTTGAATTAATTGTAGGTAACAAATAATTGTTATTTAGTTATTTTATTTATTATATAATATAGTTTAATTATTTAAATATCTAGTGTCCTACATTATTAAACCGATAGTATAAGTGATGTCTGAAATACAGGTACTCAACCTAGTTCAGGCAGGTAGCTAATACTATAAACTTGACTTTACTATTTTTCTTTTGTAGATTCTACATTATTAAGCTACACATAGTTTTAATTTTATCATAGCATGTTATTTTTGTTAGAGTTATTGTTACTTTATTTAATTGTAATAATTGTAATCATATTTGTTCCTGTATGTAAACATGTGTAATTGCAAATGAAATAAATATTTATTATTATGGTTGTGCAATATAAATATATAATTGTAAATAAACATGGTAAACGTACATAAATATCAATTGAATAAAATAAATACATAAAAATACATAAATATATAAAAACCCAACCAGATGGAAGCCCTCGGCAGGGGAGACCAAGCGACCGAGGGTTAAGGGGAAAGGGAAACAAACCGGCGGACGATGCGGGCGGTATCGAGGAGCACCGCCGACTGCATTTGAGCTTGGGGTGGTCCGTCACGGAGTCCCAGTCGCCTCAGATGACCCGAGAGGCTGACTGGAATTAACCCGTTCGCAGAGACGACTACAGGTATAATTTCGGCCGGCAATCCACCCCACATGTCGGTCACCTCGTGAGCCAGGTCCAGATATTTTGTCAGCTTATCTGTTTCGGCTTTCACGAGGTTCTCGTCATAAGGAATGGTAATGTCGATCAAAAATATTCTTGACTGTGCCCGGTCCATCAGCACAATATCAGGCTTATTCGCAAGAATAGTCCTGTCTGTGATGATAGCCCGGTCCCAGTAGAGCCTGGCGCGGTTATTTTCGAGCACAGCTTCCGGCAAGTACTTATAATACGGCAGTTTCCGATCCACGAGACAGAATTAAAAAGCGCCGAACAACCGGAGATGACATGCCTAAGTGACTCACCGGGATGGCGACAAGCTCGACAAATGTCGACGATGCCATCTTTTAGGATGTATCTCCGATAAGTGTTGGTCTTAATAACTTGATCCTGTATCGCACAGACAAAACCCTCGGTTTCCCCAAAGAGGTCACCGAAACGTAACCAGTGGAGGGAGGCGTCTGTGTCTACGAAAGGCTCGTGTAGAGCCTTGTAGAACCTCCCGTGGAGCTCCTTTTCCTTCCATACGGTCTCCCGGTCGGAAATGTTCTATACTGCCGGGTCTTGCCATTGCTCGTTGGCTAAGGATAGAGGGGTAAGTCCTTTATCACAAGAAATAACATCCCTATAGAATGGATCTTCCGCTCTCGCCAGAAAGTAATTACGGAGGCTGCACACTTCGCGATTATGCATGGTAAGAGCGCTTAAAAAGCCGCTCCCACCATGTTTCCGCGGCAAGTACAGCCTCATTACCGACGATCTCGGATGATGCATCCTGTGGGACGTCATAACAGTGCGGACTTTTCTATCCAGAACGTTCAGTTCGGTCTGAGTCCACCTGAGTATGCCAAAGGTATACATGAGAACAGGCATGATCCAACCGTTATATGCGTGTGTCTTATTAACGCCCGACAAAAGACTGTTAAGCACTTTTGTCAAGCGTGCATAAAACACATCGCAAACTGACTGCTTCATACCCGCCTCATCGACACCGATGTTCTGTGACATACCCAGGTATCGGTATGTTTCAGCCTCGGAAAGGGTCTTTATGCTGATGGGCATAGATAAGTCCACGCCCTCAGAGTTAGCAACCCTTCCCCTTTCGACATGGAGGTTCGCACACTTATCCGTACCCAGCTCCATTCTAATAGAATTGCTAAAATCAGAAGTGATGTTTAGCAATGCCATAAGATGGGAGCGACTGGAGGTGAATAACTTGAGATCATCCATATAGAAAAGGTGGGTCACTTTTGTACCTCCTTTCCGAAGCTGAAATCCCCTCCCGGAGCCCTCCAGTAAGGGTTACTGAGAGGGTTCAGAGAGAGAAAGAACCAGATTGGACTCAAACAATCGCCCTGGAAGATACCCCTTCTTATCCTTATGTGTCTCTCCGCAGCCGTCATCTGCTCGCCTAGATGACAAACGATCGTACTCCACTGCCCCATACACTGCCCGAGGAAGTCTCGAACTGTACATTAAACCATGTACAGCTCAAGGACCCTCTTAAGCCATCTATGAGGCACCGAATCGAATGCCTTTTTGTAGGCGGCGGAGAGGTTCCGACTGTTGCGTTTAACCACCTTGCCAATGACCGCGTCAATGAGGATTGGTTCCTTGGCTCCACGACCACGGCCCCGACATCCATTTTGAGCGTTTGATATCACCTGATTTGAGTTCAGGTGACGAGTGATTCTCGCGCTTAAAATGGATGTTAGTGTCTTGTATATGGTAGGTAGACACGTTATGGGGCGGTATTTGCTCGGGTCTGTGGAATCCCGGTCTTTAGGAACCAAATGAGTGATCCCAGTATTGAAGAGGCTCGGGAGCAACTTTTCATCGAGAGCCTCTTGAAACTGTCGGGCGAGCACAACGTGACACACCACAAACCTCTTCAGCCAGTAGTGATCCAGACCGTCGAGTCCCGGACTTTTCCAGTTCGGGGCCCTATGGACCGCCTCAGCTACGTTATCCAGCGTTATGATGACGGGGTCCATGGGCGTAACATTCACACACTGACTCACCACAACTTCCGTCCAAGGGCCCTCGCTGTGGTTTACGGGCTCTGACCACAGGCCGCGCCAGAATGCGATAGTGTTGGCCTGGTTCGGTGCTGGGCCCGTTCCACGTACCATTGGTCGCTCCAATGATTCATAGAGCCTCTTCTAATCACTCTGGAAGAGACGATTCTTGTTAAACCTTATTGACCTCTCGGTATATCGCCGAATCCGCTTCCCCCAAGCAGCGATTCTCTGCTTCAGGTCGTCTAAGCGCTCCGTCAATTTTTGCGTTATATCCGGCTGGGACAGACTGATATTTGTCCCAGCAAACGCCAACCTGACGGTGCGCACAATTCTCGGCCTATTATTGCCCGACCTGAAGCTTATCAGTCTGCCGATGAGGGCTCTTGCATTTGCGATACGGTCCTCTATCCTTCTTCTCCGGGCTGGGATGGCGCTACTTTGTCTAGTAGCGCGTCCAGCCGTGGGAACTTTGGCGCCAATAATACGGCAAACTGCCAGTGTGGAGCCAAAAGAATTGAATCTGTCTCGCAAAGGTCCCGGCTGGCTTCCAAATAGGTCACCAGTATAGGTTTGAGAGCCCTCACGACAGCCCGATTCCGCTTGCTTAGGGATATGCGCGGGAGTCGCGGTCGATTTTCGAGAGGCGTACTGCGCGTTTCCACAATCGCCTCCTCCAATTTACTCCTCATCTGCTCTAATTCTTGGGTGACCATTCCATTATCACCTGAATCAACTAGAGCGGGAAGATCTTTGGCGGTCTCTACATGTGGCTGCTGGTCTGTGGCCTGAGGAGCCGCATCCCCAGCTATAGCCGGTTCATTCGATGAGGGAATAGCCTCACATCGTCATCGTTCGAGTTCGGCATCATCTAATATTTTCGAGCTCATGATGTACCGAACTCGGTCTGCCAGGTTTTGCTCTGTGACGGGAACAGACGGTTCCAGTTCAGCAAAAAAGCGATGCATCCGAGCCCGATACGCTATCCCTCCAGTTTCTAACCCCTTCACCCTATAGTACGCCCGCAATGCGTATGTGTTCATGTTTTTATTCCAACGCATGCGGTGTACTCCATCAGCGGCGGGTGCCGCTTGCCGGGTCCGAGAGGACCCTGCCGACACCAAGCCATCTGGTGGGGATGATGGATGCGAGGGGCTGCTAGGTGGTCGTGCAGCACCTCGCGCTCGGCTGGCGGCCCGCATACTGCCGCGTCCAGCGCCAGCTCCAGACGCGCTCCGGCGATCCCCAGGCAGCGGCTCTATGCGCGTTTCTCGTTGTGCCATCATCCATTTTATGGGTGTCAGTTAACGGGAGACGCCCAAACCTGGCGCCGTTTCATGATGGAGCCATATGCACAAACGGGCCTTTGCACCCTCAATTTTGCTGAGGCATGGCGCCAACACCTCTTGGCAAGGTTATTATTATTATTATTATAAATGCTTTTCATTTCTTATTTTTTTTTAATTTTAAACCAGAGAACTGCATGCATATAAATGCAAATACTGTGGTACTTTTTAATGGCAACAAGGGAAGGAATTAAAAACACTCCATGGAGTAAAATGCTTGTTACAAAAATATGGAAAGTGTGAAAAAAATTTTCGCTAAAAAAAACATGTTGCTTAAAAATAAATATTATAAAATCAGTTGAAAATTGCTTGATTTCTTAAAATAAAATTGAGGGGAATCTGTTGAAGTTGTTTTGTCCTTAAATTTGGGAATTTGACATGGATTTTCGGAGAATTTGACTAATTGGTGTTGGCAACGCTGCCATGTTGCACCGAAATTTACCTACTAAGATTTGTTTGCAAGCGACATAAGAATTAGAGGCAGCAATCACAATAAAACTTGCAAGTAATTTTTAATAGTTTTTACGTGCCTCTTTTCAAATTAAAGTATTGGACGGATTAAAAACGGAAAGTCAATTAAAATAAAGTAAAAGAATTATTTTTTAAATTAATTAACTGTCGATCATAATTTCAATTGATTTTTTATTCAATACCATTTCATTTATATTTTCTTGTACTGTAGTGGTATAGCCCCCACGACTATATATATTAGTGTTAAGGTAGAATAAGGACAGTATAATTAAAGTTATAGAAGCAGCAACACGTCTCTATTTCATTGACTTAATTCCTATATCACATGGCGACCCTGCCAGGCGGTGCGCTGCTACATTGCACGCGCACCGCCGGGCCTACATAAAGAGAAAAAAAATTTATAAAAAAAAATTGAAATCATCATGGATTGACCATTTAAAAAGAAAATTATATTATAACAGAATGGATGCAATACCGGATGTGACGAAAAATAAATGAATATGAATAAAAGAAGAGGCCACAATAATAATTTTACAGAAGCTGATTGAAATATAAAAAGTATAATGAACATGAAGTAATATAATTTAAATGTATAATAGTACCTACTATGAAAGCAACTAAGAAAGAATGAGGAAAACAAAGTGGTTTTTTTTTTACCGGCAAAGAAACGGCAGGTTTATTTGAAAAGGAAAGTAGCGGTTGTACTCTTGCAAGCTTCGTCCAGAAGAACAAAGAAGAAAATTAAGAGGTAACTTCGCACCTGTGTGATTTTAATTCCATTTAAAACTTTATTTATCAATTTGAGATTGTTTTTATATTCTTTTTGCTATAATATTTGTTGAAGTTAAGTATTAAATATTCTATATTTAATACACGTATGTTTAAATTGAACTTATTTATCAGATAACTCACGGTACAATTGATTTTTCAATATTTTTATCACTATTTGTATATATAAAAAATGTAATCATAATACAATATCAAAAAAGCACATTACATTTTAGGCACGTATGGCATTTGTATTAAGGCACAAGGCAATTTTATATTATATTTTATTTAGTTATTGTTTATTGTTTCATATTATTTTTATAACTGTGCAGGATACAATACAAAAACGAAAGAAATAATATAGTAGTAGATTACATTTTTAAATCTACCATGGTTTATCATAAATTAATTTTTCGTTTAGTTAAAATAACACCGATGATATTTTTTCGTTGTGATTTTTTTTTCTATAGTAAATTTTATTTAAATGTAAGTATTCAATTTGAAAAGGGTTAAAACAATTCGGTATTATTAATAAGTATTAGTTTTTCTTTTCTTTTATAAAGGCAGTGAACCTTTAAGTTATGCTGATATACATAAACCTACTTAAAAATTAACATTGGTCTTTTTAATGCTTAAATAAATTAATGTTTTGCTGTGTAAAGTTGATATGTGTAACAGTGATTATTAAATTATTTTCTGTATACGATATAGTAAATACCATACTTCTAGAAATCTTTTTCGATCCAAGCAAAAGTAATGTGTCTAAAATTCTGTGTAAATAAGGAATTTATTATAACTATCAATTTACTTGTATCCACATATTATGTATGTTATAATAACATTGTATAAGTTACGTTTAAATTAGGTGATCATAATACGATGTAATCATAAACGTTGCCATATACGTACTTTGTTAATTAAAACAAAGGTGTCTCAAATCGCTTGCGCTGCTAAGAGTGGAATTACAATTTGTATTTTGATCTGTCTGTCGTTATGCGATTATGTTATTGTTATTGAAAACTATTACGTTGCTTTGCTTCTTTGTTCTATATCTTAATATGAAATGAAATAATTTATTTTTGATTTTATATTGATTAAACTTTCATATCATAAGGTTTTAACAGCTATTATAATTCATTATTTTTGGGATAATAGCTTGAATATCTAACCTATTTGTGTGGATTATGAAAATAATTACTTCGTTTAATTCGATTTTGAAACTCATTATATTATGTATACAATTAATTAATTTAAATTTTATTGTACCCAATCTTATTGTGAGCCTCAATCCCTGACCGACAACGATGTAACTAAATATTATACGAGACTACTATATGATATAAATTTGTAAAATTTGTGAGTAAATGTTTGGCTAAGTTACGGAATACGTAATTATAAATGAAAAATATTAATAGTGTGTACCTAAGTGTGAGAGTACGGTAAAGAAAAATTATCGGAGGTTAGCATATCCACATACAATCAGCTTGATCAGCTGGGAGTTTGGAAAACCTAATAACCGATTAATTTTTAAGGTGGTTATGACACTATTAAACACGGAATAAGTTTTAATGTATTGTTAATGAGGTAAATTAGAATTTATTATGAATTCTATAGGCAAATTAACCATAATATTAATCATGTATGTACGCGAGCCTTGTACGTGAAAATTATGGTTCAATTAAATAATGGTTAATAAATACTATAAATGTAAAGATATAAATATAAATATAACAAAAGTTGACCTGTAAAAATAAGTAATAGAGAGATACGGGAACGTCCATCACTGGTAAAGCATATAGTCCTCGAGCAGGGTATGTTTCCATGATTGGATGATAAAATCAGGAGTAACGGGTACTAGGGAACAATACGTTCAGTACAAGTGAGATGTGAACGAGTTTACTTATATAAGTACTGTTGGGGACCAGAGAAGTCTTAAATATTATTACCCTTAATAATGGTACATAGAGGTCTTATCCTTCATTGGATCATAGTGTGAACTTAGTTTTCCTCCGTGACAATTGTTGGAGTCCATTTAAAATGACTTAAGAGTAGACCTCAAGGTTATGCGCACAACCCAAGGTACAGTATTGCCTTGATATAGTATGATTAAAAAATAGTTTATGTACCAATAAAATATAATGAATGTAATGAAAATGTAATATAATACCCAAATAAATGGAAGGCCCATATTTATAAAGTACCCGCGTGATAAATATCATGAAATAAAATATAAATGAAATGAATTAATACTCCGATTCCCGGTATCTAAATAATAAATAAATATATAAGTGAATAAAGAGAAATAAAGCTAGCTAAAGGTAAAAAAAATCAAGAAAAAAAGTACGTACAAGAAGTATGAAAAAAAAAGATAATGAAAAGGCCTAACAATCAAAAATAAGGAAGGAGATGAAAAAGTATGAATAAATATAATAAAAAGAGCAGAGTATTTTAAAATATAAATGAATGTACAACTATACTAGAACTTCCCGAATCACCTAATTATGTCAAATAAGTATGTTGTATGTATGCATGATACATCATACCAATTCTATTATGACGTTGAAATTACTATGGGGCAGAGGGATATGGCCACCCGAACTACCCATAGGATATACCTATTTATATTTACTTTAGTAATTTATGTTATTATTAGACTCACTTTATATATTTATTTTTATAAGTTAAAAAAAAAACAAATGTATTCATTTATTTTTTATTTTTTTGTCGGTGGGAGGTGTAGTGGTATAGCCCCCACGACTATATATATTAGTGTTAAGGTAGAATAAGGACAGTATAATTAAAGTTATAGAAGCAGCAACACGTCTCTATTTCATTGACTTAATTCCTATATCACAGTACAAAATCAAAGATAACGATGAAATAGTGTTAGTAATAGTTGTGTAAGTGAGTACCCAAGTTGGTACGTTTATTAATTTCTATATCATTTTTGTAGTAACGAACTGCTTGTTTCGTCAGAGTACAGTTAGTAGATTGTCTAATTGTATTAAAAAATTACAATTACAACTTCTAAATTCCATATGAAGACTAGTCGTAGGGATCATATGGAAACTAAACTTATAAAATAAAAGTTGGCTATGTCATAACAGTTTTACGATCTGTGGGAACGCAGTAGGCTTCAGTTTTGGCGAGATTCATCATTAACTTTAGTTTTTGAAACAGTTCCGTGTTGACTTTGGACACACGTGTGCGAGCGACATTTCAATCGTTTTGTTTATTAAATTCTTATTACGTGTTGTTATTATTCTTGTTGTTACGTTTTGTGTTGTTTTTTTGTTTTAATAATGCCTAACGCGTACGTTTATAGTGCCTTGGAGAAGATTGCGGGAATGCTTCACGTGCATTACGAATTTTCCGAGAGAAATTCCTGACCGCTTGACACCCAGCTGACTCTCGTCTGATAACAGCAGCATTTCAGCGAGTGTTGGAAAATCGGCCCATTGTTCCGGTAGCGGCAGGAGATGGAAGTCAAGTGGCTGTTCACTCCGAGGAGCGCATTTTAAATGTCGTTCGCCGATATTCGAACCTGGGTACACGAAGTATCATATACACGAAATTATTAAGATGTCGGGATGGAACAAGTGTGTCATACTCTGTAGTTCACAAGGTGTTAAAACGTAACCAAATGCGCCCATACAAAGTGCACAAAGTGCAAGCTTTAGTTCCCGGCGATCACGACCACCGGCGAGTTTTCTGCCGTTGGTTATTAGACCAGCAACAACGTGTGCCTGGTTCCATTGAGCACGTTATCTGGACGGACGAGACAACATTTACCAGAAACGGCCTGTAGAACCGAAGACAGCAGCTGGTGATCGTACGATCGCTAGCTGGGCCGCGTGGATTCGGCGGCAATTCGTCGCGACAATAGGGTCAATAACCCTATTGTCTGCTGATTTCATTTAAGTTCCACTGCTAGTTTTATATTTAAGTATTTTTTTGTTTTTTTATAGAATTAGTGTTTCATTTAGCTGTACTAACATGATGGAGCGTGAATAAAACTTATAAAACGTTGTGAAAAGATTTTTTTTCCTCGGGATCATTTTCTTCATGCACATGACCATAGGTATCGTTAGTACTATCGCCTGTCTTTATTTTCAGGAGTGTTTCACAAACTTCCGGTATAGTGAGAGCTGTGGCAATCGGCAAACAAACCGCAGACAGATCTGTGGCAATCGAATACGATAACCTATTTACTGGTAATATTTATTGGGTAATTATTAAACTAATTAATAATTTACTACAACATCATCTCTTACTAAACTTTCTGAAACCGTAGAAAAATTAATGTGTTTATTTGCTGCAACAATATGAACCATGTGGATGGCTGTATGATCAAGAAGATATTTCAAAGAGGAACTACGTTATATAGTGTCTCTGAACGTGAATATAATCCGAAAGAGCGGCTATGCGACATAATATTAAGCTATCAGGTTTGCCCGATAACTTAAGTTAAATGTTCCATGTCATATGCCCGAGAAATTGTGTGATCTAGCACAAAATCGTGCTTAATTTACTAAAAATATGTCTGTGTGACCTAAATTATTCAAAATAATACTGTGCAGTAATATACCCCTTACTTTTATTAACGTAATTATAATAATAATGTCCTCCAGATTGGATTTGGTCCAGGTGGCCAGTCTCAACGGAGACTAGCTATCTGTGCAGTACCGGATTATACTGGGACGTTAACCTTCCTGACTCCGGGCTACTGAGAATTTTTCTTGATAGAAATACCCAATAATTGATTACGGCCCGACCCGGGATTCGAACCCGGAACCTTATGATCAACAATCGAGTTTACGACCACTAGATCAACGAGGAAGTCAAAACGTAATTATATTATGCAAGCTATGACACTCTTTTTCACCCGCTCAGGTGTTGAATTTTCCAAGTCTCTTTCTTAGATTATACAGCCCGTATACGTCGAAATAGGAGTATAATATATATTGCCAAATTTCAAATCAATCGGACTTATAGTTGTGGAGATCTCGTGATGAGTAAGTCAGTGGTATTTCGCTTCTATATCCACAAACTATCTATAGATAATACCTATACATAGATAAGACATATAGATGTTATGGCTGTTATATATATATAAATGTGAGTAAGCAAAAAACCTAAACTCATTTCAGAACATAACATCTAAAGTTCGAAGCAATAAAAAGTAAAATATTTAAAGAACGGCGGTCAAAATCACTACTAGAGGACACAAAGAACGCCGAGGGTACGGCCTTTACGAGATTGTCGAGTGTAAGTGTAAAATACTGGCAATTTTCTATAAACCTGTTCTATAAAACTAAATAATTTCAGGTGATTATAATTACCGATTACCAGAAATGTTAATGAAAGTATAATAATTTTAATAAATAAATGTAACATTAACATATTGTTGAGTTGTTATAAATAATTTTGAATAATTAATTTAGGGATATTAGTAATTGTAATGACTACCGTGATTTGGGGTCGTGATGTATATGGGTCAGTCGGAACAATTAAGAGTTCACTTTATGGGTAATTGCTACTAAGGTCGTTATTCCTTAAGTGATTCTGAGCAGCCTATTGCTTTTTTATCACCTAACCCTCTTTTGTAGTGATCGATAAAGCTGTGTGAATCTTATATGTATTATTATTATTTAAATATAAAGTATAAATACTGATTTATATTTAATGTTTTAAAATCAGGAAAAGTCGATTGAAAAGATTTTTATGGTTATGATTTTTTTATTACAGGTGTTTTAAACCAGTGCTGTTACTTTAATCTTCAAATGAGGTCACAAGGTCATGTGACCTTGTGACCTCATTTGAAGGAAAGATTGGCAGTGACACGGGTCATCAGATAGAAAGCAACTTTCTATCTGCTGACCCGTGTAACTTTTTTTTTGTAACTTTCAAGAAGGCCAAATGCCAGGAGTGAGGGTAGAAAACAAAACAAACCGTTTGGTTTAATCCGTGTTATTTCAACAACAACGAGATGGAGACCAGCATCATTATTTTCGCACGACAAACAAAGCGTCCGAAATCGTTTAATAAAAGTATCAAATACAACAATAATTTATATTTTAGGGTCCCGTACTTAAAAAATTCAGCCAGATCTTTTAACTAGATTTTGCTGTTTATCTGCTGAACCGTGTCACTGCCAATTTTTCCTGATCCCGAATTGTATCGGACTAACTCTGTTAGACCTGTGTTGAGGGGCCAAGGACAATATTTTATTGCTTCTCAAAACCATACTCTGTCAACTAATGTACAGAACCTAGCGGCATTAATAACGGTGCCATTAAATAAACTACATAGACTTCGCAGTTCGATGTAGTAGTTGACACACCGTGTAGATTGCGCTGTTACAGAATTATTTAATTAGTAAAAAGACATAGTATTTGAAATAAATAGATAGATACAAAATAAATAGGTGAGTACTCCCATTTTAGAGGGTTTTTAAATAATTTGGCAAATTTAAGGCAGAAATTTGTAAAACAAATCTCAGAAATGAAATAATTTTTTAGGGAAAACGTCGCTGAGTACCGGAACAAACTTGTGTCTGAAGTCAAGACTATGTTGAACAAAGTAAGTCCAGTTCAATCTCCAGAAGACATAAAGTTGCGCGTTTACCGCTAAAAAGAACCCCTTTGTCGTATCTCCTCAGCTTCAAGGCACTCCCCTTGTTTCCTCAGCCAGTATCGAAATCCTCGTTGTCGACATATCTTGGAAGAGTTTACTTTTATACGTGGTAGAGCCACGCTGCATTATTATATGCTATGTTAGTAGTATAGTTGTAGCACGAATGAGTCGGCTCGACCGGGGAAGGTCCATGCCCTCACAGAATACCAGCGTAATATGGCGTGTATCTATGTGTGTGTTTGTGAAGTTGTTATTTTTGTAGCCGTGGAAGAAAAAGGGGATATCTTCCTCGGGGCCCATGCTCCGAGTGGTAGTTCGAAGCTATTCCACATATTATTCTGCTTTTACTTTGGAACTTTGATAGCGCGATTCAGGTATCGATGTGTTTCGCTTGTGGCGCGACGACAGCGCCTCCACAGTTTATTGTTTTACTTGCTATATGTGGGTTTCGTAGTGACAGACGATGGTTTTTTGTGCGCAGATTACCCTCGCAAAAAATGTTAGACAATTCTGTATAGGCGAAAAACGCTAATAGCTATTCCCCTCCGGTCCGTCGCGCCTGTAGTCCGTCTTGCTCTATGCCGGTTAAAGATAAAACAAGATATTATATATAGGACAAAGGTTAGAACGGGAAGTGTGATAGAAAGTTCATATCATTATTACAAGTAACAAACTTTGAGTAAACTTTTTAAGGAAAAACTGAGCTGGCGCGTCGAATAAGCAAAATTAAGGAATTTCACAAACGAAAAGGAAATTGATTTTTAAAAAAAAAAGGAAGGATGTACAGGCAAACAGGAAACATTGTCAGTAGAACAATGATGATAGTGGGAGAGTCTATTTAATTAATGGGCACTACAGGTAACGGAGAGGGATTATTTCTAAAGCAAGAAGAATGTGAGTTTTCCTGATGGCGAACCCGTAGCCAATCGAGACGTTTTTGCAATTCTGAAATAACTTTTTTATTTAAATATGACAAATGATGACAAATCACACTCAAATACTTAAAATTTTGTCACAACTTATATTCCTCAAAAACATGTATGTATCACTTTTAGTTCATTTTAGTAACAATGTTTGCAACGAGTTGTCTAACCTAAAAAGGTTTTAGAGTGTCTGGGTTTGATGTATTGTGTCCTCCGTCGATTTCAGAAATAAAATATAACTGTGAGTAGTTATCATTTTAACACTACAATTCTTCTTAAGTATTCAAAGATTAGAGGTAAAAATGCTACAATTTCACAATGAGTATTTAAAATTTAAAAAATTATTTAACCATTTTTTATCTGAACCCGGGACGCTGTAAAATAAGATATAATGACATATTTTTAACTTTGTTATGTAATGTACCAAATAATTACTTAATAAATGTAAATTTTATTTTTTAAATAATTTAAAATAGCGTCATATTTTAATAAATTAACAAACTCTGACTAATATTTACGAGATTAATATATAATTATAAAAAATGTACACGAGTCACCTTTACAGAATCTAAATCCAGTTTATGTTAATCCAGATTGAAATTTACATCATAATCCGGCGTCATTAATTTCACAGTCACCCTAAATTTAAATTTATTAACGAGACTACAGAAACATTATCATAATATTAATATGTAATTTTAAACACAGCATGATATCGACCATAATGCAATTTGAAATAATACAATGTAAAATAAACAAAAATTAAAGCACAATTAATAGTAGCGTGTAATGGCGGTATAAGAATATCTACTACCTCCCTACCTCCTCCCTTTAGTGTCGTAAGAAGCAACAGAGGGACAGATTTCATCCGCAAAGATCGTGATCCTTGAAGATTCTAAAGCAAGGCTCGCCAACTTTCTTGGTTCACGTTTAACCGATCATGCAGGTAGATCTCTTTATGACTTGACACTTGTTTTGACTTGACATATGGTCTGGACATAACTGGTTACTTCGCCTACGCGGATTCCAGATGTGGAGGATCGTGCACCTTCCCTGTTGGACCTTCTGCTGATCTTTCATCCGGACGGATATCAGGACTCTGTCGGAGGCTCTGATCCACTCGATTCATTAGCACTGCGAAGAGATATCGCGTCCCTTAGCATTTTCTATCGCATTTACCACGGGGAGTGCTCTGAAGAATTGTTTGGATTAATTTCAGCCGCTAAGTTTCACCAACATAAATCGCAACAAAACTCACGATAACATCCTCACCATCTGGATGTTTGGCGGTCCACCACTGTGTGTTTTACTGGGAGTTTTGTCGTACAACTTCTTTGTGCAATTGTTCACCACCGGTTTTTCTGGACCAATACGACTTAGGGAGCTTTAAGACACGAGCTTACTCGTTTTCATTGAGTCGTCTCACGGACCTTAAAGCAAAAGGACGCGCTACTTTTTAACGAGAAAAATATCCGATATACCCACAACTTTAAAAATGGTTAAATATATCAATTGTCCTAAACATATTAATAAGAAAAATCCTGGACTGCAGTGTTCAAAGTGTGGCAAGTGACTTCATGCGTCATGTGCTAGCATTTCAATTGATCAGCTGACGGCTCTGTCAGCTACGGAAGCTGTGGACTGGAAATGTAAGGCATGTGTAGGGTCGCAGAAACCTATATTATACCAGACCCTGATGAAGATGACGGTGAAACATCTGAGGCAGAGGGATCCATGACTGCTGCTTCGGGAAGAACAATGGACAATAAAATGCTGCAGCCAGTTCTGCAACAATTACGGACTTAAATAAAAAATATTATCCGAGAAGAGTTGCAACAAACATTAAAATTTTATTCTGACAAAATTGATGAATACAGTGTAAAAATTAACAACTACGAGACTAACGTAAAAACGCTAGAGAAACAGTTTATTGATCTAAAAAACAACTTAAAAAATATTAATCTTAAATATAGCGTACTAGAGAGTAAAATAAATCAACTAGAACAAAACCAACTGATGTGTCAAATAGAAATTTGTGGTGTTTAGGAATTGGCTAACGAAGATCCGGTAAACATAGCTAAACAGGTAGCTACAAAGATGCAGGTAAGCCAAAATTACATTATTAAGGTATACCGTAAGAGAAAAAATCGCACTGAGCCTTCAAATAGGATAGAACATTCACCAATCATTGTTACGCTGCAAGATGGAGCGCGAGCCATCTGGCTGAATAAAGCCAAGAATTTTAAAATGACAGCGACCGAACTAGGATTGCAGGGTAGCGATAAGGTGTATTTACGCGAATCACTAGCACCTGGGATTGCATTTTTATTATGGAAGACCAAAGAAGCGCTTAAAGATACTTTCAAATTTATATGGTGCAAAAATGCCACAATTCTACTACGCAAGGAAGAAAAGGCAAAAATAATCTCCATACGCACTCTCTTTGAGTTAGAATCAGTTAAGGACTCGCAAAATAAACCTATTAATTAGTAAGAAACTGTTTTAGTTGAGTGTTAAGTGCCTAAAAACGTTTTTCTTTTTTTATCTCTCTTTTTATATATTATTGTTTAATATTTGTTTTTGTGTATTCTTGTTTAATATAATTTAAGTACCTTAGATAATGGATATTGTAGGAATAGAATATAATATAAATCCTAACATTATAGAGTTTAACTGTGATAATTGGAATGAGTTTACAGACAAACTACCCTTAGATAATTGTTTGCTTCTGTTTTTTCATGTAAACATATCATCATTATTTAAGAATTTTGCACATCTGGAATATATAATAAAAACACTACACACATCATTCTCGTAATCATAGTTACTGAGGCTAATATTCAATATCATTGTGTTAACATGTTTAATTTACTAAATTATAACTTATATTACGAACTAAGAAATAACAGGAAAGGTGGCGGCATTTCGCTATATGTTCACTCATCCTTGCATTTTAGCAGAATTCAAGTATTAACAAAGGAATGCGAATGCATTAATGGCCAAATAAACTTAAAAAACGGCGCTATAGGCCTTTGTGCTGTATATAGACCACCCGATACAAACAAAGTCCGTTTTATTGACGAGTTAGCTAATATTGTAGGTAAACATTCGCCTAATATTTGCTGTATAATTATGGGTGACATGAATTTAAATACAAAGAAGACAAATCACACTAGCACTAGATATCTCAACACACTTTGTGAATTAGGACTTGACCGTGGTATAACGCAATACACACGAATAGAAAAATACGGGACAGAATAACAAAATCATGTTTAGATCACATTCTGATTAGAACAGTATGTAAGAACGAGGTTTATACAGCCGGTGTGAATATCGCGCCAGCCGACCATAAAATAATAGACTGTGCGATACTCGGACTCCTGACGAATCCGAACTCGAAGCACTAAGATAAGCATAATTATGTTACATCATCCAGTACAATACTACCATATAAACCTCTAGGGATCTATCTACGCTAGAGAGTCGTCTTATAAAAACAGAGATGTATTAATATTAAATCACAATAATCCAGTATGAAGTACTTATTACAATAAGTATGGTTGATTTATCAAATATGATTTAAGTTTACTTTTAAACAGTTTTGATTTACCGTATGTGTTTTGTAATTCTAGTGGCAAGACATTAATAAAAGTAGGTACAAAATGTGCCAACTTTCTTGCTCCATAGAAATTTTTAGTTTTCGGAAGTACATACATGTTGGATTTATAAGCTATATTTCTTAGACTACAGGTCGTTTTCTAAGAACTAGGTATTCTGAATTATTTACTTCAGTTAGTATATTAAATTTAACTTTATCGAAAACATTTATGACTTTGCAATAATTAAAAAGACCCCGGTCATTATCTATATACTTATTTTTAATGTGCTTAGGTACTATAAATCTAAGCATTTTGCGTTGTAGTGTGTAAATTTCATGTATGTACGTTACATAAGTTCTTCCATAACTGCTAAGTCCATAATTTATAACAGAATCTGCTAGAGCCATGTAAAGTGATCTAAGTATTTTATATGGTAGCTGTAGTGACAATGAAACAACAGAGTTCAGATGACAACTGTCTTTATTAATAATGGCGGTTTCCTAATATATAATATTTTTAGACTACCCACAACACCTTCCCCTTAAAGAATAAGTTTTTAACAAAAGTGATCTATTTTTAAATAATCTTACCAAGAAAGACATGAATAAAAAACTTACTTAAGTACATTTTTTTTTGAATACAAAGGATTAATTAAACCGGTTATTTTTTGTTTTTATTTACTTTACTTCGAGTGAGAGGCGGAGAATAATTTTCATTAACTTCAATATTTAACATTGTCGGTTCATATTCATCGTTCGAAGAATATTCCTCATTTTCACTACTCGTAAAAGTAGTTTTTGTTGTCATTGAATTATGTTCTTTATTCTCATGTACTATTTGTGCTGACGTTCTATTTTCTTGTGTTTTATCTTTTATTAAATGTCTGCGATTGCGGCGATACACCATTCCTCTTTTAGTTTTAATAAAATATGAGCGGGGAGTCGCCGCTTTTGCAATGATATGACCTGGAATTTTAGAATTATTTTTTTCTATCATAGTCACCTTATCGCCAACATCCAATACAGGTAAAGGCTTGGCACGTAAATCATAATACATTTTGTATTTATTTTGTTTATCTAGCATAACTTTGTGTTGACTCTCATTATTTACATGTCCTATTTTTAAAAGGTCTGGGTGCACAGGTAGCCTGCATTTTAACCTACGACCCATCAACAGCTGTGCGGGAGAATTCAAATTATCGCGAGGCGTATTTCGATAACTTAGCAAATTTAAATAAAAGTCACTTCCACTATCTATGGATTTTTTTAATATCTTTTTTATTGTTTACACGGCTCTTTCACTCTTACCATTTGATTGTGCGTAATTGGGTGATGACGTTATGTGTTCAAATCCCCACTCCATCGCAAAGTTTTTAAATTCCCGACTTGAAAATTGTGGACCATTATCGCTTATTGCAATGTCTGGTATCCCATACCTAGCAAAATTTTCTCTCAGTACGTTTATGACGCTTTTAGAAGTAGTTTCATGTAACAATGCTACTTCCGTAAAACATGAATAATAGTCCACAATAATCAGATATGATTTTTTACCATACTGAAATATGTCTGTCCCGATTTTACTCCATGGTAAATTTGGAATAGAAACAGCAATCATCGGTTCCTTACTCGAGTTATTTGAATTCTCTCGACACACTACACACCTATTTACATATCTCTCTATATCATAAGAAATCCCTGGCCAGAATAGCACTTCACGTGCGCGCTTTTTACAGCAGTCTATCCCTAAATGTCCATCATGTATAATTTTTAACATTTCGGTTCTTAAGGAACTGGGAATTAATATTTGTTTGTTTTTAAATATAACGCCATCTACACAAAATAAATCTCCTCTCATTGACCAATAATATTTTAAATTATCTTCAATGTCTCTTTTATATTCCGGCCAACCCTGATTTATATATCTCATTAAAAGTTTTAAGTTATTATCTTTCAAAGTCTCATTTTTAATTACACTTAATTTTTTATGTGAAACGGGCATGTTAGAAACTATCATATGCACTTGACATAATACATTATCACTCACTTTATCATTATATAGTTCTGGAATAGGAGCACGTGACAATGTATCGGCCAAGTACATATATTTTCCAGGCTTATATGTAACTATCAAATCATAACATTGTAATCGTAAAATCATTCGCTGTAAGCGTGCTGGTATCGAATCTAAGGGCTTTTTAAAAATGCTTTCTAACGGTTTATGGTCTGTTTCAATTAAAACATCACTTTTACCGTAAATATATTGGTGGAACTTTTCACACGCAAAGAGAATAGCTAGCATTTCTTTCATATCGTGTCTGTGTGTCGGTGAGTGTACATGAAGTATATTCAATAGGTCGGCCGCCCTGCAACAGCACGGCTCCTAGCGCTACAATGCTCGCGTCCACCGAAACTACAGCCGGTTGCGATACGTCATATAAAGCCAACACGGGTGATTTGCTTATTAAATATTTTAATAAATCAAACGCATTCTGTTGTTCACTCTCCCAACACCATTCTGTGTCCTTTTTCAATAATCGAGTAAGCGGAAAAATACGCTCAGAATACTTAGGTATAAACTTAGATAAATAATTTACGGCTCCTAAAAATCGTTCTAATGATTTTCGTTCTTTTGGAGTTGGCATATTTTTTATTGCTTTTACTTTTTCTAAATCTGGTTTCATCCCGTTTTTGTTAAATATATGACCCAAGTAAGTCACTTCCTCAACGCATATACGACATTTATCTTTATTACATTTTAAATTAATTTCACGAGCCCTATTTAATAATGCATTTAAACGCCTATCATGTTCGTCTTTATTTCGTCCCCAGCATATTATATCGTCTATAAAAGAATCTACTCCATCTAAATCCTCTATTAATTGCTTAATCTTAGCATGAAACACCTCTGAAGCGCAGTTTAACCCATAAGGTAATCTTAAATACTGATAGCGCCCAAACGGTGTACTAAAGGTGCATAAGTCTGAACTCTGATCATCAAGTTTTATTGCCCAAAAACCTGAATTTGCGTCTAATACTGAAAAAAAAACTAGCTCCGTGAATTTTAGTGGCAAGTTCCTTAATGGTTGGCAGTTGGAAATGTGCACGCTGTATAGCATTATTAAGAGGTCTCGGGTCTAAGCAAATTCGCAATGTTCCGTTCTTTTTTGCTGCAATTACTATTGAATTAACCCATTGTGTTGGGTGAGTGACCTTTCTAATGACTCCTAAGTCAGTCCTGTTTAATTCTTCTAATAATTTATCACGTAATCCTAGAGGTACTTTTCGCGGAGCACAAACTACAGGTTTAACTGATTTATCAATAACTATATGGTACTCACCAGGTAAGCATCCTAAGCCTTCAAAAAGATCCGAATTTTCTACCAAATTAATGCCGTAAACCCGTTGAATTAACCCTAGTTCCGAACACGCTTGTCGACCCAGCACACTTTCACAATTAATATTTGCTATTGCGAATTTTAAAACATACATTTTACTTTTATGCCACCATTTAAGATGACAAACTCCTCTTATCGGAATAACATCCCCGCTAAACGACTGTAATTTCATTTTATTATTATTGCATATCATTTCCGTGTCAAACCCTAGCGTTAAAAATCTCTTATAACATAACACATTAATGTCGGCACCGGTATCCAGCTTAAAACGTTCAAAGCCACACTCACCTCTTAATGCCTCGTACCAGTCATCGCCGCCGATTTTGTTCTGCGTTTTGTCCATTAACACAAATACATAAAACGACTCACAATCATCATTATTAGATTTTTCTGTATTCACTTCTATTTCATACATTTTTTAACACTATTTTTACATTTGCACATCCTAGCGTAATGGCCGTAGTTACCGCACACATAGCATTTCACCGAAATAGCTGGACATGAATCTACATCAGTACACTGAGCACCACAACGCGGACAAGGCGACGTCGCGGTCCCGCCGTGCGCAGCTCGCGCGCCGCGCCTGCCGCCGCGCCCGCCGCTGCGTCCGCCACCGCGCCGCTCGCCACCGCGCATCGCCAGCGCCTCAACGCGCACGGGCCCGCAGCTCGCCGAACTGCCGAAGCTACCTGTTTCCATCACACGCTTGCTGTCTGTTGACATTTCATCAGCTTGACATATTTTAATTGCTTTCTCCAGAGTCAATTCATCTGTCCGTAACAACCGGTCCCTTACAATTGTGCTCCTTATGCCGCACACAATACGGTCGCGAATCAACTCTTGCTCTAAATTTTTAAATTCACAGTTTTTACTGAGTAACTTTATCGCTGTTACATATTGATCAATAGATTCTCCAGTTTCTTGATACCTCGTAAAAAAATTATATCTCAGTAATGTTATATTAGATTGAACACCGAAATACTCGTCAAATTTTTTCATCAATATTTCGATGTCCTCACGTTGCTCTTCTGAATCGAATGTAAAAGTCTCATAAACATCAAATCCATCTGATCCAATCAGATTAATGAGCAAACTCGCCTGTATGCTTCCCTCTTCTTTGTGCACCCCCGATGGTTTAAGAAAAAGATTGAATTGTGCCTTCCACCGCTTCCATGCGTCAGCCCGGCCGACGGGGCTGCCATCTAAACTCAATTCGGTTGGCGGTCTTGCATGCTCCATCCTTTACACTTAATTTAGAATACAAATTAACGTTATTCAAACGTAAAATCCAAAACTATTTAGGTATTTTAACCGCTGCCACCAAGTAGTGACAATGAAACAACAGAGTTCAGATGACAACTGTCTTTATTAATAATGGCGGTTTCCTAATATATAATATTTTTAGACTACCCACAACAGTAGCTTAAATTTTAAAACATAAAATTTACTTAACACTCTCCAGCAAAATCGTTCGTCAATAATCAGACCAATATACATGTGATTTTTGATATTTTCAATGGGTTGACAAGTACAGTGTTGAAACATTCCATGGAGACATTCATGGCCATGGGAAATGATAGTCGGTGCAGTGGTAATTTTGTTGTGAGATGAGTGTATATGAACAAGTTTTGTTTTTTGAGCGTTAACCACTAGGCCGACATCATGTGCCCACTTGCATAGCATTTCATAACTTGCCTGCATTTCAGTTTGTGCTACATCTATACTACGATCGGCAATAACGATACAGGTGTCATCGGCAAATTGATATATGGAACCCTTAGTTATTGCATTAACCATATTATTTACAAATAGCAAGTACTCAGTTGGGTCCAGTATCGAACCCTGTGCTGTACCCCGGTCAGTAACAAACATATCACCTGTCTGGTTACATATTTTGACAGTGGTATAACGATTATGATGATAACTTTTAAGAAGTTCTAAGAATGGTCCTTGAATGCCGCAGCGATGATAGCTTATTATATAATGTGTCAAAATTCAATAGATCGAATGCTTTACTAAAATCAATAAATATTACTAAAATATGCATTTTATTATCTAGATAATTATTTATTGCAGTAAATTGCCGTAATAGTTGCGTTGTGCTTTTATTTTTTTTAAAACCAAACTGTTTTGAATTTATTATACTGTAAGTAATTGTTTAGTTCATTGCTCAAATAACGCTCAATTATTTTATTTAGACAGGAGAGAACAGTTATAGGACGATAATTGTTAAAGTCATTATGTTTGCCTTTTTAATAGATTGGTCGGATTACACCTATTTTTAGTATGTCTGGATAAATGGACGTTTTAAGGCATTGATTAATTAAGTAGGTAATAAGTGGCACCATTGATTTCGAAACGTATTTTATATCACAAGCGCGAATACCATCATTCATAGTTTGAATAATTTTGGTGACATTAGCTGTTTTTATTTTTACGGTTCTGTCTGGATTAAATTCATACTTAGGTACGGGGATTCAAAAGTGGCTTATATCAATTTACGCATATTTTTTAAACATTTTTATCAAATTCTAAGCCAAATTTATTTGCTAATGTTTTAGGATCCATATTAAATGTTTTTTGTAATATATCATAATTACAACGCATTATTTTACCAGTTAAACTATTTACTAATTGCCAAAGTTTTATTGCGTTTCTAAAATTTTCGCAAATTTCTTTTTTAGTATTTTGATTTCGTATAAATTGAGCATATTTATTTGTTTTATTTCTAAATTTATTGTACGAGTAATTTAATCTTTTTAATCATCATCATCATCATTACAGCCCTTCACAAGTCCACTGCTGAACATAGGCCTCCCCCAAAGAATGCCACAAAGCACGGTCCTGAGCCACCTGCATCCATCGACTTCCTGCAAATCTTACCAGGTCGTCACTCCATCTAGTGGGGGGACGCCCTACACTTCGCCTGCCGGTACGAGGCTGCCACTCGAGAACCTTTCTTCCCCATCGGTTGTCGGTTCTTCGAGCCATATGGCCGGCCCATTGCCACTTCAGCTTACTAATCCGTTGGGCTATGTCGGTCACTCTGGTTCTACTGCGGATATCCTCATTTCTGAGTTTATCACGCAGAGAAACTCCGAGCATAGCCCTCTCCATAGCTCGCTGAGCGACCTTGAGCTTCCTCATCCGGCCAGCAGTGAAGGACCACGTCTCAGTTCCGTATGTCATCACTGGCAACACGCACTGGGTGTACAGTCTCGTTTTCAAGTTTTGAGGTATACCTGACGAGAAGATGTGCCGTAATTTCCCGAACGCTGCCCAACCGAGTTGAATCCGTCGATTGACCTCTCGGTCGAAGTTGGACTTACCTAGTCGGACTATTTGTCCCAGGTAAACATACTCGTCAACAACTTCGAGCTTAGTGTTCCCAACAACTACCGGCATAGGTGTGACATGGACATTAAACATGATCTTTGTTTTGTCCATGTTCATCTTAAGACCTATCCGTTGGGAAACACTATTGAGGTCATTGAGCATAGTGCTTAGGTCCTCCAGCGATTCTGCCATAAGGACTATATCGTCGGCAAATCGAAGGTGAGTGATGTATTCGCCATTGATGTTGATACCGTATCCTTTCCAGTCCAGAAGCTTGAAAACGTCTTCCAATGCAGCGGTGAAGAGTTTCGGGGATATGACGTCACCCTGTCTTACACCTCTCTGCAATTGGATAGGTTTCGTACTCTGGTTCTGTACTCGGATAGCCATCGTAGCCCTACTGTACAAGCACTTCAAAACAAACACTTCACTTCACTTCACTTTAAGTGCGGTGGTCTTGTTCTTCAAGAAAGGCGACAACGCTCTCTTGAAGAACTACAGACCGATTTCCCTTCTGAGCCGCGTCTACGTGCTGTTTTCGAGAGTCATTACGAATCGTCTCGCGCGCAGACTTGACGACTTCCAGCCTCCCGAACAAGCCGGTTTCCGAAAAGGCTTTAGCACCATAGACCACATACATACCCTTCGGCAAATTGTACAGAAGTCCGAGGAGTACAATTTGCCACTATGTCTGGCGTATGTGGACTATGAGAAAGCCTTTGATTCCGTCGAAATTTGGGCGGTGCTGCAGTCCCTTCAGCGATGCCAAGTTGACTGTCGGTATATCTTTTTAATGAATTAGTGTAATCCCTCTGCCAGATTTTAAACAGTTCATCGCGTTTTTTACACATATTTACTAGTTTCCTATTAGACCACACACAACATTTGTGCTTACTAATAACTAAAGTTTTTGTATACTTGCATTTATCGTATGCGTTATTCATTTGCGTCCGTATGTAATTAACAATGTCGTTTGGGTCGAAGTAACTCAATGGCAACTTCCAATCTATTAGATCGAGTTCACTACGAAGTTGTTTATTATCCAACTTCATGTAGCGCACGTATACGCGCGGCCCCGTCGATCGAGAAATGACATAGTTTGAATAGAATACAGTAGGTAATCTACGCGTTTGAACTAGGACTGTTGATAAAATATCGATATTTCCAAAAATCGATATTCTTATTTAGAAATATCGACATTTATTACTAATATTTTTTGGAAAATACACCGATAGTATGATTTTGAAATATAGATATCGTTAGTCGATTTTTTTTAAATAAAAAGTTTTATTTTTTTTCTCGTAAATCATTTAAACTACTACTACCTACTATATTATGCTTTTCAATTTTCCCCAGTTCGTTTATTTGCTTATTGTCTTAAAAACAAATGTCATTTTGTATAGTATATCTCTGTGGTATTAAAATTACTATAATCTATGAAACTTAGTACTACTTTACTTCTGTGAGCTTTAGCGGGAACTTGACCGTCAACGGATTGTTGCTCCTGTTTTATCATGTCTGCGCTGTGAACTATTAGAGTAAACGAAGAAAAAAGTGCTTCGTTGTTGATATAAACCTGACCGATTGTCCGCTGGCGCAGAATAAATAATAGTACTACGTACCGCTGGATAGACAGTTTACTCCCGTACTATCAGAAATAGCTGTTAAATATTTGATTTCTTCAGCTACATCTGTAGCACCTGTGCTTCTATAATCAAACTTTTAGTGCCCAATGTAGTCATCAAACAGTTGAACATATAAAACTATGAGTATTTTTGAAAACTCTTACGGAAAAATATTGGTACACATAATTGTCTTATTTAAATTAATCAATAATTACTAAGAACTAGTTACTAAGAACTATGAGCCGTGTAACTCCGATGGTTAGCGCCCGCTGTAAATTTGACAGTACGAGAGCAATCCGAGTTCGATCCTCGCCGGAACCAATGAATATCAATTTTAAGTGCTGATTTACCGCGTACTCAGGGGTGAAGAAAAACATCGTGAGGAAACCTGCATTTCTGATAAATAAGAAAAAAATATTTCGAAGACATGTGAAGGTCGCCAACACGCATCGGGGCAGCGCGGTGGACACTTCCTTGCCCTAAAACCCTCTTAGAAATGAGGGAACTTTAACTAAGAACTATAATCTAACATTTTAATACAGTTATAATTTAATTTGCTTAATAAATATAATAAACGAACTAAAGTAAATGACTTACGATTGTTTTTTTAAACAAAGTTGATATGTCTATATTTTTTTCGATATATTGCAAATCCGATATTTTAAAAATATTAACAGCCCTAGTTTGAACTGATCAGTTGAACTGAACGTGTGTGTCGAAGTTTTTTTGGATTAAATCTGTTTGAAGTCATCAGTTGAACTGATGTCAGTTTAACTGACCGTGAGTGGGGACCAATAGAGAGTAAATACATGTATAGTCAACTATGACCATCTTTTTCCGGATTTGGCATGTAAATTGATTTGATGTAAATTGTATTATTTTCAAAATCGATAAGTTTTTTTTAAATCTTTTTGGAATACCACTCCCTATAAGTCTGATTTGAAAATAAATTCTTCAGTTAGCATCTTCCTATATTAACTAAAACAATGGGAGAAGCATAATCTGATTATTTTATAATGCCTGCTTCTAATAGCTAATTAATTTTGAGTCTAACAACCTCTTGTTCGTAATGTGCTAATCTGTAAGGCCTACGGTGTACTGGTTCATTATTGGATAATCTAATGCGCATTTGCACCAAATCCGTACATCCCAATGCATTAATTTTTTTCTTCAATAAATCTTCGGTGTAGGCAGGTTTATATACTCGAAGTGCTTTGACTATGCTTGATAAAGCAAGCGACCTTTTGTTTTTATCCGCATACTCCTTACTTTTAATTTTCCACAATGCAGGATAATCTCTGTAGAGAGATATTAATAATAACACAAAATCACGCTCGGTAATTAGGTCGGCGCTTGCCGCCAAAGCCACGTCTCGGTCCGGTTCGTCGTCCACCATCTTCGATGTTCCGGCTGCAAATGAATAAAACTTGTCAAGTCGCGTCAAGTCGCATCAAACGCAAGGTGGTTCAAGTGCCGTCAATCAAAATTTTTGTCAAGTATGGTCCAGCCCGTAGATACTTGACGGGACTTGTCGAGCAAACGCTGTAAACGTTCAATATTCACTTCAAGCACGTAGACTTGTCGAGTGCACTTGATCGTCTCGCGGACCCTTTAGTAACGAGCTGCGGCGCGTTTTGAGCCAATGAGCCGAGTTTAAAAAAAAGCCTGCAATGCAACTACAATTCCCCTGGCGTTGCAGTTGTTCATGGGCGGCGGTCAACACTTACCATCAGCTGAGCCGCTTGCTCATCTGTTGCCCCCTCTAGTATATTAAAAAGCTAAACCAAGAGATGAGTAGCGTCTTGCTGATAACAATCCAAAATCAATAAAAATATCCCTTCTATGAGACAATCTCAGTGGAGGCCAATAGCTTTAGCATAGATGCCACGCCTGGTAGGCGAGTTTGCAACTGCAGTTTTTTTTTTACTTTCTAGTTGTTATTAGGAAGACGCTGCTGCCTATTTCCTGGTTTATTTCCCTCTGTCGCCTCTTACAATATGACACCCGCAGTACGATATGTAGTAGTAGATATCCTTACACTGTTATGGCATTTCTAAATTGTAAGATTAAAGTTTGATAACCACAAAAATAACCAAAACTTTCAAACCTTATCTTATGCAAAGGAAACAATAAGTTTGAAAATATTTTTCCTTCTTATTATATTGTCAATGTAAAGACATTATGTTATTTGTTTGACAAGCTATATTTATACCTTAAGCATTTACCTAGCACCTACACTCCAATTAACTACCACGCATTAGCGACTTAGGGTATAATGTTACGAGGAAAACACATTGTCTTGAAAACGTGTAACGTGTACAACAATAATGTACTCATACAGACAGCAATTTCAAACGTTCATTTATAGTTATAATATAATGTGCGTTGACGTACGATATGTTGTATGATTTTAATATTGTATATAATAAGATATTTTATTTTATAATATCCAATAAGAAATTTATATTAAGTAAAGAATGTTTTGTATTACCATTTTTTATAGGAGAGGGCGCAAACGAACATGCGCATGTCACTCACCTGATGGTGAGTGACTACCGCCACCGATGAACAAACCCGATCGAAGGCCTTCGCTATGTCTAAACTAACGTTCTACGCCTTCCCCTTGGACTCCACTGCCACCGCACATCTATGAGTGAGGTAACTTATAAGATCACCAGCCGAGCGAACTTGACGGAAACCGTACTGGCGGTCACTAATCAGCTGGTGATTCTCAACGTACCGCATGAGCTGGCAGTTAATAATAGTTTCCATTACTTTGGAGAACAAGGAGGTGATAGCGGTAGGCCTGTAGTTGGACAGATCTGAGTGGATCTATTTAGGGATCGGGTGCACCAAAGCTGTCTTTCATGAGGTTGGACTACTCCTAGGGAGTAGGAGTACGAGAAAAGACCTGATAGAACCGGTGCCAACTCCGGAGAGCACGTCTTCAGCACAGTAGGTGGGACTCCATCAGCCCCACTCGACTGGTTGACGGCCAGGTAGAGGAGTGCTTTGCGCACCGAGCGCTATGTAAACAGCACTCCCTGCATGGAGCACTCCCACCGCGGGATGGTCGACGGTGTGTTCCCCCCGTCATTACCATTACATCCCAACAAAAGTCTACAACTAAACATGAGCCTCCCCTATAGATTACCTCATAGAAGGGATATTTAATATAATTGCCATGCTTGGCAAGAGGGTTGGCAACGGGAGTTTTTAATTTTTATTCAGCTGTTATCAGAAAGACGCTGCTACCATGATGTTTTAGTGTCCCTCTGCCGCCTTTTAAGAGACCCACCGTTGAATTGGGATAGTGGATATTCTTACACGGTATTGTTATGATTAAATATATCTACTACAAAACATTGTAGCACATATTTTGTATTAAATACATTTAATGGTTACCATTATTATTAGCTTTCCTAAGGCCATTGTTAGATAAAGTCTTTAGATTACGAAATGGTGGTGTATTATTTAAAAAAGTTGCTCACCACTCTGCACCGAAGGATTGCTGCGCAAGAATCCTCGCAACAAGTAAGGAGGGATTTACGTCATCACTAAGTCGCCAGTGTGTCGTTTGGGAAGCAAGTGTTTCGCGAGGTGGTGAGATTAACCTACTCCCCTATAACCTTACATGATTATATTTTACTAGAGATTTAGATTTATGATAATAATCAACAAACGTCTATTAAATCAATTTTTCGATTTCAAATAAATTTTACGAACGTTTTATAAAAAAGAAAAAAAACTCCAATATTTTCGGATAAAATATGGCTTAGATCACTCCTGGCATCACCATCTTTATATGTTCTTAAATTTTCATCGCAATCGTTTCAACCATTCCGAAGATTACCCAGACAGACATACAGACAATTTTTTAAATAAACTTTACTATATATATATTGTTACGGCTCTCAGTTGCCCAGACAGAAGTCGACTGTATTAGGGCCCATCAGTAATGCACTCGACGAGCAACCAGAGAGTTCGGGCCCAAATGGCCTATGGATATGTAGTATATAAGGCTAGGTAATTAATACGAACTTACCGGGTTCCGAATCGAGGACCGACCCCAAGGCGCTGTTAGGCGTTAAGTATGTGCTTGTAAGTTTGTGTTAGAAAGTGTATATACATGTAACCTGACGGCCCATTTAATCGGCAGCAACCCTGACACCCGGCACCGCCCTACGATGTGGTATCACTCCAGCGGCGTCACCTCGATGTCACTCAAGTTTACAGTCACTTAGCACAAATCTATAATCTAATACGAACGCTGTTTCTCGCGGGTCACAAAGTTTTAGCGTTTCAACCGACAAGGAAAATGTCTACGAACTATATCAAATGCCACACGAGCAAAATTAATATTGTCAAATGCACTTCAACAGGCAATCACTATACAAATTGACGTAAATTACTTGCAAACAAAGTTAAGTTAATCATTCAACTCAACAAAACACTCGTCGTTACGTAAAACGTACTATCAAAAAAAACGACACAATTAGAGGTTATTCGGTACGCGACCACGCGGTTCTAATAGCTTCCCTTTTACACGCGACTTCGCAGTTCAACGGAGCAAAACGACTGCTTGTGGCGTGCGACGCCTCGGCAAACGAGTCCCGTTATCTACACGTCATGCCGGCCAGGAATGCACTGCGTCGCGCGCTTCATAATAAAATAAATTAAAATTTAGCATTTAGCGCAAACAAACCCCCGTCCCGGGCATAAGGCCTTATGTCCGAGAGTAAATTGGCAAACGGGATAGGGTCGCGACGGCACGTTTCAAGACCGAATCTCCAACCAAAACCTCGGCCACCCTAGGCACCCCATCCGAACCATACGACAACTTAACAACGCGCCCACGGCGCCAATACAAAGGCAAAGCGTTTGGTTCCTTAACTAACACGAGGTCTCAAACCCGAGGAGGATCCGTCTTTTCAGACCACTTAACGCGCTGCTGCAAAAGATGTAGGTACTCCAGAGACCATCGGTGCAAAAACTCTGAGTCATCTGTTGCAGCATGTCAAATCTGCTCAACCGCGAAAAGTTTATTTCCCTGAAGGGGTACACGGGCAGGGCGTTAAGCGGCTGGCCAATCAAGCAGTGGCCCGGGGTTAGAACCTCCAAATCATTCGGATTCGACGAGAGGGGACAGAGGGGCCGAGAGTTGAGTACCGCCTCAATTTTACAGAATACAGTGGCAAGTTCCTCAAATGTCAAAATAGTTTCGCCAATACCGCGACGGAGATGCGTTTTTGCAACCTTAACCACCGCCTCAAAAATACCGCCCCAGTGTGGGCAAGCCGGAGGGTCAAATTTCCACTGGATGCCCTTCTTGGACATCGCAGTACCTAAATAAGTCCTGTTGCTGGACAGAAATTCGACGACCTCTTTCAAATATCTATCCGTGCCCTTATAATTCGTTCCGCAATCAGACCGGATCAGGTCCGGCAAACTTGTCGACCGATCGACCGACCGACCAACTGACTTGACGAGGAAGGGGCCAGCAAAGTCTGTCCCGACTCCAGCAAATGGTCGGAGGGCCCTGACGCGGTCGGGTGGCAAGTCACCCATCATAGGCTGCGATATGGTGGCCTTCAGCTTATAATAAGGTATGCACTTAAAGATGACGCTCCGAATGGTGTGTCGGCTAGCCAAAATCCAAAACTCCCGCTACAAAATAGCCGAAAGAGCATTACACCCAGCGTGAGCATTTTTAACATGATGGTGAGTTACCAGCAACCGAACAAAGGCGCCGTCCTTAGGGAAAAGTAACGGGTGTCGAGCCCCGTACGGCAGTTGAGAATTTTTCAAACGTCCGCCAACGCGCAGCATCCCAGCGTCGTCCAGGAAGAGGTTCAGACGGGCCAGAGAGCCCTTGACAACGGAGCCCCGCTTCAAGTTTTCAATCACGGGCTGAAAATGCTCCGCTTGGACCATACGGTTCCAATGCAACAAAGCTTCGCGATGCTCGCTAGGGGGCAAAACGGATTGCGCGACAGGTACATTCTGTACATGCGGCAAGATGGCAGTAAGATCCGGAGGGAGATCAAACGTGGGGTTCCACAGGGCTCGGTGATGGGGCCGCTACTGTGGAACCTCGCCTATGATGCGGTTCTGCGAATCGATCTTCCCGCTGGTGTAGATATCGTCTGCTATGCTGACGACACATTGGTGATCGCCAGCGGGATCACTTTCGAGAGGGCCAAGGAGCTCGCCGAACTCGGGTCGGAAGTCGTCGTTGCCAAAATACACGAGTTGGGATTAGAAATAGCGCCTCACAAGACCGAGGCCCTATGGTTCCATAAATTACCAAGGAGCAGGGAACCACCCGACTCGTGTATCCGCGTGGGTGGGTCTGAAGTCAGAGTTGGGAGGTATATGAAGTACCTAGGCCTCCACCTGGACAGTCGTTGGGGCTTCGAAGAACATTTCGAGCGCCTAGTCCCCCGGATCGAAAGGGTAGCGGGTGCTATGCATAGACTGCTGCCCAATCTAGGGGGACCGACAGAGGAAGTACGTCACCTCTATGCGGGAGTTATACGATCCGTAGCTCTATATGGAGCGCCTATATGGGCAAAAAGGCTGGCCATCCGGCGCTGTAGAACTAAAATCTACAGTGTTCAGCGGAGGATGGCCATACGGATCGTACGAGGATACCGCACAATATCCTATGAGGCGGCGACAATCCTGGCTCGCTTTCCACCACTAGATATACTGTCGGAAATGGATGCGAGGGTGTACGTTCGAATCCGTGCCCTCCGCCAGAGTGGTGGTAGTGAGCCAGAAGAGGCGGTCGAATCAATTAAACGGCAGGAGCGACAAAACGCTCTGGCGTCGTGGCGCTCTCGACTCGAGGAGCGCTGTGAACGCAGACGCGTCATTGAAGCAATCCTGCCGGTCTTGGAAGCCTGGATGCAGCGACGAACAGGAAGACTCACCTACAGACTTACTCAGATAATTACCGGGCACGGGTGCTTCGGTGATTATCTGTGTAGGATTGGACGTGAGGCAACGGCGGACTGCTTCCACTGTGGTGGACGGGACTAGGACTCCGCTTCCCACACACTCGCAGTATGCCCAGCGTGGGAACGGTAACGGACAATCCTGGTAAACCGCATCGGACGGGACCTCTCCCTGCCAGCAGTTGTGTCGGCGATGCTGAGCGGGGATTTGGCGTGGAGGGCCGTAGCCACCTTCTGTGAATCCGTTATGATTCAGAAGGAGGCTTCTGAGCGGGATCGGGAGAGGGCGGATCCCGCTCGGAGACGACGTCACCAAGGCCTTCGTCACGGCCCTCCTCTTGAAAATGGTGTTCCCCTACCAGAAACGGGGCCTCCGTGGTTGCAGACGCTCGGGGCGGGGGCCTCGAGCACCTAGTTATGTAACCCCCGAGGAGGACGATGTCTCGGAAGTGGTCTCGAGACATCGTGGAAGCACTGCGAGGGTGCTGGGGGCAGAAAGTACTGCCCCTGGGACGTGCTATTAGTGAAGCAAAGCGATGGAGGGGCCCCGGTTGCGTTCCGAACGGAGATCCCGGGACCCCTCTTATACGCTGATGGTGACCACCGTGGGGTTTTAGCCGGTAGGAGTCCGGCATAACCTTTTGTTGCCCCCGCAGCGGAAGGTATCCATGAGGATATCCCCACGAAAAAAAAAAAGGGGGGCAAAACGGAATCAGAGATTCGGTTAGACGGGTCTCTCGAATTGCGGACTAATCGACGCAACCAAGCAGTCACTCCTAAGAGCTAATCGAGAGAGCTGTACCGTTCTAGCAGGGAGAGTTCCCGAGGGTGCTTGTCCTTGCCCACTCCTACCCGGGCTCGAAGGCCAGGCAATTCAATCGGTTCGGAGTATTTATTCTGGGGCCAGAATGACTGAGACTCAGTCAACCAACTGGGACCCCACCACAGCGGGTGGTCAACCAAAGAGCCGCGAGAGGCGCAGTCCGCGGGATTCGACTCCCCTGGGACATGTCTCCAGGTTAGAGACGTCCCAGAATTCTGGATTTGAGACACGCGGTTCGCCACAAAGAACTCAAGATTGTGAGGTCCAGCTCTGAGCCAACAAAGTACTATCTCACTGTCCGACCAAGCGTAGACGTCCGTAATGTCGATTACAGACTTCAAAGACGAGTGAACGTGGTTGAAGAGTCGCGTGAGAAGAGCGGCTCCGGACAGTTCCAATTTAGGGATAGTTAAGCGGGACCTAATGGGAGCAACCTTGCTTTTAGCAAGTACGAGATGGACGGAAGTATGGCCAGAAGAGCTCACAGTCCGCAAATATACGACTGCAGCATATCCTTTCTCAGAGGCGTCGCAAAACCCATATAGGGTAGCCTTGCATTTCCCTGGAGGGAGGAAGCACCTTGGTATGGAAACCCGGTTGATGTCCGGAAGAGAGGAGACAATGGAGAGCCACTCTCGCAAGAGAGCACCGCTAATAGGCTCGTCCCAACCTAACCCAGATATCCTGAGCTTTTGAAGAAAGCACTTAGCCAAAAAAATGACTGGAATGATCCATCCATTAGGATCGAAGGTGCGGGCTACTGTAGACAGCACGGAGCGCTTGGTCCATGCTTTAAGAGGGGGATCGAGTTTGACTCGATACGTGAGAGTATCCTGAACAGGCTGATATTGAATGCCCAGCACAGTCAACAAATAAGGATTTTGAGGGTGCTCGAATAGATGAGGGTCTTGTTGATCCTCTCCTGGGAGGTCCTTCAAAATATGAGGAGGGTTCGACAACCATTTGCGCAACTCATAACCTCCGGACTATAGGATGGCAATCAATTCGTCTCGCAATACAAGAGCCTCCTCGACGGTCGAGGCGCCCGTGCAAATGTCGTCCATGTAGACCGAAGTCTCCAAAATAGAAGCCCCCGAGCGTATCTTAGCCGCTCTCTCTCAGCGAGTTCAAGGAGGGTTCGCATGGCGATATACAGGCTGGACCGGAGTCCATAGGTGGTGCTGTTCAACTCAAACACCTGTATCGGATCGCTGGGCTTCTCGCGCCACAATATCAGCTGATATCGACGGTCATCACGATGGACCACTGATAGTCGAAACATCATCCGAATGTCGGCTACAAAAACCACTTGGTGCCGACGGAAGTGGGTCAAAATGTCGGATATGTCCTTGATCAATTTAGGACAAGAGTGGAGACACTGGTTCAGGGACACACCATTTGACGAGGGGGCGGAGCCGTCAAAAACTACCCGAATCTTGCTCTCAGGGGTCCTCAAGACCGCATGGTGAGGGAGAAAGTAGAGCTCCTGTGACCGCCAGTCAAAGTTGGACGGTGACATCTGACCCAGCTCTTGATACTCGCGCATGAACTCGACATATTTGTCGCAAAAGGCTGGGTCGCGCCATATACGGCGCTCCATGGAGAGCAACCTCTTTTTGGCCAGGGTACGAGATTGTCCCAAAGGGGGCCGTGAGTCAAGGAAGGGCAAGCGAGTGACAAAACGACCATCGACACGACGGCCGGTATTGTTCTAGTAGAACAACTCGCACTCACGGTCCAGAGGGCTGACTCGAGGCGCGTGTGGCGGCTCCTCAATTTCCCCGAACCTCTGGACGACTTCCAAAAGGGACACGCCCACAACAGAGAGTGTTTCGGCCATCTGAGGAGGTGGAGACCACAGAACCGGTCCAAAGAAGTTGTGCCCAAATACAGTGGACATCGCTGACAAGCCATAGGGCTGTAGGGCTCGTATCTCGCCTAACAAGATCAACCCCAACGCGTCGGCCCCCAGCAACAAATCTATAGGCCCAAGTTGGGACCATTGAGGGTCTGCTGGTCTCAAACCCGACGCGCAACGAACCGCGCTGTCATTTATACGGACGTTAGGAAGAAAGCCTACAATGTCATCGAGGACATTTACCTTAACTAGAATGTGAAGGTGTTCGCTGGCACGGTCAAACACCAACTCCGCTTGTTCCCTAGGAGCAGGAGGCTCGGCACCTCCGATACCTAACAACTAGGAGCCCTAGTCTTCCCACCAACCAAGTGGAGGCCACACAGCGTTGTGAACCCGAATCCAATAGAGCGCGAACCGTTAAACAGTCGCCACGCGGATTGTACATCTTCACTGAGCCCGTCGGCAATAGAACAGTTTGACAAGTGGCCTGTTGACGGCTCAAAGGCTCAGTGGAGGTGACCCTGGTGGGAGCTAGGGCGGCAGCTTCGTAGCTGGAGCTGCCTCCATCGGACCGGCACTCGAACCGAGGGTCCCGAAAGCGGCATTCCGGTGGCATCTCAACGACCCGTGGTTGCCACTTACTAAATGGGCCAACCTGGGGAAATTCTGGGAACCTCGGCCTTGAGGCCCGGGACAGTCTTGAGGTCGCAGGAACCTGGTAGTACCGGTACCGAACAAAAGGGAGGAGGGTGGTACTCCAGTCGCAGCCGCTCAGCTAACGGGGCTAGACGGGTATAGCTGACCGCTGAGTGGCCGCGAAGCTCCTCTCAATACGGAGGGGGGGGGGGGGTGACGACTCCCCCGCCCCTGGGGGAATGACCCCCAACCGGTCGGGGGAGGGACCCCCTTCAAACCCAGGGGCACGGTGGCCAGCAGGCGAGCGCCGAGCGTCGCCCGACAGAGGGCGCGGCTGAGCGCCCCCGCCCGTGGGGGTTGAGGGCCCGGCAGAGCCCCAAGAGGACGCGCCGTTGGCACCCAGGCACAAAACGGCATGGTGGTTGCCCTGGCAGTGCAGACAGGGCCGCTGGTGCGGGCAGTCTCGCTGGAGATGCCTTTCCAGGCACGAGTAGCACCAGCGGCGCTCCTTGGCGATGGTTCGCCTCGCCGGGACCGACTTACACAGCAACTTAGGGCACGACCTCGCCCTGCTGTGTAAGCCGGTGATCGGATGCTCGACAATAGAGCAGGGGGGCGCCTCCCTGGCCGCTAGGCCGCTATAGGATGGTAAGGGGCAGCACCCTCCCGCGGAAGCTCCGCTCGGCCTTAAGGGGGTTGGCGACGACTTGCCCATCGGATTCCGCCTTTCCCTGGGCACGGCTCGGTCGGCAGCCCGCAGGTCCTCGACGGCGCCTGCTGCGTTCATTTTTTTTTTGGCCGGCACTGCTCCTCCAAGAATCGCAGCAGATCCCTGAAGGGCCGAATATAGGAGCCGCCGTCCCCGCCGTACCTCTCCTCAAAATGGAGCCGAAGATCGAGAGGCAGGCGCGACAGCACAATGTGGAGCAACAAGAAGGACCATTCGTCCACCGGTAAATCCAGCCGCCTCAACGAGTTACAAGCCACCACGACTGGATTTACGATGTCCGGACGTAGTCAACAATGGTAGAGCCACGCGGCAGCTTTTGCTGTCGCACGGATGGGCCGGCTCGAACCGGAGTGGTACCACGACCTCACAGAAAACCAGCGTGAAGTAGAGGTTTACTTCTGCGTTTCGCTTGGTGAGTGCAGGTGGCCGGAGGTCCTTTTTACTGGAAATGAGGCATTCCATCTTAGTCCTCACGGGTGATAACGCATCTATATTTTGATTTGTAATAGAGGATAGATGTAGATGTCTATGGGCTGCAGTAACCACTTACCATCAGGTGGACTGTGTGCTCGTTTGTAACCCTTATCGTATAAAAAAAGTCTGGTCCGGTCCTTAAGTAGCGGGAGGTTTATAAGCTGCCTAAGGTATTCGTCCGCAATCCGCCGGACGTTGGCATACCTACCGGCGAGGAGACTCCGAGCATTCTGGTAGGCGTCGTCCGACAATTTCAAATGGCCGACGACGCCCAGGGCCTCCCCCTCCTATGATGTCAGGAGGTACCCCATCTTCTGGCTTGGTGTCAAGTCCCTCCGGGCGTCCACTAGGCTGTCAAACAGACCGACAAAGGTCAGCCATTCGGAGAGGACCCCAGAGAACCTTGGCAGGTCCGGAGTTGGGAGTCGTCCTAACAGCTCCGGCTGAGTAGGCTGCTTCTGAGGGGACTCGGGCAGGCCACTCAGCCGAGCTTCACGCGCTTCCTCAGCATACTTGGCCCCCGCCTCGATTACGTCGTCCGTGAGCGAAAAGAATTGCTCGTAGTGCGCGAGGCAGGAGTCTAGGACTCCCTGTTCCGCATCCGAGGCTAATAGCTCTGTGCAAGCCTCCTCCACTACGACCCTTCGGGCCACGACCTGCTCTAGCCGCTTCTCTACTAACAAAAAAAACGACACAATTAGAGGTTATTCGGTACGCGACCACGCGGTTCTAATAGCTTCCCTTTTACAAGCGACCTCGCAGTTCAACGGAGCAAAACGACTGCTCGCGGCCTGCGACGCCTCGGCAAACGAGTGCCGTTATCTACACGTCATGCCGGCCAGAAATGCACTGCATCGCGCGCTTCGTAATAAAATAAATTAAAATTTAGCATTTGGCGCAAACATATATATATATATATAATACAAAATGGTTCAAAATCGCTAAGCTTCTTCATTTAGGTCCTTAATAATCTCAGATCTCATATTATGTTGATTGCTCGTTGTAGCTTCCGGAATAGAGTTCACGGAATAGAGAAATTATTGATTCTCTTATCGCCAACGTATGTTTTTATAATAGTCTAGTCAACAAGTTCAAAAACGTGTTTATTCTTGCTCCCGCTCATAAAAATATCTGTGATAGGTCATTCGATTCGGAATGACGTCTAGAAAAATGTATCCGAAGGATTTATTAGCTCATAAAAAAATTATTGAATTTGTTTACTAGATTATAAAAGGAATGAAGAGCATTCTAGGTCAATCCGGTTCATGAAAACATTATCGTCTTTTCCTTGTAAAATATTAAAACACTCGCATTATTAATATATCCAAAAAGGAAAAGGTTTTGTGTTATATGGCATAAAATGTATAATGTATAGTATTGTTACGACAGCTAGTTGCGTATTGCGTCACATTGCACGAGAATGTTCTCAACGACAAGGGTTAGTGGCCTTTGTCAGGTGATAAATTTTGTAGACATAAAAATAGATAACCCTCGAACATATACATATATGTAATCGACATTTTACTCACCCCGCACGTAACAATATAACATTTGCATCCTGCTTGTATTAGTTCGAGCATAGTCTATCTAGAAGCATGCAACTACATTTATTTTGGTGATATGTTGTACTCGTATTTACAGCTAATGCATTCCATGGTTTTTTATCACATAGTCTTTACTAAAAAGTGTTCATTTATTTAAATAGTTTTGAGAGTATACTCGTAGAGTATACTCGTATTAGAAATGGGAAAAGTTCCCTGTTATCGCTCACTTGGAATAAACATTTAACTAAACAAGTTAATATCTTTCATGCTTAAAAAAATTAAATAATAAAACACATAATAATATCGATTACAATATATTCAACATAATATTTAAAATAGTTATGCCCCACATTTACTGCACTTTTTTACAAGTTACATGTCCGATAGACAGCAATATGTGGAATATGAGGGACATAAGTCGGAGCCATATTTCACGTGGCCCGGGGTAAGTCAGAGCAGTGACCTTGGCCCTTTGGAGTTCTTGCTGATTATAAACGACCTACCAGAAGTGGTGAAAGACGCTAGGTGTTTATTGTTTGCTGACGACCTTAAATTGTCTCTTGCGGTAAAAAATGGGAACGACATATAAATTGAAGCAAAGACAATCTTTTGCAATTTAACAGCTCTAAGTGTGTGTTAATTAGTTTTTCTCGTGCGCACACTCCTATTTTAAATAACTATCACATTGACGGGCTGCCGATGACAAGGGTCGGAGAAGTTAAAGATTTAGGAGTAACTTTTAACACAGGACTTACTTTTCATGATCACATCGTAAAAAATCTTATAGAAATCTAGGATTTATGCTTCGTACGATCCAAGGATTCACAAACATAAAAGCGATTGTCGCTTTGTATAATACATTGGTACGGAGTCAACTTGAATGTAATGCAGTCATCTGGGCTCCGCATGAAACTAAGTATAGTCTCATGCTAGAGTGAGTACAGAATATTTAACCATGTGTTCCTGATAGGTATGTGTGGTGCCGATGGCAGCCGCGATTGTTGGTGGAGCCGCGCGATCGGACCAACCTTCTGAGTAAAGCTGAACGCACATATATCCGCGCCGTACGCGCCGTACCCGCCGTACGCGTCGAATTTTACTGATGGCCTCGCACACTTGCACGTACGCACCGTCCGCGCCGTCCGCAAATCTTTTGAATTGCCAACATCTCTTGCAGTTTTTTCCAACCACTGGTGTGAAACGGTACATTAGATAGATTAGATTGAAGACATTATCGCTCGTAATCACTATGGAAAAAATATTGTAATAGCCTGGTTATTGGCAGAGGAAGAAGAAAACAAAATTCGAAGAAAAAAAGAGAGATTCTGGATTCATAGTATTAATTTAAAAAGGCAATTGTATGGAGTGTATTATACTTTATTTAAAGGCTTGTTATAATATGATGATGAACGATTTTTTAGATATTTGCATTTAACATATAAAAAATTTCAAGAATTGTTACATATATTAAAACCATATCTTTCTATGGAAAACTCAAGATTTAGAAGGCCAATTGAACCAGAGGAAAGACTTGTTGTATGTTTGAGGTAAATATTTTATTGATAATTAAGGAATCAATTTTTTTATGTATTTATATAATTTATTACTAAGTATTCATTTCACAACGTTTATCGGAATTTCAATTTCGTTACAGCATTTTTCTGCCAACCTCTAACCGAAATTTACATTTAACACTTAACCAGTTTTAGTGGAAAATCCACTAAGTTGGCAACATTAGACAACACTAAGTATCAACACGCGCCAAACGCGCCGCGTTATATGACGTCATCAGCATTCGTCCTTCGATATCGTATGCCTACCGCATTTTATAAAATTCGGCGCGTACGGTGCGGGTGTAATGTGCGAGGTTTCATATGATTTCATACAACGAATTCAAAAATAAGCGTCAGTAGCCTAATGGCAGGGCGTGGACCGCGAACTCGAAAGGTCGTGGGTTCGAATCCGCCATTCGACTACTGTCGTGAACCACTTCTAACACAAGCATTTTAAGCTTACCAGAAGTGATTAAAGGGAATATTAGTAATGTTTAATAACATTACTAGTATTTTTTAATTCCGCGCGTACGGCGCGTACGGCGCGTGCGGCGCGTGCGGCGCGGACATATGTGCGTTCAGCTTAAGGCGCCTCTGACGCGCGCACTCCATACGCTCAACTTAATAGCTAGTGAGACGACGTGAGTTCACAAACACAGCATTGCTAGTAATTTGTTACAAAAATTAAAACATGAATACAAATCAGTTAGACAGCTACACTACAGCATTAGGTAATCCTGTAATGATAGTTGTAAGTTCTGAAAATAAATAAATAAATAAAATAAATAAAAACATTTTTACCAAGAACGTGTTTATATTAAAACATATTTTGAACTACCCTTGAATGCTTAGAAGGTAATTTCACATTTAAATGCCTTTGTTTTATTTTAAATGCCGTAATTATTTGGAATAGGTAATTGTTTAGCGTTTATCGTACTTACGGGGTGTTTGAAAGGAAAAAGCGAAAACTTCTTTAGAATCGTTGTGATTTGAAAGTCGATAAAACGAAAAAGCGACACTAAAAAGAGACAAACATACATTAGCAGTGGGTAGTAGTAGTAATTTACAGGATTTAGCCTGCGGGAGAATGAGATAGAATACAGTGTAGAAAGCGACGGTAAAAGCAGGGTGCGGACCGCGATCTCATAAAGTTATGGGTTCGAATCCGCCATTTGACTACTAGCGTGAAGCACTCCTAACAAGCATTTTCAGCTTACCAGTAGCGGCGGTGGCCTAATGGCAGGGTGCGGACTGCGAACTCAAAAGTTTGTGGGTTCGAATCCGCCATTTGACTACTTTTATGAACCACTCCTAACAAGCATTTTCAGCTTACCAGAATTATTAGTAATGATAATAGCATTGCTAGTTCTTTTCTAAATACAGTGTTTCCTATTATCTCGGTCTCTTCTTTGTGTGGTGCTTTAAAATCCATCATCATCATCATCATTACAGCCCTTCACAAGTCCACTGCTGAACATAGGCATAGCACGGTTATGAGGCACCTGCATCCATCGACTTATTGCATGACTTACCATGTCGTCACTAGTCGTCACGAGGTTGCCACTCAAGAACCTTTGTTCCACGTCGGTTGTCGGTTCTTCGATCTATATGACCGGTCCATTGCCACTTTAGCTTACTAATCCGTTGGGCTATGTCGGTTACTTTAGTTCTATTGCGGATATCCTCGTTGTTAAGTCACGCAGAGAAACCTCGAGCATAGCCTTTTCCATAGCTTGCTGAGCGACTTTAAGCTTCCTCATACGGCCAGCAGTGAAGGAGCACGTCTCAGATCCATAGATCATCACTGGTAACACGCACACTTTATAAAGATGATTTATATAAATTTGAACTGTTAAAATAAACAATATATTTTAATTAAATAAATAAAATTAACCATATTGAATAAAATTATCATAGCCAATCCATTCAAAACAATCCACGATTTCATAACTTCAAGCCAGGCAATTTCATTCAGAACTTTATCAGGCAATTTTTTCCTCATCTGAGCGTACGAAATGGTATTTGAACTCATACTGGCTGAGTTTAAAATATACTTGGGTAGTCATTTTTAGATGATTGAGGAGGCATCTTTGGAGGACACACACGTTTTTAGGAACACTTAGAATTAATCCGATTAAATAACACGACTCTAATAAATCACTTACATAAAGTAAATAATTTACTGGCTGGTAACACCACACTTAAGCAATTATTACGCGGAATAAATTAAATCTACATCAAACTCAAAGCTAAGAGAAGTTAAACAAAACTAATTCAGTTAAATTTGAAACTTTCCCGTTTATAATAATATCTCTTTGTTGATAAATTAAACTTTGAAACTTTTCTTTTTCGCAATGGCTACAGATACATTTTATATATTTTCCACTACAGACTAACTTGAATCAAACATAAGTATTAACGGAACATGTAATTTACACTTTAAAACAATGGTTTAAACAAATTATGACATGCCGTACACTTGTTAGCTCTTTCTGCTCTATATAGTATATTATATATGTTACTTCCTGTGGCCAAATGCCTTAATGGAACTGTAACCCCTGTGGGTTGACGTTAATTTCGATGTGATTTTTTGTTACGCTATTGGCTGAAATAGCATTCGTCTCATTCTCTCGAAGCTCCGAAGGTTTCACTTCCACCGCGTGTGAACTGCACGCATGTTTTAGATTTGAACATCTTTTCTCTCGCTTTCCTGCAATCTGTGGGATTTATTTCGTGAAAAGGGACGGATTTTTGTAACAACGGTGATGGCATAAGCAACTGCGCACTGTGATTCTAACGAGGTCCTGGCATCATCACAGTGGGCGTGGCTTTACTTAGTATACTGTCAGCGTTTGTCCTGTGCGCTTACGATGTGTCCAAAATCGCAAATCGATGTGTTTTCGTAGTATTAAGAGAAAAGGATGAAGTGTTTTGTCTCATCGTGTAAAAATTACTCAGATAGACGCACTGATGCTAAGAACGGCATCACATTTCATTTGTAAGTAATTTTATACCTAATTTATTAAAAAGGTTCTAGAAAAATCTCTGCGTCGGCTTTCAAATGTAATTAAATATATTCGTCACTAGATGGCGACACTTTGTATCATGGGAACTAAAAATATAAATTTACGTACAGCTTAGTATTGATAAAATAATCATATGAAGGTATTAAAATTTATTTTGCATTCAGTCCTAAAGAATTTTTAATCACCAAAATATTAATTTTATAGTTTTATAAGCATTTTGTGAACAGGCTGCCATCTATCGTCAAGGTAGCTAAACTACATTGCAACATCGATATGAAACGATTCGATTAGTTTTACTATTTATCGGCAGATGGAAAATAGTAAAGTGGGCGGGGCTTAAGAATGTAGTCCTTGAGCGTGGGAACTTCTAATAGAACACCTACACTGATATTTTCTAGTCACACATACGCATCTCGCAGTGTTAGTATACGCACCCTGGACATGAATAAATTACTTATGGTGTTTTGCACAAGTTACATATTCATCACGTTTTGTCTTCGTGGAATGTTCATGAATGTCTCAAAAAACCCGCATTATATGTAGCCATTTGCAATTTCTTTTGTCATTTGTTTGTCACATTGCGAAGTCCGCAAGCTCGTAATTAATAGCTGACCGCAAAGGGTGAGGCCAGAGTGTACGCTTTCTAGGTATTATTTTGACTATTATTTTTTATTTATGAAGAAATTTAAAATATTATCAATATTTTGTGTAATATGGGAAATGTGGGTTTCATAAGAATGGTCTTTTATTAAAAAATAAAGGTTAATACAGATTTAAACAATCACAGTGGTTTAAATAATTTATACAGTATGTAACAAACAACCCGTTGGTCGTTTCAAGGAGGTATAGGTGTACTAGGAATTGGATTTTCTGCCGACTTCCAAAAAGTACTTGAGGTACTCAATTCGACTGTATGTTTTTTTTTCTTTTTTTATGTATGCTACCTCATAACTTTGTACTGAATGAACCGATTTCGATGATTCTTTTTTTATATGAAAGCTGATAGTTCTTGTGTAGTCCCATATGAATTTAATCAAGGTCAGATGAATGGTTATTGAGTTATTCTTAAATAACTTATATTGAAGTTGCTTATATCGAATTCGACTGTACAAAATTTTTAATTTTAAATTATAGCGTTTCTAATCAAATAACTAACTAAATTTATTATTTCTAAAAATGTTATTTGCATCTGAACTAAACGACACATGCCTACATACCTACAGCCACTGTGAAGTCTCTGACATGGCCGATACATCATTTTTTAAAACAAGCTGCTGCGCATCGCGCGCACCAGGGGTATGAAAGTCCTCAGTAGCTTGCTTTTACGTTAATACTAGCGCCATCTCATAGTCAGCCAAAGTACTATTTTCCCCAATATTTTTACACATTTTATTATAAGATGGCTCCACTGCTGGTATTCATTATTTATATCGAAGCCTAAATCATACTATCAAAGTTTTAAAATACAGCGGTATGTATATAGAATAAGTCTATAATAATAAACGAATAAATTTAAACCATGCTCATCTAAAACATACTAAATAAAGAGTTATTTAAAACAAATTAATTAGTAATTATATACATTTCCTTTTAATATTATTGAAATATGTACGAAATAATACTGAACCTAGTTGATAACGCCCTCTAGTGTAATTTTAAGTAAATTTTTAATCCCAACGCCATCTATAAGAGCGCTCAAGAGACTTCCCTGTTTTCGACACCTAATAATTTGTCAGAGTGGCTCATCTATACCCTATATAGTATATTATCTATGGCGCGCACCCCCAAGGTTTGTGTGTGAATGATCCCCTCAACGGTATCTTTCAAGATGGCGGATCATATCTTATATGTTGCAACCACTTCGGCAATTTTTAATGCTACGAAAAAATAATTTACTTAATTCGTGTTTTCTTTAAATAAATGGGTATAATGTTATGGTTTATACAATAAAGTAGTTATAATAAAAATTATTTACGTCTATTACGGCTATCACTAAAAGTATCGGGAATGGAATATTTCCACTGTTCCCGTCATATTAAAATCTTTTTAATTGAAAAGTCCTTGGTTTTTTAAAATTGAATACCATTTATTTATTTAAAAAAAGATTCTCGGTCTTGTCAAAAGGTTTTGTCAAACTTGTTTAGTCGTTGAGAAAATGGAATTGACTCGAGAAAATTCAAGAGCGATGATTTATTATGACTTTCGAAGTGGTTTAACACAAAAACAGTGTGTTGACCGGATGATTTCTGCATTTGGTGATAAAGCCCCATCCAAAACCACAATTTATCGCTGGTTTGCTGAATTTCAACGTGGACGTGTCCAGCTCAGTGATGATCCCCGTCAAGGTCGTCCAAAAACCGCAGTCACCCAAGAAAACGTTGATGCTGTGCGTAAGCTGATTGAGGAAGATCGACATGTGACATACCGCGAAATTCAAGCAACTTTAGACATTGGCATGAGTCAAATACAAATAATCTTGCATGAACAATTAGGTGTAAAAAAGTTGTTTTCTCGATGAATACCGCATTCGCTCTGTGAAGAGCAAAAAGCGGCTCGCGTTACTTGGTGCATCAGAACTCTCGAAAGATTCCACGAAGGATCCTCAAATGTTGTATACAACATCGTATCAGGTGACGAATCCTGGATATATGCGTACGAACCCGAAACAAAAAAACAGTCACGAGTTTGGGTGTTCGAAAATGAGTTAAAGCCAACGAAAATTGTTCGTTCACGGAGTGTTGCAAAAAAAATGGTGGCCACGTTTGTCTCCAAAACCGGCCATGTTATGACTATTCCTCTTGAGGGACAAAGAACGATTAATGCAGAATGGTAGGCTAGCATTTGTTTGCCACAGGTCGTTTCTGAACTCTGTAAAGAGAACTGCAACCGCCGCATCATCCTCCATCACGACAATGCGAGTTCTCACACCGCACACAGAACAAAAGAGTTTTTAGAGCAAGAAAACATAGAATTATTAGACCATCCGCCGTACAGCCCCGACCTAAGCCCTAATGATTTCTATACTTTCCCCAAAATAAAGAATAAATTGCGTGGACAGAGATTTTCATCACCTGAAGAAGCTGTGGACGCCTACAAAACGGCCATTTTGGAGACCCCAACTTCCGAATGGAATGGTTGCTTCAATTATTGGTTCCATCGTATGTAAAAATGTGTCAAATTTCGTGGAGAATACTTCGAAAAGCAATAAATACATTTTTTAAATAGTAATGTTGTGTCACTTCCTTGATTCCCGAAATTTTCAGTGGTGCCTAACATTAGTGCTAAAAGCGAAGTTATTTCCAGTATTTTTTTTTCTAGATACAGTTATTCTCAGAAACTTTAAATATAAATATAATAGAAATAATAATGAAAATATTTTAGTAATATGCTGGTAGTTTATGAAAATTCCATATCTCTTCTCGAATACGTAATAATATTTAATACTTTCAAGTTTATTTTATATTATAAATTATCTTACCAAAATCTTTTTACGAAGTCACTTAACGAGAAAAATTCTTCATTCCGCTACGGAGATGACGATGTTTTGAAGAGTTCTAACAGTTTCTAAAATTATGTTGACATTCTTCATTCATTCATTACGATCTATCAAAGTCAACTACTGAACATAAGCCTATCCAACGGAAAACCTCATAATTTTTTCTCATATTTTTCATACCTTCATTCCATGGCTTTTGAGAAACATTTTACTGATGTTCCTTTTTTGACAACAAAATCATTAAATTCTTCTCCTACTGTCGCCGAATCATTGCTCAAACAAAATGTAAAGGCTTGTTCAAATACTTTTAAATTCCATAGATTACTGCCAAAAGATATCGTTAAATATTTTAAAACTATTGATGTTAAGAAAACTGCAGACTTATGGGGGATTTCCGTTAAAGTTATTTTATCTATAATAGATATAATAGCACCTTATTTAATACAAGCGTCGAATCTGTTGTGTTTCCTGATTTAATGAAACATAGTAAAGTCATGCCTTTATTTAAATCTGGTAGTACATTAGACCCCACCAATTTTAGACCGATTTCTGTGCTACCAACGTTTACTAAAATTTTTGAAAAATAATTTTTGATCAGATGTTAAGTATCTTTAATATTAATAAATTGCTACATAAAAATCAATTCGCTTTTACAAGGGGTCGCTTGACAACTGACGCTGGAGTTGAGCTTATTAAACATACTTTTTGTGCATGGGAGAATTCAGAGGATGCTTTGGGTATATTTTGTGACCTTTCCAAGGCCTTCGACTGCGTTCACCATGAGACATTAATCAGGAAGCTACAGTACTATGGTGTCAAGAACACAGCGCTTAAACTCATTATTTCATATTTAAATAATAGAATGCAGAAAGTTATTATCAATGGTAAAAGTTCTTCCGGGTCACCTGTACTAATGGGTGTCCCTCAGGGCTCCATTCTCGGCCTATTCCTATTTCTAGTGTATATTAATGACTTACCTACTCTTGTAGGGTATAATCATGATATAGTATTATTTGCTGATGATACTTCCTTGATTTTTAAACTTAAACTTCAATCATTTAAATGTGACGAAGTGAATAATGCTATATCAAAATTAGTACATTAGTTTAACTTTAGTAATCTACATTTAGACGGAGATAAAACTAAATGTATTAAATTTACAACAACTAATGTTAAAAATCTGAGTGCCAATGTGTTTTTAAATGGGAAAGCACTGAGCCCTGTTGAATACACTGTTTTTCTTGGCATCACTCTCGACGTAAAGCTTCAGTGGGGTCCCCATATGTCCAAACTACAAGACTAAGTTCTGCAGCCTATGCTGTAAAAAAGATTAGAGGTCTCACTAGTGTCGAGACAGCTAGATTAGTTTATTTCATTTATTTCCGTAGTATAATATCTTATGGGATTTTGCTATGGGCAAATGCGGCTGATTCTGAAACTATTTTTGTTTTACAGAAGAGGGCCATTAGAGCTATTTACAATCTAAAACCGAGAGAGTCTCTTAGAGATAAATTTAAAGAAATAAATATATTTCTTTGGCCTCTCAGTATATTTACGAAAATTTAACACATTCTCTGCCGCGTACTACACACACCTAAACTAGATCGAGACGCCGCGTAGGGCATCAGTGACCTCAAGGTAGACCTAAGTTTGAAACTGATTTGTGAGCCGTAGGCCATTATTACCGAACATTTCTCTATAGCAGGTGACCGGAATGGCGCTGTAGACCAATCCTTCAGTGTGGTTTGTGAGTAATCGTAAATTTGTTGAAAATGTGGGTGAAATTGCAAAACAATTAAGAAAAAACAAAGGCATCCATTATGAATCGTGTTTATGTATAATAACTATTGAACAGTTAGCTACTACATTATTAAAAAAAAACCTTTACAAATAACGTTGAGATTTATTGAAGCATTTGTAGGCAATAATATATTGTACCAGGACAGTTCTTACAGTATGTAACTACTTTTTTAATTTTATTCCGAGCGACTTTTGACCGTCTTTTGAAACGTCTCAATTTAGCAACAGGTCCCTCTCTTTACAGCAATTCGTGTTTCATTCTTTTAGGTCTCTCCTGCCGCTGTTCACAATTTTCTTTATCGACTCCTGAATCCACAAGATACTCGACTAACTGACGCCTGAATTGCACTATACCCTGATTAGTGTTTTTGTTCTCTTTATACATAATCCAAGCATTCACCAGCGCTGTGCTTAAAATAAGCTCAATAGCCAGTTTTTTGTACCACTTCAGAGTTTTTCTGAGTGGTGAAGAATATGAAGTCATTTGATCACTCATATCGACTGAACTTTTTGCTTCATTGTAGGCAAGTATAATTTTTGGTTTTTTAATAGCTCTACTTTTCTTTAGAACCGTTCGTTTGCCGTTTGAGTATTTCGTCGAAAACACTAAGACGTCGCGCTTATCCTTCCATTTGAGAACAGTTATACCCCGTTGATTCTCCATAGCTATGGATTCGCCTTTTTCCAGTTTGGCTTCGACTACTGCCATTGGCAAACCCCTTCTATTCTTTCTAATTGTTCCAATTAGGTAGGTGTCGTGGTTCAGTAGTTGTTTTGCCAAGTCCAAATTGGTATACCAATTGTCGGTGGCAATTGTATGACCCAAATTTAATATGTCATCACAGAGAGACATTACAACGTTTGTAGGTGTTGTGTTAACCATTTCATGATTTTTACCAGCATATAGTTGTAACTTACAGGTGTATCCTGGGAGGGTACAAAGCTTAAACATTTTCATGCCATATTTGTGTCATTTACTTTTATTATACTTGCGAAAAATTATGCGCCCTCTAAATGCTACTTGGCTCTCATAGACACATACGGTTTCATTTGGGGCGTACAATTTTTTTAAATTTTTGTTCAAAGCATTGATGAGGGGTCGAATTTTAAAAATTCTGTCGGATTTGTCCGCTGTCTCATTATCAGTGAAGTGAATCATTCTCAAAAGCAAATAAAAAAAATTCAAATCGATTCCTGCTCATAATAGTGGCTGGAAAATGTTGCCCGAACACCCTGTCTTTACTCCAGTATAAATTTATTTGAGGAAGTTTCACCAGTCCCATGTACAGGATTAACCCAAATAATTGTTTAATCTCATCTTTTGATGTCGGTTTCCACTCATTTGCACGAGACTTAGGTTTTAAGGTTTTTGATAGTGATTGCTGTGCAAAAAAATTTTTTTCGTTTGCAATCGTCTCAAAAAGACTGTCTGGGACCAAAACACTGAAATATTCTCCCGCTGCACTATTTTTCAATTCTCTCGCATATGGTTGCTTCATACCTGTAAGCAAGAAATAAATAATACGAGGGACAATTTAACGCAAGCGAACTGGCCCTAAAATAAAATTATCGCGAGATAATCACGGACAGACATACATACAGGTCAAACTGAGAACCTTTTTTGAAGTCGGTTAAAAAAGTATTCAGCACTTACCAGTTGGTTCCGTGAATGCTATGACGGATGGTTGATGTTCTCGAGGTCGTGTCCATTTTTGTACTGAATTAGATGTTTTTCTATACGAGCAATTTGATTAGAGATATAATTTTCAACCGGCCCCGATTCACTTTCGGAGCTACTTGCAATCACACGACGGTAACGTTTTTTTGTTGGTAGGATAGCATTTTCACTAATTTCTTACTCGGAAAAATTGCGTATCTCACTAAAAATACTAGATTCTAGTGCTTCAATATGTTATAAGTCTTCTTGAGAAATATCTAAGTCAAAGTCTAGATCGGATATATCCATTTCAGTAAATAAAAACGTTCACAGACACAAACTCAACCGTTCGGCGCAAGCGCTTACAGACAACTGAGGTGTGGGGGTGACCGGAGGCGTGCCCTACCCGGCGCCTCCATAACGAATATTCACTTTTAAATATTACAGCGCCGCGTAGGTCAATTATGACCTCACGAAGTTTTTTTTGAAATATCTACGGAATCCAGTTGCAGAACAAAACACTTCATATATAAAAATGTATATTTTGACCTAACGTTTATATTTCCACCAAAAAGTTTTTTTTTTTGTGTTTTTCATCTTTTATACTACCGGCAGAGAAGGTGTTAATGTATGTTCACAAAAACAAAGGTAGTTTTAGTAAAAAAAGTGATGTACATTCTGTAAACACTAAGAACAAACACAAGCTAGTGATACCAGTTTCTCGACTCCACAGAGTCAGTAATTCATTCATGGGGCAATATATACGCTATTACAACAGGGTCTCGGAAAGTGTACAGGCTCTCTTTATTACCAAGTTTAAATGTTTTGTTAAGTTGAAACTGTATAAACAGGGTTATTATAGTATAAATGAATACACGGTTGATAATAACCCCTGGAAATGAGGTGGTTACTTCCAAGCTGTTTCTAAAATAAATTTTGTATCTACCAATCATAAATGTAAAATATGTTTATAAAAACAAAGTCCCGCTGGGTTTCTTGCTGGTTTTTCCCAGGACAGAGGTTCTTTTTTCGAACCAGTGGTAAAGAAAAAAATGACTTCCAATAAGAATTACACATGTGATCTATATTGAATAAAAAATTATTCTATTCTATTCTATTCTTCCACTTTTGCCAGGCGGGTTGGCGGGATGGCCAGGTGTAGAGAACCGGAGACCCTTTTTACTGGAAAAGAGGCATTCCATCTTAGTCATAGATGTAGATGTAGATGTAGATGTCTATGGGCCGCAACAACCACTTACCATCAGGTGCTAGTTTGTCACCCTATACTATAAAAAAAACCCGCGGTTTTTTCTTGGGACTAGTTGTTGTTAGGAAGATGCCGTTACCAATCTCCTGATTTCCATCTGCCTTTTACCACACTCACGACCACGACACGACCACAACCACGACTTGGAGTAATGAATATTCTTTCACCGTCTGTTTAGGCCAAAATCGTAATATTTTAAAAACTTACATCAAGATGCGCGCGTGGCGCGTCACCCGATGGTTTGAGGTGAGGTAAACGCCGCCGGGGTGGGGCCGTATGCCGCTTCCCGTCTTTCGGCCTCGTGGGCTAGCAACAGCGTATTGAACGCCGCGGCATTGTCGATGTGGCAGCACGGCCGTAGCTGTTGACCGTTCGGCAATCGTCGGGAGCCCTCGGCTGCGCTGGAGCAACCGGTTCGTTTTTCGCCGCCTCGCCAGTCGATATGACCGTCCGACGCCGTGAGGCCGCTCGTCCGCGCTCCGATCCACGACTTTAAACTTCGTAGAAATAAACGGTTATTTAATATATGTGGTGTGTTGATTATTCGCATTCCCACATATAATTGGTGACCCCGAGTTCTCAAAAAAAAAACTGTATATTCGTGCAGTGTGTGTGAACTGTGTGTTTTTTTTTCGGTTTAAATAAATTGACCGTTGTAATGATGTCAAAGAGTGGAAATACGACAAGTGACGAACAAGAAGTGTGTCGAGTGGCTATTAAGGTACCTCCATTTTGGCCGGACGAGTACGCGCTTTGGTTTGTACAGTTAGAAGGACAATTTGTGCTTTCAAATATATCGCAGGACAATACAAAGTTTTACCATGTAATTGCTAATCTGGACTATAAATACATATCGGAGGTTAAAGACATTATAACTAATCCACCAGTTGAGAATAAATACGAAAAGTTAAAAAAGGAGCTTATATCGAGGTTATCGGCTTCTCAAGAGCAAAGAGTTCGGCAGCTTGTGGCACACGAGGAATTAGGAGACCGCAAACCTTCGCAGTTTCTACGGCATTTGCGCAATTTGGCTGGAACCGATGTCCCAGACGAATTTATCCGATCTTTATGGACGAGTCGCTTACCAAGTCATATTCAAGCTATCATAGCTACGCAGACAGATGTGAACTTGGATAATGTAGCTTTATTGGCGGATAAGATCAACGAAGTCACTCTCCAACCTCAGGTGCACCACATAGCCACACCGCCACACTACACCGCCACTTCAGCCACACCGTCAACTTCGTCCGAATTTGAAGAATTGAAGCGCCGCTTAGTAGACTTATCTCGTCAGGTGGCCTCTCTGACAATGTCACGTTCTCGCCCTCGTTCCCGATCACGTGGTCATCATCCCAATGGTCAACGCCGCTCACGAAGCCGCTCTGCTACTGGCACATGGAAGTGCTGGTACCATTGGAGGTTTGATAGCTCTGCAACTAAGTGTCGCTCCCCTTGCACGTTTTCACAGGGAAACGACAAGGGCAGTCCATAATGGCGGCCGATGACTGCCGTTCACCAGGCCGCTTATTCATGACAGACATTAAAACAAAAGTACAATACTTAGTCGACACTGGTTCAGACTTAAGTGTATTTCCGTTGTGTAAATTACGCAGTAAGAGACTACATAAAACAAACTATGAGCTTTTCGCAGCTAATGGCTCAGCAATCGCTACGTATGGTTGGGTTAATTTACCTTTAGATTTAGGCTTACGCCGCGCTTTTAGTTGAAGATTTGTGATAGCTGACGTCACAAAACCAATTATTGGCATAGACTTTCTTTCATTTTTTAATTTGCTTGTAGACGCCAGACACCATCGTTTAGTAGACAATACCACCTCTCTTATTGCTAAGGCTTATTCTGCTTCATCATTTGCTTTGTGCCAAATTAAAGTGTTTACAGGTACTTCACGCTATCATAGCCTGCTGTCACAGTACCCTGAAATCACGCGGCCGTCTGGAGATCCTGAGGTACGGGAAGTGAAGCACCACACCGTCCATTTCATCTACACTACGCCTGGACCACCTGTCTTCTGCCGTCCACGACGCCTGGCACCGGATCGGCTCCGCATTGCCAAGCAAGACTTCGAGGACATGGTAAGAATGGGTAATGCCCGGCGCTCCGACAGTGCATGGTCCTCACCGTTACACTTAGTACCAAAAAAAGATAACACGTTTCGTCCATGTGGCGATTACCGTGCGCTCAATGCCCGGACAATCCCCGACCGATATCCAGTTCGCCATATAGGTGATTTTACACACAATCTTTTTGGCTGCCAAGTGTTCAGTAAAATCGACCTGGTGCGAGCGTATAATCAAATTCCATTCCACCTTTCGGCTTGTTTGAGTTTCCTTTTATGGGGTACGGATTAAGGAACTCGGCGCAAACTTTTCAACGATTCATGGACGAAATCCTTAGGGACATAGACTTCGCTTTCCCTTACTTAGATGACATCCTGATTGCGTCAAAAGATGAAGCTAACCACGAGCGTCATTTGTGTACAGTCTTCGAGCGCCTTCGAGAGCTTGGTGTTGTCATAAATACTGCTAAAAGCATCTTCGGAGTACCAGAGGTGGAATTTTTAGGCTTCATGGTCTCGGCTGACGGTACGAGGCCCACAAAAGAAAAGGTCAGTGCTATTTTAAATTTTCCATTACCTAAAAATGTACGAGAGCTCAGAAGATATCTTGGTATGTTAAATTTTTATCGCCGATTCATACCAAACGCTGCTCAAGTACAGACGCCGCTGCATCTTCTATTAAAAGGAGAAAGTGTAAAGCCTCACGCTCATTACCTGGAATCCAAAACTCGAACAATGTTTCGCAGAAAGTAAGTCAAGTTTGGCAAATGCCAGTTTATTAGCTCATCCCGATCCGACAGCAGAATTGGCGATTGTTACGGACGCATCAGATACTGCTGTAGGAGCAGTTCTATAACAGAAGAATGACTCAGACTGGATACCGTTAGCATTCTTCTCCAAAAAGCTTAACACAGCTCAAAGGAAGTATAGCCCATATGATAGAGAGCTGCTAGCTATGTATGAGGCAATAAAATATTTTAAATTTATGATAGAAGCTCAATCGTTTACATTATTCACTGACCATAAACCACTTATATCAGCATTTAATAAAAATTCACAGAATTTATCACCACGACAATTTCGATACCTTGATTACATATCACAATTTACAACAGATATCAGGTATATTAAAGGTGACGATAACATTGTTGCGGATACACTTTCTCCGATAGACGCTATCTCAAACGTAATAGACTTACAAAAACTTAAAATTTCACAAGAAAAGGATAATGACCTCGTTAAACTTATAGAAGGCAATTCTTTACTGAAGCTGCAGAAAGTTGCCATTTCTGACTTCGGGAAGAAACTGTACTGCGACATATCCGGTACGTCTCCTCGTTTATATTTTCCGTTAGAATTTCGTCGTGAAGTATTTGATTCGATACATGGGTTAAGCCACCCAGGAGCGAAAGCTACAATCAAGTTGGTAGCACAACGGTACGTGTGGCGCAGTATGAATAAAAGACTGTAGAGACTGGGCACGTGCATGTATAGACTGTCAGCGCTCTAAAGTCTTTCGACACACTAGATCGCCAGTACAACCTTTCTCGCCACCGTTTAATAGATTTTCGCACGTGCACATCGATCTAATTGGACCATTACTTGTTTCGCACGGTTATAAATATTGCTTAACGTGCGTAGACAGGTTCACACGTTGGCCCGAGGTAGTTCCTTTGGAGGATATAAAAGCCGAAACTGTGGCTAATGCCTTTACTCGTGGCTGGATCTCGCGTTTCGGATGTCCTCATAAAATAACCACGGATAGAGGAAAACAATTTGAGTCGCACATATTTAAAGAGCTGTCTAAACTCACAGGTTCTCTCCACATCTCTACCACCGCTTATCATCCAGCAGATAACGGCCTCGTCGAGCGCTTTCACCGACAACTGAAAGGTGCCATCATGTGCCACGCAGATAAGGACTGGTATGAAGTTCTTCCGCTAGTTCTTCTAGGAATACGCTGCGCCTGGAAAGAGTATATAGCAGCATCGTCTGCTGAGTTGGTGTACGGTGAGACGTTACGTTTACCTAGTGATTTCTTTATATCGAGCCTAAAACAAGTCACTGACTACACAGATTTCGTATCCAGGTTACGCTCACATATAAGAGAGTTAAAACCCTCAATAGTCGTTCGACATGGAACCCCAAATGCATTTATTCATAAAGATTTGCATAAGGCGTCGTACGTGTTTCTAAGGCAAGATGCTATCAAGAAAGCGTTGCAACCTCCTTATTCCGGTCCATTTAAGGTCATAGAACGCGATAAAAAAACTTTTAAAATTAACGTAAATGGTAAAATTATTACGGTGTCTGTTGACAGATTGAAACCAGCCTATACTCTCAACGATTCTACGGAGCCCTCCGAAGAACTACATAAAGAACCCAGCTCGGCCTACACCACAAAATCTAGCCGAAAAGAGAAGTTTACGGACTTCTACCGACCGTAAAGATCTCCGGGGGGGCTGCTGTGGCAGCACGGCCGTAGCTGTTGACCGTTCGGCAATCGTCGGGAGCCCTCGGCTGCGCTGGAGCAACCGGTTCGTTTTTCGCCGCCTCGCCAGTCGATGTGACCGTCCGACGCCGTGAGGCCGTTCGTCCGCGCTCCGATCCACGACTTTAAACTTCGTAGAAATAAACGGTTATTTAATATATGTGGTGTGTTGATTATTCGCATCCCCACATCGACTTGTATTGTTTGCGACCGTTAGTAGGCTGCGCGCGTCCGGTGTTTTGATTTGAAAATTTGGGCTAATTGTGCGCGTCGATTTGAATTTACTATTGAATATTTGGGTCTAGTTAAGACCGCCTCGAATTGAGTGTCTGTTTTGAGTGTTACGTGACAAGAGGCCTAATTTGAGTTTTGAACTTGTATTGAGTAATAATTATTAACTTAACTTGATTGACATTAATTTGATTCGACGAGTTGCTTCGTGGCATTTTGATATATCCCGTGTTTGTAATTCTGTGCTAAGTGAACCCGGAACATTGAATATTGAACTTTGACCTACTGTTTTTTACTTGTGTCGAGTGTCACTTGTTTTAATTTCAATGAACGTTGATTTGGTTGACTTTGAAGTTAATTAAATGTACAATAAGGTTGATAAACTAATACAGTGAAATAAAAGCAGAAGTTTTCAATTGGTGAACGCCCCACTTGAGGGATCTCACTTTTGGAGAGAAGCAGCGCTTGTGGATCTGCGGTCCGACTTCAACGGTTAAGTCAGGTTACATTGTACACACTGTAGTGTTATGCTACTTATCATTTTACATTATTTTAAATTCATTTTTCCATTCTGTTTCGATTTTCTGTATTCACTTCAAAACTGGATATTTTATATCACCTTTATTTCCATAGGATCCTGTAACGATTTTAAACCATAAGAACACAATAACAAATCATTTCTACTTCGTATTTTCACATTATCAGCACTTTTAAATTGGTGTCAATGGAGTCTACCTTTTTTCGATCTTTTAGTTAGTTTTCCGTAACTCTACAATCTCGGGCTTTGTGTGGGCAGTTGCGCTACCTTTTTTCCTATATCAATAATATCTCATTTTCCACTTAAATCTTGCCGTTTTCTTATTATAAGCCTAAAACCAAAATTTGACATGTTTTGACATTGTTGTTTATTTGATTTCCATAGCAATTATATTCAAATTTGCTACCGGTCTGTTGTTCCTATTTCGATAATTCCACATAAATACTCTTTTCTCTTGACCATTTACAAAAAATTTGCGTTTAATTTAAATAATTTTTCCGTTCTCTTTAGAAAGGTATAAAAGCCGAACAATCGGTGAAGAAAGGAGTCTCGCTTCAGTTCTCGAATTGGAAGCATCTCCTAAAGGCCTTATCCCGGGGCCGCACTGCCCTGGGATCCTGCAAGCCTCCACCTACACGTGAAGTCTTCGGTGAAGCCTTCTTCAAGCGCGGAGCCGCACCACTCCGGAATCCTACAAGCCTCCATCTACCTCGGAAGTCGTCGGCAGACTACTTCAAGCGCGGGGGCCACACTACTCCGGGCGCTACGACTGCTTACTCCAGGCGCCGAGTGCACCTACCGCCGGCGCTACCTTTGGGCGCTGCAACTGCTGACTCTAAGCGTTGAGCGCACCTACTCCAGGCGCTACGTGCGCCGGCTCCGGACCCTGCGTGTGCTGGCTCCAGGCGCTGCGTGCCGTCGCTGCTAAGAAACCTACCTCTACAAGCGCAACCGGCGTGTGCTGGCTTCAGGCGCTGCGTGTCGTCGCTGCTAAGAAACCTACCTCTACAATCGCAACGTGTGTCGCTTCGACTTTTAGGCTCCACTACAACTCTATATTCCCCTATTCTCCTACCTTTATTTTTTTGTAATCTAATTGTACTCTCACTTCATTCATCATCATCCTCATTTCATTTTTTTATAAAATTGTAAATATCTTTGAATTTTAAATATATTTTTGTTTTTGTTGTATTTTTGTTGTTTTGTTTTTTTCAGGTTAGATTCTTTTTGTTCTTTATTGTCGCTTCACGACAACACTACTACACACTACTTACATGTACACCACTTACCACCTGACTGATACCCTGTGGTCAACCCTACCTCCAGAAATCGGTAAGTTGTGCATGCTTATTTGTCAGCCGTTTTTGAACAATTATCCATAGGCCATTGGGCCCGAACCCTCGGCTGCTCGTCGAGGAGGCTACTATGGGCCCTAGCCAAGGCGACTTTTGCCGGGGCAGCTGGGGGCCGTTACACCGCCAATACACATTTTTATTGGATACTTAATTATGTTGTAAACCACATTATTAGTAATTAGAGATTTGAAAAATATTTAAAAAAAGTTTGTTTCAAGTATAAAATGTCGTGATTAGTTTCAAACTTGCAACTGTTTGTACGAGAAATGTATTATGCATCTTTCATGTGAAACTTTATTTCATAAAGAATATGTAACAAAAATTATTTTTAAATAGATCCACATTAAAATAATGTAATAAACAAAATAACATTACTATTAATAAGCGGCGTTTCGCGCGCTCCTCAAACTCCAACCCGCTACCCGCACTTCATCGTAGGACTTTAGTATAGGAAAATCCCCAAAACCACGCACTTCATATGATCGCAAATGTGTCGTCTAGTATACGCCAACTGAATTATTTTGAGCCCGTATTTTTTCATTAGTTACATATGTATTTAAACATGAAAAGTTTAATAAACATAAAATTTTGTCACAATTCAATTGTCATTAAAAGATTTAAAAATAATGGTTGTTTATCAACGACCGATAAAAAAATACCTATGTTAATTAAGGTTTTTGTGTTTTAGAAAATATAATCAATTCACATACAATTTACAAGTATTATTTTATTTAAATTTAATTTCATTATTTTTATGTTGATTTTTCTGAAGTAAAATTATTTATATACGTTTGAATACTAATTTTGATAACTCACTTAAAGGGAACCACAGAGTTATTGTAACGTATTACATATTGTTGACAGGCCTGTTGGTCTGGGGTGCGAAGTCAGAAGTCCTCCACGTGTGCCTGGTAGTTGCGGGTCCCTCTCGATACGTCTGGAGGGAAGAGCAGATACTGGGCCGGTGCACCCTGGGCGCGGCAGTAATCTTCCTCGAGAAATGAGAAGAAATTCTTACTCCTTGGGGAATGGTACTGCCGCGGCTAATTATTCTGACATGGGGGGGGGTCCGTCCCGGACCAACGGTGCGTTCCACTGCGTGACCCTCTGATCAGCAGAGGGCATAGCAGAGGAGTGAGGGCGGGCTCGGTGTGCACTTACCCTGCCTCCGGGCAGACAGTGAAGGATTCATCCTTTGCTGTCACCGCCGGTCTCGTAATCCCAGTATCGAAGTGTCGTGGATCACGTCTCGCGGCTTTGATAGGGACCGAGGGTCTTGGCTTAACCGCCCGGACCGCGAGGGAGAAAACCTCTATAAAAAGTTACCCCGAATCTCAAGCGGCGACGCACCGCGAGGGGATGGATGGCTGACGGGGTTCTATGAACAAATCAGTCGTTAGTGCGCTCCTCGCCAGGGTACCTGCAGACCCCCTGGCGAGTAATAAATCCTCTAAATCTGCTTACCTTGGTAAGGGGTCTCTGCCAAGGTGGACCTTTAATTCCCCCATACTCGTGGGTACAAAAAATGGAAAACGAAAACAAACAAAAAAACAAAACCGCCGGCAACGGCAACGTAGAGGAGAGGAGGAACGATGCGGGGACAGAGTCCGACGCCGCATCGAGCAGCGAGGGAGGCTCAGAGAGCTCCCGACAAGTGGAGCCTGGGACCGCGGAGATCAGCAAGTCCTTCCGCAAGCGGTCCAGGCGGGATGGCGACCAGGGGTCGGCATCCGGTGAAGAGGAGGTTTCGGCCCGGAAAATCCCCACCAACAGGCGGGGCGGGCTGAGAGGCAAGGGGAGAGAGCTCTCTACCAATCAGAGGGCCGAACGAGCGGCAAAGCTTGCCGAGGAGGGGCGCCACCCGGACGATACGGCTCGGGAATCAGGCGAAGAAACAGATGCGACTGGCGGCTCCGAGGTGGAGCGTAAGGCCAGATTCGTAAAGGAGGTGGAGGCCGCGATCAAGGTCGTGGCCAACAAGCAAAAGTCCTCCTCAAAATTCAAGGCCATTCCCGCGGCCTCCGCCTCCATTATGGCGGCTGCGGAGGCCAACTTTGCTGGGGCTGGGCCTAATGCGGACGAGGTGGCGAAGCTGCGGGCGGACGTGGCCCGCCTGACGTCCGCCATGGAGACTCTCCAGAAGGAGAATGAGAAGCTCCGCGCAGACCTGGCCAGTCTACATGAGCCTGCCTCTCGCGCGGCGCCCCAGACGCAGCGCCCAAGCCAGCCCGTGCCGGTGGAGAACCAGGTTCTGAACCTGGTCCGGCAGGAGCTGGCTGCCTTCCAGCACCGGTTCTCCGTGCTGGAGGGCATCGTCCTGCGCCCCCCCCTAGGGGCAAACAAGACGGCGGCGAGGCCGGCAACGGCTTCTTACGCGACGGCCACGGCTGCCGCATCCAGGCCGGGGCCGTCCAGCCAACCCTCGGGTGGGGCTGCAGTTGCCCCTCCCCCCCCTGAAAAGCCGGCTCCGGCAAAACCGATACCGGCTGAACCGGCTCCGGCTAAGCCGGCGACGGGAAAGAGAGGCAAGGCGAAGGCGAAAAAGGGCAAGGCGGCAGCACAGGTGATGGCTGCGCCAGCCCCAGTGCCTGCGGCGAATGGGCCAGCGCCAGCGGCAAGCCAGCTGCCGCCGCCGCCAACGCCCCCCCAGCTCCCTACACCTCCCGCGGCAGAAGCCGGTTGGCAGGTGGTCGGGGACAAACAGAAGGGGAAGAAGGCAGCCAGAAAGGCCAAAGAGCAGGAGCGGCAGCGCCAGTTCAGGGCACGCAAGATCGCGGCTAGGCTCCGCGCCCCGAAGACCGCAGCTGTAGTGATTACACTACAGCCGGACGCGGAAAAGAAGGGCGTTACCTACCGCGATCTGCTCGCGAAGGCGAAAGAGGCGGTGGATCTCGGGGAGCTCGGGATCACTGGGGGCCTCCGGCTCAAAGTCACCCAGACGAGGGCCCGTATGCTGGAAATCCCCGGGGAATCCAGTGGCGCGACTGCGGACGCTCTGGCTGCGAAGCTCAGAGCGTCCCTGAACGCGGACGAGGCCCGAGTGTCCAGGCCCGTCAGATGCGCAGACCTGCGCATCATGGGTCTGGACGACTCGGTATCGGAGGAGGAGTTGGTGGCCGCCGTCGCCAGGTCCGGGGGGTGCACTACTGACCAGATCAGGTCAGGCGCCATACGCCCGGATCAACGGGGTATGCATGCCGCCACGGTGTGCTGCCCTGTTACGGCGGCCAAAACCATAGTGGAGGGCCGAAGGCTTCTGGTGGGCTGGGTCTCAGCGCAGGTTAAGCTGCTGGAGCCCAGACCTCTGAGGTGCTACCGTTGTCTCGTGGGGCATCACGTATCAGTGAAATGCGCCTCGGAGGTTGACCGCAGTGGCCTCTGCTTCCGCTGCTGTCAGCCCGGACACATATCGGCGACCTGCTGCGCCACGCCGCACTGTGATGCATGTGCGGCGACCGGCAAGCCAGCCGATCACTGGGCCGGAAGCAGGGCCTGCGTGTCACCCGCCAAGGCCAAGGCCGCGGGTAGGGGAGGGCCCTCCTCCGCCGCCACCGCTTCTATGGCCACCGCCGCAGCTGCAACTGCCGCCGCCGCCGCTGTCACTGTCGCCGCCGCCGCCGCCGCGACACCGACGCCTGCAGAGGGGCGCCCCGTGGAGGAAGCTGAAATGGAATGCCTATAACGGCCCCATTAAGCTTCCTCCAGGCGAATATCAACCACTGCGCCTGCGCTCAGGATCTGTTGCTCCAGAGCATAGCGCAGTGGTCGATTAACATCGCTGTGGTCGCTGAGCCGTATTTTGTCTGGCCTAGGAAGGACTGGGTGGCGGACCTTAACGGCTCAGTGGCCATCATTTCTTCGGCCGCCGCCGGTACCCCGACCCTTGAAGGTGTCAGGAGGGGTCAGGGGTGCGTAGCAGCACGGTTCGGGGAGTTCGTCGTTGTGGGGGTGTACTTCTCCCCGAACCGATCTCTCGCCGAGCTCCACAACTCTCTTGCAGAGCTGAGAGCAGTCGTCGTCGGAAGCTATCCCCTCCCCGTGCTTGTCCTCGGGGACTTCAATGCCAAGAACTTGGCTTGGGGTTCTCGTCGTACAGATGTGCGGGGTAGGATGGTGGAAGACTGGGCTCTGGAGACAGGCCTGGTCGTCCTAAATCGGGGTTCTGTCCCCACGTGTGTGCGGATGCGGGGCGAGTCGGTGGTGGACATTTCGTTCGCTAGCCCCGCTCTGTCGCCGCGTGCCATTGACTGGCGAGTCATGGTGGAGACCTACTCCGACCACCGGTACATCCGGTTTGACGTCTCCACCCAGCCCTCGAGCGCGCCAGTCCAACAGGCCCCGAGTGGTCCACGTTGGGCGCTGAAGCAGCTGGACCGGGAGCTCCTCCTGGAAGCCTCGATCGTGCAGGCCTGGGTGTCATCACCGGATAGGCCTGCTGACGTCAATGATGAGGCAGGGTGGTTCCAGGAGGCCACGTCCGAGATATGTGACGTGGCAATGCCCCGCGTCCGGCCAGGAAGCGCCCGGCGCCAGGTGTTTTGGTGGTCGCGTGAGCTGACGTCTCTGCGCGAGGCGTGTGTCGCCGCGGGGCATCTGTACGGCAGGCATCGCAGGCTCCGCATTCGTCCACCGAATGCGGCAGCCATTGAGGCGGAGCTGTACGAGGGATACAGAGCGGCGAAGACCGCCCTCCGGGAGGCTGTCATGCGGGCCCGGGATCGGGCCCGTGAGGAGATGCTGGAGACTCTCGACAGAGATCCGTGGGGGCGCCCTTACAAGATGGTGCGGGATAAACTCCGCACCTGGCCCCCCCCCCCCCCCCGCTGACGCAGAGTCTCCGGCCTCAGCTCGTGGAGGACGTGGTGAGCGCTCTGTTTCCTACGCGAGGGGAACATCCGCCCCGCCTATGGCTCCGCCACCTGCGGTGCCGGAAGCGGACCACCAGGACGACGACGACGGCATCCCGGAAGGGACCGGGGTTGACCTGAGAGTGGCGGTACGTAGGCTCAAGGCCAGGAATACCGCCCCAGGACCCGATGGCTTGCCTGGCAAAGCCTGGGTCCTGGCCTCGGAGGCTCTCGGGCCCCGACTGGAGGGGCTCCTAAGCGCATGCTTGGAGAGAGGCCAATTCCCGCTTCGTTGGAAGACGGGGAAGCTGGTCCTCATTCGGAAGCCGGGGTGCCCTGCGGACTCTCCGTCCGCATACCGGCCCGTGGTGCTGCTTGACGAGGTGGGCAAGCTCTTTGAAAGAGTCATTGCAAACCGCCTCGCCGAGCACCTTGCGGGGACGGGGCCAGATCTTGCGGAACACCAGTTTGGTTTCCGCAAGAGGCGCTCTACGGTGGACGCCATCATGCGCGTGAGAGCCCTCACGACGGGGGATGCAGTGGCCAGGGGGGGGGTTGTTTTGGCGGTGTCTCTCGACATCGCCAACGCCTTCAACTCCATGCCCTGGAGCTGCATTAGGGAGGCACTCCGGTATCACCGGGTGCCGACCTATCTCCGTCGTATAGTCGGGGACTATCTGACGGATAGGGCCGTCATCTACCCCGGTCGCAACGGTGAGTGGAACCGGCAAGAGATGTCGTGCGGTGTCCCACAGGGTTCGGTTCTGGGGCCGCCCCTGTGGAACATCGGTTACGACTGGGTGCTGCGCGCCGACCTCCCTACCGGCGTCAGCGTAGTTTGCTACGCTGACGACACGCTGGTACTTGCACAGGGGGGGTCGTACGAGGCGGCGGCGGAAACTATGACACGCGGGGTTGCGATAGTCGTTCAGAGGATCCGGCAGCTGGGTCTTGAGGTGGCTCTGCACAAGTCCGAGGCCATGTACTTCCATGGTCCTCGGAACAGGCCACCACCGGGATCCTCAGCGATGGTAGGAGGGGTATCCATCGGCGTCGAGTCGACGTTGAAGTACCTAGGACTCGTCCTCGACGGCCGATGGAACTTCGTTGAGCACTTCCGACGTTTGGCTCCCAAACTGGAACGGACCGGGGCTGCCTTCAGGCGGCTCCTGCCGAACCTGGGGGGGCCAAACGCCTCCTGCCGGAGGCTCTACGCGGGGATTGTGCGGTCCATGTCCCTTCACGGGGCCCTGGTGTGGGCGCGTGGTTTGGCGCGGCTTGCCGTCCACCACCTGAACGCGCCCCAAAAGGTGGTTGCCGTTAGAATGGTTCGCGGCTACCGCACGATCTCCCGCGAGGCAGCGTGCCTCCTTGCCGGATTGCCGCCATGGGATCTGGAGGCGATAGTCCTCGCGCGCCTGCACGAATGGCGCGCGGAGGCACTATGCCGGGGGGAAACCCCGCTGCCGCGGCAAGTTGTCGTGCAGCGGACAGACTTCCGGCATGATCTCATGGCGACATGGAGAGAGCGACTGTCGCAACCCCGTGCTGGGCACGCCACTATAGCGGCGATAATACCCCTCTTTGAGGAGTGGCTTGAGAGACGCCACGGCGTCCTCACCTTCCGCCTGACGCAGGTCTTCACCGGACACGGTGTGTTCGGGAGGTTCCTGCACCGAATCGGGTGGGAGGAAACGCCCGGGTGCTCCCACTGCGAGGATCGACCGGAGGACACGGTGGAGCACACCGTGGAGGTGTGCCCTGCCTGGGCGGAGCACCGCCGTGTCCTCGTAGCGACGATAGGCGGCGGCTACCTCTCGCGTCCGGCCCTGGTCGAAGCCATGGTCCGGAGCGAGACGGAATGGGATGCCGTCACCACCTTCTGCGAAGCAGTGATGCTAGCGAAGGAGGTGGCGGAGCGGGAGAAGGAGAGAGCAGCAGCTTTTCTTCCCGGCCGCCGCGGGAGACGCCCCGGGCGTCGGGGGCTACGTCGTGGCCCCCGGCCACCGTAGGCGCGGGCCTGTGGACGGCGAGCAATGGGTAGCTCGCCGTCCGTCCGTCTAACGACGACAGGCCGTGTCGACGGCGCGTTTTGTTCCACACGCCCCTCAAAGAGCTGTCAGCAGCGTGAAGGGGCCCGCAAGGGCCGACGCCTGCCGGGGCTGCGGGCTGTTCGAAAGAGATACCGCGGCTCCGGAACGTAAGGGCACTGAAGGAACACGGATGGTTTTTAGTCAGTAAAAGTCTGACACTCCCTTCCGCTCCACCCAGAGCGAAAGGCGTCATTTGATGATTTTCCATCCGCAAAAAAAAAAGGCCTGTTGGTCTAGTGGTTAGTGACCCTGACTGCTATGCCGGAGGTCGTGGGTTCGATTCCCAGCCAGGACAAATGTTTGTGTGATGAGCACGATCATTTGTTCTGTGTCTGGATGTAATTTATCTATAATATTTATGTATTTAGAAATATATAAGTATGTTTATCAGTTGTCTAGTACCCATAACACAAGCTCTGCTTAGCTTGGGACTAGATGGTGTTGTGTGATAGTTGTGGAATATTATTATTATTATTATTATTATTGTCAGCACTAATGAAAAGCCGTAACATTAGTAGACAGCCTAACTGACTAGATAACTTCTATATTAATAAAATATTAATTATCAATCTAAATTTAACAACTGCAATAATAACCTCGGCATAAGATATTACTAAAATAACCTAAACGTCATCGTCATTTATACGTGATAGAGCCATGCTGCAGCGATATTTTATGTATTATAGTTGTAGCACGAATGGGTCGGCTCGACCGGGGAAGGACCACGCTCTCACAGAATACCAGCGTAAAATAGCAGCCACTGTTGTGTATGGTGCGTGTAGACCGGAAATCCTTTTTACTGAATAAGAGGCATTCCATCTTAGTCCTCACGGGTGACAACGCATCTGCATTTTGATTCGCAAACGAGGATAAATGTAGATGTCTATGGGCCACAGCAACCACTTACCATCAGGTGGACTGTGTGCTCGTTTGTCACCCCATTCTATAAAAAAAATCGTAATCGGATGGTAACCTCAACAAAGAACCGGACGAGTCAATCAGAACAGGACTATTCCAGAAAATCTGAAATGATATCACAATGGGTGGACCCCACAGAGGGTAACCCACTGATCAACAATTCACTCAAGGTCCACCTGTGCAATGGATCCCCACTGCACAGGTGGTCTTCGTGGTTGTTGTGGAGTCAAGTCCTAAAAAAGACTGCTTGCTTAGCGAGTTTTCGATTGGTTCACTTCATATGCTTATATAATTACTACCTTGCGTTTTCACATATTTTCTACCTGAAATAGATATTAAAGTAAATTACTATTTTATTAAGTACATTAATTTCTGATAATTACAAAAAACAATACATAATAAAACTCACATACCTATTTAGTCTACGTACTCGAAGAGAAAAGGCTGAAAAGATTAGATACATCAAAAAGTGCTGGTCCAGACGGTATTCCACCTATATTTATATATAGGTGTGCAAATTCTTTGGCTGCTCCGTTAACTATTATATTCAATACCTCCTTGAGCTCTGGCATTTTCCCCGATAAATGGAAAGAAGCGCGGATTGTACCAATTTTTAAAAGTGAAAATCCTACGAATGTTACTAATTATAGACCTATATCCATTTTATCTACAATGTCAAAGGTCTTTGAGATCTTAGTTTATGAATCATTTTTCAAGAATCTAGGACGACGTATAAACTGGCAGCAACATGGTTTTTTGTCTGGTAGATTTACTGTCACAAATCTGTTCTTATATGTCACCGATTTAATTCAGAACATTGATAATAAACTACAAGTGGATGCTATATACACAGACTTCTCCAAGGCCTTTGACAAAGTAAATCACGCACTACTTGTCAATAAACTGAGAGCTTTTGGTATTAATGGGACATTATTAAACTGGTGTGCATCATACCTTCAAAGTAGATCTTCGACCGTGGTGATTGATGGGTACTCCTCGCAGCCATATATTGCCTACTCCGGTGTACCGCAAGGCTCGAACTTAGGTCCAGTATTTTTTAACATCTATATAAACGACATTGTTTCGATATTTCAATACTCTAAAGTCTACCTATTTGCTGATGATCTCAAAATAGTTAAAACTATTAGAAGCAACACTGGCGCCTTATCCAATGGTGTAATAACAACCAAATGTTTTTAAATGCCAAAAAATGTCAACTTGTTAGGTTTACCAGAAAACATAATTATATACAGAGTCAATACTATATTGATACTGAGAAACTAATTGCAGTTCGAGCAATACGTGATTTAGGCGTTATACTAGATAGCGAATTAAAATTTACAAACCATTTCGATAACATAATCACCTCAGCTACTAAGTCACTGGGTTTTGTATTGAGGAATTCCAAAGAGTTCAAGCAGCCTTCTACTTCAATCAAACTTTACAGTAGTCTGGTTAGAAGTAAACTAAAATACTGCAGTCAAATTTGGAATCCGCACTACAAAATCCATAGCATTAGAATCGAAAGAATACAAAAGCGACTGCTGCGTCATCTTGCGTACCGTTCGAATAGCTATCAAACTAATGATTCCTACGAAACACAGTTGGCACAATTTAACATCACATTACTACAATCGCGTAGAAGTATCTCAGACATGATGTTTCTATACAAAACGCTCAGTAATAGTATTGATTGTCCAGCAATAGTTCAATTATTTAACTTTAAGGTGCCATCAAGAATGCCTAGAAATCCGCACGCCTTTGTTAATGTATCCCTTTATAGGTCTAACTTGGGAAAGTATTCCCCTCTAGCCAGACTGGCTCGCACTTATAACGAACTGTCCTCGAAAATTTCTGGCCTCGATATTAACTGCGATAGTTTATCCACCTTCAAATCAAAATTAATCAATTTCTATGAATTAACGAATTAACTAATTATTAATTGTAACATTGGAATTGTTTTTGATTTTTATAGTTTGATTAATATAATATAATATGACAATGAAGATATTTATAATACTGTCAAATAATTCTATTTCTTTATAATAATTTGTATTTGTTCAATGATGTAATTCAGTTTTTATTCCTTACAAAATAATCAATGCATGTTGTGATTACCCATAAAAAGAAATACAATTATAATGTGTTAAATTTTTTACGAAAATAATCTTTGTATTACTGTTGTAATTTCTGTTGGTAATCCTAATAAATAAATAAATAAATAAATAAATACAAATAATAAATATAATGACACTCGCGACCCACCCTTATGCTATGTCAAACAATAGATGTATCGACTCGACTTGTCAAATCGGGATACGAACGGACGTGCAATCACCTCAAAAATTGAGGTGGCACTGAATTTTTTCATGCGTGTTCTATATAAAGCGAATAACGGAAACCTAACCGTTTCATACTAAAGTGTATGGACGATTTCTATTAAAAAAATGAATGATATTTAGGCTTAGATTTTTGCTTTTTGGTTTGAATTAGTAAAAATAATGAATGGTGAATGTGTTGTCTATACTTTTGTCTCACGTTTTAACCAAAAATAATTTCTTAAATAATAACGAAATGGCCTAGAGATTTAAAATAGAAAAGGCCGTTTTAAGTGTTTTTACCATTGTTGAAAATCTTTTTTCTCGTAAATTAAGATGTTTTTTATAAATATCACACGGTGAAAGTGTAGACACATCTATTAACTAATTGAGATTTTTGGTGTCATTCAATGAAGTCAGTTCTATAATATTTTTAAAACCGTAACTGCCTATTTGTGCGTTTCTTAAGGACCGGCCTCTTAACATCCCCTCACCCCGCAAATTATCACGCGTTTCATGTTTGCGCCAAATGCTAAATTTTAATTTATTTTATTACGAAGCGCGCGACGCGGTACATTCCTGGCATGCATGACGTGTACATAACGGGACTGATTTGCGGAGGCGTCGAGCGCCACGGCAGTAACTCGACGCGTGGGCTAGCAACAGGGCATTAAACACCGCGGCATGGACGACTAGAGTATTGTTTGCGACCGTTAGTAGGTTGAGCGCTGCCCGTGTTTGATTTGAAAATTTGGGATAATTGTGCGCGTAGTTTTGGAATTTACTATCGAATATTTGGATTGACATTACTTACTGTCGTTTTGCCCTATTGAACTGCGAGGTCGCGTGCAAAAGTAAGCCTCTAATTCGTATCGTTTTTTTTTTTTAGCTTTTTAGCTTGTCGTATGGAACGCTGAACTTTGAAACTCGAGAAGAGGCCGCGTTCGTTCCCGTGTTTGTAAATTTGTGCTACGTGAACCCGGAACATTGAATATTGAACTTTGAACGACGGTTTGTTACTTGTGTCGTGTGTCACTTGTTTTAATTTCGATGAACGTCGAGTTGGTTGACTTTGAAGTTAATTAAAAGTACAATAAGGTTGATAAACTGAAATAGTGAAAAGAAGGCAGTAGTTTTCAATTGGTGAACTACGACTGGAGGGAGCGCACATTTGGAGAGCAGCAGCGCCTGTGGGTCTTCTCTCCGATTACACCGGGCCGTCAGGTTACATGTATATACACTTTCGCACACCACTTTACATACACCTTACTTATCACCTGACTGGTACCCTGTGGTCAACCCTACCTCTGGAGATTGGTAAGTGCTTGCTTATTTGTCAGCCGTTTTTGAACATTTATCCAATTTTATACGTTGACAATTAGTGCGAGTAGCGATCCAAAATTTGATTTGACCAATGTTTGGATCGCTACTCGCACTAATTGTCAACGTATCAAGTCAGAAAGTTTTATAAGTTATTCTTAGAGTAATTACATACATAATTACTCTGTGAAGTTATTAATTAGGATGTACAGATTTGATAGATATTATATTTATTTTACTTTAATTAGACTATTTAACTTAAAATTGCTATTGGATTTCCTATTGTAATGTATTTAGACTGACTAAAGTAAGTTTGAAGAGAATTTTAAATTTTGTTAGGATCTCTGTAGAATTAAGTTGATAATAAGAATTTTTGTAATATTCTTTCTACGTGATTAGTTTAAAGAAATGCTGATAATAGATACTTAGTTATTATTTTGCATTTGGTGAAAATTTTAATTGAATCAGTAAAATTATTGATAATTCAACTTGAAAGATGGCGATAATATGGTCAACAAATTTGTGAAAGCCATTGACTTATATAATATAATAAGAGCTGTGACAATCGGCAAACAAACAAACCGCAGACAGATCTGCGGCAATCGAATACGATAACCTTATTTACTGGTAATATTTATTGGGTAATTATTAAACAAATTAATAATTTACTACAATATCTACTCTTGCTAAACTTTGTGAAACGGTAGAAAAATCAATGTGTTTATTTGCTGCAACAATATGAACTATGTGGATGGCTGTATGATCAAGATATTTCAAAGAGCAATTACGTTATATAGTGTCTCTGAACGTGAATATATTCCTAAAGAGCGACTATGCGATAAAATATTAAGTGATCAGGTTTGCCTGAATTGACGGTTGTCTCATCAAGTCCATATGCCCGGGAAATTGTGTGATCTAGCATAAAATCGTGCTGAATTTGCTTAAAATAAGTCTATGTGACCTAAATTATTCAAAATAATACTGTGCAGTAATATAACCCGTACTTTTATGAACGTAATTGGACGTGGTTATGCAAAAAGGATCCAACCCGAGTTTGTGTCAAAAATGTTGACTTGGAAAATAATGTTTGTGGTCTATACTATTATGTGATGTAACAATTTTAGCACACGTAATACAAATAAGAAGAAAAATTACAAACAGACAGAAACCATACCGATAATTTGAGTTTATGATATTTGATGTATGGATACTTCAAATCATAAGCTCAAATTAACTTATCGCGGGGTGGATCCTTTTTGCATAACTACGTCCAATTATAATTATAATGTCCTACAGATTGGATTCGGTCCAGGTGGCCAGTCTCAACGGAGATAAGCTATCTGTGCAGTACCGGATTATAGGGCCCAAGTGTATGCGCAAGCACAGGTGCAATCTCAATTCCCTCACGCTCATAGTCCGATGGGACGTTAATTCGACACGACCGGAGAGAGATCAGGCGCAGAACCAACGGCTTTACGTTTCTTCCGAGGCACGGGGGTGAAACACCGAGAACTTCCTGACTCCGGGCTACTGAGAACTTTTCTTGATAGGAATACCCAATAAATGATTATGGCCCGACCCGGGATTCGAACCCGGAACTTCATGATCAACAATCGAGCTTACGACCACTAGATCAACGAGGAAGTCAAAACGTAATTATATCATACAAGCTGTGACACCCTATTTGACCCCCTCAGGGGTTGAATTTTCCAAAATTCTTTCTTAGTGGGTGTCTACGTCGAGATAGGAGTATAATACTCGTATGCTAAATTTCAAGTCAATCGGACGTATAGTTGTGGAGATCTCGTGATGAGTAAGTCAGTGGTATTTCGCTTCTATATCCACAAACTATCTATAGATAATACCTATACATAGATAAGACATATAGATACATATATAATACATATAAATAAATGTGAATAAGCAAAAAAAACTCATTTCAGAACATTACATCTAAAGTTCGAAGCAATAAAAAGTAAAATATTTAAAGAACGGGGATCAAAATCACTACTAGGGAACACAAAGAACGCCGAGGGTACGGCCTTTACAGGATTGTCGAGTGTAAGTGTAAAATACTGGCAATTTCAAAAGACCTATTCTATAGAACTAAATAACTTCAGGTGATAATTGTTACTGATTACCAGAAATGCCAATGAAAGTATAATAATTTTAATAAATAACAACGATAAATAAATATAACATTAATATATTGTTGAGTTATAAATAAATTTTAATTATTGATTTAGTGATATTAGTAATCGTAATTAACTACGGTGATTTGGTGTCGTAATGTACTCGCATGTATATGGCTCAGTCATTAAGAATTCATTTCATGGGTAATAGCTACGGTCGTTATTCCATAAGTGGTTCTGAGCAAGCTATTGCTTTTTAATTACCTAACCCTCATCTGTAGTGATCGATAAAGCTGTGTGAATATAATATGTATTATTATTATTTAAATATAAAGTATAAATACTGATTTATATTAAATATTTTAAAATCAGGAAAAGCCGATTGGAGAGATTTTTATGGTAATGATTTTTTTTTGCTTGCAGGTGTTTTTAAACCAGTGCTCTTACTTTAATCTTCACCTTGTGACCTACAAGGTCATGTGACTTTCAAGAAAGCCAAATGCCAAGAGTGAGGGTAGAAAACAAAACAAACCGTTTGGTTTAATCCGTGTTATTTCAACAACAAGGAGTGGAGACCAGCATCATTATTTTTGCACGACAAACAAAGCGTCCAAAATCGTTTGATAAAAGGCTGTTTGATGCAACAATAATTTATATTTTAGGGCTCCGTACTTTAAAAATTCAGCCAGACCTTTTAACTAGATTTTGCTGTCTATCTGCTGACCCGTGTCACTGCCAATTTTTCCTGATCACGAAATTGTATCGGACTAACTCTGTTAGACCTGTGGTGAGGGGCCAAGGACAATATTTTTTTGGTTCTCAAAACCAGGCTCTCTCAAATAATGTATAGAAGATAGCGGCATTAATAATGGTACCATTAAATAAACTACATAGGTTTCGCAGGTTGATGTAGTAGTTGACACACCGTATAGATAGCGCTGTTACGGAATTATTTCTTTAGTAAAAAATACAAAATAAATAGGCGAGAACTCCCATTTTAGATTTTTTTTAAATAACCTGGCAACTTTAAGGCAGAAATTTGTAAAACAAATCTCAGAAATGAAATAATTTTGTAACAGCGCCACAAGGTGTGTCAAGTACTATATGGACCTGCGTAACCGACGTAGTTCTACTAGTAAAGTAGCATAACGGCGGAAGGTCGTCATTAGAAGTAAATTCTTTTAATTTATTTCTCGTATAATCTTAATTCTCGTAATTTAGTAACGAGACTAATTCTAATAAAAATTTTCAAAACGTTAGTTATATAATTCTTATAAATAACATTTAAAAAATAATTGTTCTGAGCGGTCTACAAATGTGGCATGTGCTATTCCGAATGGGACGCCTGGGACTCCACAAAATGCTATTAAATGATTAATACTATTGACGTGGAGTTTGGCATCGTTGTAGATGTTGTTTGCCCGCACTTATTCCGGATGATACTTATGGATGATTCCAGACTTCTCAGTCCTTTTAAATTATGTCCATATTTAATTATTATGACTTCAAAGATTCAAAGACCCGCATATTTCTAATTTTAGTCGTATTAATTTTGTTTAAAGTTTGCAATATGCAATGACCTGAAATAAAGTCGGAGCACATCGGCAGAATTGGCGAGAAACTAGTTCGCTTCCCTTCGGGAATACGTGCATTCTGGTCTCTCGCCAAGGCTGTCCAAGGAAACTGCTGTCAGCCATCTCTGCCATCTCTACACAGCGTGGATGACTCACTGGTCCATACCGCAAAGGAGAAAGCCGATCTGCTAGGCTCTCTCTTTGCTTCTAACTCGACTCTCGATGACGGGAGGAACACACCGCCGTGAGTGCTCCATGCAGGAAGTGCTGTTTCCACAGCGCTCGTTGCGCAAGGCACTCCTCTCCTGTACGTCAACACGTCGAGTGGGCCTGATGGAGTCCCACCTATTGTGCTGAAGACGTGTGCTCCGGAGTTGGCACCGGTTTTAATGCGTCTTTTCCGGTACTCCTACTCCCTAAGAATAGTCCCAAACTCATGGAAGACAGCTTTGTTGCACCCGATCGCTAAAAAAGGCGACCGCTCAGATCCATCCAACTACAGTCCTATCGCTATCACCTCCTTGTTCTCCAAAATAATGGAAACGATTATTAACTGCCAGCTCATGCGATACCTTGAGGACCATCAGCTTATTAGTGACCGCCAGTACGGTTTCCGTCGAGGTCGCTCAGCTGGTGATCTTCTAGATCGTCACCGAGTACCGGAACAAACTTGTGTCTGAAGTCTAATATGTTGAACAAAGTTTCAGACTAGGGGAGACTAAATCTAGTCCAGTTCAATCTCCAGGAAACATAAGTTTGTGCGTTTACCGCTAAAAAGAACCCCTTTGTCGTATCTCCGCAGCTTCAGGCACTCCCTTTGTTGCCTCAGCCAGTATCGGAATTCTCGGTGTCGACATATCGAGTGATGTGCAGTTTCGTAATCACTTGGAAGAGAAGGCCAAATTGACCTCTCTCTCTAAAAAGGTTGTCGTGCTCAGTAGAGCGGGACAGTATTTCATGCCTGCACATTGCTTGCAACTTTACAAGGCGCAAGTTAGGCCCCACATGGAATACCGTTCCCATCTCTGGGCTGGGGCTCCCCAGTGCCAGCTACTTCCACTTGACCGCATCCAGCGCAGAGCGGTTCGAATCGT